>OW387024.1:97442029-99942029 GCA_936439885.1 Nowickia ferox | reverse complement strand
TGATTACAAAAGGCCTTTCATTAAGCACTTGCTAACTTTAAACTTAAATAAAACAAAGTCTGTGAATTGTTAGCGAAATTTCTTATTCCTCTGAAAGGCGGCCTATCGATGTTAATACGTATAAAATATAACATTTAAATGTCCTCTGCTGGTTTTCTGGGTGAGGCGCATTTGAAATGTAAACATTTTCATTAGGTTACGTTAAGTTTGACAAGTTGCTGAGAGGAAAAAGTAAGTTTTCAGCTCACTTGGCTCCAAATAATACATACCTTTGTGTTTCCTGAGAGTAAGATAGTGAGAGTAATGGATAGTGCAAGTATAGATGATGAAGTGACAGATAGATAGAGAGAACAGAAGCTTAATTAATTTTTTCGTTGTTATAACTCTGCTATTGTGTGCTTTTTTAATTTTTATAGTATAATTGCAGTGCCTCTGGTGTTAAGTAGGCGCACAATTTTAAGCTTTGCAGCAATTTTATTATCTATTTTACTTCGCGGAAAATTAATTGCGACTAATATTTACGTATAGCATAGACACTCATGTATATCAGAAAAATCTATGATCTTGATATGTCTGTGTCTGGGCTCTCGATCACCGTCATTTGCTTTGTAGCTGACGCACTAACAGCCAACAGTGCCCCCATTGATTATGTTGGATTTGATGGCCGTTCCTTCTAGCTTGTGACTTATTCGCTCAGATCGGTGACTTAAGAAAATCCCACAAAAAAGTCTATTGGTATGGAATTATGTGATCTCGGTGACAGTTTTACATCACTTCCACGTGAGGTTATCAAGCCGTCAAATCTTTCATGCAAAAGCCACATGTTGTGTGTGTCCTAGTCCTTAAGTTCTGTTTTAAAAAAGTAATATCGTAAGATGTAATCATCGACCTATAGCGCTCACCGTTCATGGTGATGGCCTGGCCAACATCGTTTTAAAAGTAATATGGATTCATGACGCCGCCAGCCCAAAATCCACATCAAAAAGTGACTTTATCGGGATGCATTGGACGCTTTTGGATTTCTTGAGAATTTGTACTGTTCAAATTTGACAATTTTATTTGACGACGTGTCCATTTATCCAGAAATGGTCCTTATGGCTTAAGATTTTTTTTCTATAAAAATTGTGATCAGATTGTAACTGCTACATTGCCTCTTCAGCGAGTTATGAAGCAGCATTCACTAGGATGTGGCCTGCAAATGGCAGAGTTATTGTAAGTGACGCCAAATTGACTGCTTCGAAACTCCCTGCGAACTCTCGAGAACAGCGTATATATTTTCGGCAGATAAAGCATTTTGTCGAGGTATGATGTATTGGTTGATTGTACACATATCCTGTGCAGGAAGACAGCAGATTTATCAGTGTTCGTTTAATAAGGGATCCAGTCTCAAGCAAACTTATAATAACTTCTTGATGTGGATATAATATAAGGCACCTTTTTTACTATTAGAGATACGCTTTTCAAAAGCTTCTCCCACAATCATGCATGCTCACCACTTCTTTTGCTCGCTCACATGAGATCTTGTTGTTTAACTCATGCTTAAGCACATCTATGTGAGTATAAGGAAAAACTCACCATGAATCACGAGAACTCACTCTCAGGAAAATATGTACTCAGAAAATTTTCTTTATGAAAATAATTTCATTATTGCAATTCATTACAAAACTTAAGTATTCCTGAAAATTATGCACAATTTCTGTTTTAACGACATTTGATTTCCAGAAACTGCATCATGCTGAATCTCTTAAGTCCAAGTGCATGTACTCTGATAAAACTAGTATTACTGACACTTTATTGGAAAACCTAATAACAGACTAATCAAAGAATATTTTACTGATATCAGCTGACTATCTTCCTCCATTCCTTCTTCCCTTTGATTATAAAATTTTCGTGTTCTTTAAGTATGACAGTAAACGGATCACACCTGATGTGCAACACCTAATAGTTATAAAATATTTATAGCCAGAGATAATTTTTTTTTCAAAGATTTTAACTACTTTTAGTCTTAAAAAATGCGAGTTAATTTTCAATTTAACTTTAAAGACAACATGCCACAGTATTTACGGAATTGATTTTTAACAAGCCAAGCAAAACAAGAAATAAACAAGCTTGTTTGCAACATAAACATGCTGGTGCATGCCTCACCTCTCCCAAAATCAGAGTTAACAAGCTCAATTTACCTACAACTTCTCTACGTAATGGCGTAATGTCAACGAGTAATAATGAAGGAGGAAGCATGCACGTACATGCACACACACCAGGGATGCGAAATCGCATTTTCAAATTGTACTAACTTTTAAGAAAAATTGTACTTTTTCCAGTACGATTGTACCAAATTCTTAATTTTTTTTTATTAACTAAAAACGTAAGTAAAATTCATTTGTATATGTATGCATGTATGTGTGTAAAAACTTAACAATTAACAAAAAGGCACTTTGAAGTTAATTTATTATAGTATCATTAATAATTATTATTAATTAATATTAATTTTTAAACAATATTAATGTCTAATTTCAGTAGGTATACAAAAGAATATTAGTTGTTGAGATCTGAATATAAAAGTAACATTTAGGAGATATACTTTTTCATCCTTCATGCGATTGGACACAGTCGAAGCAAACAGTCTTTATTACTTTGGTTTTATTTATATGTTGGTACGAATACCCTTTCCACATTTTCAGGCGAATGTAGAATAGATAATATTCCTCTAGCATTTCTGGAAATATCGGAAAAGATCGGTTTGATTAATTCATTTTTAATTTCTAATACCCTTGAGTAAAACGTATAAATGTTGTCGTTTCTTGAAGGCTTAATAATTCCTACATCAACCAGCTCTCGAAACTGGTTATTTATTGATTCATTTTTTTTTTTCATGTTGTACAATAGGAAAAAAGTTTCAATAGTGCTAAATTGGTCATTGGGGTCCTATGGTACTTTTGACTTTCAAATAGTGCTGAAAAAAGTACAATTGTACCAACTTTTCCATCCCTGACACACACACACACACACACACGACAAATGTGAATTATATGCAAATGGTGCAAAATCGATTGTGGCCTAAGGCAAACAATAATTTTGAATCTGTAAAAATGTAACATGTAAAAAATGTTGCACCTCTTGTTGAATACAAGCATTTTATGCTTAACTGCTGTTTTCCTGTAAACACATAGAAATAATATCGACCACAATATACCATCAGCAGTAGCAGCCGCAGCAGCTAGACAATCATGCAACAATCATGGAGGGAAACAGCAGAACATTTATAAGCAACCAAATATACAGAAAAATTACATGCAGTCAAAAGGTGTAAAATAAGCAACATAAATGCAGTTTGTTGCACATGTTGATTAACTGCAAACCCCCCGAGCAGAAGGATGTCTGTAACGAAGAAAATGGAGAAGAACGCTAAAGAAGGAACAAAAACCAAACAAATTTTCACATCAAAATGCTAAAATAAATGTTGAAGTGTAAATAGGCTGGGTACGAAGGCAGAGTCTCAACAGTAGGACTTACGTTGTTACTGCCTGCTGCCGTTGTTGAGAGTAGTTGACAACAAGGAGTGGCCAGCATTTTGTGCTGCAACATTAAGACACAAACACAGAGTACGAGTATACTGCTTGTCATACTGTTTGTTAGTGTTGCACTCGGTTAATTTGATAAACATGCAGTTATTATGTACAACTTGAACAACTGGAGACAACATTAACAACAACAACAAGAACCACTACGTGTAAAATATTGTATGAGCTTAACTAACACCAGTGCATATGTCGTTACTCAAACTCTTGCTACAACCACAAACATATACATACATACATATAAATGCAGTAGTGACCACTTTGCATTGGCATGACCAGAACTGGACAGCAACCGTTTTGTTGCTGGCAACATAAGAGACCTTTAACATAATACCAGCGAGCAACCAGTCAACTAACAACTAACAGCCAACCATCTTACTAGTTTGTCTCCAGTGTCCTTTGTTAGACATGCTGTCGATATTTAGTCAAAGCTTAACAGAGTAACATGAATATTTAGATACATTTAATATAGTGGAAATTGTGTGATACTGTGGATAATCTAACCAATGTTCTATGGTGTGACCCAGACGAAGATAGCACAAGGGAACTGTTGAAACTAAACAAATTCGAGCGAGGAAAGTTGGCCGGCACTTTAATCTACGAGAGCATTTGTAATGGATTGGAGCCACGAATGGCAATGAATGCAGGGCATGCATGGAGGACATGGAGACAATGGAGCACTTCCTTTGTCATTGTCCAGCTTTCGCCCAGCCGAGATCCCGTTATTTTGGGGATGACACCTTACCGGGACTACGTGAACGATGTTTAGTTCCTACTCTTGGCCTTATATCATATTAGACATACATTTCATAGATCTAAAATAAGTAAAATTTCTTAAGATGGCTCGGCAGGTAGACTTTGTCATGGCGACCACTTCGTAATGTATTTTTTTTTAAGCTTTAAAGAAAAGTTCAAAAGGCCACTTTATGTCACCTCTTCCAGCGAAGTCAAGTCTATGACTGGCTTTCTGGGGCCTTCACTCTCTCAACAACTGAATTTTGTGGAGAAGCAGTTTTAGGTTCTTGTGTGCTTGCAAATTAAAAGGTTTGGATCCTGCAGATTATCTTAATAATTTTGGTCGCCACGGTTTGGGGTTTTACAGTGTTGTCTCAAAGTCTTCGAACAAATTGTTCTTTGTATTTTCGAATAAAAGGCATGATTTGTGATCATGTATACGCGACTCGAATATTGCAGAATATTCTATGCCCTACGGTCATCGAACTATCATTTTTATAAAACTCGCACAATGTGTGGTGCGGATCCCAAAACTACGCTACCGATATACGTAATCAGCTTTCACGCAATGAGCTAGCTAATATAAACTTTTTTAAGAGACATCGTGTATGCAATTTTGTTTCTTAGGTAACGATAACCACTGCCAATTGACTCCTGTCAAAATTGAAATAAGCTGAGCCATTTAGTTTGTGTTTGACAGCCATTGATGGAACAATCGAGCTGACGATATTCTGCTTATTAAGCATTATTTTTAGTGAAAACAAAACCATCACCATCGCTCAAACCGAGGTTACCTTGGGAACTATTCAGCATTGAGTTCATTGCTAAAAAAGTGATTTAGTGGATTTTGTTGTACAAGCACATAAAATGCAGAACGTTCTGTAAGCCCGAAACGATTGCAACATTGCACGATTTAGTGTTGGTCGAGTGTATGAGAAAGTCTTCCTCAAGTTGAGTACTCACCGTAGGTCACAAACGTAACCGTATGACAATTTTAGAGCAGACAATGCAAGGGTGCAGACAATGCACCCTTGCACATGTGTGTGCAGATACACACATGTTCAGATTTCGCCGATAGAACTGTAGATCAGTTGAGAACTAATCCGATGTTTTATGGCAAAATTGTGTTCAGGAATGCGGCCACTTTTTGGCTAAAAGAATTTGTTAATAACCAAAAATTGAAGCATATGGAGCTGAATCAGCAGTGGTGGCCACACATACACTATCTTACTTTTTGTTTGTGTATGTGCTTTGCGGATAAATAAAGGGTGTTTTTATTAGAGGTATTTAATCTTGAAATGGAACAAAACAAAGATGAATTTTTTAAATTGACATGAAATTTACTTTATTTGAAAGATAATATTTTTTCATTATATAGAGTAAACGTGGTGGGGAAATGTTCCATAGTTAATTAAATTAATTGCTCTGATGGACGATTATGTTAATCGTTAAATAGACGTTGTGCGCAATACTACGTATTTCGAATAAAACCAAGATTTTCAAAATAAATTTGCACAATTTGAAGCGTTGTTCAGGCGTCACTTGACAGCTTACAAAATGGGCGTCAGTTAAAAAAGTGTTGTCAACTTGAAGTTATATACCTCTATAAAAAACACCCGTTAGATAGGTTACGAGTCTCATACACAAAGTACGTGTGCTGATGCAAAAAAAAACCAGCCTGTACCGCGAGCACAGGAAATTGAGAGAATGACAACCAGTGAGTTCAACTAATAAAAGACAGACGTTGCTGCATCCATCATATCTGAAAGAATGCACGGTTTGGCGCGGTTTATACGCTGGTGGCATTATTGAACCCTTTTTCTATAAAAATAATGCCGCAGCAATTTTTGCCGATAATGTAAATGGTTTGAGTATAGTGATTCATGATTATTTGCTTTAAAATATGGATTTCATTCCTCCGAGCGAGATGTGATTTCAACAGGATGGCGCTAAGTGCCATACGGCAACCGCATCGTTGGGCGTGTCGAAATCAAAATTTTGCGATTAGATAATTTCGAAAAATGCACCTGACTTCCAAGGTCCTGCGATTTGACACCCTGGAATATTTCTTGTGAATCCAATATGAAGTCAGTGGCTTATGCTGTTAAAGCAGCAATAATTTGTATCGTGGAAGCCAACATTGTTCGTGTTATTTGTAATATACGTACAGCAATGCTGGGAAAAGTGGCTAAAATTTAACGTACAGAATGCGCAAATGTTAATGCCATATATCGATCGTTCGAAAGAAAAAATCTTTTGAACTTCGGGCCTAATTTTGTAAAACCCAACGCTTAGCGGTGAAAAATTTTGTATGTACTTTGCGTTGCGTTTTACAAAGGCCTTTGATTTTCCTTTTTTTAATTTTTGTGCTATTTTGTATAATATCGAGAATTTAAAATGTTTTTGAATTTTTTAAGGTTCTGTCAAGAATAAGACTCTGGCATAAACTTTCAAAACGCCTATTCGCATGTTCAATGGAATCTCCCTTAACGGACACGTCCTATCAGCGGACATCCCCTTTAGACAGACATAGTTGCCAGGTCCCGGCAGCTCTCCATAAGAAAAGTATTGCAAGCGCTCCTCCTTGAACGGGCTCTCTCATGAGCGAACGCTGACAGCCGCTTGGAAAAAATTCTATTTAACGGACATTTTGTTTGTGTTTTTCAAGATTCTTTTAATTTACTCGCCTTGTCATATTTACTTGTCCGCTTGTCATATTTTCTACATCACATAACATATTTAAATGTGTGTATGGTAAATATTTTCTCTCCCACATAATGTTTTCAAACTATCTTAGCGTCCACGTCGGCAAAATATATATCTCTTCATTTTATAAGATTTCGGTTTATGCAAATGCTCATCGAGCTATTTTATTTTAAATTTTTCATAAAAAATTTAATATACGAGTATAAATCAATTAAACGTACTTCAATATTTAAAATCACAGAAATTTAAACAAAAATATCGCTTATAATTTATTTTAGTAAACACCTACACATCCACACTAATTTATTTTCATGTACGTGTGCTTTTTGACAGTTCATCTCATACGATTTTTTTAGCATATTTCTTACTTAGTGTCCACACCTGATGATTTTATATCATAACTCGTGATATGACGCCGGCAGAGCAACTGTAATTTTTTCATTAATATCAACACAATGGAGTAGACGTTGATGAGTTTATATCATGATGGATCAAAAAAATATTTGAAAAACACTTGCCAAAATGTCTAATTTGCGTGTTTTTTAATTTTTTGGTCACAAATAATTGTTGTGTCGTCTTTTTTAAACGAAATTTTTTTAATAAATAAACGTTAAATGCACAATAACACATAAAGTGACATTTGATATCAAGATTAATTTATCAGGCTGTGAGCTTTGATGATTATATCATAACGCTGCCATAATATTAATAAATTGAGACTATACGTGCGGAATTTTCATCATGATATCAATTTGGCATTCATCATGATATAAATTCATCAGGTGTGGACACTATGTTATAACAACAATCTCAATGCGGGAACATTAATTTGAAGTCTACATGTAACATAATTCTCTCTGCGATTTGGCAATCTCATCTAAAGCTATAATTTTCTCTAGACCGGGCAGCCCCTTGGACACATTTCAATAGTTCCTTCGGTTTGATTATATATGGCACACTGTATGCCGAAATATACTATAAACTCATAGAGATTGACGAGACAAATATCTTCTGTTGGAAAATTACAATGTATTCGTTCAAGTCCACAAAAGTATATGTGGCATATATGGCTTAAAATAAATGCAATTATGCACGAGTGAGTATATGTTTTAAAGCTTTTTGTAAACTTATGAGTATGTACTTTTGCTGCTGAAGTGAGCAAACAAATAAAATGCAACACCAGTCAAGTGCATAATTGGATGCCACATGCTGTATACACAGACTACACCATAAACCGTTGACGATCACAAACTGCAAACTGCTTAATTTTTCTACTTTTTTATGTTTGTTTGTTTGTTTGTTTATCTGTTTGTTTTTGGTTTTGTCTACAAAAATGAAAACTCTTTGTAATGTGTCAGATTGATGGCTGACATGCTGGACACTAACATCAGCCACTCATCATCCAAGCATCCATATGTACATCGCACTAGAGTCAACTGTTTAGCCAACCAAGCAATGCTGCATCTAAATAGTACATACATTAATGTGTGTTTGTTTGTTTGTATGATTGTTTTGACTCATAAGTATGCACGTCCATTTTATGATCCCTCCATGGATAGATGGATGGATGGATAATGTTTTTCTTACGAGTACGTTCGTGTGAAATCAATCTGTTTGGCTCATCTTAGAGTTACTTTTTTGTTATTTGGTTTTGGTTGCTGTTGCTGTTGCTTAGACGAGCATGGATAATGTTTGGTAATGATTGTTTATTTGTTGGTCTGGTCTGGTCTGTTTACTTGTTTCTCATTTTGTTTTGTTTTATTTTGCCTGTTGACACACTATTTAAAGCTTTTAACTTTAAAGCATATTAACACCTTTAGAGACAACATCATCATCATCAGCATTATTGATATTATCAACCACATCGCCATCATCAGCAGAAGCAACAGCTCTTTAAGTATTTGAAGAAATATTAACCAAAATTAGTTTTAAATGAAGTGTGTTGAATATTGTTGAAATTTATCAAATAAATACTTATTTTAATTTTTATTTTTAAATCTCATCGCATTCCTGTTTGCTTTAGTTTCTATTTGAGTAGCAATTTTAAGATACGCTGATGAAGTAAATTTTGCTTTAAAACGCCTAAGTCTTGCTTGCTATTGATTTAATTCTGCAAGATTATTGTATTATTGGTAAATATTTAAAACTTTTGCTTTTATGAAAGTTTAAGGTTTTGAAAACACTTTAGAGTTTTTGGGGGATGGAAACTTGCTTCCATTTTCCATAAACTTGGGGTCTACTCAGTATTTAATTCGAAACAAAAAAAAAGGCTTTCGCATTTACATGTTATTAAGATAATTCAAAACGAAAGTGTAAAACCATCAAATTTGTTGATAGTCTAGAGGTCTCTTAAACATAAAGTTCTGAAATTAAACAAAAATATTTCTATCTATTGGAATATAAAAAAAGGCTTTTTTTGCTATTCAATCTGATTACGTGCGTGTTGTGCAGTTTCGTGTTTTGAAAAAACTTCGCGTGCGTGGGTTTTCGTACATGTTGGACATCTTGGTATTCGTGTTCGTGTCGCATTGAGTTGGAAAAATTCAACACGCGCTCATCTCTATTTTGAAGTACAGAATAGGCCCCCTGCCCGGGCTTTTATGAACGTTTCATACTGACAGCTGATAACGGTGGTTTTGAATATGTACATGTTTCAATAATATCCTCACAAATCAAGCTCAGATTCCTGTTCTAAATGCGGAGTAACGAAGTTCTTCCTTGGCACAAAAGCTGTCATTATTATTTGCAAAAATTTCGCTTTGCTAGCATTTTATTTATTTTAAAACTGTCATTTTTCTACTTTTCTGATTCAGTCAATTTTTTTACTTCTTAATATGGAAAGAGTTTGAGAAAGTATTATGCCAAGAAATTAAATAAAACCTTAATAAAACTAAAAAAAAATTAAAGTACATACATAAATACTTTAAAAAGTTAAAAATATTTTCTTTTAAGTAAATAAAACATTTTAAACTTCGACTTGCACTATATATAGGTAACGCATGTTACAAAACATCCATGTTACAAAACATCCATCCCAGTGCCGGTCTTTGGACCAGATCTTTCTCCTATTCTAACATAGGTAACGCATATAAATGTTTTTAATTAAACTAAATGTAAATTATTTTTAATTCTTAAGTGCTTTTTATTTATTCCAGTCGGTTAAAATTTGTTTAAAAGCTTAGGCGCATAATCCTAAACAAAGTATACTTTAAGGCTTTCGATATCGATCGAAATTTTCATACAAACACAATTAAAACTGCACGAAAACTAGTTCGATATTGAATTCCGAAATTTAACTCTAGTATTACGAAACAAATTACGGACTTTAAACTGTTAAAACAAAGTTTGCTTTGTCCATGAACTATTTAAAAAACCATCAGCTATTTAACGCAAATTTTCAATGAAATGGAATATGAGCAATGTTGCGTATACAATTATTGATTTACCTTTGGTAAACACATTTGTAAGTATCACTATTCATTTTCTGTTTATCCGTTTTTTCATTTTTCTATTCAGGTTAGCACGAAGTTATGTCACTCTACCTAAGTATATTTAATCATTCTTGCTTGTGTTTACCAAAGGTAAATCAATAATTGTATACACAACATTTCTCATATTCTATTTCATTGAAAATTTGCGTTAAATAGCTGATGTTAATAACAATCTCTACCCCAGTAGATAGACTGGGGTGCTGATGAAATGCGTGGCTGCACAGAAAAATATCGGTATTTCCCCCTAATTTAATGTTTCTTCTCTTCTTTAGAAACTCACATTAATTAATAAAAATATTTCATTCATGATAAATTATCATACAGTGCTTCCAAAAAGTTGCAAATATTGCTGGTCCAACTTACTTTTCTAAATGCAAGATATCGCCACTTTGAGAGCTCAAGGATTGTGTCAAGTTTCGTAAGAATCGGTCAAGTAGAAGCACGTTAAATAAAATATTAAGTTTTAATGGACATGGCTCCGCCCACTATTTTAAGCACAAGCTTATATCATTCTAAGAGCACAAAATGTTGGCCGGATAAATAGAAATACAAATAATTTAATACTAAACTTGAATGGGCGTCGTCTCGCCCCTTTTTCTATTTGCAAGATAGTGTCATTTTCAGAGCATAAGCTGCTTGTCAAGTTTTGTGGAGAGCGGATAAGTTGAAGTGCATATAATTAAAAATTAAACAAGGGCGTGGTCCCGCCCATTTTTTTAAATGCAAGATAGTGTTGTTGCAAGAGTCCAAACTGTTTGCCAAGTTTCGTGGGGATCGAAAACATAGAAATACATGTAATTTAATACTAAACTTTTATGGGCGTTGCCCCGCCCTCTTTTTTAAACGCACGATTGTATAATTTTTAGAGTTCCAAGCGTGTGAAAAGTTAAAAAAAATCTCTTAAGTAGAAGCGCGTGAAATGTGCAATTTAATGTTAATGGGCGTGGCTCTGCCCACTTTTTTCAAAACCAGAATTGTGCCATTAGAAAAGACGAAGGTGTGTCCTTACTTTTGTAGCTATCCGATAAGTAAAAAATACATAAAATCAAGGACAAAAATTTAAGGTGCACGCTACCGCCTACTTTTTTTTGGAAATGGGACCAGATGGAAGCTAAATATAACCTTTAATTTTTTTTTAAATCTGTGTTTAATATGACGGGGTAAGGAAGTAAAACACAAAAAAACACCTGATGGTGGCGTTGGCACGTTGACTACAAAACCGTTTGTACTGGGTTCAAGCCCGATGACGGACAAAGTCATTAAATAAAAGCACCATACATTATTCTGATGTGTCTCATTGTCCCTTTGTGGCAGTTGTTATAGAAGAGTTCAAAGTTCAAGTGATGAAGGCATAGTCACTGGTCACTGAACTGTACCGACTTCAGCGGATAAAAATCCTAATGTAACATCAGAGCGCCCTCCTCGTAGGTAAAATTTAACTAACATTTACAGTTAAGTGTAACGCTTTTTAGCGCCGTTAAAGTTTCTGGAACTAGCGACGGCTAATCGTCTTTAAATTTCTACACTTGGCCTTTTGTCTGCAATTATCGCGCACAGTAGCAATTTGATTTCGATTCAAAATAATTTCGATTTGTTTTTTTGTTGCTGCTTGTACTTTTAAATTTTATTTTCTGTTGTTTTATGGCATATTGCCGCATAATTTTTTTTCTTTCTTTGAATTTGCAAAATGCCCGCATATAAATCACATGCAAATATTTTAATTAACAGTCGATACAAAATAACACACAAAACATAATGTTGTCTTGTGTTGTTACATCGTGTATTGTGTTGTATAATTACAAGAAATACAGCTACAAAGAAACGAAACATTAGCCTTTTAAAATAAAAACAATTTAAATTTAAATGTACAAAATTTTTTATGTGGCAGCTATTTTAAGCATGTCACCGAGTCTTTGGCAAATTGATTGAACAACAACTATTACACATTGATTTTATTTTATTTTATTTGATTTTATTTTTTATCTTTTACATTCACGCAACGAAAACTGCATGCAAGGCTGTAGTCAAATGTTTAAAAAATAAATGATTCGATTTTTGGTGCACATAATAATTATAATAAAAAGTAGAAAATAAATAACAAATCTTTACTTATGTAAATATATAAAAGTGTTATCTATAGTGGCTTTAAGTTGAATGCTTGATGACGCATAAAATGAAAGCCACAGCTAAGCAGAGAATCCGCTTTTATAAAGCTCAAATGCAACTTGTAAGTGCAACCAACCGCTTTCCAATATCCAATATAACAAGCTGGAAACAGAGAAATCTCACCCAGATTTCATTGGAAGAAAATCTTTAAAGATTTTATAACTTGTTAGTTTATAATCAGATTAAAGTTCGTTATATGTTGCACTATTGGTAGAAACAAAATAGAAAATCCTGTTGTGTAGAAAATATCTACCATAGCAAAATTGTTGTTCATTCTATTTGTAGTGGTTTGTTGTTTGGAAAATAATACGCATATACAAAAGTGAATTTAATGTCACTGTGACAAAGTTCTTCACTGAACTTTAGATTTTTTCTCTTTAATCATTCATTCCATATTTTGTATTATATTGGCATCACTGTATTTACTCACTGGCACCGAAAAAAGTAGAATTTGTTTAATTGCCGCTGTGTTGCCTTGCTTGTCTTATGTAAACATATTTATTTTGCAGCTATGCAAAGGTCTAGATTATTTCACATAAATGAAGGGCTGCATTGCATCACCGCATTCGGAATGGAAAATTTTTTACATGTATTTTTCTTTTATATTACAACTGTGTATCCTTAAAACTATGACTCTCTCCATCTCACAGTGTTCTTGATATTAAAAATATTTACGATTTTCTTAGCCAAGCTGAGGAATTAACCACTTTAGAGTTCTTTATATGTACATTCCTATCAGAGATATTTCGTTTTTAAAAAATGAAGTTTAAACACAAAATTGCTTTATATGATCTTTACATATTTGACATTTACAATTATGGCTTAAGAGAACACTACACGTAGATACATATTTACACACTTACATATACACATAAATAATACACAAGTTTTCATGTTGCCAATAAAAATATACAACAACGACAATTCAACAATAAAAGGAAACTAGTCAACTTGTGCCGACAATAATGCGATAAATGGTTAAAAGCTAGAAACAAGATCTTTGACTATTTGTTCATGCACAAAGCTGAAGACACTGAAGACAATAAATATAATTGCAACAAATGTTTTCCATATGACGACGATCGACCGCTGATCGTTATCATCAGGGACACCGCAAATATGCGATTGCATGTGTTTTTTCTTGTGTGACTTATTAATGCGTAGTTAAGAAATTTATCAGTTTCCGAACGTTTTATGAATATTGGCATCAAGTCGAGTTTAAGTTGAGTTGCAGTCGACTTCAAGTTGAGATTTAGTCGAGCTGAAGACTACTTTAAATTGACATAAATTCGACTTTAAGTCAAGATAACGTTGTTTCAAGTCAAATTGAAGTCTTCTTTAAAGCGACTTAAAATCAACTTTAAGTCAAGATCAAGTGGACTTCAAGTAGTCTTTAAGTATAGATCAATTCGACTTTAAGTCGAGATCAATTCGAGTTTGAGTAGAGATTAACTCGAATTTAAGTCAAGATCAAGTAAACTTCAAGTCGAATAAGTGAAGTTAAATTCGACTTCAAGTAGAGATTAAGTCGATTTGAAGTCAACTTTAAATAGAGTTCAAGTTGACTTTAAATCGGGATCAAGACAACTTTAAGTCGAGATCAATCCGACTTTAAGTCAAGTTCAAGTGAGCTTCCAGTCGTGTTGAAGTTACTTTAAGACCAGTTAAAGTCAAATTTGTAGCGAGTTAAAGTCAGGAATAATTCAAGATGAAATAGACTTTAAGTCGAGATTAAGTAGAGTTGAGTTGAAGCCGAGAACAATTCGAGATCAAGTGGAATTAAGCTGAGTTGAAGTCGAGTTAAGGTCGGGACCAAGTCGAGTATAAATAGATATCAATTCGAGATCAGGTTGAGCTGAAGTCGAGCTAGAGTCAGATAAAGTCGACTTCAAGTCGAGACCAATTCGACTTAAAGTCAACATGAAGTCGACCTTAAGTCGAGTTGAACTTAGATGAAGTAAATTTTAAGTTGAATTGAAGCCAACTTAAGTCGAATTGAATTAGACTTCAAGTCGAGTTCAATTTAAGATCAAGCCAAGTTGAAGTCGACTATAAGCCGAGCTCAATTCGATTTTAAGTCGATATCAAATATACTTCAGGTTGATTTCAATTTGAGATCAAGTTGAGTTTAAGTCGTGTTGAAGTCAAGATCCAGTTGACTTTAAGTCGAGATCAATTTGACTTTTAGTCAAGATTACTCCTCAATTACCCAACTTTTTGACGATTCAATAAAAATATTGGATGTGAATTTTATCAGAGATGTTGAAAGAACATATTCAATAGTCAATATTTTGTTGTTTACTGCAATAAAAATTATAAATAAAAAGCTTGTCTTACTTGCCCAAAATACAGTTGCAAAGTTTCAATTCTTTTGAAGTTGAAGTTGAATTTTTATTCTTTGTTAATTTTTTATTTCTTTTTATTTTATTTTTTTGAGAATATTTCTGGTTTACCTGGCCATCGTGATGTTGATGTTTTATAAGATTTAATGCAACAAAATATTAAATTTAGTTATGTGTACAAAAACACATTTATGGTATTAGATCGAACATAGCACTGCGTTTGCATGCTCTTATGCATCTCAAAATGTTGCAAGTCAACAAATTACGTCTGCATTATTCTATAAAATATTGATTAAAAGGAAGCTATTGAATGCGGTTGCTTGTTCATATGGAAAATTATGATAAACTTGATGAAATTACACTTCGTCCATAATAAGAGTTACATATACTCGTATGTTTGTTTCCTTTTTTATATCAGAATATTGCAAATAACTGAAGTTTTAGAAAAACATGGAAATATATGGGCTTTTGTTGTTTGGTTACTTTTTAATGCCGTTAGAAGTTGTTAGACTGTGAAGACTAAATAAAGGAGTTCGTTCGTTCGAGTCAAGTTAATTTTTTTTTGAAATAATCTATAAATACTTATCTTTACTTATCTTAAAAAAGTTTTATTTTCTTGTCTCACATGTGTTAGTTTTGGTGTTAATAATTGAATTTAATGTGTTCATCGAACGCTGATGTTTTGTCGAAAATATATAATTCTTGTTGTTAGTCAATTAATTGCAAATGCCTGCAAAGAAAATTATTAACATTTCCATCTGCATGTTATCTTGATGCCTAGCAGCAGTAAAGGACGTGTTACATAAATTTATAAATATTTGTATTAGGTTCTCGTAGAAAAACCAAGCTGGTTCGCAGTGGGCCTATCTGTGTGTCTTAGAAATGAATTTTGCAAAAGTTCCAAATAAATCGTAGATGAAAACACACAACAACAACATACATACACATCACATTCTCTAGATAGCTAAATGGTAACGAACAAATGAAACATATACAAGTTCCATAAACATACAACTCTCATTTAGTATGAGGCATTATATCCATAAGTATGCGAAGTTTGGAAATAATTGGCGTGATTCAAACAAGACAAGAATGTGCCGATGTATTGTGAGAGTGTGTGAAGTGTATGGTTGGTATCAGTGTTTAAAAAACTTAAGTCGAAGTACCAAAACTCGTAAAATTTTCACTTTTCGCTGCTTTTTTATATAAATACTGTTTAAAATCAACCAATGCTTTTGCTTGTGCTTGTGAAAATCAACAACAGTCGCAGTCGAAGCAGAAGCAGCAAACGATTTATGAAGAATTGCGCAGTACTTTCAACAGTCTACGATTTCAAAAGTTTTAATTTTATTTCCTGTGGCTTTTGGTTATTTTCGGTAGTAAAAGCATAAACAGTCTGTATGCTTTTGTAAGTATCAAACAGTCACAGTCGAAGAAGCAAAATCGCTTGCTTTTAGAAGCTTTCTGCAGGTTCAGTCAACTATTTTGTGGTGTTTGTCATGTTTTTGTTGTTGTTTTTGAACATCAGACAAGAGGCAAAAATAAAAACCACTTTACTGCGATTGCTTAAAACTTCTAAAAGCAAGAGGTTTTGCTTCTTCGACTGTGACTGTTTGCGACTTCCAAGAGCATATAGAATGCTTTTGATTTTACTTGCGATACTAACCAAAAGCATAAGCAAATCATATTCAAAATTTTCAAATCGTCGACTGCTGAAATTACTGCCCAATTGGTCATAAATCGTTTTGTGATTTTGCTTTGACTGAAACTGTTGTATTTTTCAAAAGTGAAAGCAGAAGCAAAAATGGTATAAAATATATCACCTTGCACAGCAACTTCAGCTAAGTGGTTAGCCTCAGGTATTTCGGTTGACTGTTTACCACAGCATCCTTGATTAACTGATTCATCACAGCGATCTTGGTTCATTGTTTGCATCTACTTTAGTTCACTCTTTAATACACGGGTCTCTACTGAGTGTTTCGTTACAGCGGCTTCGGTTGACTGTTTTGTCACCACAACTCCGGTTGACTGTTTCCCAGGCTCAAATATCATGTGGATGTTATACGCTGTTACGAAAATAATCTGAAAGTCCTGAAAGTCTATTTAAAAATATTTAAATGTTACACTTTTAAATCAGTTTAATTGCTGCGGAAATACTATAATTTTTGTAAGCATATTGCGACTTTAGCATTTATTTATTCAGGTTCCACTGTAAGTTATTTATCGCTATGATTACATAGTTTATTTGATTTGTTTTTAATGTGCTCAAACATTTTATATCATCGTCTTAACAGCACAAACATTTAAACATTTATTCTACACCTTAAATATTTGCTGTGGAAGTTGAAAACAACATGTTGGCGTTTCTTTTGCTGTTAAACTGATAAACCAGCCGGCAATACAAGGCGGCAATATCGGCCGATAAGTCGGCTTCAATTACAACAATTTTCCATGTTTAGTCGCTGCTTAATCGTCATAGACAACCTTTAGGCTGGCAGACGCACAAAGTGCACTTCATCATCGTCAGACGTACAAAATCATGCTTTTTGTTTGGTGTTGTTGGTGTATTTTAGTCATCATTATCGTCAGCAATGACGACACAACAACTTTTTTTCTGCATCTTTGCTAAATTGTTAAGGAGTGGCCAAGTTGTAGACAAACATAGAGATACTTTTATGTATTGCAATGTGCAAATACATATTGAACGTTGTGCGAAGGGGCAACAGGCAGGCATGTTGTCTGTTGCTTGTTGCTCGCTGAACGTTATTAGTTTGGCATTGCAATATCGCAGGAGCATTTTACCGCATTTAAAGATACGTGTCGACATGATAAACAAGTTTCCATTTATCTTTTTACATTTAACGTTCGATCTTTTATTATTTGCAACGTTGCAACATGATGTGTTGCTGTGTTTATGCTGATGTTATACTGATGCTGCTGCTGCTGCTGCTGTTGTTGTTGTTATTATTGTTGTCTGTGTAAAATTTCCAGAAACATTTGTTGCAACAACAGCAACAGCCAAATAACATAGAAAAAAATTGTATAATTTCTTGAATGCTTGTAAGCAATTAAGTGCTTACTTATAGATCGGCTGTGAATTTTCAGCTTCAATGTATGTTTGTATGTATTTATATATCATGCATTAAAACTTGCCTGTTAATATGTATGTATGTATGTGTGTGTAAGCCACTTTGCGTAACTGGTAGACATTCAAATGCATGCAAAATCTTGCTGCCGCTTTAAAAAGTAACTTTTTTTTGAATCTTTCTCATTCTGCTGTGGCTATTTGTAATAATGCTGCTGCTACTGCTGCTGCTGCAACTTTGCTGTAACTTAAGACATGTTTAAGTTTTAATGGCTGCTTAACAATTCCAAATTGGTCTTAATACTCCCCATTATGCAGTATTTTGCTTTTATTTCTTTAAAGAAGGCTTTTTAAGGAAAATTCCAAAACAATTACAACATTCTATACTACGACCGTTTGAGTCTTTGTTTTCCTGTTAGTATGTACATACATACATATGTACATACGTCTGCACAGGAACGCAATGACAAATGTCAGTTTTGTATATGTATCTATGGACGTATTGGTGTATTGTATGAAATCTTCTTTATATATTTTTATTTATGGGTGATCGATTTAATAAATATGGTATTAGAGGTGGAGTCACTTGTTCACGAGCAATAGTTACAGTTGATTAAAACGCACAATTCAAAATGTAATATAAAGGGTGTTTTTTTTTAGAGTGTGAGTGAGCACCCATTTAACAACTGATAGTTGCTTTTTGTTTAATTTGCTTTGAAATTTCATTATGACTCCAATTACACCAGAGCAACGCGTGCAAATTGTTGAAATTTTTAATCAAAATAATTGTTCTGTTCGTGTCAAACTCATCGTGCACTTCTTCCATTTTATGGCGTACATAATTCTGGTTGATGGGGTACTTAAAAAAAAAAAGAATTGTCGCATTTGTAGTGAGGAGAATACACCAGCTTTTGTTGATGTAATATCCACAGAAAATTACTGTTTGGTGCGCTTCGTGGGCTGGCGGAGCCATTGGCCCATATGCCTTCCAAAACGATGATGGCCAGTATGTTACTGTCAATAGTGAACGGTATAGGAACATGATTTGAAATTTTCTCGTACCTCAATTACGTCGTATTAATCTTGCTGATATGTGGTTCCAACAGGATGGAACACGCCACACATCAGGCGCTACAATTGATTTACTCAAAGAAACTTTAGACGAAAAAATAATTTCACGTAATGGCCCAATTTATTGGCCAACAAGATCGTGTGATTTAACCCCGTTGGATTATTTTCTTTGGGGTTATGTTAAGTCACTTGTCTACGTCGATAAACAACAAACAATTGAACACCTGGAAATTATCATTCAAAGAGTTTTTGGCGAAATACGGGCGCAAATGCTGCGAAAAGTTGTTGAAAATTGGTATTCAAGATTGCGCCTTGTACGCGCCAGCCGTGGCGGCCACATGGCAGATATCATACTAAAACATTAATTGCATAAAATTTTCTTTCCAATAAAGCCCGTTTCATTGATATTAAAAATATATTTCCTTGTTTTGTTATGATTCAAACTTGTGTCACTCTATATGGTTCCAGTACAAAAAAACTGCCTCAGAACGAATCCAAAGTAGAAAAGTCTTGAAAAAAACCGAAAAAAAACTATTTGGTGAAAAAATACACACATACAAGTATATCTGAAATGTTCTGCAACAAAATATATATGATTCAAAAGGTCTTAGGGCTAATAAATCAGTGCAGCTTAATCTCTATTTTTGGTTTAAAATGTGTTTAAACTAGCAAACCTATAAATCAATACCGTATTTAAACCATCTGTAAAGGCATAAAATTGGGCGTTTAAACTACCAATACTGGCTACATGGTGTTGTTACTTACAGACCATATGTTTGGCATGAAAAGAGCACTAAAATTTTTTCCAAGTCTCTACATTTTCTTCAGATCTTGTTCGATCTGTTGCCCTACACTCTATTATTATTTTATACTATTCTACTTCGCCAAGCATAGATATAATTCCTTTCTCAGTAAAATTTGGCGAGCTTTAATTAAAATTTTTTAACTTTTTGGCATTTTTGATTGTGCACAGAATTGGTTAGCCTGTTGCAAAACAGCTGTTTTTTTGACATTTATTCTAGTGCTGCCACAATATTATTTTTTAAACTGCACATAAATTATGGTTCACTGATTTACTCCTTTTGAGCTTAAGCTATATATAAATTTGAGTTTAGTTTAACTAAACTAGCTTTTAAACTTTGACTTATTTAGTAGCCACTTCTTTCTAAATCCGTCTAAATTTAAAATCGGTTGATATTTAGCTTAGTTAGATGTCGATAAGTGCCTTCAGGTATGAAAACCCGGTGACTCAAGATTTTGGGGGTGTTTGGAAAATTTCAAATAGAGATTATGCTCGACTATACCTACGAAAAAAATAGTAACACGTCCCAGGTATTTTGATTTCATTCAAATTTGTCGCACAGTGTAATACAACTTACACAGAAAGAAGTATTCACCAATTAAAATTTTCAATTGAGAATTTAATTGATGCAATTAAATTTTTAATTGCATTAATTAATTTGATTGGAGAAACTTAATTGATATTATCAAATTGTTAATAGGTGAAAATTTAATTAATTTTTTAATTGATAGTACAAATATTTAAATTGATATTACAAGATTACTCATATTACTTTTTTTGTGTGTATGTTAAATTTAATTTTTATATAAAACTTTTAATACAAGTCTCGTTTTTCTTTTCTTTTCAGGTGAGTACTAAATTTAAAAATATAAAATTATGTAAGTTTGTTAAAGATAAAAAATGTTACGGGAATTCACACACAATTTAAAAAATAATTAATTTTTTTATGTTTGTTGCTGCTACATGCCACACCCTTTCCTCTAGCAAGCAAGAGTCATCCGTCATCACTTTCTTTATACAACATTCAAAAGATTAAAATACATTTTTATTAACATTGAACAGGAAACGTAATAAATAAACGGAATAAAAATGAAATTAAACTTTTAAAGAATATCGCAACAACATTGACCACAAAAATAAAGAAATCTTTGAAGTTTTTGTTATTTTTTGATATTTTTAAATAATCTAAATGAATGCGAAACTATTTTTATACTTAAAATTAAAAAAAATTTATTAAAAATGTTTGAAATAGAGTTTTAGGTTTACGCGCAACTAAATTGCAGTAATACCAAGTTTTCTTTATCTATATAAAATTTGGCATCACTTGATTTTACCCGATATTTAAAATGTATATTTTTTTTAACAAACACAACCCTCGAAGCGATTAGCTTGTCTGCAGTAAACGCGATCTCTGGACTGGGAGGATAACATTGCTACCACTCAGCACCAGTTGCACCCTGGACAGGAACTGGACTACACCATTTCACTTTCGTATCGGAAATTGCATAATAACCTTGGTTAAGCGATTTGTTGTACCTTAGCTCCCAACTTGGCATCGAAAAGAATTTTTGATAAAAAAAAAAATTATAATATATACAAAAGTTTTGAGTCCCATTTTTTAATGCCAGCATGTCAGTTGGGTGCCTGTTTCAGAAATATATGTATTTTCACTCATTTGTTTATAATTGTTCAGTATTTTTTTCTCTTGTCAGTATTTTTTCTTTTATTTTTTAAGCCAATTAACATGTGTAAAATTTATTTGCAAAACATTGAAAACAAAAAGTTCATGTGTTAAACCACAAATAGAAAACATTTAGGATAAAACAGCCTGCCAGGCAACCTACGACGACAGACAGCAACAGTCTGTCCATTTCATTTGTACTAAAAATTCCAAGCCCGCAATTATTTGCACCGATGGAATTTTCGAAAGTCTTTTTTCCAATATCATCTAAACGAGACAAAAAGTTTTTTTCTTCTATTTTTGTCAACGATCAGCTATAAATTATTTTTTCGTTTAAACAAAAAACACAAATGCTAAATACGGTTGATTTTGCTGTTGTTTTCTGATTTTAGTTTTTGTGGTGTTAACACGAAAGATTTTCAAATCAGATATAAAAGCAACTGAAAATATTTGAAATATTTAAATCAGACAATTTTGAATTTCATTGAAGGCAAATAATGTGAAATGGAAGCCACACAAGATAAGAATGGGAACTTGGGATGTTAGCAAAATGTTAGGGACTTTGTTTGAAAAATTTTGTTAGCTCTGGGCAATGAATTCTGTTGGCAGTGACGTAAGATTGTTTCCAAAAATAAAACCTTAAGGTGAAATAAAATTAACTCTCACTTACCTTATATTTTAAGGCAAGGGTTTATAATCCTTGTAGAGGTTTACAACTTTTGAAACATTTTGCTAGTCGAGGAAAAATTAAAGTTGGCATGCAATCAACAGTCCATTTTTTGCTTGTATTCATGGTGTTGTTTTGATTTAAACAGAAGTCAAATCGATAAATTTCCTTGTAGCAGCTTTTAACAGAGTTTCATTTCTGCTGAAGTGCCATAAGAAACCTTATAAGCCTTTGTCTTTAGTATAATTTATGCTTAGGAATTTTGAGCAAAACATTACGAGGAATAGTTTATCCCTGTAACTGTTTTCCGTGTCCGTCCTTTTTGTCCCTTTGAGTCCAAATGCTCAAAAAATAATGTTGCCAAAAAAAAATCAACTTCAATGCAAAGATCTGATAGAAAAAGACTGGAAGAAGTACTGGAAATATAAAATTATATTTTAATGGGCGTGTCTCCGCCCATTTTTTAAGTGCAAGATTGTGTGTTTTTCAGAGCTCAGGGTGTGTGTTAAGTCTAGTAAAATTCGGTAAAGTAGAACCACTTAAAATAAAATATTAAATTTTAATGGGCGTGACTCCGCCCATTTTTGAATTAAAAGATTATGTCTATTTTAAAGCTCAAGGTGTGTGGTAAGTGTCGTAAAAATCGGTTAAGTAGAACCACCTGAAATATAATAATAAATTTTAATGGGCGTAACCCCGCCCATTTTTTCAACTTTCAAATTGTGGAATTACAAGAACCAAAGGTTTTTGATAGGTTTCTCAGCAATCAAATAAGTAGAATATCATAAAATTAATTAATAAAAAATTTGGGTGTGTCCCCGCCCACTCTTTCGCAATGAGACCAAGGGGAACCTATACCCTCTCTTAGAAAAAAAAAAAGAATTTTTACAATCGGTTTAAAATGTACCGAGTTATGAAGTAACACTGCCAAAAATAGACGAATTCTTTTGAGGTCGGTTAAAAAAGTATTCCACTCTTAAGCTCGCCACTAAACTTTTACATAAGAATTTTCTAAAAAAAAATTAATCCACTTTAAGATTGTTCACTCTTCTATTTTCGTTAATAGATATGTTAGTGCGCAAACTGTTAGCCATCTAAGGAATATATTTAAAAGGCCGGTAGACTTTAAATTGTAAAAAATAACAAAATAGCAAAACACTCTTTCGAGCAATGTTGGTCGCATGTCACGAAAAATATGAACAGTGTTGGCCTCCAAGGCCAACAGAATAACTTTAATACCAACATTAAAGCAATTGTAATGGAGTATGGTGTCTAAACTAGACGTTTATTAAGTCATGGCTCTGTAATAGTATTCGAAGGAGAAAAAACTCAAATAGAAATCTAGTAAATTGAAACAATTAATTTAAAATTGGCTGCTGATCTATTGATCTCTCCTAATATTTTCTTCAAATTTTCCTAAGACTAATTGTGTGTTGATGTCAAAAAGTAATCTGTCACATTGACAAATATCACTGTCAACAAACTAAATTGTCTCCTGCTTAACATATGTGAACATATGACAAAATATAACATGCACGAGCAACCTCGCGCACTTCTTAAAAGCAGAAGGTGATGAATTTCGAGCACTTGTGTTTGTAAAAAAAAAAAATATATATTATTTTTTCCATGTTGTCATACTTACATACATCCTGTCCAACGCTATTTTCTGCCTTTGTTGGAACGCACAATAATAATTTCAGTGAATGCATAAATTACAAACATTTAAGGAAGTTTTTTTTATAGAAATTTCAATATATTTTTTTACTGCTCGTATACATATTTATGTGAGCTGTGTTATGTTATTTACTTTTATTAAATTTAAAATCAATATAAAATCTTATTCATGGTCAGCCTTCCTTTTTATTAAACGCTTAGCCGGCGTATGTCATAAATTGTAAAATTTCCTTTAAAATCAAAAAGAAATAAAGTCGTTTCATTAATTAAAATTAATAATAAAAAAAAAAAAAAATGCTAAAATAAAAACATATTTTTCTTGTGCGACTGTAACTTCAACATTTGACATTTGCTGTGATGACATTGAGTTGTTATTGTTGTTGTTGTTGTTGTGCTTTTTTTGTTGTTTTATGTTTTCAATACTGTCAAAATATTTGACATGGTTCCAAAGTGTTTGAAATTAACCGCAAGGTGCTTGCTGCCTGCGGTGAGTTTTTTTTTAAATGTTTGAATTTCCTTTAGATTTCTTCATTTGAAAATGTTGCCGTTGCTGTGTTACTGACAGCCATATCTTCTTCAACATTGTTGTATCTATTCGAATTAATCACTGCTGATCCAAACTAAAGAAAAATAAATAAAAGAAGGAACATGCATACTCGTACATACTAAACGAACGAATACATATGAATGAATAATTATCATCGTGGGTTTCTCTAGTATTTGAAGAATTTATTTGATTTTTTGTTTTCTAAATTTAAAAGTACAACTATAAGCATTTTGTATGTTTGTATTAGTTTTTGGAATACAATAGATTTTATGTGCATAAGTTAGTTATTGGCGTCTTCTGCTTATATGCAAACAACGTCGCCATGTCATGTGTCAATTTGATGTTTTGTATGCCATCACATACTTTTTTACCACAATCACTCACTGGCACATCACTTAAGCAACATGTTGTAGTAGTAGCAGCAGTCTTTCTGCTAAGCAAATGCTTTATTCTACACATTACAGTAGTGCACTTTCACATCATGTATCTTCTTTATAAAAAAGCACAGTGTTGCTCAAAAAAAAAAGAAGAAAATCATGTACAAGGCTGGCACTGGCGAGTTTTGTTAGAAATATCTGAAAGTTTAAAACTCAAAATTCGCACGATTTTCTCTACAATAATGAAATGTTGAATAATGAGCCAACCAACTAAACAATAAATATATGACATTGTATTTTCCAGCTGGAAGGCATTAAAAAAAATTAAAAGCTAAACTAATTACTACTTAATTTTTTAAATATTTAAAAATTTGGCTCGAAGGACCATAAGCAAAATAACATTTCCTATTTCCCTTTGCCTTAAATGTTTAAGATTGATTAATTTTGTGGCAGTAAGGAAAAAGTGCTTGAGTCATATTTTACTGTTTTGTGGGACAGAACTTTTAAACTTTCAATTCGATTTTCAGACATTTATTTGTTTTACAGTTAAATTGGGAACTTCGGTGTTCAATTTTTACTTTTTTTTTAGGAAAACATTGATTTTCTTCGTCATTAGAAACACATTAAATTTGGAATATACCAAAGCACAATTAAGCTATATTATTCCATATGAGATTAGTGTAAGAGTCATTTCACATTATGACTTTTTAGCCTGCCTTTTCTTTTAAGGCCCCCTACGAAAAGTCACGCACATTTACATTGAGCCTTTTTTCTTCATAACTTTTTGCCTTTTATATAAACGCCTAGTGCTAGAGTACGAAAAAGGCAAAGAGAAGTGTCATAAATCCCCTCGAATTTTCATTTCGTGCCTTTTGTTTTACCCCGCAAGCTTCTCAACCCCTCTCATTCACAAACAAAAAGAGCCTGCCTGAACAGGCAAGCAGAGAACTCACAGTGTAAATTGCGTCTAAGTAAAAAAAAAATAAATAAAATAAGCATCAAGCTATTGCACTATAACTTACTGAAAAATCGCGCAATATAATTGAGATTTTTCCCAAGGGCACTTTTGAATATGAAGATTACAAAATCAGCTTATCTCGACATAAGCACTTTTTCCTTTTTGCCGTTATATTTTACAGCTCGATGACATTAAAAATTTTAAGATACACCTTTATAAATAATCTTCCAGGTTCAAAAATTTGGCTCGAAGGTCCATAAACAAAATAACATTTACTACGAATATTTTCCTTTTTGCTCAAAATATTGCGAATTCCATAAAAGCCCAATAAATTATGTTTTGCAATAATTTAGCATAGATACATGTCGCTAGTTTGAATGCAAAACCATCTAAGCGCAATTGTTTATATTTTGCAGGTGGAAAAAAGCTTCATGAAATGTTCCTTTTCCTCCGAATTCGAACGAAAGTTCGATGGAATACTAATATTGGAAACATAGACAAATTTGACCTCTGTTGTGTTTAATATAAAGGCTCGATCGAATCTATCGTTCGCATTTAGAAGAACATGACCTCAAGTAATGGTTTTGTGGGTTGTTTTGATTTGTGATTGCAGTTGTGCATTTTTTTTTTTGTAGTAAACAAGCACTGAGATTTTATTTTTTGTAATAGTTTCATTATTCTGCTTTTAAAGCAATCAGCGCAAAAGTGGAGTAACCACAAACTACTTAATTGAATTTGCTCTATTAATTTGATATAATACGTTCTGTGCAAAACGATTTTTAATCTTCATCTTCCTTTGGCTCAAAGTATCTTGAGTATCTTGCTTTTTTATTGATAACTGGTAACGTAGGAATGTATTAAGATGAGAACAGCAACAAAAAAAATTATGTGGTTTACACCACTTTTGCGCTGATGGCTTCATTTAAGCTAGTGCCGGTCCAGACTTGCAATTTTTGTTGCACATCAACTTCTTATTTTTTATTGCAAAAGAGCGAGAGAAGAATACAAATTATATATATATATATATTTCTATTTCAACACTCTCACACATATTCAATAATTGCTGCAACAAAAATTTTAAGTCTGGACCGGGACCTAATGATGTTTAAAATTTTTAATAAGTTTTCTACGAATAATATTTATATTGTGGTCAAAAGTTTTTACCAGCACTGTATGTACTTATTTATAAAAATAAATATATAAATATATAATATTTTATACCGACGCAATACTAGTCGTCACATTTAGCAAAACACTTGAGTGTTTAATCACACTAAAATAGGTGTTGACAACATGTCATTGTGTCAAGCGGCATGAGTCTTAAATAATTTATCACAAATAGTTTCAGTATTCTCCACTCAAAATTAGAATTCAATATTATAATTCAATTATCGCAAATGTTTGAAAAACATGTTTAAGAAAATACAAATATTAGGGAACCCACACAATATTTAAATTGCAAATTAGAATCTGAAGAAATATGAAAATGAATGTCAAATACACATGCATAGACTGGTCGCAAAATTTTTTTTCTGTAATTGATATAGTTTCACTATCTAACATATGAGGCTTGCTGCCATAAAGGAGCACTTTCAGCCGCAAATATTGATAAAGTGGAACACGAGCTGTAGGATAATTTTCAAATATGTACATAACAAAGCTTATAATACTCGTACGCTGGTATGTGATGTTTTGATCCTTTTATTCCCATTTAAGGCCGTGATACACTATCATACAAAGTCGTGCGATCTACGAAAAAATACACCCCTGGTATGATGGAGTTTATGAAAATTTTCAAAAGACAATAACAATTCATCACACCAGAGTTGTACTTTTTCGTAGATCGCACGACTTTGTATAGGGTGTTTTTTTAGAGGTATAGAACTTCGAATTGAAATAAAACACAAGAAAATCGTTTTAATGTCCATCAATTTGGCTTTATTGGAAGGATAATTTTATGCCATTAACGTTTAAATATGATTTCGGGCATGTGGCCGCCGCGGCTGGCTCGAATAAAGCCAATTCTACAGGTCCAATTTTCAACCACTTTTTCGAGCATATGGGGCCGTATGTTGGCAATAACGCCACGAATGTTGGCTTCCAAGTCCCCTAACGTTTCTGGTTTGTTGGCGTAGACGAGCGACTTCAGCGGATGCGTATTATCACATAGAGTAAACGTAGTGCGAAAACGATCCATGGTTAACCGAATTAATTGCTCTGATGGACGATTATGTCGACCATAAAATGGACGGAGCTTGCGGTAAACTTCGCGAACTGAACCATTATTTTCGAAATAAATTTGCACGATTTGCAAGCGTTGTTCTTTTGTCAACCTGTTCATGATGAAATGGCAAACCAAACTAAATATTAATCACTTGACAGCTGACAAAATGGCCGCCATTTAAAAAAGTGATGCCAACTTAAAGTTCTATACCTCAATAAAAAACACCCTATATGATAGTGTATCACGGCCTTTATCAATATTTTCAGCTGAAAATTCTCGTTTAGGTGAAAAATTATGCAATTAATGTACAGAAAATAATAAATAATAAAGTTTGCTTTGAGTTCCTGACAATTCCCAAAAAAAATTCATAAAATCCCAAAAATTTAATTTTCAGTATTTTTGCTGTATTCTTCTTATTTTTCGTCTAAGGCATATAATATTTTTGGAAATAAGTGAAACAATTTTTTAAATGTTTAGTTGAACTATAGAGAATTTTTAATCAGAAATAATTTCTTAGTCGGGCTTAAGATCAGTAATTTCAATTCTTATTGAATGAAATATTTTTTATTAATTAATGTGAGTTTCTAAAGAAGAGAAGAAAAATTAAATTAAACTATAAGCTGGGGGAAATACCGATATTTTTCTGTGCAGCAACGCACTTCATCAGCACCCAAGTCTATCTACTGGGGTAGAGATTGTTATTAACATCAGCTATTTAACGCAATTTTTTAATGAAATGGAATATGAGAAATATTGTGTATACAATTATTGATTTACCTTTGGCAAACACATTTGTAAGTATCTTTATTCATTTTCTGTTTATCCGTTTTTTTCATTTTTATATTCAGGTTAGCACGAAGTCATGTCACTCTACCTAAGTATGTTTTAACTATTCTTGCTTATCTTTTACGATCATCACATTAATTATTTTTACTTATTCGATGTACCGTCGGTACATACATGTAAGTATTATTGTAGTGGATATTATGTTTACATTGTTTTTGCTTTCTAGAGTTGATTTTACTTTCCAGTATATGAAACTGTGATTGCCAAGTGAACATATATTTTTGTCACGTGCCCATGATGATTTAAGTGAAACAATTTTTTAATAATATAATATAATAATAATTTAATTTTTCATTCAATAAGAATTGAAATTACTGAACTTAAGCCCGACTAAGAAATTATTTTTGGAAATATTTAAATACATATCTCGCCTCAAGGTGGCATAATAAATTTGTTGGTTCCAGCTTTTGAATTTGAGAAAAACTTGATATTTGTAACAAAAATAGGTATATTTCGAAACGATCTGGTACCTGCAATAATAAAAATTTTGAACAAAAAATTTCTATGTAATATTTCCTATAGTGTTACCTTTTAAAAAAGTTAAAATATGGATTTGGTATTTTTGAAAAAAAATTTTTTCTTTTGTAATAGCGAAAGAATTAACCCACTTTTTTCTCCAAAAAATTTAATTTTTTCCAAGTTTTAATTTAAATTGCGTATATCATTTGACTTAATTGTGCTTTAGATACCAAATTTTTTATTTTTTTTAATGTTAAAAATTTTGTTCTTAATTTATAATAAGTTTCTTTTTTTTAAATCGAACAAGCTTTGACTTCTCCATTAGTAGAAAGAACAGTGGACCAAGGTTGGTAAGAAAGGCAAAATTTTAATTTTTTTCTCTCGAATATTTCCTAAACTGTAAGCGAAAGCCTTTAAATGTAGCCGACTTTATTTAGTTCTTGGATGGAAAAAAATCCACTTGCAAAACATCTTTTTTATCAGATCAAAAACATCAGCTCGGCCTCGGTTTTAATTTTTCATTAACCCAAGGTTGCTCAATTTGGGGCTTTGTGGCTGCGCCTCTTTTATGGATATATAGTCCAAATTCCAGACTTAAGTTTTGTAACACCTCTTCAAATGCTGTATGAAGTTTCATAATAATCGCACGGCTCGTTTAGAAACTGCAGAATTGTTTAAATTTTTTAACGAAACCTTCCACCCAACTGTGTTGCAGTGACTAAGCGAAAAATCAAATTGTTCAAATCCTCCCGCTACGTTGATGCTTTATCAGGGGGTCTACTCTGTAATTTAAACAAAAGAAAATATTTTCGAATTTGTATGTTAATTACATGCGATTCGACAGAAAAAAAAACTGAAAGTACTTGCGCATTGATTGGTATATCAATTGCATGCAAATTCGAAAACATTTTCTCTCATTTCTAGTTACAGAGTAGATCTGCAGTTTATTTATTTTTTATCACTCCAAAACAAAAAATCTTCTCAGCCATTCTATTTTGACAAATATCATTTAATATTCTAAGCCATTTAATATATGTTTCATATACGAGTAATGTGTGCAATAATGTTTGTAGTGTCCTTTTCTCTCTTAACATTTTCAGCTATGAACTTTTATATCTGCCACTTTATTATAGAAAGTATGTACATACTTAATATTCTTATCAGGTTTTATGAAATCAATTCAACACCTCATAACTTTTTAGAAATCTATTAATTATGAAAACATAAAAATTTCATCATTCTTAAAGCCTGAAAGCAAAACCAAAAAGAAATTGCTCTAATATTGTGATGGGGAAAAATATTTTTAATCAAAACCATAAAAATATGTTTTACGAGTTTTTCTTTACTTGCCCAAAAATTTTACGTACTCGTGGGCTATACAGACATTTTTATAATCAAGTTTTTGTACCATAAAATAAAAATTCTGTGCCATTATAATATTCGGCTAACCAAACAAAATATTTTGATTGAACACGTCCGTTTGTCGTATACTTAAAACGAGTAGAGCATAATAAATTCAAATACATACTTAAATTAGCGCCCCACATTTACACCCACCCAAACACACACACACACACACATACACATACACATTAGGGCTAGAAAGAACCTGTCCTACTTTGAATTGATACCCCCAATAAACTTCGTTCTCAAGAGCACCAACAAGGGAGTGAGAGGGCACTTTAATATTATTTACTACTCGCATAAGAATGTGTAACAACGATGAGGGAGGTCGATAGATATTAAATACTCGTAAATGGTAACTCCATCAATAAATGTTAGAATGTGTGTAGGCAAGGAAGCGGAAACTAATAAACTTGTTTTGAAAACTACACACATCCATATATACAAACACTCAACAACCACAACAACAACAACAACTAAAACTATAAAAAATAACAAACAAACAACCAAAAAGTGTTTATTAAATTATTACAACAACCAAATATGCAATGGAGAAATAAAAGAATAGTAAATATTTTTCATATCTAGCTAAAATCGTTAAATAAATGTTTTCATAAATTTTATATAGAGTCAGTTTTATTTTGGGGTGCATCGCAAATGATTCATATTTGAATATAGGGGAGGAGGCATAAACAATACCCCAAATAGGAATTTACGAGTATTTATGTTAACCATAAATTGTTGGTAATTGTCATGGAATTGTTACTAGTTTTGTTTAGATTAATTTGTTTCTCATTTGACACTCTTAAGCAAGGGCGAACTTATGATCAAAGATCGTAAATCTTTGAGAGTATTAAACGCCTATAAATTTGTTTTTTTTTTTAATTAACTCTGTATCTCGAGATATTTCCTTATAAAGAAAAAAGAGTATGCTGCATCACATAATTTGCATTTACGCGTGAACCAAATCTTCGATTAAATAAAAAACACACAGAAGAATAGGAAACGAATTACGTTCTCGACAATTTTTTAACAGTCTTAAGGCCTGTCCCACAATGTCACCAACGTTCGACTCGTCGCACACTTACATTCAAAACAAAAACAAATTTTAAAATTTTCTTGTTGTTTGCAATGTAACTGTGCGACGAGTCGAATGTTGGTGACATCGTGGGACTGGCCCTTATAGTTTGGGAGATATTAATCATGTTTTAAAAGACTCATTAAAATGTTAAACTAAAGAAAATTTAAAATTTTATTCGTAATTGTGATGCTTTCATATGTTACAAATAAATTGAGCCAAATTTAGTAAAATAATTCCATTAATTGTGAATTTATTCACCCATATTTTACAGATTTTTGTAATTTTCATTTGTTTTAAATTGATTTACAAAAATAAAAAAACGTTAACGTTAAGAAAATCGTTTTGCATGGGATTTCCTATCATATTTTAATTCTCGGCAATCTCTTTTTATAAGCTGCAGCAATAGTCTGCCATCATATGGCGATCCCATCGGCCTTGCTATTTTTCCTCCATGGTTTTGATATCTTGATTACCTAGATCCTCAGGAAATTTATCTAAACAACTGTGCAAATAATGCAATTTGACACTCATATTTGCTCGTAGTTGTTGGAAGTCTTGAAGCTTTGTTTTGCTTATTCCGAGGAAATTCCTTACAACTGATACAAAGCTTGTCCATGCTTGAAATTCCAATGGATTCATATGCTTTGTGAATTGAATATGGTGTTTATAGGTTTATGAATTTGTGGTCCATCGAAAATAGCTCCTTGCAACTTTTCTCTACTGAGACCAGAGAAAAATTTGCAGATATATTTGAAGCAATCTGCGTTCGTATTTAAAGCTTTCACAAACTGTTTAATAAGTCCAAGTTTGATATGTAGTAGTGGAAGCATAATTTTTTTCTCAACTTATTAGAGGCCCATGAAATATGTTATTTCCTTCTGCTACAGTCATATCTGATCTTAACGGACACTCTGTTCAGTTCCAGTTTTCGTTTTTCGCACGGCTGTCCCATAGAACAAGAAAGCAGGGATATTTAGTATATCCATGCTGTTTACCCAGTAAAAAATTCACCATTTTTAAATTTACACACACTGACCACTGGTGTTGGTTGAATGACATTTTGTCTTAAACGAGTTTTATGTTTTCATATTCTTCTTTAAGTTTCGTTTAGTGGCCAATTGGGGTTGAAGCCAATTTATTTCCATTATTTAGTAAAATGCATTTTAATCTTCTTTTGGAACTATCAATCAAAAAAAAAAAGTTGCCAGTCTGATGGTTGGCATACAGAGAAAGATCCATTAAGTTAAAAAGCCTAGAAATAGACTAGACTCTTTCCATAAGAAAACGAAAAAATAATTTTTACAAAAAAATTTTCTTAACAATTTTTTTTTAAATTTTGTAAATCAATTTAAAATAAAAAAAATTAAATTAATTGTGTATAAAATCAGAATTAATGGAATGATTTTAATGAATTAGGTTTATTTTATTTCTAATATATGAAGGTATCACAATTCATTATACAATTTAAAATTTTTTATTATTTTAATTTTTTATTTATTTTTTTTAAATATGTATTTTTGAGACAATTTTAAATTTTTAGTTGAACTATAGTGAATTTTATTCAGAAACAATTTCTTAGTTGGGCTTAACTTCAGTAATTTCAATTCTTATTGAATGAAATTTTTTTTATTAATTAATTTGAGTTTCTAAAGGAGAGAAGAAAACTTAAACTTGACTTTATTAGCGGGGGGAAATACTGATATTTTTCTGTGCAGCCACGCACTTCATCGGCACCCATGTCTATGTATTTCCCCCAGCTAATAAAGTCTAGTTTATTTTTTCTTCTCTTCTTTAGAAACTCGCATTAGTTAATAAAATATTTCATTCAACAAGAATTGAAATTACTGAACTTAAGCCCGACTAAGAAGTTATTTCTGATTAAAATATGTATTTTTTATTTTTTTCTAAATATCTCCAAAACTAAAATACTATTAAAAAATTAATGAAGGTGTAATTAATTTAAAGGTCAATCCATTAGCTATACTTGTGTGTGTTTTTTATTTAATCGAAGAACTGGTTCGCGAGTAAATGAAAATTATCTGATGCAGCATCCTCTTTTTTCTTTATAACGGAAAATCTCGAGAGACAGAGTCAATTCAAAAAAACTAATTTTAGACATTGGAACTCATTGTCATATGTACACGATTTAGCCTTAGAAATCGTGTTGACCTGTGTAGTAATAAATTTAAATACAGTTTAATTTAATAAAGCCATTTTAGTCATACAAAAATGTTACTAAAATATATTATCTTTAAAGAGAAGCTAGTGAAATAATTGAAAACAATTTCGACCTATTTCAAAATTCGAAATTTGTTTCAGCAAATAAAGGAGTTTGTCTCTGCTTACGGGTGTGTGCATTTACATAAATTTTTTCCTACGTATAAATTTTAGGGTTTAACATTTTGTTGTTGCCATTTACACGTATATTTAATTTTTGGTGGCCATAAAAGGCTATAAAAGTATTAAAACGAAAATTTAGATGGTCATTAAACATTAACAGCCTTTTTACGCGGAATAAAAATCAAATTTATTAAGAAATTACCCTAAATGAAAATTAAGGAAATAATTTTTAAGTTGGTTGCGGTTACCAGCAACCAACAACCAACAAAATAAATACACTTCTTTAGGCCAACAGCAGCAAAAGTGAGTTAAATAAACCACCAAATAAAGAGATGAAAGAGCAAGCAAATAGAATGAATGTTAAAATCAAGAAGAAAAAGAAAATGCAAAACATCTATAAACCACCCCTGGGGTCATTTCAATTTTAAGTGTATGTAGTATTTATTTCTTTTAACTACAACAATTTCTTCATATTATTCCATTTCGCACTGCCACTTCCGTTAACGCAACATTTAACGTTAAGGCATTAAAAGGAGAAGAAAAAGGGTTGTATTTGAAGCAAACCTTAACGCAAGAGTTAACGGGCAGTTTTTTTTTTTTTTTTTTTTTTTTTGGAAGACGAAAGGAATTAAATAAAAAGTTTTGGTTTGGTTCTCCAAAAAAAAAAAAGGCAAGAAAAAATGCCAGCGAAACAGTTTTAATGTGTTTTTTATGTTCAATTATTTTGTGATTCTTTTAATTGAAATTTGGAAATGTTGAGCATTTTTTTTCGCATTAAATATGTAGTCATGTGGAAAAATTGCCACCTTATTGCAGCGTGGGTTCCTTTTTGGTCGGTTCGTTGAAGGATGCCAGTGATTTAATTAAACCCCTTTTTATTCTACTCAAATAATAATTAATTGGTGCCATAGTGGAAATAATTATATTCTGTTTTAACGTTTGAATACATTTCTTTTAAAAAGTTTTTATTTTCTTTTATTTTTAACGACAGCTGGGCCCAAGGCTCTAACTCTAAAGATTCTGCTTAACAAGGGTTTTAATGAAATGATTTGTTGTCACATTTGCTAGCGCACCAAAAGTATCTTTTTTTTTTTTTTTTTTTTTTTTTTTTTTTAAATAAAATTGATTACTACAACCTTATAGTATTTGGATTTATTTATTTTCTTTTTTCGTTTTATTATTCAAAAAATGGTCACCAACAAATAAGAGAATCAGCAGTTTATGACTTGTTTCAAGGGACAACAGCATTAACAACAAAATTATAGCTAACAAGAGCACCAACAACATTAGTCATGCAAATATTTGCTTAATGTGAAATCGTTTGTCTAACAACACCTTCTTCACATTAACGCAAAAGCTTCTTGAACACCAGCTAAAAACAAAGGCAGCCATTAACGATACTCTAGTGGAATGAGCATTTTTTCTAAGAATCACTTTGCATGTATAAAAAAAAAATCCATTAAAAATTTGTTTTCTTTCGATTGCTGTTCGTTTTTAAATCGAAATAAACATTTCTTAATTTGGCCTTAAATTATGAGCATTTCAGACGTTGTCAATGTCAACAGCAGAAACAGCAGCAGCAGCAGCAGCAACAACATCGTGTTTACACTACAGATACTCAAAACAATAAAGATAATCAAGTCTCACTGGATGTGCTGGGAATAAATAAATATAATAAAAAAACTCAAAGATAGTGATGGCCAATCGGTCACATGTCAGGGCCAATTTTTCGGGCTAAAAGTAGTTTTTAATCAAAATTAAAGTTTGTAAAAAATTAATATCCGTATGGAAAATTCTTACTCGTATTGTGGAAGAAGAAATAAATATTTTTTGTGTTTCTCATAAATAACGCTCTAAATTTTATGGCGGAATTCTTTTTTTAGCTGGTGTTCAAGAAGTGGTGGTGTTAAAAAAAACACACCTTTTCCATAAACGCCAAAAAAGCTTAAGCGACATAATTTTCGAGCTTAATTTTTTTACGAAAATCGATTATTTAAGATCGTAGGTATTCTATTTTGGTCAAGAAACGAACGAATTTTTTTTGGCAGTTATGGCTCGACAACTTTACACCTAAAAAATTTCATTTGAAATGTTTGTATTTCCTATTATTAAAGTAAAATTTGTTTCACTTTCAACTAATTTTTAAGCTTTACAAGTCGCCTTTGCGTTTTTATATTCACTAAGAACTGACAAAATTTCAGGTGGTATTCACGATAGCATTTTTCCCTTTGAAGGTAATAAAAATGTCATGGTAGCAAAAATTACACTTGTTATTCCCGAGGAGGATAAATATTTTACTTTCAGTTAACAAATTCCTACAAAAGTTTGCAATCACCTTAAGATTTATGGTGACACGACCCTGCATTCGGCAAAATAGGCCGAACTCTTTTACGCAATACTTTGGAATCGTCTAATAACTCATTTTGCATTTGGAAAGGAATTCGATTATATTTATTCACCACCGTGATAGTTAGACCTATCATTACAGAGGCTAGCATGCCTTTGTATAACAGGGGCTACGAGGATATGTTCTACAGCGGCTATAGAAGTGCTCATTGAACTCACATCTCTGACGATTGTGATAGATACTGCTGCCAAACAAAAAGTAATAAGTATCGCTGGGAGGGGCACAGGCTTGCTCACAGGTCATTGTAGACTGAGAAAACACCTCAACAGACTTGGCATTAGAGTAACAGCCTGTGCAGATGCTGTGAGCACGACGATGAAACCCCAGAGCATATACTGAAGGACTGTGAAGCGCTATGCCACAGAAGATATATCCAATTGGGCAAGCACCTACCTATTGGAGGATTTTAACTGCCAACACCAGACTCACTGGCAATCCTGAAATTCATCAGGAGAGTAGGTATAGATGAGGTGCTTTAGCACCTGGCAAGGAATAAAATAGATCTACTTTGGTCGCAGTGTCCTGTGTTTCCCGCTTGACTTAATTCATTCATTCATATTTATTCACGCATTTTTATTCTATTGAAGCCTACGAAACGTAACACACAGCACTTAAATGTCTTGAAGAGACGAAAACATGCATTTAGAAAAGTGGGCGGAGGTACTCCAAATTATAATTTAGCATTGAATATATACGATTTATGTCGCATAAACTAACTGCTACCACACTTTCCACGCACCTCAGGATATATTAATGAAAACAAATTACGTTGAAGATACTTTGCAATGCCAATGTATTGCATTTAGAAAAGTGGTTTGCGCCACGCCTATTAAAATTAAATATCATGCCATATCCTTTTTCCGCAATCAATTCAAGTCCAAAAAACGTTGGCACATTTCTTGGACTTTGGCCATAACAATATTTTTTAAAAGAAAAGTGGGGAGATTGCGATTTTTAGAATACTAATAGTGTTGCCAGATATTATTTTAAATACCAGTTTGTGATTTTGAAAATGTCAACAGTGCTGCCAGATTTTATTCTAAGATCTACTAATTAATTTTTTTTATAATTACTGTTAATATTCTACTTGATCTTGCCCAATTCAGGCATACTTAAAGGAACTTTATATTAGCGAATTCGTGGGTAGTTTAATGAGCTCATAACAAGTATTGAAATGTCCTAAATATGCAAGAACAATTATTATATTATTAAAAACAAAGTCATCAGGAATCCGTAACCCCTGGGTTCACGGACAATAAGGTCGCTGAAATTGATTTTAGTAGAACACCCTCACTGGTAATTCCGGATAGGGACTATCGGCTCAAATCCGATAAGATATATGAGAGTAGTGCGGTCTTTACAGACGGATCACAAAAAGGGGAAGGCACAGGGGCCTTCGTAGTTCTCGAACTGTTGGCCAGAAATGTAGCAGAAGATGAGAATGTAACCTTCTACATCGACAGCCAGGCAGCGCTAAAAGCTTTGAAGGGACACAATGTCACATCGAAACTTGTTAGTGACTGTTGGAAAGCCCTCAACTTGTTTATGGCCAATTATAGTGTCAGACTATGTTGGGTTCCTGGCCACAGCAGTGTTGGGGGAAATGAAACTGCCGATGAGCTGGCAAGATTAGGGTTGTCGTTAGATGAGGGCAAGTGTGACAGATCGGTGAGATAACCGATAAGTCACTACTATAGGGAACTCAGTAATTTGGTAGAAAGCACGACCATTAGTTCATGACGAAGTAGGGAGGATTGTAGAGTCTCGAGGGCTAAGTGGCAAAAACTTGCTTCAGGAAGATCCAAACTGCTACTGGACATGGAAAGGAAGGCAATGCGAATCATGATAGGCGCGTTGACTGATCACTGCTCGGTCAGAGCAAGAACCAGCATATGGGAAACTGGCACCCCAGATTTCTGTAGAATATGCGGGGATGAAAAGGAACCAGAAACCATTGAACATATTATCTGTCACTGCCCGAGCTGCAACGTCTTAAGCCTAGATGGCTGAGCAAGCGTTTCAAATGAGAGCATTACTGATATCGGGAAGTATAAACTAGCGAACATCAGGGTCACTTCTCCGTACAAAATGGAGGTAAATATTACTTTTAATGGGCAATAGAAGGCAATCACAATGGACCCAATTCGGTCTCCGAGTGCAGGTGCATTCCTAACCTGACCTAACCTTAAGCAAAGAATTTTTTAAATGCAGATTAGCAACACTTAAGTTTGTACATATCGCTCCTTTATTGCAACATAGACATGTCTAAAAAATAATTTTTTTAAGTTATAATGCATATCAAATCGTTATGTCGTATTGCGTCTTGAGAAAAGAAAATATATATTTTTATATAATTAATTGAGTTTGTATGTTAATTGAAAACTTACAACTTATCTCGACTTCAGCACTTTTTCCTTTTTGCCACAAATACTACTAACTGCCAGCTTATAGAATTAGACAAGAATTTGTTTTTGTTTCCAATATAAATAGACAGACAAGAATTTTTTACTTTCTTTATATGAATTTTGGCATATTCTTACTGTTAAATAATAGACAATAATTTTAAGTTATCATTCATTGCACATCTTGTATTATATATTGGCACTTAAAAAAAAATCAGCCTAAGCCGCCGGCAGTGACAAAAGTGCTCGCGTAGCCGTGTAGCTGTGACGGCGTCAAAATACTCGTTTGCACATAAACGTGCGCATTCTAGTTTGGACAGATTGTGGTCTATGTATTTAATGCCTAAGCTCAGGAAACCATCTAATACACGGTTCAAAATATTGTACATAGCTGGTAAAGAGTAGTTTCCTTGTCTTATTAAATATTAATTTTATAAAAAAAAAAAAAATAAATAGAAAAACATCATAATTGTTTAAGTAAATTCTGCATAGACATACACAACAATAAAGTGATTTTTTTTTATTTATATATTTGCAAACAATCGAAGTGTTTGTTGTTTGGCTCTTTAATTAAATGCAACATAATGACCATTTTACCATTCCACTTTTTATTTTATTTAATAAAAATTACATACTCCCATACTGTTGTTGTTTTGTATAAATGGGGTGAATATTTGCATCGACACAAGACTCATTATTTTAGCTTTAATTATTATTGTATCCCAGCGGAAAATTTAACAATCTAACATTGATTTTTGCGTTCTTGTTTCAACTTTGATATTAGTTAAACTTCTCGTTTGTTTAAATGCAAATGTTAGATAATATCTCAAGTTGCTTCAAGAAATTTTTTAGTAAAGTTTCCCTGATTATCTGCATTAGCAACAGTGAAATGCGCAGTATAAAACAACAAAATTTTTTGGGCTGTTCAAACAGTATTCATAAAGACCATACAATGTCATAATCTAGCTCCTGAGCGGCATCTGAAATTAAGTCTCTCTCGTTATCGAATAGGCGACCATATAATTGTTTTGTCCTTTGTTTCATTTACGGAAGAGTATCTAATCAAACTTTCGCTCTTGGGGAAGTTTCCAATACTTGGGTCGAACTCGCTCACTAATTAATTTTCGACAAAAGCCGATAATAAAAGCCATGTAATTTAAACGGCTTGGACCCAACTCGAATGTATACATATGTATCGAATTTCTTTATAGTTGCACTATTTTTAGGCTTCAAATAGTTTCCAAAGTGAGTTTCACACAAATATAATTTTTTCTTTTTGTTGTTTATTTCTTGACATTTACAAAACGTACATACGAATAGAATGGCACGAGCCAATCGATATTTCTAGGTCCTCAGCAACTTCTCTAATGGTGATTCGACGGTTGGCCAATACCATTTTCTTCACTTCATGAATTTTTTCGTTGGTTGTTAAAGTGCTCAGACGTCCGGCACGCTCTTCGTCGTTCATATCTTCTCGGCCTTCTGAGAACATTTTGTACCACCGATAAACGTTGCTTCAGTCCAAGGTAGCTTCTCCGTATGCCACAGTCAACATACGGAATGCATCCGCGCACTTCATTTCGTTTTTCACATAAAACTTGCTGCAGGTTTTTTAATAGGTAAAAATCGAAGACGAGCCAAAACACGTGCAAGCAAAGCAGCTGTCAACAATTAACTGAACATTCAAAATGGCCGAATTGTCGGCATAAGTGAAAGACATGAGTACCAACATAACGCCACAAAAATTCAAAATTCGCAATACGTTTTGAACACACCTCGTACATACATATACAAATACAGCAATACAAACAAAATATATATTTAAGATTTTTTCCGATTTATTTTATATTTCGAAGCAAAAATGACTTACACCCCTTTCATAATTAAGGCACATATATGGAGTTTGGCATCCGGGCTCTGCTACCATCTCATAAAATAAGTTCGCTTTAATTTCATCTTTCAGTAAGTGTCCAAAAAAAAACACCCAGAGCTTTTACACTGAAAAAAAAGAATACGTTAGAAAATTAAAAAAATTAGAAAAAGTTCGTCTAAGTTTTAATATAGTAAAACCAAATTGAAAAGTATTTCACTGCGCCAGTTTTTTAATTACAAAAAAACCGGACCTTTAGACATTCGAAAAATCATCATTTTGAAAGGACTTACAACTTTTTTGTGAAAAGAAAATGGTTTTAAAACCGAGTCGATCACCCTGGTCTGTATGCAGGTTTAAAATCAAAGAAACATTTTTGTTTCAGACTTTTTAACTTATTATACTCGCATGAGAGGGTACGTATTCTCAATTTCATTTAAGAGTTCTTCTATAAATATCTTCAATTTTTTAGTTAGTTTTTATTATTATTGTTCGAACTTCATTTGTTTCTATGTTTAATATTTGATTAGGCTAAAGTTCGTATCGCTTTGTAAGCCAAATTACATGTGATAATTATTAATGAACAAATAACACCCAAGTTAATTCTAAATATTCTGACAAACACGAGTAGAACGGAACAACCGGCTGTTTTCGAAGGTCACTACACCTTCATCATCAGCGTTCTTTGTGTTTGGTCCATTGTGTGTGGTGTCAGTTGATGTAGATTTCTGCTTTATTGTAAACTTTATTTTTTAACTTTTTTCAAGATTTTTTTCTTTGAAGTCTACTGACAAGTTCTTCAAACAGAAACGAAATGAATATCGTAATGCTGGCCACCGAGAGAAATGTTTTCGTGCATGTGTATTCATTTGTATAAGAAGCCGATTGATGTTCAGCACTCTGGTGCCACTTTGACCGACTACGGAACAGGCTTGTCAGATATGGCGATTTCTCGCCAAAACGTGGTGATTTTTTAATTTGTTTGGTGTCTTAATTTTTGGTTTTGCAACTTGGCTATTTTTCTGGTTTTAAATAAACTTGTTTTTAACAATGCTGAAAATCAAGAATTGTTTTAATTCAGGAAAATTATTTTGTTGTAGGAGTAGTTTCAAAAATAAATCTTAACAAAACTCCTCTGCAGGAAATTAAACCAATTTGATTTTGATGATTTTTCGTATAAGAATTATAGTAATTAAAGGGTTTGGATTTTGGGAGAGAAAAATGTACAAGAAAAACTTGGCGTTTTATTTCTAGTTTTTTATTTTTACTTTCTGCTGCATTTTGAACAGATTATTTTATAAAAAAAAGTGTTATGTAAAAACTGTTGTGTTAGTTTGAGAATGAATTTTATTTTTTATGTATCTTACAAGTGGGCGCCATATTACCATACATAATGATGCCATGTTATAATAATTTATTACATCTAAGTTAGTGATGCCATATTATTAAATTTATGTTATGCTAATGGTAAGACATAAATGTTACATATGCAACAAAAAAATATTTATTATCAAATATGTATTGAGAAAAACTACATAAAATTGTTTTTGGCGATTTTTAAAAACTATTTGGCGAAATAGACCAGTGAACGGCGAATTAAAGGTGCCGCGCCCATTAATGTACTCTTCTTTTACGCATGTGTACACACGCATTGTTGAGAACAAATTTTGTGTATGACATACTGTTAAGAATCAGTATTGCCTGATAAAGAAAATTTGGTACATTTGTAAGAAAATGTGTGTGATGAAAATTTGTATAAATTTTTTATTTTCAGAAAACATTTGTTCGCAAACAAGAATGTCTAGTTTGTCAAAGTGCGTTGTCACGCATGAAAAAACGTGACACGCAAAGGCATTTTCAAACATATATTTAAAATATTTTAAGAACATTTTCTACAAAATCATCTTTTTACTCACCATTATATTGACGTAGCAAGTACAAAAGATTCCTTTCTTTATAAACAAAATCTGAGTGTTTCTTCTGACCATAATAAAATCAAGTTTGCCTTTGGAGATTTAAAATTTAAATTAAGGGAAATGAGACGAAATTTCACTGGCAACACCGGTTCGGGGTGAGAGTATAACACACACAGTCGTAAAATGTAATTGTTTAGGTTGCCGACCACTGATATAGACATACTTAACCAACAACAACAAAAACTCTTATTTAAAAACTAAAAATATGTGGCATTATTTCCAGACCAGACCAGAGTTTTACGTAGGAATCGAACTTAAGCTTCACATACAGGTGGACTAGCACACTGCCCACTAGACCAGCTACCCGCTGTTTCAATTACACTATCCATCGCAGCTTGCTAGAAAAATATGAGACCTCGCTCGTACCGGTACCTGTACCGTCACTAATTTTATGCCAGTTAGTGTCCCCTTTCAAATATTAAATGAAGAAAAACGATTAACTGGCTTGCATTCACAGTAAAATCGTTCATCTTTGAGTTTGACGAGTTCTGATGTTGGGATATTGTCAGTGTCGTTCAGTGTTAGTAAATATTTAATAAATATTTTTGATTTCTTTTTCATTATTATTTTTTGTTTTTGTAGTTTTTTTTTCCTTTGCAAAATATTATTGTTATTAGTTCATGCGAAAGTGTTGATTTGAATAAATATTGTTTCAGTGTGTGATGATGAGGATACTGTTTGTGTTGAATTGTTGAATTGTTAATGGAATTAATTTAGCGTCTGATGTTGTTTTCGCTTGTTTGTATGTTTGTTTCTGTGTGTGTGTGTGTGTATGTGTAGTTCCCTTTAATTAAAAAAATAAAGTGACATTTAATTGTCAACATATGTCATTAAAATATGATGGTCATATTTAATTTAATGTTTAGCTGACATCTCTGCTGAAAGATGCGTTAGTAGTTCTTTTTAAAATGGTGTGAGTTAACTTAGTTGTAAACATTTTTGCAGATTATCATTTATTGTTTTATAATATAGCATCGCAGCTTGAATTAAATATCATGTTAGGAGAAATTATATTTTCGCACGGTGGCTGTTTTTCTTTACACGTTTTTTATTTAAATGTTACAAATACCATTACAAATTACATAGCAAATTATTTTGACGAGCATAGCAGCCAAGACCTTCAGCCGGAGTTGAGAAATAGACCAGAGTCGTTGGTGGGATTCGAACTCTTGATTATTTACTAATTGAAGCTATGAATTGTTTTTTTAAGTTAAGTAAACAGAAATATCGTTAGAGGATTGGCGTTAAACTTCCCTAAATTTTTTATATTAAATAATTTAAATAAATTCTTATTGTGATTGTTTAAAGCATACACCAAATGCCGGCATCCCTACTGGTTGCCCTGAGATAAGTGAAATTAGCGAGTCGATAAGAACTCTGAAAGCAAACAAATCTCTTAGTTTGGATAATATCTCTGCAGAACTGCTTACAGCCGACCGAACAACCAGTGCACGATTGCGGGAACCCATTATTAGCTCGTTTTGGGCCCATTAATCTTTAACTGACGAGCTGGCTGATGGAGTCATTATAAATCTTTCCAAAAAAGGTGATTTGACCAACATGAAAAATTGGAGAAGCATACCCTTGTTAAGTCCGACAGTCATTAAAAATAGCAACACAACGCATTTTTCTGATGTGCATTAGTATCCTTTGAATCAGTTGTTGGGGGAAAAATTCTAGTCGTGCAGGCATAAGGCACTGGTCACTAAACTGTACCGACTTCAGCAGATATTAATCCTAATGTAACGCCAGAGCACCCTTCTTCGTTGTGTAGCAGAATCATCGGCGAAATAAAATGGCTACTAAACTCAGCTTTAAAATTTGGGGTATGAAGCATGAATATAGAGCGAAGCATGTATCGTGGAAACATACTATAGAGAAAGTGAGAACTTTTCTAGTCGAAACAATTCTTGTCATTCTGTGAAACACAGGGTGAGTAAGACAAAAACTATATTTGTTGATATTATTTGTAAGTTTATTAACACTGCGACCACACGAGCAATTTGTTGTATCTTAACACAAGCAATAACGCCGTCAGAACAATGACATCAAATTGCTTGTGTTCAACAATGTATCTAGAGGTGGCGAACATGTACATTCAAATATATTTGCTTTTTTAAGCATATACATACCTAAATTATCCTTAATTAGATTTTTTGCTAATTTTAAACTCAACTTCTTTCTATTTTATTTATTTAAAACATTTTTCCTTACTTTTTTGTTTAAAAAATAATAATATTATTTCAATTTGACAGCATGTGTGAAGAGATTATTGCTCAGCAATGTATTTTAACATTTGTTGCTTAATAAATATTTGAACACCTATTCATACGGTCTACACGCTAATATCTTGTGTCGGCAAACGAATTTGACAATTGCCACGGCAATAATTGCCAAGATTATTGCTCGTGTAAACGGCTAGTAAAGGGCCTAATTTTGTAAAATGCAACGCCAAGCGTTGACAAATTTTATATGGGAAAAATTTATATATTACAAAAACAAAATGCATACAAAATTTGTCAACGCCATGCGTTTTATAAAATTAAGCCTTAAGTTTTTATATGTAAAATTGGACAACCAATATAATTATTTAATTTTTCTCGATGGGAGTACTTCCCACAAGTTAGGCCGGGTTTACATCTATGTGTCATGTGCCACACATGCGCATTGGGGTAAGATATTACATGACGAAAGTACCCCTGCATCATTCATAAATTTAAGCTTATGTAAAAGTTTAAAATCAGGTTAATTAATTCTGGTTGCCTTAAAATGATAATCCATACTTTAGCTTCTCTTCATAATTTTATATAATTTTTATATAATTTATATTATTATTATTATTATTTTATATAATTTTCAACAACGTATGCCTGACATTAATAGCATCTAAAACAATAGATGTTGTTTTTTAAATTATTACTTTGATGCCTCTTACCCAAAGCATTATAATATTCATAATTATGAACATAAGAAAATCATGTAGTGTTCGGGCATCAGCGTACAACTTGCGTATCAATACAACTTGCACGTGAACAACACGCGTTTGAAGAAATAGAAAACATAAACAAACAAGCTGGTTTTTTTTTAATAACTTATAATTTTATGCACTAATACTTTTTGAAATAATGAACAACAGTTATCAAATCATTGAAGCAATAAGATACATAAGTATATACATTAGGGCGGGTCGATTTGTATGGAGGCAAAAAAAAATCGCTCAAATTACAAGGAAAATCGTATTCTAGGGATCAAAATAAGAAACTTTGCCGAAGGAACCATACCTCTGTCCCGACTTTTGATCCGAAGGGTCAAATTTTGAAAAATCTCACTTTTAGCCATTTAGAGTTCCTCAATCGAGTCAAAATGTATGACCGACCCCCACTAATTTTGGAGGGCCGACCCACCTATGCCAGTGGCACACCCCCTGGAACCACCCCTGGGGGGCTCCCCATAGAGAGCTTGCGTAATTGCCCAGACTTGAAAGCAAAAAATACATCAAACTAAGTAAAATTAATTTTTTCATTTCATTCTTACTAAATAAATTTCTAAAGAGAAAAATAAACTCCAAAAGTAAATAAATAAAATGGCTATGCCATTTCGCTGATTTTTTCTTGTAAAAATTTGACGCTTCGGATCAAAAGTCGGCACATCAAAATACATTTTAGAGGTATGGTTCCTTCGGCAAAGTTTGTTATTTTGATCCCTAGAATACGATTTTCCTTGTAATTAGAGCGATTTTTAAATCGACCCGCCCTAATGTACATGCTACATATATTATATATATATTTTTTTAAGTTAACTGCCAGGATTTGAAACAAATCTTAGAAAACACAACCTCAATGCTAATAATTCACTTTCGGACAAAGCTTCAAATTCAAATGCAAGGCCATTAAATTGCGCGTCTTTTGCTTTTAATTTGTTCTCTGGTGTATCTGTTTCTAATGTTATAATTATGATAATTTTTGTGCATTAAAACGTTTTAATAGACAAATGCCAAAATATCAAAAAAAAACTCAGCGACAAACGCAAATTTATGTGGAAGAGAATTATTTCTTAATACGCGTGCTAGTGTACTTGTTGGGAAAGTGGTGGGTTGTGCTTTAAGTTCTTCTTACAAGTATAATATGAATTCGTGGGAAAACTTTAGTTTTTTTTGCCAATAAAAATTATAATCACTCACAAATCTAGACAAAAGCATAATTGGATAAGAGAATAATATTAATTATGTATATATTAATTAAATGTTCCTTATTTTAATGCAAAAATTCACGTTTTTAGTTCTTACATTCAGAAAATATTCTTTATCTCATTTACTTAAGGAACAATTTTATTTTCTGAAGGCATTAGGCAACAGAGAAAGGAATAAAGCCATTCGCGTTTTTTCCGCGTTCATACATAAATTCATTGCTTTTGCATTGTCATCATTAATCGCCAACAATAAAAATGTGCATTGCTATTGTTCATCATCATATCTTTTATTGATCAGCTTTTCTAATATCTTGTACAGTAAGGGTTTTTTGAAAAAAAAAAAAAAAAAAAAAAAAATTGGAACAATTCTGCAATTTTGAAACGAGCCCTTCAATTGTTATTAAATTTAATGAAGCATTTGAAGAGATATTCGCCTATTACAGCTACCTCAAATATCAAAACAAATAAATATTCATATTCTTGAATTATCTATATATGCAAGCTTCATTCTTTTACAACTCTGCTTTTTGCACGTTTTTAATAATGCAGTGTTGCAGCGCCTCTGGTGTCAGTGAGGCATATTAAATTTTTGAAACTGTGTTAGTAGCCATTTTATTGGTTGCTTTACTTCGCCGATGATTCTGCTACACAATGCCGACGAAGGAGGGCGCTTTGATGTTACATTAACATTAGTATCCGCTGAATCTGGTGTAGTTCAGTGATCAGTGTCTATGCCTTCATCACTTGAAATTTCCTGCAACAACTGATACAAATGGACACTAACGCACATCAGAAAAATTCTTGGTGTTGTTATTTTATGACTGATAGACACCGGGCTCAAACCGCCTGACCTTCGGTTTTGTAGTCAACGTGCAGACTACTTCAGCTCTTAAAATTTTATTTAACTCCCACTCGCATGCAAAATGATACAATTTATGGCAATAAAATAAAAAAGCAGATATAATTCAGAGTTCCCGGCAATTCCCAAAGGAATCTCACTAAATCCCAAAAATGGGATTTTTCATATTTTTCGTCGGTCGCAGATAATATCTTTGAAAATATTTTAAGACATATCATTCCTAAAGGTGCCGTGATACATTTTTTGATTCCTGCTTTATAATTTGAGAAAAAAAGCCTTAAACTCGATTTTTATAACAAAAATACGAGTAAGTCTATTACGAAACGAGCTGGTGTTTTCAATAACGAAAATTTTGAACAAAAAATTTCTTTGTAATACTTTCTATAGCATTTACTTTTAACTAAGTATAAATATGACATTGGTATTGCTGCAAACATAATTACACACTTTTTTTCTGCCAAATAAAAAACCACAAAAAAGCGACTTTCTTTTTAATTTTAATTTAAATTGCGCCCAATTCATAGTGCGCTTGGGCATTTCATTTTAAATCCATAAAAAGTTTCCTTTTCTATTAGCAGAACAGTGCACGCAGGTTGGTAAAAAAAGTTAAAATTTTAATTTTTTTCTCGCATATTTCCTAAACTGAAAGCGAAAGCCTATAAATGTAGTAGACTTTTATTAAGCTCTTGGGTCAAGAAATCTACTTAAAAAAGAAATATTTTTATGCTGGATTCAGCAACTTCTATACATGCCGTGCCATAACCGTTAAAAAAAGCTTAAGCGACATAATTTTCGAACTTGAATTGTTGACCAAAATCGATTATTTGCTTAAGACGGGATCCCACTATCGGCACAATGTGCCGATTTTCGTCGGCTCACTGCAATAAAGTCATAAGAAATAAACCAACCAGAATTGCCTTATTTCTCAATTAATTCCGCTTCTATTATCAATGCAGTGTTATATTTCAATCAGTTGAAAAATAAGGCCAATTTTGCTGGATGCTTATAACTTTATTTCAGTGAGCCGACGAAAATCGGCACATTATGCCGATAGTGGGGTCTAGGCTTTACAGTAGTCAAAAAACCAAGGTCCAAAAAATTTGTCGGTTATGCTTTTTTGGCGGTTAAGACTTATATAATATTGATTTTTTTTTATCAAATCTTGATGCCGTAAAGGGCAGTATTATTAATATATTTAATCGTTAAAATACATTAACACTAACATTTGTTCAGTTAATAAAATGCTTTTTAGAGAAATTGTTACTTGACTCTGAAAGCTTTACTCACACAGAGAAAAATTTTGCTGCGTAAGCACGTTTAATTGAACAAAAACCCAAAATCAATTAAAAATTTAATGGAGTCAATTAAACTTTTAATTAAATTAAATTTTTAAACAAGTTTTATTGAATCAATTAAATTTTTAAATAAATTTTTTTTTTCCAATTAAACGTGCTTATCGCAGGAAATTTTTTTTTGTGTACTTGCTCTTAAAAGTTTCCAGTTGACCCACGCACTATGTAGAAAGCAAAATATAAATTTTAATGTCCAATAAACGAAACGAGTGTTTTTAATTTCTTTATTTTTCATTGTCCTCTACATACAAATTTACAAAAAAAAACAAATCCAAAATATTCTCCCTTTTCTTTCCGAAACTATTACTTTTGTATCTAGAATGTAGATTTTAGATTTTTTTGTTGCTTGCTGTTAAATTCGCATAAAAAGGAAGATGATTTTTGACTTGTATAAATAGATGCAGATGCGTGCAAATGTTATTTTTTGTATATTTTTACTTTTGTGTTTAATGTAGTTTAACATCTCTTGACATTTGTTGTCATTAACAAAAATCCATTAGTTTGACAACAATATGGTACGACATGATTGCATCGATAATATCATCGCATACATTTCTGTTACAGCATTTGGTGTTGTAGCTTTTCTTTTACATATTGGACAACAGATAACTATCATACACTTGCAGCATGTTGCATCTCTAGTTGCTTAAATCCAGCGATGTGTGTGCAGAAATAATGAATTTTATTTTGGCGATATCAAAGATCAAGGCAGAGCTTAAGTATGCAGCCATACTTTTGTTGTTTATTCATTTATTTTATAGAAAGATCGTTAAAACGATCGATTGATCACATTTAACGCAAATTGCATATCGCGTGATTACAAAAATATTGTCTCAACTCCAACAATCGCACGGGCTGTGACTCAGACTCAGAGATTTTATTTTTGTATGCAAAAGACCTGATTGCCATTTATCGTTCGTCTGTAACAAGATGAGCGACCACATTAAACGACATTTTGTTAAAAACCGACAAAAGTGCTGGGACTTTGTTTCTTTTCTTTTTCTTTTTAATTTGTTTAACAAAAAATCCAAATTGCAATTTAATTTTTTATTTATATTTGTTTAACTTTTTTTTTTCCTCGTTGCTGTTGTCTTTTATTTAACAGAGCATCAGTTGGTTTTACACACAATGCAACATGCGCCCAATGCCACTACATAAATGTATTTGTAGGCAGTAAGAACTGTTCCACAAGTCTGACTGGCCAACTGCCAACCTTTCCTCTCCGTTCTTTCCTTCCCCCTTGTAAAAATGCTACAATGCAACACTTGTGTATACGAAAGTTTTCGTCCAGTACTGGCATTTCATCTGCACCTACCATTTTCGGTAAATTTTGTTTGTATTTCCTTTTTTGCTGCTTTAAGAACGCATAAATTTTTGAATTTGAATATAAAAATTTACATAAACATGTTTTTTAACTTTAGCAACCAAACGGTTTATCTTAACGATGCGTTTTTTTATTGCCTTTGATTGGAAATGCTCTTCTGCTTTTCTTGCTGCCTTGGCTACATTTGTTTGAATTTCTGGGCCCCGGTCTGTTTTATTGGCACAAGGACATTTGCTTGCATGCACATAAACTATTTGATTTTTTTTCTTAGGGATAAAATGGTTTGATTTTTGTTTGCTCTTTTTTTATATAGAAAATATATTGTTTGTAGTTTTAATTTTTGCCTGTAGTCTATTAATGAATGCACTTTGGCTGTACATTAAATGTATAGTTTTTTATTATTGCGTTACTCGCCAATAATTGTCATAAATTTTATACTGACTGACTGTCCATCTAAAGGTCGAGTCACATAGAATCCATCCGCCCTTTTTCAACTGACATTAACGCAACAACGGAGGAGATTGTCACCATGAATACTTTCTTAACGGAATTATTTGGACCGCTTCAATAGGAGTTGTCTTCATTTTATTAATTAAACTTAAGTTTTTTTTTATTCATTTTCTTAAATTTTTTTTATTTCATTTCATTTTTGCTACCAAGAAAGAACACAAACACCTCAATTAACACATACGAAAAAAACTATGTCTTGACGGTGATGTAATGAACTTGACAAAGCTTAAAAGAAGGCTTGTATAGCTTCTGCAACCAACGTATACCTTTTGACAGATTCTATGTGACTTTGGCCTCAAATCCGATTGTTGATATTCAAGCATGTTCTGGATATTACAAGATTTCAAATTACGAGGGCGCATCAATAAGTCCGTGACTTTTCGAACTTCCCTCGTAGTTATCTGAAATACAACACTGTTTCCATGAAGTACCATCTGTTAATAGACTACTGTCATATTTTGAGCAAGTGTCGTCACTTACTTTGCGTTTAACAGCTGTTCAAAACATACAACCTCGTGTATTTTACTAAAAATGGAAAAAATTTAATTTCGAGTGCTCATTAAACATTAGTTTTTGCGAAAAAAAACCATCAAGCAAACCAAGTAAACTATGGGGACTCTGCACCATCGATTTCAACGGTAAAAAAGTGGTTTACTGACTTTCGTTGCGGTCGCACAAGTACAAATCACGCTAAACGCGATAAAATCACGAAATTTGCACATCTCTATTTTCTACAGCTCAAGGTGTGTTTTAAGTTTTGTAAAAATCGGTACAGTAGCACTACTTAAAATAAAAATTTAAATTTTAATGGGCGTGACACCGCCCATTTTTTTCTAAAATAAGATTGCGTGTAATTTTGAGTTTAACGTTTGTGGTAAGTTTCCTAAAAATCGATTAAGCAGAACCACGTGAAATATATGAATAAATTTTAATGGGCGTAGCCCCGCCCATTTTTTCAACTCTAAAATTTTGTAATTACAATAACCAAAGGTGCTTGCTAGGTTTTGCAGCAATCAAACAAATAGAATATCATAAAATTAAATAAAAAAAATGGTGGTCGTATTCACGCCCATTTTTTGCAAAGGGGCCAATGGAAAGCCTATACCCTCTCAGACAATAAACAATTTTTACAATCGGTCTAATATGAACCGAATTATGAAGTAACATCCCCAAAAAAATAGAGACGAATTGATAAACTCCTCCTTTTTTGGAAGTCATGATTTTTTATTATTCACGAACGGTCCTGGTGAATTGCCTTCCATTAAATAGACATTTTAACAAACGTAAGAAAGTCAGACAAAGTTACTCACGTTAACTTTTTAAATCATTAATACCTCAAATACAACCACGATCAAGCGTGATTCATGCGTGACTCATACGTGACTCATGCGTAAAAAAAATCATGAGAATTGTACATTTTTAATGCAAACACATAAAATAATGACAAAAACAACTTAAATAAAAGTGTAAGCAGAAGTCGCTAAGCGCTTATTATTTGCAAACTCAACGCGTGAGGCTTTTACTAATTCATACAGAGCTTCTGAGGCGCAATAATGCGAAGTATTTGGTCGATAGCAAAATCGAGTAAAAGTAACTGTTAAGTAATTTTTAAACTATGCTTAGAAAGAAGTGTATGAATCAGGAACCAGGAATAAAAAGTACTTTTGAAGTTGTAAAAAAAAGATCACAATGAAGGAGAAAAGTCACTGGCTGTAGTAATTTTTAATTGTTTGAATTTTATTTAAAAAAAAATAAACTCACGAAATAACTATTGACGACAAAACTGGAAAAACAGATAAATAAAATTTCAACCATAATCGTTTATGTTTTAATGATCTGATTTGAATAAAACTTATAAGAAATACGGTCCCTGGTATGAATTAAATGTTTCTAAGTACATCAATCATCATTTCCCCAGCCTTAAGTACTTAAAAACTACCTAAAAATTAACTACACTACTAAACAATAGTATTCGACATTTTTCTTTTCACTAAAAGCCTGCAGCAATAAAAGTAATGAAAAAGTCGTAAATATTTTGTACATTAAGAAATACAAACGTACTACACACTTTTCAATTAGCAACGCTTAAATGACTTACAACCACCTCAACAACTAAAAACATCATACATACGAGTACACTGCACAAGCATGCGTGCATGTGTGTAAGTAAGTATCTGTGCAAGTGCCAACTAAAGAAAATCAATGAATTTTATGTTTCCCGTGACATTAAAGGATTGGCAAAAACAGGAATAAAAAAAGTGCCATCAATATAGAAACCTTTAATGAGCAACACATTATTTTATATGTATCAAGTAAGTAAAAAAAAAAAAATAACAACATAAACAGGAAGCACGTGCCCAACAAGGACATATTGAAAAAAGGATAAAAAAAGCCGCCGGCCATTCCACAGAAAAATGTGTTTTTTTTATATGAAAAAATTAAAACGTTTGTTCCCCGAAAGATTAATAATTGAAGCGTTGACGCGTATATTGGCTTTATTTGATTTTGTTTGCAACACTCATACGCACGCACACGCACACGTACATAAGTATGTATATTGCCAATACAACCCCGAGCTGACACACCTACTTTGGCCACACAACAACAACCCAATGTACCAGAAATGATACTTCTGCACTGCAAATGATGTTCCTGTTTTGTGCCGTCAACTATTTATTACTCGCATTTGAAATAAAAAATGAGTGAAATTTATAACCGCATCAGATGAATTACCTTCACAACGGGGTGTATGAAAACAAACTCATCCTTTGCCTCTGCTGCTTCATTATCTCTAGCTGTAGGCAGCAACAACAAAAATAGCAACAATGAGAGGGCGGAAAAGCAGAGGTTGGCAGCAATTCACACCGTTCGAAATTGATACATACGTTCATAATTCGTTCAGGGTGTTTTGTTATTTCTTGGTTTATCTTCTCACTATTTGTCAGTTCGCCTCCTTCACCGTCTCCTTCGACCGGCGTTAATGTTCATTTTTTCTCTACCGGAGTATGAGATCTAAAGTGTAATCCTTCTTATGATTTTGTTGGGTGTTATTGGGGTTGAGATTGTGTGCTGTTGATGTTTTTGAAAATTAATTACAATAACGAGTGAAAGTGTCACATACCGGATACAAAAATAGGCAAAAAAAAAACTACAAGAAAATGACGATGCTGACGAGAACGCTGACAAAGAAGACAATGTAAAAAAAGCAAAGAATTTTTTAAGAACATTTCATTCCTTTTTATTTTGTTTTTTAAGAAACGGAAATCCAGCCCTAAAATTGTAACGAAAAATTTACAAAAATTTGCTCAACTAAAGGGCATAATATTTGCATAAAAGTAAATACATATATTTTGCCTTTAGCACAAACAAGCACTTATTTTCAATAATCATAACTTCGAATTAAAAAAAACGAAGAAATAAGAAATGTTAAAATGAACTTAAGAAATTAATATATCCTGGGGTCATATTGTGCAAATATTAAAATCTATTTAGATGAGAATTGTCACAACCCAGCAAGGAAAAAAATTAGAGCTGGGTCCAACTCGTTCATTCGTTCATTTTTGCCACAAACATTTGATCGAACCCATTTAAATTACATTACAAATCACTAAATTGAATGTTTTCTAAGACTGTTGTTTATATCAACAATTAATCTAGACAACCTTTTAAGCTTATACGGTTCGGTTGTTGGGAGCACTTCCATCCCATGGCAATCATGTGTTAAATTCATTGATGTTTCACCAGAAATAGAACTACTTGGAGCTGATTTCATCAATGCTGTAACTAATGATTTGTATGTTAATTTTTTGCTGGGAAAATTTACATTATTTAAAAATATAATCTTAGAAGGGATTGAATTGAATTAATGTAAGGAAGTACATATTCATATTTCGGTAGTGTTGCCCGAGTTGCAATTCAATATTGCACAGCCATAGGCTAGAAATATAAATTATAAATTGAGCAAGCAAAGAAAAGGAATGTTACAGTTCCCAGCTAAATGAAAAAGCGACCAAAAAAATACGAAAAAGTGAAATAATTGTCAAAATTTTTCATAGATTTCGAGCGTTATTGCATTGTGAAATAACTCCCAAAATGTTTCAATTTATTTAATTTATTTTTTTTTTTGGTAATAGTTTCATGTATTTTTTGAAGTTATATCCCAGAAATTACTGCTTCGCCGTAAGCAGCTTTGCAAGGGAATGTCAAGCTGTTATTGGCTTACAAACATACTTACGTGTGGCATGATACGAGGGCGGATCAATAAGTCTGTGACTTTTCGAACTTCCCTTGCAGTTATATCAAATGCAACTTATGACCAATAAAAAAGTTCTTTTTCATCAAGATAATGCACGGGTGCACTTCTCAATGGCAAAACTCTATGAATTGGGCTACGAATTGCTACCTCATCCTACCTAGTGAAATGGCTCGGTGGAAAGAGATTTAGCTCCAACGATGAAATTATTGACCAAACAAATGCCTATTTTAAGGACCTCGAAAAATCTTTTTTTTTTTTTGGAAGGGATACAAAAACTGGAGAAACGTTGCACTAAGTGTATTGAGTTAAAAAGAGATTATGTTGAAAAATAAAAAAAAACTGTGTTTTGGCTAAAAACAAAACCGTTATCATGCCTCAACCACCGTATTCAGGAAATCTGGATCGTCGTTGACGATGTTCAACAGCTCCTGAGCGATATCCATGCGACGTTGTTTTTGCTCAAAATTTAGTAAAAAATCGAAGAGCACACCAAAACACGACTAAACTTTTTATCTATCAAAAACAAACTGACAATCCAAAATGGCTGATATTGCCAACATATATAACAGACATGTGTACCAACATAACAGAAAAAAATGAGAAAATCGAACATACGTAACTCACGAAATTTGAAAATAACGGATATTTTTTTTATCAGACCTCGTATGTCCATTACCGGCCTCGCTTTCCGAAGCTTTTCTGCGTTCGGCCGCGTCCAAGAACTTTCTTCTATAACTTATGTGTAAAACAGGTTTCGCTTTCGAACTCATTTTTGCATTTTCGGTCTTTGGCCAGGCTTAAGGATTTTCTCCTCTGAGGTATTTCCAACACGGTCTTCGCCTTCCAATGCTTTCTCTAAAAACTGATTTGATTACCAAACCGTCTCATGTATTTTTTCCGCATCTGGGACTTAGTTCATATTATTTGGATGTTACGAGTATTCTATTGGGAATTATTTAATTTTTTCCCTCGAAGTTGTTTTATTTTCAAATAAGTCCGAATATTTGCACTTAATTTCAATTTCAATTTTTCTTCTGTAATATTTCAATAAATTTTGTTGGGACTTAATTAGTGTTTTTAGGTACTATTTCATTGGGAGTTATTTCATTTATTTTAATCACATTTCGCTTAAAAAAATTTTATGTTTCTTAAGAATGAATTTTTCATTATTTCCCAAGTATCAAAAAAAATTTTATCTTCGACTTCTTAGCATGCCTTATCAACAAATTCTAAATTATTGAATAAAAGCATGCTGGCGTAGATACACTTTAGACACTGAGTGCAGTAACGGATGATATAATTCTCATTTAGTTCACATTCAAATTCATGAAAATATTGTTTGTTTATTTATGTTCGCAGTTAGGCTCGGGCCCAGTGCTGCAGAATTTAAAGTTAACAGAATGCAAATTGATAAATGCATTTGGCTTAGTTTTGCTTTAAACGAATACGAAATTTCTGCATAATTAAAGAAAACTGGTAAAAAAAAATACTGGTATCAGACTGCTAAAAGTTTTGCAATTTGGTGCACAATTTCTCTTCAATTTTCATATACATAAATTAAATAATGCTTTTCTAGAATCTCATTTCTTAAGCAAAACATTTTTTTCTCAAGCCGTACTGAGCAAATACGAGCCACTGACTGACTGATGTGTGATGAGCCGCAGTACAAGTGCCCTCATCTAAGATATTATATTTTTTCTAATCCTATTTAAAATAACGAGCTGGAAAATTGTTGTTAATAATGATGACACATCTTCATTAGACCGTTAAAAGAGGGTGGCAGAGAAAGAGCTCTTAATTTGATTATAATAATGCAACAGGGGTTGTAAAAAATCTGCCGCCAATATGCAAAAATTAAAAACATTTTTTAAATATCTCAACTATGTTGCCATAATTCGCTATATATTTGCTTATGTGATGGAAAAATTATATTTTCAATGTTTACGAAAACCCACAAAAAATTTAACGCCTGTGATGAAGTCAGTTTGGAGGGTGAAATCAAAGTATCAGTTTCCACCCTCCTGCTAATAGATTCATTTAAGGATAAACAAATAAAACTCATTTAGATATATTATCACAAGTCGAACAGGCAAAATAACATTTACATTTCAAACGGCCGAGTCACACAGTCAGTCATAAAGAGCGGCACGTACGCAGACAGAGAGACAGACGGACAGACGTGAATGGAAAGTCAGCCAGCATCGATGTTATCTTCATTTTCATTATCATCAACATCATCATAATCTAATTTAATTTAGTACTTCCAACAAAAGCAACAATAACATTTTACCATTTTTTTTCTAAATCCTTAAATTTTTTCATTTGTTTTCTATTCCTTGCTTCCTTTTACCCTCTCCCTGATTATTCTGCTGAGCAGACTAGTCAGTGTTGGTAAGAGGAAGTGCAATAATAAGATAAACATCTCAACTTCCCAACCCTATAGATGTCAGATAATTGAAATCAGCATCTTGTTAGAAAAAATAAACTCTGAAACAATGTCGGACTAAAACAAACTACAGATTCTGATTTGACTCTAGTTGAAATGAAAGTGTACGTACGTATGTAAAAATTGTTCATTTAGAAGGGTCAAAATCTTAAAACAACTAAACACACACACACTTCTGGGCTTAAGTATACATACATACATACATATCTTTTGTTCTTGCCCGGCCTTTCTGCTCGTGCAAACAATTGTTATTAAAAATTAATAAAAGGTCAATAGTATGGAAAAAAGGATGTCACAAAGCAAAAGGAAACTTATTTTAACACTGGCAAAACATAAAACTTATCTCTTTCTTTCTGTCTTTCTTTTATGTTTTTGCTTAACTTGTGTTATTTAGTTTCACTATTGGTGTTTTATCTTCTTTTAAATAAATTCTTATAAGAAGTTTCTGTTTCAATTAAGAAACTGTCAGTTGGAGACTTTGAAGCACTTTGTAACACTAATTTCCTGTAGGATTGACAGATTTGTTTATTTTACTTACTTTTATTACTTTTGTTTTTTTTTTTTTGAAAACTAAAAGTCTTCGTTCAGCTTGGTCAAGCCCATCAAATATTTATATTATAAACCATTATTATTTTAAGGAATAAATAATGTGAAACTTGTATTTCAAAGTATGTATTTGCTTAAACAAAAAAAGGAAAAATATTTCCTTTAGTTCGTTTATTTTTTGACGCGCCTCTTTACTTCACATAAAGAATATAGCAATAAATTATTTTGTAACTGTATGGCTTTTTTCGAAAACTTTAAATGCGTTTTCTGCAAAATTAGTGTTTTTGAGTTATGACACTATTGAGCTGAGTGTGCGATATCTGCTATCTATGAAATGACTCTAGTCATTATTCTTACAATAATTACCAAATATTGGAAACATAGATAAAGTAGATTTCGCAACTTAAAAATATTTAATTAATTTTTTTAACCTGTATATGCATATTGTTGCCATTTGTCTACATTCCATTTTCATTTGATTTAATTTCTAAGCTTGAAAGTTTTTATTTATTAAAGTTCGTCGCTGAACAAACGCTCTCATGATAAAGCGAGCTTAAGGTAAGAGATTTTTTTGTCTGTAAGATGCATTTAAAATCCTTTTGAGCGCAACGCATGTAATTTAATACGCAATGGATTTGTATATAAGAATTTTTTTTTCGCAAAATATTCGGTGTCGTCTTAACATTTCATGACTTGTGAAGGATACATAAGGTTCGGCATAGCAGCATAAAGCCTTTTTACTCGTTTATTTTTTTATTTAGTTCTTTTATTTTCAAGCGAAATTTTCTACACTATTTTCTATTTCAATGTCATTATTAATTTTAAAATTTTCAAGCGAAATTTTTTCTTCAATGTACATATTTTCTAGGGCGAATGTTGCTTGCAAACAATTTTGTAAAAACATTGAACTCTCATCTGCATATTACATCAATAATTTCAATCAATTGCAATCTATTTAAAAATAAAAAATAATCGCTTAATGTTGGCCTGGTTACTTTCTTTCCCCTCTCTCCTTTCTTTTAACCAAGATCAGCTGAAGGAAAAGTGTGCAATAAATGTTTGTGCTTATTTTCTTAGTTTTTTTTCCACATTTTCCAAAAAAGATAAAATACAAGACAAGAAAACTGAACATGGTCTAAACAAAAGTCAAGACATAGTCTTACCAACAGATATCGGACACAACACTAACAAGAACAACAGCAACTGCATACGTATAAACTGCGGACAACAACATTTTGTAAAGACCCAGGAGGTCCGACTTTTTTTTTTTTTTTATTCGATTGCTTCTCCTGCTTGGTTGTGTTTTGAATGATTTTTATTTTTTGTTGTTGTTGCTGGTTGTTTGTTAAACAGTTGTGGCAAAATACCACAAAATCTTTTGTTTAAACAAATAAACCGCTAGTAGTTTTTAGTAGTATGTATGTTGTACTTGTATTAACATACATTGTTGTTATTGTTTTTGCTGTTATAGCCGTATATTATTTTTGCTTCCAACATAGCTCAGGGGCTCTTAATGTTAATATAATAAAGAAAATCATAAAAACCAATATTAGCCTGCGTATTATAAACTTGTAAATTTTTACTCGTCTTAAATATATTGTCAGAAAAGATCTCACTTAATGCCAAACTATGAACACAAGTTCTCACACTATTTAAAGGGAAAAGCGCAAATAAGTTAACTATAAAGTTTGTAAATCGATCAGACAAAACAAATTGGGCAATCTGTGCTCTGGTTTTAAGTACAAAGAAATCAAAACAAAAATAAATTTATAACTGTAATAGTGTCGATTATTCTTGTTACGAAAATCACGTCCTAACTCCTGTATCTCGCCATAAATAGCGTAGCTACAAAAATCTTTTGTGTTTTCTGTGATGACGATTTTTGCATTATTCATAAATAAAATTGTATGCACGTTTATTGAAAATATTTTTTTTTTCATTCGATAAAGAAATTTAATAAATCAAAGAAAAAAGTTGTTGACTGAAATTTTATTTTCAGTGATAGTTGTTATTGCGTGTGTGTATGCATAAATGTCACATTTTTCAAACACTTTTTCTTTGTTTCTGCTTGGCTGCGATTAAAACTAAATGTGTTTGGGATGAGTCGAACCGGCAACCTCTGGACTAATAGACTAACGCACTTACCACTCAGCTAAAGACCAAATCGTTATTGGGTACGCAAATAATGCATTAACGCAAAACATGATTTTTTATGTTTCTTCTACATGTGCAGTGTTTAAAAAACTGTAAGAGCTTTTGCTTATGCGACTGTGACTGTGACTTTTTGGTACTTACAAAAGCATACAGACTTATGCTTATGGTTTTACTACCGAAACTAACCAAAAGCAATAGCAAATCAAATTCAAAATTTTGAAATCGTCGACTGTTGAAAGTACTGCGCAATTGTTCATAAATTGTTTGCTGCTTCTGCTTCGACTGCGGCTGTTGTTGATTTTCACAATCACAAGCAAAAGCATTGGTTGATTTTAAACAGTTGCAAAAGGTCAAACCAGCGAAAAATAAAAATTTCGGGACTTTTGCTACTTCGACTTAAGTTTTTTAAACACTGTACATTAGAGATGAGCGATTTTTCGAAACCTTTTCGAATTCCTTTACTTGGTATTGGATTGAACCGCAAGATGCAGGTATGTTACGTACGTTTGTCAAAGTGGAATATCTGCTTTAAATAAGAATAAAATTAAAATTTTTGTACCGATTTTCTTTACTATTAGCTTTTTTATTTCTAACATACCTACCCAGGGGCAGAAAAAGACAATCAGCACGACTTTGCTACGATGGTCTCCGGGTACAACTCACACCACCACAACATCTGTTTACCAAAATTTGAATGAACTCATAACATTAAAATGATAACGCCGAATGACCCTCCTCCGACTCTTGTTTTTAATGTTGCCACATTACTCTAAATTAGAGATGAGCGATTTTACGAAACCTGTTACTTTTTCACAGCGGTTGAAAAATCACTAATCACAACTGTGACCGAATTTATCAAGTAACAGGTTTTACAAATATAGTTCTTTCATACAAACTGTGAATGCTCTTGCATGCTTACTTAACAGTAAATAAAGCTACCACATGAATTTATTTGTATACGTTCAACGTTTGTCGAGAAAAAATCGTCTAATCGTGTCAAATCGTCTTTTCTGGCAACTATGTATAGCGCTCACATTTTTATATTTGCAATTTTACTGTCTCTCTATCTCTTATACGACAATTCTTAATATTTGGATGGGGGTGATTGGTAATTGTTTGTTCTTGTCGCTCTTCTTACTAGTATTTATCAAAATACCAATACTAATAAATACTTTTAAAGCAGAAGAGCTGAAATGTGTTAAACCGTGATCACAGTCACTGTTTAATTTCACTGCTGCTCTTCTTATTAGATTTTGTCAAAATAACAGAACTGCTACAAACAAAATACTGCTAAACTGTGATCACAGTCATAGTTTAAAAGAACAGCGATTTAGAAATCACGTTCACAGGGAGCAACATTATTAAAAAATCACAGTATCGCTCAACACTATATTTTTCGGCTTCTTGTCGGCATTTACACGTATACAACACGAGCAATCAAAATAAAACAACAACAATAGCACATCAGCGCGTTGTGTCAATCAACAAGCAATATAGACACCAACACAAACAAATTAAATCAAATGATATTTTAAAATGCGCGGTATTGATAAATATTGTATTAAGTTAATGACAAATATTATTGAAATTAAAATTTTTTTAATAACATGGTTTTGGTTCAAAATAATTCTTGTCTATTTTTCTCTGTGTGGAAAGTTTGACCTCAGCCTGCTGCTTTTGCACATACAAATATTTATTAACCTCTGAATATTCAGAGTTAAGAACAAAAACTATATAAATGTTTGCTTTTAAAACTATTTAAAAAAAATTTTAAATTTTTAGTTGAACTATAGTGAATTTTAATCAGAAATAATTTCTTAGTCAGGCTTAGTTCAGTAATTTCAATTCTTGTTGAATGAAATATTTTTATTAATTAATGTGTGTTTCTAAAGAAGAGAAGAAAAAAACTTAATAACTGTTAATTGCTCTTTTAAATTTCATAACCACTCACATTTGCCATGTGCAAACATTAAGAAACACTGCTTCAGTTAGTTATCAGAAAAGATACGGGTAAATACTACCACCGCAAAACCCCAAAAACAAAATAACACAAACGAAAGAAAAAACAACTAAATTGTAAAACAAAACAAAATGCATTTTTACTTGAAACTCTCTCTGTTGGTGTTACTTTTGGCCACAAATATTACTTGATGTTGGTATTCGATTAACTTTCTTGTTTTAAGCCTTTTTTGTTTGTTTTTGCAACAAAACGCATTTGCCTAAAATACAAGCTGCTGCTGCAAAAAAAAATGAAATTTTCCGATCGTTGGCAATGATTGCAACAGCTGAACAAGGTATTCGTAAATAATACAACTACAAAAACAACAACAACCACAACAGCAACATTAAGAACAACATAACCCCAATCACGGCGCATGCTTCACAAAACCCCAAAAATATGGCATAAAAACTCAAACAGAAAGCTTCAGCTACAAACTCCAGCCATAACAACGAAATCCTTTTTTACAAAATATATAATATTTTGCTGTTTCGTTTATTGTTGTTGTTGCTGTTGGATTTCGATATGTTTCTTAAATTTCATTCCAATACTCATGTCGTTTATGATGTTTATGATGTTTGCCAACATCTTCTAAGAAATCAGTTTGAAAAAATCAATGAATGGCAGGGAAGCAGAGCGACAGTGAGACAGACAGACAGACAGATGGACAACCAACAAACAAGAACAACAAGACTATATAAACATCCTCATCATAAAATATCTGCCAAATGTACAATGTGTGTTTACACGAATCATATTTTTGTTACCAGCAACAATTTTGCATGCTGCTGCTGCATCGATATTGAAACAGTGATAACTTGACTTAACTTAACTATTGTTGTTGTTCAATTCAAAACTCCATTCTGCAAGTATTTATTTTGTTTTTTTTTTTGTATTTTGTGAGAGTTGCTGTTGTTGGTTGCTGTGTTTTTTGGTAAAAAAAAAATTTTTGCTGGTGAAAAAAGTTTTCTGCTTTTAGTGAAGTTGTAGTTTTTTATTTATTTATTTTGCTGTTTTGCGGCCAGGTGAACTTGCAAATGTCATCCCCCGCAGTTAAGCTGCTCTATGATCTCTGTCAAATGTTAAATGTTGTTTCCGTTTAAAAAGGATTTTTTTCCTGCGATATTTAAATTTCCTTTGCTGTTTGTCTGAGAATTTGTTACAGAAATGTTGTTACGAATTTTATAGTTGTTACCTTTTTTCTTCTACTTAATTTATGATCAATTCAGAGCATGCGAGGATTGTGTGATAAGCCGCAAACCATCACCTCCAGTTTTTAGATTTATTTACAACTATTTGTTCGCAGACAAACTGCCAGATAATTTTCTTGCACAGCAAATTAATTAATAAAGCTAGAAAGGTGCTTTTGTAACATGGATATGCAATTAATTCAACGAGTATTTGCAATGTAAATATGTACTAATATACATATGTGTGTCATGTGCTACTTTCTTTATGCAAGGGAAAGTGAAGGGAGGACAGATGATGAAGTATTCAATTATTAGGCTTAACTCGTTTTACAACGCCGCTATTTATTGTTTTTTTTATTTTTATAGCTTCTTTGCAGCGCCTCTTGTGTTAAGTAGCCACATTAATTTAAGGTGTGTAGCTATTTTAGTACTTATCTTTCTTCGCCAACAGTACACGCCAACAAATAACGCTGCAGGAGAGAGCAGAGACACTAACGCAGGTTTGTTCAAAACGTATAGCGAATTTTGAATTTTCGCGGGTTACGTATATTCGAATTTTGATTTTTTTCTGGAGTTATGTTGGTACTCATGTCTCTCACTTATGCCGACAATTTCGGACATGTTCATTTAATTGTTGACAGCTTAAAAAATGGAGCAATATACACCAGACAATGACAAAAATATCGTTTAAACTACTCTTCGAGTATTGGGCTCCAAATACTCATGAATGCGTACACCTAAAAAAAAACGCAAAACGCAAACACACGCATTAGTTTTAAAACGAATACGTTATAACTATAAAAAACCAATAACTATATTTTTACAAATTTTTTAAATTACGCATCACAAACAAGTTTAATCAATATTTGTAGACTGTATGAGCTAGTATCATACGCATGAGTATAAAAATACTCATGCGTATGATACTATACAGAGCTATTTTATTAACACACATATGAAGCATGTTTTCAAACAGCTAAAACACATTCTCCATAATATTTTATATACACAAATATATGTATACAGTGACGAATGATGAACAAATATCCCGAGTATCATGCGTTTATTTTTTTTGTCCGACTAAATATCCTTAACCTGAGTGTAAGCATACTTAGACTATAAGTATGAGAGTGAGTCAATTCTGCTTGATACGCAGGTGCCTTTTTATTTTTAGTTAAAGCGTATTTTGGTTTTTCGCATAAACGAAGTAGAGATGCTCTTGTATCTTGGAATCGGCTATAGTCATAGTTGCTTGAGAGAAAATATCTGTGGTTTTCATTAATAACAACGTATGTTATATATTTCTCATTTCGAGTTTATCTTATCAATTTGATATATTTTGAATGCTTTTTAAAAGATATGGACCCATGTGCATCAGTTTTTTTTTTTTCTTTAACAAAAACACAACTTCTACCTTTTATTAAAAAAGCTTCACAAATAATATTTTTTGGCTGTACTGGAAAAATTAAATTTTTGGACATACGTTGCTATTACTGAAAACCGCAGATATGTGAGCATACAAATTGTTTGCGCTACAATTACGATTATACGCAGTTGCTAAATTAAAACTAATATCGTGTATTGTCAAGGTGAATTCACCTATTGTTTCGGAACAAAAGTTTTGTCTGGAGAAATTTTTTTTACTGAGAGTTTTTTGCAAGACGATTCATCCATTTCGAACTTTTTGTCTGGAAAATCAAAGCTACCATATGAAATACGCGTGTAAACGATGCGTATTAATTTTACAAGTGGCAAGTGATTACAATTTGCTTTGTCATAAACAACTTTTTAATTGTTCAATGCAATTGTTTCGTTCAACTCCATTTATATATATATATATATATATTTTTTTTTATTTTCCTTTATTTCTATCCTAATAATAATATCGTCTGTGCTTTTATTATTCATATATCATGATGTGGCAGCTCAGTTCAACTTTGGCTGAAAAATTAAAATAGTTGGCAGCTCAGTTCGATTTTGTCCGGACAAAAATTAAAATTAAACCAATTCAAGCAGAAAATGTTTCGAACAAAATTTGTTCTCTTCTTCTCTCTCTCCCAAAAAGAGAAGCGTCAAACTCCATATAAAAAAAAATTTCTCCGGACCAAAATTTTGTTCCGAAACAATGGGTGAATCCACCTTTAGAATACCGCGGCATGTCGTCTAGTGACAAAAAGTTTTACTTCGGGGCAAAATTACTCAATATTTCTTTTCTTGCACTTGTGCGCTTTTGCTATTCTGTCTGATAAAGCATTTAGTTTTATACATCTATTCTTCAAAGAACTCCCCATATGCAGTGCTTTCTTTTCATACCGGTAATTTCCTTTGAATGACCTCAATTATGTCCAATATTTCTGTATTCTCTTGTCTGTTGGAATTATGTAAATACAAATTCTTTTACATGGCAATGGCACCCTCTTTTAAATTGTTTTTATTGGCGACATGAGGGAACGTTTGCTTTAATGTTTTGCATGTGTCTTGTACACGTTTTTTTTTTTTTTTTGTAATATGTCTGCTGACAATGCAACTTGTGTGTGACAAAATATTTGGCTTAATTTTCCATTATAGTTTAATAAGTTACAGTGGGACAGTGTAAAGGATTTTCAATTGAGAGTATATAATTTTTGGAAAGAAATTGCCCAGATTTTTTACGCTATAAAGGGAGCCGTTGAATCAAATTTACAATTTTCGACACTTTTTATCACTTGTTGAAGTGAACTTTCTTTGTGATTTAGTTTTATTAATATCTCAACTATGTGTATATAACCACCGTTTGAGAACCTTGGCAATACTTTAGCCATAGCCATTGTTTTCTATCTTCTACCTTTGTGGAAACACAAGAAATTGTTGTACAACCAACATCATAAAGATGTACTTAAGCCCAACAAACTCAAAGTCAGCCATTTGCTTCAATAGAGTCATAACAGACCAAAAATATTTTTTTTTGCAGAACACTAATTTAAGTTTTGAATTCATTAACAATTTAACATCAAAAGAAAATTTTAGTCTTCTCTCAAGAGTTGAATATACAAGATATTTGTAAGAAATTTTTCAACAATATGAAGAACGATATGATGATTACGCCTGCATTATTTTGAATTATGGCTCTATTGCAGCAAAGGCTCGATATGAAGTTTTATAGTTTTTTTTTATCAAGCGTTATGCCTGTAATTTCTACATACAGATAATTTATCAAAGATTTTTACCCACAAATTTGACTTATACGATAGATATAGGTACGCCAATACTTTTTCAATCCTATTAAAAATTATTTTTATTATTAATTATTAATTATTATTAAAAATTATAAACTCTCTGCAAATTGTGAAAAACTTGACAGCATATTTTTGGAAAAAAATACTTTTCCTTCGATTTTTTTTTTGGTGGCTAAGAAAAGTGCTGCTAGTTGCCGATTTAATATAGAAAAATCTTGGGCAAAAATATCTTTATGCTTGTCAAGAAAGCAATTGCCAAAACTTTACTTTTTTCAAGTAATTTTCAGAGCTTAACTGTTTGCCTCTAGAAATATCTCTAAAGTTTCACTGCAGTCTGATCATAATTAACAGAAAAGTAAATTTTTTTAAATAAAGGATAAGTGAGGGATAGAAAGGTACTGGCTCCAAATGTAATAAATTTTACCACATAGTCTGCCAATTTGATTTTCGAAGTTGTGAGAGATTTTTTTTTGCAATCTGATAGTAATTGTAGCTAATCTGAAATAAAGGATATATGGGCGGCAACTGCATCCTTGTACCGATTAAAGTGAAATTAGTCATAGACCTTACTTGCAAGATCTTATAACCATTTACAAATATTCACTGCCTTATAATCAAAATTAAAGCTATAATTTCTTTTTTTTATGCCAAGGATGCATAAAACGTAGATATATTCTTTTTTCAATAATGAGAAGTTATGGGTGGTGAAGGAAGAAGAGATAAGGAAAAGCTTCATTTTTTTACAGCTTGCTTTTTGCACGTTTTTAATAAGGCAGTGTTGCAGCAATGAATCGTATTGAATTTTCGGAGCTGTGTGTTAAGAAGCCATTTTATTAGTTATTTTACTTCGCCAAAGATTATGTTACAAAATACTGACGAAGGAGGGCGATCTGATGTACCCGCTGAAGCCGGTGTAGTTCAGTGACCAGTGCCTATGACTTGTGACACCTGAACTTTCCTACAACAACTGAAACAAAGGGACGCTTATGCACATCAGAAATATGTGTGGCATTGTTATATTATGACTTTGTCGGGGACAAGGCTCGAAACCAGGACCGTGGTTTTTTACTCAACGTGCTAACTGCTTCAGCCAACGCCATCCCTTGGTCCAATTGTAATGTGGTTTATAACAGAGCTGACATGTAGGATTCTACGTTTTTCTACATCCTGCTCATAATTGACGCCAATATAAAATATTTAACAAAAAAGAATTTTAAAGAGTCAGAGTCATATTCATTAATGGTATAATTCATAAAAAATATTTCAGGTTTATTACAGGTTTATTTGACAAATTTCCCATAGAAATATGTCAAATAAGAGCTTAATAAACCTGAAATATTTTTTATGAATAAGGCAGTAACTAAACAATTTTTCAACCATTTAGGTCCAAATTCACAGTGTATAGTTAACTGACGCCGGTTGTTTAACTAACGATTTTTCTTATCAATTTAATTGGTTAAACCACCTCCATTAGTTAACTAAAGACTGTGAATTTCAGCCTTAGAAAGCCTCATTTCATGTTATCATAAAACAGCAAAAATTTTCAATCCAGGATATTAAAGAGCTGATAATGTTCTTGCAGCGATTGCAATCTAATACACCAAGAGATCAAGCTATAAAGTTTTAAAAACTTATAAAAATTGTAACTGTACGAATTAAAGGCCAAATGAAAATCGCCCTAAACAGCTAAATGAAGTAAGCCCAAAAATTTGTTTGTGTTTTTTATTCTAAGAACATTTCTATGAGAAAGTTCACTTGTTTTGTCGCGTGCGACAGCAATTAGTTAAGCTTATATTTTAGAACAATGTTACTCGATTGTGCTTTAAATTTTACCCAATGTAGAGCTGCTGACGCCCCCTACACAAATATATAAAGAAGTAACAAAAAAGTTTCGTTTTCTTTGAAAAAAAAAACAAACATTTGTTTGATGTCGCACGCTACAAAAAGTTGAAATTCCTGTGGAAATGCCAATATTAAGAAAATTTGGCAGTTATTCATTATGAGCAAATATCCAAAAATGTTGAGTCGCCCAAAGTCGGTAAAAAAATTAGCCAATTTTTTTACAATCCATTTTGGGCAATTCTACATTTTTGTTTTGCGAGTGATTTGCACTTGGGCGATAATTCGTACAGCCACAAATTTTAGCTAAATTTCTTGTCCAGCTACGGCTGAATTTTAATTATGAACAAAAGCATAAAAATTTTGAAAATCATACGGTTTCTTCGATTAAGCTAAAATTTAGCCTAGAGCCTAATGTTACCAATGGTCTGCAGAAAACTTTTGAGGACATTTTTTGAGACATTTTCAAATTTGCGTATAATAAACCTTATACTTTTTTCTTACTTTATATTCGGGTCATTTGGAAACAGCGTTTTGAAGTTAAATCATGTTCATCGTGTATGTTTGCTGGGCATAACACAAAAAAGGTATTTTGTCAAAATTTTTATGTTTTGCATAAGGACGATGTCTTTTTCATTGAATGGCATTATTTACTTAGTTTTTGGCGGCATAAATCCACAAAATAATAACTGGGAACAACATTTGGCCAAAATTGCAAAAAACAAAAGAAGATATTTCTGTTAATACATGCAGCAAACAACAACAACTGCAATAACAATTGCGTTCGCTTATGTGGGGGGTCATGTATTATTGTTTTGTTGTAGGGACAATTTAAACATGAAATAAATTTCAGTTATGATCGTGGTCACCATTCACTAAACAAAAAGAAAAGATAATAATCTAAAAAAAAAAATAAACTTAATTCAAAATTTATGATTATTTATTGCACCAAATTATTAGTACGAGTTAAGAAAAAAATTAAGGAAAATCGTGTTTGAATTTTTTTTTCAATTTCTTTCAAGTAATAAAACATTTGTTATGGTAAATATAGAAAATGTGTTTAACAAACCAAAACACACACTGGCGCACATGTAGAACATACTTTAAAAATTGTGGCAGACAAACACAGAAAAGGACTAGACCAGACAGACCACCTTGGTAGGCATATACATAAATATTCATATATATTTATTTGTTTCTTCCAAAATTGTAATGGCAAGTAATATATTTCTTTGTAACAATTAAATAGATTGACATGATTTTTGTGTTTTTTTTTATTTTTATTTTTTTATTTATATATATTATTGCAAACTCATTTAATGGCAGTAATTTTTGTAGGACTGAAATAAAGAACGTTCATAAGTGTTTTTAAGTGGAAGCACATATTCGTATATATTCGTATTTGATATTCTTTTCTCAATTTTTACTTTGTTTTAAACACTTTTTACCATAAACAATACAACTAAATATATTTTTTTAAGAAACTGTTTACAATATCATATTACACTCGATAATTTTGCCATTCATTCTAGGAATAAAATTGCCTAGAATGTATTCTTTTTGTTGTTAAGAAAAAAATTATGAAATAAATATTTTTAATAACAATTTTTTTTACCTACTTTCATGCGTTTGAATTTTATATGTCTGTGACCTCATAACTCTGTTATTTGTTGAACAATTTTGCAACTTCTTCTTTCGCTTGAAAGGGTATGGTTTCTGTTTGTTAAATTTTTTAATAATGTGGGCGCCACTCCACGCCTAAAATTTTTTATGTACTTTTAAAATTTAACATTATAATTCACTTGCTTCTACTTACCGATTCCCAGGCAACTTTGCACTCAGCCTGAGCTCTGAAAGTGTCACTATATATTGTTTTAAGAAAATTGAACGTGGCAGGCCCATCATCCCAAATCAAATTTGGTGGATAAATATACCGGTTTCCGTTGTGATCGAACTTGAGTACTATTGAGAGCTAAAAAAAAGAACACCTGTTTATTTTTAATAATTTTGTAAGGGGGAAGGAGGGGCAGGGCAAAAGCAATTATTAGGAGGAGAGGCAATGTCCCTCCCCTGCATGTCCTTTCTATGCCTGTGTTGAAAACTCAAGAGAATACTGATGATGGCTCGCAGCCGAAACCGGTATGCTTATGCAACAAATATGACGTGAAATGACGGAATATCATTCCAAATTAAAGCCAACGCCATCGGAAGAGGAATACAACAATAATTTTTGTACGTGTTGCCCATAGTGCCTTCGAAGAAAAATTATGCTAGTTGTATACAATATTTTTTCTCTACGCCGCAAGTTTACACAATTATTTTCCGTGTTGAAATAAATGTAAATGTTTACAGGAGAATTTTCGCAGCAACTTTTTACCGGGCTTTTTAACAAATATTCTTTAAAATACTGCAAATTATTCCCCAAATCTTTATAAATACTCATAAATGAATCGTGTGAGAGCTCTGCTTTACGCAGACAAAAAGCATATTCAATACACATGTATTGAAATCAATATATTTACCAAATCATTATGAAATAACGAAGAACACAAATATTTAAAACACTTTAAAAATCATGTTTACATACAAAGTGACAAAAAGTGGCCCATTGATAGATGAACATTTTTTGTCTTGTATTCAAGTGTAAACATGAGAATAATACGAGAACTAAGGCACACTTACACACATGTTTACTTGGGTTTTCGGATTAATAAGGAGTCCTACACACTGCGAGTGTGCTACCCAACAAACATAATTTTAAAAGTTTGATACATAAAAGATTTCTTTTTCTTTTTTCAATTATTTTTATAAATTTTTATTAATTTTAATTCATTGAATCCTACATACTGCGATTTTGCTACCCAACAACCAATGAAATCGAACTACCTGGGACGCGTTACTATTTTTCTGGTAGGTATTGTCGAGCCTAACAGCTCGAAAGGTCTTAGTCTTTTCTTTCTAAATACTAAATTTAAAATCGGTTGATACTCCACTTAGTTAGAGTGTGATAAGTGCGTACGGGTACGAAAACCCGGGTCTTTTACTCCTAACTCCAGATTTTGCTTGGGGGAGGGGGGAGTATTTGGAAAATTTCAAATACAGATTGTTGTTATGCTTGACAATACCTAAAAGAAAAATATTAACTTGTCACAGGTATTATTATTTTGTGTCATTAATGATAAGTGTTGACAATACTTACAAAAATGCTAGTGTAAATTGTTATTGTGAGAATTTTTTTGTTTCAAAATGTCAAGTGGACGACGTTGCATTTGAAACTTTGTTTTTTGTCATAATAGCCAGTTCTATAAATGGAAATGTATTGTATTTGTACGTGCGAAGTTGAATGCAATTTAATTTTATTTTAAATTTCCTGCTTAATCTTACAAATCTACAAGGTTGAAACAACTAAACGTTAAGTAATAAAACAGGTTAATCTAACCAATTTCAGTTGCTAATATAACTGAAAAAATTTTTATTATTATTGGAATTAAAGTGAGCAACTTATTCGGCTTGCAATATGTTTTGCTGTTACGATTCGTTTAAAAAAAATAAAACTCCAGTGGAAATTTAAAACATGACACTACAAATATAAGTTTTATCTAACCAAATTGAGTTGTTAACTTTACTGCAAATAAAAGTTGTTGTTACGATTCAAATGACAAAAGAATTTTTGTTGTTTAATGTTGTCAATTTCAGTTTTTACTATTGCCCTAAATAATCAATTAAAATTGTCAGTATAGCGAGTGTTTCAGTTAGTTGCAACTTGCAATCTCTTTACGTTTGCGCTGCTAAAATTTTAAATCGTATTGTGTCGTATGTTCTCCAGCTGCATGAGGTGTTAAGAACTAAATTAATTTAAAAAAAAAAAATTAATATTAAAATATTAAGAAACAATTTCACCAACTTATTTAAATAAATTTAAAAAAAAATTAATTATTAAAAATAAATTAATTTAAAAAAAAAAAATTAATATTAAAATATTAAGAAACAATTTCACCAACTTATTTAAATATTAATTCATATTTAAAAGTAAATTTTCGATAAAAAAAAAAATGAAAATCGACATTTAAATATGAATTGATATTTAAGTAGATTTGGTGAAATTGGCCCTAAGTTTGGTTCGGTGTTGAAAATTATAAATAGTTCTTCATTGCATTTATGACAATTTTCATATATGCATGAAATTTCATAATAAATGTACATGAAACTTAACAAATTATTCCTCATTTACGTGATACGTGCAAGCCTAGAATAAACTTCAAATCGTAGTAAATGGTAGAGCAGCTGCCATACTGCGATCTACAGATGCTCGATTATTTAAACATAATGTATAAATAAAACAGAAAGAAATAAGAAATTACTCCTGACTAAATTGTTTTAATAATACAATGAATTCTTACATTAGCCCGTTGTTAATAACAAAATTCATTGTACGAATGAAGGTTTTCCTTTCAGTGTATGGAGTGAATATAGTTGCTTAAGATTGTTGCTGACCCGCACTAGTGGCTTTGAAATTTCTATTGCTTGGTGCAATTTTAATCGAACACATTCTAACATGCATTTTTTTAACAGCTTCATATTGGTTAAATTAACCAATTTCGCTGATTAGACTCACCTATATTTTTTGTACAGGCTGTCTGGTAGCAGATTTATATTTTTAAACTTAAATAAAAAACGTAATAATTGACACAAAGTTTTGTTAAGAGCATTGAACGATAGAATGGAATCGCGGATTTAATTTTTTAAAGAGTATGTCATCCAGATGTCTTTGACTCTTTAAAAAATTAAATCCGCGATTCCATTCTATCGTTCAATGCTCCCTCGAGTTGAACACGCTGTTCAAAACGGATCCTTGTGTTCTGCGCCACACGCTGCAGTAAACCCTCTCTTTGACGTAGCCCCATAAAAAAGATCAATGGGAGTTAGATTGAGCAATCTCGGTGGCCATGGAATGTCCCCAAAGCGACTGATCAGTTTTTGTGGGAAATTTTCCCGCAGCAAACTCATCGAAGCTCCGACTGTGTGTGCAGTCGCCCCATCCTGTTGAAACCACGTTTGTGAAGATTACAATAGATGAATTCGCAAGTTTGGCAAAAAGAATTCAGTAACCATGCGTCGATCATTTTCACCATTGACATTCGTCGTCTGGCCTCGAGAATTTAAAAAAAAATGGTCCAATTGTCTCATGCGTGGATAAGGCACACCAAACAATTACCCTGGGGCAATGTAATTGTTTTTGATGTTTAAATCGAGGGTTGCGGGTTCTTGGAGACCACTAACGGCAGTTTTGCTTGTTGACGTGGCCGTTTAACTTTAGCTCCAAGTTCGTTTCACAAAAACTTTTGAGTAAAGTCACTTTCTTTCAGTTCCTTAACAATTTTTTTTTTTCAAAAACAAACACAACCCCGCAAAGCGATTAGCTTGTCTGCAGAAAAGACCGAGGGTCTATGGCGGGAATCGAACCCACGACCTCTGGACTGAGAGGTTAGCATCGCTACCACTCAGCCACAGGGGCTGAGGGGATGGAACTTCAGATCATTTTTTAAAATTTCATGAATAATCGCTCTTGGAAGTCCCAGTGAGGCTGCTCTTTTCCGTATTGAAAGTCGCGGATTTTCACTAAACTGCTTTCAACCAGTTTAATGTTTTCGGGAGTCCTTGAAGATCGGCTGGGCCCTGCACCCACGAACGAATTAAATTTACATTCGGTCCATTATGAATTCGTCAAATACCGAACTTTGAACAAAATTGTCGAAGATCAATTACGTAAGAATCATTACTTTTAAAAAATGTCTCCACAGCGAACGCGCGATGCTCGCTTGACCACTGCGACATCGTGACTAACAAATCCGCACAATCGATAATTCTAACGGCGCCACCCCCCTCCACACTTTTTACTGCTTTTGGAAATAATCGTATTTAAAAATGTAAATTTTGCCACCAGACACCCTGTATATGTCGACCTAAAAAAATTTATTATGGATGGCAAAAATTTTTTTTTTTGTTTTTATTGTACTCAAGTGCTAAAGATTTAAATAATTTATTTGCCTGCAAGACATTGTTAATTTCGTTAAGTTTTTGTTTGCTGGGCAGAGGTATGTAACGTGTCTCTTTTTTTATGTGACGTGTCTTTTTCTTCAAAATTTCTTTGTCCTAATTCTGCTGTATAATTCTTCCGTCATTTTTTTTTTAATTTCTTGTGGGAATCCAAGAGAACAATTTCGTTTTTAAATAATTTTTTTTTTTGAAATTTATTGACTTGATTTTTTTCTGTGTTACTATTTTTTTCTTTCTCTAAAAACTTGTTTATTGTCATATTTTAAATTAATTGTATTGTTTATTAAAAAAAAAAAATAATAAATGTTATTATGTAGAATTTTGTATGTCATGTCGCTTGTTATTTAGTTTTATAAAAGTAAATATATTTTTTTCGTTTTACCTGCTGGTCCAACTACTGTATGTCTGCCATATTGTGTTAACATTCATGTTCATCTATTATTTGGATTTCTTTTTTGTTTTTTCTAAATATTAAGGTGTAAAATGACATGGAAAATTATTATTTCTCCTGTCATAAATATGTTGAAACAACGTTGTAAATATGTATGTATGTAATTGTTCTAGTTTGAAGGGATAATCTATCAAAATTAAATGAAGTGTAAAGATTTTTGTGTATAAATCATTTTTAGGCAATACTTCAAAATGTATTGATGTAGTTTTTAAGGAACATAGATTTAAAATAGGTTTATGATACTAATTCATCAAGAGCGAAAATAATATATTGAATAATTTAAAGCTGGCTTGAGACCCAGCTGCGACTCATAATTAGCAGAGTTGTGAACCCCTCGACCTATATGCATCTTAGAGAAAGAAGCTTCCTCAAAATGTGTATGCATTGTTAAAGAAGCATTTAAAAAGAGCAACATCATTAGCAACGCTGCAAATAAAATGCACTGTTGCTTTTATAACCAGCCTAACTCTTCTTACACGATCTTGTTTTTTAACCGACTTAAAAAAACAAGGAGGAGGTTATCAATTCGTCTCTATATATTTTTTTTGTGGCGGTGTTACTGTATAACTCGGTTTACATTACACCGCTTGTAAGAATTCTTTTATTGGTCCCATTGTAAAAAATAAAAATTGGGCGGGGACACGCCCACATTTTTTAAATTTGATTTTGTGATATTCAACTTATTTGATTGCAAACACCTTTGTTTCTTGTAATTACGCAGTTTTAAAATTTAAAAAATGGGCGTGGCTACGCCCATTAAAATCTATTATTATATTTCACGTGGTTCTACTTAACCGATTTTTGCATAACTTACCACACACCTTGAGCTCAAAAATAGACACAATCTTTCGTGTGAAAAAATGGGCGGAGTCACGCCCATTAAAACGTAATATTTTATTTTAAATGGTTCTACTGTACCGATTTTTACAAAACTTAACACACGCTTTGAGCTCTGAAAAGCACAAAATCTTGCATCTAAAAAATGGGCGAAGGCACGCCCATTAAAATTTAATTTTATCCAATTATTATTCCACTAAGCTTTCTTTAAGAACTAAATCCAATGTCTCAACACTATTATAATTTCATTTATTGGCAATAACTTAATCTGAATATTTTTTATATAAATTAAATTTGCTTTGCTCTCTAACACCCCCATTTTTCGAATAATTGCTCAAACAAAAAAAAACAAAAAAAAAAAAGAAGCAAACCACAGAAAACTACAACAATGTTCAGAATACATGGTTTTTGTCTTGTACAATTTTGCGGATGAATGGAATATGATAATAATAACCCACAGCTTGACCAAGCGAATGGCCAACCAACCAATCGACCAACATACCGACATACATTTATACTCGTACATGCACCCAACAGAAAGAACAACATTTTGCTGATACATATTTTGTTGATGTTCTAAATGTTTAACAATTTTTTAAACAAGCCAATTTTACAACAAGCCATACACCAATAAATTGTGTGTATGTTTTATTTAGTTAAATGAAATAAAAAGCCCTTAAACAAAATACTCGCAGCAGAGTACAACAACACACCACAAACCAACGGCCGAACTGGGAAAATTTCGAAATAAGGAAACCCCTTTTGCTTAACCGAGTTCATGGCAGATTTTGTTCCCTAGAATGTACCACCAAAGGTTAAATGTAGTATTCGTTTGCTGCTAGTGTTTTTTTTTTATTCAGTTTTTACATGTTCTAGATGTTACTTGTACGAGCGTGTTTTGTATGTTGTATGTAAGAGTTTGTAAGAGTATGTTACATGTTAAGTTTTTATGTTTTATGCAAAAAAGAAAAAGTTAAACAATAACAAGAGCAACAACCACAAAAGCAGTAACAAAATACTCGTTACCAAAATGTAACAAGCCCACAACAATATTATTTTAAATACAATCGAGTCTCTGTTGCAAATGTAACAGAACATAAACTATTTTGTTTTGTTACATGTTGCCTCTACGAATACAAGTACGATTCGCATAAGGAAGGGGTTTTTGCATATGTAGCCGGAAAATGGATTAATTTGCCATATTCAAAGGAAACATACATACATATGTACATATTTTATGTAGATTTTCAAGTACATTTGATTTGAATTAGTCAGTTTTGATATTGAGGTTGTGGGTGCAAGCGGTCAGTCATTAGAAAAGTTTATGTCTTCGTAAATACAAATAAAGTATTTCAATTGTAAGAAATCATTACGAGGGGTGCATAGCTTCCAGACTAAGAGCCATTCTTGGAGAGAAAATTTTATAAATTATTTTATATAAATTATATATATTCCTTAAGGAATGCACCAAGTGTTTTTCTAATGCAAGATTGGAAATATGAAATTTGTAGAAAAATATATTTATTTATTTTTATGTAGTTAACTTACGAGTAGATATTATTATAATTAAAACTTTAATAAATATCTTAATTTAAATCATAAGCGACAAAGAATCTTTTTTAAGAACCTTTGTATTATCCTAAAATACTTTCTTTCTCTTAGGATATGCAATTTTTTTTTAAACTAAGACCACGCTTAGCCCACTAATACAACATGTATTACAATATTTTTATAGATCTTTCAAGCAGAAACTCATTTCTTTCCCAAATAAAAGGCAAACTGATTTTAAACACATAAAAGACACACATAAACTTGTATATGTGTCAGTCTTTTTTTTTTTTTTTTTTTTTGTTATGAACAAGAAAAGTGTCAAGTGTATCCATGCTGTAATCCTAATTGGCAAAACCCATTAACAACACCACTACAGCATGACAACAACAAACAAGCAACATCTTAGCACCCTCTCCAAATAAACTAATATTTTTTACTTAAAAGTGTCCATTGTCAGTGGATGTTTTTCTTTTTCATAAAATTCTTGTAGCTAATAGACTTACAACAAACACAAACACAACAACAACAACAGCGAAAAGTGCTTAAAGGACTTAATATGAAAACTATTTGGAAACAACTGTTCCTGCTTTTGGGTGAATTTTATAAACATGTGATAAGATTGATAATATTTTATGCATACATAAGTGTTTGTTGCATGTGGTGAATGAAGTGAAATTTTAAGGAATTTATACACACCCTACACAAGCACTTGGGTGTTGCAAGTTAATTAAATCAAATTCTTAGGGTTTTTTAGATATTGCTATTCAGCGTTATTTCTATTGCAGTCATTTCTTTGAAAATATTTTAAATTAGGCATCTCCAAAACAACTCACAATTTCTTACTAGTTTCCAATTTTACGTACAAACTACGAGATGTGTTAAAAAAGTATCGCAAATTTTGTATTTTTTCAAATATTATTTATTTATTCATGAATATCTATTTATCCCCTTTAAAGTAATCCCCCATAGATACAATGTCCTTATGCCAACATTTTTTCCAAACTTCGAAGCACTTCAAAAAAATAATTTTTTTAAATCTTGTTCAGCTCCTCCTTCGATGCCATCTTTATCTCGTCAATCATAACGTAGAGTCGTCCTTTCATTTGCCTCTTCAGTTTCGGGAACAAGAAAAAATCATAGGGGGCCAGATCTGGGGAATACGGTGGCTGTCCCATCATTAGTGTGTTGTTTTTTGGCCAAAAAGTCGAGTACAAGCAGCGATGTGTGAGCAGGGGCGTTATCGTGGTGCAAAAGCCAATTTTTGTTCGTCCACAAATGCGGGCGTTTCTGGCGGATTGCTTCACGCAAATTGCTCATAGTTTGCAGGTAATATTCCTTATTGACAGTTCCACCCTGGGGCAAGAACTCATGATGCACCACGACCCTGCAATCGAAGAAAACTGTAAGCAAAACTCACATTCGACCGTTCGGTCTTGGTTCGTGCGGAAGCTTCCATTGAGATGATTTGGTTTCCACGTCATAACCATAAACCCACGATTCGTCACCAGTTATGACCCTCTGGAGCAAATTAGCAATGTTCATGCGATGCTACTTTTAGTCGAAATTGAGCAATTTTGGTACGAATTTCGCGGCGACCCGTCTCATGCCCAAATTATTGATAAAAATCGAATAGCACGAGCAAATTGATATGCCTAGGTCCTCAACAACTTCTCTAATGGTGATTCGACGATTGGCCAATACCATTTTCTTCACTTCATAAATTTTTTCGTCTGTTGTTGAAGTGCTCGGGCATCCGGCAAGCTATTCGTAGTTCACATTTTCTCGGCCTTCTGAGAACATTTTGTACCACCGATAAACGTTGCTTCGGTCCAAGATAGATTCTCAGTATGCCAACAACAACATACATTCAACATCCGGAATGCAACCGTGCACTTAATTTCGTTTTTCACACAAAATTTTATACAGGTTCTTTGTTTCATTTTTTTTTAATAGATAAAAATCGAAGACGAGCCAGAACATGTGCAAGCAAAGCAGCTGTCAACAATTAACTGAACATTCAAAATGGCCGAAATTGTCGGCATAAGTGAGAGACATGAGTACCAACATAACGCCACAAAAAATCAAAATTCGAATATACGTAACCCACGAAAATTCAAAATTCGCGATACTTTTTAAACACACCTCGTATACAAAAAATTATTTAAATATTCTATAGACTTCTCATAATATAATCATTTAAAAGAGCCAATAATCCAGGTATTTATCGTGTAGAGTTTTTTTTATAGCTATGCTATTTATTGCGTGATACAGGAGTTGGGACGTGATTTTCGTAACAAAAATAATCGACACTATTACAGTTATAAACAGGTACCGCAACGTTTATAACTTTTAGTTTAAAAATTACTTTTTAATCATTATTTTAAAAAAAAATTAAAATAACAGTTAATTTTTGATATGTATTTTTTGCTTAATTTTTAAAATGTATAAAGCGTAATTTTTGCGTTGACTGTTATTTTCTTAGAAATAAATAAAAATCAAAAAATAATCGGTAAAGTTTAGTTTTTTAATAAAAAATCAAAAAAATAAAAATTATTGCATCTATAAGCAGTCCATGTAACATGGAGTATCGTGGTATATTCCTTGTGCATATAGCACTTCTCTAATATTGTGATTTTTCAGTTTAAATTTGGAAAATAATCGTTATGTGGGATCGATCCCTGGTCATAAATATATTTTTTGTTTTGATTTCTTTGTACTTAAAAGCAGAGGACAAAAATAAAAGAAAAAAATTGTGTGATTTCGTTTTGTTTCGTTCTTTGAAGTGAGTGAAACAAAAACAATGAGAATGATTGTTCAATTTGTTTTTGTTTTGTTTTTGCACATGAGCACAAACTCAGAGAACACAGCCGGCTAACAGCTGCCACCGGCCACAAACAATACATTAATTCAATCGTACACCGCTAGAAAAGAAAATAATGGAAAATAAATGGAAACGTTTTGAAATATTTGCAGAGAATTTGACATCATCATATAATATAATTTTATTGCATTGGTATTTCACGCATGAAATTTGTTTAATATAACCAAGCAGCATAGCTATAACCGGGTGTCCTAAGACACCTCTCTTCTTTTTTATTTTTAGTGAAATGACAATTAGTTCAATTTCTTTCACAAACTGTTATTGTTGATGATATGTTGTATATAGAATAAATAAATTCAGTAAAGTGAGACTTGGAATCGCACAGTAAGGTTTCCGTACGGGCACTACATCTGTGATAACTTTGCTTGAAATGGAACTGATAGAAGACTAGTCACGTGATGCGTCCCCAAGTGATAGGGACCAGTTTCAGTTCTAACACTTCCTATGAAGTGGACCAGTCACTTTTACACGGAAATGGCCTAGTATGAGGTTAATTGATACTTTGTATGTACCTTGTGACTTGTCACTGAACTATCTCATAGGGACCTAATCCGTGTAGAATAATATAAATTACTTTAAAATATCGTTCCGACACTTAACATTAACAATGAAAACTTATTGAAGTCTACTGACGATTTGTTAAAGCAACAATGAAATGCATATAGACATCGCTTAACCACCAGCAAATAAATTTCACTTATAATGAAAACTTATATTTTTTTATTGTTACAAATGCAATTATAACTTATTTTTAAGAAAATATTTTTTCGGATTCGAACTGACAACCGCCGTCATGACAGGCTTGCATTGCAATTTTTTATTTTGACGTTTTTTTCCGTTTAGCGATTTGTTTTCGGGTTTTGGCAATTTTTTTGCTTGGCGTTTTTTCTTTTTTAATGGACTTTTTTCGTTTTGGCGAATTTTTTCGGTTTTTTGGCGTTTTATTTTAGTTTTACAGGGATTTTTTAGTTGTAGCGTTTCAAAAACACCTGTTAACATGAAATTTTTTGCGAGTCTCTGTATATAACTAGTATATTTATTGCGTTAAAAAATAGCTCCCTTAAAATTCGTTGCAAAACAAAACTAAAAATTTTTATTCACTTAGTGTGTGTGTGTATGTATGTGTTTGTTATACAAGCAAATAAATAATGGAAATCTAAAGACTAAAACATTTATAAACTTCAACACTGTAAACTAGATCCTTTCAAAAGCTTTTGAATGACAAATGAATGGTATATTGAAAGGAAAAATTAAGTTGAGTGTTGAAAACGACACCCTCTTTGAGATGTCTGCATCTCTGGCAGCTGCTTTCGCATATGGACCAGATACTTTCTAGTTGTTCTACATATACTATTTATGTATAAATACATACAACATTTATTTGGTTACAGAAAACATTTTATATTCATTGTAGTTGTTGTATAAAATAACATTTTTTGATAACAATATAAAAACTAATCCTGCATGTATTAACTTTAAAAGCATTTTCAATCCTCAGCTAACATAACAAGAAATGAACTGAAATTGTAAAATTGAAATGGCAAAATAGCAAATGGAAAATAACGCCCATTTTAATTTTTTTTTTTTCATAGCTAATTTTCTACAACCCGCATCGTGTAACGCACAATTTGTGGTAATGTTACAGCATTGTGTTTCTCTTCTCTTAATATGTAGTGTAATAGTGCTTTTGTTGCTATTTTAAATATTAATAGTATCCGGTTTAATGATGGTATGACTTGCTGGCATTTGTGTCTTTCTGGGCTATCCTTAGAATGCCATCATTTTATAGGAATTGCTCGGGTAGGGGGCTGTAAGTATCATAAACAATTCTTAAATGTTGAACCAATTACTTAAACTGTTTGCCCCATTGTTTGCTGAAATGAAAAGAGCACAAAATTTACATATTTTTACTTTCGGGCATGAGTAATGTTTTTCTAAAGTAATAAGTGGGCAAAGAGTATTTGCGGCGTGAGATATGTGACAGTATTAGAATTTTAACTTTAAACTTTAGCCATTTACGTTATCATTACTTCTGTGGCAAAAAGGGAAAAGTGCTTAAGTCGAGATAAGCTGATTTTGAGTTAATGGTACGTGCGTAATCTGCATATTCGAAGGTAGCCCTGGTCAAAATCTCAATTAATTTGTGTAATTTTTCAGGAACTTATAGCAACTATGACTTGCGACTTATCTTTATTTGGAATAATAGCTTAATTCAGGTTATAATTTGGTATACTTCGACTTAAATGTATTAACTATAATGTGTACAATGGTGTTTGCTTCAAAAAATAGAGGTTAACAGAAAATTTTTCAATTTAACTGCAAAACAGTAAAATATGACTTAAGAACTTTTTTTTTAATAGTCTTGAATACAATCTCATTTTAAGATCGAATTCTAGATTTTGTTCTTAATAAAAATCTTAAATTGAGATCATATTCTTAAAAATTTAAGAATATTATCTTAAGTGAAATGTATTTGCTGGTGGTTAAGTGATGTCTATATGCATTTCATTGTTGCTTTAACAAATCGTCAGTAGACTTCAACTACACATTTTGAGCCCGGAAATAAATTTCACTTATAATATAATTATGACAATATGTCGAATAATATTATCTTAAAATTAAGATTACGTTCTTTATGCGTTCTTAAAGTTTAAGACCTTGTTCTTGATTTTTAGAATTCATTCTACAAATTAAGAATTTGTGCTTAAATTTAAGAACGTCAATGCTACTGAACTAATTTCAAGATTGAAATGTAAAAATTTCTGCAATCTAAATTCCAGAATTTTGTTCCTAAATATAGTTCTGCAAATAGGTCGTAATTTTTTTTGCATATCCCTAAGTAGGCTGTGGCACGCCCATGCGAATGAAATATCTTATATCTAAAAAGCTGTAGGAGTCAGAGTATTAAAATTTGGTGTGGACTCTTTTGAGAGCAAGGTGCGAAGTAATTCAAAATATTTGTAGAATAGGAAGAGGCTCCCCACATACAAATTAAGAAAGAAGATAGCTGTCTTAAGACACACGGTTATAGCTATGCTGCTTAGTTATATTAAACAAATTTCATGTGTGAAATACCAAAGCAATTAAATTATATTTTATGATGATGTCAAATTCTCTGCAAATATTTCAAAACGTTTCCATTTATTTCCCATTATTTTCTTTTCTAGCGGTGTACGATTGAATTAATGTATTGTTTGTGGCCGGTGGCAGCTGTTAGCCGGCCTACAGCCGATCGGCAGTGTTCTCTTAGTTTGTGCTCATATGCAAAAACAAAACGAAAACAAATTGAGCAATCGTTCTCATTGTTTTTGTTTTGTTTTTGTTTCACTCACTTCAAAGAACGAAACAAAACGAAATCACACAATTTTTTTCGTTTATTTTCGATCTCTGCTTTTAAGTACAAAGAAATGAAAACAAAAAATATATTTATGACCAGGGATCGATCCCACATAACGATTATTTTCCAAATTTAAACTGAAAAATCACAATATTAGAGAAGTGCTACGTGCACAAGGAATATACCACGATACTCCATGTTACATGGACTGCTTATAGATGCAATGATTTTTATTTTTTTGATTTTTATTAAAAAACTAAACTTTACCAATTATTTTTTGATTTTTATTAATTTCTCAGAAAATAACAGTTACTTTTTAATTTTGATTTTTCTGCTCAAAAAAATTTTAATTTTTAAAATGAATAAACTATAAAAAAGTAAATTTCATTTAACATATAAGAGTTTTTTCAGACTCTGGCCATAAATTAAATTTTATATCGCTTAGTATTAATTTTAATGCAAAAATTACGCTTTGTGCATTTTAAAAATTAAGCAAACAAATATAAATCAAAAAGTAACTGTTATTTTGTGAGGAATAAATAAAAATCAAGAAAGAATTATTAAAAAGTAGTTTTTAAAATAAAAATTATAACCGTTTCGGTCCCTCCCTCCTGTTTATAAATGTAATAGTGTCGATTATTTTTGTTATGAAAATCACGTCCTGACTCTTGTATCGCGTAATAAATAGCATAGCTATAATAATAATAATCTTATATCTTGAAAGTTATAATAGCAATAGTTTTAAAATTTGGTATGGATTTTTTTGAGAGCGAGTTGTGAAATAATATAAAATACTGGCAGAATAGGACCGGAGGGAATGGGCTACCACCATATAAAAAATAATAATAATCTTATATCTTGAAAGCTGTAATATTAAGAGGCTTAAAATTTGGTGTAAGTTAATTTGAAAACAATTAATATAAGTATAAATTATATTAATAATCATATACCACATCCTTACGCACTTACAATGAGTTAGACCAAGCTTACATGTGGCACACATGCACCCAAAAAACGTCACCACTAATTACTAATGAAAAATTGTTTGATTCAGACTTGTATTTATTGATTTAAACAGTTTCCAATCGTGTTGGATTCTACAAAATTGTCTATTAGTTTTGTATGAAGCTGTTTAATCTAATAAATATGTGTCTGAATCAAACAGTTTTTCATTAGTAATTAGTGGTGATGCTTTTTGGGTACTCGGCCTTAAATATTACTTTCTACCCTAGAAATTCCCTAGGAATAATTTATGTGGCAAAACAACCTTTCAACCGGGTCAGCTAGTATCTTAATAATAAGATATTTATCAAATAAAAAAGTATTAAGATTTCTTGGTAATTAATTGAATATTAAAACTGTAGTCTATTGCAGTTCCACTCCACTCGTCCGAGTTCTTATCGATCGAAGTTTCTATACAAATACAATTCAAATTTTATGAAAATTTTTTCGATGTCTAGTGCCCTAATTTACTCCCTGGATTAAATGCTACAAGATCCCGTGAGGAATTATGCTTTATCCAGCCCTTTTGTTTGGGATATTGCGTAAATTCACTTGTTATAGTCTGTGATAACTCCGTTAGATCGTTTATTCTTGGAGATTGCTTATACTCCAAAATTGACATAATTCTTCAATGTAAAATAAAAAAATATTTGAAATAAATTCTTGTACTGAATTTGTAACCAAAAAACAGCTGACTAAATAAAAAAACAATAAAATTTTAGATATGAACGTTATATATTCATGATAAATTTTTATGTGTAAAATATCAGCATAATTTTTATGACAGTCATCAAATTTTAAGCAATACAGCAAATATTGGGGGCTATTCTGGAAAACGCGTCGAAGAAGTGAAACTTTACATTAGAGCAAAAACAAATTTTCAAAAATTGTTTTTGTTTGCCATACATTTCTAAAATGAAATAAACATGAGAATTTCAACGCGTTTCTCTCTCTTTTAAAAACGGTTAATTTTGTATGAGAAACAAAAACAATTTTTTTACATTTACACAGTTTTGTTTTTGTTTTTGTTTTGCATTTAACTTTCACTTCTTCGACGCGTTTTCCAGAAAAGCCCCCATTATTTTAATCTTACAGTTTGTGGAAGATATTGTGGTGTTGCTATAATTAAACACAGCACTGTACTGCTAGCGGAAGTGAGTGTTAAAATTGCTGCTGAAAAAGAAAATGTTTGCACATTATTTTTCAAATGAAAAAGTCTTATTTCTATAAATCTTAAATATGTATATGAGCCATAAATATAACAAATAAATTTATACATACATACGCTTACTTGTTTCCAACTAAAACGTTATTTTTAAATGCTTTTTGCGTTGTGCATAATTCCATGATGATAAATGCTAACAAATTATTAATACTTAAAAAATAATAATAATAAAAATACTAGTAGTATTAAGATTTGTTTTTATTATAGAATATAAGTAATCAAACCCTTAAGCATTAAAAGAGCAACCAACCAACCGTCTTATCTCTGTAAAGAAATCCTTTTTGACTTTCCCTTTTTTGCTTTCAGTTACAAATAAAATATTGATCAGGTGTAATTTTATACCAACCCTTTGTTACACATTTTATTACTCTGCGGCCAATTAGGCTCATAACAAAGATCCTCTTGGCATTGTAGTTTTATGTTAAAATAGAAAATTTATGACAATATCTCCTGCGGAGTTATAGAATTTAAAACGGCTTTCGAGGCAGGTACATGTTTTTTCTTTGGGCCCACGAACAACAACTAAACAAAATCGTTATTTATTTTGTTCAATGGAAATGGAATCAATAAAGGAATACATTTTTTCATTAATTAAGATCACTTTTAAAATCTTAAAACAAGATATTTTTCAATGACAATACATCCATCTTGTGATCCAACAAACTGATAGGAAAATAAGGACGGAAAACCACAACTGAACACAGTAAATCCATTAACACTAAAAAAAAAGAAGCTTTACTAAACAAACAAACAAAAAATCAAGATTGAAAATAATATTCACAAAAAGTAACAATTTCAAATGACTCTTTTGGTTTTTGTTTGTTCCACTTAGAATTATCTGATACAAATGATCTGAGCCACCTGTATTTGTCATCTGAATGAACACGGAGAGAAAAATCATGGGAATTCAATAATTATAATGATCTTTTAAGATTTTCTTTTTTCATTGGCAGCCTAAAATAAATAAAGTTTAAAAAACAAGAATTTAAGCGACTTCAAAAATAAGTCAAAAATAATTTAGATTCAGTGAATTAAAACATTTTTATATGAGTTGCGAATTTATAGCATACTGCTTTTTTGAAGTCGGTTAAAAAGAACGTATTATGCACGTAATAGGCACCGAAATTTATTTGAGATTAATGCTCTACTATCTCTGTTCGGATTCCACCAATGTTTTCTTGACTATTGTCTTGTATTTCAAAATAACTCACAACAACATCTATTTTTCTCCATTTGGAGGATAATTTAAAAAATTCTTCTATAGCGTACCTTTTGATCCTGCTGTGGTTAACCTCTCCAGGTAGTTTCTTTCATCTATGAATATTAAACCTTAAAAACGATTTTTCTCTGTACTGTGTAGTGCCTTTCAATGGTCAATTGACCACAAGTGATTGGGCTTTTAATGGAAATGTCCATGAACGGGAATCCATTTTATTGTAATATCAAAATAACTGTGAGATTCACCCTACATTGCATCATATGCTCTCATGAGTTATTAGAGTTAATAGAGAGCTTCTTCGCTCTCTTTTATGCGCGCTTGAGCAACCCCAAAATAGACATTGAAGTACCGCCTCATAAATGACGTTTGCATTCCACTTTATAAATGTTGTAAATAGTAAGGAATGAAGTATATTTTAAAACATTTAAATAATAGCGAAACAATTTACTGCTTCTCTTAAGACTTGCAGAATGTGTTTACTTCGCTAAACATTACATTAAGTTTGCATACCATCATCAACGATACCACACATTATTTGCGAGTGTATCGTCTTATGTAACACTAGAAGGTGTGCTTTTTCATTCTGACTTCCTGTGTTCAGATGATATTAGGCAGGCTTCTTCTCCAATATCTGTGCTGACTTTCATAAATAGAGTCATACAGAGCTTGATTTGATTTAATTTACAGATCTATGGCACAAAAGATCCATCAGGTGCCGCACTGCCGGTCTTTAAACCACATCTTCTCCCTTTTCTATTCTATCTGTGCTGACTTTCATAAATAGAGTCATACAGAGCTTGATTTGATTTAATTTACAGATCTATGGCACAAAAGATCCATCAGGTGCCGCACTGCCGGTCTTTAAACCACATCTTCTCCCTTTTCTATTCTATCTGTGCTGACTTTCATAAATAGAGTCATACAGAGCTTGATTTGATTTAATTTACAGATCTATGGCACAAAAGATCCATCAGGTGCCGCAGTGCCGGTCTTTAAACCACATCTTCTCCCTTTTCTATTCTAACTATAGCAAGAGCTTCAGGTTCTGTAATATTTCCACCAACTATAGTTACAGATGAAGTAGAATACCCGCCATATATATTAAAGCAAGTGTAGAACGTTGGAACTTAAAATCATTGAAGTCGTCCATATTTGTTTGGCGCCTCTTAAAGATTGTGGCGATGTAAACGTATTAGACTTGTGTCAAAAACAACCGACTGAATGAGTTCGACCAAGTCTAAAAGTTCAAGCAAATCAGAGATCGTAAATGGCTTTGGATTGCTCACATACTGAGACACCCAGCGAAGACATTGTCCGCCAAGTGTTAAGATGGAACTCACAAGGTATCCAACGTCCTGGCGCTTCATCTCCCAGTAAACTGCACCCAATAGAGTGATTTATAGAAATATAGTAGAAGCCCTATGCTCCAATGGGAGAGAAAGATGAATAAGTCTAAAGGTAGGATCACACGATTGCCGCAATGCACCAATTATTGCTCCCTTTTATATGCCAATTGTATGATTTTACAATTTATTGTCCCATACGACAATCGAGAACAATGTTGTGGTGATTTGCCGCAATCAAATGCAGCTCTGGTGCCCCAATAAAAATGCTAAAAATGCACCAATATTTATTGTGTTCTCGAGCGGCAATCAAAGAAACCAATACGGGACAATTTCTTAAATATTTTTGTAAGTACTGTAAACTTCAACTTACTTTATATGTAATTAGAACTTATTTTAAACCTTGACATAGAATTGTGATCCAATCCTTAAACTACATATTTATATTTTATTAGTTTAAAAGAACGAAAATCGCCTCTGCTTTGTACATTTAATGAGCACAACATATACAAAGCAGAGACAATTTTATTTCTTCTAAATGAATAAAACATTTTCCCGTACAAAATAAAACAGAAAAAAATTACTTCTTTTTAAAAGAAAACCATTTGCACGTAAAACGAAACAAACCAAAAACTACCACGACAGTTGTTTGTTTATGTTGCCGCAAGTTAGAACAATCGTATGACTAGGATGCGGCAATAATTGCCACAAATTCATTCTTCGGAAATTTGCGGCAATCAAATTTTTATAAAATGGGGCAATCATGTGACTGCAACGTATTTGATTGGTGCAATTTTATTATTGTGCACCAATGCACCACAATAAAAATTGGGTCAGATTGGTGTATTTGCGGCAATCGTGTGATCCTACCTTAAAACGTATCATTCATATTTTGCTTGTTAAACTAAACCTCCGATAGTCTGAGCCTGGTTGGGGCATTCATGTATAAATTATCCTTTTTTTGAGAAAACCACTCCACTAGTTGGTGTCAACTTATTTAGAATCGTATCTAAGTATTCGGATGCGGTGATAGGTACTAATTCAAACCCATCGCATGGAGATATCTGATAAGGTCACTCAATCCAATGTCTGATAAATCAGAAAAGTCGTCTAGTACATGACTGTCTAAAAATGTGTGTCTTGAGACATGCAAAAGAAGCAGAAGAAGTCTGAGCATCTTGCAGAATAAGAACGAATGGTAAATATTGTTGTGTCCGCGATTGGGCAGACAGATTTAAAAGTTTGGCAAAGGTTTTATGGAAAATAAGAAATTATGGAGCAGAAAGAATGAAAACTTGTGCCGTCCATACCTGAATTAAGCTTAAACTCGTTTGATAAGATCGCATTTATGACTCTCCGACACCAAGGATACTTCAGGATATATACGAAAGCCACAATGACGGTCACTATGTAATATGCTGCACGAGTTTGGCCCAATTTTGTTAGTGCCCCTCCAACACATCGGAAATAGACTTGGGTTGAACTCGGTCACTTGACGATTTCAATGATTTTAAGCGAGACTTAGAGACTCATCTCTTGACAGAAGAATTAAAAATAGAATACCAGCTAACAATTGTTTTAACTCTTTTATAATAGATTAAGTGATGTACATTTAAATTCCTAGTCGGAGCATATCGGAGCGGTGGAAAAACCAAACTCAGTACATTTTTATCTGTCTTGTGCCATGATCTTAATCTGCGGCCCTGTCCCTCTGAATCTACATTCCGCATCTGTAGATTGTGGCCATGTAATATTTGATCTTCCTTGACGTCTTGATCCCTGAGAATTCAATTCGAAAGCCATTTATGCTATATCATCCTCAAATTGGCAATATAGAAAGAAAATATAGAAAGAAAATACTTCATTGATCATTCCTAATAAGGAAAAATCGATTTTCATTTTTTATTTCAATGTAAGCTTTTAAGGGAATACTTGCTTTTGAAATCGAAGTCCTTTCGCTAATGATTTGGCTTCATATGTGTTTCATGTTAATCTAATTTTCAAAGAAAATTTTCTTTTGAAATAACTTTGTTTCACATTGATTTAACATTCCAAAATGAAGAATCATGTTGAATCGAAGTTATTTCAAGTTTAAACAACATGAATTTAATTTATGTGTAGTAATTGTGTTTCATTAATTCTTTAACATACGTGTGCTTGGCACAGGCATCAGCAAAATTTTTGTTTGTATACACATTGGCTTCTCCCGTTAAGATTTTAGCTCGGAACTCAACGAGTTGTTGCAGCCGCAACAACTTTAAATATTCGTTAGATACACAATAAATAATTTTAATAATTAATTTATAATTTAAAATGCAACTTATTTGAAAAGTTTTAGTTTAAAAAAAGTACAAAATATTATGACTTGTCTCCAATGTCTCGTTTCTGTAACAAATGTGAGTGCTTTTCGACTCCAAAAAAATTGTTATCATCATGTGAAACACAGGGTGAGTACAAAATAAAATTATTTGTTGATATTTTTTGTAAGTTTATATAAGTTTTTATGTGAGTAAGCCTGTGTAAAGTAGTAGGACTACCAATATAATTATTTAATTTTTCTCGATGAGAGAACTTCTCACAAGTTACAGAAACGGGGCACTGGATTCGAACCTTCTATCCTCCGACTACAACAATAGTACACTGCCTACCAGCCAGCAGCATTTTGTGGGCTGATTACAAACATGTGAAAAGAAACAAGAACAATACAAAAACAACTCACGCAACTAAGCACCAAAGTGTATTGCAGCTATGAACAAATCAAATAAACATCAACACACTTAAATAACATATTATTTCTAGCAAATTTAAATCAACATTTTTGCATGGTGATTTAACGTTTTTTTTCTGTGTGTAGAGTATTTGCGGTACTATTCATTCCATAATTCTGTTTTATAAAGTCTTAATAAGACACATTTTGAATAGAAATCTGTTTCATAAACTTTTTATAGTTCTAAAAAAAAATTCTATGAATAATATGAGTGTTGTCAGCGATTTGAAAAATGTCGGAAAAAATTAATTTCGTTTTAAGCCACATTTTGCACTAGACTCTACTTGTTCAAGATTTCTGCCCTCATGCAGCAACGATGACAGTTGGCTTAATCATTGTACCAATTAATTATAATAATTTTGCGCAGTGTATTTCATATGCATCAATTTCGTGTGTGCCAGTAGATGTTACTGTAAAAAAAAATTTTATACAATTTGAAACACATTAGTTGACAATTTGAATTTTTCTTCTCTTTTTCAAACCCAAAGTCTATAAGCAAAAATAAAAAACAATCCACTACCTGTGGTAATAACAACAAAAATTTTTCTTTTGCTAAAAAATAAAACCCAGCAGAAATCCTTTCTTTCCAATCAAGATAACGCAAATTTTTTGGTATGTTCAATAATCGCCGTTTGAGTGCCAAATCTACACCAGAGACTTTAGACTTAAGGATGAAAATAAAAAAAACCTTGATACAGGAGTTCCAAAAAGAAATATATAAATGTGTTTTCATATTAACAAAAGTATCGATATTAAAGTAATTTCTTGACATATTGGCTTGCAACCATTGTTTAAATGTTGTCGTGGCAGCAGAAGTAGTTACCTGATTCTTAGCTTGTTTGTATTTTCCTTTCCTCCACTTGCCCGTCCGTCTTGCTTGTAGCTGCTGGCATAGAGTTGATGCGTGAGATTAGCATTTTTGTGAGCTGATACTTCTGCGCGGTCATATTGCTGCTGCTGTCTACTGTTTTATTATTCCTTATCATTTAAGCGATGAGTGTTGGAAAATTAAAACTATACAAAAAAAAAAAAGCTATAAACATGTGATATTCTATATCGTTTGTCTGCTGTAGTAATGTTTTTTTTTTCTTTTTCAAAAATGTGATAAAAGTAAATATGACAAAACAAAACCTGATGTTGAGAGTTTTGGTTGTGTATTTAATGCTGCCACCAACGCCAGCAGCAGCACCAGCAGCTATAATTTCAAACCTTTTTCTTACAAATGCATTTATTAATTCAACAGCTACTGTTCGTTTTCGGTTCAGTATTTTTGTTTTTCATGTGTTATATTGAGTTAATGCTTGCGCTTGTAATTTTAGATTTATATCTTTAAATTTTATGTTTTTAATTCCCAAGAGATACACATTCACCAAATAGTTGCTTAAGTATTTATTCAGAGCATTGAATGTCATTTATGTATTTTGTATGAAAAATGATTTTATAATTGATTTTTTTTATAGGACAATTAATAGCGATGAATTAAAGCCTAAAATCAGGCAGAGGCATCATACGAAATAAATATCCTACAAGTATGCTATACTTATCGTATATATACACTTTTTACTGAATATGATACCATAAAGCAGTTTGACATACATGACATTTTTTGTCGGGCTAACCATTAAAAAAAATTGTTTCAAATAAAGCAGGTTTATACTACAACACAGAAAAAAATAGCAAAGTAAAATCACCATGTAAAAATTTTGATTTAAATTTACAAGCAACAATATGTTGTTTGAGTATGTTGGTGTTTATTTGCTTTGTTCACAGCTGCAATACACTTTTGTGCTTAATCGTGTGAGTTGTTTTTGTATCGTTGTTTGTTTTTTTTTTTTGCTTGTAAACAGTCGATAAAGTGCTGCTGGCTGGTAGGCAGTGTACTAGTCTTGTAGTCGGAGAATCGCAGGTTCGAGTCCTGGAGACAAGTCTAAGTATTTTGTGTTTTTTTTTTAACTAAAACTTTTCAATTAAATTTTATGTTAAATTATCAATTAAATAATGTTGAATTAAAGTTTTTTTTAGAATATTTAAAGTTGTGGTAGTGTAAGAGCATTGAGTACTACGCTATGGGTACCGAGTTCAAATCTTGGAAGGGGAAGAAAATTTATACACAAGTAAACATTTTTCTGATGCCTGTGCCAAACACACGTATGTTAAGGAATTAATAAAACAAAGTTACTACATTAAATTAAATTCATGTTGCTCAAAGTTAAAATAACTTTGATTCAACATGATTCTTCATTTTGATTTTAACAGTAAGTAAATGTTAAATCAATGTGAAACAAAGTTATATCAAAAGGAATAATTTTCTTTGAAATTTGCTAAACATTATATTAGATTAACATGAAACACATATGAAGCAAAAGCATTGCCCAAAAATATTAAATTAACCTTGTTTATCTAGATTTGAAGTTGAAATTTTCTTGTGTGTGTGAAAGAGTAAAAGTAAAGCTGAAAAACCTGCTGATATTGCTGCCGATTTTTGTATAGCGATTTCCCTGTTAGAGTACTAAATTTTTTCCTTGCAAAAGCGCTTTTTTAACCCAATAAAACATGCGTAGAATATATCCACCAATATGTATCTACCATTGTGTGTTAGAACAAGATTGGCTTATGCTCTTCTCATGCCGCAGATTCTGTATGGCCTCGAGGTTAGGGCGCATTGTATATATGATTGCTAGATTTGTCTATAAGGTCAGACGCAGGGATCATATTTCCCCTTTTGTTTTCCGTTTTCTGGGCTGTAGTTTTGAAAGTTTTATCAAGTATCGTAACCTTGTATTAATTCATAATATCATAAGAAATGGTTTTCCCTTGCCCCAGCGTAACCGATTTATTTTCTGTCATAAATATATACATAATCAAATTACATGCTAATGATCGACAGACAGGAGCAGGCTGATTTCATCTCTCTTTTAAAAATATCTGCCAAAGATCCATTACCATAGATTTCTATTTCAGTACCTCGAAATAATTGCTTTTGAATTTCACCTTTATACTTATCTAATAACAAACAAATCAACTTTCTTCAATTAACTTACCATCCAATTGTAAACTTTAAACATAATTATTAACTTGCTAAATTTGCTTTAATGTAAATTTGCAAGTCTTTTCGTTTTTCTTTATTAAGCCAAAGTGACCGAACAAATCCCATCTAACATTGTTATAATGTCTGAACAATGAACTCAAGTTCCACACCACTTATCAACTGCCACTACAATAGAAAACATAAAAACAGACAAAAAGGAAAAAGGACTTGGAAACTTTGTAAAAATATTTTAACAAAAGTTTATCCACATACTTGTGTATACTTTTTTGTAGGGATCTACATAAATGCCTAGAGAAAAATCACTTCATATAAACAAAACTCGCACACATTCATACATACATGTATGCATACACACATACACGGGTGTATTTAAAAACGCACACATTCACATTTACTTCTATTTAGTAGAAATATTTGGTTTTGCTTGTTTTAGAAAAAGAAAAAACGAATTCCAAAAACTTTTACTTGTTCCTTACAATAACAATAAAGTCAAGAACTCAAAACACACACATTTACACTTAAGGAGTGTATACGCGTATGTATGTATGTGGACTTTGTGTATGTAAACAAGTGTGAGTTTAAAAGTTTAAACTACATTTACAATGTAAAGTTAACACCATCATTTATTTTTCCTCTCTCTCCCTCTCTCACTCTGTTGCACCCTATATTTTTCGAGAAACATCTTTAGGTTAAAGTCAGCATGAATACAGTGACAGGAAATATTGTTCAGATGCTCGTATAGAGACTTGAAAAAATTGCCGAGCTAAAATAAATATTTTGAAATTTAACTAATTTAAATGGGATAAATTTTTTTTGAAAATAAAGTAATTAAAATAAATTTGTCTTTGGGTAATGATTATTGTAGTTAACTTAAGATTTTATGAAAATGTGATTTTTAGTATAATTAAGCGGCTTTACATAAGGATTAGGCCAATATAGGTATACAGTCTTGTTTATATCTGTAGAATTAACTTCATTAGAGCAATGGGTATTTCACGTAAACATGAAGCTTCGTTTGTAGAATTTTGTAGCTTATATAACTCGATTTGATACTGATATTGATTATTGTTTCAAAAGATTGCCACAAAAAGGCACTAATCAAATATTTATTAGAAACTTGTTAAAACGACATGCATACATATCACTTGAAACTTTTCGAACTTGTTTGTTCCAATATAACAAAAATTAAAAATTTTAAGAACCCCCGTCGGAAATCATCCTATTGGAAGATGCGCTTAGTTTTGCAAATGAAGGCCAATGTCAAATCTGTTTTAACATTTGTGAACTCTACAGATGTAGAATACAAGTAAACAAGCCATGGAGCGATACACTCACCAAGAACGCGGAATAATCGTGTCTATTTTTTTCGGGTCGCCTCATCTCTCGTTTTGGCGATTTATACTGGCCCGCAAGATCGCCCGATTTAACCCTTCCAGACTTTTTTGTGGGGTTTTTTTGAAATAACGAGCTTACGTGAACAAGCCCTCAAGGACAACATTCGACAGGAGTGCGAGAATCTGTCACCCGAAGTTCTCGCCGAAATGATGAAAAATGCCATAAAACGAGCCCGTATAGCAATCAATTGTGACGGCGCCCATTTGGCCGATATCATCTTCTCGACTTGACCAATAAAATTCTAAAGGTTCAAATTAACATAATCAAAAAACTGAATAGAAGTTTTTCATTAAAAAAAAAATGAGAGACAAACAACGCATGACTTCTTTTGGCCACCTGTTATAGGCTTGGTCTAATACTAAGTCAACTTTCAAACCAAAAAATCCAAACTAAAATCGGTCTAGCCGTTTGGGAGCTGCAGCGTCAAACACACACATATTCAACAGAATACATATAGAAAAACAGTGATATCTGCTAAGTAACTGGACTGATATTCTTCAGACACAGCTCTCTCTCTCTCTCTCTCTCTCTCTCTCTCTCTCGATCAAGTAGCTTTTCAAACAAAACAAAAAATTAAATTAAAAAACTCGGTCCAGCCGTTTGGTCAGACAAAGATCAAACTTCAAAAATGTATTTGTTGTTGGTTTATCACGTCTAGAAGAATTTCGCTGTAGAACTGCAGCCACAATTAAAAAAAGCTTACAGAACCCTAACGTTCATAGACAAATTATTGAGAATTACAAAACTACAATCACAGTAGGCTAAGAAACTTACGTACGTACGTATTGCCTATTTTGTTTTTCTTCCAACAATTAAATACAAATTTATTTGTATTTTTGACACTACTGTCGTTCACTTGAACTCTTCGGAATCAACGACCTGTCAAAAGTTCTTGCTTTTCTCTCACTGTAAATACAAAAAAATTTATAGAACTGAATATATACAAACATTTCAATAGCATTGAAAAGTCTTTAATAGGAATCAATAGAAGAGACATCGTGTGTAACCATACAGCAAACTTTATTATTTCTCATTTATTTCTTGCTTGTTCCTAAAATAATTTTGGGCCATTGCCGTTAATAAACGACCGCCATTATAATAATCTCAGATTTTGTTATTGTTAAACGGGGATATTTAGGAAATAAGCAGAACTTTACAACTCAAGCTAGTGGTGTTTTATGATCTTATGTTTTTTAGTTTTGGCGCGTTTTTCGGTTATGGCGATTCATTGTAATTTTAGCGATTTTTTTATGTTTTGGTACCTTTTTCGTGTTGGCGATTTTTTCACTTTTTGGCGGTTTATTTAATTTTGGAGTTTTCTTTTCGTTGTGGCGATTTATTTTAGTTTTAGAGATTTTTTTTATTTTGGCGCGTTTTTCCATTTTGGCGATTTTTTTCGGTTTAGCGATTTTATATTTTTTGCGTTTTAGCATTTTTGAAAATTTCAAGAGTTTTCCTCTTATGGTTTCCAAGTTGTCAAAATTACTTAGTCAAAATTTCATTAACTGATAGAACATTCTAAAACTGCTTAACAACTATTTACTTTACCTAAAATGGAAAGGTAAACGAAACATGTGTGAAATTAATCCTTAAACGAATTAAATTTTTTTACCAGCTTCTGCTCTTTAAGTTTAATTCAGTGTCTTACAGCCAAAGATAATTGGGTACAAGATCAAACTTTCTGCTTGGAATTCAAGTCTGAGTCAATGTATTTTTATTAAAGATCAGAATGTAAAATAATTTAATTCTAAAAGCCACTAATATGCATCGTCTGCAATATTTCAAGTGTTTCAATTGCTTGTATGTACTTACGACAATGCAAGCACTGCATTACCACACACACACACATCCCAAGAGCAGGTATTAGAGTGAACATTTTGTAAATTTAAAAAGTCCTTGTTATACAAAAGGGTTTCTCTTTTTTTCAACACGAGTATATTGACTTTTGTGCATGTTTTCTAAAAACAGTTCTTTTCTTCTCGCTTCGACATTTAAAAGTGTGAGTAATTAACATGTTGTGTAAGTGCCGCCTACATATCACTTACTTACATACATACATACTCGTACATACTCCTACATCCATGCACACGATGATGCATTTGTTGTTTTACCAGGGTCTTAAGGAGAATATTTAGTTTTCAAAATATTTATGTATGTTTTTGTGTTTGCAAACAATATTCTTGGAAAATGTTCTCTATTGTCGCATGATGTGTTAAGATAGTGTTATTTTAATTGCCTTTTCGATTCAAAGATAATATTATATAACAAAACACTGAAACAATTTGTTTCTCCATTGTCAATGCAAATTAGTTAAAACAATAAAAATATTTCAAGGAAAAAAGGAAATGAGCTGCAGCAAATTGTGCAGTGGCAAGAGAATAGTTTTCCATTAAAAGTTTCATGTAGTAAATTTAAACACAAGCTTCCTTTTGGTTTTTATTAAATAGAAAGGGACATAAACGTTTTCTATGCAATAAAAATAACACCAATCAGCTTGATTAGAAAGCGTGTTTTTTTAGACTGTCACAACTTTGAGTTGGCATCACTGCTTTATTTGAGCAACCCATTTAACAGTTGATAGTTGTTTTTTGTTAGGTTTGCTTTGAAATTTCATTATGAATCGACTTACACCAGAGCAACGCGTGCAAGTTGTTGAAATTTTTAATCAAAATAATTTTTCTATTCCTCAAACTCATCGTGCAATTCTTCCATTTTCTGGCGTACACAGAAAAAAGTATTCACCAATTAATTAATGTTTTCAATTAATAATTTAATTGATTCAATTAAATTTTTAATTGTATTAATTAATTTGAGTGGAAAAACTTAATTGATATTATCAAATTGTTTATAGGTGAAAATTTAATTAATTTTTTAATTAATATTACAAATATTTTAATTAATATTACAAACTCATTCATATTACTTTTTTGTGTGTACATAATTCTGGTTGCATGGGTACGTAAATAATCAGAATTGTCGCATTTGGAGTGAGAAGAATCCACAAGCTTTTGCGCTTTATGAGCTGGCGGATTCATTGGCCCATATGTCTGCAAAAACGATGATGGTCAGAATGTTATTGTCAATGATGAACGGTATAGGAACATTATTCGGAATTTTTTCGTACCTCAATTACGTGGCATTAATCTTGCTGATATGTGGTTCCAACAGGACTGAGCGCCACATGCCACACAGCGGGCACTATAATTGATTTATTCAAAGAAACTTTTGATGAAAACATAATATCACGTAATGGTTCAGTTAATTGACTACCAAGATCGTGTGATTTAACCCCATTGGATTATTTTCTTTGGGGTTATGTTAAGTCACTTGTCTACGTCGATAAACCACAAACAATTGAACACCTGAAAATCAACATATTCGAAGAGTTATCGGCGTAAAACGGCCGCAATTGCTGCGAAAAGTTGTTAAAAATTGGTGTTCTACGCGCCAGCCGTGGCGGCCACATGCCAGAAATCATATTTAAACATTTATTTTATAAAAATTTCTTTCCAATAAAGCCCATTTTATTAATGTTTAAAATATATTTGCTTGTTTAATTATGATTTAAACTTGTGTCTTTATGTTTCTTATACACGGTACTTGTGGCTTGTTGTTGTTTCAGGGAACATAATATTGTTGTCGCAACCATTCTTAAACCATAAACAACTGGGCTGTGCCTCTATGTATTATATTTTCTAACATTTAACATAGCATACGAGGTGTGTTCAAAAACTATCGCTAATTTAGAATTTTCGTATCAATGTTGTGTGAAAAACGAAATTAAGTGCGCGGGTGCATTCCGAATGTTGACTGTGGCATACTGAGAAGCTAGCTTGGACCAAAGCAACGTTTATCGGTGGTACAGAAGGCCCAGAAGGTGTGAACGACGAAGAGCGTGCCGGACGCCCGAGCACTTGAACAACAGACGAAAAAATTGATGAAGTGAAGAAAATGGTATTGGCCAATCGTTAAATCACCATTAGAGAAGTTGCTGAGGACCTAGACATATCGATTGGCTCGTGCTATTAAATTTTTATCAATGAGTTGGGCATGAGACGGGTCGCCGCCAAATTCATATCAAAATTGCTGAAATTCATCGTTGCTTGTACGCGACTTTTTGGCTAAAAATAACACACTAATGATGCCGCAGCCACCGTATTCCCCAGATCTCGCCCCCTGTGACTTTTTCTTGTTTCCGAATTTGAAGAGGCCCATGAAAGGACAACACTACGCTACGATTGACGAGATAAAGACGGCATCGAAGCAGGAGCTGAACAAGATTGGAAAAAACGTTGGCATAAGCACATTATATCTGAGGGGGATTACTTTGAAGGGATATTCATGAATAAATAAATAATTTTTGAAAATACTTTTTGAACACACCTCGTACACCCACAAAACACACATTCATACACATAAACATTCCTGCTTCGTTAACTTCGTATTTATTTAAAGCAGCAGTCAGTCAAACCGAATATACGTAACCCGCGAAAATTCAAAATTCGCGATACGTTTTGAGCAAAACTCGTATGTCCATAATAATTTAAGACATTCCTAACTGAACAATGCACATGTTCTTTCTTTATTTTTAAGTTCCCTCACAATTTCCTTCAATACATTTCAGTTTTGTGCTCTAGTACGAGTTTTCAACTAAATTTTTTTTTTATAAAATACTTTGTTTTGTTTAACAAGATTTTATGCATCAATTGATGTAATTTCATAAAAAAAATCCTTAAAGATTAAATGCACACCATCATCTTTCATTTCATATAATGATGCCATTACTAATCACAGCTGATAATAAATATATAGATCCTTCGAATGATTGAATCCATTCTTTGTTATTGCAAAAATGGAAAATTGTGCAAAGTATTCAACACCCAAGTGATAATAGAGGAAGTCAAAAACTTACTTTTATTATGCCTTTTAATCCAATTTAAAAGGTCGTTACGCATTGCTTGGAACTGAACACAAGAAAAACGTAAGAGAAATTTTAAAAATAAGACCGAAAAAAGGCAATTTTTTTTTTACTTTTTGTGCAAACTATTGCTGTTGCTTAAATGTAAAACGTAAAGGTGTGATAGGCTTAGTGTAACTTAAGCTGGATATATAAATGAAAATGCTTTGCCAGCCGGACAAACGTTACGATACAATAAACTAATAAAAATGTCAAAACTCATCATCAAATCACATACAATAACACATACCAACCCATACTAGAGCAGAGCAGAGCAGAGCAGAGCACGCAACCATCCATTGCTGTTTTAGAATTCAAAGATGTCCTTTTGTTTAAGGATTATACTTACATAATGCTTACATACGAGTATAAACTAGCCCACTCTGACTCTTTTAAAGCATTTGACTTTTCTGCCACTAAATGTTGTTACGCCTGTCACTCATTCAGTTTTATGATGAATAAAAAAATACTCCTCATATGTAACTTCTCTTTTTATGCAGCCGTAAAAATATTAAACAATTTTTATTTTTTTGCTTATTCATTGCCGGGCAAGCAAAAAAAAAAAAAAAATAAAAAAATAATAAGAACTACAAGCAGGATTTTCTTAAAAAGGAAACAGAAGCTGCAGTAGTAAGGAAAGCATGTCCTGCCTTTGTTTCCTTTAAATCCTATTAGAAAACGTGTGTTCTTTTATGTTGTTCTACTACATTTTTTTTTTTTTTTTTGATATCGCTTGTTAACACTTTATCTTAGTTATTGGTCATAATGTTGATATTGTTGTTATTTTCTTTGCGTTTCCCTTTCAGAGCGACCGTTTTTTAAAAGCCTTTAAGAAAAAAAGAAATAATAATAAAAAGAAAAACATGTGTCGCCCCTCTTCTGTTAAATTCAGTGTACATACGATAAATATTGCATTAATATTGACTATCACACGTGTTTGATGGGATTAAGTTCGAAAGATTGCCTGCCGGACATCTGCCAGGGTGTTAAATTGTGATTTATTTATTATTTGATCAATACTATGAAAGTCTGGTGTTATTATTTAGCTTAAGCTTATATTTTTTTTATACAAATGTAACTTGCAAAAGCGGCGAATTAAACCTTTGCATAGTTATACAATGACTTGTAATTAAGTTTCTTATGAATATTTCATTCCCTATATTAATTTTATAAATTTTTATATTTATTCTCTTTTCAGGTGAGTTACATTAAGAGCAAATTTTGTCTGAAGAGATTTATATAAATGCAATTATGTAAGTTTATTTACAAGCGTCTCTTAAGGAAAATTTAGGCAGCAAGTAGGTTTATATCAAACCGTTTCCAGCAGCTCGTTTTAGACACAGACCTATAGGCAAACTCATTTTAAATTTAAATAGGTGAAACTCGTTCGAACTTGTTCAGTATAGACTTGTGTTGAACTCCTTCAAGCGGTGGTTTTTGACACAAACCTTTTTCATCATTGGTTTGTGTCTAATACCACCGGCTGAATAAGTTCGCACGAAATCAATAGGTTTGAAAAATTTTGATTAGAACGCCCTCAAACTAGTTCAAAAAGAGCTGTTGGACACAACTCTACCCAACTTGTTCGAACTCTTTCAGAAGCTTGTTTTATGCCAGCCATACACTACACAAGTTCAGTGCTCAAGTCTGGCACTGCGTAAACTAAGCTATGCGTAAACATACACTATACAAGTAAACTGTGCAGTTTTTATTTTAATGCTCCATAATGCAGGCGATTCTTTGTATAATTTTAGGAACTCTGTCCAGAATATTTTTTCGGCGCTCATTTCTAGTTTTGAACTCATTAAAAATCACGACACAACTGAGCGTTTGCAACATACACTACACAAGTTCATTGTAAAGTTTTACAAACTTGAGTTTACTGCGTAAATAGCACAACCACCCCCCTTACACTACACAAAAGCACTGTACAGTGCCAGACTTGTGCAGTGTAGTGCATGGCTGGCATTAGACACAAACCGATAATCAAACCCATTTAAATTCAATGGCTGGCATCGGGCTCTACTGCAAAAGTTCGATGAAAGTGTACCCAGCTCGAATTTAAATTTACAAGACTTGAGTCTAATTCATTGAGTCGCTCGATTGTATACAAACCTTATGATTACATGTGTTTTAAATTTACATTTGTTTTATCATGGGTTTGTGTCTAAAACGGCCCACTGAATGAGTTCAACGCAAGTCTACTCGTATTTAAATAACAGGGGTTTGGTTAAAGGTTTTTGTCTAAAATAAGCTCGTCGACTAGAGCTGTCCCCGCATTCTGCAACTCGCTAAAGCTAAAACTAAATTCAATCAGCTATAAAGCTGATCAAATACAAAATTTCAAACTTTTGGCCATGACATAAAATAGTAAAGTTTTTGCAAATTTCTAAGCCATTGCCTGTTTATTTATCAATACACATTCGGAAATTGTATTCGTAGTCGAAAATTAATAAATTTTTTTTTATAGATTTTAAGCGATATATATATATATATTCTTTAGCGAATTACAGAATACGGGCGCTGGTTCCAACTCGTTCAATCGTTCATTTCAGACAAAAAAGTTTGATCAAACCCGTTTAATTTACAAGAGTTTGATCATAGGTTTGTGTCTGCGAAAAACAAGTAAACGAGTTGGACCCAGCTCCGTTGTAGACTTGTATCGAACTAGACTTGTATCGAACTCTTTCGGTAGCTCGTCTTTGACACAAATCAATCGTCAAACCCATTTAAATTACATGGGTTTGATCATTGGTTTGTGTCAACGAAAACGACCTACTGAAAGAGTTCGCTACAAGTCTATATCGGACCATTTCAGTAGGTGGTTTTAGACACAAACGGATGATCAAACTCAAACTTGATTTGATCATAGGTTTGTGTCTAAAATGAGTTACTTAAAGAGTTCGATACAAGTACAAAAGCTTGTGAAAGAGTTCGATGCAAGCCTGGAATTTCGTTTACACTATGCAAGTCTTATTGCTAAGCTGATTAGTTTGTTAAGAGAGAGAGAGAGAGAGAGACCAGGGAAAAGAAACGTTTCTGTTCCCCTCGTCTCTCTCTCCCTCAAACTAGTCAGCTTAGCAATAAGACTTGCATAGTGTAAACTGGAACAAACGAGTACATTTTTTATCCTTTAAACTATCTAATGTAGTGAGTTAGAGACTTATTCTGCTACCACTATATACTTTTTTTTTATTATTATAATAAAAAATCTTAAATTATTGTTTCTTATTCCAATCAAGTATGAGTATCTTGCTTTATAAATCCTTTGTGTAGCCGGCGCGCAACAAATTTTTATATGACTTACTAAAGCAACTGTTTGTCATAGTCGAAGTAAATTAAATATATATAAAGCATTAGCTGCTATTCTTAAGGAATTTTAGGCAATAAAATTTGAAACAGGAACATTTCTTGTTCCATTGTTGTGCGTTAAAAACTCAAATGATGAACGCAAAGAGAAAAAAAGTACTTAAAAGATAAAAACAAATCCAACAAATTCAATTTTTAATGCGAACATTTCCACAAAATGTCGTTTGGCTACTGGTTTTAGCAATTTTCATTAATACTTTGCAAGGATTTTGTAATTTAAAATTAAGAAGTCCTTTTATAGCTGCCATGCAATCAAAAATATTCAATGAGCTAAAGCAGCAGGAGCCTGGGCATGTAGTTGGAGATAACCAGTGACTACATTTGGTTTCTTCCAACATTTTTGTATTTATTATGCAAATATACTATAGTAAGTCCTAGTTTACACTATGCAAGTCTTATTGCTAAGCTGCTTAGTTTGAAGGGGAGTGAGAGACGAGGGGAAAATAAGCGCGTACTCAGCTTCATTAAGAGCCAATTTCAAAATCGACATTTTGGTATGAATTGATATTTAAATCGAGTTGGTGAAATTGGCCCTTACTGTCAATACGTTTTGCTTTTTCATTCATTGTGTTGAAAAAGCGCACATGCGCTATATACAAAACTATGCATAAAATATATGAACTGAAATATAAGACTTGCATTGTGTGAATGAACTTCGATTAAAGTTCATTCTTCAAAGAAGAAAAAGTGATAAGCTTAGCAATAAGACTTGTGTAATGTGAACTGGGACTAACAGACAGTAAACTCATAGAAAAAGAGAGAGAGAGGGAGAGATTGTGTGTAGAGAACCAGAAGGAATAATAAAAATAGCGAAGCAGATTTCGTTGGGGTGGTGGAATTTGTAAAATTGAATATAAAAGAATTTCAAATGATATTGCACAAACAGTTGCAGCACTTTAAAGGATAAATTCTTGAAGGGGCTTTTGAAAGCAAAGTTCCCCCGAACATTGGATCGTAATTTATTTATTTTTTTTAAATCAGAAATATTTTCTTAAAAAAAAATAATTAGTTTATAATTTAGCAATTTGAAATTGAAAACAGTATACACTAGTGATTTTCAAGAAGGTACTGTCTTTTCAAATTATAATATTACACTACTCATAAAAATAAAGACTGCAAAAAGATTAGTGCAGATCTTTTGTCATTAAAACAAACTGGTCGTACATTTCGTTGCTCTCAAGTCAGCATTGCTTTTCTTTAACATTTAAGCAGAAAAACACTTGAATAATACGAGTGCTTCAAATGATTCATTTGTCGACTTAAATGCTTATCTATGTAGATAAGACGTTGAAAAATCATCTCACGATCTGCAACTTCTTCCCAATTTTCAGCGCAAGGTATATGTAAAATTAAAACTACTATTAAGAGTAATTACATTTACGATAACATTTTTAATATGTTTTTTTTCTCACTCAACCACAATGAATTATTTCTCTTTTTATTTGCTGCTCTCAGCACGAATATTACACACCAGTTGTTCATTTGACGTATACTGCTTTTTCTTTATTCAAAAACTCACGGACTTATTGCCTCGCCCTCGTATTAACATGCAAATTTACTAAAAGCCCGATTTTATCCTTAGAAAACATGTGAGAAATTCATTCTAGTACAAGTTTACCTATAATAGTCGTTCAAAACTGTGTGTCTGGCAAGGCTGACAGCTATTAAGTGTCATTTATTTGGTGCAAGGTTTGCCATTTACGCTTGTGGATGTTCCGAAACAATCCAGAACACTTAAAATGGTTAAAACTTACTGCAAAAATAATGATTCAAAATGATGGCCACTTTTTTTTTAGCCTAAGGAGGGTGATTAAGGTCATCATAATCGATCTACTGTGCAAGGAATTGGCAAAATTATGAAGAAATTTGAGGAGGCTGGAAGCGCTACAGATAAGATCAGGCCTGTGCATTATCGCAATATGCGCATTACGGAAAGTAGGGAAAATATATGTTAGTGTGGTAGATAATGCGAAGAAACGTTGCCGTCAGTTCAGAGCGGTGTGGCCTTTTGATAACCGACTTTTTTTGGTTTGCAATTGAAGATTTTGAACTGAGCGATATGTAGATTCAACAAGACGATGCCGCCCACGAGTCACTCAACAAGACCGGTTTTGGCTTTAGTGCATGGTAAGTTTTTTACAACGCATAATTTCATATTTCAGCGACGTTGATTGGCTACCAAAATTATGCGATTTGACGCCGTTAGAGTTTCTGTGGGGTACACCAAAGATCGTGTAAGCGCTGATAATCGCCTCTAGCCTGTCAGTCCATAGGTCGTGGATTCGATGCCCGCCATAGGCCCTGGGTATTTTACACAGACAAGCTAATCGCGGCTATTTACATGACTTTTATTTCGTCCAAAATAAATAAATGAAAAAATAAATACATAACTTTACTTTTGAAACCGAAAAATTTATAACCTTATATTTCAAAAACTATTCAACAAAATTCCAATTCCAGGCTCCTTTAACTCCAGTAAGGAGCCTACGGCCGCAGCAAAATTATTCCAGTACACTCGATCGTATAATAGATTTTTTACCTCATTCCATCGTACTTTTAAGCTAGCTGGTTAAATTCCGGTTTGTCGTTTCCAAATTTGTGCTTCGACTGCTTAGTGGATTCAATAGCTGGTTTTGCGATATCGTCCGTTGGTTTGCCGTAGAGTGTGACCGATCAAACCCCTTTGCGTCTTCAGATGTCAGCTGTGATTGACTTCTCAATGAGCTGATTATTTTGGCATTTATTTTGACAACAATTTCCCTAGATATAAGTTCGCTTGATGATGTTTTCCATGTCTAGCATGCGTATAATAGTATGAAGTTTACATTTGTATCGAATATTTTTAACTTTGTTCTTCTTAACATATGAGTATATGAAGAGTTTCATACACTGAGTTAAGCCGACCAAATTCTTGACGAGTTTTTCTTTACTCGACTGGAGATGCCAGGTTTGGAGCCACCATTCTTCTCTCATATGCTGTTCTGGTAACAGAAGAAGTCTACTTCTTCACGAGTTTGGCCCCTCTTAAAAAATGTTTAAGCGGCATCTATCATAATTTACGATTACATTCCTTAAATTTTCTGTATAGTGGAAATATTAACAAACAAATAAAAACGTCAGCAGTGGCTGAGACGTTAATGAATATTTCATTTGCGTTGAAAGTGGCTTAACGCTCATACTTCCTTCTTCGCATTTTTTCTATAATTTTTATACTTTTTAATTTCAAGCTTTCGCGTGAATTTCGGACAAAAAGAGGATTTTTGTTCTCAACCATAATGGAATTGTTGTTTTACTTTGCCGCTGCTGCCGTTGCTTCAAATGTTGTTGCCGTTAATGTAGGTTGTCGTTGTTGTAAAACAATGTACAATACGGCGCCATTTTGAAAGCCATTTTATATTGTGTTTTTTTTTAATGTGTTGCAATTGTTTGTGTGGATTTTTAAAGTTCTTCTCCTAGAATTAACGTAAAACGCAAGTCAATTTATTTGAATTGTTGTTAGCGGTTGAATTGGCTTAGAAATGTAAATTATTGCTAATTTAAGTATATTTGAATGTACGAGGATAGTTTGGAATTGCTACGAGATCATTTATTTGTCACTGATTTGTAACTAAAATAGTTAGTACTTTGACTACAAAACCGAAGGTCCTGCCTTCAATTCTGATATCCGACAGTCATTAAATAACAACATCACGCATTTTTCTGATGTGCATTATTGTCCCGACTTCAGCAGATACTAATTCTAATGTAACATCAGAGCGCCCTCCTTCGTCGAGATTGTGTAGCAGGATAATTGACGAAGAAAAATAACCAATAAAAATGGCTACTAAACACAGCTTCAAAAATTTAATACGCCTCTTTGACACCAGAGGCGCTACAACTATGCATTATAACGTGCCAAATGCAAAGTTGCACAATAATCAAGCTTTCCTCTATCTCTTCCTTCACCATATATCTTCTCTATCACTATTCCTTTCCTAAAGAAGGCAACATCCAGCATTCATTGCTTGAGTGTTACTTACAATAAGCTCCTCCATAAGTTTTAGCGCTGCACTACTGTCAATATAGAGTTCAACGTCCTCGGAATTTATATACATTCTTGGCTAGTAATTCAAAAATATTTATTATCAACATTATACTCGATCGCAGAACTGAATCACTAATGAACTTTAGTTATTCTTATGTAGACACAAGCATCTGTTCCTACCTCCGCTCACGGCGTATCTGTAAAGACTGCACATCCTCTAAGATACTATCAGATCTAGCCCAAAAGTATCTCAAGTATCTTTGATAAAGGTGACCTAAAACGGTCAATCTCAGTGACCAGGAAGCTCAGGTTCGTAGACAGAACTCAGCTAAGGATTTGAGTGTGACGTCGCACACTCAGTCACATTAAAATATACTTGAAAAGTCTGAGAAAACTGCTTGCTGCCATTCCCATTAAAAATTCCTCGAAGAGCAGAAAATTGGGAATGCAGTTCACGGATGCTTGAGATGATAATGGAAGCATGCCTCTGGCTCTTGAGAAAGAATTTCTATTAGGCTTTCCTTTGTCAAGGCCTCTTAACACAGGAAGCCTAGCATCTGTTACATAAAACCAGTTTAAATCACTCTTGCAGGCTGCAGTTTTTAACTTTTACGGTCGTTTTGTTGGGAATGAAAACTTTTGTAATTATCTATGTAACGTTACACCTCATATTTAAATGAAAAGACCATACGTACGCATCTATTTAAGCGTAGTAATAATTACTAATACACATATCCAAAACAAACAAAAAATAAAAAACAACATCAACTCACGTGCCCACTAAACATTCCTGCATACGTTAAGTTAAGTCATTGTTCAACTAATGAGCAGTAGCTTATAACTCTCACTATGTTCGTATTCTATTTAACATAAGAAGCCTAAGTTTGACCACAAAAAGGTGGATTGAAAGTTAATACGATTTCTCCCTGTATAATGATTTATTTACAAACACCTAGTTAGCCGAACAAGAGCCGAAGCATTTATCGCTTCGTTTTACCAATACCGTAGTTAGCCGAACAACAGTCGAAGAACTTATCTTGTCCGATTATAATATTTTACCCTAGTTAGCTGAACAATACCCGATTCATTATATTCTTTATAATATACTTAAGCCGAACCGTAGTTCGCCGAACAATATCCGAAGCATTATATTGTTTGTAGTATACAGTACATAAGTAAACGGAACATATAACCTCACCTGACTATACCCAAACCATAATAAAGTGACCATCTTTTGAAGTGTAAATTATCATTATTGGTTAACAGTCGTTTACGACTATCAATTAATGGGCTAAGAAGCGACATATTCGTTTCATCGGGTATAAATCGTGTTCCACTCTTAGCGATACTGACTTAAGTGAATATATAGGACTGCAGTCTGGTGGCCACAATCACAAAGGAAGCAGACACTTCAAGAACCTGGATAGACTGAGCGTACCCCGGCTGGGAAAGAGAACTGCGTTACATCTTTAAAGTTACTTCTTAGATTGCTCTCGTAGCCAAAGGCAAGCGTTTTGCAAAATACTGCTCTTTGGCTATAAAAGGATTTGAAGGGATTTGCATATACAAACCCGCACCTCAGACCACACTTGTACTTATTTTGTGACGCCAACAAACGGACCTTAATTGAATAAAGAAAATGTCACAATAAAAATGAGTGACATTTATTAAATTGAATAGAATGAATAAATTCATTTATGCCGTTTGACTGATTTAATTAAAAAATTATAGTAAATTAATTTTCTGCTTCGATAATCTGATACAAAATTTCCCTAAAATTTCTGCACTGTATTTTAACCCGTCGTCTTGCCCTCAGATTAAGGATTTTCTTCATCAGTTTTGTGTATATGTGTGTGTGTGGGTGTGTATGACTGACGGCTTTGCCCTTGTACAACCAATCATGGTCATAAAGTTAATGACACTAATTTGCATTTTGGTTGCGGTCAAAGCACATGTTTAATTCCTTTGTCATCTTAGACTTGTGAATTTGTGCATGATGTATAAGTGTGTAAAAGCGGCCAGCTGTCTGTTTCTCCATCTCTATCTAATGTGGGTGTGAGGCCGGATGGTGCGGTTTGAAATTTTCTTTTTAATCCTCAACAAATTGAAATGCAAATTTTCTCTTTAGCCATCGACCACACAAAGCCAAAGAAATCCCTACAAAATTTTATAAAATTTCCATTTTAATTTTAATTTAAAACCCAACCCAAAAAAAAGTAATAGAAAAAAAAACAATTTCTTAATAAAACAATTTATTTATATGACACTTTTTCCTCAATTGCAGTAAATTATAAAGGAAAGAAAAAAAAACTCAGAAAATTGTTGAAAGAATTTCAAATTTTATTGCTGCAAAGTTGTACCACCACTACTGGTGTTTTCTTTTGTCAGTTTCTTAGATTCTTATCTTAACGTTTCAATTACATATTTGATTAAGGAAACTCTTTCCTTTTCCAATCTATAGTCTCACGCTTGGTTGTTTTAGGTTTTTTTTTTGTTCTCTTGCCGGAAATAAAAGTCATTGAATAAGTATGCAGTAGACCACCCATTTGATTAACTTCACGCTGCCCATATAAAACGTTCCAAGGTGCTGATGTTTTAATAAATCATTTACTGGAAGAGACATGTATTTCTTTTGTTGTATGAGAAATATTTTCCTTTTGAAGTTTATCACGTTCAATCAGTGTGAAGTTGTAGTTATTTGTGTCAAACATATATAATATATATTTTTGTGTTTTCACCATTATGAAATAAATCATAATGATTCAAAAATAGCTTAAGAAATATAATTTTTATTGGAATCAAATAACACTGTCACACACACAGTTCTGGCGAGCTGAACATTTACATCTGTCCAATGCACAGTTTGTTTTGTAATAGATGAAATTAACTAATATTTGTTTTAGTTGTGCAACTTTCTATATAAGAAAATATTAAAATTTTTAAATATTATGCAGCCCTTTTTCTAATTTACATTAACACACACACACCCAAATACTATATGACTCCATTGAACTTCGTCTCTGAAGAGAAGTTTCAGATTAAATGCTGGTTAAGGCTCTTAAAGTATGAGAATAGTACAATCAAGAATCAAGTAGAGTTTTCAATGTCACTTCGGTTTGTGCTGCTCTTCAGTCGATCTTGTAAGATGCAGCATATTATCACAGATCATAAATGAAGTCATAAAATTTAAAAAGAAGTGCGTTAAAAAGTGTTTTAATAAATCTACTAATGGATTACTTGACCTTTAAGTATTATCTCTGCTATGATTTTGTAAAGCAAACAAAATCGACTTAACAATCTCCTTTTTTTTTAAGTCTGTTAAAACCAAATGTAAGACGCTTCTTTTTTTTAGCAATAATTAAGTCGTAAGAAATATTTCTTAAGTGATGAGATTTATGTTAAATTTTTAATAAAACATATTTGAAAATATTTCTTTGATCATCACACCACTCATATGATAAATGTGTATGAAAAAAAATCGTAAGTTTTGGTACTCATTCCTGTGTTGTCATCATATAAAATAACAAATTGCCGTATGATTTCTTAAAGTCTAGTATTCCAAATAAAAGTTTGCTTGTATTTGTGATTAAATATTTTTTTTGTGTCCCCCTGTTGACTTGAGTAGAAAATTTATATGAAAAGCACTCAGTTTTTTGAGTGATTTTCATAAAAATTTTCTAGACGAGTCGTCTGCCTGATTTGTGGAAACAAGTTATTAAATTTATTACTTTTAAGTTTTAATGGAATTTTTTTTTTATTTATTGAAGAAAAATTATAATTACTATTTTTTTTGGAGCAACAACACGATATTTTTTTTAAATTTTCAACTTCTTAACTACTTTTTTAAGCTCGGTAAAAAAATGCTTTAAAAATTTATCTGTTTCTGAAACAAAAAGCAAGAATTAAAAAAATGGAGGAAAATTGAAACCGGCTCTTACAACGGAAAAGTCTAATTTTGAGATAAGAATTACCGAATTATATTTATTTGGCATTCAGTCTTTAGGAATATTCCTTGTTTTGGTGGTTAACACCGTCTATATACACTTCGTTGCTATCTAAGGAACTCATCAGTAGACTTCAACCTAAAGTTTTTGAAATAAGCTGAAAAACGTCATATGTTTATAGTAAAACTTTGAACATGTTATTGAGAATCACAATACGCAAACATAATAAATTTGAAAGCATCAAACAAAGATCTTAACAAACCAAGCATCTTTATTCGATTTTTGATATATTTTTTATTTTTCGCCACCTTTTTTGAACTAGTTGTAGCCCATTGGGTAACAATTAAAGTTTTTTTTTGGGTTATTTCAAAAGCTTTGGCTTAAAGTCTATTGATTAATGCCTTCAGCATTTGATTGGAACTTAACCATCAAAATAAGCAAAATTCAAAGTCACAATTTCACTAATTACACTGGTCTATCACAAAAGTTTTGTCGTTTAATTAAAAATATGTGAAAAAAGAAAAACTGATATCCATTTTTGCCTCTGACGAATTGGATCTCCGTAATGACTGCCTTTATATATTTTAACATAACTCGCGAACGGTTTGGCCGATCTGTACGTGTCAGAAAAAAAATTTAAGACGGACTTTAAGTTCTTCATACACATCCTATTTTTGGTTACAGGATGATTGTTTTTTTTTTTTTTTGCTAACTATATAAATCGCACTAAAATCACTTATTTTTGTAAGACCCTATTAGATATAATCGCACTACTTGTGTCCGAATAATACATACTTGTAGTATAATTCATTATTTTAATAATTCTAACGATTCAGTATCCAATCATGGTCCTCGTTCGATATACAAAGGCCATCATCAAAGGCTGATAACTCAGCAATTCCTTAGGAAGGTTCAATTTCATAAAAGTGGGCTGCTAGCCCTCCTTTCTGGGATTAGTGGCTGGACTGATATCTTTGTTACCAATTCCACGTAGCAGTCAATCTTCAGCTAACATCCAATTATTATTTACTTAATTGCTTGAAACGTCAAAAGGTTCTGTGACCATTGACTCTACATGACTGAGCGCGTTCTCACTAAAGCTAACTCTCAGCAAACGATTGGAGGTCTTTGTCTGGAAAATATTTGATCTGGGAACGCAAGTAGCTGCTTGAAGGGACATAAAGAGGAATCTTTTCTGGTCATTGCTAAGTGAATGACAGTCAAAAACTTACCGTAAAGTCCCATTTCCCATTTGTACCAGTAGGAGTTAAAAGAACATATCGCTCACTTACTCAAACAACGTCATAATTAAATAAATGTAGTGTAATGTAAATCATACGGAATTAATTCTCATATCGTTCTTCATATTGTGTAAAAATGTCATACAAATATCTCGTTTACTCAACTAAAAATTTGATTTTGCTGCCATTAAGTTGTGTGTAAATGGAAAACTTCAAACTCGTTTTATGGCAAACTGGGTTTATTGAGTTATGACGTTCTCTTAATAAATGAGCGATGCGTACATATATTTATACATACGAGTATGTATGTTTAGTATTTAATGCACACAGACAAATTTCAACTTAATATCTACGGAAAACAAGTTTAATTTCATAATTTTCTGCAATAATTTTGCTTTATATATGTTTCATGTTAATCTAATATGATTTTCAAAGAAAATTTTTCCTCTTGAAATAACTTTATTTCACGTTGATTTAACATTTGCGTACTGTTAAAATCAAAATGAAGAATCACATTGAATCAAAGTTATTCCAAGTTGGAACAATATGAATTTAATTTAATATAGTAATTGTATTTTATGAATTATTTCACTTACGTGTGTTTGGCAAAGGCATCAGAAAAGTGTTTGTTTGTATATAAATTGGCTTCTCCGGCCAAGATTAAATGCGGAACACATCGCTTAGCAGTCAATGCGCTTACCCTTGCAGCCTTACCAACTTTAAATAATCGTTAGATACACACTAAATATAAACCGTCATGAATAAAATTTGAATTCAACATTATTGGATAATTTAACAAACAATTTATTTGAAAAGTTTTAGTTAAAAAAAAAAATAAAAAATACTTTGACTTGTCTCCAGGATTCGAACCTGCGATCCTCCGACTACAAGACTAGTACACTGCCTACCAGCCAGCAGCAGTTTGTCGGCTGTTTACAAACATCAAAAAAAAAATCAACAACAATACAAAAACAACTCACACAACTAAGCACAAAAGTGTATTGCAGCTAGTAACAAAGCAAATAAACACCAACACACTCAAACAACATATTATTGCTAGCAAATTTAAATCTAAATTTTTGCATGGTGATTTTACATTGCTATTTTTTTCTGTGTGCGTATTTTATTACTTCATTCTGTTGAGTAAATCTTCGTTAAGAGAGCAAATTTTATGGAAATATAATGATTTTTTCAGTAACGAATAGTATATACAAGGAAAATTATATTTATTCTGGCAAAACACTAACCAACTGAAAGATTATGCTGTTTCCTAATACCTCTACAATTTCATCACCATCATCGTTCATGTGTTTGGTTTTCTGTGTGTAGCGTTAGTTAAAATAAAAGTTTTCAAATTAAAATATAATACGAGAGTTGCTTAAAATCATTACACACAGAAACAACACATAACTTCTCCACTTTATGTGGTAATCTCAGAAACAACTAATTTGCACATGAGCTTATTTCATCCATAACTTTGGTGTGAAGAAAGTAATTATTTTCCAAAATAATTTATTGGTCTTTAAGGATGTAAGCATATAAAAAAGTTTTCTAGGAGATAAAAATCAAATTGGCTGGCTTTGAAAATTTGTCTAGAAACGACTGATTTATTTGCAAAACATTTTTTATTGTAAAATATGACCTACTGTGCATTGTTGCTATTTAATGCTTAGAAAAAATAAAACAAATTTCGTTACTCTGTTCCATTTCTACAAACATATTTATACTAATCTGTACTGAGGCACTTGTACTTGTCTATGTACAGCAATTTGTGTTTTTCTTTTTATACGAACGAAATGCGTTTGTTTCAATTATGCGCGACCATTTATTTAAGTAGTTTATGTAAACAATGGAGTGAAATAAAAATGTCACATTAAAATGCCAATTTGGCATTTGCATATAAACTATAAAGTAAAGAACTGGCGTATAAAATAAATCCAATGTATATGCAAAGAATAAAATTTGAAAAAAAAACAACACATTAGATGTCTTATTAAAAGTAGAAAAGGAATAAAACTTTTGTGGCGTAAAGTAAATAAAATATATGATAAAAAGTTGGGTGTAATGATAAATGAGTGAATGATGGTGATGATGATGATGATGTGAATGAGTCTGTTTGAGTTAAAGATGGCAGTAAAATAAATATTAAAATAAATAAATACTAACTTACCAATCAACCAGACAAACAAATGCCACAAAATATTTAAAAAGAAAAAGCTAAAAACAATTTGGAGGCGATGAAATGTAAAAGAAACACCACATCAACAAATAATAAAAAAGTCATTATTAAAATAATGATTTCGGGAAATCGTTTGATATTCAATTAAATGTTTGTTTTAAGTGATTTTAGTTACCACAGTGAAGAAAATTGTCTTAACATTTTGTGTATTTTAAATACTAAAATTGAATATTAATTGTTGCGAGCAACAATTTAAAATGCCGTAAAACCAGCGCAATTATGATGCATCAACTAGAGAGCAGAGAAACAAGTCTTCTTAAAAGTTCGGCGGCGCCGGCTTAGGCAAAAAATTCTCGGCGGCGGCTCATAGCCGACTTGAGCCGTCTGACAGCCGTTGGTTTTGTATTGTACAGAACAAAAAAAAAAAAATATGTAAAAATGTGTTTGAAAAGCATATAAAAAAATTAAAAAGTGCAATTGATTGTGTACTTTCTATCGCGAAATATTTGGCATTTAGCCGGCTGCAATTTTGACCTGAGGCTAGCCGCATGGATCCGCGACGGCTTGCAGTTGCATTGAAAGTCGGTGGAGGCTCCTGAGTCTACTGTCAGCCGATCGGCTTGCTTCTGTGCTCGGGAGGACTCTCATTTTCATTTAAATTAAAATGGCAGCCAGTTAAAATTATAATATTACTTTTGCGTCACCTTGTACTCTTTTGTAAATCCAAAAATTTTGTGAACGGGATATTTGCTTTATAGTGCGAAAGACGAAACGAAAAAGTAGAATGAGATTTGATTTGCGTCTGCAGTTCTCTACTACTAATAGGGAACCTATTTCTTCTGCCTTGCTTTCCAGGACAACTCTACTTTTGTTCTGCTTAGATCATATAAAATATTATTTTTAGTATTTTGTATGTATGTATGTATACATGAGTATTAAGATTTCTGTTATGATTAATTACAACGACAAAAAAAAAAAAGAAGGTACACATCCACAAACACTTTGAAAAGCTCTCTTAGGATTTTTAAAAGGATATGTCTGTTAGTAGGTCTAAACAATTTTGTGGTGGCACATGTCATTATATGTAAATGAATTATAATGTTGATTTCAAGTAGAGAAAAAAAATTTATTTTTAAGGAAGTAATCAGTCAAATTTGTAATATAGATGATCCGACAGCCACTCACTTAGTCACGAAGTCATTGGCATCTAAGCCCTCTCAACATTTTCCCAAAAATGTCACATAATCACCAACATTTATGCTGTACAGTTATACATACATGTTGTTGTTTGAAATATTCATTTTACTTCATGATTTTCATGTTTATCAGTAGCAGACGTGTAGCAAGGGTTTTGGCAAAATAAAAAAATCATACAAGAAAAAAGCATAATTTAAAACCGCATAAAACAAGATTAGTTTTTATATATTTTGGTGTATTCATAAATGATTTAGCAACAACTTACCTAGAAAAATTTGTGGAGTAAGTTATATTCGATTTTGTTTAATTAATTTTAATTAACACATATTGATTAATTAATAAAATAAAAAAATTATTTTATATATTTTAATTTTCAATTATATGTTTGACAAATTCTTACATAATATTCAATTAAAATTTAATTGTTTAATCAGTGGAATAATTGGAACGAAATGTGATGTAACTTGCATTGAAGACTTTGAAGATTTTCTTCTTGCCATTTTCAAATAGCTGACAAAATATCGCAGCGGTAATAAGAAGGAGTAAGGATGCCTTCTAGAAGGGTTCTATACTGTTTCTTTTGGATGTACTCATATCTTTTTTACAAGCATTGTCATTGCGGTGTAGGTCTTCTGTTCTGGCTTCTTTCCCCAGATATTCTGGAAGGTCTTCAAATTAATGGATTTTACTTTTGCTGTGGTAAAAAAAATTAAAACAAGACATCCCAGTGGTACATTACGTAATCGATGATATCAGTACTACTTAGTAGCTTGTCAGTAGTGATTCGTGCGCTTATTTCTCTATTTACTATAGATTTAACATAAAAGTGTCATAGGACGCTAAAACTGTGCCCTTTCGCTTACAAAGTAGGCCACGATGTCGGTACGTGTCACTAGCATTGCGCTTACATCGACAGCTAAGTTGTAAGCGAGCCTAATAATAAATTTAGCCTAAAAGTAGACCAGTATTTTAATTTTGTTTTATGACAAACTGTTTGATTTAGACAATAACTGAATCGCTGCTTACATCGTAATCGAAGTTATAACTTATAAGTAACACATGATATATAAAATTACTCGTACATTACAATCCAAGTAAAGTAGAATCTTACAAATTCGAACAGTCCATAAATTATAACCGGCAATTTCAGTGTATTGGACGCTCTGAAATTAGAATCTGTGGTTCTAATCTCTGGAAGTCTTTTTTTTTCAGTTAGAAAATATTTTTTTAAACGCTCTAAAATTAGAACAATTTCTAATTTCTGTGGTTTTTCTAATATGATAGTTTTTTTTTCATATTTTCACTACAAATTATTATTTTTTTGCTCAGTAAAGTAAAAATAAAACGGCAAATAACTGAGTTATTCGTGGTGTGAACAATTCTGTCATACGCGTGTAAAATTTGATATGCTTGTACAAATTTGGGTCAGTTGATGACTGAAAGTCAAAGTGAAGTTTTCATACGTGTGAGAGTAAAAAAATTACTTAATGATCAAGATGAAAACGCATTTACTGCAAATCGCATTTACTGCAAATCGAAATACTTTCGAGTGATGTTGGTGAGGTCACTCCATTTTTACACACATTTCGTGCAAAAGTGGCAAAAATTTGGTTATTGGAAGCACAAATGATGAAGACGCATTATTTTTCGTTGCCTTCCAGATAAAACATTTGTCGCTGCTTTGGGAAAATAATGCCCAAGGACTTAAAATTCATAAAGAACGCATTTAAATTTCTATATTTATTTATTATTTTTGTATTATAATTTTATTATTTTCTTTAAAAAAAAATGTCCAGAAATTCGAACTGCCCGATGCACAAAGTGGTTCTAATTTGTGAGATTCTACTGTACTTAGATTGCTCGCTTACGACGTCATACTCTGACGTTAGTGGTTATTATCGAAGTACTTCGCTTAATTTCCCGCTGGGATGTTACTCCTTCTCTTCTCCCTTCTCATAGAAGGGAGTGTGGAATGTGTATCTTATCTTTTATGTAAAAGAGTCCAGGCCTTTTATGAGGCATTCTTTAGCAGTTGGATAGGAATATTAAATAATTGAATCCAAACAAATTCCTAAGCAGGCCTTGCACCAAGAAGGTCTTGTGGGTTTTCCCGCTGGGATGCGTCACAAAAATTTTTCTATATCCTTATACTCATACCTTTAGGGAAATTTGGCCATTTTGGTGTTTTTCCAACAAATTTGTTGTGATTGTTTTTATAGGATGATCTGTTTAAAACAAACTAATTACTTACTCGTACACCAAAATCTGTGTTTACAAATTTGTGCAACACACACAGCCACACACACTCAAATGCACACACACGCAGTTATGTATGTATATTTTCTCATGTTTCAGGAATTTGTAGGTGTTCGCTTACATTTTAAGGACAAAGAATAACAACATCAGCAGAAATTTAACAAACGTACTGTGGTGGAATAAGAAAACCACATACAATAATCTGTCGTAAAATAATTTGCAATGCACGCGTATATGCTTGGGTTTCCTATGACGGTCACAGATCATTTAGGTTAAAGTAAATAGTTTTGGTAGGTTGTCTAAGATTTTCCATACGGAACACCCAGGCAATGTTTTCATTTAAGATTAAACATATGTTGGAAATGACACACGAGTACATATTCGTATGTATGTATCTGCAAGTAGGAAATTATACAATAAAAAACAGGGGTCGAATTGTCACATCCATGAACGCACAACTCGTCACGTAAAAATACAATTTTCCGATTATGGCATACGTTAGCGTAATAAAATCCGATTGAGTTTATACGATTGACGTATTAATTTGTTATCGTACGATTGTCGATACGATTACGAATGTTGCTATTTGAGCCCAGGTAAGCAATTTATATAAACGTTTACGCGTGTTTCTGTGAAAAACATTTATATCATACCTCTTGTTTTTATCTACACACAATAAAAAATACCAATGTAAAATCACCATGCAAAAATTTTGATTTTAAATTTGCTAGAAATAACATGTTGTTTGAGTGTGTTGGTGTTGATTTGCTTTGTTCATACCCTGCAGAAAATGTCAATATTAAAATTATACTGATTATCTATTGACGATGTCACCAGTACTACTGACAAATTATACCAAAACTAATGCTATCTACTATTGACATTCAACACAGGCTTGACCCACGAAATCTACTGCGTCAATGCTGACAATATGGCGAAAATATCAATAGTAAGATTATACTCACTTACTAATGACGATATCACCACACTGTGGGAAATGTCCGTAGTAAAACTGTACTGATTCACTATAGACGCTGTCGCCACCTGCAGGAAATTGTTTGTCATTTCTATCAAGTACATACATATGTATATGTAAATCAAAAATTATATGTTTCGCTGAATTAGTAAAGTCAAACACTTACATATGGATCTGAAAATGTGACAAATCTTTACCTGATGGCACAAAATCTTCCACAGGGTCAAACAAAAATTTAATACTTTTATGAGTTAAACTTGCCCTGTACTAAAATTGAAACAGTTTAAATGAATCTTAGATTAGAAAAAAGCTTATTGGCGAAAGCTTTTGGCATAAATTCTTCGCTTGAAAAAAGGTAAAAGTTTCGAAGCCATTAATCGCTCGATTACGATTACGATTAAAAGGCGTGATTAACCGCGATGTCGATTGTGATTATAATCGTAGTGCGAACCCTGACTCCACCTTTACATTGGGATGTAGCAAAAAAGTTGCATTCAAAAGAATTTAAATCAAATCATTTTACGAATTGTTCAATGCTAATAAGAGAGTTGCTACAACAAACTTTGATTGCACTTTGAATTGTTTTATATTAATAATGATATTGATATTATTCGAAGCAGAAGACGGGCTATATTGAAAACTTTCGCACTTGTGCCCAAACTCTCCATCATTCACAGAAAGAAGTATTCACCAATTAATGTTTTCAATTAATAATTTAATTGATGCAATTAAATTTTTAATTGTATTAATTAATTTGAGTGGAAAAACTTAATTGATATTATTAAATTGTTTATAAATAGGTGAAAATTTAATTAATTTTTTAATTAATATTACGAATATTTTAATTAATATTACAAACTCATTCATATTACTTTTTTGTGTATTCCACAAAGACTTTATTGTATGCGTTCACAATTGGGTTATTCAATAAATATCATTTAAGGCTAAATTCATCCTGTTTCGGATATATATATATATATGTATCTATATATGTATGTATGTGATCCTTTAACTCCCACTGGAGCATAAGGCGCCGATAATTATTTGTTAGCGATTCGGTAGCAATTTTATTTCAGCTAACGTAACCTTCACTCCCAAGTTTGGTGATAGGGCTGCTGTTTGAGCACCCAAACGTGCTGTGAATTTAGTCTTCGCATTCCTCCTAGTTCCTGAGACGCTTTCAGGCCATGCATGGTTCACCGACACTCCGTCCCTTCTCCTTTACGGACTTGGGGTTTGCAACATAAGTTCCTCTAAGCAGTTCTGAAGGTTTTACCGCCTAAGATCGGTAGCCAGAGCCTCGTTTATGAAAACAGGAGACACCATGTCCTTTATGGACAGTAGGTGAGGTTGACAAGTGAAAAGGATAGGCTGTGTACACAAATCGACAAATAAAATTTTGTTTTCGCATCACTTTTCCATCGATCTCCCTAGATACTTTGTCATTAATATATTTCTATAAGCTGTTGTACAAATACGTTTATATTGTTTAATGTATAGAGTCTTATTAAATCCCTTTAAGAACCCAGTTCAATTGCAAAGAAAAAACGAAACAAAAAATATGCGAACATTAAAATTTAAAAACGCTTGCTTTTCGTTGCGCATCTTACAAAACATATGCCCAAGTTTAGAGTCCAACCTAAATAAGAGCATCAAGCGTTGCCTTAGCAGCATATTTTCTTTTTTTATATTCAAACAATTTACTACATATTCAGCAAGCCAAATAAAGCAAATAATAAAACTTTAAATCAATTTCAAAAACATTTTTGTTATAAAGAACTATCACATATTTTTCTATGTGCGTCTATTCTAACAATAATTGCTATTAGGGTCATGTTTGTCAAAACTTGCTTGCAAGTGTTGTAATAAGGGGTGAATTTTTAAGAAATTTCGGATTTGATTTATAAAAAAAAATTATGAAATTTTTATTTGAGTAGGTAGAACCATCTATATAATTCAATGCTTATTGATGATTTTATGTAAATGCTGACCGCTGCTACGCCTGAAATGATTCATACGCTGGGTCCAATTTTGGTATACTCTCGCCAATATATCTCACGAATAAATTCTTCAATGTTGTCTTCTAGTGTGTCAACCGTTGCGATAATTGTCCCTATGGACATGAGCCTTAACATAGCCTGACAAAAAAATAGTCTAAAGGCGAAATTTATTTGCTGGTGGTTAAGCGATGTCTATATGTCGAATAATAAATCTCTTGAATAGTCTAAAGGCGTTAAATAGCACGATCTAGGCGACCAATTGAACGGCCCCAAACGTGAGATAAACTGTTCACCGAACTCGCCTCTCAATTGGGCCATTGCTTCGCGTGCTGTGCGACATTTGGCACCGTTTTTCTGAAGCCACATAGCAGCCAAGTCCAGCTCTTTCATTTTGGGCAAAAACAAAAAAGTAACAGAGGCCCAATTGCTGCGAATGACATCGAATCGATAATTCACGGTCATCAACAACACTGGCCGACACAGCTGCGATATTTTCCTCTCTCCGCACTCTACGTATGCTTGCTGGTGCTTTAATGTTCAATAATGCAATTTGGTGCGAAATTTAATTAAGGAGGTGGCCCAAACTGACCATCAAATGAAAAATTGCACGGATGCGCTTTCCTAACCGAGCATGAATTTATATAATAAAATTTAATAATCTGCAAGCGTTGTTCATTTCTAAGTCGATGCATGGTTAAATTATAGACCAAAACTGAACATGGTACACGAAAACAGCTGAGTTGCCAATCACAGTGTTACCAAAAAGAAACTCTTTATTAGTAAAATAGTTGTAAAAATATTTATTTTTTTTTTTTTGAAAAAAAGGAAATATTTTCACAACTGCTTGTATTACAACAGCTGAAAGTTTTGAGAAACAAATTAATTTGGAAACTTTCGCATTTTCCACCTCTAATTTGTCTTTTGGTTTTTTTCCCGCCATTTTTAGCAACTTTAATGATTTTGAATTATTTTCTTAAAAATTGCAATTTGTTCGAGATTTGATATTATACTTTTCTGCTACTTTGCTATTTTCTCTCCCACTCATTTAAAGCGATTTTTACTACAATTATCATTTGCTTTATACACCTAATTTTGTCACTGAAATTTTTCAAATATTTCTTAAAAGATCAGCCAACATTTAAACTTTGAAAAGTATAAACAAAAAAAAACTCCTTCCAGAGTATTTTGTATTGTGGCTTTTTTTGGGTTTGTTTGCCTGATGTAATTACAATACTAGTTTGTTAAACTGGCAGCTGTAACGCCAGCAAAATCAACATTGCCTACAATTGCAATAGAGAAAAATTCACTTGAATTTTTCTAGCATCACCTACAACATTATTACGAGTTGTTGCACATGCATGTGGCAGACAAAAACCAACAGAGGCCTCGCACATGCGGTAAAAATCATGTGTGAAAGTGTTGCTGCTTTCGCCTTTTGTACGAGCAATAGTTTTTGTTGCTGTTGTTGTTGTCGTTTTTAGTGTAGTAATTAAATTTTTAATGAAAGTGTTTTTCCCACATGTTTACAGTTCAACGATTTACTTTTGTGTGGGTTTTTTTTTGTAATTCCACTGCGGTTTGCCACATTTTAATACTCGTTTATTTTAGTGTCCATAGTTAAAGAAAAACAACAACAAAAACAGCAACGGCAACAAAACCAACTATCTACTGCAACAATTTGCAACTGCAGCAACGCATTATGCATGAAAACTGCATTATATTCATCTCTCATGTGAGTAAGCGAGTGTGTTAAAAATCATTGTCCTTGTTCATTTACATGAACATATGTTTTGTTTGTCAGCAGACATGTGTATCTGTGTGTGTGTGTGTGTGTGTGTGTATGTGTGCGCGTTTGTGTACGCATTGTTCGTACAATGTCAAAGATAAATATTTACATAGAAAAATGCTGTGCCAGTGTGAGTGTGTCTTTATGTGCCTGAATGTTCAACAAACCGGACAAATGTTATTGCATACAATTACCGTAATAATATGGTGGTCATGATTTTACCCAGTAAATGACCAGAACTACAAAACAAACATTGTCTGATATTGAATTTTCACTGTTGCTGTTGTTCCTGTTGCACAGGAAAACAATGAGCCTTTCATTTTATTAATGAAGAGTATTTATTTGTACAAACAAAAATATATATTAGTGTGAAATATTTGGTTATAAATAATTATTTAATATGCGTATATTTAAAAAATCTTTTAAATTGAGTGGACTTACAGTAATATTTGGGGACTAACTATTGAAACAAAGAAGAGACAAATCGCTGTTTATATGAATTTATTTTTTTTTTTTTTAATAAAGTACGAAATGCCGAATTATTCTGCATTATTATTAACTAAAAAAGCAAATTTTTTTTGTTATGACACTATTGACATGTATGTATAAAAATTAAAAAAACACACATACAAATTTATTTGAACAGAAGCTTCGTTACTGTAACTAAATTTTTTCTCGAAACTTTTGATTGAAAAAATAACTAAATATCAATTAAAAATTAAATTGTGTTAATTAAACTTTTTAATTAATTAAATTTTAAAACAATAGTTTAATGGACTCATTTAAATTTCTATGCTCTTAAAGAAAATAAGCGGATAAAAGAAAGAAAAAAGAATTAAATTTCTGATTAAACTTTTAATCAATTACATTTTTAATTTAATTGTTTAATTGCCTTAATTAAATTTTTAGTTAATTATTTGCATTTTTTTCAGCTAACGGTGTATTATTGCAAAGCAATCTCGAAAAAAAAACTATTTTTTGCCGAAAGTAGGCGTGGCCTTTTTAAAATTTTCGCTATAACTTCGGCATTTGTAATCGGATCTCAAATTATGATGTATTTTGATGTTTTTGTCTCGAGAATAACAATGCCTTGCTTTATAAGCCATTGAACCTCAAGCATTCTATGCTAGTAAAGGGTGTTTTTTATAGAGTGACACAAGTGTAAATCATAATAAAACAAGGAAATATATTTTTAATATCAATGAAACGGACTTTATTGGAAATAAAATTTTATAAAATTAATATTTAAATATGATTTCTGTAATGTGGGCGCCAAAGCTGGTGCGTAGAAGGCGCTATCTGGAACACCGATTTTCAACAACATTTGCGGCCATATTTCGCCTGCTCTGCGAATGTTGATTTCCAGGTGTTCAATTGTTTGTGGTTTATCGATGTAGACAAGTGACTTAACATAACCTTAAATAAAATATTCCAATAGGGTTAAATCACACGATCTTGGTGGCCAATTAATTCGGCCATTACGTGAAATTATTTTTATTTTTTAATCAAAAGTTTCTTTGAGTAAATCAATTGTAGCGCCCGCTGTGGGGCATGTGGCTCCGTCCTGTTGGAACCACATATCAGCAAGATTAATGCAACGTAATTGAGGTACGAAAATATTTCGAATCATGTTCTTATGACGTTCGCCATTGACAGTAACATTCTGACTCCGCCAGCCCATAAAGCGCACCAAACAGTAATTTTTTGTGAAAGTAATGGTATTTCGACTGAAGCTTGTTAATTGATTCTCTTCACTCCAAATACGACAAATCTGCTTATTTGCGTACCCATTCAACCAGAATTGTGTACGCCATAAAATGGAAGAAGTGCACGATTAGGTTGACGAATAAAACAATTATTTTGATTAAAAATTTCAACAAAAATAAACAAACTAATAAACCACTATCAGCTGTTAAATGGGTACTCAAATAAAGCAGTGATGCCAACTCAAAGTTGTGGCATGTGTATATAAAAAGTGATTTGGTTGATTGGCAACTCAGCTGTTTTCATGTAACATGTTGAACTTGGTCTATGATTTAACCATGAATCAACTTACAAATGAACAACGCTTGCAGATTATTAAGTTTTATTATCAAAATTCATGCTCGATTAAGAAAGTGCATCCGTCTACTTCTTCCATTTTATGGTCAGTTTGGGCGGCTTCTGAGGCGGCTATTCGGAATCTTGTGACTAAATTTTGCACAAAAATTACATTACTGAACATTAAACACGCATATGTAGAGTGAGTACATTGGAAAATATCGCAGCTGTATCGGCCAGTGTTGCTGATGGCCGTGAATAATTGATTCGGTGCCATTTGCAGCTATTGCCCCTCTCTCTATTTTTCCCCCAAAATGGAAGAACTGGACTTGCCTGCCATGTAGTTTCAGCAAACCGGTGCCACATGTCATACAGCAGGCGAAACAATGGCCCAATTGAGAGTCGAGTTCGGTGAACAGTTTATCTCACGCTTGGGGCCGGTCACTTGGCCGCCTAGATCGTGCGATTTAACGCCTTTTGAATCTTTATTGTGGAGCTATGTTAAGGCTCATGTCTAAACGGACACGCTAGCAACGGTTGACACACTGGAAGACAATATTGAAGAATTTATTCGTGAGATACCGCATGATATATTGGCGAGAGTATGCCAAAATTGAACACAGCGTATGAATCAGTTCAGGCGTAGCAGCGGTCAGCATTTACATAAAATCATCAATAAACATTGAATTACATAGATGGTTCTACCGACTCAAAGAAGGATTTCATATATTTCTTTAAATTGTATGTGTTTTTTTGTTAAATCAAATACAAAAGCTTTTAAAAAATCACCCTTTATATACACCCATAGAAAAAATAAGTCAAAATCAATAAAAACTATATTGAATCAGTAAGACGCATTAACGAAAATCTAGTAATGTTGAAAATTTTTATTTCAGTATGCAATAATATTAATTTAGATTTTTATAACTTTTATATGGAAACAATATTAAAGTGGATAGTGAATTAATATTGAATTATTATAGAACAATGTTGTCTTATTGATTTGATGTGGCTAGATTTTAATATGTTTCTTATTAACTCAACATTTTGCAATTTAATTAAGAAATTAATAAAAATCTTAAAATAATATGTTTCAACTTTAAAAGAATATTGATAATGCTATTCACAAAAAATAGAAACTACATTAATTCAAAGTTCAAACTTATTGATTTCACTTATTTAAAAAAAATTTTCCTATTGTATTGAAAATTATTGAATTAATGTGACGCGTTCTTATTTTTAAGTTGCAGCCTTTCCCTGAGTATGGTTTTATTCTATTTTAATAATATATTCGTACATCTTTTCCTAAATACATAGAAACATAATATTTTTAATACGAGTGCAAATAAAGATCTGCAAATTCTGTTTATCCTTTAAGACAATAAAGTTTATATAAACACACACTCAGCATGATATAAACCGGTGTTTATATTTCCTTTGGTCATAAAGCGGCCACCACCAATGAAAATAATACCAACTATGGATGGTGTAGACCAAGCAATTGGGTACATATTGCATTTCTAGTTCAATAAATGGCTTAATGAAGTCATCTCTAAGGATGATTATTATGATGGTGACGACGACGAACAATTCCATTTTTATTAGTTCTTAATTACGACTCCACACTCTCACATCAATTTATACTAAAATCCCAACCAGCCAAATTGTAACACCTTTTGTTACACATTTCCTTAATCTTCTAAAAAAAAAAATTGAGAGAACAATCACAGTGGTCAGCTAAACTCGACATGATACCAACAGAAATTTATGTGTTTGAAAACAATTGATTGATATATTTGTTTTATTCTCAAAACATCATTTACAATGAACAATTTATAATGTTGGTTTTATTATTACTCCTTGTTTAAATATTTTGACGGCTGTAAAAAGGACATCTGTGTGGGGATTTTCTCTAAATGAATGACTTTCAAAGGGATGTTATTGTCTCATTTAAACCAGTCTAAACAATTCTAGTTTAATTGAAAAGACTTTTTGAGAAATAAAAATTATTATAAATGTGTTATATAGATGTTATTGAGCAGGGACTGGTACGAGTATTTATTAAAGATTAGATGCCAGAAATTTGGCCACTCACGGCAATACATTATTTTCAAGGTATTAAAAAAAAATATTTGTTAGTTTTTCTTTTACACAAAGTTGTTGATGCTTTTTATAAAAAGTCTTTTAAAAAGAAGTTATTTTGTACTTAATGTAAAATATATAGTTTTACAAAAAGTACTTTTTGCTATATGTACTACTTAAAAAGTACTTTTTAAAAAAAGGATTTTTTTAGTAATTGGTACTTTTCGTAAAATTAAATTTTTATTAAAATTACTTTTTATAAAAAGTACATTTGCCAAAAGGTACTTTTTATAAAGGGTACTTTTTATAAAAGGTTCTTTTTATAAAATATATATAATAATATAAAATATATATAATTTTTATAAAAGGTACTTTTTATAAAAGTTACTTTTTGTAAAAGGTACTTTTTATAAAAGGTACTTTTTATAATAGGCAATTTTTATAAAAGGTACTTTTTAAAAAAGTTACTTTTTTTAAAAGATACTTTTTAAAAAAGTTACTTTTTATAAAAGGTACTTTTTAAAAAAGTCACTTTTTATAAAAAGTACTTTTTAAAAAATTTACTTTTTATAAAAGGTACTTTTTATAAAACGTACTTTCTATAAAAGGTACTTTTAATAAAAGGTACTTTTTATAAAAGGTACTTTTTATAAAAGGTACTTTTTATAAAAGGTATTTTTCATAAAACGTGCTTTATAAAAAGGTACTTTCTATAAAAGGTTCTATAAAAGGTTTTTTTTATAAAACTTACTTTCTGTAAAAGGTACTTTATATAAAAGGTACTTTTTTATAAAAGGTACTTTTTTATAAAAGGTACTTTTTATAAAAGGTACTTTTTATAAAAGGTACTTTTTATACAAGGTACTTTTTAAAAAAGGTACTTTCTATAAAAGGTACTTTCTATAAAAGGTACTTTCTGTAAAAGGTACTTTCTATAAAAGGTACTTTCTATACAAGGTACTTTTTATAAAAGGTACTTTTTATAATAGGTAATTTTTATAAAAGGTACTTTTTAAAAAAGTTACTTTTTAAAAAAGTTACTTTTTAAAAAAGTTACTTTTTATAAAAGGTACTTTTTATAAAAGGTACTTTTTACAACAGGTAATTTTTTTAAAGTTACTTTTTTAAATTACTTCTTATAAAAGCTTTTTTTATAAAAAAAAACTATTTTTGGAAAGGTTATCAAACTGCCGCAGTATTGATTTTCAACGTGTTTTGCTGTGTTGCCGTGCATTGACATTTTCATCTAAAAATCATTTTAATATAATCTTGATGCAATAAATTCAATAGATAAACTAAACTCGATTAATTTTTGTACTCAAATTGCCAATTTAAAAGCAATGGAAGGGAAAAGACGTAAACTGTAAGCAAAAGTAAAATTCTTATAATGGCGATGCGTTAAACAACATGGTCAGATTAGAGGTTTCCGTTTTATAAACGAAATCATTCAACGAAATTAAATAACACACCCAGATCTGACAAAAGTAACAATATGAACAATAAAAGGGACAAACTAACTTGGTCTTTGGGGCGAGAAGAATATAAAATAAATCGAAATAAAATTTATCACAGGGATAGTTTGGCTGGATAAATAAATGGGTGTATGTATGTATGAATGTATGTGTTACAATTCAACACTAATACATCTATAATATACAATGAAGCGCAAAATAAGTTCAATATCGATGATAATCTCCTGAATTGAATTGAAACAATATGGCAAATGATAAATGATGGTGATATTATTTGCTCGTATTCATTCATACAATATGTTGCGAGTTAAAGAGGATACTCTTGATAAGATTCCGTTACACACAATCGTTCAACACACGCATGCAGACACATTTTCAATTGTATTTATGTATACAATATTTGAAATTTTTCTTGGGTATATGTAAGTGTAGCTACATAAATACAAACACACTTAAGAAACATACATACAGACATACATATGTACTCGTATATGAAAGAAAAGGACATCAGCAATTTTAACATAAAAAAGGATATCAAAACAATATTCATTATATTGTCAATGTTTGCTTGTGTTTTCAAAATATTTATTTGCTTACAAGAATTGGAGTATTAAATTAAAAAGAAATACGAAAGAAAGAACTTTGTTTTGTTAGAGGAAAAAATGTTTAAATATTGAAAACGAGAGAATGAGCAGCGAATGAATAAGACAGACCACCATCAGGAGACACACGTTTTGAAATCAGTTAGGATATTGGTTCCTTTTTTTTTTTTTTTCTTTCTTGAAAATATAACAACGGGTGGTCTTGTCCTCATTCCTCTTACTTTCTACTGTAGATATAGACAACAATGACAAATGTTTTATTTAGCCATCAATACGAGAGAACAGCTTGTTTTAGCACATGATTTTATTAACACTCTCGTACGCATTTATTTTCTAGCATTTTTAAGAACATTATTTATGAAAGGGACAACATTTTTGTAAAAAAAAATAATATAAATTTATGTACAAATATATACATGTATGTATGTATGTATGTATATACTCGCATATTTAATGATAAATTGACAGACGTTAAAAGTCTGTTTCCGTTAGAAATCATCATATTTTAAATTTAATAGTCTTACAATTTCGTTTTGGCTGTGCTGGATATTTCTAATGTAATTAATCTTAAATTTTCTTAAAAAAAATTCTATGTAGATTACAAATTATCGCTTGGCTTTAGGGTTTGCAAAGTAAAATTTTTTACATACATACATAAATTTTTACATTACATGAACTCGCGGTAAAGTGAACTTCCACAATAGTGAACTATCATCCACAAATGTGAACACTTATTTTTGACCGACTTCAAAAAAGGAGGAGATTATCAATTCGTCTCTATTTTTTTTTTGGGTGTTTTAGACCGATTGTAAAAATTCTTTTTTTGTCTGAGAGGGTATAGCTTCCCATTGGTCCCATTGTAAAAAACAACCACTTTTTGTGATTTAAAAAGTTAGTAGAAAAACAAAACAGGCAACACATGCTGAATAATATTATTTGTTGATTTTTTGAAAAAGTTTCTTAGCCTTTTAGGTCGAAAGAAATTACCCTATAGGCCTATGGGCTTATTTTTGTAAATTACGGCCAATGTCAAATCTGTTTTGACATTTGTGAACAAGTCTGTCTGTAGAATACAAGTGAACAATCCACGGAGCGATACACTCGCCAAGAATGCGGAATAATCATTTGTATTTTTTCCGGGTCGCCTCGTCTCTCGTTTTGGCGATTTACACTGGCCCGCAAGATCGCCCGATTTAACCGTTCCAGACTTTTTTGTGGGGTTTTTTGAAATAACGTGCTTACGTGAACAAGCCCGAGACCCCTGGAAACATTTGTCAGGACAACATTTGACACGAGTGCAAGAATCTGCCGCCCGAAGTTCTCGCCGAAGTGATGAAAAATGCATTAAACCAGCCCATATAGCAATCAGTTGTGACGGCGCCCATTTGGCCGATATCATCTTCTCGACTTGACAAATAAAATTCCAAAGGTTCAAATAAACATAATCCAAAAACAGAATAGAAGTTTTTTATTTAAAAAAAAATGAGAGCCAAACAACGGATGACTTCTTTTGGCCCACCTTGTGTGATTGTAGTTTTGCAATTCTCAATAATATATTTAGAGTTTTTCTATAAGCATTGAGGTTTTGTATCCTTTTTGAATTGTGGTTGAAGTCTATTGAGGTATTGCTTTGCTGTAAATAAATGCATCTAGACACGCTAAACCATCAACAAGCAAACTTTTTAAAATTCTTATTGATTTTGACATGCGTTAAATAAAAATAAATTATTGAAATTATTAATTTATTATTATATTTTAGTAATGTCGGCATTTCCGCCCCAGCTAAAGTCTAGTTTAATTTTTCTTCTCTCCTTTGAAAATCGCATTGATTAATGCAAATATTTCATTCAATATGAATTGAAAAAAAAGTAATTATTTGTTCGAGTTCACTGTATATTAATAGATAAATTACGAAATTCGTAGTTCATTTGACATCATAAACTCGAAATAAGAAACATATCTCATTATTCATGAAAACCATAGATATACCAAAGTGTAAGCTAAACTAAGCTACTTATTCCATATGAGATTATAAGTCCAAACAGATGAGCACCAATTCATTGGGCACAAATAGTTGAGATTTTTGCACAAATAGTTGAGGTCTGAGGTCTGGATTTCTAACATTTTTGTAAACTTTTTCATTATAGCACTTATTTCATTCGAAAAAGCTTTGCATACAGAAAAATTTCAACTTAAAATGAACATAAAAAAGTTTAATTTAATCTTTGCCGGCAATGATTTTGCTTCATATGTGTTTCATGTTAATCTAACATGATTTATAGTAATTTTCAAAGAAAAAATTTGCTCTAGAAATAACTTTATTTCACAGTGATTTTACACTTAGGTACTGTTAAAATCAAAATTAAGAACACGTTGAATCAAAGTTGTTTCAAGTTGGAACAACATGAATTTAATTTATTGTAGTAATATATTAATAATCATTTAACTTATGTGAGTTTGGCACAGGCATTAGAAAAATGTTTGTTTGTATATAAATTGGATTTCCGTCCAAGATTTCAGCTCAGAACTCATCGCGTATTAGTCAATGCGCAGCCGCAACAAATTTAAATATTCGTTAGATACACAGTAAATATATACCATCATGAATAAAATTTTAATTCAACATTATTTAATTGATAATTTAACATACAATTTATTTGAAAAGTTTTAGTTGCAAAAAATACAAAATACTGTGACTTGTCTCCAGAATTTCAACCTGCGATTCTCCGACTAAAAGACTAGTACACTGCCTCCAGCCAGCAGCAGTTTGTGGACTGTTTACAAACATCAAAAAGACAACAACAATGCAACAAGAACTCACACAACTAGGCACAAAAGATGTATTGCAGCTATGAACAAAGCAAATAAACACCAACACACTCAAACAACATATTGGCGGTATTCGATGTTTGATGCAAATTGTCTTGCGTAAGTGCAAATGCAAAATATCGTAGCTTTTCTTTTAAATCCAACAACAAAGTACACACACAATCCAAAAGCTACGATATTTTGCATTTGCACTGACGCAAAAAAAAATTGCATCGAATACCGCCATTATTTCTTGTAAATTTAAATCAAAATTTTTGCATGATGATTTTACATGGGTATTTTTTTCTGTGTGTGATTAAACTATTTTTTTTTTTATTTAACTGGAGTCATTTACGATTTATTATTGATTGTCTCCCTGATTATTTTAAACTCAACTGTTCTCTGTAGGAAAGTATTAATTAAACAACTGCACATACGTGTTCTCGTATTCTCTATGAATGTAGATTTTGAGAAATAATGGATGGCGAGTCCTTCATTTTGGTCTTCTCGTGACAAACCTGAGTTAATTAGTTATGTGGGGTGCGATATGTACATAACATAACGCTGCGTCGGTTTTCGAGCAGATTTTCGTCTTAATCAATCTAATATGAATTGATAAGAAATGTTTTTTTTTTCAGTCACAGTATGGGCTTATTTGCACAATATTCATTGATAATATTGGTGACGCCTTCTTCATTAAACATGGTTCTTTCTTAAAATTATTTTTTTCAACATTTACTATTGTCTGTATAAATCTGAAAATTATTATCACTACAGTTTTTTTTATTAGAAACACTGATAAAATATTTGAAATGTTCCTTCCTACATATCAGCAAAGCAAATAGTAAGTAAAACAATGCAAAGGAAATTAGACATTTAAATGTATTCTTCATTCCCAAACAAAATTTCTCACCCACAAGAACTGAATGCCAAATGTCGCCCACGTTGTACGATCGTCAATCACATTTTTGTAAATGTCAGATTAGATCAAACATAATGACAATAGAAAAATCTGCAATTAAGTTGTACTTGCCAACTTCCGGAAGTAAATCTATAAAATAAATATGAAACAATGAAATGATGAAAATACGTAATGAAAAAAGATTTGACCCCAGACAGACAACAAGTAAGGTGTTGAAATTAGAAATTTGTCAGGTATTAACTGAGAATGCAAGAAAAACAAGCCAAATTTACAGACAATAACAGCCCATAAAAATTGTACAATGTCCAAAAAAAAGTCCAAAATAACAAGTGTTAGGCGACAGCAACACAGTTGAAAATTGTAGTGCAAGTAATGAGTGTGTAAGAGAAGTAAGTGCATGTTTCTTATTTCAACACATTGCCTGATAAGGACTTCTCTTTGTTTGTCTTCTTGGAAAAATATTAGTATTCATAAGAGAAATCTGTGTTTTTCACTACTGTAATTAGATTTGATGTCAAAAGGCAAACCGTTTTACAAACCGTTAGTTTTTATGGTTTCCTTCAAGTGAAACCAAAAAATATTTATTTCTACAATATTAAAATTCTTAAGGATTTTTTTGTTCTTTCATTTTTATAGAGTTTTCGATTTGCTGTTTCTCTTTTTTTTTATATATACGAGTGTAATGTCCTTGCAGCTTTTATAGCGTTTAGTGTTTTTATATTTTCTTCCAAAATTAGTTCAATAATTTTGCTTTTCGTACTTCGTATGTACATATTTCGCAATTTTCAACACGTGTTGTTCGATATTCATAAATTTTATTTTAAACTTTTGAAAATTTCATATTATTTTGTTGCTGTTGACTCTGTTCTCTTTTATACAATTTGTAGGTTAGAAAATTGTGATTTTCGGGCTGTCGTACGAGAGACAGTAGCGCAAAAGTATGACATGTTGTATTAAAACATTTTTTTATTAAATTTTTATAGAAATACTTTTAAAATTGTCCAGGTAAGTGGTTTAATTTCATATCAAAAATCTTTAGAAGGATCTTTTAGTTGGGACCAGAGAATGAAAATGAGTACCTAAAAAAAAATAAACAGGGTGTCTGGTGGCAAATTTATATTTATAAATACGATTATTACAAAAAGCAATAAACGGAGCGTAGGGAGGGTGGTGCCGTTGGATTTATCGATTGTGCGGATTTGTTGACTGAGCATCGCGCGTTCGCTGTGGAGACATTTTTTAAGAGTAATGTTTCTTACGTAATTGCTCGTCGAAAATTTTGTTCAAAGTTCGGTATTCGGCGAATACGTGATGGCCCGAGTGTAAATTTAATTCCTTTGTGGCTGCAGACATTCCGCGCAACTGCTTCGGCTATGAATGTGCCACGGCCAGGGCCCAGTCGATCTTCAAAAACTCCCGAAAATATTAAACTGGTTGAAAGCAGTTTACGTGAAAATCCGCGACTATCAATACAGAAAAGAGCAGCCTCACTGGGACTTCCAAGAGCGATTATTCATGTTATTTTAAAAAAGGATCTTAAGTTACATCCTTTTAAAATTGGAATCGCTCATGAACTGAAATAAAGTGACTTTGATTTAAGCAAAAATTTATGTGAAACGATATTGGAGCATTTTCGCACTGTAAATCCTATTTTTTTGAAGCGACGAGGCTCATTTTCAGTTAAACTGGTATCCAAGAACCCGCAAGCCCCGATTGAAAATCAATCAAAAACCATTACATTGTGCCAGGGAAATTGTTTTTTTTGTGCATGAGATAATTGGACCATTTTTTTTTTCGAAAATTCTCGAGGCCAGGCGGCGAATATCAGCGGTGAAAATTATCGACTCATGATTACGGAACTATTTTCCTCGAAAATTATGAGCACGATTTTCATCTCTGTGGATACGAGAATAAGCAGGGTGTCTTCCCTGTAATTCGAAACGAAGGGAATTGCTTTCGAATGTGTGTGCTATTAACATACAAATTCAAAAGCATTTTCTTTCGTTTTGAATTACATAGTAGACCCCCAGAACTATCGCTTATGGGGCACTGAAGTCCCGGAATGAGCCGTTACACCCCTACCTTTATGGTAGGCATTAGTTTTTTCTTAAACGTCGCGCGCCAAACGACTACTGTGAACGGCGAGCGCTACAGAGCCATGTTACACGACTCTCGTTTTCCTCAATTGGATGAGTTGGGACTGGAGAATTTGTGGTTCTAATTTTACTTAAACAAAAAACATTAAAAGACTGCAAGTGTAATTGAAATTATAGACCTAAACGTTATGCCACTAAAGCTGCAATTTAACTTCAGTATCTTTTGAAAATTACTCACTTCAAATTGTTATTTGCATGCCCATTGTGCAAAAAACTAGTCTCATCACTAAATAGAATTTTACCATGAAACAGTTGGTTGTTGATTTTCACTCTGTTATCTGTTGCCTTGGTTCTAGTCACGTTTCAACTTGGGAAATTGTATCATATTAAGAGTCCAATATAGTTCACAAGGATGGGATGATTAGATGTACTAAAAAAGAGAAATTTTAATTGTTTTTATTTTTATTTTTTTTATTAAAAAACGCTTTTAATTGTGAATATTATAAAAAAATATAATTTATGTATTTTTTATTCTTTTAATGTGGTTGAGATCTAATGGCTTAAATTTGCAGAGGTATGCCGCTAAGCTATTTATCTATCGCTTCTTTTGTGTGGTTGAGTTAACCAGCAATCAAACTTCGCAACATAAAAGTTGCACATTTATGTATGTATATTAATAGAATTATTTGTACCCTTTCATTTCAAATGAAATCGCTCTTTCAATTTCTGTTAATAACTACCATAATATAGTTGAAAATATATTATTTAAACACAAAATATATTGTTCTGTATTTAATGCCAAAAATAATAAAATTGTACAAATACTTTCGTTGTTCGTTGTTTGTACATGAAAGTAGAGCAAACAGACCATTAAGGAACAAAATATTTAATTTTTTTTTTCTATAAAATTTTGTTTTTTTGTTTTTGAAAATGTGAAAACAACAAGTCACACTTGCTTGTTTCATGTTTTTAGAGCAAAAGTGTGAACACTTTGAGCTTTCGATACTTTTTTTTCCAAATACTCATGCAAACTAATGTATTTTCGAGCAGCCATTACGCCCACACACACACACACACACACACACACACACACACACACACACTTGCAAAAAACAGTTTTCCACAAGCATATTATTTTTCCTAAGGCCTTTTTGAAATGTTGCATAGATGTTTCAACGAGTTTGTTTGTGTAAAAAGATGTGTGTACTTATGTATGTGTGTGTGCATGTATGTATGTGTTACATGTGTTGTTTAAAATACTGCAAAATAATAGAAAATGTTTTTCATCAAATTGTTATTGAAATCTTAGCACAAGCTGCAAAAGGGTTGTTTTGTAGACGCTTGTACTAACATACACTTCGGTCCTTTATTGCCACAAAGTCATATGTCAAAAAATAAGTTTTTCGAAGTTATAATGCAGATTGTTTCCTTGAATTTTGTAGTTGATTGTTTCCTTGCATTTTGAACCCTTTGCTACCTATGCATCTGAACAGGGGAAAAAAGGTAAAAAAAAAAACGAATTTTTTTAAGGTTTTTTGCGATTTTGATCTTGAAGATGAAGTTTTTTTGATTTTATATATTCACAAATTTTGTTCTTTATGACAAGAGCTACAACTTTGCCTCAGAGAGTAAATCAAAATTCCGAACGGTTGGCAAGAATTGGGCCTGAGAAAATGATCAGTTTTTTGCAAAAATGACATCGAGGCCCCAACTCTTTGGAGGCCCATAAAAAAAGTGCATGACTTGGGGCAAAACTTGGAGACACGGGGGTTTTTTTTATTGTTGCACTGTGTAATCTGTCGTACAATATGACAGACAAACAGACATACATACTCTTAACTCATGAGAAAACAACATTTTTTTAATATCTTCATTGAGCTCTATGTAAATTAAGATTTTTTAAATCATTTTCTGTAAAATTAGCTTCTTTGAGTTATGATTATATTGCAATAAAGGAGCGATGGGTACATACATACGTACATGTGTTCGTTTAAAAACAAATTTTCTTTTACTCGTTCCTTGCCTTGTTATTTGTTTTATTTTTTGACAAAGTGCCATAAAATTTTATTTGTTGTTAAAAAATTTTTTTTTTTATTAAAATTAAATTTTAAAATTATGTTATAGCACAGTAGAGAAAATATGACGGCGTGAAATCTTAAATCTCTGTTTAATAATTCACCAGTTCTTTTTTTTTCTTTTTTTTTTTTTTTTGTTTGTTGAAACAGAAAATTGTAGTCAAGCCTACTAAATCATTAGTTTAATAAAATATTTTGATTTTGTTTATTGGAACTAAAATTAATTAAAATTACAAACGACCGTCAGCTTAAGCCTGGTACTCTGTTCACAATTTCGTGCGAAATGCTGTCAAACTACATATAAAAGTATTTGGTGTGAAATATTTGCGAAATAAATTCGCAAAAGTAGTACATGTCTTTCCATGCAAAATTAGTCTGGCATCATTTTAGTTTAGCTGCGAAACAACATGAGCAGTGCTTTTTTCGCACGGAATTTTAACAATGTTGCATACTTTCAAGCAATAAAAGCAAGAAATTTATAAAAAAAAACCGCGAGTTGCGCTACATTTAGTACATGCCAAATTTTTCACGCGAAATAATCAATGGTGCTGAAAATTTTTCACAACTTTGAACAGAGTACCAGCCTTTAGAGTGTAAAACTGCTAACTAAACTAACTAAAAATTTAATTGACTCAATTGAAATTTTGTGTAAAAATTTAATTAATAAAAAAAAATTGAATTGACAATTAAGTTTTTAATTCAGTTTTGTATTTTTATTTCCGTTAAAGGTGTAGATTTTGCAGGGTATGCAAGCTGATGTGATTATCTGTAGAGAAAATGTTGTGTAATTAAAGTCTTTAATTGCAGAAAACAAAAATCAATTAAAAATTTATTTCTGTCAATTAAAATTTTTAATTAAATAGATTTTCCCACAAAGGTTTAATTGGCTCAATTAAATTTTTAATTATACCTGTAATAACCAAATAAACAAATGAGACAATTTTAAATTTTTAGTTGAACTATAGTGAATTTTAATCAGAAATAATTTCTTAGTCGGGCTTAAGTTCAGTAATTTCAATTCTGGTTGCATGAAATATTTTTATTATTTAATGTGAGTTTCTAAAGAAGAGAAGAAAAATTAAATTAGGCTTTATTAGCTTGGTTCAAATAACCAAATTTTAATTAACTCAATCAAATCTTTAATTTAATAATCAAATTTTAAGTTGATAATTTGCATATTTTTCAATCAAAGCTGTTAATTGGAGAAGAAAGTTTATGCTGTGAATTACTAATGATAAAAGACTGAATATGTATTTTGTTAAATTTGTTAAGCCTTTCGCACGTCTTGCCAGAATTCATGACTAAGTTGTTGTATGGACTTATAATGTTATTGTTCAACATACCACAAATGTTTATAAAACAACTATTTCGATAGATGCAAACAATTGTAGCAACATATTTTATGACTTTTAAATACATATGCAATCGCAAGATGTATTGAAAATAATTGGGTCTGCTTGGGCGTTGTAATAAAATCAATATCAGCAATACATAAGCAAAAAAGCCACAAAAACTAAATTGTTACCAGTTTGCTGCAGCATTTCAGAGCAGTTTTGTTAATAAATCAATAAAAATTATATTAATTAAAATGCGTATAATCATAAAATTGAGTGTGGATAAGAAACGAAGCCATAAACTCAACACCCTCGATTTAAGATAAATAAAAGCGGAAAGAAAAATGTTTTTTTTTTAACAGTTTACTTGTGGGAATGCGAACAACAAGACAACGAAAAATAATCAGGAATAAAAAAAAGCAGTTTATTAATGTCAACACAAAAATTTTATTAATTTTTGAAACGAAAACGAACGAAAGCACACTCAAGAAGGCGAACGGCAATAACTAATGGACAGACAAAACAACAACGAAAACAACAGCAGTAATGGCAATAGCAACAACAAAGCGACATTCGCTGAAATGTCTGGAGGAACACTTTTGGAAATATGTAAGTAAAAACGAATTATCGATTCATTTGATGATGATTTGCAAATACTCGTACATGACATGTCTATAAACTCGCTCGCTCACTTCACACGCTCGGATGGGTTTTTGGGTATGATGAAAAAAATGTTAATATATAAACGTGAAATGAGCAATACTCACGCGTGATAACGTTCAAAATTTCCTTTAGTAAAGTCTATTATTCTGTGAGAAAGTATGAAATATATAAACATGCGTAAATGAGTGAAAAGTAGCCCAGCAAAATCTTTTCAAGATTTTGTAATGGGTAGTACTCTTTTAGTGACTTAAAAGGTAATGAGTGGTACTTATTTCTTTAATTATTTGATATGCATAATAATGTGGCATAACTTTGTCAGAATATGCTGATGCTTAATCATACGAAATTTCTTTATAAATAAACCCCCATATTTATGAAATAATAAAATGTGTTTGAAATCCATTTTAAGAAAATTTTGTATGAAAACTTTTAAATAAAATACATTTCAAACTCATTTTAAATTTTATGAATATGGGGGCAAATCTTTTGTTCTGTGAGAAACCATAGTTGTTATTATTTGTCTATTTTCAAACTATTCATACTGAAAATCAATATCAAATCACTGAATGTTGATTTGCAAATTTTTCTTATTGCCGGCTGCCTCTGTCGTTGTCACAAAATTTCCACAAATAAAGATAAAATAAAATGCTGAAGAAACAAACCAATATCACTTAAGCGCCTGGAATACTAAACAGTTCTTAATTAGACTTCGGGTGATTAATGTCGGATTCAGTTACGATTTCTCAAGAATTAAATAAACAGATTACGTTCTGAGGTGACAAATCTTGATCTTTTTTTATATTTTGTTTCTCCTTTTCTTCTTTGTCTCAATGATGGCTTTTTGCAAAAAGACTGTCTAAAAAAAACTTAAAAAGCAGCAAATATAAAAATAAACCCAAGAAAATAAAAAAAAGGAGTTGTAAACGTTTTCGGTGAATTTACATTTAAATAAAATGTACAGGAAACACATGGTTTGTTGTTATCAATATGATCAAACCACCCATGATTCGTGGTATTTTTGAATGTACGAGTATGTATGTAGAGAATTAAAACAAACAAAAAAAAAAAACAAATTTTTTATGATACATCAAAAAAGGAAAAAAAAAACAAGACATCATCTCAACACTGTTTAGCGATCTCGCTGATCGTTTTTATGGCGTTTAATAAATTATGTTAAATTAGTTAAACTTTTATTGTTGGCAGAATGCTTTAACGATTCGATTTTTAGTGACAACAAATTTTAGTTTGCAAATTCCAGAATAATACATTCCATAACGAAAAAATACTTGCTTTGTTTCTGATATCGCCAAAAACAAAATAAGTCGCTTAAATGCAAAAAACTTATCAAAAGTAAAAAGGTTGCCAAGAAACTAAAAAAATTCCAAAAAACCGAAAAAAGTTCCATTACAAAAAAAAATCGCTAAAACTAAAAATCTGTTTTGTAAAAAATAAAAAAAATCCAAAAACCAAAAACTTCCCCAAAAAGAAAAGACGCGCCAAAACTAAAAAAAAAACGTAAAAAAAAGTCGCCGAAAAGAAACAAGCGCCGTAAAAAAGGAATACTTCTTGAGCGAGTCAATGTCGCCCTTCACTGAATTTATTTTTTCTATTTTCGGTAAAGACTGGCAGCAAACATATTTTATTTTGTTCGTTATGGCACAAAACGTTGTTGCAGTCCTCTCAAGGCCGCTTAACAATGTCAAGTTGAAAACACAGCTGATCTACTTTTATTTTTGAATAATTCAAAGCAAATTCATATAATTGCTGGTTCGTATGTCAAAAGTTGTTTATGTACAGAGCCCTGCGGCAAGCGGTTTTGTCGGCGGCGACAATCGTTGGCGGAGGCTCAAATTCGGCTTTAGCCGGCTGAAAACAACAAAATAAAATAATCAATCGGCAGCTGTTTCTCAGGCCACATAAGCCAAACTTTAACTGACTAAAATGATCGGCAGCTTGGGTCAGCCGGCTGTGAGCCATAATGGCGTAGGTTTCTGCTTTGGTATCTTCAATCAGCTGCTTTTGACACACGAGCCTGCCAGAGCAACAACAAAATGCCATTTTGTTTTTATTGTTTGTACTTTTTTTGTAATATTAACTTCTTCTGTTATGAATTTGCCTTGAGTCCTCTATTATTTTTAAGGCTCTTTCGCCAGCATCGTTGACAATATGCAAATGGTGCAGTATTTCTAGCAGTTGCTGATAGTCTTCATCTCTTCTCAGGTTTCTGGATCAGTAAAAATAAAACATTTTGACAATACGAGTCGAATGAAAAATGTTTCTGCCGCTGGCGTAACGTAATGGGCCAAAACTTTCTTCATAAACTCTTGGATTAATTCTTTTTGTGCCAATGATATTCACTTTCTAAGTACTCTAGTGGCATCATCTTAATCACCAGTGCAACAGCAATAATCCAAATGTCCTTTGTCTTCTTCTGCCTCGATATCGTGCAAGTTGTGTTTCTCGCCATCTTCGTCGAACGATTTACCCATGTCACTCTCCGATTGCTCTTCCTTCCATTCCTCTTTCTCTTTTTCAAACACAAAAAAAAATTTTCACCAATTAATATTTTCTATTAAACATTTAACTGTCTCAATGAAATTTTAAATTGTTTTAATTAATTCAAGTAAAAATATTTAATTGTTGATATTATCAAATTTTTTTAAATTTTAGATGATATTACAAAATCTTAATTAATATTGAAAAATTTTTCATATTACTTTTTTCTCTGTGAATGTACGAATTGCATCTGCAATTTTTCGCTTGGTATCAGATACTAGAGATGTCCACATAATATTTTCACAAATATTAAGTTAATTTTTATAAGAGTCGAATTTTTCTTATATATATATATGCGGGAAATATGCAATGAATATCAATAAATTTAATAACAGGACAAAGAAATAGGAACTATCACAGATTGTTATAAGAGACCTGATGGGGTACCTCAACGCAACGCAGTGACTTTAGTGCGACTGATCACTGGATCTAGCAATGGATTCTCTGTAATTCGAAACGAAAGTCACATTAATTAATAAAAATATTTCATTCAACAAGATTTGAAATTACTGAACTTAAGCCCGACTAAGAAATTATTTCCGAAAGCAAATAATTTCGAAATTGTATGTGAATAACACGCAAATTCGAAAGCATATTCTTGCTTTTCGAATTACAGTGTAGACTCACAGATCTTTTTCATAGGTTAGGACACGCACGAATGGAAAGTCATACATATGTATATCAAAACAAAATCTCACCATTTCACCTGTTTGCTTAAAGGCATCAAGCAGCCTATCAATCAGTAAATTTTTAGCTTTTGTGTAGTCAGCGAATTAAGCAAGAAATTTATTTTTTAGAATAATTTATCCGTTGCAGCTTTTCCCCTTTTTAAGCAAAGGACAACATTTAAAATGCCTCACAAAAGAGTCTGCATAAAAGTGCAGAACATATCATATATAAAAAAAATACCTGGTTTCCGATACTGACAGCGATACATCGCAGCAATTTGCAATTGCGATCACCCTGTAAACAAGAGTTATTTAAAAACCTTAGAAACGTAGTGCCTAATTTTGTAAAACGCAACGCCAAGCGTTGACAAATTTTCTATGGAAAAATATTTAAATTACAAAAACAAAATACATAAAAAATTTGTCAACGTTTTGCAAAATAGTTTGGGTGTATGTTAAAACGAAATCCATTAAGATTTTGACAAAAGCACCCTAAAAATACGAATAATTTTTTTAAATTTTTTTTTAACGGCCTTAGTTATTATTTTGGAATAAATTTTATTGAGATATTTGCATTTCTACCAGAAAGTCCACTTTTTTGTCGCGTGCGACAGCAAGCAATTAAGCTTGTATTTCAGAACAATATGACTATTTTTTCATAATAAAGCTGACGGCCTATACAAATCTATACAGAAATAAAAAAAGTTGCATTTTCATAAAAAAAAACATATTCCTTTGGTGTCGCACGCTACAAAAAAAGTTGACATTCCTGGGGAAGTGCCTATATCAAAAATGGCTTTGCTTGTAAATTATATTATTTGTTAGATATATAACTAAAACTTTTTCACTGTATTGAATTATATAACCTCTTCATTTAAAATTTTCTATGAAATATGTATATTTTTGTATGTACTTTAATTAGTTTTAGCTATTTTGTTTACCTTTGTTGAAAAGAAAAACTCTTGCCTACAACAAGTAGACATAAAAAATATTAAACAAAATAATATCTTAAGTAATTTGAGATCTTCTATAATGTTATACATACATTCGTAATAATAATGTTAATAGTTTGAATAAAAACACTGTAACCGAGTAAATAAGTACCAAGTGAAAATTAATGCGTGCAGCTTTAACGACTTTCGCATACCCTACTTATAAGAAGAAATGAAAATCTAACAAGTCATAAATGCATGCATGCACCACAAAAATGTTTCGTCACCAGTTTCCAAAAGAGTATGTAAAGGGTATTTTTTATGGATGTATAAAATCTTAAGTTGGCAACACTTTTTTAACTGGTTGCCATTTTGTCAGCTGTGAAGGGATTTATGTTTAGTTTGTTATGGCATTTTCAATATGAATAGACTGATGCCTGAACAACGCTTTCAAATTGTGGAAATTTATTTTGAAAATCATGGTTCTGTTCGAAATACGTATCGCGCACTACGTCCATTTTACGGTCAATATAATCGTCCATCAGATTAATTAATATTATTAACTATGGAACGTTTTCGCATCACGTTTATTGCAAATGATAATACGCATCCACAGAAACGTCGTGCAGTGCGTATAGAAGAAGTCATTGCTGCTGCAGGGTGTAGCATAGAGGACGACCTGGGGACAAATTACGGCACTCGTTATCGAACGAAATTACGAAACATTTCAATAGAGTTTATATGGAAATATTTTTAAATTTCGAATCGTATCGAATGCCGTAATTTGCCCCCTGAATCAGTCTATAGAGAGTCGTGCTCGTGCCACAATTGATTTATTGAAGGAAACGTTTGGTAATTGCATAATTTCACGTTTCGGACACTTGAATGAGCCTCCAGGATCGTGTGATTTAACATCGCTAGACTATTTTCTGTGCCGATATTGCGAATTCGCTTGTCTATACCGATGAGCCCGAAACTATTGTCCACTTGGATGACAACATTCGCCGCATCATTGCCAATATAAGGCCACAAATGTTGGGAAAAGTCATCGAAAATTATAATTTGTTCTTGCGATTGTTTAGTACTATCGTGATTTTTTTTATGTAAAGCGTGAATCACTCGGATCGTGATTAAAATTTTGTAAAGTCTCCTGATCGTGAGCTTACTTTTTCTCACTCGCACAACTCTAATTTTTAAATATAATTATGATGCTTTTTGGACTTTATGTCTACTTCAGTTAAATTGGGATTTATATAGTTACCAATTTTACCCGTTTTTATCTCCTCAGAAGTAGCAATTTCCAAAAAATCCATTCTTGGTGGAAGGGAGGGAAACCTGCATGAAATATTTTAAAGCTCTTGTTTTTATCAGTATATTAATGAACATAGCAAAAGCTTCGAAAATAAAATACCAAGATGATACACAATTTATATAACTGAATAACGAAAGAGTACCACAAGAATTTTTTAAGGGCTTTTTTGGTATAGAAGAAAACAATTTAAACTTTCTTTCTAACGTTATAACTTCAGACGATGTCTAGGCTACTTAAAAAGTACCAAAATCATATTTTTATAATTTTTCGCCCCGTAAAGGTAAAAATTTGGAAAATGTGCCACACAGATGAGCGCTTATTTTTAACCGACTTCAAAAAATGAGTAGGGTATCAATTTGTCTGTATTTTTTATGTGAGTTATGAAGTAACTCTGTAAATTTTAGACTCATTTAAGCATTTTTTTTTGCCAAAAGAAAAGAGTCCATTAAATTTTTTCCTTTGATTTCATGTATTTTTACTCATTCGATCGCTACGAAACTGAGCACTTGCCGTGGTCTTTTGTACTGAGACAATCTGCATTTTATAAGAATGGGCGGAGCCATGCCCATTAAAATTTAATATTATATTAATTGAACTGATACTTACGAAACTAAGCACACACACTGAGCTTAAAAAACGATACGATATTTTATTGCAAAAAGTGGGCGAAGTCACGCCCATTAAAGTTTAGTATTGCATTAAATGTGCTTCTACTTATCTTGTTGTCTTGTACCAAAAAAGTGGGAGGGGTCATGCCCATTAAGATATGGATGTACTTATTTTTAACTTTTTATTGCTTATTTTTACAGTCGGTTAAAGTCTTGCTGGGTCCAAATCGTTCAGTCGTTCGTTTGAGACACAAATCATTTAAATTACACAGGTTTGTGTCTAAAACGAGCGACTGAAAGATTTGGATCCAGCTCTAATTATGATACTTTTTGTATTTCATATCTACTTTAGTTAATTGCGGAGACATAAGGTTGCCGAACCCACCCGTTTTTACCCTCTTGTCAGTATAATTTTGTGAAAATCCCTTTTCAGTGGGAGAAGTCAGGATTTCAAGTATATAACTTTAGTCTTTAGTTTGGGCTGGACGATGATCACTCAGTCAATAAGTTAGATTTATTGTATCTTCAGTTGACGTTTAACTAACAATAATTATTCCAGCAGCCACCTAATTCTAGCTAACACATACACTTTTACATACATATGCCGAGTACACATCTGGCATATCTTGTGTTGTCATTTGGTGGTGTCATTTTCAAAATGTGTGCAACGGCATATGGAATGCTACACAACGAAAAATATCGCAAATGACAAACGTTGCCACTAGTACACACTATTGCAATGTCACAAAATGCCATAGTGTGTACTCGGCATTAGTTTAAATACATATTTGAAGCCAGAAAGAGTTTAAAATAATATAAATTTCCATTTGAAAAGCATGACGTTCAAGTAAAAGCTGCCAATATTTTTCATTTTAATATTTAAATCTTTTTTCTTTTAAGTAAATGTTTGTTGAAATTTTCATTACAATAATAAACATGTGTATAAACAGTTTCTGCAGCGGAAAAAGTTCGGCAAATAGCGACATGAACTCAAAGGGAATGTCAAACCTGGTTAACTACACATATTACACTTTTGCGGTAGTAGGGTACAATTAAATAAGGTTTTAAATGTCATACCTGTAGACAAAAACTAAAGACGTGTTTTTGCTTTCATTTCGAATGTCATTTGAGTATAACAGTTTTGTCATTTGTTGAAATAACAATTTGCTACAAAACTGACTTTTCTACAAAAGCTTGGGAAAAATTAGTTCCAAGAAATTGTACCGGAATTCTGTTGAAAACACGAGTTGATGTTTTTTTTTTGTTTTGTTTTTTCATGCGTTTTTTTTTCTTCAAGTAAAACATTTTATGTAAAAAAATATCATTCAAGTAATTATTAATTTGAAACTTTTTATATTTAACAATTTCTATAGCAGAATATATTTTGTGACTATTCGCCAAAGTCAGCATTAAAAAAAAATGTTGTTTAAAAAATATTTTACTTAAAGGTTGACGGTTTTTTGCAAACTTCAGCGAATTTTATTTTCAACAAAAATTTATTTTCAAGTATTTGTTTTTTTTTATTCAGTTAGACATAAAATGAAGATTGCTGTTGCTGGGACTAGTTGCAGTTTAAATTTGAATACAAACATTTTTAAAAGGGATCAAATCTCGACGCCAAATGTCTGCTGGTTGATTGCCTTGTAAAATATGATATAATGAGAAAATTTAATTCTAAGAAAATTTTTTGAATCACAAAGTGAGAATGTTTTGAAAGTGATATTGAGGTAGTTGTATTAATTTTGGTATGCAGAATTTTGTTTGTTATTATTTTAAAGAAATATCATATAATGGGAGAAACTTTACAAGGAATTTGGTATAAAATGTTTTAATTAAGGAATTTTGGTAACATATCTGTCTATCTATATATACGAGTATATATCTTTAAATTAGTTATGCCGAAAAATATTTATCTTGAGATAATTAATCTTTACATGCAGTGATTGTTGGCGTTTGGATAAAAGTCAGTAAAAAAAAAGTCAAAAGATCTTCAGCTTGAAAGTGTAGAGTCGGTATTGGAAAACATTCATGTGAAATTTTGGAAAACATTCATCTGAAATGCCTACGAAAATTAAACCTTAGTATGTTGCTCAAAAGCTACTCAAAGCTCTAGCTTTGTTATAGCACTGTTTTAAATTTTTTTTTAAATTTTAGATATTTTAGAGTCTAAAAGCTTTTATCTCTGCACTACCGTTTCTTATAAAGTATGCATTCAGAACGGATTTGAAAAACCGATAGTTGACAGATAGATTTTAATCTAGTCTTTGGGGTTGTAAAACTGGTCAGCGCCACACTCATAATACCAAGCGGTTTTTTGTTAAACTTTGCTTACATATTTACTTATTTTTAACTGACTTGAAAAAGGAGGAGGTTATCAATTCGTCTTTACTTTTTTTATGCTGTTTACTCCGTGACGTTTGGTACAAATTTAAATCTCATTTTTTGTCCGAGAGGATAAAGCTTCTATTTGATTACTTTGTTAAAAAAATGAGGGCGGGAATATGCCAACTAATTTTGTTTGTTTTGATTTTATGATCCTCTATTCATCTGATTGCTGTAAAATGTAGCACACACTTTAGGCTCTTATAGCAACACAATTTCGAAGTTGAAAAATGTGCGAAACCACGCCCGTTAAAGTGAAATATTATGTTTGACGAGCTTCTACTTAACAGATTTGCACGAAAACTGACAAACACCCCGAACTTTAAAATACTTAATCTTGTATTTAAAAAAGAGGGCGAACCACGCCCCTTATTATTTCATATACTTCACGTTCTTCTTCAAAAACAATTCTTATGAAACTTGGCACATACCTAAAGCGCTGAAAGACACTCTAGCTTGTATTTAAAAAAGCAGGCGGGCCATGCCCATTAATATATAATATTTTATTTCACTTGCTCCTATTGAACTGATTTCTGTGAAACATGGCACATACCCTGATTTCTAAAAACTACTAATTTCGAATTTAAAACAGTGGGCGGGACCACGCCCACGAAAGATTACTATTAAATTATATGTATTTCTACTTATCCGATTTCCACGAAACTTGGCAATTTGCCTTGGGCTTTTGGAATGACATTATTTTGTTGTGAAATATGTGGGCGGGGCCATGCCCACTAAAGTTTAATATTATACTTCACGTGCTTTTGCTAAAACCGATTTTCACTAAAATTTACAAACACCTTGAGCTCAAAAAATAATTTCAATAAGAGGGCGTGCCATGCCCATTATTATGGAATATTAACTTTTACGTTCTTCTACTAAACCGGTTTTTATGAAACTTGGCACACACCCAGACCTCTGAAAAACACTATCTTGCATTTTTTTAAAGTGGGCGGGTCACGCCCACTTCATTTGCTCCTACTTAACTGATTTCAATGAAACATGTCACATACCCTGATCTCTAAAAAATACTTAATTTCGTATTTAAAACAGTGGGCGGGACCACGCCCATGAAAGGATACTAGTACATTATATGTATTTCTACTTATCCGATTCCCACGACACTTGGCAAACAGCTTTGGACTCTTAGAAGAATATAATTTTTTTCTTGAAAAAGTGGGCGGGACCAAGCCCATTAAATCTTAATATTATATTTCACTTGCTTCTACTTAACCGATTTTTACGAAACTTCGCACGCACCCCGAGCCGTGAAAGTGACGCGATGTTGCATTTAAAAAGAGGGCGGACCTTAATATTTCCAAAATTGATCATTACCACGCCTACGATAATATAAAACAGGCACTTATAATTTTGAAATAAAATTTAAAAATAAGCAATAAAAATTTTAAATAATTTAGATTCAGTTAAATAAAACTCTTTTGTATTCAAAGTTGGCGACAAAAACAATACATATAGAATTTGCACTATGGGTAATGCATATAAAAATTGTTTATCAAAATTATTTCAAACTTTTTTTTTAACAATTTTTTAATTTTATTTTAAAATTATTATGGTACACTGGTATTAGGAAATTGCTTATGTAAAGAGTTTACGAATAGCGGCGGCTTAGCATCACTAAATTAAAAGTGATAAAAATGGACCTACATGACTATCCTAAAAACCAAAGATTTGGCCATCAGAAAGGAAAAACGTTAAGTTAACTTTGAAAGTGCTACTTTGAAATGCTTCATTATTTATAATAAATGCAGACGTAAACCATAATTAAATTGAGCCTCTTTATTTCCCAGGCAAAAATCATAACGCAGTTTTCAAAAAAAAAAACAATATTCTTTTTAAGAACGAGAAAAAAACACAATAAAACAATGTTGAAAATGTCATGCAATAACTTTATGATTGGCAATATTTTTGTGACATTTTTCTTATAAAGAATATTTTTTAACAACTGAAACTACATGAATTCCTGCGATGCCAAAATCAAAAAAAAAAAACTACAATAACTTAAACATCATATTCTTTATGTTAGTTAACAGTTGTTTATTTTGCCACAAACAATACCTTTGCAACACAACTCGACTCCATTGCGTCTCGAAACCAAAAGGATGCGATCAATTAGTGGTACGGTCCCATTCACTTGTGTCAAAACGCTCGCTCTGTCATTGTTGCGGCTGCAAAAAAAAGCTGCAGTCATAGTACAACTAAGGCAGCATTTAAAATGCAAAGCACGTACAACGTGTGTGTCCTGACATTGTTTTTCGCATTATTTTGGCTACAGGAGCGGGCGAAAGAGTATTTTGAAACAAAAAAGAATTTAAACCGTACCATTCTTTGCAGTCCAACACGATGTACACATGTACTATGTGTGTATCGACTTATAAGAAACAACAAGCTGCAAACAACTTCAGCATCTTTCAGCGGTTCATGTTTGGAAAATGTTTTGAGAACATTCCTTCTCATAGCAGTCATAAATGCGCGACTTACAAAATGTTTGACAAAATATGAATTCATAAATTGAATTTATGAAGACAGCAGCAGCAAAGTCCATAAACACATTATTAAGTCATCATTTACGAAAATCAAAAAATCAAACGAAATAAAGTAACTCAACAACAAAAATGATGATGCTCTGTCTACTCCTGCTGCTGCTGATGATGATGATGGAAATCTGACATACAACTGAAATACACAGTAAATGACATTTGTGTAATTTTTTTTTTCTTTGCTTTAAATTTTGTCTTCGTACGAAATATTTGAAAGATGTTCCTTCATCTTTATATTGGTGCCTTTTTTCATGTTGCTGCTTTCAAGTCGACAACATTAGTGATGGTGTACACCATGTTTTATTAAGGAAAAATTATGAATTTATAAGTAGGTGTGCAATTTACAAAAAAAAAAAAAATCCAAAAAATTTTAATAAAATTATGACTGCAGAGACGTAGTTTACAATTAACTCAAAATTGAGGGCAAAAAAAAATTTTGTCTAACGTGTCATAAAGCCATTATTGAAATTGTGCGTTTAAGCTTTCTTGAAAATATTGATTCAATCGGTGAAAGCACCTGAGTATCCTTTTTCACCAAAACTAAATTTTTGCTGAATTTATGAGTCGAATGCTTTACCCATTTTTTTTTGGTATAAATGTGATATCTTTTTCTTGTAACGAACGCCCTTAATATTACATTAAATTATTTTTTACTTTAAATTTGGTTACCAATAATCCATTTGCTATTTGAAATTTCTTTAATGCATTTAAAATTAATCTTTTTACACTGCTGAGTCAAGCGATTGAAGAAGAAATTACTGAAATTACTGCTCGGAAAAGTCCCCAACTTTCCACACCCCTGTGTTTTCCATCAAAATACAAATTCGTTTCTCAAAAACTTGCGAAAATGTTATCAAACAACTTCTTTATGATCTCGGTATGAACAAGACAACAATCAATTTTGAAATATGAAACAACATTAATATAAAACAACAACAACAACAACAGCAATGAGTACCAAAGCTACGCATGAGCATTTTAAAGCGTAACTACAACACTGAACTGTTTGTTGTTTAAATTCGCTAGTTCATTTCTGTTTTTTTTTATATATATAATTTTTTTATTGCAATCGAATTTGTGGCTTTTCCTTTTCAACAACAAAGTTCAACTTAAAAGTGAAATAAACTTCATCACTACATACATACAAAAGCAAAAATAACACACGCATATAAAAGTCATGATGCACTGCAGAATGGTAGAACTGGCGCCATGGTTTTTGCTTTATGGTCAACTCATAAATTCATAACTATAAAATTTTTAAATTGTCAGTTTTATTGGCTTAAAACGTCATGTTCGGATACGTTGTCATAACGCAAAACGACTGTGATTATAAAAGTTGTTTGTTTGCGTTGTTTTTTTCTCTTGACTCCAAAAGAAAAAGAGTACAACAATCTTAACAATTAATGCGACATATAACATTTAATTTTCATTCTCAAGTTAAAACAATCATTTGGTATTCAAAAGGTTTGATAAGTCATAAAACACACACACACACACACGCCTGCGCACTTCTCGATATAAAATTTCTATAGCAAAAAGCCCTGGACTTCACTGACACGACTCTAAAAGCAAAAGATTCAAAGATATTTGACTTTTATTACTTAACATACAGAAAACAGAGAATAATCATAAACAAAATTCAAATCAGAGGTAATAAATTTAAAATCGTTTTGTTTTATAATTTCGATTAGATAACAAATTGTGTTTTAATTTTATTAATTTTTTTATATTTTTTTGTGAGAGCCTCTTTTGTACGCCAGTAAATCTTTTGTAGCAACCCTTGACAAAGTAAAATATCCCTCCAAGCAGCTTTAGATTATGAACTCCTTTTTTGAATGTGCTAACCGATCGAACTTCTGTAAACATTTCATTGATATCATGAGTATTTTTTTTTACTAATTTAGATTTATTTTCTGCTTAAAAAGAGATATTCCTTAAATCTTGAGGTACTGATATCGTCAATGAAAATAAATTATACAAAAATAATAATAGTAAGATGTTTTTACTACCAACTATATATCTGTGGCAAAAAGGAAAAAGTGCCTAAGTCGAGATAAGCTGATGTTCAGTTAATGATGCCTCCGTAATCTGCATATTTGAAAGTAGCCCTGGTTGAAATCTCAATTAATTTGTGTGACTTTTCAGGAGTTTATAGCCAGTGTTTAAAAAACTTATGTCGAAGTAGCAAAAGTCGCTGCTTTTGCTGTTTCCAACTGTTTAAAATCAACCAATGCTTCTGCTTGTGCTTATGAAAATTAACAACAGTCGCAGTCGAAGCAGAAGCAGCCAACGATGTATGAACAATTGCGCACTACTTTCAACAGTCTACGATTTCAAAAGTTTGAATTTGATTTGCTGTGGGTTTTGGTTATTATCGGTAGTGAAAGCATAAGCAGTCTGTATGCTTTTGTAAGTACCAAACAGTCACAGTCGAAGAAACAAAAGCTCTTGCTTTTAGAAGCTTTCTGCAGGTTCAGTCAACTATTTTGTGGTTTTTGTCATGTTTTTTTTTTGTTGTTTTTGCACATCAGACAAGAGGCAGAAACAAAAACACCTTTCATTCACACAGAAAAAACTAAATCAAAATCGGCCCAGCCGTTTGGTCTGTACCAAAGCATATTTATATAAAGTATATGCAGATCGACAACAACTAAGAGAGTACAAAAACAACAGGTGATTTGTTTGTGTAAGAATAATGGATGAATGTCAAAAACAGATGAATACAACCAGACCTGGGCAACTTGAATTACTTTTGCATAAGCACTGATTGAAAAACAAAAATTTAAGTTCAAATTTAAATTTGATGCTTGTAGTGCACTATTTTTTTTTTTTTTTTTGACTTTAATAAAAGCTCTTAAATGTAATGGATTAATATTGCATTAGCAGCTAATTGCATGGCGAAAATTGCACTAGTTTTGTATTGCCACTAAGCACGTCATGAAGTAATGCAATATTATTGCATTATCAAATATTGTACGCAGTCATATTGAATAAAACGTGAACCTATTTTATCAGATATCACAAATAATAAAATAAAAAATACAGTAAAGTTTATTGAGGGCACCTTTATAAGTACGTACATACAAATTAAAGAAGAAAAAAAAAACTGTCAATATAAATACAAAGTAGATTTCAGAACCAATTGAAAAAAAATTAGCAAGTTTCATACTTCAAGTACATTACAAACCGTGCAATTGACAAATGATCAGAACTTAGTTTTTTGTTTATTGTACAGTTATATCTTAAAAAATGTTAATTCTATAAACGAAAAACACTACCGCTTGGAACAATTTCATCAAGTTTTGTCTATCCCTCGAAAAATTATATAAATCGCAGTGATATGATTTTTCGTCTTGGCTGACGATATGTACATAGGAAAAAATTTACATATTTATGTATGTACGTATGTTTTTATGTATGTATGTATGTACACATTTGCGTTGTATCTTGCACTATAATGTAATAATACTCTTTATAATGTATGTAGTGATGCAAAAAATAATGCACTAAATGTAACAATGCAATATTCATGCATTACTTTAAAGGGATTTTAGTTTAATGCAAAAAAAAAATTGCACTAATATTATCAAATTTAGTGCTAATGTAACAAATTTGCATTGATTTGGTTTAGTGTGGGAAAATGGTCAATGCATTTGCTTATTTAATGCAATAGTCCCAGATCTGCATACAACAAAAAGGAAATGTATGGATAGACAAAACCAAAGTAAATTTATTAATTGATAAATCTTTAATATGTGAAATAAGTATAATAAAAGATACATACATATGTATGTACTTTAATAATTAAATATTATTATTTTTAAATATTTTGAAACACATTTGTTAAGTAAAAAATAAAATAAAAATCAAATCACGAAGCAAAAATCTCATTCGCATCCAAATTTGTATCCAGGTATGAGAGAGACAATGCTCGCTCTATAAAAAATTTCAGTATTTGAGTATGAACAGCCGACCAACTTCGTAGTGTTTGAGTAAAATTTAGTCAATATCGATCAGCTGTTTCCTACCTTTGCAGTTACATTCCATTACAGTCGGCTAACTGACGATTAAAGTAGAGGGGATGCGCTGTGTGTTTTTTGGTAACTCCGAAGCTCTTCTTTTTGTCTAAGAGCGCTTACTTGTACCAAATTTATGTTCGTAAAATATAATATGTTCGTCATTAAAATCCAAGTACGATTACGTGAATGAATCGAAAGCAAACTGTTTCGACAGATCATTGTGTATGATTTTTTCTTTCAGCACAGTCCAATTGTAAACTCCATATTGATATAGAAAAACAATATCAATATTAATAAAATATTAACGAACACCTTGTCCTTATTCATGACAAAATACATATATAGTAAAGGGTGTTTTTTATAGAGTGACACAAGTTTAAATCATATAAAACAAGAAATGTATTTTTAATATCAATGAAAATTTTATGAAAATAATGTTTAAATATGATTTCTGCCATTTGGCCGCCACGGCTGGCGCGTAGAAGGCTCCATCTGGAACACCAATTTTGAACAACTTTTCGCAGCATTTGCGGTCGTATCTCGCTGATAACTCTTCACATATGTTGATTTCCAGATGTTTAATTGTTTGTGGTTTATCGACGTAGAGAAGTGACTTAACACAACCCCAAATAAAATAATCCCATGGGGTTGAATCACACGATCTTGGTGGCTAATTAATTGGGTCATTACGTAAAATTATTTTTTCATCAAAAGTTTCTTTGGGTAAATCAATTGTAGCGCCCGCTTTGTGGCATGTGGCTCCGTCCTGTTGGAAACACATATCAGCAAGATTAATGCCACGTAATTGAGGTACGAAAAAAGTTTCCTATACCGTTCACCATTGACAATATTGATTGACATTCTGAGCATCATCGTTTTTGAAGACATAGGAGCCAATGACTCCGCCAGCCCATAAAGCGCACCAAACAGTAATTTTCTGTGGATGTAATAGTGTTTCGACAGAAGCTTGTGGATTCTCCTCACTCCAAATGCGACAATTCTGCTTATTTACGTACCCATTCAACCAGAATTATGTACGACATAAAATGGAAGAAGTGCACGATGCGTTTGACGAATAGAACAGTTATTAAATTAATTATAAAAATTTCAACAATTTGCATGCGTTGCTCTGGTGTAAGTCGATTCATCACGAAATTTCGAAGCAAACTAAACAAAAAGCATTTATCAGCTGTTAAATGGGTGCTCAAGTAAAGCAGTGATGGCAACTCAAAGTTGTGACACTCTAAATAAAACACCCTTTATATGCTTGTGCATGTGTATCTTGTGTTAATTTGTATAAACAGATTTTTGCACAAGTAATTATTTTATTTTAAAATGTTCATCCTACAAAAACATTTACAATAATTTGTTGAATAAACATCTAAAATTAATGATGCAACTAGGATAGTGAGATAAATGTACACAATTACCTAAAAGTATGACTATGTGAATGTATTTGTGTATCTTTGCATTTAGCGTACTTTATAAATTCTTCAGATCAAAATTATGAAATTGTTTTTGCGAAATTCTTCTAGCTGTATTCATGAATGATTTTGTTAAAGTTAATGTTGGTTTAACATATGTACGAATTTTGTATGAGAAAACTAGTTTAAAGATTACTTTAACTGAAACCACCGTTTACAGTCGAATCCGCATAACAAATCCCCTGCGATACAAATCCCCAGCTAGTCTTATTCATTTCGCTTTAGTGAAACATCGCTTTACTGAAAATATCGTATTAGTGAAAACCAAAAGCAAGCCCACAACTACGTTTTGTATGCAACTTACTTCGCTTTAGTGAAAAAATAAACAATGAAAAATTTATTTATTAGAAATCGATTGCATAACTTAAGGCTGAAAAAATTGTGCATGTTTTGTCCGTTAAAAAATTAAATGGCAAAATAAATTTGTCCTTTTCGCTCTTACGTACTTTATTGTATTTTTCTATTATACATATTGTCAATGCAAGTGGCTAGACATTTTTTGAGGAGTACGCTTAACTGTAAGAAATTTCAGTAATCCGAACTACGTTTTAGAGAAAAAATCGGATAATTGAAAAAAAATTGGGTTTTGGTTATTTTCAGTAAAGCGGAGTCGACTGTACCCCTAATGTACATGTGTAAGAAATATTACTAGACATTTTCGAGGAATTAGTGAAAAATTTCAACAACAAAAAAAACGTTTTAGAGAAAAACTCGGATAACTGAAAAAAAAACTTGGGTTTTGGTATTCACGTTCAACCTTTGATAAAATCATTGAAAATTACACATTATATCGAAAAATATATAGCTATATAAAAAAAAACCTTGAGAGTTTTCTGTTGAAGTATTAATTTTATGAAATAGTAATTTTATAACACTTATTATAATATTTGATTGAGCGTTAGTTAAATCGTAAATTGATAATAAATCATCTTTACAATTAACCCAATAATAATTACAATCAAACAGCTCTATTTGTCATTATAGAGACACAATAAATTATCCAATTTAACAAATCATAAAAAAATATTGAAAGTATCAAATAACTTTGAATTTCAAATATTTACACAATTCATTTGTGCTTAAACGAACTAATTTGATGGAGGGGAAAACCACTTAAAGTGTGATCATAAACATATTTTATTTTTTCGAAACATAAATATTTTGATTAACGATGTGATTTGGAAAATGAAAACACCAAAAAGACGATCAAATATCTCTGTTGCCATTCGGCACTATTTTCAACTTCATTAAATAAGTCAAAACATGGATACGCAACATTTAAATTAATTTTATTTTACACCCAAATTCTAAAGAAACAAAAGTGAATATGTACATACACGACTGAAAGCGAATGGGCCGCCTGGGGATTTCAAATTGATCGTCAGCAGGCATTTAATCGCTGTGATGCGGCATGAATGAGCAGAGGAAATTACAAAAAAAAAACACACTGCAGCGACACCATGTCTTGCAGTGGATACAAATAAATTGAAACGGATTTGATGCTTCATCAAATATGCTACAGAAATAAAAGGAATAGAAGGAAAAAACTCAAAAGAAAAGAACCCACATCATATCAAATTAATTAATTCACTTAAAGTAGAAACTGAACTAAATGACTGCAGCAACTACTTCCACCATTCATGGTGTTCATTTACGCTTGGAGATTGTTAGTCATTTTTTATAATTTTTGTGTTTGTTGTAAATCAACAATGTTTAACAACAACAACAACAAACAAAAAAGTGATCACTGTGAGCGGGAATAGCCCCAGAAAAAAAAATAAGTAAGTGAAGTAAGATGAAGATCATCGCTTCACCAGCACAGCCGTTAAGAGATTTTTCAAACCGCTCACTGTTTCATTTAAATTAATAAACTGATGCCCCAACTCGTTTGTGTATCCTCTATTTTGGTATGACTTTGACTTTTGCTGATTGGGTTGCTTGCTGTGAGAACGTTAGCGAGCGCGTTTTGCCCAGCATGAGTAGCTGTGATTTGACACCTCACATGACAGCTTCTTCAATAGTATTTTAAGCAAGTAAAATCAAAAAAATTATATTAAATCGAATACAGCTTATTAAGCCCATCGTTAGTTACATTGAGCGTTAAGCAAATGCTACGAGGGACACAGACCATTTCTACAAATAGAGTGTAAATTAGGGAAAACACAAAAACATAAATTTTGATCGGGCACATGTGGTTGCTTGATGTTTTATTTATAAATGTGTATGTATATATAAAAATAAAAAGATTATGGTTTTGCATAAAGAAAAGCTGTGGTGTCATATTAGTCATGCTATTTTTATACAGGTCAATATTTGCCATAAAATCTGCAGATCCAAGGAAGTAGATTAACTAATATTTAATCTTAGTAATTATTGTAAGAGAGTTTATATTGCAGAGAGCAAATCTCAGGGTCTGCTAATACTTCAAAAATTTTCTAAACTTTCGTTCAAGAGGAATATCACTTCCTCTGTTACCTAAAAGCATGTACGTTTAGCTTTATTAGTGTTAGATTTACTTAGACAGCTTTACATCAAGACGAAAGGTCTTTTAATGTAGGCCAGTATGCCCTAACTACTTTGACTGAAATAACAAGTTCGTTCAACAACATTGCGACCTCCAATCTTAATGAGTCCTTGAGTAGTTTTGATCTCGTAATACAATCGCTTGGATAACTCACATACTTAAAAACAGTTTGATAAATTGCAAACAACAGTCATCAATTCGCACAATTTATACACCATTTTTATGGCCCACATAATAGTTTATCTGAGCAAGACATCCCTCGAATTGTGGATATATTTAATACCACATACTCTCCGAATCATGCAGTAACACCAACAATTCGAAGGAATATGCGTACCGAAAAGAATACCGCCGCTGTAAACGAAAGTGTGGATGATGATGCAAATTAATCGATTCGTGGTTGGTCACAGGAAGTGTGGTTCTGTCCGTATACTACATGGAAAATGTTGGGCAAAGGTCTGGACTTACAGCCCTTTAAAGGCCACCTTGTAAAGGGATTAAAACTACTAGGCCATCTCCCTCTTTTATTCCTCCAATTGGGTTTTAGAGCAGCGATTAGGCTAATTTTTGGCTCAACGGATTAAAGAATCAGCACATGGAGTAAAACCAATCTACAACAGAATCTGCAGATTCCATAACTTCCACAAAAATACACCGTTTGTTACGGTTTAAACACTGCACATAGGGGCCAAAAGCATGAGTCACGTATTAGTCACGTGTGAATCACGCATGAGTCACGCGTGATAGTAGTTGCACATATATATAATAATGATTGAAAAAAATAACGTGTGTGATATTTTAGCTAACTTTTTTAGGATAATTCGTATCCGACGTCATTCAACGGCAAACTCAATTCAATTTAAAGTTGAAATCTACTGATGAAAAAAAATCGAAATTGACATTAAATTATTTAAAAATACATTGACTAATTTAGGAATATTATTTGAAGCATAAGGCATACAATTGTAATCGGACTATAGCGTGACAAGAACGAGACTCTCATTAGCCTTAATTTGTGTAAGCCATCCTAAAATGTAATTAAGGGTGGCGTTGTCTGAAGTAGTTATAACATTGACTACAAAACCTAAGGTCTCCGACAGTCATTAAATAACAAAACCACGCATTTTTCTGATGTGCATTAGTGTCCATTGTATCAGCGCAAGTGATGAAGGCATATACACTAGGTCACTGAACTATTCCGGCTTAGGCGGATACTAATGCTAATGTAACATCAGAGCGCCATCCTTCGTGGGTATTGTGTAGCAGAATCATCGGCGAAGTAAAATAACCAATAAAAAAAGCCGAAAATTTAAATCGCCTCATTGACACCAGAGGCGCTGCAACACTGCATTAGTAAAAACGTGCAAAAAAAGCAGAAATGTAAAAGCATGAAGCTTTCCTCTATCTCTTACTTCACCACCTATTTTCTCTGTCACAATTCCTTTCCTAAAAGAAGCTAACACCTAGTAATAGCAGTAGGTATTGAATGCATGAGTGTTACTTCTCTTAAAAAAAAAATAAAAATTTTAATAGACCCTAAAATAAACTGATCAAAAATTAGCACAAAAATTGAAGTCAATGCTTTAAATGAGTGGGGAAATTCTCGCATCTGAAAACAAATATATTTTACATTATTTTCTGTAGGTGCTCATAATTAAGTCAAAGCAAAGAGTCTTTTGTTCGTACCTCAAAACAATTTTAAATATCAAATGTTTACAATTGTCAGCATCTGTAAATTATTTGACTCACTCACACACATTCGAATTGAAGTAACAAAATTTATTTTTGTGGCGGAAGAAATTGTATTCTGTGGTAACTTGATATTAATGTTTATGTTTTTGCTAATAACATAATTTTTTTTTTAATTGTTAGCAAGAATTGGAGAAATTTGTTAACATCAGACATAGAAAATGAAAACATTAAAAAAAATATACGAAAACATATAACACCCAGCCCATATTGAAGTCTAGTGGCATTTTATTATTATCTTCTGGGAAAAAGAAACTTTAGTTTCTTGTTTTATTGCTGGCACTTTTATGATCAACATTAATTGATGTGTGTTTTATATGAAAGCAATCAATGTGATCTTTAGGCATTCAATTTTGGTGCGAGTTTTAAGAAGTATAACAAGATTTGGCACCAAGCCAAAAACATTCATAAATAAATTCATTAGCATTTGCAAATTTTAAAAGAAGCTTTTAATTTTTTAAGCGATATTGTCTTGGAACATCCAAATAAAACTGAAACATTGGAAAACTTTAAAATTAGGTGCAATATATTTATTATAAGCTTCTGCTAGGCGTGGCTCGGCCAACTATACTATTATGAATTGATTGAATACATATAAAAATTTAATAATAATATATCAAAGTCAAGTAGGCGTGATTCTTTTAACATTGCGGCTAAAACAAATAATTTCTTAAGTCAATAGACGAATGAACATTAAAGAAATACAACTGAAAATCCTTCTCTTTTCCTACCAGTTCAAAAGAGGTATCCAAGCTCCACAAACTCATTTGCGAAAATACTTAGCCAATCCAATTGTTGACATATTTACTGATGCTAGGTAGGTCTCTTGGGTTTGCAGGTCGCTGGTAAGAAAGAAAAATTAAAATTATGCCTTTCTGTTACGTGTAAATAGGAAGAGAAGCAATTAAAGAAGGCGTAAGGGAGAAAGGTTGAACAAAATGGATTGGAAGTAGAGCACAGTAGCGAAAGATTAAAGGTGTTTAAAGGAGAATATGGGTCATGAATTTGCACACGCCTCTTTTGAGGCTCACCTTCGATTAGTCGGAAAGGTTGCTGAAGGGCATTCTATCAAAGAAGTGCAGTTGGAGGTCCTCCAGAGTTATACTGAGGCAAATCGACTAAATTCTTTTTATCATTAACTAGGAGCAACTCCAAACTTCTAGTGGGGAAGTATTAACTGGACACTGCTGGACAGCTTCGTATGCTCTCAAAATAGGACGAATACTTGACGGTACCTGCAGGAAATGTAAGGAACCCGGTGTAGTTGGAAAAATGGAACATCTACTGTGTCACTGTCCGGCTTTAAGCCGCACTAGATATAACTGTCTTGGTGCTCACACTTTTCTTAGTCTTGAACTTGTATCGCGAGTGGAACTGTGTAGATTGCTAAAGTTTGTTAAATCTGTGTGGGAGTCATTCGATACAGGCACCACGAACTAGGCTGCCATACTCACAGGCTCTCTTCTCATCTGCTGGTATCACTAAGGATCAATCCCGGTCTATGCTAGGTCTTTTGACCACCCAGATTAACCTAACCTAACCTGTACTGAGGCAGAGCAGATGCATAATGCTTTAATCTTTCCATACGTTCAGCAAATGTTACAAAACGGCAGTGATCGCTCAGTGTGCCCAAGAGACTCCTCAAGAGCTTTTTTTTTTTTTTTTTTTGCAAAAAAGCGTCTCCTGTAGGAGTGGGAGCCCACAGAGATAGTCCCTCTTTGCCAGGTCATGTGCATGTTCTTTGCCTAAATTGGTCCCATGTCCACGCATCCAATTTCATATGATGCTTGAATAGTGAAGTACCTAAAGGAAGGCGCAATTCATACGAGGATTTAAAAATCCTCGTGGTGGTGTTAATTCGACACTGTCGTCAGTGGTTGGTTCAAGGGTATACTCCTCATGTGATACCAAATCAAGGAAAAATTTTGATTCCATATCCTCAGTATACTCTCAGTAAAAGTCAATTGGGTTTCCATCTTTATCTTTGCAGAAGAAGCTATCAGTACTTCTGGGTAGAATTTGTGGACTTCGTTTCTACTCCTGTACATCTCGATCTCCTCACACGCGATCCTTTCCATTACTCTTTTCTTGTAGTGGAACAGGCCTTTCCCTTCTTCTCTCCCCTACTTCTCGCGTTGCAGCGGACTGCAGGGTTACCAAAAATGCATTATTTGTCTCTGCAGTTGTCTTGCCATACTCCTGGTCGTACCATGGATTTCTAGGAGGAGACTTTTGAAACCCAAGTACCGATTTGTCTACAGTTTCCATGGACTTTGCAATACTTTGCCATTCTGAGCAGATTTCATTGGGAGATGAAGTGCTCTCTTGTAGCCTTTGGGCTTGTTAAGTGGAATAGGCTATAGCAGTTTGTTGTGCGTGTAGCATTTTGGCGTCCAGCTTCCTCTGTTACATCTTTCGTATGTTTTTTGCTAGATTGAGACGAGTGCGAACCTTAGCTGAAACTCGGTAATGGTCTGAATCAATGTTGGCAACTCAGATCGAATGTATATATAGCACATTGGAACCATGCCGTCCGTCCACAGCAATGTGATCAATTTGGTTCTTTGTGAATTGGTCAGGTGCTAATCATGTTGCATTGAGAATAGCGAATAGCGATTGTTTCGTGCCGCGCTAAGGGATACAAGTCTCAAGCCGTTACCAACAATATAGTTGTTACAAAACAATACTCAATGTATTTTATGACATTGCAAAAATTCGAGTTAGGGCGTTTGAGTTTGAGCCCACTGAAGGCATATCGCACTTGTTCTTATGAAGAGAGTCAAGTTAAAATCTAATAATTTCCAACCTTTGCAAGTACACCATGTACAGTGGTCATATCTACCCACTGTGGAAATCTTACATTAATTTTCTCTATTCTTACGCAAAAAAGTAAGAAAAATCTAGTTTTATATGAAAACAAAAAAACAAAATAATACTGCCAAAAAAAGAAATTGACTCCAATGCAAAAATCTGATCAAAAAAATTTATGTTAAAATAAATATTTTTTTTGTAGCATTTGTTGGTAAGTCCAGCTGATGTAGATCCTAAAATTTCAACTTAATTTTTGTAAATCATATATGCTTTAAAAATGTTCGTATTCTCATGATTTAAAATTACTTAGAAGTATTATTTTTCCTTGTTGTAATAAACAATCAATAGAGTAAAATCTTGACTTTATTTAAAAACACTTATTTTCATTTGCCTTGTATCAAAATCAATAGTGAAATAAATTCAAATTTAATTGGAAAGATATGATGTCGTGCTGTCGTTGAGTAAATGATGATGTGCTTAAAAAAAAGTATTTAAAATAAATGTATATACATTTAAAATAAATACATATGTGTGCATAGATTTGTAAGGAACCCTTACGGAGTAAACTCATTTAACACAGTTTGTCTTGATAAAAACCAAAAAAGAACAAAAAAAAGAAACAAACAAAAAACTTAATATCTCAGCGAGTTGTGTTGTGCTGTTCAAAAAAAGTGTTGATTGGTTGGCTTCTTAATTTAAGAAAACATATAAAACAATATTTGATGCTGCTGCTGTTGACGATGATTTTGTTGCAATATAGACAGACGTTACCCACATACATATGTACATATGTACATACTTGCATATACACAGCCTCTTTAATTGTACATGCATTCATTGAAAATATACAACAGCATCTTGGTACAAGAACTACATGGCTTTTTACACAAGTGTGAATTAAAAAAAAAGTGCAAGTAAAAAATAAATGTGAAGCGCCTGGCATTCGTACATGGCTGGAAAACAAATAAAACTGATCGTATAGTGCACATTCATATCTAAACTTTACAATCTTTTGTGGAAGCGCAACACAAAATAACAAGATCCAGCAACAGAAACTCTAATATAAAAAAAAAAACACAAAACAAAGAAAACTTAAAGTTCTTTTATACTTGTCTACATGGTACAACACCATCATCATTCAATAATTCAATTGCCGTTTTATTTATTTATTTTTTTTAAGAAAAAAAAAATCACACACCACACAAAACATCGTTTCAAATTTTTACCATCATCGTCATCTTTGCCAGGCTGCTCCTCAAAATCACCAGCAACGTCTAAACAACACCAACAACTACTACCAGAAACAACAACCGTATATTAAAAAAAAAGTACAAACCATCCATTCAACCATTCATATCCACCCACATTTATACTTGTTTATCCACCAAATTTAAAATAAAAAAACAAAACACTCAACAGCAAAACACGAACTGCTACAAGTTGTTAACTTAAACATGCGCATGCGCTTACAACTTACACGGAATCCTTATTCCTTAAAGTTTATTGTACGACTGACTATACTTGCAGCTTCAACAGCATACGACTACACATCACACACACATACCTGCATAAACTTGTGCAAACTGGAAAGGTTTTTAAATTGTTGGTAAGAGTTCTTTAATCGAATCATACACAGAATTTAAAACCCTTTGACTTTGGTAATGTTGGAGCGACCGAACTACAATTGGCTTACAAAGTCAGTGCGTGCGCTTTGCAGCATTCTTAATGCCTCTCGACGAGGTTTTAAAAGAGTACACGGTGTCAACGTTTTGTACTGCGGCGTCAAGAAACACTACACTTTGTTCAAAGGCAAACAAATTGACGTTATGGAAATCAGCTTATGTAACAACTGCATTAATAAGTCCTTACAAAGAAACTGAAGTAGTCTGAAGTAGCTCAGCTGAATAGCAACGTATCCTACAGCATCACTGGGAAGCCTCTCAGTAACATATTTAGAAACCTCTTTCTGCGATTTGGGTTACACTCACCACGTGATTTCTGAAAGGACTTTATCCATGATCATTTAAAGACATCCATATCGTTGTTTCCATGCCTCTTATACCAAATTGCCCAATAGCCTACTTATACAGCAACTCATATAATAGGATTGTGGTATTATTCTTTACAAGCTCCCTTGCACAACAATGGAAGTGTTAATAGTAACATAATATTGAATAGTTCCTTCAGAAACTTCTGTAGAATCTATGGTGGTTGCAAAGAAGAAGAAGAAGATGAGGTGCTGAAAAATGGGTAACTTGTTTGGGCTTTCACGAAGAGGAGGATGAGGTAACTGTTGAGGAACTTCTGTACTTTTTCAACTCTTCCTGAAATTTTTTTCGCTTATTTGGTCTGCAACAAAGAGGAAGGTGAGGTGACTGTTGAAGAACCTCTTTGTAGGTTTTCAAAAAGATGTCTTATTTGGTCTATAACAAAATGGAAGGTAAGGTGACTATTGAGGAATCTCTTTGCAATTTTTTTTAACTCTTGCTGAGAAAGTTGGGGCTTATTTGGTGTGTAAACCCAAGATGAAGAAGATGAGGCAACTGTGGCGGAACCTCTTTGCAACTTTCTAAGTCTTGCTGAGAAAAGGGTGTCTTATTTGGACTGTAATGAAGAGGAATATGAGGTGACTGCTGAGGAACCTCTTTGTCATCTTGCAAGTCTTGCTGTGTAAAGGCTGCCTTATTTTGACTGCAAACACAAGATGAAAAAGATGAGGTAACTGCTGAAAAACTTCTTTGTACTTCTTCAACTCCTACTGAGAAAAAGCTGTCTTATTTGGACTATAACGAAGAGGTGGCTGTTGAGAAACCTCTTCGTAATTGTTCAACTCTTGCTGAGAAAAAGGAGTCGGTTTTCTTTGGGCTGTAACGAACTGGAAGTAGAGATGACTGTTGAGGAACCTCTTTGTAAGTTTATAACTCTAGCCGAGAAAAGCATGGCTTATTTGGTTTCTAGCGAAGAGAAAGGTGAGCTGACTATTGAGGAACTTCTTTGCAATTTTTTAACTCCCGTTGAGAAAATGGGTGGCTTATTTGGTCTGTAAACCCAATATGAAGAAAATGAGGTGACTGTTGAGGAACCTCTTTATAAATTTGTTTAACTATTGCTGAGAAATTGGTGAGTTGTTTGAGCTATAGGCCATCATACAAGAGTAGAGACATGAGATGCTAAAAGAATGAGTTCATACCGTGCACAGCATAGCGTGACATTAATCAAAAAGGAGGAGACATGCTGGAGGTTTCTTATCTCTCCTCCTTTTCCTTCGTAGGCAATATGATGGGACTTACATATATGGGACACCCTGATTAAATTAACTTTTGTTATCTCGCCGACCACTTCAGCTTATAAAGTTCCTATCTTTGCCAAGGAGACGCAGTGCTTTGGCATGAGTTTGGAGTCCACATGGTCCCCAGAGTGTAGTTTTAAGGTCTCGTCATGACATTATTAAATTCTTAGCAACTTTCATTTATCTATCAATGTATTGTTCAGGGAGTTCCTTATATTGTAAGAAAACAAAAAATAAAAGCAACAATTTGTAGCCTGTTCAGAGGAGGAGGAAGAGGAGAGCTTACCTATTGCAGCTTATCAAAATTTTAATAACTTTGTGGGAAAATTTCATAAATTTTAACTTTTAACTCCACTTGCTCGTAGTTCCTTAATTTCTGTTTGCAAATATTCTTATCGACTGTATTTCTTACTGACGATTTGACAATTTTAAACGGAATTAAGATAACTCTTGTATGTTATGTCGTTTGTTATAGAAAAATTGAAAAAATTTTATATGTTTTGTTAAGAAAACTAAAATTTAGCGTTGGTTTAAAGTAAAAATTTAGGTTCTTAATGGGTCATACAATCATTTCTAATAAAATCTTTATTTCAAGAGACCATTTATGGCGAATTTTCATTGAGAAGTGCAATAAATGCAAAATTTTTTTCTAGAAAAAAAAACTCACCATAAATGTTCTCCATCCAGCCTGCCCTCGTTGCAAACAAATACGTGTGGCAGTTTTAATGCGAAACTGTTTTAACAAAACTTTTAATTCATACAAACAAATATATTTTTCTTTATATTCATACATATGTACATATGTATGTATGTATGTGTGAATGTAACTATGTATGTATTTTCATGCATATGTGAATAATGATGTCCTTATGAAGTCAGTCAGCATGTACATATATTCATACATATACATATGTACATATGTATATACTTACATACCTACGTACGAGTATGTATCGTATGAGTTTACGTAAATACAAACATTGACTGGAACTTACAGACGGATGTATGAGTATGTTTTTGTTGTTGTTTGTTTTATGTTACTGTTGTTTGTATCTGTTAAGCAACCGTGAAAATTAAGTGTATTGATTGTAAAATACAAAAAAAAAAAACTATGGAGGAAAAGAAAAAAAAACCCATATTGAAATCAGAGCCCAGTGTAAAACGTGCAAAAGATTTGTTTCTTTTTTAAGGTTATGCGTGATCTGTTTTCATTGTTTTTATGTTTAAACAAATCAAGAAAATTTGCAATTAAATCACTGACTTGTTGCAACAACAAACAGAACTAAAAACAATAAAACAAATGAATTTTCTTGTATTAAACGGAAAAAGCTTAACAACATTTTCCAGGAAGGTTTTGAGATTATATTGAGCTTTTGATTTTTTTTTTTTAGAAAGTTGTAGCAAATTGAATTAATATGACTTAGAAATTAAAACAATGTTGTTTTTATTTTTGCTATCATGATTGCTTACAGACTCTTTAGATTCGCTTTCGTTTCTCTTTCAATTGTTTAGTTAAAGTTAAGCCAAGTAGGAGAATTTCTCGCTGAATCTATTGGCAGTAGAGCATAAATAAAATAATTATGAATTTAAAAGGCATGAATGCCCTGTGGGGAACATACCGGTCAATATTTACTATACCGTTCCTTTGGACACACTTACGAGTATGCCAAGGTTTCCTTGCTACATTTAAGGCACTCTGCGCCCCAATATCGATTTTTATCAATTAATTATGGAGTTACTAATTTTATAAAGTTATGATAACACGTACATATATTTAAAATATTAGGAAATGTTTTACTTAAAAATATTTAAAGAATTATATCTTGAAGAGAAGCACTCGCAATAACCAAAATGGAAATGGGATGAGACCAATTGCAAATGAAAGTTGACATTATTCATAACAAAACCTTGAAGACTTTTTTTAGTTCAGTGAGAGATTTTTGATTTTGGAACGCTGTCTAACAAGGAAAGATCATTGCAAATTTGATAAAATAATCCTTATTTATTTTTATTATTCTGGAAAGTTGTGGGTCTAGAAATTCATTCTCTACATTTGTTTTTTCCGAAAACTGATGCTAGATGACGCTGTCATACAAATGGTGCACACACACTCTTCCGTATGAAATACAGCACACTGTTGTATTTCTGCGTTAAGGCTGGTACTCTGTTCGAATTTGTGAAAAATTTTTTTTTCGCGTGAAAAATTTGACATGTACTAAATGTAGCCCAACTTGCGTTTTTTTTTATAAATTTCTCGCTTTTATTGCTTGAAAGTACGCAACATTGTCAAAATTCCTGTGCGAAAAAAGTTCTGCTCATGCTGTTTCGCAGCGAAATTAAAATGATGCCAGAGTCATTTTGCATGGAAAAGATGCTGCCAGATAGATTTTACGTGTTTTTGCGCAATAAAAACAGAGTACTACTTTTTCAAATTTATTTCACAAATATTTCATACCAAATACTTTTACATGTAGTTTGACAGCATTTCACACGAAATTGTGAACAGAGTACCAGGCTTTACACACAATACACAGCTTATTAAGAATATGACTGTGAGACAAACAGCTCACTATTCTTATAGAAAAATTAGTTGTGTGACACAGCGTTTATTTTTTTTATAGAAAAGTTAACTGTGTGACACAGCACACTGTTTTTTCTTTTTTGTATAAAGCAAAGTGTGCTGTTACGCAATCGAAAGTTTGCTGTGATATAGCCGAAATTTCTATAAGGAAAAGTGTGCTGTGACACATTAGACTTGTCTATAAAAATAAGTCTGCTGTTATACAGTCGCCTTATCTTTAAGGATATTGTGCTGTGATGCAGAGCAGATTTGAATACAAAACACAAGAACTGTGAGGCTGAAAGTGTGGCGGCCTGCGAAAACAGCATGTTGTTCCGTTCTGCTAGTGTTTGTCAGAATACTTGCAATTAACTTTGCTGTTATTTGTTCCTTAAAAATTGTAACTTGTTATTTGGATTACAGAGCTATACGAACTCTCAAATCATAAATAAAAAAAAATCATAAGTAGATAAAAAAGTTAAGCTGAATTTGAACTTTTTACGAAAAAACTAAAGCAGAAAAGTGTGAAAGAGTTTTTTATGCAGTCGTATATTTGTAGTATAATTGTAATACCGCTAATGAAATATTTTACTTTTTGTGTATTTTTTTCTTGTGCTTGTTAAGCCTTATTTTAGGCTTGAAGCTAAAAAGACAAGATTTATTTGGTTAGATTTGGAGTTTAAGCATGTTTTTTTTTATGCGAACATGTTAATGTTGATCCAAAATGTTCATTTAGGTGTCTGGCATAAAATATATCGACACTCGAAATCCAATTAATCAAAGTCGCGACAACTTCTGTCACCAATTGTTTTCGGTTTCCTCCCTTTTTGCATTGTACAAGCCAAGATTTTTGTTTGTTTGTTTCCTTGTTGCGTGTACGCGAAAGATCACACAATGAGGATCAAAAGAAGAAACGTGTTGCAAAGATACAACAAGAAAAAATAAACTAAAGCGAAAGAGCGATCCGCTTGCTAGTAAAAAAGTGTCGACAATTTTAAAGCGGATATAAGTAGAAAATTGTCTGCCAAAATCCAAAGTGTTTTAGCTTGTTTCTTAGTGTTTTCAATGAAAATGTTTTTGCAGGTTTCATTGAAGATTCTCTTGTAGGTTGAATAACAATAAAACAATCGTTGTAGGTGCAACAAAAAAAATAAGTATAACTAGCAACTCGAAATTTATATTAAAATAGTTTGAAATTTTGGAATTTATCAAAACAATTGGCCACCGTGTTGGAGTATAGCCAAATATGTATGAATACAATGTTGTTTCAGTTTTCGATAACGAAATAAATTGTGTGTGAAATAAAAAAAATTTCTTGGTTTTACTCCTTAAAATACAAAAATGTAGCAGCTCTCAAGATGGTGAAATATATTTGGAAGCCTGACAATTTCAAAATATCTGGTCTTTTTGGCTAAAAAGTACACACTTTTTGCTTTAATCAATAAAATATAAATAAAATATTTACACTATTACAAAATCCAACAACTACTGACTCCGTAGGAACGTCCGAACAGATATGAAAGACAAGGAAAGTGGCATTATACACACGCAGAGCATTTTATTTCGCATAAATCACCCTAAAACAACATCTATTTGGCTCTTGATGCAAATGCAAATTATCTACACGACTATGAATGCTTTTCACAGCGGCATGGAACCTACGCATCATCATGAACGTTTAACATCAACATCACAATTTCTCAGTCAGACTCACTGACATCGTCATCATAATCGTCATCATGAACCTCACAGCCACTGGTGCATCGCAGCTATTCAATGTAAATACATTTATAATTTGGCTGCAGGCATATGCACAGGGCCCCAATATAATGAATATAAAAATCGAGCATGTGTTAAAAAATTGCATTAGTGCCAGAGATGGTACGATCTCACGTGATTGAGGTGAGAGCTGCATTATTATGAGTGATAATGAGCAATTTTTTCTGGAATCATCTGCCCACAAACGAGCGTGGACTTTGAAAATAGCAACATGATTAGGTGTTACTTTTTTCTTCCCTTGATTTAAATTAACTTATTTTTAACCGACATCAAAAAAGGAGGAGTAATAAATTTTTTTGTATTTTTTTTTGTGTGTTTGTTACTTGATAACTCTGTAACTTTTTAGATGGATTTAAAAAATTCGTCCCATTATCAAAGGAGTGGGAGGGGACACGCCTACTAATTTTTCTTTTCTTTGATTGTACTATTGTTTACTTATTCGATTGTTAAGAAACTTAGCACACACATTGGGCTCTCCTAATGACACAAACCCGAAGTTGAGGAAATATGCGGAGCTCCGCCCATTAAAATTTAATATAGTATTTCAAGTGGCACACACCCTGAGCTCTGCAAGTGACATATAATATATATATTTCTGTTGAATACTGCCTGGTGTAGTTTATTATTTGCAAAATAGGCAAAAGTTTTTAAAAATAAATCGACAATTTTCATAATTCTTAAGCGCTTACATAAAAAAATTTAATAAAAGGTACAGCCATAGATAATATATCACAAAAGGTGACTTGAAACTCAGAACTCGTCGGAAACCGTTTAATTAAAAATAGCTGCAGGCGAGTGGAGTACCAAATTCTCTTTACAAATGTCTATTTTGTCACACAAAAAATTCCACAAAAACTTGGCTAGATATATCTTGTTCTAGACTGAAAAATGGCTTCTGTATGCTTTAGGTTGCAATATTTTTTTTATTGTCTAATATATCTTAAATATCTATTCAATATTTTGATTTTTCTGGCATACAGTCTTAAATATATTTTTAATTTCTTTTTGCCTTTTCAGGTAGAAAGCGTGGTTTCGTGGATTGATGGCCGCTAAGTGTTTACTTTATCATCGTAACTATGCATTTATGTAACTGTGGAAAAGTTGTATCGCGAGTGAGTGTGAATTGTATCATAATTGTTACTAGGAAGTGTTCGCATTCTATTCTATCCCGTTTACTTTATGACCAATTCGTGTGAAAAACTTTACGTAAGCTTGAATTAAACTGAGCGTGAGAGTTTTCGTTAGTGTGAAAAAAATTTTCATAAGTGCACGTGTATGAAAGGACATTTTTCGTGATGATTCGTCGTAATATTTTCGAAATAAAGATATGATCTCGGTAACTTAGGTTAAGTTAGGTAAGGTTGGCAGACAGAACCCCGGACCTCTTCTGGTCCATTGTGGTATAACAGAGACTCTGTTTATGAGTAGTCTCCACCGTCGAACCAACCATAACACAAAATAAAGCTACTGATACGGTGCAGTTCAACACTGAAAACGTCAGAACGTTTCCGGAACTCAAGAGTGCCAAGTGTGGCCATTCACTTTCTTTGCTAGACAAGGCAGGGTACCAGTAGCATGAAGAACCGATTCAATTGGTTCGTAATAGGTCCCGTTATGCTGCCTGGACTGGTGGGAAGAATAAGGGAACATTTTTCCTTCATCATTACATCTGGTGGGTACTAAACCAATCCCAGTTTTACACTAATAAATTTATTCTTCTAATATCGCATTATGATATCCTAACAAGGTCTTGCAGAAATGGAAGCCCGATAAAAAGCGCTCTTTTATCAATAAGAGCGGGGCACTAGTAAAGTAGATGTTCGAACGTTTCCTCCCCTTACACATCACTACAACTTCTACAGAATTCATTATACTAGACATTTAATCTCCTCGCATGTGAACCAAAGTGACAATGTTATGTTAGTACTGGCAGTAGGGTAAAAAGCTTATCCCTAGGAATTCCTCGCACAATGGTGGGCTATCTGGTATTGTATCGTTGCAATCTAGCCTGCTTAATTATGAAAAACTTCTGCTCTATTTTAATAGAACTCCGACCAGTTGATCAGTTTACTGGTTTGACAGTTGATCCTCATCTTTGGCTTGTCCGTCCGCTATATCGGTTTCGAGTGCACCTCTGTGCCCCGGCACCCAGATTAACTCCACCTCGTAAATGATCGATATTTGATCGCAGCCTTACTGTCGCTACATATACCCATGTCCTCAATGTATATTCTATAGTACTTTAGGCAATTTACCGCCCTATTTATTGATTAAATTTCAAATTGATGTGAATCGCTTCCCTAAAATGGGGAAAAGGAACTCCCTCACCCACACCATTGTCCGATTTCGACACGACTATGAGTCCGCATTTTTCATTGGTTACTATTTTCTGAACCATGAGTACACACTATGGCATTTTGTGACATCGCATTAGTGTGTACTAAAAGCAACGTTTGTCATTTCCGATCTTTTTCGTTGTGTTGCATTGCTTTTCATATAAAAAACATAATGTGAACGGCGTTATACACATTTTGAAAATGACACTACAAAATGACAACACAAGAAATTCCAGATATGTAGTCGGCATAAGAAGCCAGTGATCTCGGTAACTTACCTGATCTTGAGAGAAAAAGATAATTAGAAAAATCGTTTAGTGAGTTGATTAAATTGCCACCTGTAATCTATCATATAGAATCGTGAGATAGTCTTAAGTGACACTGCGTGAATAAAATGTTCACGTTCTTAACACAATCATTGATTTGTTCGCTTACCTTCTAGTTAAGCGAACAAAAGTTTATTTACGCGTATGTTTACCTTACTGAACAAACGCAAACATTCTGAGCTGCAGTTTCTATAGAGCGTGTATTAGAGACGGGATGCTAATTATGAATTCGACAGTTTTATTAAAATGATAATTCAGCAACTGAAGCGTGCAGAAAATTCTGTAATATTAGAGGTTTGTGCTATTTAAGTGATGCGTCAAGCATACCCTTCTTGAAAAATTAAAATCGAAAGTGTCTGTTTAGTCAGACAGAAGATCGACTTTCCTGGAAAAGCAATCACCAAAATTGACGGCCCCACTTTTCAAGCTTACCTAAAATAGCGGAAAAAACCCATGAAACGGCAGCTACGACGAAGTCCACCTACCAAAAATCTTTTAGTCGAGAGAAAAATCTTTTTTTTTTATTAAAAATATTTTTTTAGTGACTACTGAAAAATTATTATTATTATAGCTTGTTTTTATTGAATTCAAATTAGTTAAAATTTGTTTTGTTTCAACTGAACTAGTAAATATAACAAACATACATACATGCAGATACAGTTTTCTTTGATTTTATTCTTTTCTTTCTGCTTCTACACTGAGGAAAATGTCATTAAAATTTAATGTAAGGAAATAATTAGTATTCCAGTCTGTTACTTTTTTTCATACTCTTGATGGGGCCAAGAAGAAAATGTGTAAAAAGTTTAGCCAATATTTAAAAAAATCTTATTTTTAGCTAAGAAATAGGATATATGTATGTTATGGTAACACTGGTTTCAGCTGATACAACAATAAATATTTCGAACAATCACAGTGAGTGAAATTCACAATAGTGACTATTTTCGTATAATGCAAGTCATAATAAACTTGTTTGTAGAAATTCTGTATATGAACCGGTGCTTGAAACAGCATTTAACAATAATCATAATAATTTTTAATCGAATAAACGTTCGGGTGTCGCGATTATAGTCTTCCAAAGTGCTCTAAAATAAAGAAATAAAAGTTACTAAATTTTTGAGACGGGTTAAATAAAAATAAAATATTCAAATCCTTGAAACATATTCCGTTTAGTGCGTGTACTAAATATATTTTTTGTAAATAGTGAATGGAAGCTTCGAGTAACCCTAGATACGAGTATCATCTCTTCACCTACTACAGAAATTCCCCTCCAAAGAATAGCTGCTGAAGGAGTATTTTTGTTCCTGCAATTCCTTCTCCAAATTCAATATTCCGGTAAGTCTTTTAGAATACTTTTGATTCTCACAAACTATTTTTAATGCTATAAAATTCTATATAACTGATATTCGCAGTGAATTGTTTCAAACAAAACATTCATATATTTCGACTTTAAATACGATTTTTTTGCCGCAATACGCCAACCACGACAAGGCGCATTATTTAACGTAATGCTGAACAAATTATTTTCTCATATAAATTAATTGCTGAAGAAATAAATCACAAAAAATATAATGCACTTCGGTTAGGTTGAAAGGAGGAGCCATTATGCTCATATCTGGCGACATACATATAAGCTAGTATAGAAATTCAGTATCGTTCACATACGAGTATGTAGTTTCTTTTTTCCCAGTCAATACGTCTAAGGTGGCTAATGTCCGGTAAGTTGTCATCCCCAAAATAAAGTGATCTAGGCTGGGCCAAAGCTGTGCCCATGTTCTGGAACATTGGTGAGAACTTGTCCAGACTAGAAGTTTGTTATCATTCTGTGCAACACAGGGTGAGTAACAAAAACCTTAGTTCCTTGTTCATGTTTCTTGTAAGCTTATTTCAGGTTTTATATGAATCAGCCTGTGAAAAACAGGACAACCAATATAGTTGTTTAATTTTAATACAGGTACTGGACAATAACAAAAGAAGTGATACGTTGTATTGATGTCCTCCATGCATGTCCTGCATTCATTGTCATCTGTGGCTTTCATCCGGTTCAAATGTCATCGTAAATAAGAGTGACCCGTTTAGATGCCGGTTAACTCTCCTAGCTCTGGCTTGCTTAGTTTCAACAGCCCCTTATTTTGTCCTTGTCCGGGTCGCACCATAGAATCTTGGTTAGATAACCCACAGTATCACAATTTCACCGTGTCTGTGGGCCATCTTCAACCAATTTTGTAACTCAATCTTCGCTGCCTTGAAAGGTTTTGCATTAATTAGTCTTACTGTATGGAACGTTCTGGCCCTTTCCGCCAAACCATTTGCACGTTCATTTGCTATTACGTCATAGTTGGCCAGCACCCAGCACCGATACAAGACGAATTTTGCCATGTACTACGTAATCATATTCATGCAATCTAAAACGGTCCCAGAGTTTACTCTCTCGGTTGTGATTGGACTCATTTCCGACTTGCTGTCAATAAATATTTTTAAAACCTTCGTGACCGCACGAACTTCCGCCTTAAAGACTGTATTATGGTGAGGTAAGCGGAAGTAAATTTCGGTCTCCGGTCTTCCTATGAAAAAACATAGGCCCGTTCTTTCCCCTAGCCATCCGAGTGGAAAAAAAAATTTGATTTGGAAGCAATAACAACAGAAGGAAGCAATGCATTGCTTACTTTATAACAAAAGCTTCGAAAAGTGCTTCTGAAAAGCACTAATGTAAAAAATTATCACAGTCAATTTGCAAACCAGTAACTGTTGCATCTGGGTATTACTTCTGTGAAGCACTTTAGCAAGACAAATAAAATCATGCCTTTTTGGCAGCTTCCATTTGGCTCATCTCGAACTAAAAAAATGCCTTATTCATGCGCAACAGCAAGTGATTCTGTAACATTGCCTCCCTTACAAAAAAACTTCTTGGAACCAGTAATTTTGGCTGGGAAACTCCTACGGTTCGATTTGCACAGGAGTGTCTTTCAGGTATCAAAGTCTCGCATTCGCAGCTTTAATCTCAGTCTCACGTATTCGGTCGGTCATTTCCAAAGTCTGGTCGTATTCGTTTAGTGATATCCATATGTTCTGATGGTGTGGTATGTTGTCTTGTCCAATCCATTCCCCCATCACTTATAGACGTTTTGTAGCAAAAGCTGCTTTGTACCTAATACGAATGACTATACGTTGGACACAAATATAGGTCTCCAATGCCTTGGTGGAAGTAGTTGTCATAGCACCACTTCTTATATCTAGCCAGAACATTCGTTGGAACTTCTTAAAAATTTAAGTGTTGCACTTTCTACCCATTGATCTCTAGCATACTGCAGATGGCAGATGCGTATTCTAGAATTGGTCTGATCACACTCCTATAGAGCCACTGTGTAGAAATAGGGCTAAGCCCCCATCTGGACAGAATGGCCCTTCTACAGAAAGACTAGCACGAGTTGGCCTTTTCGACCCTTTCCGATATGTGTGTTGTCTCCACAGCAGTTTCCGATTTAGGATAGGTTCTAAATATTTAAACCTATCGGGATTCTAGGATCAATATATGATCTTTGCCTTTGTGGTGAAAAAACTTATCTCCGTTTTTTCTGTATTAATATTCAGTCCTCTCGACCGAACTGAAGCTTCGGTTGAATTGATGTGCTTGAAAATTTATATTATTTTTATTGGGCGGGATATTAAAACTTTAGATATTTTTAATATTTTTTTCTTAAAAAGGAAGTTCACGCAAACTGCGCCAAGAGTTGATTTAAGCTTTCAAGATTGTGGCGCTGCCCATTTTTCTTACTTTTATTCAGATAATCCAGCGTGTAAACTTAGACTTAGCGCTAGTAGGATAATAAATTCAATTAAATTTTTAATAATTATTTCGTTAATCAAATGTATTTTCACGCAATTTCATCTGGAGTGTTGAGTAGATATTAGAGTCCTAGTGTCATTCTGTTTTAAGCGGATGTGTCCAGTAAAGTTCAAGATATTACGAGCAAGTGGATTAGGATATGACTCGAGTTTTCTTAAATATTTACCTGCGTATTTTGCAATTTCTTCAGTCACTAGTGTCATATTTAAATCACGATGTAAATTTTAATATTTGACGTACCATGGAGCCGATGTTATTAACCTTAGAATTTTGCTTTGACTTCGTTGGATACTCTCTACATTGGAAGCTGAAGCAAAGCTCCATAGCTGAATTCCGTAGCACTGTATGGGTTTCAAAAGCGACTTGTATATTAAAAGTTTACAATCTAGACTGAGTGTTGAATTTCTACCAATCAACCAATGTACCTGAGTTAATTTAAGTTTCATTTGTGTTAGCTTTGAGTCAATATGGTGTTTCCATGTAAGCCGTCGATCAGGTTGTATACCAAGGTATTACACATGTGAATGTTGAGGAACAAATTGATTATTGATTCCAACGGGGGAACAAATATCGTTTCGTAGGGTAAATGTTACATGAGCACACTTTTATTCTCCATAAGTTTAATCATAGTTCCAGCTGGCTGATATGTTCTTGAGGATATCGAGATGCTTCGTGAGAGTTTTCGTGCATACTAAGGCAGGCTGTATCATCGAAAAATGTAGATGTGTGGGTTTTACTGCTAAAAGGCATATCAGAAGTATAAATCAAATACAAAACTGGTAGGTAGGGTGTTTTTTATTGAGGTATAGAACTTTAAGTTGGCATCACTTTTTTAACTGGCGGCCATTTTGTCAGCTGTCAAGTGATTAATATTTAGTTTGGTTTGCCATTTCATCATGAACAGGTTGACAAAAGAACAACGCTTGCAAATCGTGCAAATTTATTTCGAAAATAATTGTTCAGTTCGCGAAGTTTACCGCAAGCTCCGTCCATTTTATGGTCGACATAATCGTCCATCAGAGCAATTAATTCGGTTAACCGGTCAATTGGCCACCAAGATCGTGTGATTTGACACCATTGGATTATTTTCTTTGGGGATATGTGAAGTCGCTCGTCTACGCCAACAAACCAGAAACGTTAGGGGACTTGGAAGCCAACATTCGTGGCGTTATTGCCAACATACGGCCCCATATGCTCGAAAAAGTGGTTGAAAATTGGACCTGTAGAATTGGCTTTATTCGAGCCAGCCGCGGCGGCCACATGCCCGAAATCATATTTAAACGTTAATGGCATAAAATTATCCTTCCAATAAAGCCAAATTGATGGACATTAAAACGATTTTCTTGTGTTTTATTTCAATTCGAAGTTCTATACCTCTAAAAAAACACCCTATATAAAGTGAAATACAATAACAGCTGACACGTTCGGTTGCAGCCTGACATACTTAAGACTCAGTTAGCCGACTGTAATGTAATGTAACTGCAACGGTAGGAAACAGCTGATCGATATTGTTATCCGAAAATTAATGAAAATGGTTATAAAGATGTAATGTAACGTAACCTAATTTTCATATAAAAATATCGATCAGCTGTTTCCTACATTACAGTTACATTGCGTTACAGTCGGCTAACTGAGCCTTTACTAACTAGCATCCAGATTAAAACGATACAACTTCAAAAGTAACACGATGCGAATCGACTAATTTTAACATAAGAATTGGGAACAATTTTGTCATGGGCAGCTTTTCGAACAGTTTTCACATTGTTGACTGTAAACTTATTGCCCTATCAGCTTTGGTAAGATCTTTGCCCAGCTTTGGAATCATTTTAACCTTGGCAAGCTTCTAGTGTTGTGGATAATACACCAGGCGTAATATGGCGTTAAAAATAAATAGCAGGATTCTAATTGCATTACGAGGCGAATTCATCAGCATCTTGTTGCCACTTCCATCAATAGCTGGAGCTTTCTTCGGGTTGAGCTCAGCAATTAGTTTTTGTACATCACTCATCTTAAACTTAAAGGGTCGACTCTCGGCAAATCAGCTTTATAAATTGAAAAGTTCTGAACTATTTTTTGTTAATGGGATTGACTTTCTGCCAGGTGTGTATTCTGCAAGGCCACACCGAGCCATGTATGCATAGACACTGAAAAAGCTCAAGCGACACATACACATTCATATATTTAATTTTTTTTTTAGTTTCATTAGATATACTCGTATACAAAAGGTCGAAAAATTAGATAAAAAATTTAAAATAATTGATTTTCGCTTAAGCAATTATAAGGCGATAGACATATTGTTTTCAATTGGTTTAAGGGAATATATTTTTCGAAGGTAATTTCAGCAGTAAAATTGAAAATCGGACTTAGAATATGCAGCAGAAGGAGGGCTTCATAAAAGTGCATATTAAAAATAAACTTGTTTAAATAACTTATCAATATGCTAAAGATATTAAATCTTATTCTTAAAGCAAACAGTAGCAGGGCGTTGATGTGGTTCATTAATGTAATCATGTGCATAATTTTGTACTTTCATTCATTTTTTGTAACTTGTTTGTATAAATCATGAATTTTATTCATTTCTGTGTGCAAAGGAGAAAAAATATGATGAGGCTGTTTAAGCATGAGTATTTATAAATGAGCACGTGCTCATACGTCTGCCTGCCACATCTGAAATTTTCTTTTGGTATTTTTGGCTTGCAAATATTATCATCATTATTGTTATTATTTTGCGCTTAAGGATTTCGCGTGAATTTAATTGTATTTAAGTATCTAATTAAGAGATCAAAGTAAAAATTATTTCTTTTGGGGGGGAATCTAGCCGAACATTATTTTACTCTTAATATTTTGATTATTTGATGTTGCAGTTTCAAGCATTGCGAGGGATGGCTGAAACGCTTATAGAGTGTTGACGATCATTATGAAAGAGACAAACGCAAAACAAAAGAAAACAAACATTTTAAAGTGTCAAAAGCAAAGTGACGAAATTTTATTTCCTGTTTAACAAGTATACGAAAGAAAAACTGCGGCAAAGCTTTTTTAGGTTAAAATATGATAAAAAAATATATAAATTTGAATTATAGTTAAAGAGAAGCAAGAAGCAAGGGTCGTGGCATGACTTGCCCCCGCGTGTTAGTTATTTTAACAATAATAATTAAATAGTTTTTGTTTTGCCAAATAAGTCAACGGGGTTAAGGAAACAGTGCTTTAGACATATTTTACTGTTTTCTGGGAGAGTTAAACTTTCAAGCAGATTTTTAGAAATCTGTTTCCTTTAAAGTTAATTTTGATTGTGCTATAACTTCCTGAAAAAATTGCACAAAATAATTGAGATTTTGCTCAGGGGTACTGTGAAGTATGAAGATTACAAGAGTGCCGTTAACCCAAAATTAGCTTATCTCGACTTAAGCACTTTTCCTTTTTGTCCACAGAAGTTTTACTCCTAAAAAATTTCATTAACTCTGTGTCAAAAAGAAAAAAGTGCTTGAGTCGACATAAGCTGATTTAGAGTTAATGGCACCTCCGTAATCTGTATACTCGAAAGTATCCCTGATCGAAATTTTAATTAATTTTGTGTGATTTTTCAAGACTTGCGACTTATCGTTTTTAGACCTCTAATCTCATTTGGAATAATAGCTTAATTTAGGCTATACTTTGCTACATTTTAATTTAAGTGTATTACTTATAGTGTTTAGAACGATGTTTGCTTAAAAAAATAAAGGTTAATAGAAAATTTCCCAATTTAACTGTAAAAGAAATAAATTTCTGAAAATCGACTTGAAAGCTTAAAAGTGCTCTCCTTCAAAACAGTAAAATATGACTTAAGCACTTTTTCCTTATTGCCACATCATTTGATATTTTTGAAAGCACAAACATATACAAAAATAAACTCAATTCATTCAAGAGGACAGTGTTTGGGTCACAAAGCAAATTGGAATGGTTCTCTTCAAAACCAAAATTCCAATTAATAAACAATCGTGCAGATAATAAAAACAAGAAAATTATAATATCCGTAAGATAAATAAATAAATACATAATTTTTAACAATTCTCCAGACAAAACAAAATAAAACTTTACGTCAACAATCAAAAATTCATTTTTTACACAAACAAAATATCATCTGTGTGAATAAAAAAAAAAATTAAATAAAAATAAAGGAGAACGTAACGGAATGATGATTACAATTAATTAACACTGTAGAAACACTGATTTAGCATAATTTGTGGCAAACACTTAATGCATTGTAGAGTCTTCTACCAAAAGATTCATGCATTTTGGAACAACATGCGCACATGCTTCAAGGTACGGTCAGAGTAAACCAAGATTTGGAGGAATAAGCGCAAACACTAACCAGCTCTCAACATCTCTTAAGGCCATGATTGACTATACAACTCTGATCTGATGAATTGTTTTTGTCTTTTGAAAATGTTCATAGACTCCATCATACCAGGACTGTATTTTCTCAAAAATCGCACGATTGTCCTACACAATCTAGTGTATCACGGCCTTTACATAAATTGAAAAACAATGGCTATAAAAAACCTCTGCCAAAACGAGTGTTTATTAGGTTGTATATTTTCTCAGTCTGACCACCACAGCTTTAAAAATTCAAAAAAAGAAAAAGAAAGACAATAAATTAAACAAAAAAAAAAAAAGACAAAAGTGTAATTCATTAATTCAAGTTCCAGATCGCTTAAGACGGAAACATAATGCCACCTCATCATTATCGTTGTAATCGACATACGGACACGTTTGAGTGAGTTGCCATGTACAACAAAAACAACAACTTGTGAACACCATCGCCACCAACAGCAAGCAACAGAAACAATAAAACAAAACAAAAAGCTTAACATGTCAATATAAGCATATGCAAGCAAGAAAGACAAAGCTTCTTGAACACCAACGGCAACAGCAACAACAACAAACATTAACAACTGCAACAATACAAAAAAGTTGTCGATAAGAATTAAAAAGGTGACGTCTCAAATAACAGTAGTGCTTGGTGTTCTAAGCAACGACAGCAACTGCATCAAAAAAGGCGTATCCCCCTTTTTATTATTTTTTTAAATTATAACGTGTCATCATTGTTTGTTCTTCCACTTTCTGCTTTTTCATTCGTTTTGACCAGCCAAAAGTACAATATTTATCAATACAGTTGTGACTTTGTGAACGCAGATTTTTAGTGGCTATGAGGCACTACAGTACTTTTCGATCTGGGTTTAGAAGTGCATAAGTTTACATGTGTGTACATATTTAAATTTAGTTATCAACGTCCCTGTTACACTAGTAATGTTTATTTAACTGAAACACAATCGTTTTCAGAATAGACAGTTGAATTTTTATATCACATCTTTAGTGCATGTTATGAAGTTGTTACAGTGGCTGAGAACAAAAGCGGGCAACATTTTTTAAATCATATTCCGCCGTTGCTTTCTATAACAAATTTGTATTTGTATAATATGTATAGGATAGCTCCAGCATAATGCTAGGACCACAACTGGGACGAACAACGAATTTCGTCCACGTCGACGAATTCGTCGATAAGAGTTCGCTGCATAAATTCGTCGTGTGAAGCACAACAAAGACGAATTCACTCAGCGAATTACTTTCTTATATTTGATAAAGTTGGTTATTGTGTGTGCAAAGACAGAAAGAGAGAGAGAGAATAAATTGTTTTTTCGTCGTTCGTCAAAGTACAAAATACAAATAAATCTATCTCAAGGTAGAGGTCCATAGCTCGCTTTTTGCGCGTTACGCTTTCTATGCATCTGCCAAAAAAGTAGAATCAATGTAATAGTATTTGACAAGTTACATTGCAAAAAGCGCAGCAAAAAGTAGCTCTACTTTCTACTTTTGTACGCGTTACAAGCACCATGAAAGAAAGTCAGCTGTTCTTGAATGCTAAAGATGTTACTTTATTTCTTACGTTATCGATAAATATTATTTTTCTTTTTTTTCAATAAAAAAAATTTCTTAGTAAAAAAAACTTGTTTAATAAAATATGTGAATATTTTCATTAATGCGATGTATTTTAATTAACTTTCCAGCACACTTTTCTCGGTAACAAATTTTGCATATTAGTTATCGATTACTTTTACGTACTGAGTGTCATCTCCGCTGAATCTGTATTAAATAGCTGCTTAGAAAAGTTATTGCTTAAGCCAATAATGTTCATACATTTATATGTAATTTTCAATTTACTTACATTAAAGTCAACAACAGCCGACCATCTGCTGGAATAGCCCTGGCCGAGTTCTTCTCAAGACTATCTTTTAAAATGCTGAATAAATAGTCAAAGACATCTGCAGACATTCTTGTCGCGGTTCGAAATTGCTCAGGGTCAGAAGTTTTAATTTTTTAAATGTGGTTTCAAAAAACCCACTTAAATTCCGTTCTAAATATAGGGTGTTTTTTATTGAGGTATAGAACTTTAAGTTGGCATCACTTTTTTAACTGGCGGCCATTTTGTCAGCTGTCAAGTGATTAATATTTAGTTTGGTTTGCCATTTCATCATGAACAGGTTGACAAGAGAACAACGCTTGCAAATCGTGCAAATTTATTTCGAAAATAATGGTTCAGTTCGCGAAGTTTACCGCAAGCTCCGTCCATTTTATGGTCGACATAATCGTCCATCAGAGCAATTAATTCGGTTAACCGGTCAATTGGCCACCAAGATCGTGTGATTTGACACCATTGGATTATTTTCTTTGGGGATATGTGAAGTCGCTCGTCTACGCCAACAAACCAGAAACGTTAGGGGACTTGGAAGCCAACATTCGTGGCGTTATTGCCAACATACGGCCCCATATGCTCGAAAAAGTGGTTGAAAATTGGACCTGTAGAATTGGCTTTATTCGAGCCAGCCGCGGCGGCCACATGCCCAAAATCATATTTAAACGTTAATGGCATAAAATTATCCTTCCAATAAAGCCAAATTGATGAACATTAAAACGATTTTCTTGTATTTTATTTCAATTCGAAGTTCTATATCTCTAAAAAAAAACATCCTGTATTATTTGTAATGAAATCATAATTACTACGAGGTATCTCGTAGCTGGCCTTATCGATACGGATGTCGACTACGACATAACTCGTAGTTGGCAGTGAATGCGCTAGGTAAAGTAAGGTAAAGGGTGTTTTTTATAGAGTGACACAAGTTTAAATCATAATAAAACAAGGAAATATATTTTTAATATCAATGAAACGGGCTTTATTGGAAAGAAAATTTTATGAAATTTATGTTGGAATATGATTTCTGCCATGTGACTTAACACAACCCCAAAGAAAATACTCCAATTAATTGGCCATTACGTGAAATTATTTTTATTTTTCATCAAAAGTTTCTTTGAGTAAATCAATTGTAGCGCCCGCTGTGTGGCATGTGGCTCCGTCAGCAAGATTAATGCCACTTAATTGAGGTACGAAAAAATTTCGAATTTCCGCTCACCATTGACAGTAACATTCTGACCATCATCGTTTTTGAAAACATCTTGAAGTCGTTTAGCTCACTCTTTAAGTCTTATTTTATGTTGGGGTGGTCTGTGCTGTTTCTAATCCTTTCTACCTCTTCTTTTTTCACCTCCTAGACGTTCAATATCTTAGAATAAATTCTATTAAATCCTGTCTGAATATAGGAATTAGTGGCATGTTCAGCAGCCTATTTAATATTTTCGTTATGATTGGCAATATAAGATTCAATATCATCGTGTGTTCCTAGCATAATGTTTTTCATACAATGACTACCAAGATATTTTTTTAATCCCAGCCAGTTAACAGGATTGATCATCTTGACATATGGGTGAGGTAAATCACTTCTTAAGCCGCGTTCAGACTATTATACTTTGTATTTATACTTGTCAAAAATTCAAATAATACGTGCAAGTGTGATAGTCTGAACGCAAAATGTCATAAAAGTGGCAAATAATACGATAAAAATTTTGACATCCCATAAGACTTTTTCGTTTTTAGAAAATTTTCTAAACGATTATACTTTTCATTAGATCAGGGTTGCATTTTCACACAAACCAAATTTCCAAGTCGGCTGTTTCGCCGCCTTTAGCGTGTCGTCATTGATGCAATATTTTGTCATATGTATATCGGCTCAAAATTTTTAATAAGTGAATCGTATGAAAGTATATTTCGTTGACGTAATTTTTTAACGTTTTTGTAATATCTTTTCTGCTATTTACATAGAATATTTTTAACTGTTGAATTTTTTCAAGTGCCGACACGTCCCCGCCTACATGAAACCGCTTTGCCGCCGCTAGTCAATGAATAGCACAGACATTTTCATTGAACAGCTGTTTTGTTTTCTGCTTGTATTACACATTTTATTTGAAGTGTGATGGTCTGAACACAATATGTGATTTTACGTTCGATTTTTTGACAGTCGCAACGAATGTATTTAGATTTCTGTATCGTAAAATGTGATGAAAGTATTAATACTTGTATAGGGTGTTTTTTTTAGAGGTATAGAACTTCGAATTGAAATAAAACACAAGAAAATCGTTTTAATGTCCATCAATTTGGCTTTATTGGAAGGATAATTTTATGCCATTAACGTTTAAATATGATTTCGGGCATGTGGCCGCCGCGGCTGGCTCGAATAAAGCCAATTCTACAGGTCCAATTTTCAACCACTTTTTCGAGCATATGGGGCGAAATTATGCGCTCATCGAATGTTTCCTTCAATAAATCGATTGTGACGAGCGCTGTGTGGCATGTAGCGCCGTCTTGTTGGAACCACAACTCATCCACATTCATGCCATCCAATTCGGGAACAAAATAGTCGGTTATCATGGCTCTATACCGGTCTCCATTAACGGTAACCAACGGTCGACCATAAAATGGACGGAGCTTGCGGTAAACTTCGCGAACTGAACCATTATTTTCGAAATAAATTTGCACGATTTGCAAGCGTTATTCTTTTGTCAACCTGTTCATGATGAAATGGCAAACCAAACTAAATATTAATCACTTGACAGCTGACAAAATGGCCGCCAGTTAAAAAAGTGATGCCAACTTAAAGGTCTATACCTCAATAAAAAACACCCTCTATAATAGTCTGAACGGGGCTTTAGTGGTTTATTAATAAATAAATTACGTAGTTGACAAGGTTCGAGCATACATGTATGTATGTATGTGTGTATGTTGTTTGTTGTTTTATTACAAAATACTTTCGAACTTGAAAAAATATTGAATTGCACTTTGTTTCCAGTTAAGCTTCAATTGCCTGAATTAAAATTTTTTGAGTGCTTATTGAGAATAAACTTATTTATTTTTTTTTTTAAATTCTTTCTGTTTATCGGAAAATAGCAAATCTAGACAGAAACACTCCTCACGATCTATAGAAGATACATATGTGTTACATACAACCAAGTCTTATATGTATACATAGAGATTTCAAATCAAAAATCTAAAAAAAAGATATGCTAAAAAAATAATAATCGAAACAACAAACAGCTGCTGCTTTGGCTGCTTTCATAATATCGTTAAAAGCGGCTGCAGTGTATGGGTAAGTGATAAGTCTTCATGTGTTAAACAACTTATGAATGAATTTAAATCACATCATAACCTAAGAAAACAACAATATGGATGAAATGACTGGTTAAATGGATGGATGGATGGAGTTAACTTTGCCTGCACAAACATGTTACGTACGCAAGTAAGTACGAGTACGTAACTGAAAACAGTAACGAAAATCTAAATTGTCTTGTAGGCGAGTGTTTTCATTACACTGCTTTTAACTTTTTCTTATACATTGTTGTCGTTTCTTTTATATTTATATGTACATTATTGTTTATTTGCCTGAAAGTGGTCGTCTCCTATTTTACATGTGCCATGATGAGACAATAAATGATGACGATGATAATGATGGTGATGGCAGTTGGAATTGTTAAACCACTGAAACACATGTTTTACTTTATTTGCCGTTTGTCCATTTCAATAAATTGTCTTAAAAATTCTATACGAGTATGTGTATGTTTTGAGTAGTCGTAGGTAGACATCATCATACTCCGTATCGTTTATTTAAAAATAAATTTACATAATAATAGTTAAAACAGTTTTGTCGTTTCCGGTGCTACTACATACATGCAACTGTTGCTCTGCCCGGTTGTCGTTATTATGATAAATAACATACTTAAAAGTATTAAACAGTATGTGATTTACCGAGATAATGAATTGATGTAAGAATATGTTTATTCAATGGATACGTTATATAATAAATAATGGGAATATCACTTAATTGCTTATTACATTTTTGTTAAACAGATTTGATCTTGAATATTTTGCCAAGTAAACATCCGTCTAGTCCGTAAGTCTACTTTTAGAGCTGGTAATTTTTTCGCCTGACAAAGCTTTATTTTTTTATATACATTCTTTTTTTTTTAATGTATGTGCCCTTAAAAAATGCATTGAATACAACTCTTATATCTAAAGCAGAACAGAGTGCAGAATCGAGACTCTTATTTTATAGTTCTCAAAAAGTCAATTTAAAAAACTTTTAAAACCTCAAGTATGGATTATGTGTCTGTTCTTGTACTTCATTCGCTCCATGAAGTTAAGTACATATTAAAGTTAATATTTTTAGAGTTTGTGTGAATTACGCATGAATGAATGAACAGAGGACCAAGGTAGATCTATTGTATGTATCCCTTGCCATGTGCTAGAGCACCTCATCCAGACCTACTCTCCTGATGAATCTCAGGATTGCTAGTGGGTCTAGTATTGGCAGTTCCCAATCCTCCGATAGGTGCTTGCCCAATTGGCTATATCTTCTGTAGCATAACGCTTCACAGTCTTTCAGAATATGCTCTGGAGTTTCATCGTCGTGATCACAGAATCTGCACAGGCACATGCCAAGTCTTTGGAGGTGTTTTGTCAGTCTACAATGGCCTGTGAGGAAGCCTGTGAGCATTTTTTTTATAATTTTTACTCGAGGACATGAGAACTATGAAACGATTTTGGTTATACGTTCCAGTCATTGGCTTTGCAAGCCTCAATCCAGGGAGCTTGAGCAAGAGGTGTTCCCTATTACTCTTAATCTCCGTCGATATATATTCCCGGATTTTGTCCAATCCGAGTCCGCAAGACGGTTTTGGTCCGACCATGGGTGTACTAGCCCCCCTTCTTGCTATTTTGTCTGCCATTTCATTTCCTACCACCCCAGCATGTCTAGGAACCCAGCAGAGTGAGACCTTATTCATGCTACTTAGCTGATTTAGCTTAATGCGGCATTCCCCAGCTAACTTAGAGGTAAACTCATATGAGCTGAGCGCTTTGATTGCAGCCTGACTATCCGAGCAAATGGCTATTTCTCTTCCTCGGTAGCCCTTATCAAGATTAAATTGTCCGCATATCTCAATGGCATAAACTTCCGATTAAAAAATGGTAGGAGATCTTCCCAACGACTCGTGGTAGTTAGTTCCCACACCAGAACCTGCCAGCGCTCTGGAGCCATCAGTGTACCAGTGTGCCAGTTCCAAGGAAATACCGGGGTTGTATTTCCTCCCATTCCCTTCTATTGGCCAGAACAGTTCCAAAGCTATTGTCGAAGTCATACACTTTATTCATTACGTCAGAGGGTTGCGCAAGTAGGGGAAATCGTCTTGCCAGGGATGATTGCTCGCATTGTCTAATTAGACAGTCCCTGTGTGTGTCCTTCCCGGCGATGCTGATTACTTTTTGTCTGGCAGCAGTCTCTATCACAATCGTCAGAGATGTGAGTTCAATGAGGACTTCCATAGCCGCCGTAGGACACGTCCTCATAGCCCCTGTTAAACAAAGGCATGCTAGCCTCTGTAATTTCTTTAACCGATCTCTATCCGACCAGGCAACAGCACCATAAGTGCTCATCAAACAATTTCAAAAAAGGTAATCGAGTTTGGAATTAAGCATTTTTGGTGGAAGCTTTTCTTTACTGGATTACCAACTTAATGATTTTAACAAGGCGTGAGACTAAACTAATGGATCCTTGAAAAGTACTTAAGTAATTTATTGTAGGAAATAATTATTTTTTCGTTGTGGGAAATATCTTCTTTTTTTTGATGGAACTACTTTTTATAGTCGAAAAAAATTACTTCCATTTTTCTTAATGTAAGTAGTTCACTTTTTTTGATTGATGAACTTTATTAAAACCGAAAATGAAAAAAATTATTTGGAACTAGCTACTTATATTTAAAGTATAATTTTCCAAAATGTGAGTACTTATTTTCTTAGTTTAAAATAAATAAGTAGACAATTTAGAAATATATATAATTTATTTAAAATAACTACATATTTTGGCAATGCTTTCAAGTCATCTTTTAAAACCCAAAGAATATGTTCAATTTCTGCTTTCTATTTTTTAAATTTTACGTAATGTGATTTGTAAGCGAGTACTTCAGTTTGGCAATCAAAAAAGTAAGTCATTGTATGGCCAGTAGTTCAGATGGTAATGTCTTATTTTTTTGCTGGGGGTGATGATAGATCTCACTATCATGGTGTACGAGGTGTGTTTAAAAAGTTTCGCGAATTCGAATTCGAATTTTTATTTTTTTTTGTGGCGTTATGTTGGTACTCATGTCTCTCACTTATGCCGACAACTTCGGCCATTTTGAATGTTCAGTTAATTGTTGACAGCTGCTTTGCTTGCACGTGTTTTGGCTCGTCTTCGATTTTTACCTATTTAAAAAAAATGGAACAAAGAACCTGTAGAAAATTTTGTGTGAAAAACGAAATTAAGTGCGCGGATGCATTCCGAATGTTGACTGTGGCATACAGAGAAGCTACCTTGGACCAAAGCAACGTTTATCGGTGGTAAAAAATGTTCTCAGAAGGCCGAGAAGATGTGAACGGGGAAGAGCGTCCCAGACGCCCGAGCACTTCAACAACAGATGAAAAAATTGATGAAGTGAAGAAAATGGTATTGGCCAATCGTCGAATCACCATTAGAGAAGTTGCTGAGGACCTAGACATATCGATTGGCTTGTGCCATTCGATTTTTATCAATGATTTGGGCATTAGACGGGTCGCCGCGAAATTCGTACCAAAATTGCTCAATTTCGACCAAAAACAGCATCGCATGAACATTGCTAATGAGCTGTTGGACTCTGGCCGCGACGACCCAAGTTTGCTACAGAGGGGGTCATAACTGATGACGAATCGTGGGTTTATAGTTATGACGTGGGAACCAAAGCTCAATCATCTCAATGGAAGCTGCCGCACGAACACGAAGACTGAAAAAAGCGCGCCAAGTTCGGTCGAATGTGAAAGTTTTGCTTACAGTTTTCTTTGATTGCAGGGGCGTGGTGCATCATGAGTTCTTGCCACAGGGTAGAACGGTCAATAAGGAATATTACCTGCCAGTTATGCACAATTTGCGCGAAGCAATCCACCAGAAACGCCCGGATTTGTGAAAGAACAAAAATTGGCTTTTGCACCACGATAACGCCCCTGCTCACACATTGTACGGTATTCGCCAGATCTGGTCCCTTGTGACTTTTTCGTGTTCCCGAAACTGAAGAGGCCCTTGAAAGGATGACGATTGATAAAAACGGCATCGAAGGAGAAGCTGAACAAAATAAAAAAATGATAATTTTTTGAAGTGATTCGAAGATTGGAAAAAACGTTGGCATAAGTGCATTGTATCTGAGGGTGATTGCTTTGAAGTTCCATGCTGATAGTACTAAGACTCCTTCCATGACCATAATTGCTATATTTTCACGCTCTTATAGCTTTCGCCAAAATATCAGCTGGCAACTTGAGTAAACGCAGCTTAAGAAGGAGTCACTCTAAGTGTGCTTGGTATAATCACCGAAAATGTTATAATGTTGAACAATAATAACAAAAAAAGAAATTAAGTATGTATAAAAATTTTTTGGTTATCTTACGCATTTCATCTGTTCTATAAAAATGTTATTGGATCTTACACAACCTCTTTATCCATTTGCTACATTTATTGAAAATTCACACGAAAATAGTTTTAATGAATCAATCGATTTATTTCATTAAACCTTTTGTCACAGATTAGGCACCGCTTTATCAAATATTTGGCAGGATCTAACAAAATCAAAAATGTACTCGTATCACCTCAAAAAAGATTCACATAATTGAGTGCACCATAGAAGAAAGCCCTGCCAGGCCTTAGTTAAGTAACAATGGAGAACAGAAACACTAAAGATTAAACAGCCAGTCATAATAACAAAATTGTGTATTCTTAAATCTAAAAATCAAAATAAAAAGTGTCTACAGATTTAACGCTTGCTTGCATTTGAGTTATTTTGAATCACAACCAAATGCATAATACAATAGTTATTCCTCTGTAGAGTCACACATACATACATACAGAGTTTGGGTAAAAATTAATTCCCTATAATCGCAGTGAACCCACTACTTTTAATGCGACTGTGTGTCAATGATGTCAATATCGATAATAATGAGCAGAAGAAGTATGCATATTTTTGTCTGTTTTATAATATTTTAGATTCAGTTTATTGTTGCTGTTGCTTTTGTCGATGTTTTCAAAACCAGTAGCAATTTTGAATGAAACACTACTCTGTGCTGTCTGTATCTTAATGGATTTGATTTGTGTGAGGTTTGATTATGTTTAATTTTTTTTAAAACTTTTTTCAACTGCTCACTATACACACATACATAAATTTTTAAACAGACGAATGTTCTTGTTATTTCCCATTTAAAACTGTTAAATTTTGTCTCTTTCTTTTAAAGATTATGCATCAGTTTGAGTTTGAAGGTGTATCTGAGCATCAATAGAATCGAAAAATCAATGAAGGCATAAAATAAAAAATAAACAAATTTTTAATATTTAAACCAAATACTCGTGCACATTACGACTGAAACAATAGGGTTTTATTTTATATAAACTTTACTGTCCACGGGAATTAAACAGGTATTATTTTGCTACACGGCTGCTGTTGCTGCTAATGCTCTCTGAATTGTTGGATTTGTACAATATTATTATTATTTTATTTAAAGCAGAAAAAAAGTGTTTAGGCATTATGAGTTCGACGTCTTGTCGTCGCTGTTGTCAACTCATTTGAAAGAGAATCATCGTGCGTCCCGCATGAACATCAAATAAACACAGATTTTATGGCCTTTTGTAGTAAAACTTTAACTAATCACATTGTTATTGATTTTAAAATACAAGTTCAAGACTATAATTTTATGTGAGCGAGGGTCGCTGGAATTAATGGGACACTTTAGCTTTGGTGAATAACCAACCGCGTAGTCCGATTTTTGTGGATTTTGTGTTATTGATGCTAAAACACCCTTCTCTTTTTTTTAACAAAAAACAAGTCCACTTTATATCTACATTTCCATACGGATTTGATCAATAAAGACATACATACATAGATATTTTCAGTATCTTGCAAACCTCTGTTGATATTTTATTATTTTATTACATTTGAAGTTTTCGACAGCTGACGAATTTTGCCACATAAAGAAACTCAAATATATGAGATAAGGTTAAGTTGCAGAGGTTGCCAGTTTAGAGCTTAAAACCAGCCCACTTGGGCCCTAGTTGGTCCCGTTGTATTAGCTGGCACGTAGAGAGTAAAGAAATGTAATTTATTCTACGTTAGTCTATTCGGTAATGCGCTGAATCAACTTGACGACCGTATAAACGTTTAATATAGCAGTTTGGCAGCAGCGGACTGCCCAGTAAAATCAGCATTTTCTTATTCTGCTCTCTTTTCCTGCTCCTCATTACGACAACTTCTACAGAAGTCATTGTATGGTAGACGTAATCTCCTATCGTATCCACCTACAAACCAGCGGCGTTTAATTACCGCAACAAGTATGTACATTGGCACGCGAAGTATACCCTCCAGAATTGCAGATATACTACAATCGTGTTGGGGCCATATTTGCCTCGTTATCGAGCAGGTGACCTCGTTAGACCATTTGGTCTGTACGCTACCAAATAAATCAAGCTAAACTTGGGTCTTAGCACTTTAACGGGACGAATCTGCATTCGAGCTCCAGATCCGGCTAGTTTATCCGCAGTGATATTTCCGGGCATATTGTTATGCCCTGGAACCCAGAGTTCATCCAAATTTTAATATCTTGCATAAGACATCCGTCATTCTTACCGCAGGTTGGATGTTATGCAGACACCCGATAGAGACTTGATTGCAGCTTTGCTGTCCGTACAGATTTGCATGTATATATCAGTTTAGAAGATGCGATTTTACTGCCGCTAGATAAGCATTTTTCCCCCATATTCAAATCTGAGAAAACAAGGTGAATATAACAAGGTTAATATAATATTCAAAGAAACTTTTTAATTTTGAAATAATTTTATTCCATGTTGATTTAACATTCTAGTACTGTTGAATCAAAATAAAGAATTTTGTTGAGTCAATGTCTTTTTGAAGTTAAAACAACATGAATGCGGTATTGAAATAACACGAACGACCATGTTGAATCAAAGTTATTTAAAGTTGAAGCAACATGAATTAAAATTATCCTTCCAAGCAATTTTCTATGCAAAAGTACCATAACTAAGAGTTTATCATGTGCGATTATTGTCACTTGGATGCTACAAAATCTCAAGACTGATCTGCAGCCAGACAAACTTTTAATACCATTAGTCAGGGAATAACTTAAATACGGCCATGTCACAGAGTTTAATTCCGTTCGGAAACGGAATTGAATCCACCTCAAAATATATAGCCCTAGCCGGAGCATAACCCAAAATACCAGCGCCCCCCAACACTTTGAACTCACCTGACAAAGTTCCGTATTTTAGTTTTCTTTTTTAGACACCATCTCCTACAAAAATGGGATGGCTTGAATTCCGATTCCGAACGGAATTGAGCTCTGTGACATGGCCGATACTCACCAGATTATATATTGCTTGCCGGAAAATTTCGCTGCTACAAATCTTTTATTTTGCAGAAAGACAAAACACGATTACTCATGTTTTTAATTTCTTCAAAAAAAAAAAAAAAATTTAATGATTTCAAATACTTCATTGACAAAAGGAGGATCGTAGGCAGTTTATAATCCAGCCTCGTTTTTTTTATCCTCAAAAATTTATGTTAATTTTTCTAAAAACTTTTTGGTTGACTAAATGCTTTTATTTTTATGTAGTATTGATAGATTTTGACTTAATTAGATCAATACATTTTATACTTTTGTCTATTGTGTGATTTCAATCAAAAAAAAAAGAGAACTCAACATCGGCTTACCACTTGAGAGACAAACACAATGACGTTAACAACTTGCTACCACTACTGAAATATTTTTTTATTATTAATGCCACCGTTAGTTATCTATCTCTATGAATGTGTATTGGAACTAACTGACTAACTGATACATTTATAAATAAACACATGTGTATATACATATACGAGTATCCATATTAAATGAAAACAATACGAATGGCAGAGTTTGAAGTATAGTCAGCAGTTGAGTGATGTTATTCGATCAAATTCCCATTTGGGAAACGTCTTTACATTTACATTAATTTATTTTGTTAAGCTGATTTCTTTTTCGTTTTGTTGTATTTCTTTTTCATTTTATTATCAATCACGGCAGCTTTTTGGGTTACATCTTTAAGTCTTTTCTTTTCACTTCAATCTTTTCACCTTCTTAGTAGTATATCTCATGTGTCTTGAGGTATTTTTTTTTTGTTTTAATCGGTTTATTTTTCATGCCGCTGCTTTTCCTCTTTCGGTGTATTTTTTTTTTCTTCAAATATCAATCCCGAACTTTAGGGAAAAATCTTCTTTTGTTACCAAACTGTTTGTTTAATATTTATTTTCGATATTTTCCTCTTGGATCTATATGTAGCACGTAATATCTAAATGCATTTACAGTTGAGCACAAAACTCAAAAAATAAATTAACTTAATATTCATGCAGTGTTTTTTGGGTTTCTTTTTGGGGGGAGCACCTTTTTTTAAACCTTTTTTTTTTAGATAATTCAAGCACAAATTTGAACTTCACTGGATATTCAATTTGCTGCTTTTTTCTCCAAGTAAAATTTACTTATAATACAATAAACCCATTCGCCGCAGCAAGCTACCGACTACAAAATGTCAGGGATAGAACATGAATCAAAAAAAAACAAGATTGCGCAGGTCGGTTATTTTATTTTCTGCTGGTGACGTAGACATAGAATATTTGTTGTAAGCAAATTACATATATTGCTCTCTCTCTCTCTCACACACACTTTCCACAAAAAACACACGTTTGTATTCTATGATGACGTAGATGTGCAGTAGAAATTTTTTTGTACGGCTGAATGCGCAATCTTGTTCTCTTAATTCATGTTTACACACCGAGCCGTAACCTCCAAAAAAGCGTAACCGACACATATTTTGGACCTCGTTTTTTTTTCGACGAAAATCGATTATTTACGATCGCATATGATCGATTTTGTTAAAAAAAACTAAGTTTGAAAATTATGTCGTTAAACTAATTTCTATTTTTTTGGCGACAATGATTAATTACAGTGTTGCCAGCATAATACAAAATGTTCCATGAATGATATATTACAATTATTTAATATTATTTAACAGAAATAATATCGCGAAATTGGTGTAAAGAATAAATTTATTCATTTCTATATTTTTACATGATGTAATAACTTTTTCAAAGAGTAACTTAATTTATATAAATGCGAAATATTTGATGGCGACAATACTGTTATATGTTTTTGTACTTGAATATCAGGTGCTGATAATGCTGCTGTTGTCTCCAGCATCATATGAAGTCGTGTGTTCGTGTAGACTGCTGCGGTGAATGGGTTAAATGCATAAAGCGACCATTAGCTCCCAGTCTTCGACACAAACATCAAATTACAAACCAAATATAATTTCATATCTTTTATAGCTTAAGTTTAATATTTGTTAATGCGCTAATAATACCAAATTATTATTTTACTTATTAAGTGAAATATTTTTTATTGAAAATACATTGAAATTGATTATTGAGGAGTTTAGCTGGATTTCATATCTTTTATAGCATTTCTATATCTTCATTGTGGGTTTAATTAGAACCAATTGACCTCTTACTTATGATTCTTCTAGTTTTATTCACTTATATTCACGTCTGCCACAATTTATGAAAGTGAAATGAATTGGATTTGCTTTTCATATTTAACATATATGTACGTAAATTCAAATTACATACAAATTGGCTTTAATATAAAAAGTTCCTCAGCTCTCATTGTTCCGAAAATATACCACTACGTACTCCAAAAGACGTGGACAACGCTATTGGTAACTTCGATGAACAGCTTAGACTAGCTGCTCAACACGCTACAACAATTACCAAGCTAAAAAGACACACCAGAGTTTATTCAGCGGATGTGGACAACTTCTTGCACAGAAAAGAAAAATTCGTAGAGAGTGGCAGGCGCAGAGATCACCTCAACTCAAAAATAGGTTGAAAGAATGCATAAAACGGCTTCGAGAGCTGTTAGAATCGCGTAGAATTGCGTCCGTTAACAAATACTTGGAAACGCTTGACGTTACCTCACATTTAGACTACTCATTGTGGCGCGCAACAAGAAACAGTAAGCGTAAGTAAGCCTCCTCTGCGTACTTCAAGCAGTGATTGGGCAAGAAACGACATCGATAAAGGCAACCTCTTCTCCAACCACCTTCTAAACGTTTTCAATCCAAACATATCGTCAGACTTAATCGAGTTACCATCATTTTTACTTGTAGAAGCTGTAACGTTAAGATTTGAAGCTCAGGAAATCGTAAAAGCTATTGCCGACTTAAAACCTAAAGAATCTCCTGGTATTGATAAGATTAGTAATAGGATGCTTTTGGAGCTACCTAACACAGCAGTGAGAATTTTATTATTCACATTTAATGCCAATTTGCGTCTCGTCTCAACTACTTCCCTCAGAAATGGAAACTTTCACTAGTCATAATGATACCGAAGCCGGGAAAAGACCATACAAACAAAGGTAGAGTCGTACAAACCTATAAGCTTGTTACCAAATGTATCCAAACTTTTCGAAAAGCTTCTAGTACTGAAACTGAACCCCATACTGATCGAGAAGAGATGTATTCCGAACCACCAATTTGGATTTAGAAAAAACCACAGCACTATTGAACAGACTCACAGACTTGTAAACGTGATCAAGAAGTCTTTTGAAAACAAACAATATTGTTTTGCTTTATTTATAGACGTTTGGTGTACAAGGTTAGGCAAAATTTGCCTCTAAACATTTCTACGACTGGTCGATCCTTCATTGTAAAGTATGATCACTTTTTAAGTACCCCTCAACCAATTAGAGCCAGAGTTTCCAAAGGAAGTATCTTAGGCCCGCTTTTATATTTATTATATACTTCGGATATGCCTACAGAAAACCACGTTCACATATCTACTTTTGCTGATGACACTACCCTGCTTTGCTTACACGAAAACCCCCAAGAGGCATCCAGACGCCTACAGGCTCATGTGTCACAACTGGAGAAATGGTTAAAGAAATGGCAAATAAAATTCAATGAGCAGAAATGTATTCATATTACATTCAACGCTGCGCAGAGATATATGCCCACCTATTACAATTAATGATCCAAAAGTACCATAACACTCTGAGGTGAAGTATCTCGGTACACAGAAAAAAAAGATTTGTAAATACAATTAATTTATTTGTGAATACAATTAAAATATTATTTAAAAAGGCACCTACAACGATTTTTGTAAATACAAACACACATTTGTAACATTATTATTGACAATTGAGTTGTTAACGAAAAACAAAAATTTTTAATGAATTTGTTTTTCAAACTCTATAATGTGTGTTTTTTGTTAGTTTTTTTTTATTTTTATTTAGAACTTGGTGTCTTTTGTAAATTTTAAAGTTATTTATTTTTCCACACAACCTTCGAAACTAAATGTGTTTGGGATGAGTCGAACCGGCAATCTCTTGACTAATAGACTAACGTGCTTACCACTCAGCTAAAGAGCAAATCGTTTTGATAATGCAAATAATGAATACACGCAAACATGTTTTCTATGTTTCTTCACACAAAAAAGTAATATGAATGAGTTTGTAATATTAATTAAAATATTTGTAATATCAATTAAAATATTAATTAAATTTTCACCTATAAACAATTTGATAATATCAATTAAGTTTTTCCACTCAAATTAATTAATACAATTAAAAATTTAATTGAATCAATTAAATTATTAATTGAAAACATTAATTGGTGAATACTTTTTTCTGTGTTCTACATGTGCGCTTTGCGTTGATATAATTTAAAAATAACATTGTTGAGTGAAAAAAACATATACAACACGAGCAATCAAAAAATACAACAACAATAGCACATGACCGCGTTGGGTCAATCAACAAGCAAGATAAACACCAACACAAAGAAATTAAATTAAATGATATTCTAAAATGCGCGGTATTGCTAAATATTGTATTAAATTAATGACAAATATTGTTGAAATTAAAATTTTTTTTCAATAAAATGGTTTTGTTGAACATAATTCTTGTCTATTTTTTTCTGTGTATACACTTAGACAGACGCCTAACCTGGCAGCACCATGTAGAGGCAGAGCTGACACAAATCAAACTTAAAACCGCTCAACTAAACTGACTTATTGGCAGGAACTCTATCCTTAGCCTTGACTGCAAGTTGCTAATCTACAAATCAATTCTTAAGCCAATATGGAGCTATGGAATACAAATGTGGGGCACTGCCTCAACATCAAACGTTGAAAAAATACAAAGGCGACAAAACAAAATTCTCAGAATGATCACTGCTGCCCCATGGTATATAAAAACCTCGAACATTCACAAAGACCTAAAGGTACCACCTGTTAAAGATGAAATTTTAAAACCTGCGTCAATATATTTAAAAAGCTGGAAACACAACCAAATATTCTCGCCCGTAAAATACTAGATGATAGAGGCTACAGTCGCTTGAAAAGAAGGGGCATTGTGGCCATTAGTAGAACATATTAATGCATGATAACTAAATATTTTGTCTGGCAATGGCTGGACTTGATTTAAATTTTTAGATTTAAGATTTACATACTTATTGTTAGTTCAATTGATTTTGAAGATTCAATAAATAAATAATAAGATTTAAAAAAAAATAAATTTTTTTGTAGTTTAGTGCAAATTTAGCGTGTTATATTTTTGTTAAAATGAACTTGGCAACACTGAATCGTCTTAGCATGTTGTGCCTCCACCCGTTAAATGTCTCTTTTCATTTTTAACTTTAATGAAGTTTTGATGATAATCACTGCCCTATTCAATATATAAAGATGTATTTTATACTTTTATATGTTAAGTATTTCAAATAAAATTGAAAAAGAGGAATTTTTAAGTCTTTAGGGTCTTCCGTTTTGCATTGTTTTCATACTTTATTTGCTGCTGCTGCTGGTGCTGCTGCTGCTGCTGCTGCTGCTACTACTGTTGCTGCTTTAGCTTGTCTCGGCTTTTGTTTTGCTGTTGTCGTTATTTTGTATTGTCTTGCTGTTGCTGTTGATTTTGTGACCAAAACAATTTGTACATTGTTAATATTATGAATACTTTATATACAATGAATTATGATCTTTACGACACAATATACGTTTTGTCTGTTCATATTAAAAAAAGAAATATTTGAAAAAAAAGAACTTACTTCCACTCACATAAATAAATATGTATGTGCGTTTCTAAAAAGCGAGTTGTTAAGACACCAAAGCAACAAAACAAAAATAACAACAGCAAATGCTAACGTTAACATTTTGATTATTTAAGTCTTTAATAGTTGCTACGATTTGTTGCCGTTGCTGCGTTTACAAAACTTTGTTGGTGGCCACAAAGCCATTGTGCCGTAGACGATCCTCATTCATCCACATCTAGTAGAAGTGTTTTTGAATTTAGTGACGGCAACTACAATGTACTGTCCAGTTTTTATTTTTTATTTTTTTTCGCTTTTTTATTAAACATTTTTTTTTTAAATTCCCTCATTCAAAACGTTTTTTTCTTTTTTTTAATTTTAGTAATTTGAAATGCTACTGTTTGATTATGGCATTATTATGGAAATTTAATACGTTTGATGATGATTTGATTTCCCTTTTTTTTTCAATAAAAAACACAAAGAAATTGCATCAACGAAGACGACTAAATGGAGAAATATGTTGGATTGAGTTGTTAGAGCAACGGTTCCCAAATGGAACTGATTGATTGCAGAAAATATTGTTTAGGAAATTACAAAATAAGTGTTTTTTAAAATATACATGCACAACTTCTTAATTGCAAGAGTTAGCGGGAAAACAATGTCCCTGGAGTCCGCAAATCACAGGTCTTTCATAAACCGCTTTTTATTCCTAAATTTAATTAAAACAAGGTGTGTGCGAGAGATTATAGACAATAAATGAAAACCAAATTAGAAAGAAAAAGATCGAAGAAGAAGATTAATTTAAAACGACTGAAATCCATTATTCATAGAATATAACATCGTGCAAATGTCCGCAGCGGCTTCCCTGAATGGCGCGCATTTGAAATTACTAATTTTCCATGATTTTGGCGTGTAAGTCAGGCATATAATATGTTGGTTTTGAGAGCCGTTGTGGCTTATGGCTTATTCGCACAGAAAAACTCACCTCTAAATGATGAGACCAGGCCCTCAAATCACTTGTGCAGAAAGTTCAACGTGACATGCATGAGCTTTGTGGCACATAGCGCAGTCCTATTAAAACCACATGTCGTTAGTGATCATGTGATGAAATACTGGCCAAACGAAGTTGGCAATCATGGACCATTTGGCCAATGTCATTCGCAGAGAAATTAGGACCAATGACGCCTCTAGCCCAAAATCAAACACTGCCTTTTTTGCCGATACGCTCGGTGGTCAAAAATCTCTTGAGAAATTGTAGCTCCCAAAATTAAGAATTTCTTTTTTTGACGTATCCATTCATTTTGAAATGACCCTCATCGCTGATTATGATTATTCCATGCGAATCACAGTCAGTTTCCATCTGCTTCAGGTACCCCTTAACAAACATACTTCGTCGTCCACGTTTGTTTACCTTCAGATCTTATGTCAGTTGAATTTTATGCGGCAACAGTCCTTAGTTACTCAGAAACATTCGCTTAGTTGTGTTCTACGAAAGCCAGAGTTCTTGGGAGCGACTGCCTTCGATTCTCTTTCACACTTTCATGGACAGCGGCGGTGTTTTCAGGAGATCTTGCATTTTTTTTTTTTCGAAATAATGGTAGTGGCTCAACATTTTACTGCACTGACGGACTCAAATTAATTCACACACTGCGAATAGTCGTCTCGGTTAGACGATATCGACTGTAAAAAGGGCGAAGTGTGCGGAACATTGCCCAAGAAAAACATCAATTTTTCGTAATACAATTTCATCGTATACACGTATTGTTGAACGCTCTATCCCTCCATGGTGATTTAGTAAACAGACTGAAGAAGTGACAATTAATTTAAGAGATGTAGCTTTAACAATAGGGCTGCTATCAACTGCCCAAGTTTGATAGTTCCGCTTCAAAGATATGGTGTTCTATAAAACAGTTTTGGGAGTTGAAATTGCTATGGGGAATAAATAACATGGGACTCTTCTCAGAGGTGGAAAGTTACAGATTACCGCTCATTGGGGAAGGACCATAACGATGCCTCTGTTGAGTTGTTTAAGCAGCTAACTACTTCCGGTCTCTGGTCCGGACTTAAGGCAACCGTTTTAAAACTAGCTAGACTTAGATGGCGCCACAAACATTTATTCTGAGAGCCTGAGAGATGCCTCAGAAAAGTAGGCGAAGCGTGGTTGGATCGTGGGATTGGAGGCAAATACAGCAGCCTTATCACCAATCTAGGGGACGAGGGCTAGCAACCCATGTCTCTCGAAACCCCGAATTTGCTAACGAAAGGAACATATATATATATATATATATATGTATAAAATAAATTGATTAAAATTCTAACTTATATATGGTGAGTATTTTTATAAGCAATGAAGTTTCGTAAGCTTTTTTGAATCGTGTTTAATTTCTGCTGATGAATTGCCTTAGCAGCAATAAAATGCATCTGGACAGATTTAAACCACAACACGCAAACTTTTTAAACTCATATTCCTAAAGAATCATGCTTAGATAAAAATTAAAAAATTTAATAAAATTTTCATATTGGAATCTATCTTTAACATAAAGATAAATCACACAATAAATACATAATCATTTAAAACTCCAGCATTTGCTTATGGAATTCATTCGATTTTCATGCCTCTCAACCAATGACAGGATCTCATTATCATTTTATTATACACCAATAAACTTTCAACTCTCGTACAAATTTATTGTCTGATTATTTAAATCTTTTCAACCGTCTTGTGATGTTTTCTTCCAAACTTTTATTTTCTATATTTACTATTTATTTTGTGCATATTTTATTTCTTTTGTGTGGTCATAATCAAATACAATGAATTTAAATGGATTTATCATGTTGTTCGAGTGATAATGCAACAATAAACGCACAAACTTTAAGTTAAGAGTTTAAAATTCCAACGGGTAGTTAAAAAAGTAGTATTTTATTATTATAACCCACACATGAAATACTCAATATCTGGCTTATATTTATTAAGCCAAGTCATGCGGAGTAACACAAGCATCATTGTAGTCATCAGCATCAAATGCTTAAAAGTTGAAGAAGGCTAGAACGAATGAATATTGTAAAAAAAGATTTCATTCGCAACCACTATACACTCACTACGAAGAGTATCTTTATTATGCAATGACTGAAATTTCTTTAAGTCAATAAGGGCCTATAAAGCCACTAAACTCATGGTGTTCGGAATTATGAAAAAAACATATACTCACTTTCAATATGAATTAAATAAAAAATAAAGCCCAAAGAAATAACTAAAAAAAAAGAAAATAATTCGCAAAAAATTTTATAAATTTTCGAAGTGTAGGTTAGAAATTGTAGTTTCACACTCATTCACTCGAAGACTTGAGTTCGTCCATTGTGATTCCCTTCTATTTGTACCGGCTAATGAAAGACCCGCCATTTTCTAGTTTGCACTTGGCGATATCACTAAGAGCCTCATTTTGTAGAACGCACCGAAAGCCACTACAGCTTCATCATCAGCGTTCTTTGTGTTTGGCCAGTTGATATCGATTACTGCTTTATATACGCATTTTTTATTGCAAATGGAATATGTGAATTGTTTTAATTCATCGTATTACAATTTGCTGAAAGCTTTTTTGTAACGAAATCTCATTTTTAGCATCTCTAAATTTACAACAGTCTTGCCATTATCGTTTGTTCTTTACTAATTATGCATTTTTTTGGAGTACCGCTTACTACAATACACCAGACCTAATCCCAATTAAATTGGCTGAATATTAAGACGGCTCATCACGAAAATTTTTAATATGTGACCATTTACACCATACGAGTATGTCTTCCTTCGCCATAAACTACTCCCTACTTTTGGTACGAGTAGCACTCCCATTTTCGCAAGTCATATGACTAATAGTAGCGCTGCAACAGAGAGTGAACTTACCAAAAATGTCATAACATAAATCCCTGATGAATTGCTTGCAACTTTCTTGGCCTGATTTGTTTCTCCACAAATATAATATAAAATATTAGTATCAGAAATATTCTTAATTTTAAAATTTATAGTTTGCTGATTTTGCCTTTTTTAAAAAATAATAAATAATAAAAAATTTCCGTTAAGACCTTCATCACTTTGAGTCCCTAGTAAAATTGAAAAAAAAAATTAATGAATGTTTGAAGTACGGATCATAATTCAATATAATAAACTTATAAGATATTTTGTAGTTGGCGGTATATGATTTTCTTTTCTTCTCTCACTCTCTCTCTTTCTCTCTATTGCTTACAGTTCTTTTTTTTGTGTGTCTTTATGCATTTAAGTTTATTTGTTTGCTTGAATGAATAAATGTGATTGCAATTTCATCTTTTAGCTGACAACATCACCAAGCAATTGGACAGGAACATGAGTCCATCATAAACTGATAAAAACCGATAAAAATGATATTGCATAAAAAACTTCACTCGAGTTATAATACCGCTTAGTATACAGACAAAAATCATCGAATAAACCAAAAAGAAATATTTTTGTATGTTCAAAGAAGAATCATATGGACAACAATAATATGATTTATGAAGATCACCCTTTTTATGGCAAGAGAAGGACACTGGCCACAGCAGCAGTACAAAAATATTGAATACAAGACAAGAGACTACAAACGTGCCTCATGTTCCTGCTAAAGGAAGGGAAAGAGTAAAAATTCATCTCAAGTCAGGGATACTTATTGTATTGTTGTGTTTGAATGATTCTCATGAACAGAAAAAACTTTGTGCTTGAATTATGAATGTAACGAGGTACACAATCACAGACACTTGACCAATAGGGTCGTATACATTTAGTGAAAAATAAATTTCAAATTTCCTTTAAAACATTGAGAATGATATTGCTGCAACAGGATGCCCCCTATTACATACGAGTACATACTTGCCAACATACGCCTGTCCAGGATGTACGACGAGTATTGTCAACATTTCACAATTAATAATGTTCAGTTAGCGGGTGTTTTTAGTCGTTAGTCCAGTTGATTGTGTCATATTTGTACGTTACAGACGTCCATCCAGACGATAAGTCACTTACTTTATTTAGTTGGTTCATCAGCTCGTTCTTGGCTTTTTTTCTTTTGTCTTTCACAGGTTATGGAGCGGCGGCGGCGGCGGCATCATTGTTTGTACAGACTTCATTTTTGTGACTGAAAAATTCTGTCATAAACTTGTGTTTTTATCTTATTTGCTATTGATGCTTTTATTTTAGCTTTCTAGATTTAGCAGGCAGACTCGTGTAATTCTTATTGCACATGTGCTTGTTTGAACGTTTGATAATTATGTTGTTTTTCGCATGTAACATTTTGGCCCTTTTTACTTCCTTCACTTTGATTTAGAAATAAACGTTGAGCTACAAGCGGCATTAATTGCATTGCGCTCTAATTAGTACTTCTGAGAAACAGAAGTCTGTTTGTTTCCTAAATTATCCAGCTGCGAGGCAGAGCTTTAAGTGTAGCTTGAAAAAATAATTAATTAAATTAGTTGTAATTCATAATACCAAAACGTAGTTCAGTTGTTTTAAAGTTAAGTTGTTGCAGTTTCATTTCAATTAAGTTGAGTTGTAAACCGTAATAGGGGCGTAAATTTTTTCCAAAAAAATCGGACTAGATACCCTGCTTTTTTAAACAAAATTTACCATTAAAAGAAACCAAGCTCCTTTCTTACATTTTCATTATCTCGACATAAACTGTTATGCCTCAAAGACCACAATCGTTCCACAGCTGTAATCACAAACATTAAATGTTCAATTTGGGCATTTTTCCAAAGAATATCGAAGGTGCAAAAAAGTTTTTGGAAAAAAGAACTTTATATAACTTCACGAAGCCTATCAAATTTCAATGAAAATCTTTATCAAAATCTATGCCGTTTACACCAACCTTTTTTTTTTACATTTAGATTTTTGTATCCAAAACTAAAACCATTGACTAAAATTTTTCCTTAACTACAACCAAACAACTGCAATAAAGCTAATTCACACACCTTTTAAGTACATCGGATTATTTTTTAGTACAATTTTGATGAAAAAAACACAGTTTGATCAGTAAGTACCAGGCTTTTTAGCCTGGCTTATTTTGATCATTTTCTTTTAAGCTCCCTACGATAACTCACGCACATTTACATTAAGACACGATTAATGCTGTGAATACGAAATGTCAAAAATCCCCTTCGAACTTTCATTTCTTGCCTTTTGTTTTACCCCGCAGGATTCTCAACACAACAAATTAGTAAATTCTGCCTGTACATTCAAGCAGAAAAGGCGCAGGGCAAACTGTGCTTAAGTTCTCGAAATCTGCTCCAAATCTAATAGATTTTGCACGAAATCTCGTAAGCACTACATTTTGCTCAGATGTAAATGCACTATTAAATTTTGTTACTGTAAGTTATCTCTGTCTCGCCTTATCACTAGAAACTTTTTTTTTTTGTAAAAATTCGAAAATTCCCAAATATTTTTGCTATAACACTATATCTAAAATATAACAAATTAAACGTCTCTGTTGAAATTGTTCCGCCATGTAAAGGTAAACTAATGGAACTATAAAGTCTTCTTTCATTCGGACTTTCAAAAAAACTATAGCAGATCAGCGCAGTTCTCTAGGAAAATTAATTCTCTTCCGAATTTGAAATATTTCAGCTGCGAATGTTTGCATTTCCTTTCTCAAGCTATTTTTTTAGGTAACTATAGTGTTTTTTAAAGACTAATAATACAAGTTTAAATCAAAATAAAACAAAAAAATATATTTTTAATATGAATGAAAAGGGCTTTATTGGAAAGAAAATTTTATGAAATTAATGTTTAAATATTATTTCTGTCATGTGGCCGCCACGGCTGGCGCTTAGAAGGCGCAATCTGGAACACCAACTTTTCGCAGCATTTGCGGCCGTATTTCACCGATAACTCTTTGAATGTTGATTTCCAGGTGTTCAATTTTTGTGGTTTATCGACGTAGACAAGTGACTTAACATAACCCCAAAGAAAATATTCCAATGGGGTTAAATCACGCGATCTTGGTGGCCAATAATTCGGCCATTACGTGAAATTTTTGTTTTCAATAAAAGTTTCTTTGAGCAAATCAATTGTAGCGCCCGATGTGTGGAACCACATATCAGCAAGATTAATGCCACGTAATTGAGGTACGAAAAAAGTTCGAATCATGTTATTATATCGTTCACAATTGACAGTAACATTCTGAACATCATCGTTTTTAAGACACATGGGCCAATGACTCCCATAAAGCGCACCAAACAGTAATTTTCTGTGGAAGTAAGTAATTTTCTGTGGAAGACAAAAGCTTGTGGATGCTCCTCTCTCCAAATGCGACAATTCTGCTTAGTTATGCACCCATTCAACCAGAATATTGTACACCATAAAATGAAAGATGAGTTTGACAAATATAGGGTGTTTTTTATTGAGGTATAGAACTTTAAGTAGGCATCACTTTTTTAAATGGCGGCCATTTTGTCAGCTGTCAAGTGATTAATATTTAGTTTGGTTTGCCATTTCATCATGAACAGGTTGACAAAAGAACAACGCTTGCAAATCGTGCAAATTTATTTCGAAAATAATGGTTCAGTTCGCGAAGTTTACCGCATGCTCCGTCCATTTTATGGTCGACATAATCGTCCATCAGAGCAATTAATTCGGTTAACCATGGATTGGCCACCAAGATCGTGTGATTTGACACCATTGGATTATTTTCTTTGGGGATATGTGAAGTCGCTCGTCTGCGCCAATAAACCAGAAACGTTAGAGGACTTGGAAGCCAACATTCGTGGCGTTATTGCCAACATACGGCCCCATATGCTCGAAAAAGTGGTTGAAAATTGGACCTGTAGAATTGGCTTTATTCGAGCCGGCCGCGGCGGCCACATGCCCGAAATCATATTTAAACGTTAATGGCATAAAATTATCCTTCCAATAAAGCCAAATTGATGGACATTAAAACGATTTTCTTGTGTTTTATTTCAATTCGAAGTTCTATACCTCTAAAAAAAATACCCTATAGAACAATTATATTGATTAAAAATTTCAACAATTTGCACAAGTTGCTCTGGTGTAAGTCGATTCGTAATGAAATTTGCAAGCAACAAAAAGCAACTATCATTTGTTAAATGGGTGCTCAAAAAAAGCAGTGCTGCCAACTCAAAATTGTAACACTCTAAAAAAAAATCACCCTTCACAACGAAATTTTTATTGTGCGGGGAAGAAATAGTATATAAATTTCCCTTTAAAAAGTATCTTTGACGCACAGTTACACCAATTAAAATATTCTTAAAAAAGGATTGTTTAAAAATTATCACGCGTGTGAATGTGGGAGAATGCGTGAGCGTGAGTGACAACTTTTTTTTTTAATAAAAGGAATATTAAAGTTAAAAGCTTTTTTTAAAATTTTTCCACAGGTTCCATTTACTTTCACTTAATAAAGTCTTTTTTTGTGTGTGATTTCAAATAACGTGTAGTTACAGTTTCTATCATAAAAATTTATAAGTTTTGTAAATTAAAAAAATGGAAAATATGTGATGTCGAAGGTGATTGATTATATTGGTGTCTATTCTCGAATACGCGTCGACTTGGTGAAAGTTACATGCAAAACAAAAACAAAATTGTGTAAATGTAAAACAATTGTTTTTGTTTCTCATACAAAATTAACCGTTTTTAAAAGAGAGAGAAACGCTTTGAAATTCCCACGTTTATTTCATTGTAGAAATGTATGGCAAACAAACACAATTTTTGAAAATTTGTTTTTATTTTAATGTAAAGTTTCACTTTTTCGACGCTTTTTCCAGAATAATCCCCATTATTAATATTTGTCAAAACTCTTCACGCCTGACAAGACGTGAGCGTGAGTGATAAAAAATTGTTTTATGCGTGATATTAAATGATGCAAATTTTACTGATGTTAAGGGCGTGGCTTGTGAAGGTTGATTCCAAAATATTATATTAATCAGTTCAGCCGTTTGCCTGTAATTAATTATGACAATACGTAAAAATTTCCCATAGTGCAGTGTCTATGGGTGATTTGGGTGCCTTTCGATGAAACTAAGTTCACGATAGGAAACGTTCTACAAAAATATTCGTCTTTATGATAAAATGACCAATAAAATGGCGGCTAAACACAGCTTCAAAAAAATTTAATACTCCTCATTGACACCAGAGGCGCTGCAACACTGCCTTAGTAAAAACATGAAAAAAAAACACAGAGTTGTAAAAAGAATGAAGCTTTTCTCTATCTGTTCCTTCACCACCTGTCCTCTCTATCACTATCCTTTTCATAAAAAGAAGGTAACACCTAAAAAATATAAAAATAATAATAATCGTAACAAAGTTCGAAATCAAACTCTCAAATACAGAGAACTAGCAAAACTTGGTATATGTTTGAGGGTTTAGTTCATATTTCTCGACGTTTTCATTGTAGCTTTCTAAGTTAAGCTAGTTTGACATAAAGTCTCAATGTAGCTTACTAAGAAATCGTTCCAACTTGCTTATTTTTTTACAAATTAAATTATGACATAAATTACTAAAAAATAACAAATCTCGATATTAACTTCCATCGGATAAAAACATAAAAGATATAAAAAAATTTTTTTTTTATTTGCAATTGTATTGCAAAAATAAATCTCTGCTAATATTTCTGGCGGCAAATACCAGTTGACGGTTTTTTTGTATTATTATTATTTTTAAGTTCTTCATACGGGAACAGAGAAAATTTACGAAAGAAACAAACCAAAACATAATCACTAGTCATACAAGTCATATTACAACTGATTTACTAACAAAACTAACTAACATACGTCAATATATCCAGGCGTACAAATATACAAACAAAGTATGTATGATGGGAGATAAGACAGAGGAGTAAGTGGAGGTCATAATATATCGACAACACGCAGCAGACAGACATACAAAGCTTGGATAGACGGACAAGATTTAAAATAGAATGACAACAAATGCATTTTGTTTTTAGAGGTAATACGCCCGTGCACTAACGTTAATTGTCAATGCTCCCATGTAGTGTAACATGTAATGGACCATATTGAATTAATACAATACAAACTCATACTAATGTATAAGTATGTATCGCTCATTTACTCAAAGAATGTCATAACTCAAAAAACCAAGTTTGCCAGAAAACGCGTTTGCAGTTTACAATTTACACACAACTTAAAGGAAAAAAAATTTATTTCGCTTTCAAGAGTTGAGTATGCAAAATATTTGTATGAAATTTTATACACAATGTGAAGAGCGATATGAGGATTAGTTTTGCATCATTAACTCAAAAAATCAATTTTTTGAGTTATGATGTTCTTTTTGTAAATGAGTGATATATATGTACATAAATATGAGTGTATGTATACATGCACATATTTGATGAAACCTGTACATGATGACATACATACATGTATACGAACATGTATTTTACAATGTAAGAGCGTTTTGTAACATGACTTCAAAAACATCAGCAATGGTCAAACACTGTCGTCGTTCGTAAGTATTTTCTAACAACTTTATTATTTGATAACTGCAATTGCAGCATTATTGTCGTGCAAAACTATTCGGCGTTGAACTGCAATGTTCAGAAAGCAAAACTAGCAAGATTAGTTTATATCCGGCATAAGTATCCGCATAGAAGCTTTTTGAAGTCGTGCACACTATTTGTAACTTAAATTGTTTAATAACAGTTGAGTTGTTTGTTTAATATTTATGCCAACTACATATTTAAAATAATTATATAATTAATTGTTTTATGTTAACAAGTTCGACTAGGGTGAAAATTTTTAAATATTTATTTGCAGAATATTTTGGGGGGGGCAAACAATACGAACACTGTGAGCAGCTGAATAGCAAACTTATATCCCAGTAAACATTACAAATAACCAAATATGTACTTACTTTCTTAACAACCTTTTTCAAAATACATAAAGTAAATTTGTTATATGTGAAACCCTGCCTAGCAGACGTTCATATATTGGTGGTCGGGGCGAAAATTTCATAAAGATTTTATTTTATATATCCAAGTTTTAAAATACAAGAAACTTTATTTATTAAATGAAACAAATGGGGTATTTAAAATCATATGCTACTTTAGTGCCTGTGAAATTGTTATTGACAAAGTCAATGCTAATCAATTGCTAAATGATTTAATAGTGCTACAATCAAAGACAATGCGAAAGCCAATAGCAATATATACATACATGCATACATATGGTTATGCCACTGACAATGCTAATGCTTCTTGCTTTTTAATGCAAGTTGTAACCACATAACAGTTTTAACCATTAGCATTGAAAATAAATTGTAAATACGATATTGCTATCAAAAGTAGTGCAAATGCATATTAAAGGCAACTTTAATTTTAAAAACAATAGTACAGCCGTTGCTAATGCTCTTAGCGATTGTATGTACATATGCTATTATCCATGCTAATATGCATGATAGCTCTGTTTGTGATGCTAAAACTATAGAAATTACTAATACTAACAATAAAACAAATAGTACTACCAATGCTAATTTCAATATTTCTTTTATTGTTAATGCTAATCATATCAATAACTTTATTTGTCATACTTATGCTATTGCATATATGCTAACTCTTATATTATTGGGTATGCTAACATTAATGCTAATAGAAATGCTAATGCTTTTAACGGCAATGCTAATTCTATTGCCAATGAGAAAGCCAATAGCAATGCCATTGAGCGATATATTTGTGGTGTTGTGGATGCTAATATTTATGCTTTTTCCATTTATGAATTTAATGATATTAAAAATTCTAATACTAACAATAAAACAAATAGCAGTATCAATAATGCATAGCTATATCATATGCTATTGAGCGATATACTTGTAGTCTTGCAAATGCCAATATTTATGAATGTAATGCTAGTGAAAATGCTAATAATAACAATAAAATTACCAATGCTAATGCTAATATTGCTTTTTTTAGTTAATGCTAATTAAAGTAGAAGAAATGCTAATGCTTTCAACAGCAATGCTAATTCTATTGCCAATGAGAAAGCCAGTAGCAATGCTATTGAGTGATATACTTGTGGTCATGTCTATGCTAATATTTGTGCTAGTTGTATTTATAAATGTAATGCTATTGAAAATGTTAATACTAACAATAAAATACCAATGCTAATGCTAGTATTGCCATAGTTATGCTATTACATACCTTCATTCTAATATTATTGGGAATGCTAACATTAATGCCAATAGAAATGCTAATGCTTTCAACAGCAATGCTATTTCTATTGCCAATGAGGAGCCAGTAGCAATGCTATTGAGTGATATATTTGTGGTCTTGCCAATGCCAATATTCATGCTAGTTGTATTTATGAATGTAATGCCACGGAAAATGCTAATACTCATAATAAAATTACCAATGCTAATGCTAATACTGATTGTTTTAGTTAATGCTAATTATAGTAATTGCTTTATTGGCAATATTTATGCTATTGCATATCTTCACTCAAATATTATTGGGAATGCTAACATTAATGCTCATAGAGATTCTAATGCTTTTAACGGCAATGCTAATTCTATTGCCAATAGCAATGCTATTTATTTAAATACTTGTGGTCTTATCAATGCTAATATTTGTGCTAATTTTATCTTTTAATTTAATACTATATTTATACACAATAAAGCTAATAGTACTACCAGTGCTAATGCTATGAGTAATTTTGCTAACTAGGATAATGCTACCGCTAATATTAATTTTAGTGCTAATTTTGTTGCATATACGATATAAATAGTACAACACTTATGCTAATAGCAATTCTAATGCTATTATATTTAACTAGAGTAGGAGTGCATGCCTTTCACTTAATATTCTGAAATAATTTTTTTAGATAAACAAAATAATCCATAAAATAAAACTTGATATTTTGTTTTTTTCGATTCGATATATATAAAATTGAAATAAAACAGCTTTTTAAGTTGCTAAAAAATTGTTAAATAGCAAGTCAGTTAATTCAGTCTTAAATTCAAGTACTTGGAAATATATTTTCCATATTTTGTCTATAAAGCTTCCACATAGCAAAATGCTTTTTACATCCCTTAACCACAATATTGTTCTATAAAATTTTTATTTAACAACGTTGGTGTACTTTAGATGGCACATTTCTGATTAAGTTGTTTGAGAAAAGTGGTCAACTGTGTGAGTACGAGTACAACAACATGTCATGTTGTGATTATTTTGTTTGACACAAATTGACAATCTGTTGCTCATAAAGTTGTTGCTCATTCTTAATGTTGTCGCTGCAGTTGTTGCTGATGTTTGTTTTTGTTGCTGTTGCATTTGTACGTCATTATGACTGGATATAATGGCATTATTACAACTTACTTATTTATTATGACTGCATAATAATGTGATTTAATTAAATAACGTTTTAATATAATTTAATAATTTCTTAATTATTTTTATTTTTATATACAAAAACATTTATATAGATAATAGTTTTGTTTTATATGTGTTGTGTTGAAAATTAATTTTTTTGCCTTGAGTTTGCTTAAAATTATTTTTCAATATGTTTTATTTTATTTATTGTTTTTCCTTTATTTGAGTTTTATGCCTTTTCTGGCATTATTATGTTAAATTGGTGTCACCCGCCGGAAGTGCTAAAATAAAAACTCAATAACCGCACAATTGAGAAAAATTTTACTGGATTTGCACAAAATTTTAATGAATGAAAAGGTTACATGTTTCGGCAAAAATGTTAATAAAAAAGCCAGTGATTACAAAAAAAAAAATACAAAAACTGTAAAAAGTGAAATATTGCTGGTATAACCAATTTAAAGACAAATTGGCCACTTAGCAAATCAACATAAAAAATATATTTAAATAAATTTAATTAAAAAGCCCACAAGCATATTTACAATAATACAGCACATTTTACACGATTTTATACAATTTTAAGCAGTTCGAATTCAACATCATTTTTGAAAAAAGTTTGTTAAATGAAGCCATTATGGATAGATTTAAAATATGTTAAAGGTGCTCGTAACATGAAATAACTCAAGACGACGAGACATATCAAACCAATAAAAACAATTATTTTGAAAATACACATCGCTGCTGTATTGCTCTATTATGTTTTAAGGAAAATAATTTTTAATAATGTTTTAAATGTTTAAAATGTTTTCTCTTTGTTTGTTAAATGAAGCCATTATGGATAGATTTAAAATATGTTAAAGGTGCTCGTAACATGAAGTAACTCAAGACGACGAGACATATCAAACCAATAAAAAATATTATTTCGAAAATACAAATCGCTGCTCTATTGCTCTATTATGTTTTAAGGAAAATAATTTTTAATAATATTTTTTTCCATTAACATACAACTCAATGGAAATAAAAAAAATGTTTTCTCTTCTCAAGAGGTTTTCTCTTCCCAAGAGGTTCGAGTAAAAGTCTTTTATATGAAAGATTAAAAACGATATAACGCGTTTTTTGCACCAGTAACTCCATAAACGCATTTCTTTGAGATATGTGTATCTTGCAATAAAGGAGCGGTATAATATCTGTGGCAAAAAGGAAAAAGTGCTTAAGTCGAGATAAGCTGTTTTTGAGTTAACGGCACCCCTGTAATCTCCATATTTGTAAGTACTCCTAGGCAAAATTTCATTTATTTGATATTTTTTCAAATTGAATTTATTAGTTACAGTGTATAGAACGCTGTTTTACTAAAATAAAAAATGCAATTAAATACCGAATTTCCAAGTCTAACTGCAAAAGAAGTAAATATCTGAAAATCGACTTGAAACTTTAAAACTGCCCTCCTGAAAAACAGTAAAATATGACATAGGCACTTTTTCCTTATTAGGAAAAAGTAAAATGTTGTAGGAGAGATAAAATTCAGTTTATTCTGCCTGACCGTGAGTTACAGTTAGAGTATGAAACCGGGTGGCCAGGGGATAGAATTCCCAAGAATTACATATTAGAATTCCCAGATAAGTCTTGCGAAATTCCTGGCGAAGCAAAAAATTATAGATAACAGGATTCTTTTTGATCTTATTTATTTTTTTTTTCAGAAAAAACTTATAAAGCGAAGTTTCTGCAGCAAAATTAATGAAAGATAAAATAAACTATATAATTGTTGTATAAATCATAGGGTTTGCATATAAGAATGGGCTGAAGTTGATATGAAAAAATTTAAAGTTTGTAGATAATTTGTATGACAAAATTTTATATTGCGAGTGGGGCAAGGATACGAAAGGTTAAATTTCCCAAGAACTTGTCACACAGACTTGTTGTACAGACTTCATTGTTACTTTTGTTGCCATAGACATCAAAAAAATTCTACATGGCAAGGTGAAACTATATTTAGGTCATAAAAAACTTTTCATTAAATCTTTTTCTATTCGTCAATAGGAGGCGTGGAGAAGCAAATTAGATCGAAAAATTTGTGTTTTTTTTTAAATTGTTATAATTGAAGTTTACTATTTGTTAACGCACTAATAATCCCAAATTATCATTTTACTTATTCAGTAAAATATTTTTTACTCAAACTATGTAAATTCAAATTGAGTATTGAGGGAGGCTAATGCAGATCATCAGGGAACTTTTACACAGAAAAAAAAGAGACAAGAACTATATTCAATAAAACCGTGTTATTGAAAAAAAAAAATTTAATTCAATAATATTTGTCATCAACAATACCGTTCATTTTAAAGTATCATTTAATTTAATTTGTTTATTTGTGTCGGTGTGTATCTTGCTTGTTGATTGACCCAACGCGGTGATGTTCTATTGTTGTTGTTTATTTTGATTGCTCGTGTTGTATACGTGTAAATGCCTACAAGAAGCCGAAAAACGTAGTGGCTTGTTTTTTTACTCAACAAAGTTAAATTTAAATAATATCATAACGCAAAGCGCACATGTAGAAGGAACATAGCAATCATGTTTTGCGTGTTTTTATTATTTGCGTATCCAATAACGATTTGCTCTTTAACTGAGATAAGTACGTTAGTCTATTAGTCAAGAAGTTGCCAGTTCGACTCATCCCAAACACATTTACTTTCGAGGGTTGTGTGGAAAAATAAATAACTTTAAATTATAATTAAAAACACAAACAAAGAAACACAAAAAAATTCATTAAAAATTTTTGTTTTCTGCTAACAGCTCAATTGTGAATAACACAATAATTTTAATTGGAAATAATTGTTTTCTTATGTTACAAATGTGTGTTTGTATTTACAAAAATCGTTGTAGGTGCCTTTTTAAATAAAATTAATTTAATTTTAAATCTTTTTTTTTTTGTGTACCCAAAAATTTCTTAGAACAACTAGAGTTATTATGTTAAACTTTCATTTAAACAAATGAAAAACAACAACTGCTATTCAAGAAAAGACTGTTGCCACATAAAATAAAATGACCTTAAAGTCAAACACATAAATTTTTCTCCATTTTCGACAAGTACGGAGTTAATTAACTGGTACTTTGTTCGAAATTTCACGGGAAATGTTGACATAATCCATATCAAAAAATTGCACATGAAATATTTAACTCGTGAAAAATGTATGAAATGTGTATCTGGCAATATTTTCTTGCAATCGGCGAAATAATGTGACTGGTATTTATTTCGCGTGAAATGTTGACAGCTGATGTTTATGTTTACAAAAGTCGATCAATGTTGCATACTTCTAAATAATAAAAACGATTATTTTTTTGGAAAAAGTAATATGGGCATCACTTGCTACGTGTCAAATTTTTCAGGCGAAATATTCAATGTTGCTAAAAAATGTTCACAACTTCGAACAGAGTACTAGACTTTATTCAGAAATTATTCCGAAAAAAATGTTTTTTAATGCTAAATTAAATTTTTGTTTTGTTTTCAAGAATTCATAAAAAATCAAAACGGCAAATATTTGACATATTTATTGTTTATCAAAACAGTTTGACAAACATTGTGTAATACATTTATCCTGAACACACTTGCATCTTGTGGTTCAAACGCAAGGCCATACCGAGTGAAATCATTATTTTTTTATGGTTCCTGGAATTAAAAAATAAAGTAATAATAGTACTATATGTAATGGCTCGGGAAGCAGTGTGGGTGCATAATAAAAAAAAATATTCGTCCGTACCATTAGCTCAGGCAGTAACTATAAAAGAGACCTATGAGAACATGAAATTTTTGCTCAAAAGAATTCAGTGCGATCGCTTTTTGGGAAATACTATATATGTGCCCTTAATTATGAAAGTGGTCTAAGTCATGTGCATTTTTGCTTCGAAATATTAAACTAATCTTTACAAAACTTCAATAAATATTTTATAAATATTAAATAAATTTATATTAATCGAGACCAGTTACGTGCTCTAAATTAAAATGCTGCATAATATAAAAGAAATATATGACTTAGACCACTTTCATCATTAAAGGCACACATGTACATACATATATGCCGATTTAAAAGAAACGGCTATGCTGGGGCATTTAAAATATATTGCTGCTTTTTTGTGAATTGGTCCTTCAGATCACATGCGATTCAGGGAAGCAAAAAAAAAACATTGCAAATGAGCATTTAGTTGAAAGCTTGCGTATCAAATTAGGCATCACAAATGATTTGGTGTAAGCTATGAACAGAGATGGAGAGGCATATGTAAATTATATTTCCACGTTTAGTGAGACCAAATCAAAGGAAGGCACGTTTGTTGGTCCCCAAATATGAGAAATTTTTAAAGAACTGCTCAAATCTAAGCTGGTTGCTAAAGAAAGAAAAGCATGAGCAGCTTTCGGAAATATATCTCATAATTTTCTTGGAAATAGAAGGGCTGCAAATTACCAAAAACTCGTGCAAGAACTTTATCTTTCATGTCAACAACTTGGATGCAACATATCATTACAAATACACTTCCTGCATTCCAATTTAGATTTTTTTTTCGTGGTGCTATATCTGAAAAGCACTGTGAAAGGTTTTACTGGGATATTGCGTACATGGAAAAAAGATATAACGGCAAGTGGTTCCCAAAAATGTTAATTGTTTTTGGATGGGAAATCAATGGTGAAACAGCTGATAAATCTCATAAAAGAAAGCGATCTACTAAACACAAGGTGGGCCAAAAGAAGTCATCTGTTGTTTGTTGTTTGGCTCTAATTTTTTTTCTAAATGAAAAACTTCTATTCAGTTTTTTGATTATGTTTATTTGAACCTTTAGAATTTTATTGGTCAAGTCTAAAGGATGATATCGGCCAAATGGGCGCCGTTACAATTGATTGCTTGTTTTATGACATTTTTCATCACTTCGGCGAGAACTTCGGGCGACAGATTCTCGCACTCTCGCACAGGGTCTCGGGCTTGTTCATGTAAACACGGGACTTCAAAAAACCCCACAAAAAAGCCTGGAGCGGTTAAATCGGGCGATCTTGCTTGCGGGCCAGCGTAAATCGCCAAAACTAGAGATGAGGCGACCCGGGAAAAATAGACACGATTATTCCGCGTTGTTGGGGAGTATATCGCTCTATGGCTTCTTCAATTGTATTCTACATTTGTCTAGTTCGCAAATGCCAAAACAGATTTGACATTGGCCGCCATTTGCAAAAATAAGAACATTTTCCAATAGGGTAATTTCTTTTGGCCCACCTTGTAGTGGTTGATTTTTTTATGTTAAATTAGTATTTGCTTTAATTAAAGATTTTAATGTATATCATAGAAGATTTTTAACTTTTATCATCATAAATACCTCTTTAATATTCCAATATCAGTATTTTATTTAAATAAAAAAATCTCAAAAACTAGACGTGATGGAATCAATCCGTGAACAGATTTGGAGTGTATAAAAATCACATAATAAAGTTCTTGCTGCCGACTTCTTTTTAATTTTATTTTTTTTGCAGAACCAGTGTATTAGTAAACTGAAAAATTTATTTAACGCATCCAAAACACTGTGCACCACACCCTCCTTATTAGAAAACCCATTTCAATAACCATAATCGTTGATCATTAAACATTATTGTACTCGTACATACATGATGGTCATAAATATTATTAAATAGTTCAACATCAGCGTTTTTAATGAATTTATATACTTTACTTCAAAAGCCCAATGAACGGAGTGGAGTAGTGTACGAGTATGAACGTACTTTTGTTTGCTTGTGCGTTTGCTTGTTTTGCAATTAAATGTACGAGAGTATTTGGAATAAAAACAATATTGAAAAGCAACAAACAAGCAGCAAAAAAGGAAAAAAATAAATTAAATTGTTGTTTAACATTGTTTTTGCAAAATTTCTTAAACATGAGCGAAATTTGATATTTTTAAGTATTTACTTAATTTAATTTTTTTATTCAATACTTTTTCATTTTTTTCAGCTTCTCTTTTAGGTTGATTGTTTTTTTTTCAATGTTGTTAAATAATTAATGTTTAGTTACCAGTGGCATGTTGATTATTGATTTGTTTTTTTTTCAATTCATTCAAGTATATTTTTATCGTGTTGAATTTAGTGTAAAAGGGAAATAATGTGCTAGATTAGAGTATTATTTATGTTAACGTTCCAGTTCATATATTACTCGTATGTTTATAATAAATATGACAACAACTCATCTATAGAATACATTTTCGAAATTATTCTTAGCATAGATATACTTGGTTAGGTTAGATTAGGAAGGGTGGTGCTATACCACACCTCCACTCGGGTACCCAATTGGGTCCATTGTGATTCCCTGCTAATATACTTGGTACTTCAAATATTTAAAAGATATCAAAATAAAAAAGACACATCTTTTTGGATGAACAAAAGACTGAACAGGTATAAATAACTATAAATCTTTGTCAAATCTTTACTAAGCACCAGGGAAAGTTTAAAATGGCGCGAAAAATGGCACAAAATGGCAAAAGTTGCATTAAATAAAATATGTTTCATCGGAATAATTGTTTTTCTTTTCCATATTGCTTACTTACATGTTAAGAATTGCACTCTGATGAAACCATAAATGGTTCAAAGGGCTCATTGTGTACTACGCAGGCAGGAACTTCATAGGAAGGAACTGGGATCGGTAACCGAAGGTAGTAAAATAGAATTACACAAGGGTTGCCAGACAGGTTATTTCCTATGGTTGTGTGGTAAAGTGGGAGGCATTGGGGAAGGAGAGTCGAAGGTGTGCCTCGGTCGGCATCACAGGTGCCCAGGGGAGGTAAACTTCTATGTCGACAGTCAGGCAGCGCTAAAAGCAAATATACTTTGTGTATTTTGTTAGAAATTTCTTTCTTCTTCAAATTATACAATTTTGGTTGATTAAGCACACAAAAAAGTAATATGAATGAGTTGTATATATTTGTAATATTAATTAAAAAATTAATTAAATTTTCACGTATAAACAATTTGATAATATCAGTTCAGTTTTTCCACTCAAATTAATTAATACAATTAAAAATTTAATTGAATCAATTAAATTATTAATTGAAAACATTAATTGGTGAGTACTTTTTTCTGTGAGCTTGCAGTCGCCCACAAAACAATAAAGCACTGAGAAATATCCATTTTAAATTTTCAGAAACTTGTCTACCATTCGTAAATTAAATTCCTTTACTGTTTGACACTTTTTTAAGTTAAATACAAATAAATGTGTACAAAACCAGTGTTCACTATCCTATAAAATCGTACGACTTTTGAGAAAATACAACCCTGGTTGATTGTTTATAAAACTTAAAAAAAATCACCCTACAAACAGTTATTTCTGAGCACAGCCTGATGGTCGTCACATGGCTCGAATTAAGCGCTGCTTCCCTATTAAGGAAGATAGTCACATTTTTAAAGGTTGGCACATCAGAATTTTATTAAACTATTGATTGACTGTATAATATTTATTTTTTGCCATTATAATACTTTTTAGTTTTTCAATGGAAAATTGTATAAAATTTACTCTTTTTTCTTAGTAAAATTTATTTTTAGAGATATACACAAATAAAGCAAATTTTCATTGTTAATTTTACTGTAAATAAAAATTTTTGTTTGGCCTTCTTGTTAATTTAAACAATTTTGTATTTTATGATTTGATCAGGCTAAAGTTCGTATCGCTTTGTAAGCCAAATTACATGTGATAATTATTAATGAACAAATAACACCAAAGTTAGTTGTAAATATTCCGACAAGCACGTGGTAGAACGGAACAACGGGCTGTTTTCGAAGGCCACTACACCTTCATCATCAGCGTTCTTTGTGTTTGGTCCAGTGTGTGTGGTATCAGTGGCTGTAGATTTCTGTAGATTTCTTTATATACTCAGATTTTATTTAACAATTATTTTGATTAAAAATTTTAACAATTTGCACGCCTTGCTCTGGTGTAAGTCGATTCTTAATGAAATTTCAAAGCAAACTAAACAAAACGCAAATATCAGCTGACAAAGGGGTGCTCAAATAAAGCAGTAATGCCAACTCAAAGTTGTGAAAAAACACCATAGACTTGTTTATATGTGGCCTAGCGAAAGTTACCCTAAAACCTCTGGGAATTGTGAAAAGTTCCGAATTATAAAACAGTTTTGCCAACCTGAACTATTCCAAAGATCATCAACAACAAGTTTGAGAGTAGAAATAATTTGCTTATTTGTTATTAAAAAAAAATTGCTTAATAAGTACTTACCAAATTGTTTTCAAGGCTTTTTTGTGTTAACTGAAATCTCTATCAATACTACCTCTTCAATTAAATATCAGCGTAGCTTTAAAACGTATTTTTAATGAGCTCTCGTGCTCTTGAGACATTTTTTAACCCGGCCCAGACACTTTTGCTTTACAAAAAATATCAAGTGTTTGTTTTAATAATTTTTCGTTTTCTTTATTCAAGGATTAATTGTTTTTTGTTTTATTGTTGTTGTTTTTTATGTTATTTTATTTTATATTGCAACTAAATTTTGTGTTTTTTTTTTCATTTTCTCTGCGCTTTTGCGTTTATTTATTTATTTATATATACTATTTTTTAACATACTTTTTTATGGTAATTGCATTATTATATATTTAGTTATATAATTATTTGTATACATACATATATATTTTATATATTTTGTGATAATTTAATGTAATATTAACAAACAGATACTTGTATGAAGTTCTAAGTATCTGCTAGATAGACGGGTAGGGAGAGGTGAAATGCAATTGATGATGGGAAAACATGGTGAGTAGTGGATTGATTGGTGGTGAGTTTAAGGGAAGGTGTCCTGGCTGTGCTAACGTCAAGTGTATGTAAGTGATTCTGTAGTTAATTCTTTAGTTATCGATTAATGTAATTAATTTTCCCTGCATAGGTTTTTTTTTTTTTTTGCTATCTTTTACAGAAGTTCAACTTACTGCCAACAGGAAAATAATGTAATATCTATTACAAATGTAGCACATACTTACATTGTTATTACACTTTGCTTGCTTCTATTTTATTTAATTCTTTTTTGTTGCTCTTGACTTTTTTTCATTTATACAAAACTGTTTAATTTTTTTTATATATTTTTTTAAATTTTGTTTACTGTTTAATTTGTTTTTTTTTTATTTTTATTTAACATAATAAGCTTATAATAATGATTTTGTTAGTTTTCTTTTATTATTACATATTTAAATATAATATTTATTAATTAATTATTTTATATTTAATACTAAGTTTTATAAAATTAGTTTCACTTTTTTTAACTTTTTTGTATAAGGGATATTTACACTTTTTACAGCCAACTTAAAAAAATAATTTATAATCTTCACTTTCACAATGTCTTGAAAATGCGCAATAAAGTGATAAGAGCACCGAAAAAGTACTGAGAATACTCATTATAAAGGAATTATTGTTGTTTTTATTTGAATTGGTAGAGAACAAATTTACTACTCCAGGAAGTTGTTTCTAGGAAGTTGCTTCCTTTGTAATTGCCTAGCCCCGAACGCAAGTACACTCAAGTTCAATACTCCTACACCATGCTTGACGGGTGATAAAATTGATACTCAAGCTTTACAAGGGATGGACATTGCACCAAGACCCCAGTACCTGCATTCAGTAACTTTTATTACCGTAATTGTGTCGCCATATAAAAAATAACGAATTCTTATCGACTTTGCTATCCAGTAACCTATTTTAACGATATTCGCTGTCGGTTCATGTAAAAAAAGTAAAATCACCAGCACAAATTCATTTGGTTTTTTTTATTCTACTTTGTGCTTTTTGCTTATTTTGACATTTTGTATGCCATGTGCCATACATGGCATAGAATTGAAGCGTGAGAAAAACAGAGCTGTACATCATCGTAGAAAAGGAATTACAGAATCGCTACTGCAAACCTGTATTCAGTAACTTTTATTACCATAATTGTGTCGCTATAATAAATATAACGAGTCTTCATATCTCTCTGAATATCGATTTATGCTGTTTTCATGAAAACTGTTCTCTTTACAAATACTTTTTATTAAGCTTCGAATTTTTGCAAAAGCTTATTATTAGTTTGAAATTCCATGGTTTTATGGGCACTTTCATATGTTAACTAATTTTCAATGAAATGCGTCAGAACTGTTTTTTATATGTTATAATAATTTTTAAACATTTTGGGAAAAAATGTTTGAAGTTGGATTTTTTTTTTGTTTTTTCTAAAAAACGCTGATGTCCACTTTTACCGATTTTAAACTATAAATCTGTGGCAATAAGGAAAAAGTGCTTAAGTCATATTTTACTGTTTTGCATTAGAGCAGTTTTAAACTTTCGTTATTCACTTCAATTTTTGTTTAGAAAAACATCGTCCTACACACTGTAACTAATAAATTCAATTTGAAATAATATCAAAGTATAAGTTTAATTAAGCTATTGTTCCGTCTGAGATTAAAGTCGAAAAAATATAAGAAGCAAATCATTGCGCTAAAGGGTCCGCCATCTAACGTTTTTTTTTTCAACTAGTGCTTCTTTCGTGAATGGTAACACTTAGCTCATGTCTGATTTGACAGATAATTAGTTTTATCCTTCCGCTGAACGAATATGGTTGTGTATACGCTTGAACAACGCTGGGAAATATTGCGACATTACGACTTGCAGAAGATGCCGATTTTGCCAAAAAAAAAATCATCTTTTCCAGTGAAGCTCATTTTGATCTTGCCGGGTATGTAAACAAGCAAAATTGTCGCATTTGGGGCACAGAAAACCCGCACGCATACATTGAAAAGCCGACGCACCCAAAACGAGTCACTGTTTGGTGCGGATTTTGGTGCAGAGGCATAATTGGGCCATTTTTTTCGAAAATGAGCAAGGAGTAGCCGTTACACTCAATGGCGATGTTGAACGAATTGAAGAGGAGGATATTGGCAACATTTGGTTTTAACAGGACGGCGCTACGTGCCACACAGCCGAAGCTACACTCGATGTTTTGCGCCCTGTTTTAAAAAAAAAGAAGTTATCTGGCGGATCCTGAAAAAGCGCACAAAATAAATGAAATTTTGCCCAGGGGTACTTTTAAATATGGAGACTACAGAGGTGTCGTTAACTCAAAAACAGCTTATGTCGACTTAAGCACTTTTTCCTTTCTACCACAGAAATATCGAAATAGATAATTTAATTTTATTTTCAGTTTTCTTGAAAAATCGCATATACCTATTTTTATATATTTTGCCGTATAGATATTGAACGGCTTTTCTCATTTAATTTTTAAATATAACTTTAAGTTTTTGGAAAGGCAATAAATAGCCAACTTAGACTTTATTTGACATTATAAAGAATCGCATATGTCTTTTTCTATCTATTGCAATATGTTGTGATTACAGCTTTTTAATCTCTCGGAATGAATTCGAATTTTTACTAACAAGCTGTAACTTCCACTCGGACTCAAATCTTTCTCAATAATAACACAGTATGTTGCAATGCGTTGTAAGCAACTTAATGGGCCTAACTACGAGTGTAGTACTCCGACTCGGACTATGACGATTTTGTATTGGTTTAGCGAAAAACTGTTGCAGTTTTCTTTAGTCTAGTACAAAATCGAAGTAGTCAAAGTCGGAATACGACACTCATAACTTGGCCCAATATTTTACATACATTTGTGTAATATCTTAAAAAATATATTTGTCTTCATACATTCATATATTGTACCGTGCAAGAATCTTATGCAAACTTTCGAAAACTAAATAAAGTTGAAAAAATCTCACACCCACTACTCATTTACAAGGTACGAGTATCATATCAAAGTTTTTATTTGAATACGTAAAAAATTAAGGCATAAAGTAGTAAGTTTTCTCTCGTATCTCTTCGTATTTTTTGCAATTAAAAAATCTCTCAAATAACCTTATCACTTTGCAGCGCACCTAGCAACCAACACTCAAAGAAATATATTGCTTGAATGCTTGCATATAAAATATTCATTATATTTTGTGTTTTATTTTGAAAATAAATTATTGTTGGTTTTTCTTTTAATTCAAAATTATTTTACAGGAACAATTTTATAAAATAATAAAATAATTTTTAAAAATAAAAATCTTAAAACATTAAAAAACAACCTATAAATTAGTTTTTTTTTTTAAATCTATGTAAATGTTTACTCGTATGTTCGCTTATCTAAAGACTTTCCAAAATTGTATAATTTGCCTTGCGTTTTCTTGATATGTACCATCCATTCATTTCGCTAGCTAGGCCCTCGTTTTTCTTGGTTATTTTAAAACTACAAAATAGTATTTACAATGTCTTACAAGTTTTTTCCTCGCTTAATACTTCGCTTTTTTAATTTGACGGCAACATTTTTGTTGGATTTAAAAATTATTCTATAAGCTCTGATTTCAAAAGTTTTTATCTTATTTTATACATTTTTTGTCCAGCTGGTAAGCAGCGTTTACAAAACTTAAGCAAACACCATTACTTGAATTTATTTTTTTGTTATTTCAATGTTGGGGTTTTTCCTAAAAAATTTCTTTCACATCACATTTTTAATTATTGTCCAAAAGTTTTTTTAATCGTTAAAAAAAGATCGCTTCATGTTTTCTTTTTTAAATGTTGAGCTTTTAGTAACATTTAAGGTCTGAGAGAAAGCTTAGGTGTCTGTTGCTGTAGATGTTGCTCTCGAAAGGCAATGAGAGAGCGAAACGCTGAGAGTGGCGAAGTTGTATTGATAGTATTTGGTTTGTTGTTGTTTTGTTCTGGTGTTTGCTGTTGTGGCGGTGAGTCCAGGCGTGATTGTCATGGCTTGCCTGGCGATAATTTACCAGAGTTCGAGGACGATGAAGACGAATTGGAATTGTGCGAAATGGGTACTAAACTATGATGCAAACTAGACTGCGCAGCAGGTGAAGTTTGTACCACATCACAGCCCATGGAGGAGGTGGTGCTGGAGCCAGAGGGTGATGCTCCTGAAGGCGGGATATGTTGGGCTGGATGGTGCTGCTGACCAGTGGTTAAACTAAGCGGGTTGAAATGAGGCGCACCTGCGGCAGCCCCAGTAACGGCAGCTTTCCACAGCAAAGGATTCATACCCAGGCCATTGTGTGCCGCTAAGCTAGCGCCAAAGGTTCTTTGGTGTTCTAAAAATTCCTGTGAAGGTGCGCCCAAATGAGCTGCTGCAGCAGCAGCTGGTCCATAAAACCCCCTATACAAATCTGGCCTAACATAGGGCGAATAATTTGGTATTCTGGCTGCCAAGGGAGATAAAATCTTACCCGGACTAGGATGCTGACCCGGATGACCATAGAAAGCGGGATGTGTGGCTGGCAAATCACTACCGGGTGGACTGTCTTTGTTGCCTTCTTTGCTGGCATCTTTCGAGGCCATATCCGCCAAAGACCAAATGCGAGGCTTGGCCGCTAGACTAGCTGTGGTACTGGCTGCTCCGGCCGCATGCAATGAATTCTGTTGGGCCTGGTGATGCTGCTGCAACAGCTGCTGCTGATGGTGGTGATAGGCAGCAATGTCGGGTGGTGAGCCAGCTGGTGGTCTAAAGTGATGTAAGGCGGCAGGATGAAAGAGGGGATGACCGCCACCTGGCATCATGCCGGGGCGATCGTAAAGATCGGGAGAACCATTTGGTGAACCGGGCCTAGAGCCAGACCATTCGCTGTTACCCTCACCAGGCATGCGATGATCTTTGTCTTCATTAGAACCCAAACCAGAGTCTTTGGCATCTAAAAAATATTAAAAAAAAAACAAAACTTCAATAATTAGAAGTATTTGATTTTAAGGTATGAGGGTATGAGGAGCCGCGTAACAAAAGGTGCGTTTTAAAATTTTTGGGAAAGCGATTGTTTCTGGCAGAATTCAACCAAAATATTACAAAAAGATAAAAAAAACAATTTGTCAAAATATGCGAAAAGGCCACTCGTTCGCCAATTCTTGTAAAATAATTTAACTTATTATCTATATGTTCATTTCTTCCATAAAACTCTCTAGGTTTTTTTGTAAGCTACAATTTTTCTAATAACTTACCTAACACATCATTGTCGTCTGTGCTCTTATGATCGTCATCATCTAAATTGCAATCATCATCGTCGACACGATTTCTGGGCTCCCAAGTCATTTTGTTTTCTTTCTTCAGTCTTCTGCGCGCATTCGCAAACCATGTCGAAACCTGTGTTAAAGTCATTTTCGTTATTATTGCCAGCATTATTTTCTCTCCTTTTGTGGGATATGGATTCTTTTTATGTTCATTTAGCCAGGCTTTCAACGTTGAGGTTGTCTCACGGGTGGCATTTTTACGACGGGCACCATTTAAATCCATGCCGTAGCTAAAAATACAATCAGAGCAGAAGGAAAAATTAAAAATTAAATTTGTTTCACCCGTGCTGCTAAAATGTGCAATATGAACATAATAAGGTACTAACTACATGATCATAATGTGGTTCAAATTCAAATTGATATCATAAGGAAATATAAATAAAAAATTCAGTAAACTGCGACTTTGACTCTCTCATACGAAGGGTTGTGTGTGGCGCTTGTTTCTTTTTTTGTAGCGATTTTTTGGGTTTTTGGCGCTTTTTCAGTTGTGGCGATTTTTACGGTTTTGGCGACTTTTGTTTTTGTTTTTTTACACTTTTTTGGTCTTCTTTTCATTTTTGAGATTTTTCAGTTGGCGATATTTTTTATTTTAATTTTTTTGAGACATTTTTACCTTTGGTGATTTTTTTGGTCATATATTTCATATAAGCGCTTTTTTTATTTAAGTGATTTATTGTTCGAAATTTTTTTTAATTTTTGCATATTTTAGTTTAAGCGTTTTTGAAAATTTCAAGGGCTTGCCACTTACGGCTTTTAAGATATATTCACATATCTCAATGGAAAAGTAAACTTTAAATTTTTCTCTCAAGAAACTTTTACACAATATGAAGAACGATATGAGGAATAATTCTGCATCACTAAATCAAAAATTACATTTTTTTGAGTAAATTACCGATATGTATGTATTTCACAATGCAAATTCTCATTTCCAATCATGCAAAAAATTATGGATTGAAGGACCAAAACTGCATTCAACTTTCCTTATTATAATTTGTTTTACATATTTTTTAATTGAGACACAATAATGATTTAATTTTTTTTTTTTTTCAAAATGTTGCTGCCATAATTAGCACGTGTGTTGTTTTAATTGTCTTGTTGATCATTTCCCTTTTATGGTGGTGTTGTTGTTATTGCCATTAAATTTGCAACAATTTTAATTGTCTGCCATTAATAAATGTTACTTGCAACTTGTTTTTATATGCGTGCAACTTTATGTGAAATGTCTGTTGGAAAATTATTTGCTGTTATTTTGTTTTCTTGTTTGTTTTTTTTTCTTTGTCTTGGTTAACTTTTTTATAAAGCCTTAATTTATGTTATTGTATTTACACCAATATTATTGGTTGTTGTTGTTGTTGTTGGTTTTGTTGTTGCTATAATTATTGTTGTTGCTCAATTTACACATGCTTTTATGTTTGGTGGTCATTTTTATAGAGCAATTTTGTGGCTTTTAGCAAACGTTATGGACGAACGAAAAACAAAATTTTGTATCAACATTTCAACAATCCGCAACATATCCACAATTGCTGTTATACTGAAATGTGAAAAGGGGGCATGCAACATAGTCGCTACCCAGCAAGCTTACGAGTTTGATATTAAAATTAAATTTATGGGAAATCATGTCAGACCAACCTCACATGATGAATGTTCAGTGACAATTTTTAACAAATTGAGAAAAAAATTTCGTTTCTCAAATGCACTGAGAACAATTATAATAATGCTTATGTTATTTGAGAAAAACAATACAATAACAAGTGTCATATATTCTGACGACCTCATGATGCCTTTGTGGGTGAGTGGTAGTGATGCTAGCCAGTCAGTCCAAAGGTCATGGGTTCGATTCCCGCCATATGCCCCAGGGTGTTTTCCGCACACAAGCTAATCATTTCGCGGGCTTGTGCTTATTAAAAAAAAGTATCCATTCCCGATCAATGGCAATACTGGCAGGGGCATCATAATGAAATGGCGCACTTATGTATGTTAGAAAAAATTACAGTCGAATTCAATTTGATAACAACTGGCCATCAATACAACTACTATTTGATGGCGGAATATTTTTGACAACAATTGTCATTGATATTTTGGGATAGCAAATATGAGGGCAAACACTTTAATTTCTACTTTATTAAGAATTTTTTTTTATAGCTTAATGCATTAAACACATTCACAGCAGGCTACACGAACACACGACTTTAAATGCCGCCAGCAGCATTTGTCGCCTCGTAGCCAGCTACTTAATTGTTTTGGAGACGGCAGCAGCATCATCTGCAACTCATATTTAAGTATAAATACATAATTCAATATTGCCACCTTCAAATATTTCGTATTTATAAAAATTAAATTACTCTTTCAAAATGTACTTATATGACGTAAAAGTATAAAAATGAATCAATTTATGGTTCACATCAATTTTTGGATATTGTTTCTGTTAAATAATAGGAAATATTTGTACGATATCATTCACTCAATATTTTGTATTATACTGGCAACACTGAATTTTCTCATTGCAGTTAAAGAAATAGAAATTAGTTTAATTGGACTACAACGACTAAAATCAGCATAGACAACAACCTGCCGCCCTGTTGTATTGCTTTCTTCGAAATTGTATCACTCTCATATAAACATGTGTATTTTATGCTTGACATTTTGTAGTCGGTAGCTTGCTGGGGTGGATGGGTTTAATGCGTTAGGTGTATTACTTTAGTCGCAGTTTTTTCCCAAAATTAATATTTTACTTATTCATTATTATTTTTCATTATTACATTCTTAAAAATACATTGGAATGAATTATTGAATTGCTAGATAGATCCTTAATACCGGTCACTGTTGCTAATGCAGATAATCAAAGAACTTTTACCTAAAAATTTCTTAGAGCAACAAGAGATATTATGTTAAACTTTTATTTAAACATATGAGAAGTTCAACTAATATCACAGTTGAAATGTTAACTCGATAAACAAAATGTTTTTTATATGCTTACTTTCCTAGCTCGAATTTTAGTTGTTAGAGTTACATATGTAATTGAAAATAAATATAAAAAACAACAACAGCTATCCATTGGCCAAGTAGTTGGACAATTAATTTATTTAATAGAAAATAAAATTCGCTTATAAACATTTGTAATTAACTATATAATTTGAAATTTTTAAGCTAGGCTAAAGATTCGAAAACTGAGGAAGCCAAAAGTGGACTTTAACTTACATCAAATGACATCGAAAACAATCACCCTTATTCCAGTTGTCGACATCGACGTCACTTTAATGCAATACCAAACAATTTTGGCTTATTTACTCACTGTCGAGAACAATTTTGTGCCACTGACAACCTATTCCCGTTCCCTAAGGTCTAGAAAATAACATAAACCTGCCAACAAGAGTCAGTTGTTGTCGACTTGTATAGCCCCAATTTTTTGGTATTCCGCTAAAGTGACGTCGATGACTGGAATAAGGGTGTATATATTGTTACGTTCTGCTGTGTGTAGGATTGGATCAGAGAAAATAAAATTTATTTCTAAAGCAGCTTAAGAAATGTGAGAAGTTTTCGAGTCCTATGAGTAAAAAAAACTATATTAGTTGATATTTTTTGTAAGTTTATTCAAGTTTCTATGAATAACCCTGTGTTAAATTGGACAACTAATATAAGCATTTAATTTTTCACAAGTTACATAAACGAGGCACTGTTTTTTAAGATTGTTTCTGGTTTTCAATGCATTGAATAAAATACAGTTACTCACAAATATATTTTGCTTATATTCTTTTAGTATAAATTTTAATATTATATCTTAATAATATTGAAATAGTTATAAATAACGATTTTTTTTTCTTTTTACCGGAAAACACAGTGTGTTGGTGAACAATTGCGAAAAAAAAGAAACGGCAACTCTCAACGTGCGCATGCGTTTACTGCTTTTTCATTTATCAACTACGCAATTTGCAGCTCACAGAAGTATTTTGCTTTTTGAAGATACCGTTAATTTTTTCAAATATTTATGTTGTGTATTTTTGTTTTCTATGCTTTCTTTTGCAAAAGCAATTGTTATGTTTTCTTCAGCCGTAATTATTTCCTACTTGTTGTTCGCAGAGTGTTTGTTTTTTGCAATAAATATGCCTAAAGGAAAAGAATTAAATTATTCTGAAAAAAAAATTATTTTATACCTCTATGATCAGGGTAAATCCATAAAATATATTTGTGAAATGTTTGATAGATGTCGGCAAACAATTGAGAATATAATTAAACGGGCGAAAGAACGCGGAAATCTTGAAAATATTCCACGAAGGGGTCGTACAAAATTATTAACTTCAAGAAATGAAAGACAAATTCTGAAGGAAAACCGCGAAAATCCCCATTTATCTGCACCACAACTGAATGTAAAGCTTATGGGAACACTGCGAACAAGTGTAAGTGACGAGACCATCCGCAGGGTTCTCGCCAATAATATCAACGGCCGTGTCGCAAGAAAAAAACCTTACATTTCGGAAGTTAACAGACTGAAACGGTTATCATTTGCTGAGGTCCATAAAACTAAGACAATTGATTTTTGGAAAACTGTAGTTTTCAGTGATGAAAGCAAATCTAACCTATTTGGTTCCGATGGAAGACGTATGGTGTGGCGCAAACCGAATGAAGCCTTAAATATAAAAAATGTAATACCGACGGTAAAACATGGGGGTGGTTCTGTTATGGTTTGGGGCTGTATGTCAGCGGCAGGAGTGGGAAAGTTAGTATTTATTGATGGAACCATGGATAAGCATGTATATTTGTCCATTTTGAAAGACAACTTACACGCTAGTATTGAGAAAATGGGGTTTACTAAGGATGGATATTATTTTCAGCACGACAACGATCCAAAACATACAGCCCTGGACGTAAAACTATGGCTTCTATACAATACCAAACGCTTGCCAACACCACCCCAAAGCCCCGACATGAATCCCATTGAAAATCTTTGGGCATATTTAGATGGAAAAGTTCGGGAACATAGTATTTCGTCAAAAGTCAAGCTAAAAGAAATACTAAAAGAAGAGTGGTACAAAATACCTCCAGAAAAATGTCGCAGTTTAGTGGAATCAATGCCTAGACGTCTGGAATCAGTCCTGGGTAACAAAGGATATCACACAAAATATAAAATTCAAGAATTTCACCGTTTTAAATATATATAAAACATGAGAAAAATCAAAAAGCAAAATACTTTTGTGTCCTAACGAACTAGCAAATTATTAAAAAAAATATATTAATTTCATGAAGTAAAATTTTTTTTAAATTTATTTTTTAGAATAATTAAAGTTGGAGTTCCTTTTATTTATAATTTAATAAAACATAAATTAATTTTTCAAAAAACATATTTTCATGAAGCATTTTTTCTTAAAATATACTTTATTTTACAGAAGCAAAATATATTTGTGAGTAACTGTAATTGTTTAAAATGTTTTCCAATTCAATAAAAAGTGGAAATAAAGAAATGAAGAGAGACGTCTAACTCTGTAGTTTGTATTGTTTGGGATCTGTTTCACTCATTAGAGTCCAACAGTCGACGCTCATCATGCCCACGACCCAAAATTATTGATATCATCTAACGATTCTCGCCAAATCTTGGGTGTAGTCTTTATCCTTCTTCAGGAAAAACATTGACATGGAAGTGAAGAAAATGTTTTTTGAGACATATTAGGGCTCCAAGCTTTCATTAATTCTGCAACAATCTTTCGATTCGCGGTTCCCGAGAAGGTTATTAACCAACATCTTCAAATGATTGCCATGTTGTTTCTTAATTGGGAATTAAACATTTTATAAAATTTTCGTTAAACATTAATTTTGGAGTAAAATGCAGATGCGACCAGCTGATTGTCGTTCTGACAGTGCAGTGCTGCCAACATGCGCAAACAAGAAAACTAGAACCAATCTTGAAAAACAAAACCCGAACATTGCTGCCATTTTAGCATTTTCACTGCTAAATTTAGCATAATTTTTCATAATAATTTTTCATAAAAAGCGTTAAAGTTTAAAAAAAACTGCTTAAGAAACTATATAAGTTTATAATCCAGCATTTTATTTTTTCTTCTGTAGAACCTTTTTGAGCGATTTAACATTTTCGCATCAGCATTTTCTGGCAACACTGAGCCCGAATTCGAATTTGGTTTCTCAAATAACATTCTCATCTGCTCTGATCCAAAAGTTGACTGGAAATTGTAAGCTTGTGTTATTAAATATTCCTTGATCGATTAGTTAATTCCAAATTCACCACATATTCACTTGGCTGCTTTAGTATACGAACCTTAGACTATACAAACAAAAGTTATCCTATTACCACATTTAATAGAAAATCTTAGATATGTCAATTAAAGATTTGTTAAAAAATTTAATGAATTAACATAAAAAAATAAAATGTATTATTTGAAATCTATTTTAAGAAAATTTTGTATGAAAATTTTTAAATAAAATACAATTCAAACTCATATTAAATTTTATGAATATGGGCCTTAAAGTTTGATTAAAAATTCAATCAAAAGCGTTAATAAAAGAAATATTTTGCTTGAGTGAGTTTGCAATTTCAAATGATTTATTTTGTCTTCGATAACAAACTATTCATTGACTTTATGCCTTGAATATATCGTATCTGAAAAAATTTGGTTTTGAGACTTTAGTCTCCAACATTTGCCCAGTTTTGAAAATAGCGTTAAGGATCATGTGATAAGTCTCTGTGATGGGCTTATGTTTGTTTGTTGGTTCATTGCAATAAAATGAAAGACACCAATATGTACAAGGGCACCAAGTGCAGATAATGGCCATCAACTGCACAAGCAAGCCAAATAGATAAAAAGGACCAGCCAACAAAAGGAGGGATAAATAAAAAATGTTACCATGGTCAACCCTTAAAGTTAAATGCCAAAAAATATTTTTCTTATATACAATATACATACATCCTTATGTACATATGTATGTGTGTATGTACGTATATATTTTGTAACCTTTAGCAACAACAAATATGTTTGTATATTTTTCGTTATTAATTAGAATTTTAATTAACACCTGCAATTTTCTGTACATTTCAAAGTTTGTGTTTTATAATCTTTTTTTTTCCTTTGCCTGTAGTTTCATTCATTATTTTATTTAGAAGTTAATATTATATCAATTTTTTTTTTAAATTTTCTACAACATGACTCAACTTGTTTTTAGTAAAGTTCAGTGAGTGGTATTGCGTTAAGTGACTAAGTGGCTGGCTGGCGGGCAGGCTATACGTTCATCTGGCTAGTGGACTGCTGCTGAGTCTTTTTGTATGAGTTTTATTTTTCAATTTCTTACACTGTCTGTCTGTACGTGACGGGATGTTTAAAATTGTTTAATTGCCTTCTTAAGCTGGAAATTAATAAGTTTTTTTTGTTGTATTTGATTTTTTTTTTTTCATTAAAAAGAAAAAAATTGTACTCACAAAACAACAAACTATTACTGTTATTTAAAATGCAACCAACAGAGGAAGTAACGGTCATTTGTATGGGATGTAAAATATGCAAAAAATCAAAAAAAAATTCCCATTATATTTCGGCGGTGAATATATGTTTTGTGTATATTGATGCAATTTGTGAATGCATTTTTATTACAAAACTGATTGACGCAAAAGCGACAATTCTGGGTACAGATATACAGAAATATAAGTAAGAGTTTGTGGCTTAAATAAAACAACTGAACATATTGGCATTTTCACAGACATGTCAACTTTTTGTAGCGTGCGACACCAAACAAATATGTTTGTTTTTTTTTCAAAGAAAACGAAGCTTTTTTACTTCTTTATATATTTGTATAGAGCGTCAGCAGCTCTACATTAAGTAAAATTTTCAGCCAAATCGAGTAACATTGTACTGAAATATAAGCTTAATTGCTTGCTGTCGCACGCGACAAAAAAGTGCAATTTGTCGTGGAAATGCCCGAAACAATTTATCAATTACAAGATTTTTTTCAGGCTTTGGAAAAAAATGTAAATTTTCTAAAACAGTCTAGATAGATATTCACAAATATCGCAACTCCCAAAGCGGTTTTGATCATATAAAAAAGGTATCTTTCATTAAAAAGTAATGATCATGTTCCACTAATCTCCATCTGGGGAGCAAACGATCTCAATTACATATTACCAGCGGACTCCATTTGTTTTGGTTCTTGTTGCCTCGTTCTATGTATAAAAGGCTACTTCTAGTTTTTTTCCTACATACGAGTACATAAATTTTTCGACCGACCTTTGCGCCGATGTTATTGTGGGTTGTATGTTTGTGCCGCCTAAACTTGGATCGAACTCATTCAGTCGGTCGTTTTTTACACAAATCTTTTATCAAAACCATTTAAATTTCATGGGTTTGATCATAGATTTGTGTCAAAAATTACCGACTCAATGAGTTCGACCCAAGCCTAGTGCCGCCCATGATATGGTATTATTCGAGCTTCATTTGTGACGTAAACAACCATACTTTTTTTGTTTTATATCTTCATGAAGTTCAGGACATGAACTATGATTTTTTTTTGTTCTTCGATAAAGGTTTGTTCTTGATGTAGTGTTGGATCAGAGGCATCTCTTCGTCAAAGCCTACAGCTTGTTGGCCGGCATTTGCTTAAGAGTAAGCTTGGGTTGAACTCGCTCATTCGGTCATTATTAGTAGAACTGGGTCCAACAACTGCGTCCAACTCGTTCAGTCGTTCATTTTAGACACAAACCTATGATCAAACCCATGTAATTTAAATGAGTTCTATTATAGGGTTGTGTCTAAAATGAACTACTGAACGAGTTGCACCAAGCTTTAATTATTATTAAGTTGCAATTAATATGGCTGGTGATTCTCATTAGTTTCGTCTTCTTGAGGTTTATCTCTAGGTTATTATTGAGTGTATTTCGATGCAAAGCATTTAGATTTTGCTAAATGTGCTTTCCCCTCTAGCGTAGTCAAGCTCATTAACAGTGCTTCAAGTTCATTGAGGACAAGGAAAAAAGTAGGGATGAGAGAACGCAATCTTTTCTTACTCCGACGGAATGATTCGGGTAGGCAGCCCTTTCGTAAAATCCAATTTTCCGCACCCCCGTGCATGTCTTTGATATGGTTTATAATTCGTGATGATGGTGTTCTGGTGGATGTTGTCGAAAGGACGTTGAAAATCGACGAATAAGGCAATTTAATTCTCTGGCGTGTGTGATGGTAATGCGTAGAATTTAGATGTGACAAACACAATTCTGCCTGTTCTTGCCTCAGGGTTAGGGTATTAATTTAATCGGGCTTTTGCTTTAATCGGTTAATCGCTCGATTAATTAATCGAGGTTTTGGCTTAATCGATTAATTAATAATTTGAATTCCTTTACACAATATTTTTTTTAAATTAAATCTTTTCTAAGTGGAGTTAATACAGAACCGACAGCTAATATATTTTCAGGCTCAACATTTTCTCAGAACATACACACATATTCTCCTCTTCAACCCGTTTTTCCTTTAAAACAGTGGTCGGCAACCTATACCATTACATTTTACTCTCACCACGTTGCCAGTGAAATTTCGTCTCATTTCCCTAATTTTAATCTTTAAATCTCTCCAAAGGCAAACTTAATTTTATTATAGTCAGGAGAAAACTAAAATTTTGTTTATAAAGAAAGACATCTTTTGTTGCTGCTACGTCGATGTAATGGTGAGTAAAGCTGGAAAATGTCTTTGCATGTCATGTTTTACCATGCGTGACATAATAATTTTCTGAATATAAAAGTTTTTGTAAATTTTCAACACTAATATTTTGTTATTGCTTTCACAAATTTTTTTTCTCTGGCAACGCTGATTTGCTACTGCATGCAATACACACACATGTCTAATTAAATGTGTGTGTACACATACGTAATAGAAGAGTATACTAAAAGGCGCGGCAGCCATAATTCGCCGACCACTGCTCTAAAAGAGCAGTCAAAGTAAAATTTTAAAATTTTCAGCAGAGACAAATAACTGTTATTCTTACATGCTCTTATATAATAACTGTATATTTTACTTTTTATGAAAGAGTAAAGAAAATGTTGTAAGATTTTTACAGTGGGTAGATGTGACCACTGTATATGGTGAAAAGTGAAAATAGCAAGATTTTGCGTTAAAACCCTTTAGAGTAACAGGTGCGGTATTTTGTCTTTGGTGAATTTTGGTTCACCCTTTAGCAACTTGTCGGGTCTAATAAGCTGCCAACAGGCGCACAAGCTATTTACCAATTACGTTTATTTTCATAAGCTTTTGACCGGTCTAACCGCACCTTGTGCGCTAAAAATTTTTCCATATGAAAGAGAAATTAACCATTATTTATGACATAAAATACTTTAAGTACTTTTTTTTTAAACATTTGGCTTCGGTTTAAAAGAAATAATTAGCTCTTCGATATATAAATTTTTGTTCAATTAGTCGTTAGTTTCCATTTCACTTTAGCACACGTAAATAACACGTTAGAGGCTCCCCTCCGCCCGTTGGATTAAAACTCACATTTTGATTAAATTTTGTATTTTATTAATATTCTGCATAAGTAACTCTCACATCTAATATGTTTAGAATATTGAATAAGAAGTAATAAAATTTGCTTGGCATACATAAATTTTTTTTTGTGCTATTCAATTCAATTTTACTCCCACTCACTTTATTTGTTTGAAAATTATGCACATTGCATTGAAGGCCATAAAAATATTAATGTACTCGCGTACATTTCACAACTGCTACCATTGAATGAATTTTTCTTTGCTTCTCTTATTTGTTCTTACTTAAATTTTTTTTTTTTTTTTTTTTTTTTTTTTGAAGAGGCGCCTCTAAGTAATAAAACCTTTTTGGTTTGCAGCATAAAAAGATAGGGAAATACTTGTACTCGTCCATTATTATGTTGTGTTGATGGCCATAAAAATATTTGTGAATTAGAAAAGAGTGCATGTTTATGTGAAAACAAATGCTTAAGTTTTTACATGTTTCGAAACAAATTTAGTAGTGAAGGCTTTATGTAGCATAAAAGAACTCAGTAGCTTGTTGAGATTTCCTTGATTAAATTTGTAGGCGATTTAAATAGCAAACTTATGTCAAAAGCAAAAAAAAAAAAAATCTAAAAGCTTGCTCCTCTTTCAAATAATGGCAAGACATTGTAAGCATATCATAATTTATTGCCAACTAATTGGTACTTCAAGCAGTACCTCTACGATAATTTTTCAAGAATATTCTTTAAAACAGATTTTCCAAAAATATCCTTTGAAGTTTGTATTCTTAGATAAATTTGACTAGTTCAAAATATTGACCAGTCCTCTAGGTGCACTGGTGCAAAAGTATTAGTATATTTTATTTTTAGTTATATTTTTACTCAATTGTAGAGAATTATAATTTGAGTTTAGTGACGCTCTATTGCCATACGAAAGAAAAATAAACGCAGTAAAGTGCGACTGGGACTTGCACAGAAAGGGTTCCGTAGGGACACTACATATATATGTGGACCTAATTATGAAAGTGGTCTCAGTCTTCGTTGTGTATAACTGTTCGTTTATTGTGTTGACTCTGACTGCGAGTCTTTGAATTTTCAGTAGCTGAAGTATGAGCAGAAGTAAAAGAAACGAGACGTTTTCAAACGCTGCTTCTTATTATTTTTTAAGTTGGTCTAATTTTATTTGTTTCACGCCCAATTTGGGAAATATTAATTTATGCCTACTTTTAGTAATTAATGATCAAGTGACCGGATCACTTTCAGATCTCAAGGTATGTATGTGCTAAATTTCGCAAAAATCATTTAAGTAGAAGTAAGTGAAATATAATATTATGCTTTAGTGGGCGTGGCCCCACCCACATCTATAAGACAAGTTCGCGAAAATCGGATATGTATAAGCACATACACTTTAATATTTACATCATGGGCGTGGCCACGCTAACATTTTACCCGACTGCGCGACGCAAGGAAGGGTATTGTGTTTATCAGCCTATGTATGTATGTATGTATGTATGTGTGTTCCTTTACGGCCTTATATAAACCGAACACGTGGACCGATTTTAATTTGTTTTAATCCCGGTAGTGTCACTAAAGATATGACAGTAGTAAAAAATTCAATATGGCGGCCAAAAGACGCAATTTTGTAAATACGAAAAAAATAAGAAGTCGGCGAACTATACATGGATATCATTCGACAGGTATTTAAAATCATCTTTATGTTTCTTTTATGATTTTTCATTTCGAATGGACGTTTAGGATATTGAACATTTCAAAGTTGGTCGCAGTCGGGTTTTTTTAATATTTTTACATTGAGTCCTTTTTAGAGCTCAAGTTGTGTGCCAAATTGCGTAAAAATCAGTTTAGTAGAAATAAGATAAATATAATTTTAAATTTTTATGGGCGTGGCGGGGTCATATAAAAGCAGGATTGAATTTTTTTTCGGAGCTCAGATATATGATACTCAGTTTTAATGGGACTGGTGGCTTCACCCATTTTTTCAGCTTTGAAATTGTGTCATTATGAAAACCCAAGGTGTGTGCTAAATTGTGCAGCAATCAGATCAGTAGATCATAAAATCAAAGAAAAAAATTAAAGGGCGTGGGACCAAATGAAAGTGATACCCTCTCAGACTGAGTTATAAAGCAAAAAAAAAAAAATAAACAAATAAAGACGAATTGATAACCTCCTCCTTTTTTGTAGTCGGTTAAAAAATATTGCAGATGTTATGCTCTGCCGCAGGGAACAATCACTTGGTACCATGGGAATCATAACCACTAGAAGAGGTATACATGAAAGTCCCTTGCAGAAACTTTTTGTTTACTCTGAACACCTCTTCTTAGTAAAACCTAAATATAAGCAGGAAAAGGAGACTTTTTCTTTAAAGCGGCACGACTTCTTGATGGACCCAGCCCAACAGTAATGTGGGATAGGATCATCAAAGCAGATATCGCGTTAAACTTAAGACAGACATACATATTTACCCATGCCCTACATTCAAATTGTTTAGCTTCTAACTCTTAGCACGTAATACTTAAGCAAATACATATTTTGCATAACTTTAAAGAATTTTTATGATTCTTTAGCACTATTCCGCACTTACCTGTTGAAGGGATAACCAAAGGCAGCATCATATGGATGATATACAGAAGGATAAGGCCAAGGAGCACCACCGGCTACAAGGTTTTCTTTTAGATCCAAGCCACCCTAGAACAAAAGAGTAATTTAAATAAATCATACGTGAAATTAAGAAGCAAATACTTAAAAAAAACACGAAAATAAAACGCACGATAACACAATTATATGTATGCGTCATTCTGCTTTTTCAGAAAAGATTCATGTTAAGACCTTGAACTTTAATTATTTAATAATCATGTTTAACAAATAATTTATTGATTTCGCAGTACACAAAACACACAAAAAAACATATGAAAGACAATGTACTTAAAAGTACGCGTCAAATATTAATAACAATTTAAAAAACAAAAGTTTTCTTAAATTAATATTATTTCTGATTTAATCTTAAAACGTAATTTTTAATTAAGTGATCATATAAATATACACATGATCTTTCATATAATGCGTAGTTTAAATTTAATATTTTTTTTTTTTTGTATTTTTTGTTCTTAACAAATTACTGATAACTAAAACATTTGCAATCTGCTGTTTGAATTACCATTACCATGTTATTATATCAAGTAATTCTATTTATAAAGAGAAACCTTAAAGATTTATTTACTAATTAAATACATTTTTATTCAGAAAAAAAACACAACTACAATAAAAGTTTTACATTAAATTAATGCAGGAAGATCTGCTCACGTTTATAAGAAACAATGAGAAACGAATTGATGATAACAAAGCGCGCATACACTTATTTTTTAAATAACATTTGAACTTTGAAACAAAATCAACTAAACGAGAATTATAATGGCAGGCAAATGCATGGAAACAATTGTTTGCTGGCAGTTTATTTAATAGTCCTCATAATTTTATTTCTTAAAGCTTTAAATTTCATACAACAAGCGCGAGTTCGTTCGTATGCGTTTGTGTGCGAGTGTTGGGGCAGCACCCAACAGTAGTCATTGCTGTAAGTGTTAAAGCTTTTTTATATCTAGTACATAAAATCGTAAAAGTAAAAATTTATCACACCTTTTTAAACATAAATTCTCTTGAAAAATGTACGTGCATCATTTGCTAAATGTTTCTTATTACAAAGGCTTTACTACAACAACAAAAAAATGTATTTAAGAGAAAAAAAAAAACATAAGTTAAAGATACCCTGCACCAAAAAAGCACATACAATGTTTATTTTAAATGAAAAAAAATATAAAAATTTACGACAAAACAGTAGTCATATCTTACGACAGCAAAAAAAAAACAAAACACATACAATTTACATACAAAAAATATTTCTTTTTATACTAAAGTACGTTGGTATTTATATGTATTTAAAGTTATGCAGTTATTTGCGTACACGCAACTACAAATTTTTAAATTTTCAAAAAATCTGTTTGAAAAACAAGTACAAACTCGATAAGATCTTTTAACATGACTTTTGAACGCTCTGCTGCAAGTAGGGCCATACACAAAGTTTGTCAAAGAACTTGAGACTGACAGATTTAAATTAAATTAGAGAGCTATGACGGCTTTTAATAGGAGGAATAATAAACTACAATATATTCACATGTTATAAGATTAAAACTAAGAAAATGTCTTGCAATAGGGACCTGCGAAATTTTACAGTTTATAGCGGCCATGTTGCTGAAGCTACCCACATCTGTCGAGTTGGCAGTCTGTTTTGCCAAATCCACTAAGGACAAATATAGAGTTCAACAACATGTGCAACTAAGAAAATTTTTGCATCAGAATGGGTCCTCTGTTGCGGCAACGTTCAGCATGTTTCTCCTATTTTAGGGTCGCACAGTGGAGTGGAATAAAAAAAGTGGTAAAAAGTCTACAACTTTTGAATTAGTCAACTGTGTGGTAAGACAGGTTATCTCCAAAGAGCTTCAAAGTTGGAAATGGCGTGTGTTGAAATTCTTTCGGAATTTGTTGTAACTTTTCTAAATATAGATCGATCTTAATAATATTTTCAGCGAGACAATCAAAGTTAAGAAGCAAAAATTAAACTTGCTTGGGCATAATTTTATCCCTCACAGTTTCCAAGTTATTTGACCTTATTTTGTTTTTAATTTTCATCGAATCGACTTGTTCAAAAGTTGCGGACTTTTTACCGCCTTTTTATTTCATGCGACTGTGGGTTGCTATAATTGTCCCTCCGAGAGGACTATTCGCAAAGTAATAGATAAATGCGAGTCGCCTAGTTTAGTAAGCGATCAGGCAACACCCGGACATCTACCTAACCAAGATATATTGCAGATCCCGTTGTGCGCTACAAGGAGCAGAATAATCCTGGGAAGCCTATTTCACGTTGCTCACAAATACTCTGTCTTTTGTAGACCACAACTTAATTATTAATTAATACTATTAATTAATATTATTCTTTAATGTCAGAACATACAAAAATAGACTATAAGTTGCTGAGATCTGAATATAAAATTAACATTTAGAATATACTTTTCCATCCTTTGTTTTGATTCAATTGCAGACAGTCGATGCAAATAGTCGCTTTCTCTCCTTCGTACGGAAATACATTTTCCACATTTGCAGATGAATTTGAAATAGATAACATTCGTCCAACAAATTTTTTAAATAGCGAAAAACATCGCTTCATTTACCTAATTTTTCATTTCTAATATCTTCGAGCTGTCGTTTCTTAACTACTTAATAACTTCTACACGAACCAGCGCTCGAAACTGGTTACTTATAGATTCAATATTTTTAATGCTATTTGTGGCATGTAATATAATAGAAAAAAAATTCAATAGTCCATATTGTATAAAAGTAGAAAATTTTAAAATTAAACAATTTTAAGTGAAAGGTGCCAATTATGGAAATTTTTGTTTGACCGTGTGGAAGATTTTGTGCCATCAGGTAAGAATTTGTAACATTTTCAGATCCATACTTTACTAATTCAGCTACGGTACTTTTGGCATTCAAAAAGTGCTAAAAATGGTACAATTGTACCAACTTTTCCATCCCTGTTTACAACTGTTTCTTTTTAACCGACTTCAAAAATAGAGCAGTTTATCAATTCGTCTCTATTTTTTTTTTTTTTTGCAGTGTTACTTCATAACTCGGTTCATATCAGACCAATTGAAAAAAAAATTTTTATTGTCTGAGAGGTTATAGGCCCCATTAAAAAAAATTGGGCGGGGATACGTTCACAAATTTTTTTATCTAATTTTATGATATTCTACTTATTTGATTGCCGGCGAAACCCAGCAAACACTTTTGGTTCTTGTAATTACACAATTTTAAACTTGAAAAAAATGGGAGGGGAGCTACGACCATTAAAATCTATTATTATATTTCAAGTAGTTCTACCTAAACGATTTTTACAAAATCGTAATCACGCCCATTAAAATTTAATATTTTAATTTATGTGCTTCTACTGTACCGATTTGCTCTGAAAACATTCAAAATCTTGCATTTAAAAATTAATTTTATATCGCATAATTTTTTTTTCGAAAATGTTTTAATCAGATCTTTGCATTGAGGTCGGTTTTTTTTTGGCAGAATTATTTTATTTATTTATTTTATTTATACAATACGTTTTGAATAAGCAGTCGTGCTAGATTCATGTATGAGGGTTTATTTTTTCTAAATTATTTCTCTTCAACTTCTTGCAATGAAGTTAAGAGATTTTTGTAAAAAAATATTTCCTTTAAAAATTAATTCGAAATACTTGAATTTCTAAGTTACCCACTAGGAAGACAAATCTAGTTTGCAAAAAAAGATGAAGGGAAATGGTTTCTCATTACCAAATAATTAGTTCACTTGTGATCGTGCCTTAAAGGTTTAATCAGACGTGCCATATCATAATACCATAGCCATAACAATCGTCATAAACATAAACACATTTACTTCTTCTATTAGTGCTGCCATAAACATAAACTGCTGTTAATGCTTTCATTTGTTTATTCATTTCAAAAGTGCAACAGAAAATATGTATGTCTAACCAGCAAATAGCTGTTTCAATTGGTTTCTATGGTTATTGCTATGACGTTATGGCAATTCACCTGTAATCAAATAAACTGTTGCCCATAAGTTTGGTTCCAACAGCTGTTTTGTGTGGTTATGGTTATGCCATGTTTAATTGAATGCAAACAAGTGCGTATGTACATGCACTGCCCATGTTTAGTTAAAACCTTAATACAGTTTTTCTTTGGTAAGTAGGTACTTAAGATTCCTCTGAACATCTTCTGGCTTCTAAGGAAATCTAATCATCAAGGCGCAAATCACCTGCACTGACTGTTACTGACAACGCTATAAGAAATATTTACATTTTGTTCCAGCAGGAAATAATATTTGGAAACAGTAATAAAGATTGCAATAAAACAAAATGCTACTTTCTATCTTCTATATCATTCACGCCAGATTTCTGTGTGAAAATTAAAGAAATAAAAGAAATATATTTGTAAACGTTTTAACAAGTAATTTAAAAAATATATTTAACATACTCGTACATACGTATTCCTGGTTATTGTAAATATGTACATTAGTACATACATATGTATGTATGTTTTTATGTAGTTGCTTTTACTTCCCTGCAGTCGGCGTAGCTAGCGAATGTCTAGCGATTTCGTTAACTACCAATCGTTACCATTAACTACCAGCCTGCACACGACTGAAGATTTTAACATGGGGATGACAATTACCACCATCTGCATAACCCTTCGTCAGTGACTTCGCTGATGAATACAATTAATTTTTCTATTGATAAAATAATTACACCCATATTCATAAAATTTAAAATGTGTTTGAAATGTATTTTATTTCAAATTTTTCATAAAAAAATTTTTTTAAATGGATTTCAAACACATTTTATTTTTATTTTTTTTTTATAAATATGGGGGTTAATTATTAATACATTTTAATTTATGCAACGTTTTAATTGACTTCTGCTGCTCATTTTAACTTGCTAAAAGAAAAGTACTTTTTTTCACTAAAAATTACACCTTCACTGACCACGAACTTCCACTTGTAACTGGCGCCAACACAAAATCAAATTAATTATGTACTTAAAATAATTTTTTTCTCGTTGATTTTCCTTGGAATAACAGCAAAGTTTTTTTCCAATTGGAAAAAAAAAAATTTTTCAGGTTAAAGTGGGAAAGTTAAAAAGACGAACTCTTGCATTACTTGTGACAACTCTAGTAGTTAGTTGATTTTTCGTTGGGGAAATACCTAACGGTTTTGAGTCAATTTCTACTTTTAAAACTGCGGGGTTAATACATAATCAATAGTATTTCTTACTTTAAGTAAGAAATTGTTGTCTGGACATCAAGCTGTGAACACTTTACACTCTGGTTTTGCACAGCAACAATACACCATTAATGCAACAGTAACAGAAAAAAACGAAGTATTCAATTGTATTTGTAAGAGTTTTTTGTATGCCAGTCTGCAAGTATAGATTTAATTTGTATAACAACAATTGACTAGTTAAATGTATTTAAAAGATTTTTCACTTACTGATATTTAGTTGCCTAAATTTCTTTTTTTTTGTGTTTTTATGTTTGTACATATTTGAAACCACCATAAATTGTCTTCTCAGTTGCAGTATTCATCGCCATCGTCATGATGATGATGATTTGTAAGGTCCCTTCAATGTCTCCGTCTGGGTCATGACAATTTTCTCTGGCGTCTTTAAGGTTGAAAAATTTACTTTTTTTTTCAAACAAATGTTGTAATTTTTGGTCAGAAGTCAGAAAAAAAATTAATAATAATATTTTTGTATTATAAATTTAACCTTTTTACCTTAAAACAAAGATTTTAATCTTGTTTAATCGATAGAAAAATCGCAAATTTTAGTTGCAGAAAAATTATTTTTTACATTTTCTAGAGGCCAAAACACTCAAATGTTTTTAAAACAAACTTTTAGCTGTAATATACTCGTATACTGCATGAGAAAAAGTTTAGACCAAGAAGATAAATTAGGACTACAACACAATGTTTTGTCAATATTTTAATTAATTTAAAATTGGTATTAATTATACTTAATGCGATGTCGTATGGAAAATGTCTTAACTCAGAAATTTTTAAATAAATCAAATCAATCAAACAAATCTCCTTGAACAGATATTAAAATCAAATTGACCTTAAATTTTCAAACTTTTCCAAACTTTTGTAACCGACTTCAAAAAAAGTAGGAGGTTAATAATTCGTCGGTATTTTTTTTTACGTTATTACTTCATAACTCGGTACATTTTTGACCGAATATAAAAATTTTTTAAGATTAAAATTTGTTAACGCACTAGTAATCCCAAATTATTATTTTACTTATTAAGTAAAATATTTTTTTTTAATAAAAATACATTGAAATTGATTATTGAGGGGTTTAGCTGAATCCTATGCGCATTTCACTGTTCCTAATGGAGATCATCAGGGAACCTTTACCCAAAAATTTCCTAGAACAACTAGAGTTAATATGTTAAACTTTCATTTAAGCAAATGAGAAGCTCAACAAATAACAAAGTTGAAACAAGAACTCAATAATCAACATGTTTTTTATTTTCTTATTTTATCATTAAATGCGCATAGGATCCAGCTAAACCCCTCAATAATCAATTTCAATGTATTTTTATTAAAAAATATTTTACTTAAGGCCGTGATACACTAGCCTACACGATCGTGCGATTTTTCAGAAAATACAGCCCTGGTATGATGGAGTCTATGAACATTTTCAAAAGACAAAAACAATTCATCAGATCAGGGTTGTATTTTTTCGTAGATCGCGTGATTGTGTAGGATAGTGAATCATGGACTTTAATAAGTAAAATAATAATTTGGGATTACTAGTGCGTTAACAAATTTTAAATTTAAATTGTAACAATTCCCACAAAAAAAAACTAATTATAGAAATTATTTTTTTGTGTTGGTCCCATTGTAAAAAAGGGGGTAGGGACACGCCCACAAATTTTGTTTATTTGATTTTATGATATTTTAACTATTTGATTGCAGCGATAAGCTGGCAAATACCTTTGGTTCTTATAATTACACAATTTTAAAGCTTAAATATGGGCAGGGCTACGCCCATTAAAATTTATTAGTATATTTCACCTGGTTTTACTAAACAAAATTTTACTTCACTTATCACACACCTTGAGCTCTAAGATAGACACAATCTTTTATTTAAAAAATGGGCCGAGGCACGCCCATTAAAATTAAATTTTATATTTCGCGTACTTCTTCTGAACCAACAGATTTTGAATTTTTTTGTTTGAAAGAGTGGATAAATTTTTTCAAAAATGTTCTATCAGATCTTTGCATTGCAAACGGTTTTTGGCAAAATGATTCTTAAATTCTTTTTAGCTCTTCAAACTGTATTGATTGCTTTAAAGCCAGAACATTTTATTAAGTAAATACTTAACTACTTTTTCCTACATTACTTATTATAACAGCAGTTCTTTCGGAAACCTTTTCTCTACTGCTTCAACATTCTTGTCATTTCCCTTTCCCGTTGCTTTTTGTGGTAAATTTTGGCCATAACAAACTTTGACAAATCACTGCTTGTGTATGTTACAATAACACTTTTCAGTCCCCTAATAATAAATATACCAACATGTAAAGGAAAGAAAAAAACATTCGCTTTTTTTCAACGATTAGACTTGACGCTAAAATTGAATAACAAAATTTGTTATCGAAGTTTTTTGTGGGTTTTTACACTCACACATTCCTTTTACTTTCCTTCACAATAACGGTGGTTAGTTTTGTACAAAGTTACAGTTATTTTGCCATGTTCTTTTAGAAAACAGGGAGGGGCTTTTGCTGCAAAAAAAAAAAAACAAAAAAAAGAAACATGTTATATTTTTTACTCCCTTAAGGATATAAAAAACAGCTCTCATATGAGTGTTTAACAGACACATGTTTATTATTTTAAGAGTTTTTTTTTATGTTAGACTCTTAAATAGGGAGAGACCATATTGAAGTTGCTTTTTTTCTGTTTAAACTTTAAGGTTAGATACATATACAGTTTGCCGCATAAATTTTTGCACGAATATAAAATTTTATAAATAAAATTATTTAATGAAGGAAAATTTTTTTTTAAACAGGATCAAGTTCAAAATTTACAACATCTACTCTGCATATATTTATTTATTTATTAAAATTAGGCTGACACTAAAATTAGGACACTCCTCGTACGACTACGTTCAAGAAAGTAAATTTTTGTAAATATTATGACAAGCACCAGCAGCACAGAACCAAACAATATTGAGATGCTTTTTCAGATATTTTGAATTGAAATCTTTTTATAAAATACTAGGACCAAACATATAAACGCTGATGAAATAGCTTGTTGCGTGCTGCGTGCTGTTCATTATATCACTTGGCATTTTTGGGAATCAAATACCATAGCGTAATATAACTTTGTCGTGCAACATAATGGTTGAGAAAGACACCACTTGCACTTGCATTATTAGCGTTCAAGTATTTGATCCAATGTGTTATATAAGGTGGGCCAAAAGAAGTCATGTGATGTTGTTTGGAACTAATTTTTTTTTATGCAAATGAAAAACTGCGATTCTGTTTTTTGATTATGTTTATTTCAACCTTTAGAATTTTGTTGGTCAAGTCGAGAAGATGATATCGGCCAAATGGGCGCCGTCACAATTGATTGCTCGTTTTATGGCATTTTTAATCACTTCGGCGAAAACTTCGGGCCACAGATTTTCGCACTCGTGTTGAATGTTGTTTTTGAGGGCTTCTAGGGTCTCGGGATTGTACACGTAAACACGGGACTTCAAAAAATCCCACAAAAAAATTCTGAAATGGTTTAATCGGGCGATCTTGCGGGCCAGTGTAAATCGCCAAAACGAGAGATGAGGCGACCCAGGAACGCCACGACACGATTATTGCGCGTTCTTGGGGAGTGTATCGCTCCATGGCTTGTTCACGTCTATTCTACATCTGTCTAGTTTACAAATGGCAAAACAGATTTGGCATTGGCCGCCATTTGCAAAAATAAGAGTATTTTTCAATAGGGTGATTTCTTTTGGCCTACCTTGTATTTATAATTTAATTTTCAGTTTTATATGCACATTTTAAATTTTAAATTTTTTTATTCCAACCTGTTTTTGTTTTAATTTGGAACGATTTTCCGCCATCCCAGATTAAATTTGGTTTATAACCCTACCATTTTGGGCGTGATGTGGAATGACGTACAATCGTTCAGAATTAAGAAAATACTGCAGCTATTTTCATCCATTATCCCAGCAAAAATTACTGCTTCCCAGAAGCATTTTTTTTAGCAAGACAATGTTACAGAATCACTTGCTGTTGCACATGAAAAAGGCTTGCAAAAAGCCATAAATTTTTTTTGCCTTACTAAAAAAGTATTGCCCAGAGTTAATACTCAAGTGCAAAAAAAGTGCTCTTCAAAAGCACTTTTTGAAGGGTTTGTTATCAAGTAATCAAGGCCTGCTTCCTTCAGTTGTTGGTGCTTCCAAATCACATTTTTTTTTTTTTTTTTTTTTTGCTGGGATATTACAATTTACTGTAAGCTTTTATATAAATGGTACTGCTTGCTATTAAAATAATAGTTCGTCTTTCATTTTTTACATGCGTATGCCTTTTATTCTTTCGTAACTTTTTATTTAAGCTTCCATTTTATATAAATAAAATTCAATTGAAATAGTATACGAGAGTTATTTTGCTTTCGGGTTATCACAATTGACTGCAAGTAAAGCTCAAGTGTATTATTACTGCTTATAATCTTGCTATTACTGGTATATCTTCCCCATTGATCATACTTCTGACTATATTATTACTTCACACAGTAATCTGTAATATTAGATGATTTTAACAGCTTAGAACTTTGAATTGAAATAAAATTGAGCTTGTCCATTTGTCTATGGATTTTAAACGAATTTGTACTTTAGATCTCCCATGGTGCGCACAATGTTATCTGTCTTTATCTAAAATTTGCTGTTAACTTGGCAATCTGAGAACAAACATCATGAAGGCACTAGATCTCACGATCTTTGACGCACGATCTTTGACGAATGTGGCATACTGCATGGCATATGGTACAATTATTTAAAAATGTAATTGAGTCAATTAAACTTTGCCATTTATAAAACAAAACTTTTATTGACTTAAATACATTTTTAATTGATGTTTAGAATACAATAATTGAAATTCATTTGCTGGTGGTTAAGCATGTCTTTATACGCCAAATCATGACTAGACTTCAACCAAACATTTTGAACAGTCTTATGCGCAAACTTCTAAAAACTATGTGAGAATTCACAAATAATAATATTTTTGAAAATCACAAAAAAAGAAAAAATAAGCGAAGTGTGGATTTTGAAACTGATGCAAAACCCAGCAAATAATTTATATTCAGGTGCACTGAAAATTGATTTTTCTGTGTATTCATGCTAAAGTTCTGAGGTTGTACTACACCCAAAGTAATACAAAATTGTTAATTCGTCTGCTGTAGAAAACACTGTTCTCTACTAAAAGATGTATCACAGAACATATAGAAGTGTCACGAGACGGAAGATAAGGGTATTTTTCTGTTTGTCTCGTTTTCCCTCGAATTTTGTCGGCGTTTTTGTTTTGATTCTTCTTTCTAGTGCAATAAAACTACAAAGTTTTTTATTAGCTGTGTTAATTGGTAAGTAGTAATACACTACAATATCAAATACACTATATTTTTCTCTTTTTTCCACGAATTTTAAAAAACGTGATTGAATCTTTTTTTACCTGTAACTTTCTTCACTTCTGTGTATTCCGTGGTTGTGTGCTGTCAAAAACTAAAGGCTTTTTTATTGAATTTTTGCAGAAGCATTACTCTCAATAGCAAAACTACAGAGATGAACGCACATGGAGATAATTAATATAATTTTTTTTCTTCTAGTCTAGATTTTTCTATACTTTAGGCTCTAGAAAATTCAAAGCAAGGAAACTGTTGTATAAATATTTTGTTTAAGAGAGCACTTCTTTCTTAAAAATAATATTTTCAATTAATGTATAGATATTTTTTGTTTTCAAATATTTCATTGACAAACTGTACAGTAATCTTTTAGCTCTTTTAGCCTTCAACTAAAATCTTTAAGAACTAATTTTTGCTTTTAAAATTTTTAATTCAGCTCTTTTCTAATATTCAGCGAACAAAATCAATTTTCTAGATTTTGATTAAAAAACAGCTTTAAGTTGCTAGTGGAAAGAAAGAAAAAAAAAAAGAATAATTTAAGGTGTCGAAGGAATTATGAACATATTTGAAATTTTAACAAATTAGGGCGCCACATTGAACAAATCTTAAGTGTTCTTTAATATCGTTTCGTATGCACATTTTCTAAAAATTTGTTCTTATTTGCTTTAACAAGTTGGAAAAACTGTTTTGAGGAAAATCCAAAAACCATATGCCCTGCCCGCTCGTGTTTAAAAGAAAAAACACCTTAAAATCAGTTTAAAACACAGCACAACATTCACATACACATACACATACACACTCACACACACACTCATGCTGTCACCGCTTGTTGTGTTGACAAATTTATTAATAAGGCTTTAATATGCCAAAGGAAGGCGTTGTAAAGACGAAAAATTATTTTCCACATTTTTCTTGTGTAATTTAAAATTGTTCAAAGAATTTTTTATTTAACAAATTGTGAAGCGCGGTGTCTCTTTAAATTTAGTTTTAGAGCTAAACACGAAAACAAAATATTGATGTACATATGCAGGGATATGTGCTGTGCTCAATTTGACATGTGATGTCAAAGTAATGACTTCTTTAAGTCTCTATGACATTTTGATAATGATGATGTTACTTGCGCTGCTGCTGGAAGCTAGAGCTGCTGGCTGCAGATTTGCTGTAATGGCAATGAAAAATTGTTCCAATTCTAAAATAAAAATTCTCCCCTTGTGCGAGTATCAAACAAAAACATTTTCCGATCTCTTTTCCATTCTTTTATTTTTTATTCTTATATAATAAAAAAAAATATTTAAATGACTAATTATGCTGAGAATGATTTATAGCAGGTTAAGGGGGCCTCAAAGCATAAAATTACTTTTGAATAAAATTAATTAATTACGATGGCACGCGGGCCATGACAATTTTGAAGTTTGAAGTGTAAAATAGAAAATGTGATATTATATACATACGTATACAATTTTTCTTTACAGAAAAATTCACAAAAAACAAATGTACAAATGTACATATCGCACACTAAATCATAAAGAGTCACAACTCAAAAAATCGCGCACGTTTAGAAGTGGCATACAACTTTTGATACTGTACAAATGACGCAAGTATGTAATATAAAAACTGGCACAACGTTATTTTACATTGTTCAAGGAGACTGTACTGCAAAACTTTGTAGATTTGTTCAGTTAAAGGGTTTGTGAAAAAACAAAATCATTTTTATAATTTTGAGTTGTGACTGTTTATGATTTAGTGGGCGATATGTACAAGTACAATTACATATCGCTCATTTACTGAAACAATTTAAACACAACGTAACGGAAAAAGAAAATTTCATTTTTCTCTCAAGAGTTGAATAAAGCAGATATTTGTATGAAATTTTTACACAATCCCGACGTCACATCAAGACGACAGTAAAAATTTTCGCTATTACATGCTTCATTAATTTACAAAGCCTTAGAGGACTTCGTTTTAAAATTGCTAGTACAGGGAGCTACAAAATAAATTTCTGCGATTGGAAATTCTAAGAAAATGGGCAACAATATTTTTCTTATTGGAATAATAATTTTAAATCAAAGGTTTCAATTCGAATAACATAATCTCTTGTATGTAGAAAAAAATTATAAAATATCCAAAACTACACAGAAAAAAGTATTCACCAATTAATGTTTTCAGTTAATAATTTAATTGATTCAATTAAATTTTTAATTGTATTAATTAATTTGAGTGGAAAAAACTTAATTGATATTATCAAATTGTTTATGGGTGAAAATTTAATTAATTTTTTAATTAATATTACAAACTCATTCATATTACTTTTTTGTGTGTAGTATAATATAATTTAAATTTAATTTATTCGATGTTTATACATACATACCCACATATCGTCAGATAAGTGAAAAAAGCCGTAACTCACAAAAAATTCAAAATCGTTATTTATTTTTTTATTACGATGTAAAGAAATGTAATCCAGCTACCCACAGCCTTTTTATCCCGTGTATGGCCAAAAACTTTGAATTTATTAACGAAAGCCAAAAGAACTAAATATGTACACTAAAACCTATAATTTTTATTGTTTCTCTTATAAAATATTTTAAATGTAAGTTACGCCTTTTTTTAAATTTATACGTCAACATGTACGTAAGTGGCAAAGCGAAGGCGAAGACGAAGACGAAAAAGAAGAAAATTAAATTTTCAAATTATTACCTTTTATGCCAATTGCAGTTTTCTCTTTTAAAACAAGTTTCCCTCGCGAATGATTTTTCCTATTGCTGCCTCTCTGCCCTTCCAAGCAAATTAGCAGCGAAATTAAATGCTTAAGCTTTTAAATATATCCACTGGCGTTTCATATGTATAAAAAAAACACCGAAAGCAAATAAACTAATTTGCATAACAAATTATCCAAAAAAAATAATAAAATTTAATAACAATCGATAAATTGTGTTAATGACTTTTTTTTTTCTTCAAACAAATAACAACAGAAAATTATGTTTTTTATTTCAATCGTTGGCCACAAAAGGTGATTAAAATTGTTAAAGAAAAAGTTAAAAGAAATTAAAAAAAAAGTCTTTAACGATGTTGTTATAAAAATTTGTTATGTTCCAAAAAATTAAATTAAAAAAAAAAAAAAAAAAATAAATAAATAAAATTAAGCCAAATCATAAAAAGACACTGAAACAAAGGCAATTAACAATATTATTTATTTTAAATAGCAACATAAATTTTTATGAAAAAACAATTTAAATTAATTTTTGCTAAGATATGTAAAACAAAATTTAAATTTAAATTTTATTATCCGCTGTTTGACAGACAACCATTGACATTTGAGAACTGTTAAACGACATGTTTTGTTTTTTTTCTGTTTTGTTTGTTTTAATTTTTATTGTGTAGTCGTGATGTGAAGTATTTCTTCAACATTTTTTGTAAATGTCAAGTCTTGCAACAACATATGTTTAGAGAGTTTTCTTTTTTTGTTTTGAACAAATTATTTTTATAATCTTTTGCACTAAACCACTTAAATGCCCAGCACGAGGCACAAAAAAACTTGAAGCCTAGCAATATTCTTTTAATGAACTACTTGCAGTCCTAGGAAATTGTTCTAGTTCAAAATAAATTGAAAAAAAAAATTCTTGGAAAATAACATAACTCAAAAAAAAAATATGTAATAGTAAAATAATAGCAGATATTTATATACCAATATAAATTTCAATAATAATAGCAGGCAACTCCAAACACATCTTGCGTTTCCTTGTCATTTGGCACAGTTTTCAGTTTTTAGTATCCCATGTATGATGTGGAGGATTAAAGATTCCACCAGCACCATTTTGATTATCAAAATAGATAATAGAAATTTATGCACTTACAATAAGTGATTAATTTAATTAATTCACCCTTAATAAATGATACATTAAAACGTAATTACCTTGATTATGTTTTGAGTAGATTTAAAAAAAAAAACTTTTTTACCAGATTAACTGCCAGTTTATAGAAGACGAGTAAAAAATCTCGCCTGTCTATTTACATTGAAAACAAAAACAAATTTTGAGTGCTTTGTTTTTGTTTTCAATATAAATAGGCAAACGAGAATTTTTACATGGCTTCTATGAACTGGCAGTAAAGCAATGTGTATAAACAAACCCTTTATTTCTAAAATATGGACGGCCGACTTGAGTGTAAAATGTATATGAAGAGCACTCACTTTTTTTAGTGATTTTCATACATATTTTTTAGCCAAGTCGTCTGCCTGACTTGTGAAAACTACACAAAATTATTTTTTGTATTCAAATTTTTGTAATCGATCTCAATCAGAGCGCCTAACAAAACATATAACAATTGTTTAGCGATGCTCTCAAGTAGAAAGGCCCTAACTCGTATTTTTTACGAAAATTAGTTTTTCAGTGATTCCAATACATTTCACACAAGTAAATTTATTGCAATAATGTAAGAAAGAACGCTTTTACAAGCAGTTGTACAAAAAAGTTACATGTAGAATATTACAGTTTCTATGATGTTTTTACCTTCTCCTGTAAAGTTACAATTATTTGACTTAGGGCCTTTCTACTTAAAACCAACGATATATAAACTGCGCAAACAAATTAAATAACTAAGTTCGAACGAGACTGATTCTGGCTGAAGAAATCAAAAATATAAAACGTGTTTTTTTTAACTTGTCACAACTTTGAATTTCTTTGAGTAAATCAATTGTAGCGGCCGCTGTGTGGCATGTGCTCCGTCAGCAACATTAATGCCACGTAATTGAGGTACGAAAAAATTTCGAATCATATTCCCACGCCGTTCACAATTGACAGTAAAATTCTGATCATCATCGCTTTTGAAGACATATGGGCCAATGACTCCGCCAGCCCATAAAGCGCACCAAATGGAGTTTCGCCAAAAACTTGTGGTTTTTCCTCACTCCAAATGCGACAATTCTGCTTATTTACGTACCCATTCAACCAGAAATGGGCTTCAACGGAAAATAAAATTTTTAATGGAAATTCAAAATCAATATCAATTTGTGCTTCAGCCCATTCGCCGAACAATTTGCACGCGTAGCTCTGGTGTAAGTTGATTTATAATGAAATTTCAAAGCAAACTAAACAAAAAGCAACTATCAGCTCAACTAGTGCTCAAATAAAGCAGTGATGCCAACTCAAAGTTGTGACACTAAAAAACACATCCTATATAAAATAATTTCTCGGCGTTTTTTGTTAAAAAATGCGGGTTAAACTTTCCCCTCGCACTAATTATTATGGTAAATCGGTCTACGAAATTAGGAGTGTTAATCACTTTTGTTTGAAATTTTAAGGGGAGGAAAATTTCTAGTTGCACATTTCAACCCTCTAAATGATCAAACAGAACCACTTTGTGCACACATTTTCTATACAAATTTACTCAAAAAGCAGACATGAAATAAAATCGATATTATTTTGAAAGCGTTTTTTCGTACGATTTAGCTTACAAATACAAAGCGAATTGATATCAAGTGGTCTCGTTTCCGGAGATGATAATCAGCTGCTGATTTCTCTAGTATTAAATAAAGCAAAACGTTCGAAAATTTTTTGACAGGAGGAAATTTTCTGCAGTATTGCATTTAACTTTAAAATTAATGAATTCGTCTCGAATGATACCAAACTTGCATTAAATTTCATACTTTTGGTAAGTGAAACCAAAAAGTTATAGAGCAATAAAATAGTAGAACAATTAAATTACACAGCACTGGAAGTTACTACAGTCGATATTATTATGAACATTGTTAATTTACCAGCGATATTTCCTGAAATTTCAGACTTATTCTGTTCGATCATTAACTATTCTTTGCATGGGTGTTTTGCCACTTTCGCTGAAGGCTCAAAAATTGCCCTAAAAAAGTATACAAGGAACTAAAATATGCTGGAAAACATTTGCTAGCAAAATCTTTTAAACGTCTCTAAATACAGCAATGCGCGTAAATAAACTGCAGTCCCAGAAATTTTGCTGAACTTGAAATGCATTTGAGAACTTGCACTTTTAGTATAAGATGTGCTTATCGTGGAGAAAGGCTTTAAGGTTCAAGTGCACTACAAAAATGTTTTTCATACGGAAAAGCTTAAATAAACTCTACTATGGAAAAAAATCTGCCTGGTATGCATACGGAGTGTACGAGAGAGTTTTTAAGAAAAGCCGAGTTGACGTTTGAAAAATTACTTTGTGTGAAAGTGTAATGAGATGCTGAAAATTTATCTGCTTTATGTAATGCAATGCTTTGACTTGAAAGATCTCAGACTGCTTCTTTTTTTTACGACTATTATATCTGTGGCAAAGAGGAAAAACTGCTTAGGTCGAGATAAGCTAATTTTGAGTGAATAGCATCCTTATAATCTTGATATTCAAAAGTACCCCAAAACTAAAAATCAATTGTTAGTATCGCACACTAAATCATAAATAGACACAACTCAGAATTATCGAAATGGTTTTTTGTTTGTTCATTAACCAGTTCACCGAGCAAATCTCTAGCGATGGCAATTTGTTTGCAATCTGGTCTTCTTGAACAATATAAAATACCGTTGTATCTGTTTTCATGTTGCATATAGTATTTTGCTATTCCGGAATATCAGGGCTTTTTTTAGTTCCGACTGCTTATGATTTAGTGTGCGATACACATATATAATTTCTATATGCGAATTGTGTTCAAAAAGTATTCGAATTTTTATTTTTTTGTGACGTTATCTTGGTACTCATGTCTCTCACTTATGCCGACAATTTGGGCCATTTTGAATGTTCAGTTAATTGTTGACAGCTGCTTTGCTTGCACGTGTTTTGACTCGTCTTCGATTTTTACCTATTAAAAAAAAATGGAACAAAGAACCTGCATCAAATTTTGTGTGAAAAACGAAATTAAGTGCGCGGATGCATTCCGAATGTTGACTGTGGCATACGGAGAAGCTACCTTGGACCGAAGCAATGTTTATCGGTGGTAAAAAATGTTCTCAGAAGGCCGAGAAGATGTGAGCGACGAAGAGTGTGCCGGACGCCCTTTAACAGACGAAAAAATTGATGAAGTAAGGAAAATGGTATCGTAGAATCACCATTAGAGAAGTTGCTGAGGACCTAGACATATCGATTGGCTGGTGGCATTCGATTTTTATCAATGATTTGGGTATGAGACGGGTCGCCGCGAAATTCGTACCAAAATTACTTAATTTCTTGCTCACACAATGATGCCGTTGGCATAAGTGCATTATATCTGAGAGTGATTACTTTGAAGTGGACAAAATAGATATTTATGAATAAATAATTTTTGCAAAAACACAAAATGCACCATACTTTTTGAACACACCTCGTAGTTGTTGGTAAAGTAATACGGTTTTAGCAATAGTTACACAAATTTCAAGAATTGCGTTTTTTTTTGGAGAAAGAGGAATTTGTACACGTACTTTTAAAATTTATTCCATAAAATAGGAAGAAATTTATTATTTGACATATTATCAGAAAAGTACATACAATAATTGAAATTTATTTGCTGGTGGTTTAGCATGTCTATATACGCATTTTATAGGCGCTTCAAGCAAATCATCAGTAGACTTCAACCACAAATTGTGTGACTCTTCCAAATTTTGTGGTTAAAGTCTATTGATGATTTGGTTGAAACTCAAATGAAATGCGTATACAGACATGCTAAACCAACAGCAAATAAATTTCAATTATTGTAATTTTTTCCTATGTGAACCATTGTGCACCCCCACACACGATATTGCAAGAAAACTTTATATTTACAATTTGTATGGAAAACAAAAACAAAATTTCATATTTTGTTGTTGTTTTCAATATAAATTCTCAGTCGAAGGTTTTTTTTTTTTGATATTGTGAAGCAGGCCATTAAACTCATTTAATATCAAATTATAAATCAGGAAAAAATTAGCATAATCTACTTAAATTAGAATTAGTTTGTGACTTTTGCTAAAATACTTACTGGATTTGCATAAAATTGCGGCTGTTCAGCACCCATCCCCGACAAATAAGCTGACATACCCTCGGGATAGACTCCCAAGGGAACGCCGCCAGGTGCGGCAACTAAACCGCCGGCGGCCGCTAGTCTTTGATAACTTAACATGTCGTATTGGCAGGAGCATAACGTTTGACCACTAACAGGATCTGTATAAATAGTACGACCCGTATCACAGCAGCGGTTACCCGAGCTTGGAGCGCCCGGTGCTCCAGGGGGTGGTGGGGGAGGTGGAGCACCCGTTGAGCCTGGTGCCAAGGGTCCGGGTAATACTGATGTGGGTGGTGGACCACCGGCGCCTGAACCGGGCCCACTCGTTGTCAGTGCCGATGAGGAAGAACTATAAGGTGTGGCGGGTGAAATGGAACGCGCGCCCGGCGGTACAGTTGATGTTACGGCCATTGCGTTGGCAACAGAGGGCGTGGTCAGGGAAGCAGTTGAAGACGGCACGGCGGCTACAACGGCAGCAGCAGCTGCTGCAGCGGCGGCGGCGGCAACTGCTGTAGCGTTTAACGACGCGAGTGAAGCCTGTTGCTGCTGATGCTGTTGCTGTTGCTGTTGCTGTATATGTGTATTATGGTTGTGACTGCTGGTGCTTAAATTTGTTGGCTGCGTTTGTAGGCTTTGATGCAAAGGTGTTTGTGTGGAGGTGGGCGACGCACTTGGTCGAGTTGAAACGGCATTCTAAAATAGGCAAATTAAGGGAAAAGCTTTATTAAATTATTTATTTCAAATGTTTTATTTAGTAAATAAAAACATTTTCCTTAATTAATGTCAAATAAAAAGAAAAATTGTGTAGTTGAAGAAAAAACCGGTATAAAGCTTATCAGGTCTCTACTGCTTTGCTGCTTGTCAATCGTTTTAATGATAAGAACTAGTAAACTGGTCATGTTGTTGTTTAAGAGGTTTAGTTTTATTACAACATACATACATAAGTAATATTGAAGTAAAGCCAATCACTGGTTATTTTCTGTTTTATGTAAATACAAATAGTAACGATTAAACATCTTATGTAAACAATTTACTATGAAATGCTGTTTAATAAAGGCCGACAAATCATGTTCCCATATCACTCGCTTCCAGATGCCCCCTCTAACCCACCAATATCTTTGCACTCCTGGCAGCCTTCGTAAGAGCCCTACCTTCAAAGTTGCTTCCAATACATTGTGTGTGTGTCTGTCTGTCTGACTGGCGGCGGCTATTATTGGAAATGTAAAATTTAACTATTGACATCAATGATTGAAAATTGTGTACAACGATTGCTTTAGTAACAACCATTCATTTAATGTAATAAAAAAGGCAGTGTAGTGTCTCTTTGTCTCATTTGGCTTGTTGGAATCTAAACAAACGTTACATTTTATTTATTTATCGCTTTGTTTTCTTAATGAACAAAAAAGTTTGTATTGTCAGCCATTTGGTGTCCTCCGTTAAGTTTCTTTAAAAAAATTTTTTTTTTATTTTTTTTATTATTTTATTGTCAACACTTTGAGTAACATTTTTAATATGATTTTAGTTTTTGTTTTTATCAATTTTCTTTATATGTACGTTTCTGTTGTCTGAACACATACGATATTGAATTTTTATGGTTTCAAACACAAAATTGTTTATAAGTGGAGTAAATCTTTTGTTCTGTTTGTTAATGTGAATTGTTTGGTTTTTAATAACCGGCGTTTTGTTTATATTTAATATATCTAAGATTGGGAGATAATTTCAAGAAATAAGAAAATTATTTCTTTTTTTTGTGGTTTATTTGTCATAAATAACTTTCTGTTTTCTGTCTTAAAGAAAAAATGCCGCCTTTAATCTGTCAACTAATCAGTATAAAACATTTTTATATTTAATTTGAAGTAGACAAAAAAAGGAAATGTTTTCAAGTGTTAAAGAAATTTTTTAACGGTGTGGAATTGCAATGAAATCTAAAGTATGTACAAAAAAAATCCCTAAAAAAACAAAAAAAAAGAAGAAGAAGGATATTAAATGAAGTAATTTGAGCTTGAAATAATAAAGAGTTTATTTTCTACATTGACCCTGTTTAACCCTAGTTGTATATTTAATATAACTTTGGAACCTTTTAGCAATTAAAGCGTGAAACCCCAAAAGCAGGCAGCATATTAAAATATTTGACATTAATCGTTTTCGGTCCTACTAATTATATTTATACGAGTATTTTGCTCCCCAAATATCACTCGGGATCTTAGCGAAATCTTGTTATTGCATTTAAAATTCTTTCTTGATGAATTTAAATGGAAACTCAAGCTGTTAAAGAAAGTTAATTTGCGTGATATGCTATCTCATTCAACAGAGAGACAGTAAACTAGTTTTCATTATTAATTATTATAACAAAGCATGAAATAATTTGAACCAAGTTGAGCTTTTTGTTTTTAATGTGACAAGCTTTATTGAGTCTAATGAAACTTGGAATAAATGGTGGCCATATTTGGGAATAGAAAGTAAAATGGCGGGGAAATGTCTTATTTTTGTTGAGTTTTGTGTTACCAATGCAAGAAAGAAATAAGAAAATAATATAATATTATGTCGGCTAAATTTATTTAAAACGTTGCTAGACATCTATAAAGTCGATTTATAAACTTTCGGCTACGAATGGACTCATTGTAATTATGTAATAATTGGTCTGCGAGATATGCTCCTACAGAATTACCAGCCATGTTTTTTTTTTTTTTTTTTTTTTTTTTTTTTTTTTTTTGATATTCTGAACTCCATTTTTAGAGTAAATTTTCACTATTAACGAAATTAATTTACATTTGCATGTCTAAAATTTTACAAGATTGTACTGATTGTTCAAATAACATTTCATCCTTTGACAGCCGATTTTCTTCATAAGCTCAAATATGCCCTTATATCGATTCATGAATATGAACTAAATGAGAATTGCATAATGCAACACATAGCGTTCTAGGATTTCACACTAATCTGATTGCTTATATGACTCAAAAGAACGTAGTTAAAAAATATGCAACTATGAATTATCATTCACTTGTAATGTAAATTTATAAATTTAAACTCATTTTCTATAAAGCTAAATTTCTTTAATTATGATCATGTTACTTTAAAAAAGCAAAATGTAATTTTTTTAATATAAAGCAATAAATCAATTATTCTTTTGGATTAAAATAATTCAAATATCAATTGATTTTAAATATTCAGTTAATTTATTGATAGTATTACCGCCAGTTTTCACTATTTAGACAGTCGACTGCGTTTAGAATATTTTTATTTCTCGATAAGGGGAAATATTTTCTCCAACCAAAATCACTTATGAAATATCATTTCATGCATGCATTGAGCATCGACGTTCCAATATTATATTGAGGGTATTATTCTAATTTAGCTTCTTGAATTCAACTTCCCAAAGACTTGATTAATTTTTTAATTTTATTTTTAATTTAGACTGTCTTCATAGAATAACATTTTTTTTATATTTTAAACAGTTTTTAATTCTGCCCATGGATGTATTAATTTTTTTCCAAACTCAAAAAACGCCTCTTCTACAGGGTAAATTAAATATGTGCTTGATAATGATAATGTGCTTGCATATTTTTTGTTTCTTGTGTGACGTATTAATGCGGACATAAGATATTTATCCGTTTCAGAACTTTTTATGAATTTTGGCATCGATTTGTTAGTGCATATTTTTGCATATTTTACCCTTTAAAGCATGTTTTTGCATATTTTAGTCTAAAACGCATATTTTTAGCATATTTTTGAATTTTTGGAGCATTATTTACGCTTTTAGGGCATATATTGATACTTTATATAATTTCTTTATTTGAATATCCTTAAAAGCCTTAACTGACCTTATCGGTTGGTCGAAGTTTTTATTTTTATTTTTTGCCATTTAATTCTCATTGTCAATGTTCCATGTAGTGCAAACATTTTCGATAAAAAATTTGCTTTTGCTATTTGTGACGGACTCTGCCCCGAGTAGACGTTGAAGGCACATTGTCAATGTATACAAGTTTATTCACATGTGACAGTTAACAGGCAATAAAAATTATAAATAAAAAGCTTGTCTTATTTATCCAAATAAATACAGTTCCAAAGTTTTAATTCTCATATCGTGATATCTTTTGAAATTGAAGTTAAATTTCTAACACATTGAGTGCCACGTCGTACGTGTCCGTACGACACCTATCCCGTCGTGGGATGCCATGTCGTACGTTTCCGTACAACAGTGATTGCTTTTACTTATAGCCTGTAGTTCTTTTACAAACGACACTGAGTGAAATTTGTTGTGATTTTTAAATAAAGAATCCTTTAGTTAAAATTTTTGCAACAGCATTCATGGGTCTAAGATAATTTTTTGAGGTTTTATAACGTTAAAAATTTATAAAGTGCACAGAAATGTACGACACAAAAAAGCCTATATAAAAAAAGTAAAGGGCAGAATGGGCTAGGGATATCTCAGAAATCGTTTTTATCACTAATACACTCATGGGAAGGTATTCGTCAAAACCGCTTGGCACTCAATGTGTTAAGAGAGTATCCAAAAAAAATTAATTTGTTTAATTTGCTTTAGTCCAAATTTGTATGGCAATTGTGTTTTAACATGCACTGCAAAACCATGCACTTATCTATTCTTTTTTAATTTTTTTATTGTTTCCTATTTTTTTTTTTTTTTTTTTATTTTTGTCTTATTTGTTGAATTTTTTAATTAAAAATATATTTTCATTTACAATCAGAGCAATTTGTTTTATTTTTAAGAGCATATTTTTTGAGTTTTTAGTGCATATTTTCAAGTTTTTAGAGCATATTGAATGCGCATAAAACACTTTTTTTAGGGCATATTTCTGGTTTCCCTGATAATGACTTAACTATAGATTAGTTTTTATGTTAGAAGAATTTGTAGTCGTATGTTAAGCTCTTACATTGTAAACATAAGAAGGCTTATTCAAACAATTAAAAGCTCGCCGGAAAATTTGGTTTTCACAACGCTATGCGCGGCTTTGCATCACTTGTTGAAATTATTTTGGCGGTATTCGGTGTTTGCTGAAAATGGCCTTGCGTAAATGTAAATGTAAAATATAACAGGTTTTCTTTGAATTGTGGATGTAGATATACGCTGGATCCTTTCCAAGGAACACCGAATACCTCTAGTGTATTTCATGAAAGCATTTTAACAATCTCTTTATATACATACATATGGTCGCTTTGTTATTGGCTTGCGTCACAGTATATTCAAAATACATTATGCCCCAGTCCCACGATGTCACCAACGTTCGAATCGTCCCACACTTACATTCAAAACAAAAACAAATTTTAAAATTTTGTTGTTGTTTGCAAAGTAACTGTGCGACGAGTCGAACGTTGGTGACATCGTGGGACAGGCCCTATGACTGCAGCAAACCAATAACCAACCGACGGTATGTAAACATATTTTGATAAAAGCTCCTTAGAGTATGCAACATTTTTTGAACTTGTAAAAAACCTTGGAGAAACTCTTTGTAATAATCCTGATTTCTTGTTAAATTTTTTGATACTTCGGTGAAAAAGAATTCTATTATATGACACAAGTAAGTGTTGCCACTGTACTAAGAAATTGATTATTTTAGCGAAAAAAAAACGAACTAAAAAATGTTGAAAATTCATTCTGAAAATTTAAATTAAAAACAGCAAGTTACGTCTGAAAAGCGTAATATCAAAACTGTGATTTTGACAGCAATAAATATTTATAATATTTTAAATATTAAGTAAAAAATTGTTGTGTAATTGGTTGTTAGTTAAAATTTTGAATTGCTGTAAGTTTTAGCTTTCCAAATATAAGCTGGGAAAAGAACTTAACTCAATAACTCCTTTACATTATGTATGCTTTTTTGCACGAAAATTTTTGCTTGTCAACAAGAGGCCTGCAAAATCAAATCTGAATAAAAAAGTTGTCAATAATGCATCACAGATTCATGCTTAATAAATTTTATGTAAGTATACATATGTCACTTTCCTCTATAGCGCTACTATTAGCAAATGTAAAAAAGTTTTTTGTAATAATTTTCATGAAAAATGCATATACAGAAAATAATTTTTTACAATTAACACCTTCAATTGAAAAAATGCAAATAATCAATTAAAAAATGTAATTTGTGCCATTAAATTTATATTTAAAAATTTTAATTGATTTAAAAATTGATTAAAAATTTTAATTGCATTCCATTAAACTTTGGCTTAAACAATTTAGCAATTAAAAAATTTAATTGGCATAATTTAATTTTTAATTGAGTGTTGGTTGTATTTTCAACTAAATTGAGAAATCAATAGAATAGTGTGGGTGATTAATAAAGAATAAACAACACAACGTCAATACTTTTGTAAACCAGTGATGTGAAGTTTGAGCTTTCATTACATAAAAAGCTTTCAAGAAATTAGAATACGATGAATCAAAAAAATTCACATATTCCATTTGCATTGCAGAATATGTATATAGAGCTGATGTTTACACCAATTTAGTCCACTGTGTGTAGTACGCAGCGAATGAAACTAGAGAAAACTGATGATAAAGGCGTGGCAATTAACATAAATTATTATTTGCAACAATATTGTTTAATGAACATTCCTGTTCAAATATGTTTTGTTTTTTAATTTTTGTAAAACATTTTTAAACAATTTATTAGCATAAATTGTTGCATATGAATTTAAATTTCGTTTTTTTTTTTTTTTTGTTTTTTTGTAGGACTTAAATTGAACAAATTAATATTTGATTCAGATAATTTAGTGTTTGAATTGGAAAATGAATTTTTTTTTCTGTGTAATTTGGCTTACGAACTCTAAACAAACTCTAGCCTAATCAAATCAAGAAATATGTTTCTATAGGGTCCGCCAGATAACTTCTTCTTTTTTTTGAAAACGGGGCGCAAAACATCGAGTGTAGCTTCGGCTGTGTGGCACGTAGCGCCGTTCTGTTGAAACCAAATGTTGCCAATATCCTCCTCTTCAATTTTTGTGAACAAAAATTCGTTCAACGTGGCCCGATAACGATCGCCATTGCCTGTAACGGCCACTCCTTGCTCATTGGCCCAATTATGCCTCTGGACCAAAATCCGCACCAAACAGTGACTCGTTTTGGGTGCGTCGGCTTTTCAATGTGTGCGTGCGGGTTTTATGTGCCCCAAATGCGACAATTTTGCTTGTTTACATACCCGCCAAGATCAAAATGAGCTTCATCTGAAAAGATGATTTTTTTTTTCAAAATTGGCATCTTCTGAAAGTCGATCGATCGCAGGCAATATTTCCCAGCGTTGTTCAAGCGTATACACAACCATATTCGTTCAGCGGAAGGATAAAACTAATTATCTGTCAAATCAGACATGAGCTAAGTGTTACCTACCATTCACGAAATAAGCACTAGTTGAAAAAAAACGCTAGATGGCGGACCCTATATATGCATGTCGCTCATAGAGAGTAAGTTTAATTTTGAGTGTTAAAATATTTTCCAATTTTTTATGAAAATTGTTTCAGTTAAGTTTTATTTCTGGGAGCCACAAAAATTCAAATTTTATTTATCGTTAGGAATAGCTGTAGAATTTTCAAATTAATTAAATTTAAGTTTAATTATTATTATTCGAACTGCATTTGTTTCTATATTTAATGAATTGAACAGGCTAATGTTCGTATCGCATTTTAAGCCAAATTACATGTGATAATTATTAATGAACAAATAACATCAAAGTTAGTTGTAAATATTCTGACAACACATAGTTGAACGGAACAGCCAGCCGTTTTCGAAGGCCACTAAACCTTCATCATCAGCGTTCTTCTGTGTTTGGTCCACTGTGTGTGGTGTCAGTTGATGTAGATTTCTGCCTTATATACGAAACTTTTCTGCAAATGGAATATGTGAATTGGTTTGATTCATCGTATTTCAATTTGCTGAAATGTGTTTTTGTAATGAAGGCCCCAAATTTACCATCACTATATTTACAACAGTCTTACTATTGGCTGGCTGTTCCGTTCAACTATGTGTTGTCAGAATATTTACAACTAACTTTGATGTTATTTGTTCATTAATAATTATCACATGTAATTTGGCTTAAAATGCGATACGAACATTAGCCTGTTCAATTCATTAATTAAATTTAGTTTATTAGAAATATGCAAACAGACTGAGTTTCCCAACAATGTTGTCAATGTATGACACTTGGAAAATACATATGTATATCAACTTAATGTTGACAAATTGGACCCAATTCGCTATGCAAGTCAATAACATTTTTTTAATAACGTTTAATTCATGTGCGCCGGTATTAATTGATTCTCAATTGTTTATTTAAAAAATTATATTTTTTTCAATTATGATTTCTGCTCATATACAAGTGTGCTGCTGGGGTGCACATCTGCGAAAATAGCTTGCAAATCGAGCACATCATAAAAAATCATAAATGAATAATTTATGCTCCAAACTCTTATACATATAATTCTTATACATATAGGAACGTTTAATATAATTCTAATAAATACAAAAAAAAAACGTAAGAACTAAATATTTCAGTTAAATAAAATGGCGTAACATAAAAAAAAACATTATCGTAAATCATATAAAACATGAGCTAAATCATCAAGTATTATTTATTTATTATAATTTTTTTTTGTATTATGAAAACGCCCCTATTTTGGCCAATTGAATTGTTTTGAGTGCAGATCGTAACATGAGCCAAAGCATTTTGCTATTATTATAAAATTTTGTGTTTTAGTTGTGTATAATAAAATGTTTTGCTTGTTTTTTTTCTGAAAAACTGATTTTTTTTTTCATAATAATTAAACTTGTTTTTCAATTGTGTTAGCAATTTTAGTTATTCTTATTTTGGCAGCGAAAAAAAAACCAAAATTTTTTCTGGCACTAAAACGCTACTGTATTGCCTAACTAGACAATAGACAAGCAGGCCGAGAATCTCATTATAAATATGTATTGTCTGTATGGTGTACTCACATTGTTATCTTGAACCAATTCAACCAGCAAGTTGTTAGAGGTAAAATATACTAAATAATTGTCATGTAGTTGCACGAAAATACACAGACCAAGTTGTAGCTGCAAAGTGAATGTTAAACGTTTGTCTTGCTGTTTATTGTTCTGTTTTTTAAATACTTTCAGTTTAATTAATTTCATCGATTTGTTGTTCACAAAAATAATATAGAGAGCAAATAATAAACCAGTTTGTAAAATATAAATTCATGATTTCTGTATTTTTTTTTTTTTAACACAAAAACCAAGTAAATAAATTTTTTTTTAATTACATCTAATTGTTTTCAAATTAAAATTGCTGACAGAACATGGTTGAGATAAATTTTGCAAAGATCTTTATTTGAAACATATTTAAAGTGTTCTACAGCGATACCAACTTGGTGCTTTTGGCATTATTTTTAGTGCTTTTTGAAGACTCAAAATGCCAAATTTTGAGCGTTAGTGACAAACTAAGCAAAAGCGCTAAGTAGTGCTTTTAAGAAATGTGGGTATTACTTAAAATTACTTTAGCAAAAACTTGGTGTATTTATTTGTTCAGTGTAAACCATACTCTTTTCGTCTGATATATTTCATTAAATAGAGAATAGCTTAGAAAATATTAAACATTATTAAATATTATTTAATTTCACTCGTTTTTCATGTTAGATTTCAAAATTACGCTTTTTGGCGCTTTTTTCAAATTTTGATGTGCTTCTAGAGCCAGAAAAGTTGGCATCACTGGTGTCCTAGTACCCCAGAGTATAGTCATTTTTGTTGACAGCAAATACAAAAAGAAATATTATTCAATTTGACACCATATTTGAGGTTTTAAGAGAAATTGAAAGTGGCTGAAAGAACGCAAGTTAAATTGGAAATACAGATGACTCATAACCAGGGGGCTAATTCCCACATTCGATTACGAGCGAGTTATTACTCGAACATGTGAGTTTTTTAACTTTTGAGATTTTCTCTTTCGATTTCGAATACACACCTCGAAATTTCTTATGACAGCATTCGATAACGAGCAGCCATTCGTGTCTTTACTCGCCAGCAAAAAGGCATTCGAAATAACGTTTAACATAGTAAAAGCATATCAGTTTTTTATAAGTTTTGTTATGTATTCGGAAATTGTCCTACAGCTCGTGAGCCATTGCATATATCTCAAAAAAACTAGACACACATATAGACGGTAGAGTAAATTATATTTTCGTGTAAGAAAAATCTGCATACATACTTGCACATATTATGTAATTTCACGAACAAATCATTAGGATTCTTATTACAAAAAAAAATAAAAAAATAATTAAAATAAATAAACACAATGAAGAGAAGAATATGGTTATGAATGTTTTTTAAATAATAAACAAATTGTCACTTGTCTACTGTTTGTCGACAAAAATTTACTACTATTAATACGCTGCATTAATTTACAAAGTATTAGAGATTAGTAAGAGATTGTCAATACAAGCCAATTGTTACCGATAAAGAGTAGATAAGTGACAATATTTACTGTCGTCTTGATATGACGTCGAGGACGCCATTTACAATAAGGGGGAATAATTTTTTTTATAACAAGGATCTAAATGATTTGTTCGTGAATTTACATAAAATATGCAAGTATGTACGCAAATTTTTTATACAAAAATATAGTTTCCTCTATCGTCTATATATATGTTTTTGTTTTTAGATATATTCAATGGATCAAGAGCTGTAGGATAATTTTCAACTACATAACAAAGCTTATAATAAAATGTTATGTGATGTTTTGATTCTTATATTATTGAATGACACATACTTGGGCCAAATGTAATGGGGCTATATAATCTACAGTTCTTACTTTACAAAATAACGAAAACGTATTATAATTATCGCTATCCAATTTTAAGTGCGAGCCGTTGAAAAAGAGTCTTCCCAAAAAAACGTAGTTTCATCTTTTTAAAGGACCATGATAGATAGGTCATATTTAGGGAAAAATTTTGTACTGGGAAAATGTTGTGCTATTTATTCTGCACAAAAATGGTTACAAAAATTTTTCTGAAAAACGCCGCATCTGAAAGTTATGGGGCCCAAAGTGCTTAAAGTATTTTTTTTTTTTTGTGAAAAGAGCAATCCGCATGATCGGTTTGCACGCTATCAGTGCAATTTTTACGCACACGTCATTTTTTAGTGCCAGTCTACCAGAAACTGCCGGTGGAACGAATAAAATAAAAACTTTCAACACATTGGGTGGTCTAATGTACAGATAAAAAATACACTGATTTCGCAAATAATCTTTATTCCAACAGTTTTCAGGGAAAATAAAAAATCAGCCAATTCTTGGAGCATCTAAATAAAAAATTAACTGCTGCTAGTCAACCAATAAAAGAATCAAAAATGTGGCTAGTGCTCTATCCTTTAACTTTATACTAATTAATTGTTATTAAATTATTATTTAAAAGAAAAATGAAAATAACATTTATACCTATTCGTTCCATTTTGTTTTTTGCATATACGCATGTACACACATATGCTTTTACACACATACATACATATATGTGTTTGCTTAAAATTTATTCAGTGTTGTGCAATAAATTTATTTGGCATTTTTTCAACACTGAAACAAAAACTCGATTCGCTTGGTATCGAGTGGCATCATCAGAAAATTTCTTGGCATCGAAATTAATTTCTATTCGAATGCAATTTCGATCACAAGTGCACGAGTTAGCCCCCCGCTAACATACAGGGCCTAGGCAAGTCGTCAGGCCATTATTGGCTTGACCCACCGACCATTTAAAAAATAATAATTAGGTATGGGGTATATATATTTCGAATATCTCCTTTCCGAATCCAAAACATGTCTCGCAAACTGAATTATGGTTTCTGAAATATTTAGCATTCATTTTGCTCCATTTCAACTATTTTAAGGTTCAATAAGCATTGGTTTGCTGTACATGCCACAGTTTGGCGTTTGCGTCAAATTCTTCATACAAAAACATGCGAAGTAAAGTAAACTCTGGTTTTGCTTCAATTCTATAAGAAATGAATAATAAACAAAGAAGGTGCCGTAAGAAAAATTCAACGGCGACTGTTAAGCAAAAAACATCATCACCCAGACGCAGCCGCCGCTTAAATGTTTTAATAAAAACTTATTCAATACTAAAATAAATTAAAAGAAACTTTAATTATGCATGTTTGAGTAAAGCAGATATCATTTCATTTCATTCTTTATATTAAATACACTTCAATTACTTGTTTTTCTTGGGTAAGTGTGTAAGCGGATCGATAGTTAAAAATATTACGGCGGCGGCTTCTTATTCAGCGTTAAACGATCGAAATCAAGTAAAATAAGCAAAACAACAAAATTCTCAATTCTCAGCCGTAAAGTATATGTACATATGGAGCACAAAAAGCTACTTTTTGAAAATAAATTAAGAAAAGTGTTGTATGCGTGCGGCACAACACGTATTTTTAATTTTACAATAAAGTTCACTAAAATTTACACATTTCTTCCAAACATGTGTCGGAAGCAAGGGTAAACATACAAAAAAAAAAATTTTATCGGCTATACTTTGAGAAAACTTCATGTAAACCTTCTTTGTCGTTTTTCTCTATTCCGACTTTTTGGCATATGCCCCAAACCAATAATGGGCTGACGAAGTGTGCAAAGTTTGCTCCAAATTTAATGATGTTTCTCATGGAAAACAACATACATTATACACTTACTTTCTTTCTGCTCTTAGAAATATTTATACAGTGTAGTTAAATTACAGCGAACGCCTATTACAACTATGGTGTTATTATCGCTTATAAGTAAAAAATTTTCCAGCCCCAATCGTGAAGCATTAATATTTCATACTTAATAATACTAAGTTAGGGGCCATCCATATATTACGTAACGCCCTTTGGGTGGGGGGGGGGGGGGGGGGTTTCGAGTTTTGCTATGATTTGTTACGGGGGGTAGGGTGGGGGGTCTGTAAAATTGTTGCGTAACATAAATTTTACTAATTTCGTACAAAAACACTTAGATTTTTCATTTATTTATGTATTTAATTTATCAAAGAAATACATAATAAATCAAGAATCATGAGTGTTAAATAGATATAAATATATGCATATACATATGTATGTATATACATAAATACATAATTGTTATTATTTATATTTTGCAAGCTTATTTGATTTTTGTCTACGCACTGTGTTAGTCTAACAGAAAATAAAAATAAAGGAACAAAAGTATTCGAATTCCCGAATATTCGTCCATTCTCAATTACTTGAATTTTCCCATAAATAAAATAAATAAATGCATAAATCCTAAACGAAACTTAAGAAAATGCCATAAAAATATTTGTATATTAGTTTGTAATAACTAAATAAAGAAATTTACTTCAATTCAAACAAAAAGTTATTTAAAAATACATACACATGTATGTGTATGAATTAAATTTAATTTTTTTTTTAATAAAAACTTAAAACAATTTAAATTTTTTTAAAGTTCTTGTTACGTTATTGTGAGGGGGGGGGGGGGTCTAAGAATTGTTACGATCTGTTACTGGGGGGGGGGGGGGGGGGGGGTCAAAAATCGGAAAAAAAATGGCGTTACGTAATATGTGAATGGCCCCTTACCAGTATGTATACAAAACTTTATGGAAATTTCTACGCTTATGTATAATGAACAAAAAAAAACCGCAAATTATTATTATCTGTTGATTTGTAAAACAGCTGTTCTTTTAGCTCAAAAGTATATTAGTACACATTATTTTTGGGGTTGTTTTCTAAAATAATAAGGAAGTATGTGAAAAAAATATTTGTATTTTTTTCAGACAAAATGTTTTATTTCAATTTGCCCCCGTAACAGCGAACTTCGTCTAGTCTATAGACTAGGTTAGTTTAAAAAGAGGGCCAATCAATATTAATCCCATCCTTTGCGAACTACACTTCTGTTTTTGTAGCATGTTGAGCGCTCTTAAGAGATGTATTGAGGGCAGTTCCCAATTGAGCAACCACAAAGCTTTCAAACTTAATCAGGTTAGAACCTAGTCTCTTCAGTGTATTTTCTTAAGTTTTTTTCCACTCTAAATTCCTTGTGTATTCCATGTCTGGTATATTTTCCAAATAGAAAATATGTCTTCTGATTTGACGGAATAGTGGCTGGATAGTGACCTAAGTAGTGCTCGAGAGTTTCATCAACTTTGTCCATAACGAATTATTCAATTATGAGAAAAAAAATAATTTAGTTTTCAATAACAAAAATCTGGTGATTCAATAGTTTTTTTCCCAAGTTTCCTGTGATGAAAATTTTTGCAAGACCGATAACCTACAATTCGCAAAATTTCTTTATTTTTCACTCAAAAAAAGAGGTTATTGAATTGACAACGAGTTTCATTGAAATAAAAAGGAAAACAGAAACAGAAATTTATTAAAAGCCAAAAATTTTATTCATTTTGTTTTTTTCTTTTTATTAACTAATTTTTATTGCGCGATATTTTTAAATTAAATTAATTAAAGTGTACTGTTTTGTATTAGAAACGACATAGTTTTATCAAAGTAATATTTCGTCTATTTTTTTTTTGTGAGGAGTTCGCTATAGTCGAACTCTCCTGGAACTATAAAAGTTCTTAGTGCCACCTCCACGCAAAAATAAATTACTATTATTCACTCAACTCTTAAAAGACTTTTGCAGATATATTAAGCCACTGATATGATATATTTCTGTAATTGTAAAAGTAAGTATTGCTGCGCCGCACAATGGGGCCAAAGGTCCTCTTTTTCACGGATCCATTCATATCTTCACAACTACAATAGCGAGAGGTGTCAAATTTTATATGAGTAGATCTTAGAACAAATTGCCTATTCACACAAATCTTGAAGGTATGGGAGTAGGGAGACGGGTATCCCCCATTACATAATAATTATAATTTTTTTATATCTTCAGAACTACAATAGTGAGACACAATAAATTTGATGTGGATAGCTCTAAAAGCAAACTACATATTCAACTAAAATCTTGCAGGTATAGGAGGGAGCCTGTTATCCCTCACCGCCCTTTAAAAATTAATTATTAATGAATTCTTTTTAATAAGAACAACAAATATAAACAGTGCTTAACCAACAAAACAGGCAAAAGTTGATAATTTTTTTATACGCGCACAATTCTGATAAATTGCCCGCCAGTGAATGACTTCGGATACGAATGTTATTTTTTTAATAGATAATAGCACCAGCACTCAGGGGATGACCCCCCACGCCCTGCCAAATGCAATGTGTTGCGCTTGAACTAGAAATATAGACTTTGTGGCTGTGCACATTCGATTTGAAATTTTTCATGTTGAAAGTGACAGGAAAGACCGTCGCAGATAGTTTGTTCCATACACAAACAATGCGGCTAAAAAAATTATCTCTATAATGTGTAGTGCGATCTATTGACCAGTTGATCACAAGAGGATGTGCTCTGAATTTTCCAAATATAGATTTTTAACAAGCCTAAGAAAGTTGGGACAAGCTAGTGATGTGAAGAAAAGAATTCTCGCACGTCACTCACGAACAACTGAAAATTATGCTATTTTAGCCCATAGTGTTGAGCAAAACACAGGTTTGTCCATTTATGGGCGACCTTATGAATTGGGCATTCAACAAACGACATTACTACGTATTTGGCATAAAGAATTTGGTCTTAAGGTTTTTGAAGTACACTTAACACAAGAACTCACGCGTACCGCCCGTCAAAAATGCAATTTGGCGTGAAAAAATTCTTGACCGCGTGAAAGAGGCGATCACATTTGGTCACTGAGATCTTGTGATTTAACACTTTTATACTTTTTTCGGTGAAGATACGTAAAATATAAGCTTTATGCCAAAGTCCCACTATCGAGTCAAGATCTAAAAGATGGAGCTCGTAAAGTTATAATAATAATTGGTGATGAAAAATTTTGTGGCCAGAACATGGTACTGCAAGAGTAGCAGTGGTGGAAATTTGGCCATGCCATTTAACAACTAAATAAACATCCGATGGAGGATTTCGCTTAAAAATAATCGGTTTTTTACATATCAAAATGAAAACTCTTATTGGAAGACCCTTTTCCATACTGTTTTCAGTACTAATTTTCCAGCTTTTGAAGGATCTATGGTTTGAATGTGTTATAGCAATTTCTTTTAAAGAATCCTAAATTTTTGCCTCTTAACATATTGTAAAATGGAAATTGCGTTATTACGTATTATTATTATGAAATGAAGTACAGCGGGATTTTAATAAAAACTTTCAGCATTCAAGAGCATATATTGTGTTGGACTTTTAAGCCAACTAAACTAAATAGGTTCCTCACGTCAGAAACTGCAATTATCATACATTTTTCATAGTTCCAAAAGTTGACATGAATACCTTTTAAATCTTCATATCTCACATCCTTCCGAAGTATTTGATATTTTGCATATTTGTGCCAAAGTTGAAATTTTATATTGTTTTATATATTTAGTTAAGTGTCTTAAAGCCAGGTATTGTTTAGTAAAAACTTTCTAAGCATTCTTTTATTGGAAATTTGTGTTGTGTTTAGTGGTAAAATAACGATTAAATTTCAGTAAAAATATAAAACATATTGACCTGTCTGTATTAGTGGATAGTCTGGACTAACGAGTGTTCAAATTACGAACAGCCAGCTTGATTTTTTGGAAATGAAATTTCAAATAACTACTATTTCAAATAGCTACTATTAAAACTGGGTGTACCGTTATCCTAATAGGTGGTGTGTTATTCTACCAGTGCCATATTCGTGGGTTCGATTCCCCTCTAAAACTGTGGTCTGTTTTACTACAACGGGTCAAAATAAGTTACTTTATAATTTGTAACTGAACTCGTATATTTAGCATTTCATAAATAAACTAATTAATTAAATTTTGCTTCTTTTGAACTCAACAGAAATAGAAGTTGGTGTGAAAGAAAAATTTCCTCAAACCTGTGCCCGATTAGGGTAAATTACTTTGCAAAATAATTTAAATAATTGCTGCGCAGGAATACAAACAAATTTATTTGTAGGTAATTTTTTTTTTAAGAAACTGGAGCTAATTTTAAATCTAATTTTTTTTCATACTTAAACCAATTTTGAAGTTTCTGTACTACTAAATAGCTATACAACTTTTTGTTGGTATAAACAAAAATTTGGCTAGATTTTTAAAATAAATTTTATTACTTAAATTTAATTCAATCTGTTTCGAAAAATATTACTATACACACCATTACTAAACACACACCACTGTCATTACTGTGCACTGTCATTTAATATAGAGTTCACACACACACACACTACAAACACGAACAAAAACCAAATTGTTAAATAATCAACTTTTTGATTTCGATAAAAATTATAAAAATATTTAAATTTTATTACAAACTATATTTTGTTTAAAGAATTTTATTCACAAATAAAAAGCCTTTAGTAATTAATTATACATATTTTAATTCGAAAAACATTTCTTTAGTAATTTTTCTCTTTTTACACAATATTTTTTGAAACTCCATTTGCCGGCGGTAAATATTTTTGCACTATTCCATTATCTTAAATTCGATTTTTTTATAAATTCTTGTACATATTTATTATTTTATTGCGTTTTCAATCTTTGGTTATAAAATAATTAAGCTTTTTATTTGCAGCGGATTATGAATTAAATTATAATACATATTAAAAACACTTGGTAAATCCCAAAATTATAACGACGATTTGTTGCTTTCGATTGTGCGAACGTACGTTTTCTTTACTCTCTACTTTTATCAATCTTTTTTTTTTCTTTCTTTTTGATAGAAATATTTTTACTTTTTTATTGGAGAAAGAAATTTTTTTTGTGAAGGTAAAAAACAAACGGACGACACGAACGAACAATCTGCGTAACAGTCAAAAGTAGACTAACATGGGTTACTTGAGCATGTACAAAGTGGTGGTGTACAACAAATGGGAATTACACGACAAACACGACACAACACAGCAACAACAACATCACACACAGCTTTAAAACATGTATACAACAACAACAGCAGCAATAGCAACAACACGAACAAGAAAAATGTACAAAAACAAAACAGAGGAAAATAAAACAATCAAATATGTACAACAAAAAAAAAATACTACTACTACTAGTACAACTGCGACTACTGCTATAGCTGTGCTCCACAATATTACAATAATAACAACAACAACATCAGCACACACACACACACATGCATGCAAACACGGGAAAAAAACACACTCACCCATACATTTGAGCTCACAGCAAGCACACAGATACTCTCATGCAAGCATGAGATATCAAGCCAGTCAGTCAAACAAACAGCCAGCCAGCCATCCAGCTATCCAGCTAGTAAACAGCAAGCAAGCAAGCAATAAAAATAATAATAATAATGATGATGATGATGTTGATATGATGGTGAATGAACATTTGTTGTGACGACTTAACCATACTATATCAACATCAGCAACACCAACAACAATTCAAATAACAACACAGATACTTACCAATACCATGACTTACAGTATATTGTGTTCTATCAAATTCACAACAAATTTAACATACATAGATACTTATTTTGATATCACTGCTTTAATGAGAATACAATACATTGAACAAAGAGCCAGTGTGCGAGAGCGAGTACCAGAGGATGAGCAAGCATACACTGAGAGAGCAAGAGTTTAATTTCATAAGTTAAAAAGAGCAATACTTTTTCAATCTGATTGCAATTAAATGAGTTAGATACGAGTACTTTGGAAAAGTTGTACATACATAGTACTAAAGTAATCAATGGAAGAAGGGTACTTTTTCTTCAACTTAAAAAACAACAACAAAAAAATCCCAAATTTGATTTCATTTGATTTGAATTAGACTCAAGCTCGTGAGCCAAATAACATGTGATAATTTTTAAGGCACAAATAACACCGAAGCTAATTGTAAATATTCTGACAAATACTAGCAGAACGTAACAACATGCTGTTTTCGAAGGTCAACACTCCTTGATCATCAGAGTTCTTGCGTTTTGTCCACCGTGTGTGGTGTCAGTTGATGCGAATTTCCGCTTTGTATACAGAGCAAATGCGATGTGTGAATTGTTTTGATTCATCGTACTAAAATTTGCTGAAAGCTTTTTGCAATCAAAGCTCAATTTTACAAACTCTAATTTATTTATTTATTTTATTTATTTGTTTACAACAGTGTTGCCATTGTTGTCATTCTTTAAGGTAAAAACCAAGCCACTTGGGTTCTAGTTGGTCTGTTGTGTTACCTGAAACGAAGACGTGAAGATAGGTAATTTTTTGTACGTATCTCCATTCTGTTCAGTGCTGAACCAACCTGGCGACCGGATAGACTCGTTTATCCGGTCGTCTAATGTCGCAGTTTGACCCAATGAAATCGCTTTTTTTTCTCAGAGGAAGCATTAAATACTCGTATACAGGGGAGGTGTTCTACAGATTCTTAATACTTCTCATTATGACAACTTCTACAGAAATCGTTTGTGGATGATCTAATCTCCCAGCATACGCATCCATACAACAGTGATCTGTAAATAGCTCAACAAGTGTGTAGGTGCTCCCACCAGGATTGCAGATCTACTACAGTTTTTGCACAGCAGACAAGAGGCCAAAAGAAAAACCACTTTACTGCGATTGCTTAAAACTTCTAAAAGCAAGAGTTTTTGCTTCTTCGACTGTGACTGTTTGAGACTTCCGAAAGCATAAAGACTGCTTCTGCTTTTACTTGCGATACTAACCAAAAGCAAATCAAATTCAAACTTTTCAAATCGGCAAGTGCTGAAAGCACTGCGCAATTTGTCATAGTTCGTTTTGTGATTTTACTTTGACTGAAGCTGTTGTATTTTTCAAAAGCGAAAGCAAAAGCAAATGAAATGAGAATCATTGCAGTTTTTTAAACATTGCAAATTTTTGTAATTGAGTTTTCCTTACAAAAAAAAAACATCGGCTAAAATTAATTTATTAACATCAGCCGCTGGTACGTATTCCCCAATAAGTACTGAAAATATCGAACCGAAAATGTACCCAACTATTACCCTACCACATAGAGAATAAGAGCATGCAAAATTCACACACTCTCACACAAGCATACAAAACCATTGAGTCAAAAAAGGAGAGAAATTTTAAGTTTGAGAATTAAATGTCTATAATTTGTATCTTGTAGATTGTTTAATGTTAAGTGGTGGTGTTTAAGTATCTTTTACAATAACAAATGTTTAAATATGAGCTATATTATTTCATATGGTATATATGTACATACATATATTTTTACTAAACTTATTTATTTGATACTTTGATTATTTTGGTTGAGGTTTTTGGCTGGCACACAAGTTAGAATCGTACGTATTAAATGTTGTTGTACAATCATACAAACACACGTTTTCTTTCACAATGTTCATTCATGCCTAAACTCAATGGCTGGGCAGGCAGGCTGAATGTTTGGTTGGTTGGCTCGGGATGGCTGGCTGAGTGGCTGCCAGAAAGCCGGCCTGACTAAATGTCTGAACAGATTGTCTTTGTCTGTAGTTGGTTGTTAGAAATGTTTGTCATACAAATAAAATTGCATGGTTCAAAACGCAAAAAGGTAATTAGTTTTAGGTAATAAAATGACAACTTTACAATAAAGGAGTACAAAAATATATAATGGAAAAATAGCAGTTTCATTTTCTTGTATGTACTCGTATGGCAGACATTACCTTTTAAGCAAATCACCAATTACTCAAAATGAAAATATGTCATATATTTTTTCAATTAAAAATTTGTACATATTTCTTTTATTTAATTTTGCCACTTATACCCATAAGAAAAATTATCATGCGAGGGCTGTTTCAAAAATATTTTCACTTTCATGTTTGGTTAAATATGCTCTAATCTGCTCCATTATGACTGGCGAAGCATAATTTGCTTCACCAAACTTTTGCTTTTACAAAACTTACTTTGCAAAGTCTTGAGTTTGTTGGAGAGAGGGGAAAACAGCTTTAGTTGTATTTCTAAATTTAAGTTAAGAAAAATTATATACAGTCAAAGCTCGGTATAACAAATACTCACTTTAACGAATTCGCGATATAACGAATGGACAATTTTTCTTCTAACCATCTTAATTCACTACAACCGACCATTAATCTAGCTCAAATAATTCAAACAGGAACTTACGAAAATGTTTCATGAAGATGATGTCGGGCAAATGACCACCTCTTCTAGCACGTCGGCAGATGTCCGAGCTTTTTACAAAATTTTGAACCACATTTTGCAACAAAGCTTTGCTTATCTCGTCAATGCAGCTCCGAATTTCATATTTCAGAGCGTCAGTTGTTTCTGGTGTGTTCACCTAAGATTTTTTGTCCAAGAGTGTAGCGTTCCATGGTTGAAAGTTTCCAACTCTTTACTAAATAAATGTCAAAGGATGGCAGCTCAATTCTTAACATTTCATCATTTGACAGCCAATTTACTTCCTAGACTCAAAAAAGACGCTGCTCGACGCAAAAGAATTATTTGTGCACAGAAACAAATTTTTCACCAATTAATATTTAAAAAAAATTTAAATGATTTAATTCAATTTATAATTATTTACTTTAATTAATTCGAGTGGAAAAATTTATTTGATAACAAATTGCTTACAGGTGAAAATTCAATTATGTAATTGTTTAATTGATATTACAAAATTTTAATTGGTATTGCAAAATTTAATTTATTACTATGTACGTCGCTTGAACTCATAAAGTAATTTTACTGCTTCCCCTCGCACAAATAAACCATCAACAGTAACAACAAATAACATTAAAACATCATTTATTATAAATTTATGTTTTGTTGCTGTTTATTTATATTAATTTTTTTTTTTTTGAAATTTCTTCAAAAACAAAACAATTTATTTCTGCCATCCATCCATCCTCCTTTTCAACATTCTACCAAAATAAAAAAGACTACACATGCAGCTACAGCCTACCCACTCTCAAAGCACAAATACTACTTACACTCATCATCAGCAATGGAACAGGGCGTTGTTGTAATAGAGAATGAATAAGTTGCAAAAGCATTTGTCATTGGTATGAGTGAGATAGACAACATTAAAACCCACCGTTTCATATGAATATTTTGTTGTTGTTGTTGTTGATGTCGTGTACATGATGTTCGTCTCACGGTTTAGCCTTGTTAGTAGTGAGATGTTGCAGTTGGTGGTTGTTGTAGTAGAGGTAGTAGTTGTTATACACACTCACACAGCTTTTCTAAATAGCAGCAAAACAAAAAGCAACAAAAAAAGAAAACATGAAAAAATTAACTTTACAACTAGAAAAATGGCTGTTATTGCATGTTGTTGTAGTATATGTTCATGTTTTCTTTCTTTTTGCTGGTCTTTTTTACTTCCATGGATAAACATACATATGTGTATGTATATGGATGTGTGTGCTTGTTTATTTTTTCTATTGGGGGTATTACTGTAATTGCTGCTGTTATAAATATATGCGTATGGATGTATGCATGTGGATGTATGCATGTGTATGCGTGTGTGAAAATGCATTAACGATTTGTTATTTTTTTTTTTGTTATAATGTTTCTATGTATGAATAAATGTGTTACATAGTTTCTATTAAGTTTAGTGTCACAGAATTATGTATGTATGTATGTATTTGTTGTTGTTGGTGGTCTTGCTGTAAAGTTTATGACAAGAAAAGAAATAATGCTAAACAAATTAAAATAGGTATGTACCTACATATGTATGTATGTGCATACATATGTATGTACTTCTGTGTGTAGAATACGAGTAAGAAGAACATGTATAAATAAATAGGGAACAATTGCTCTCAAGGAGTTTATTAACGTGATGTATGTACAAGCACATACATACATACATATGTATGCTTTAATGTTGTTGTTAGTTAGATTATTTTATACCTATTTTTGGAACTGAAATTATAGCCAATATTGTTGTCATGATTTTTTAGATAGCAAATACACGCACACATATGCTTACACAAGTATGTATGCATTTGTATATGTGCATATATTTATATGTGTGTATATACATACATACATACTCGTATGCATACGTGTATACAAAAATATATACATTAACCCTCTTTAGGATGTATGAAAGCTTGACTCTTGTGTTTGCGTTAAATATGTATATATTATTTTCTAATATTCTTACAATTGTTGCAATACAAACAAGTAAACTAGTTGTCAAAAAATATGTACATACATACATACATATATTACTAGTGTCCACCCCTGACGAATTTATATCATGATGAATATCAAATTGATATCATGATGAAAATTCATCACGTACCTATAGACTCAATTTATTAATATTATGGCAGCTTTATGATAAAATCATCAGAGCTCACGGCCTAATGAATTCATCTTAAACCAAAATTTATTACATAATTTTCGTTTAAAAAAGGCCGCACAACAATTATTTGTGACAAAAAAATTAAGCAACTCGCAAATTACATACATAGATATTTTTGGCAAAAATTTTGCAAATATTTGTTTCATGGCGTTAATATTGTAGTGATTCATCATGATATAAAATCATTAACGTCTACCGTCTATTGTGTTGATATTAATGCTTTGCCGGCGTTATATTACGAATTATGATATACAGTCGTCAGGTGTGGACTCTATGTTATTTAAGGCGTGCGATCTTTGAGAAAATACAACATTGGTATGATGGAGTTCATGACAATCTTCCCAAGACAATAACAATTCATTAGATCAGGGTTGTATTTTTTCGTAAGTCTGTCGATTATGTAAGATAGTGAGCCTTTATATAAGAATAATCTATTTTCACAACTGTTTTACTTAGTATATGTATTACAATGCTTGTAAGTTTTGAGCAAAAGGCCCCAGGTACACATTTGTAGGTACATTAGGTTTATAACTTTTTGAATTTTTTTTTTTACAAATATCATGCGTTCCAATGTAAAATCGTGTGCAGCGCATGGAAAAATATTAACAACTGCATTTTTAGTTTTTTGCGATCTTTAAAAAGTTTACACACCAACCGCGATGTAGTTTTTCATAAAAATAGTGCTTTTTAATGAACACGAGTATATGTATATAATATTTATGTCTAAATACTTTTTATTTTGTAACTTTCTCTCCTAATTTGTAGTTATACAGACATACTCGTATGTGGTACATACATACATATATTTATCATATTACAAAAAAAATTATTAAAAAAAAATAAAGTACTTAATTCATTTAGAAATCGCTTTTCGTTCGTTAAGATTTTTTTTATAACAAATTAAAGTAAAAAAATGTTTTTTATTATCAAAATAATATTGCCCTGAATATAGACCTAGGAAAATGACGTCGAAAAAAAGCTATAAACATTGGCCCAGCTATAAATTTTTTTCGAAGCGGGGCAGTGGGAGGGCATTATGGATGGTGATTTGCATGAGTAATATTAAAATAAATAATTACAAGCAATTTATAATAGTTCTCGGGGGGCAACTATGTATAGCTCTAAAATTTTTATTGTCTCTCTGCCTCTTTTAGAAAAATATTCAATATTTGAAAGGGATGCATTGCTAATTGTTTGGTCTTGCCGCTCTTCTTATTAGTATTTATCAAAATATTAATACTAATAAACACTTGTAAAGCAGAAGAGCTGAAATGTGTTAAACCGTGATCACAGTCACTGCTTTATTTCACTGCTACTATTCTTATTAGGTTTTCTCAAAACAACAGAATTGCTACAAACAAAATACTGCTAAATTGTGATTACAGTCACAGTTTAATAGAACAGCGATTTAGAAATAACACTCACTAAGAGCACATTATTACAAAATCACAGGATCGCTCAGCTCTAATATGTGTTGCTGATTTTCAGTGTCCTCATCTTTCACCGCTGATCTGAATCTAATCTAATCACTTATATGAGAACTTATATCTTTTAACCATCTTTCCACAGCTTTTTCAAGATATTCTTGTGTAATTTTAACCCTCTTCGAAGGCCATCCATTACTATACCATAAAACAAAAATAAGTAATTAGCAATGTTTACCGGTAACGAAATTTAAATAGCTATAAATTAATTCAATTTTACTGCAGACAACAACGGTAAATAATACCGGTCATCTGTAGTTAAGAGTTAAAGTAAATAGGGATTTGCCAAATTGGGCGTGGTCAGGCCTCTGTAACTATTAAATTAGCACTAAAAATTTAAAAATTTAGCACTAAAAAGTTTAAAATAATTTAGATTCAGTTAAATTAAACATTTTTACATGTGTTAACTATAATTATATTATGCCGGCACACATTCAAAACAAGCATGCAAAATATTTAGTTTCTCTCCTTAGCTTTTACGACAGTTGTTAACGGGTTAAATGCCACCCAATTTAATGCAGTACAGCATATTGAACGTCTACGAACAAAAACAAATAGATTTATTAAATGAAAAATATAAGTACATAAGTATGTGCATGTAGATGTATACAAAAAAAAAGAGAAGAAATGTAAGCAAACAAGTTACCAGCAGAATACATAAATAAAAATTATACGTGGAATAATATCGAGAAAAAAGGGGTGGACCAAACGGGCGACCACACGGCAATATTTTTATAATAAAAATCACTAAACTACTGTCGTTGTAACTCACACTGTCGCAACAACTGAAATACATACATAAATGCATAGAAACAATAGATGATCATGACAAGTAAGATGACGACTAGTAAAAATTCAGCTACAACTACAACTATCATGGAGACCTCATGTTGCTCATAACGATTTGTATGATGATGCTGTTGCTGATGGGAATGATGGTGGCGACATTAGCCACGATGCTTGGGGTACTGCCAGCGAGATTGTTTCACATTAAAATTTACAGGGAAAAAAACCAAGTCGAACAACAAATAACAAACAACAAAATCAACATGAAAGCGAATATAACCCACAAATATGAGCAGAGTTGTAAAAGCAATTGCAACAACAGCTTACACACTGCTAGAGTACACACAGAGGCGGTGGCAGTTGTAATTACATACTCCATGTACTCGCATATGTATCTAAAAGTTTTTTTTTTGCTAATGTACAGCAGTATGTATAAGTAAGTGAGCGTTCATCCATCTCTACGATTGCAGAGAGTGGATGTGTTCGTTGCGGTTTGATTGTAATTGCAAATGTTGTAGTTGCAAAATATGCACTACGAGTCCAACAACATTAAAAGAAATGTACTCATTTGTTGTACTTTAAGGCAATAACTATGTACTGAAATATGTATGTATATATGTATGTATTTCAGTAAATACTTTTTCCCAAAAATCAAATAAAAGTTATGTACATGTGTGTGTGTGTGTTCGTTGGAACTTGCTTACTTGCTATTTATTTCGTTTTAGCTTAAAATTACTCATTACTGATGATCAGGGAAACCAGAAATATCTGTGGCAAAAAGGAAAAAGTGTTTAAGTAGAGATAAGCTGATTTTGAGTAAATGATACCTCCGTAATCTGCATACTTGAAGGTAGCCCTGGTAAAAATCTCAATTAATTTGTGTGAGTTTTCAGGAAGTTATAGCACATTGACTTGCGACTTATCTTTTTTAGACTTCTAATCTACTTTGGAATAATAGCTTAATTTAGGCTATACTTGTGTATATTTCATATTAAATGTATTATTTATAGTATGTAGAACCATGTTTGCTTAAAAAAATAGAGGTTAAGAGAGAGTTTCCCAATTTAACTGTAAAAGAAACAAATTTCTGTAAATCGACTTTAACGCTTAAAAGTGCTCTCCTGCAACAACAACAGTAAAATATGACTTAAGCAATTTTTCCTTTTTGCCACAGATATGCTCTAAAAAAGTGTTTTATGCGCATTTAATATGCACTAACAACTTGAAAATATGCACTTAAAAGTCAAAAATAAAAGAAATTGGTTTATCTGCAAATGAAAATATATTTTTAATTCTACAATTCAACAACATCTGCATATAAAATAAGATAAAAGTAAAATAAACAAAAGAAGAAACAATTAAAAAATTAACAAAGAATAACTGCCGTATTAAAAAATAATAATTTGGGGCCATAAAAATTTTGACTAAAGCAAATAATAAATAATTTTTTTTGATACTCTGGTAAAAATTTAACTTCAATTTCAAAAGAGATAACGTTAACAGAATTAAAGCTTTGGAACTATATTTTGGATAAATAAGACAAGATTTTTATTTATAACTTTTATTGCAATAAACAACAAAATATTGATCTAGATTTTCTACTAAAAATGGTTGCTATCACATCGAAATAATTTTTTATACATTGACAATGTTCCTTCAACGTCTACTCGGGGGCAGAGTTCGTCACAAATAGCAAAACCGAATTAAAACTGAATTTTTATTGAATTTAACGTTCGTAATAACTGTGTAGTACATAAGAATAAAAATAAAAATTTTGAATAAAAATTTTGAGCTTGCAAGCATATTAAAATACACAAAATTCTATAAAGTATTAAAATATGTCCTAAAAGCCTAAATTATTCTCTAAAAATTCGAAAATAGGTAAAATATGCAAAAATAGGCGTGTAAGACTGATATATGCAAAAACATGCTTTCAAAGCTAAAATATGCAAAAATATGCACTAACAAATAATGCCAAAATTCATAAAAAGTTCTGAAACGGATAAATATCTCGTCTCCGCATCAATAGGTCACACAAAAAAAAACATGCAATTGCATATTTGCGGTTCCCTGTTGATGATTCATATTTAACAGCCGCCTTCATTTTTTGTTTGTATTTTAGATTTATTTTCTTTACATTTCTAGTCCATCTCTTTTTCTTTTACTCGCCACCCGGACGCTTGTTATTTGGTAAAATGTTTCTTAATACTTTTTAATACCCGTATTCTTATTAGTGCACGTTTTTTATTTGGTTTTTTTTTTAATTGTCTGTTGCTGTTGTTCTGACATGCTTTAATCATGTTTGCCTTGTTTTAAATACTTTTAAAACTAAAAGATAGTTTTGGTGTGCTGTTTATTTATTTTTATTTTTTAACATTTTGTGTTTAGCATTAGAATTTTGTAATATGAGTCGAATATGTTGTAAGCTTGAGGATTAGTTATGTCGTGTTCGTTTGGGTCTCAACATTTGTAAATGACTTGTTAGTGCGAGCTTTTATCCTCAGCAATCATGTGTGGGCTAATTTGTGGAATGATACCATTAAAGTGCTTAATTGAAATTAGAATGAATTGTTGTCATTAAAATAAAAACTGTCATATCTAACTGGCAGTTAAGATTATCATGTCTTTATGACTTTCCTTAGACTAGAGAATCTTAAACAGATTGATAATTTTTTTTATGAACAAAAGTTCTTTTATAAGTTAGTTTTATAAATATCTCTGTTTTATGTTATTAGATTTAGAACTTGATCCTAGTTTTCAAATAGTTTGTTGTTGGCTCTACGCAGAAAATAACTTTATTATTTTCATAAATTACAGCCGTTTGTTGATATAATAATCCAATTTAATTCAGTCATTGATAGCTCTATTAATTTTTATAATTGAAAAAATATTATAACTTGATTTTTTTTTTTCAGTTTAACATTTCGAGCCATAACCGCTAAAATAGCTTAAGCGATACATATTTTTGGACTTCGCAAATGTGCGACGATGAATTGATAAATTTGGATTTTCATTTCGCACAATCGTTACTTAAAGTAATCCTAGTATGCATTCTAAGTTTTGATTTATGTACATATTTCCTTAAATATGCAATTGCATGTTTCTGCCACGTAATTTAAGGAAAGCAGGCAGCAAGAAATTTTTGAGAAGTAAAACGTTATTATTTAAATCATTATTTTTTGTTTTAAAAGGCATTATGTTTCTTTTTTTCATTTCAATTGCGCACTCTCTTTTCTCCTTCGAGTAATAATTTAACTACGATTTTTGCTTGTTTTGTTGGTTAAGCACCGTCTGTATGCATTTGGTTCCTGCTTAAGCTGGTACTTAACCAACAAAACAAGCGAACATTCTTAATACATTGAACACTGAATGTCAATTAAATATACTTCGTTAGTTCTTATACAGGGTGGGCCAACTTGGACTGACTGATTTTAAATGCTTATAATAATTATTGGGCCAATTGAATTTTATATGGAAACATCTTCAGATCAACTTTTAGAAATACGTCGTAGCGATGTTCTGGAGATGTTCAATTGAGTAGCTCGTCGACAAGTAGACACAGTTGGATCCGTGTGAACACTTTCTCTTACAGCTACTATAGCTTGTTGAGTGCGAACAGGACGAACAACATTTCTTCGTAGTTCATTACCTAGTGAACCCAAATTCTCAAAACGGATCATTAAGCTTCTTATCATGTTTACACTGGGAGCCTCTGCATTATTAAAATGCAGACGGTATTTTCTTTGCGTTGTAACAATTGATCGTCCGGAAACATAATAAAATTCAACAATTTTTACACGTTCTTCCACTGAGTATGATGACATTATAAAATTTTATACAATTCTGTATTATCTGCAAAAAAAAAATAAAAAATAAAAAAAAAATAAAAAAAATATTTGAAATACCGAAGTATATTTATTTGACATAAAGTCGTTATTTATTTAATCTGAAAATTTTAAGTCTACTGACGAGTTCCAAAAGCAGGAACGAAATGCATATAGACAATTGCTAAAGCATAAAAACAAGCAAATTTTCAAATTAAATAAAAAAAATAAAAAATACAAAAATTATAAGCATTTCAAATCAGTCAGTCCTACCTGGCACACCCTGTATAAATAAGATTATTTATTTTATGAAAAGGAAAGCTTTTAATTGGATATCTGCACAGAAAAAAGTATTCACCAATTAACGTTTTCAATTAAAAATTTAATTGATTCATCTAAATTTTTTAATTGAATTAATTAATTTGAGTGGAAAAACTTAATTGATACATAGTATCAAATTGTTTATAGGTAAAAATTTAATTAATTTTTTAATTGATATTACAAATACTAATTATGCAAATATTATATGACAGAACCATTAATGGCAGAGCATGATTGACGCAACATTATCAAAACACCAATTTTTAAATTATAAATTAACAATCTTATCAAATTAAAAAAGGGAATAACACTCGTATACAATAATATTTACAAACAAACGACAAACCATGAAAAATAATCGTAAACCACAAACACTGACATGAAATATAATATTCTTTTCACATAAGAATACATAAATAGATAAGCACTCACCAAGCTCCTGCTCGCATTTGCGTTTACGCCACCACCCACAATATAAATGTGTATGTATGTACGTATATCTTATATGTATGTAGTTTAGGGACACACCACAGGGATGGATGTCTGACAAATACAAATGTGGAAAATAACAACAACAAAAAATTAATATATAAGAACAAAACTTGACAGCAATAGGGCGGTAGGGAGCAATAAAAATTTATAACTGTATCGGTGTCTTTGGCTGTGTAAACTTTTTCACATATACATACATACATAATTATATGTATATGTAAGTTTAAAAAAAATAAACATAGAACAGCCAAAAAATAAGTTTTACACACTGCAAAACAAGCTACGACAAATACATGACACATGTTAAGAAAAAAAAAAATAAATAAATTTTGAGTAAGAACGAAAATTTTTTTACCAGAATATTTTCGCAAAAATAGAATCAGAAGGTGAAGTAACAAAAACAAAATTATGTATTATATATGCAGGGAGCATCAGGATAACATGTAAAAATCTCAGATACACAAACAACCCTTAGAAATGACGTGAACAGTTGCTGTGAGTGTTGTTTTACGCATGTAGACTTGAATGTGAATTGATAAAACCACAATTCTGTAGATAGATAGAAACAGTTTTGAAAGAAAATAAAAATAAAAACAATCTCAACGAAAAGGAAAATCATATACATACATACATACATGCAAATATGAAAGCATCTTTTCCTTTGTATTTTCTAGATTAAAATTCGTGTCAGCAATTGTAAGCAGCAGTAAGGGCAATTAGAATAAGCGATTGAAAACTGAAACAGATTTTCATAACAGGTAGGTGAAAACTTTAGCAATCTTGGCGGAAGGGGTAGTGCCACTACTAGAAAAGTATCGTTTTTCTTTGAAAATCAATTGATTTGCTATTAGTGGATTTGAATTCAAAAAAAAAATAGCGCGTTGCAATTGATAGAAAGCCCTAAGCCAACTTCAGTGTCTCAGAAGACACTTTCCCCAACAACTACTTAAAAAAATTTCGACATTTGTCATGCAAGATATTTGTTGATTACAGTTTATTTAAAGATAACACAGTGTGTTAAAAAAAAAAATACCTGGATCGTGTTACTATTTTTCTGGTAGGTATTGTCGAGTATAACAACAGTCTGTACCTGTGTTCTGTAAATTGCGAGCAATTTTCGCGTCGGAAAAAATCAAACATTTCTGATGGTTGTCCTGTTTCCCACAGGGCGATTCATATAAAACCTGAAATAAGCTTAAAAGAGACATGAACAGGGAAATAAGTTTTTGTTACTCCTCCTGTGTTTCACAGAATGATAACAAACTTTTCGTCTGAAAAAGTTCTCACCAAATTTACAGGACAGATTCACTGTATTTGAAATTTTCCAAACACCTCCAAAATCTTGAGTTACGGGTAAAAAACCGGTTTTTCGTACCCGTATGCACTTATAAACCTTATAAACTAACAAGAGATTTATTATTCGACATATTGTCATAATTATATTATAAGTGAAATTTATTTGCTGGTGGTTAAGCGATGTCTATATGCATTTCATTGTTGCTTTAACAAATCGTCAGTAGACTTCAACCACACATTTTGAACAGTCACAAACCTCTTATCTTATGAAAGTCTGTGCATAAGATAAGAGGAGGGAATGATACGAGTAGTCTTGTAACTTTCAATTTAAAATTATGTGTAATTTCACTAAAGAAAATATTATAGAAATTGTAAATTTGGCAGGGACACGGAAAAGATAAGCGAAAGTGTCACTCTTGTTGTCATGTTTGACCTTAGCGGCCATTTGTTTAAACATTTTCTCACTGATCAGTTTGAGCTGTCGTCAACAGGTCCTCCACACTTTGACATTGTCGTGCATCTGTCTTGTAGGATGTCTGAAAGACATGCCCAACCTGTATAGTAAAAGAAAACATTTATAGAACTTTACACGTGAATAGAAAGTTTTAAAAAAATTTAATTTTTATTAAAATTTCCCAAAAATCAACGTTTCTTTTGGAAAATATAGGTATTATGCTTTTGGCAAGAAATCTCTTCAAAGTGTCAGCTTATTTAAAACTTCATAATACGGCAATATGAAATCCTGCTTTGAAGTTTGCCATTATTATTGTTATTTTAAAGAAACTCGTTGAATTGTTAATTTTTAGATGAAAGATTATTTTATTTATATAAAATACTTATTGCTCGTTGCATAAAACATAAGTTTTTTAGGTAACGATTTTTTTTGGAAATCTTGACGATTTTATTCCCAAATTGGACTATTCCCCGCAAAAAAATAGTATTGGCAGCCCTGTGTTGCATGCCCTTAAATATGTGGCAACCTCAAACAAGAATGGAAACGAGACCTACTCAGGCTCAAATTCACAGTCTTTAGTTAACTAATGAAGGTGGTTTAACCCATGAAATTGATAAAAAAAATTGTTAGTTAAACCACGGGCGTTAGTTAACTATAGACTGTGAATTTGGACCGAAAACAATACCATCGCCCAAATAAGGTTTAACTTTAATATTTAAATATCAATTCATATTTAAATGTCGATTTTGATTAATTTTTGTATGGAAAAATTACTTTTAAATGTGAATTGATATTTAAATAAGTTGGTGTAATTGGCCGTTAGTTTTCAATCACTTACGTTAGAAAAATTGTGAATCACAGAAAAAGATTTGCCAAAGTACTCGTAAGCCTGAATTCCCTAAACAAGCACAAATTTAAAATCAAAATACTCTCTGCAATTAAAGAACACAAGAATAAACAAAGCTGTGCAAAAAATCTGTATCTGAAGAAATACTGAAAAACAAATACAATAAACTAAAGTTGGCGTTAAGTTGGTTAACACACTCATGTTATTAAAAGCATTCAGGCGGCAGCAGCCTCAAAAACTCAACATTATTGTCTTCATCATGATGTTGATGATGATCATCATCACCGCCGTCATCATCTGCTACAAACTTATAGTCGTCATCGGCATCAGCATCAGCTCACCATCGTCAAGTAGCAACAACAGCTGCAAATGCTTAAGCACCAACAAACAGCATACAAAAGATACAAATGTATCTCATGTATAACGACATCAATGTAAAACGAGTATATTGACGAAAAAAAAAACAGAACACCATAACTCGTTGAAAACAGCAAAAACAACAATGTAAAAAAAGGCAAACTTAAACAAAAGCTTTTGTTCATTTCATTCTTTAGTTAGTTTTTTTTTCTTTCTTCCTTTGCAATCGTACTCTTACCATAAAAAGATGTTTTTTGTCAGCAATTGTTCAATTGTTGCAAGAAGGGAGGGAGTTGTTCTTGTTTTTTTTTCTTTTATATACAACAATAATAATGGAACCTCTTTAACCACAGACTCCATGCAAAACGAAAAGTAAATAAACCATAAAAATCATGCCGTTTCATTTCAACTTGTGCATTTCGCCGAAGGTAAATCAATTTAATGCTCTTTTTCTCCATTCAACTCTTGCTTGGCGCTTTTTTGTATTTGATTTTTTTTTGACTCGTTTTTTGGGGGTTTTTTTATTATTTCTTTTATGCTACAGACATCTTTTGCCAATTATACTGATATTAAGTGGCAACTCCGCCACGACACGTTTAATTTTTCATCTGTTTGTTTTCCGTCTTTCTCGTTTAACTACCCACCCATTCATTAGACTCGTATGGTACAAATTTTATACTGAGTTTCTGTTTGAACAATTTTTTGGCGCCCTCCTTTTCAAACTTCTGGTTGTAGGTTTTGTTTTATTAATTTTTTCATTTTTATTTTTTATTTTTTGCTGTAACTTTTACAACATCACGTAAATCCACAATACATGTGTTTTATATCTTGTAGAGTTCATTTTTGATTACAAACACTCTTGCAGTTTAACGAGAATCTCTTTGAAGTGGGTGTGGAAGTGCAGAAAAGTTCATACGTATAAAATTTAATTATTGTCTTAAAACATTTTCAATTTAAAATATCCTTAGAAAATAAGAATTGATTATAATCATAAAATTGAGATATATTTTGATTGGTTATAATCCTACTTTCTGGGGCTTAACTCAGTTGCTATGCAGTACTTCGCTGGTGCTCATTAGGACAAGTTTAATATACTTAGATGTAGCTATCGTCACCTTTAATGCAAACGGACGATGTAACTACACTTTTATATTTTTTACAGGAGCAACAAAAAACGTTTCAAAATCAATAATAATAACTTTGTTCTTGAAAATTTTCTTCGAAATTTACTTTACTTCTTTTTATATATATTTAAGCTTTTATGTTAGTTATGTTCTATGCAATAAAAAGTAAATGCACTCGTTTGAATTTCTTCAATAAAGTCGTCATTTTTGCTGGCAGAGGTCTAAACATTTGCGTGAACATGTAGTTTGATAAAATGAACCATAATCAATCAAAAACTCGATTTCGAAATTTTGTTTACGTCCCTTTGCATTTAACGATGACGATACCGACGGCTTATATTCAATACCCGCCATACGCCAAAACACAATTTTTCAGTAGAGAGAAAAAACTGTTTCATTCCGAAATTCTTAAGGTATGAATTAATCTTTCTTCTATAACATTTTTTAAATATGACTACTCAGTCACCCTTATAAAAAAAATAGAACTTTTTACTCTATTCGTAGCGATATGGTTGATGTGTCGGGTATTGCAACTGAAATATTCAAATATTTTTATGGAGTATAGCGGTTATTGCACAGTAATAAAAATATGTTTTTTGCTCTAATATGTAATTTTATTAAATTAAGCATTTGTTTAACGTTTTTCTAACATAAAAGAATTCAATAACAAAACAATAACATAAAAATAAACATAATTAAAAAAAAAATGTAATTCAAATTGGAAATTTGTTCGTTCGGTATTCTCAATGTATGGCGTATGGCGGGTATTGCATTAAAAAAAAAAAATCATGCGGTTGATAGCGATATCACAAAACCTGGTGTTTTTTTTAGAGGTATAGAACTTCGAATTGAAATAAAACACAAGAAAATCGTTTTAATGTCCATCAATTTGGCTTTATTGGAAGGATAATTTTATGCCATTAACGTTTAAATATGATTTCGGGCATGTGGCCGCCGCGGCTGGCTCGAATAAAGCCAATTCTACAGGTCCAATTTTCAACCACTTTTTCGAGCATATGGGGCCGTATGTTGGCAATAACGCCACGAATGTTGGCTTCCAAGTCCCCTAACGTTTCTGGTTTGTTGGCGTAGACGAGCGACTTCAGCGGATGCGTATTATCACATAGAGTAAACGTAGTGCGAAAACGATCCATGGTTAACCGAATTAATTGCTCTGTCGACCATAAAATGGACGGAGCTTGCGGTAAACTTCGCGAACTGAACCATTATTTTCGAAATAAATTTGCACGATTTGCAAGCGTTGTTCTTTTGTCAACCTGTTCATGATGAAATGGCAAACCAAACTAAATATTAATCACTTGACAGCTGACAAAATGGCCGCCAGTTAAAAAAGTGATGCCAACTTAAAGTTCTATACCTCAATAAAAAACACCCAAACACCCATATTTAGAAAAAGAACTTATATTAATTTTTTTTCGGAAATTTTTGTCAGAGATTAAGCTGGCATCAGTGAACAATTTGCGATCAAAAAGTCATTTTTGCAAAAATTGGTGTATGGCGGGTATTGAATATAAGCCCTCGATACACTTTTATGCCCCTATCACAGTTCTCAACTAAATTCAGTTTGGTCTTCTTACAGTAGACCAAGTTTTCGTCAAATCCATTTTAGATATTCACTGATTTTTAAAGGCATACAAAATGCAGCGGATGCCGCATATTGAAACAGAATCTGTAGCTAAGCGGGAGGTTTCAGGGATGGCCTTGGTTTTTATTTATAAAAATTTGTGATATGCTTTTGATCAGTGTTTAAAAATCTTAAGTCGAAGTAGCAAAAGTCGCGAAATTATTACTTTTCGCTGCTTTGGCTGCTTTTCCAACTGTTTAAAATCAACCAATGCAAGCAAAAGTTGTGCTTGTGAAAATCAACAACAGTCGCAGTCGAAGCGACTGCATTCATTGTCAGGCGCATAAATTTCGCACATCTGACAATATTAAAATGTCTGACAAATGTCTGGCAATAATTTTACAATGTGTTCACACGATTGTAAGATGTCAGCTGCTAGTCTAGCGATGGAGTGACAATGCTTTTTCTGGCATCGTTTTGTCTGACAAAAATTGCCAGTTCACACGGTTGTAAGAAATTTTTAGCACATTTTGCAATAAATATTGTAAGATCTGACAACCGTCTGTGCATGAATTTAGATGTAAGGCCAACAAAATAAACAGTTGCAAGTTAGAGTCTACTAACTTTGAAATGAAACTTTGCGCCGGCACTTACACATAGTCCATATTTACACTATGCAAGTCTTATTGCTAAGCTGATTAGTTTGACGGAGAGAGAGACGAGGCGAACAGTAACGTTTCTTTTCCCCTCGTCCCTCTTTCCTAACAAACTAATCAGCTTAGCAATAAGACTTGCATAGTATGAAATACGACATACTAACTTCTAATAACATAATTTCCGCAGAAATGAAATGAATGGAAACGAAAATTTTATTTTGGAGCCAATTGTCTATTTACATTAAGAATTTTTCCATAAAATTAATTGCATGAAAAGTTTCATTCGTCAATACACAGAAAAAACTTAAGGTAGGATCACACGACTGCCGCAATGCACCAATTATTGCTCCATTTTATATGCCAATCGTGCGATTTCACAATTTATTGTCCCATATGACAATCCAGCACAATATTGTGGTGATTTGCCGCAATCAAATGCAACTCTGGTGCAGCAATCGTGTGAACGGTTGATAGACAACCATGCCCCAATAAAATTGCTAAAAATGCACCAATATTTATTGTGTTCTAGAGCGGCAATCAAAAAAGCCAATACGCGACAATTTCTTAAGTGTTTTTGTAAGTAATGTAAACTTTAACTTACTTTATATGTCATTATAACTTACTTGACACGTTAACATGGAACTCTGATCCAATCCTTAACCCATATATTTAGCTTTTATTCATTTAAAAGAACGAAAATGGCTTCTGCTTGGTATATTTAATGAGCACAAAATATACAAAGCAGATACAATTTTATTTCTTTTAAACGAATAAAAAACATTTTCCCCTGTGCAATAAAACATAAAAAAATCGCTTTTTAAAAGAAAGGTATTTGCACGTAAAACAAAACAAACTAAAAACTACCACGACAGCTGTTTGTTTGTGTTGCCGCAACCTAGAACAATCGTATGACTAGGATGCGGCAATTATTGCCACAAATTCATTCTTGGTAAATTTTGCGGCTATCAAATTTTTATAAAATGGGGCAATCATGTGACTGCAACGTATTTGATTGGTGCAATTTTATTATTGTGCTCCAATTCACCACAATAAAAATGGGGTCAGACTGGTGTATTTGCGGCAATCTTGTGATCCTACCTTAAGTGTCATATTCAGTAACCAAATTCCTTAAACCAGTAAACATTTTTTATGAATGCGGAAATACAAATAAATTTGTAGATTCTGCTAAGAATTTTGTTACAAATTTAATTTAACAGAGATCTGGTGGAAGAGTTTGTTATTTAAGTGTTTTGGTGTTTATATTGTTGTATTGTTGTGCTCTTGTTGTTGTTTAGTTTTATTGATGGTCTTGTATAGATGTAAATTCCGACAAACGACAAATAAAATTGGAACAAGCAATTTACTATATCAGTAAAAAATATTTATTGAAACTAATTTTTATTTCAAACGAACATTTGTTTGAACATTTTTCGGCCATACTTTTTTCTGTGTAGGAGGCATGAAGAAAAAAATCAGATCAAAAGAGCTGTTAAAAAAAAGCTTCAGAGTACATATATCACTTTCCTCCTTAGCGGTGCCGTTATGATTGTATGAAAGACAAGAAAAGAAATTTTGAAATGTTAAGCAATCACTTTTTTTTTATTGTGATTTACACAATTAGAGCCTTGATTTCTAATTACATATTTAGCCTTATCATGAATTCCACATGTGAATATTTCCGAATGAAACTTTTCGTTCACACGGATTTTAATTTCGTATCATCAATTCCATTATAATTAAAAACTTACGTATTACCACATTTTACAACACACAAATTTTTGTGAACAATCTTCTTCATAAATTGTCAAAGTATTTCGCAATCGTATGATTTTTTTTGAAACCTGTTCACACGTTCGAAAATTTCCATGTGGAATTTTATTCATGATAAGCCTGATTGTATTTTTTTTATAAAAAATTTACAAAATAAGAAAATTCATTATTTTGTTAATTCATTAATGATAACAAACACTTGAGTATTTAAGCGATTTGACATTTTACAATTGAATGGAAATCAAATGATTTTGGTTCACTCAGTTGCCGTCAAAATACAACTGCAAAGAGTCTGTCCGTGGGGGAACTTTATAAATAACTAACAAAATGATACGAAAGGAATTGTAGAAACTAATTTATATAATTTAACAGAGTTACAAAAAGAAAGCTTAGGGGCTGTCCCACGATGTCACAAAAACGAATTTTAAAATTTCTTGTTGTGTGCAATGTAACTGTGCGACGGGTCGAACGTTGGTGACATTGTGGGACTGGCCCTTAATGTTAATTACAATTAATTTTGATAAGCCAAAAAAATTTCCAAAAAAAAATCTTGCCTCTAAAAGACGTTTTTTGCTCGCTTAAAAAACTATTTTTTTTCTTTAGTCACTTACAACGTTATTCGCGACTTGGCTTTAGTTATCGAAAAAAATAATAATAAACACTATAAAAAATTTTAATTATATCTTTATAGAATTTATTAAATACACAAATAAATCTATATAGAAAACCTATAATAATAAGGGTTTTCATGAAAACTCTTAAAATTGCCATTTGTGAAATTGGGCAAACTTGCGAGACTTGTTTCATGAAGCGCCTTTTGAACTTTTGCGCAAACAGTTTATGTAAATTTGAAACAAACGTCAAACAAAGCAAATAAATTTCAAGCAATTTTGGATTGAAAATCATATTTTTATAAAAATAAAAATGTGTGTGTGTGTGTCTAAAACTGCCTAAATAACTCCAAAAAAGCAAGAAGTTGTTGTTTACAAAATGCACAATTGCACAGCTTAAAGGTATGGTCACATATGGGCAAACATTTGCCCAAAAACCATAACCCCTAAATTTAATGAAAAAGCTTGCAACCAAAAGACGTGTTTGTTAAGTTAAACAGTTTCCAATAATGTTGGATTCTATTACATGGTATATTAATTGTTTATGAAACTGTTTAACTTAAGAAACACGTGTCTGAATCAAAATGTTTGTCACTAATATTTAGTGGTTACATTTTGTTTGGGCAAATGTTTGCCCAAGTGCGACCACACCTTAAGTTTACGAGTCAACATTATTGGGCAAACTTAACAGGTCTGTGTAAATAAATCTCTATAAAATTTTGACATTTTATTTACGAGAGTGTAAAAATGCACAATTGCACAGCTTGCGACACTTTTGAACATTCTCATGAAAACCCTTAATATATATTTCTATCGTGAAACAATGGAACCGTCGCACACTATTCAACTTGTTTTCAACTTGTTTTTCAAATTTTTTGAGAAACAAAATATATGTACATACATACATACATACATATGTATATAAATGCAAATACATATCGCTCATTTATTTCAATAGTGTCACAACTCCAAAACAATTATTTTTTTCAATTTACATACAACTCAGGAGGTGATAGTGCAGCTATTTTTATAAAATTTTTACACAAGTTAAAATACGAAATGCGGAATAATTTTGCAATACTAACTCAAAAAATTTATTTGTTGAGTTGTCACACTATTAAAGCAAATAAAAAGTGTATATGTATGCACATATAATACAATTTATACAAAACCGTAAATTTAGCGCATAAACGTAGTGCTTTCTTTTACCGGCGGCATTTTTATGCCAGCAATTGTTTAAAACTCGTTTAAGAGGGCAGAGCCAAGTACAACACATTTAAATTTTATTATAACCTCTTTATCCTTAATCGAAACCATTTTTCTTCCTTAACACATAGATAATTTCTTGCCAGTGTTTTTGTTTTTAAATTCTGCACAACTATTTCTATATAGCTCTGAAATGTTGCTGGGGCAAGTATCTCAACGATACTAAATATTCAAATCGATTACAAAACAAAGAGAACCTCAGTTCTCACTGCTCAGGCTCGCACACACTGGCAACGAAAAACACAGATACAAAGTTTTTACAAAAAAAAAAAACATATTTGCTTATGAAATAGATACTCGTATGCCGTAGAAACAGCTAAAGAGTAAAAGGGATGCCCTGTTAAATGTATCTGTGAAATATTAAAAAGATATGTGACAAAAGGGGAAACTCAAAAATGGCCTAGTGTTAGTGTGTTGGTAGATAAATAAAAAATTTAAAAGATATTTTATGGCTTCAAAACACAAAAAATATCCCATATTTCGTACTCTGTCTAACATGCATTTTACAAATTTATTGGCTGTTCCTTTTGTTGTTTTATTTTCAATACTTTTGGACAATTGGAAAATGAAAATAGCAACAAAAAATAAGAGTAACAAACAACAAGCAGCAAAATTAAATTTTTGCTATTTGCGATTTTCTACATACATACAAACGAGGAGTAGTTTGAAAAAATATGAGTTTTTTCGATTTTTCATTTGTTATTTTAGCGTTTTAAGTATCTGTGTTATTTTTTTCTTTTTCTTTTTGCAATTGTACAAACAATTTATTATTTTATTACAATCTTGTTGTTACCAACATGAATGTAACAAATGTCGATGGTTTTGCATTATATGAATGTACATAGTTCTGTTGCAAATAGAAATTTCTATTATTGTTGTTTTTGTTTTTTTTTGGTTCAGTTCATTTTTGCTTTTCTTTTGTTATTTTGTTTTCCATTTTTGTTTAATATCCTTTTAAAGCTATGCAACACGGTTGTGTTTGCCCCCTTTTTTTATATTCTAAACGAGGTGGTAGCAAAAGGAAAATTTGCCAGGATGGCGGGTATTTTCCAGGGAACAGATATCACTACCCTGTATGTTTCAGTTTTTTCTTCTACTTGTACTTGTGATGATGAAAATTCCATTGCATGTCTTGCCATGTTTTAAATGTACAGAGATTTGTTATTTTTATTCTTGAAAAAAAAAAAAAAAAAATAAATGAAAATCCAGCACAGTGGCTGGCTGCCGCTTGAAAATAAAATCGAACTCAATGGGCCTAATTACGAGTGTCGTATTTCGACTACGACTACGACGATTTTGTACTAGATTAAAGAAAAAATGTTGCAATGTTTTTTAGTCTAGTACATAATTCTGCCAAACAAACCGGTTTCAATGGGCTTGACTCCGCCCATTTTTCCAAATGGAGGATTGTGTCTATTTTTGAGCTCAAGGTTTGTGGTAAGTTTCGTAAAAATCGTTTAAGTAGAACAACGTGAAGTATTATAATACATTTTAATGGGCGTTTCCCCGCCTATTTTTGCAACTTTCAAATTAGCCTTTAATAGCTGACATGCTATTAATATTAGACGGATCCGATTGAGATCGATTATGGCCTTTGTTTGAACTATTAATTAAACCAGAAATTGGACTCCCTTTTCCTTAAAATGTTTTTATTTATTTAATAATATATATTTATTGTTATTCTTAAGTAAGGCATTAAGGATTTGATGAAAGCTCTTAAAATTGGTATTTGAGCAATTGGGCAAATTCGCGAGTCTTATTTCATTAAGCCCCTTTCCAACTTTTGCCCGAACAGTTAAGGTCAATTTGTAACAAACTTGCAAGGAAACAAAAACCACAGAAAATAAACAAAATTCATAATTGAAACTAATAAACAATAGGATGGATGAGTAATGTATCGATCCAAATCAGATGCTAATGCAATGGCGAAATTTTATTGGTGTCTATTTTGTTCTTTGCTTCTAATTAACATTTAATTTTACAGCAGTATAGCAGAAAGACAAATCTCAATCGGTTGCTAGTTGTATGCGCTTAAGTATTTCTTTTTTATTTTCCATATTGACATAATAGCACACAAAAAAGTAATATGAATGAGTTTGTAATATTAATTAAAATATTTGTAATATTAATTAAAAAATTAATTAAATTTTCACCTATAAACAATTTGATAATATCAATTAAGTTTTTCCACTCAAATTAATTAATACATGAAATTTATTTGCTGGAGGTCAAGCATTGTCTATATACTTCATTGGTGCTTAGCCAAATCATCAGTAGACTTTAACCACATTTTGAACAGTCACAAACCTCTTATCTTATGCACAGACTTTCAAAAACTATTTGAGAATTCACAAATAATAATCACAAATAATAATATTTCTGAAAATCACAAGCGAAACACAAGCAATAGGCATAGAAACTATAACAAAATCCCAGCAAATAATTTATATTCGATATGAATCTATTTTATTTTTCTACACCTTTATACAATTAGAAATCCATTGGATAACAATAAAAGTATTTATAAGGCAAAATATTATTATTTGTGATTATTATTTGTGAATTCTCAAATAGTTTTTGAAAGTCTGTGCATAAGATAAGAGGTTTGTGACTGTTCAAAATGTGGTTAAAGTCTACTGATGATTTGGCTAAGCACCAATGAAGTATATAGACAATGCTTGACCTCCAGCAAATAAATTTCAAATTAAAATAAACTTATGACAATATGTCGAATAATAAATTTCTTAAATTAATTAATACAATTAAAAATTTAATTGAATCAATTAAATTATTAATTGAAAATATTAATTGGTGAATACTTTTTTCTGTGAGCTTAAAATCGGATGGGTTTCAATTTGTAATGACTTGGGGATTCCACATATGTATGTATGTATGTATGACATAATTAAAAATTATTTTGTATAGGGCATACCCATCCCCCTGCTCTTATTGCACATTAGTGAAAATGGGACCACCTGTAAAGTATACCATTTCATATAGAAGAAGAATTTTTAAAATCGCTTCACAAATGGCGGAGAAATCGGTGAACATATAAAAAATAAAATACATGACGAACATATAACCTCCTCCTTTTTTGAAGTCGGCTAAAAAGGGCTGCATATGAAAGAGTGCCCAGCTAGGGCGGCAGCAGTATTAAATCCACTACTGGTTTTCGGAAGAGCAAGTTTTTTAAATGAAATAAGCTCTAACGAAATTCATACATTTATCAATTTTTAAATAAAACTTAAAAATATTTAAATATTGTTATATGTTGTATTCTTTTACATGCCACTGTACTTTTTTAAACTTGTATGCATATGTATTTTTTTAATTTTTGCAATACATTTAACGTTTTATTTGTTTTATGTACACTTTTCCTTTGACATCTAGATTTGTTTCGTATATACCTACTTACATACATTTGTAAATATATAAACACATACATGCATGCATATTTATCTTCCACATTTGTATTTGCACTTTTTTGTTTTTTGTTTTTCTAATTTCCTTAATTCTATTGCTTCATACAATTGCAATTGTACATTTTTATGTGCGTTCTTGAAAAAAAAAACAAGAGTTAGAATAGAATTTTTATTTTAATTTTTAGCTACCTGACGTATTTTTTAGTTACACTTAATAAAAAAAAATTAATTTTGTTTATCAACATGTGGCCTTTACATTTTTTATATCTTTTGTTTTTATTGTTAATGAAAATAATAAGTTTAACATAAATTTTGTTCTCCTTGAACATCTTTTAGTTTTTGATATAGGAAAACTGTTACAAATCGAAGGTAAAATAAAAAAATATAATGTTAACTTGAAAATTAGAATTAGTTTTTTTTTAAAAGTTCAGGCTATAAACCGTAATATTGGATACTATTTTCAATCATAAAATTAAAATTTAGAGAAAATTGCAACTAGGCAATTATCACAATTTTTTACTGCAGTCTGACCTTATTTTTGTGGAACATTTCACACAAATCTGTTTTTTGCATTTGTAGCACTTATAGTATGTTTTGGCTTTTTTTCCTTGGATCACAGGATGAACAAGGTTTTGAGGTTTTCGAATCTCTCTGGGCTGTTATTCAATGATATAGCGGGTATCTCTTCAAATTTCAATACACGACCAATAGTGGTTCGAAGTTCTCTCTGCAATCCAATCCGATGTCTGCGAGTAAGAGTCTTAACTCTTTCAACAATTTAGATATAGGGTGTTTTTTTAGAGGTATAGAACTTCGAATTGAAATAAAACACAAGAAAATCGTTTTAATGTCCATCAGTTTGGCTTTATTGGAAGGATAATTTTATGCCATTAACGTTTAAATATGATTTCGGGCATGTGGCCGCCGCGGCTGGCTCGAATAAAGCCAATTCTACAGGTCCAATTTTCAACCACTTTTTCGAGCATATGGGGCCGTATGTTGGCAATAACGCCACGAATGTTGGCTTCCAAGTCCCCTAACGTTTCTGGTTTGTTGGCGTAGGCGAGCGACTTCACATATCCCCAAAGAAAATAATCCAATGGTGTCAAATCACACGATCTTGGTGGCCAATTGTCCGGTTAACCGAATTAATTGCTCTGATGGACGATTATTTTGACCATAAAATGGACGGAGCTTGCGGTAAACTTCGCGAACTGAACCATTATTTTCGAAATAAATTTGCACGATTTGCAAGCGTTGTTCTTTTGTCAACCTGTTCATGATGAAATGGCAAACCAAACTAAATATTAATCACTTGACAGCTGACAAAATGGCCGCCAGTTAAAAAAGTGATGCCAACTTAAAGTTCTATACCTCAATAAAAAACACCCTTTATATGCAGCTTAAACACGAAAAGACATTAGAAAAGTAAACTTATAACTAAAAATATATCATGCCACAGAAATTACTCAGTTACCAGACGTCGGTCACAATGACCGCAAGCAAAATTTTTAATTTTGAAAAGCTAACACGTGTGTACTGTGTAGTTCATGAACGAACTAGTTCAAATGAACAATTCAGTACTTTGAACTAAGTGAACTAAATAGTTAAATTTTTGACCTAAGAACTAAGACACAAAATGAGCTAACGCAGGCTGTGAACTAAATGTTATCAACGTTTTGCCTTACTTTTCTACTGTGTGTGTGCTTTGTTTCTACACCAGCTGTAAAATTCTGAAGCCCCTAATATTTCAGGCCTTTCTGAAGAGCTGCTTGGACTTCTTTTTGTGATAAGATTATAATTATTTCTTGCCTTCCACAAAAGGCCTTCGAGAAAGCAAATGCAATCCCTTCTAAAAGATCCAATGTTCATTTCAACCTCCCTTCTCTTAGAAGGGAAAGAAGAAGGTATTGTGTTTTCATTATTTTCTGCTAAAAAATGCAGAAACCGTTATAAAAATAAGATCAAATAAAGCAAAAAGCAAAGTAAAGCAAAAATTCATCCAGTTGTGAGTAAGGCTTTGCCTGTGGCAGTTATTTAAAAAAGTAAATGAGTGAATAAGTGAAAAAATAACAAAATAATAAAAAATAAAAAATACAAGTTAATAAGATACATACATATTTAAATAAATATTTGATCGCCTTTTTAATATATTAATGCATATATAAATTTTTGAATACATACATATGTATGTACATTAGACCGACTCACGTTGTATGGACGTGAAAACCGCGGCTTTATTACCCCTCTCAAATCAAAGATTGGTCTTTTTAATGGGGACTTCCAAAACATTTGAGGGGTCTAGCGACGACCGTTCGTGAGCTGGACCGTGTCTAAAAAAGATATATTTTGGAAGTTTTTTGCATATTTTCGTATTTTGTCCCAAGGCAACATATTAAAAAAATTTACACCATCTGAAAGATTTTTTTAAGCCGCTTCTAATCACAGATCTGTTTTTTTTTTAATACTGTTAAAGACCATAACATGATGTATGTACGAGTATGTAGATGTCAAATCATTGAACTAAAAATTGCGATTTAACTAAATGAACGAACTAGTTCATTTATAAATAATGAACTTAAATTACCGGTCACTGAAATGAACGAAGTGGCACAAGTGTAGTGTACTCCAAAACCGCACAAAGCTAGGGCTGTGTCGTTCATGAACGAACGAGTAAAATTGAACGAATCACTCAAATGAACGAAGTGTGCCGGTCATTTTACTGAGCTGTTTTGGTTCAGTAGTACTGACACATAAAAATAAATTGAACGAAATGAACGACCGATGACCGAGCGCACTTGGCTCTTTTTTTTGTTTTGTTTTGCTTTTTCATCGTTCATGTGGGATTTTTTTGTCATTTTCTCGTTTTCATTTGTCTTTTTATCTACTTTTAGTAACAGTGTTACCATTATGAATTTTTTAAACTGCTTTAACTTCTCACATACGTAATTAAGTTATTTTCGCTCCCGCTTTTTGACTTTTATTCATTGGCCATAGATTTATTTACCAGCAGAGACTTAATTGTGGCAAAATAAAAACACATCTTGAACACTTCTTAATGCTATTAATATTTTCCAAATTCCTTATTTTATGTCACACAAAAAAATACTTTAATATTGCAAAAAAAATTTACTTGCTGTTTTTTCCTTTGTGTTATTTTGTTTGTTTTGATAATTTTGCCAAAAAATAACAGAAACATTGCATTTGTCTCTTTTTATTGACCGAATCAACTGTTTGTTTTTTCATTTCGTTCTTTTTCTTGAAAAGAGCGGATGAACGAAATGAACGAACTCGTTCTTTTTTACAAAATGAACGAAAATGAGCGGTCACTTAAATGAACGATTTGGCACAGCTCTACACAAAGCATACTGATAAAAAAGACAAAAAAGTACATAGATGGACAAGTGCATAAATTGCGTAGTAACATAAATATTTGAGGAAATCAAAAACGCTAGAGTCACTGTGACCGCCGTCAGGTGATTAAGGGTTAATGTCCTTTGAGCTGTTTTTTTATGTGTAAATGTAAAAAATATTTAATTCTTTAAATTTTTTATATTTTGTTGTTATTGTTTGCATCTGTTGGTTTCTTTTACTTGATTTTTGCACATCCCTTCATTTCACAGGAAAAATAAACTTTAAATTAACTTGTTACTTATTAGTTTAGTTTTGTGTAAAATTCTTGCGGTCTTAGTAATGCACTTAAGATATTAAAATAATTAAGGATGAAATATTAATGTCACGACTAATTTATAATTTGCTTTTATTATGCAATAAGGTTTTTTTGTTTACTAAACCTTGTTTAATTTTTGTTGTAATATTTTCTTAAACTCTTTTTATGAATTTATATAATTTTCTCTAGTCAATAATATTTTTATTATTATTTATATTTTTTATAAAAAGCCATAAATGCTTAAAACTAGTACAATATTTTTATAATTTAAAAAAATTAATTAAAAGCAATAAATTCAAAAAATCATTTATAAAGTTGAATAACTTCCATTTGTATTTCAAATTTCCATTTGAAATTAGTTTTGTAATGTAAAACGTATAAATTAATCAAATTAAACAAACAAGTACGTTAAACATGTGCCGCGGACTTAAACAGCTTTAAATCTTTAAGCGTAAAAAAGTTTATTTAAATTAAATTTGTTTGATCATCGAGCCGGGGAAAAATCACAATTATATTTATTCGTACATACAAATATGTACAAGTGTATATACAAAAAATTATATGTACATGGATTTTAAAATACACACACATGACTGTGTACGTCTACACATATTGCAAACACAACAGAAAAATGTTGCATAAAATAAAATAAAAACTCCACTAGTTTTATAGGTTTTATGAGAGTTTATGAACACATGAATGAGTATGTTTTTATTACTATTTTGCCACAAAACTCATAAATTTTAAAGTTGAAAAAGAAAGTGCAGAATAAGCGGAAACGAACATTACATGGATACATACAGGAGACAATCTAATTTTTGTTTCAATTTTTATACCCTGCATCACGTTTGGTGAGGACATAAGAAAGTTAATTTGTCATTTCGTTTGTAATTTCTGCGATAAATACACTTGTGATGCCATAACCGCCAAAAAAAAGTTTAAGCGATATAATTTTTTTTTAACTTAATTTTCAGACCAAAATCGATTATTTGTGATTTTCGTCAAATAAACCAAGTCCAAAAATGGCTCGATATGCAGGTCCTTATAATAGTCACTTGAAAAAATACAGGTCTTTTTTTTAGAGGTATAGAACTTCGAATTGAAATAAAACACAAGAAAATCGTTTTAATGTCCATCAATTTGGGTTTATTGGAAGGATAATTTTATGCCATTAACGTTTAAATATGATTTCGGGCATGTGGCCGCCGCGGCTGGCTCGAATAAAGCCAATTCTACAGGTCCAATTTTCAACCACTTTTTCGAGCATATGGGGCCGTATGTTGGCAATAACGCCACGAATGTTGGCTTCCAAGTCCCCTAACGTTTCTGGTTTGTTGGCGTAGACGAGCGACTTCACATATCCCCAAAGAAAATAATCCAATGGTGTCAAATCACACGATCTTGGTGGCCAATTGACAGGTTAACCGAATTAATTGCTCTGATGGACGATTATGTCGACCATAAAATGGACGGAGCTTGCGGTAAACTTCGCGAACTGAACCATTATTTTCGAAATAAATTTGCACGATTTGCAAGCGTTGTTCTTTTGTCAACCTGTTCATGATGAAATGGCAAACCAAACTAAATATTAATCACTTGACAGCTGACAAAATGGCCGCCAGTTAAAAAAGTGATGCCAACTTAAAGTTCTATACCTCAATAAAAAACGCCCTTATTTATGGTCTGATTCATATATTTCTTTGGTCGAGATATTTAGTAGATTGCATTTGAACAAATCAAAAAATATGTTTGTATTATGCAAAATTTAAATTTAGATTTGTACTAGTCTCGATTAATATAAATTTATTTAATATTTTTTTCATAATTAGGGGCACATATCTGTATGTATATTCCTTCTAGATAAAGAACTCGATAAAACTAGCACTTAGTGAAGGGAATATTAGATTTGAAATCTTCGGAAAATAATGAAAAAACTTAGTAATAGAAACTGTGTTTGTACAAACAAATTACAAAAAACTGCACCTCAAAAGCACACATACAGACAACAGTCATACTTTACAAATGTTGTTTTGTTTTGTTGTATTGCAGAGATACTTGTGTAACAACAAACAAGGACATTCGTCGCTGTAAAACTTGTGTCAGTTTAAAGCTCACTCAGCAACAGCCATTGTAGTTGTGTACACAGTTAAGATATTGTAGAAAACCAAAAACAGTAATATACTACGAATTATTAGATAATAATAAAAGTATTTTCTTACAGCCTGTTCCCAGCAAAAATTACTGTTTCCCTGAAGCGTTTTTTGTTAGGGATGCAATGTTACAGAATCACTTGCTGTTGCGCATGAATGAGGCATGTTTTTGTGTGAGATGAGCCAGCTAAAAGCAATACATTCAGCTTCCAAAAAGCCATGCATTTTTTGCCTTACTAAAGTGTTTCACGGAAGTAATACTGAGATGCAAAAGTTATTGATTTACAAAATTGTCTGTGATAACACTGTTCTGCAAAAAAAAAAAAAAAAGGAAAGAGCCCTGACACCATTTCATTTGATTCTTATGTGAATTGACCTCCTAAATCCATATATGACTTCCGTTTTCCTCCATCACCCACCATTTTCGAGGGATAATACCGCCCTATTTTCGATGATTTTAAGGCACTAAATTCAATTTAGAACGTATAAAAAATTATTTTAACTGTTAAATTTTTCCATAGTTCTGCACTACAATTTTTATGTAAAGGGTGCGCCAGATAACTTTTTTTTTTTTTTTGAAAATGCTATAAAAAAACTACTGAATATTTTCTCAACTTTCTTTTTTTATTTGAAAGTACAATCCTTCCGGTTAGTGATGAAAAATAATTTCATTCAAATGGCTGCCTCGGCTGGCCATGCAGTAGCCTACACGATCGGTCCAATTTTTAAGCACATTATCGATTGTGTGCAGCTGTATTTCACCAATGGCTTCACGAATATTGTCCTTTAAAGCGTCAATTGTCTCTGGCTTGTCGGCATAACACTTATCTTTGACGGCACTCCACAAATAATAGTCCAACGGTGTCAAATCGCAGCTCCGAGGTGGCCAAACGACATCAGCTCTGCGGCTGATAATGCGATCTTCAAAAACAGGGCGCAAAACATCGCGTGTAGCTTCGGCTGTGTGACACGTAGCGCCGTCCTGTTGAAACCAAATGTTGCCAATATCCTCCTCTTCAATTTATGTGAACAAAAATTCGTTCAACATGGCCGCATAACGATCGCCATTGACTGTAACGGCCACTCCTTGCTCATTGGCCCAATTATGCCTCTGGACCAAAATCCGCACCAAACAGTGACTCGTTTTGGGTGCGTCGGCTTTTCAATGTATGCGTGCGGGTTTTCTGTGCCCCAAATGCGATAAGTTTGCTTGTTTACATACCCGCCAAGATCAAAATGAGCTTCATCGCAAAAGATGATTTTTTTGGCAAAATAAAAAAAAGTAATGTCGCAATATTTCCCAGCGTTGTTCAAGCGTATACACAACCATATTCGTTCAGCGGAAGGATAAAACTAATTATCTGTCAAATCAGACATGAGCTAACTGTTACCATTCACGAAATAAGCACTAGTTGAAAAAAAACGTTAGATGGCGGACCCTTTAGCTTCAGTGCATCTCTAGCGGTCATAAACTCAATATCTGCTGTGAATTTTAATTAAGTAAGAAATTTGTTTTACTATTGAACTATGCCACGCGAGTGTAAAAGTCCTCCTGATAGCTTCTGCTATGTTGGCGGGGAGTTGCCAATGAAAGCACAAGGAAAACCTCTTTCTCAGTTTCATAAGCAATTTTTGCTTACAAGCTCTACTTTGATTGTCAAGTTGGCGATTAAGACAAGCATTGGGCTCCAAAAATGTTCTGCACTACTTAATAAGTAGTTAAGTTTTTATGTTATACTAGTGTTTCATTTCATTTAAGATTTTAATTTATATCATAGAAGCCAATTTTGTGTAAGATTTTTTACTTTTATCATAATAAATATATATTTTATATTCCAATATCAGTATTTTATTTAAATTAAAATAGCTCAAAAACCAGTTCTGATTTAAACAATGTGAGAACAGATTTGGATTCAGCACACAAAAGTCCATTAAAATCGTATAATGAAGTTCTTGCTTCCGATTTTTTATTTTTTTTTTTTCGCAGAACAGTGTTATCTATCCGAATCATCAAATTTTAAGTAATTTGGCATCGATTTGTAGTTGCATATTTCTGCTTATTTTGGTTGTTAGTGCATATTTTTGAATATTTTGGCAATAAATGCATAGTTTTGCAGCTTTAACCATTTTTAATGCATGTTTTAAATTTTTTAGAAAAACGTGAAATTTATTTGCTGGTGGTTAAGCGATGTCTATATGCATTTCATTGTTGCTTTAACAAATCGTCAGTAGACTTCAACCACACATTTTGAACAGTCACATCGCTTAACCACCAGCAAATAAATTTCACGTACAATATAATTATGACAATATGACAATATGTCGAATAATAAATTTCTTGAATTTTTAGAAAAACTTTAAAAATTTATAAATTAAATTCTATAAAGCTTGATTGACCTGACTTTCTTAAATCCAAATTATATTTTTTTAATTAGAAATTATTGCACTACTACAAAGATTCAACATTCTTAGTAAACAAGTAAATTCCGTTAAAGAAAATATTAATAAAGTTTACAATGTAAAAGCTCAAAAAAAGCTCCAGTATAAATTGCATCTCATGACTTCAGTATAGATATTGAACGCAGTTTTTCGATGTGCAATAGCTTCCTAATGCCGAGTACACACTACGACATTTTGTGACATCGCAAGCAAAAATAAAAGGGGGAACTAGTGGCAATTTTTGTCATTTCCGATATTTTTTTTGTTGTATGGCATTACCACACAAACTGTTTACGCATCTGATGTAGACAGTTGTGACTATAAGTTGGCAGCACTGCAGACACAAAAACAAAATGTAAGCGTGGTGACATTTTTTCGCATTGAGTACATACAGAAATAATTTTAAATATTTATATGCGCGCATAAAAATTTAAAAGTATGGACAAAGAAAAAGAAAGCGGAAAAGCACAGGACGCATGACATGACGACACACCTTATTCAATTTGTGGAGGTTAGTGAAGCTGTATGGAATCATCTATGAAGCTTTATAAGTATAGAAATGCAAAGGAAATTGCAGGGGCAGAAATTTCGGTGGAATTAGGCTTCATGCACACGAAATTTTTAAACAAATTGAATCTCGCTTCCGTAAACTGGAATGCAGTGTACAGTAGAATCTTTTGGTGGCGCGTTTTTTTTTTTTTTTTGCTCGACAACTTGTATTAAAAATAATAATAAATTAAGCTTTTTTTGCTGTCGACTTTGAAAATATGTATTAAATTTTTATTTTATTTTTTTCACTCATTCATTAAAATTTCATATATCTTTCATTTCCAAGTTTGCTGCTTTTTTTAAGAAGAAAATTTACACCCATGACCAACAAAACGTCAAATGAACATCCTTTTTTCATAATAAAAAAAAAACACAGAGAGAAGTTTATCTTTATAGTTTTTTTCCTAAGTTTTTCCTTATTTCGTGTTGTTGGTAACAAAACAAAAATGTCCTTAACAATGGTTCCACATACAGATATTTTCATCATAATTCTTGTGCTCACACCATCATCATTATCAACTTCAAGGTATTAATGTGCCACACAGTGGGATGGCTTCATACATTTTTGGAAAAAAACTAAAAGGACTGCTTCTAGATTATGGAAAGTTGGCACCGAATATTATAATGTAATGATGAGGAAAAAAAATGGAATTTAATCAACTTAATTAAGAAAAAAGTACATTTCACTCAATCGGACACGCCCAGCCCCCATGCAATCTAAAACGATTTTTTTGCATACAATTTTTCCTCTGTCGAAGCAAGTTATCAAATAGAAAAGTTATCTGAGAATAGAAAAAGATGCATGCTGATTTTCATAAAAATCGCCCATCGCCCATGAAACCCGTGCAAAATATAGACAATAATTTTTTTAATACAAGATGTGCCAAGAGAAGTCATCCGTTGGTTGTTGTTTGGCTCTCATTATTTTCTAAATTAAAAACTTCGATTCTTTTTTTTGATTATGTTTATTTGAACCTTTAGAAGTTTATTCGTCAAGTCGAGAAGATGATATCGGTTAAATGTGCGCCGTCACAATTGAATGGTTAAATCGGGCGATCTTGCGGGCCAGTGTAAATCGCCAAAACGAGAGATGAGGCGACCCGGGAGCGCCACGACACGATTATTCCGCGTTCTTGGGGAGTCTATCGCTCCACAGCTTGTTTACTTGTATTCTACATCTTTCTAGTTCACAAATGTCAAAAGAGATTTGACATTGGCCGCCATTTGCAAAAATAAGAGCATCTTCCAATAGGGTGATTTATTTTGGCTCACCTGTTACTTTGTTTACCATACGACTGAAAACTTTATTTATTCTTCTCCTATCATTTTTTGCACCAACTTTCTCGTCACTTACTTCCGAAAATTTCCGAGCAGTAATTTTTTTAAATCGAAAGAAGTCATTTCCGTTGGACATTTTCAATAATTATTGTCCTTTAATCGAAAGAAGACATTCCTGCCTTTCATTTAATTGGGAAAGTGAGGCTGCATAATATTTTTTCATTGAAAATCAAAAATAAGTAAATTTTTAGATGCTTATGGATTAGGGCACATAATTCTTAATATTATTCATTTATGGAGGAAAGTTATATCTTTTGAATATATGACTTTAATATATTCAAAAGATATTTTCAAGAAAATTTAATTGCTAAAATTATAAGCCATTTCTTGCTTAGCACTAGATTTCTCAAAAATAAATTAAAATTTCTCTAAAAACCATTAATGCACATTTTTTATTTAAACATTTCCGTGCGAAACTGCATCATTCGATTCTTGAAATTGAGTGGTAGAAAAATAAGATCTTCGACCCCAAAACCCACTGTGTGACATTGTGAACTTTAGCGTTGCGCTTTTATTCTTATTGTGTTTTTCCTTACAGATATAAAACTTGTTATTATAGTTTGCAATCTCCTTCTTGTTTCTTTGCGTTGCCCTGACAGTGAGTCCTTTTACAACCCTCCTTTCGTGGCAGTTCTAGTTCAAACATGTTTGCTTTTTTTTATTTATTTATGTATCTCTGTTTTATATCTCATAAAATTTTTGCTTATTCGCATTGTATATAGTGCAACAACTTTCCTTGATGATCCTTGTTCCTTTATAGCTCTTTTTTTGGCCGTTTTGTTTGCTTCTTGTTTACTTGTTTTATATTTATTATTATTTCTGTTCATGTTTTTTCAAAGAACATTTTCATATTTGATCACATCGTTAACCACGCCCTTCGCTTGTTTGTAGCAAAAATTATTTAATACGTTCACCGTGTGTTGCCTAGAAAAAAGAAACTCAAAAACAAATTGAAACAGAGAACAAATTGTAGGAAAAAAACTGCTACAAATGTCAACTGTTTGTATTCACAAGAAAAATTCTTTGCTGCACTACAACAACAACAAAATGTAGCATATTGTGTTTTTAAAATATTTTAATTATCTATTTTCTTTTTTTCCTTTTGCTGTCTATGTTATTGACCATTTATTTATGTATTTTCTGCCTTTTGTTTTCAATTTTTTTAATTATCCGCTTTAGGGATTGACTTAAGACATGAACAATGGAGAGATTTTGTTTCCATTCATTATAGTTTTAATTATGTTGTATCTTTCTCCTCTTTTTTCTGACAATTTTCACCTCAAAATGTTTGTAATTACTTTTGTGGCCATCACTCACTGCTTGTCTATTTTAAATGTGCATAAGAAGTAGTTCTATTGTTGCCACAAAAATTCGGTGTGAAATTAAAATTTCTTGGTCATCATCTCTTTGTTTAATTGTAAATTTAATTGTTTGCAGAATTGGCTAGAGTTTTTTTTTTAAAGAAACTCAAGCCATGGGAACCATTAAAATATTCATTCCAAGTGCTAAAGAAAGTTGAAAGTTTGGAAAAAGTTGTTCAGCTGCGAATCGCTAAATATTTTTGAAGAATCTTGATGTCTGATAATTTAAGAATTGAATAATTGACTGTTTATAGTGGACACCAATTTCTTTATACATACATTTATATATACACCCAGAAAAAAAACAGCTTAAAATCAATAAAAACCATATTGAATTAATAAGAAACATTTATGAAAGTCTAGTCATATTGAAATTTCTGATTTCAATATGGAAAACTATTAATTTAGAGTATTTATTTATTCATTTTATTTGTATCTTTTATACCCTTCAGTTTTAGAAGTAAAAATTGACTCAAAATCGTTAGGTGTTTCCCTAACGAAAAATCGACTAGCTACTACACTAGCCACAAGTAATGCAAGAGTTCGTCTTTTGACTTTCTCACTCATAAATATTTTAATTCCTTTAACCTTAAAAAAATTTTTTTTTCGATTATTTTGATTATTTTGATTTTGTGTTGGCGCCAGTTACAGTTGGAAGTTCTTGGTCAGTGAACATGCAAATTTTAGTGAAAAAAGTGCTTTTCTTTTAGCAAGTTAAAATGAGCAGCAGAAGTCAATTAAAACGTTGTATAAAAAAGAAAAAAATAAAATTAATTGAAAAATGTATTATTCATTCTTATCGGGATTAAAAGTTCACGTGAAATGTGTCTCCTTTCCCTAAAATTGCGAGCGCCAATGTTTGCGTTGTTGTTGTGCCAGTCTAATATACTTTAGTTTTATTCACGGAAAATATTTCACGTGAACAAAATGTTCGCCTTTTATTCCCGATAAGGTTGAACAATTAGTTGTTTTTTTTATAGAAAAATTAGTTGTATTCATTAGCGAAATCACTGACGAAAGATTATGCAAATGGTGGCAATTGACTACCGTCAATGTTCTCACCCATGTTAAAATCGTCAGTCGTATGCATGGCTAGTAGTTAGGCTGGTAGTTAATGGTAACGACTGGTAGTAAACGAAATAGCTAGACATTCGCTAGCTACGCCGACTAGAGGGTATGACTATGAATTTATGTGTGAGTATGTAAAAGATACAAAAATATTGTCTTCGAAAACAAATGTTTGAACTCGAGTTGTTATCGTTAGCTGATTCTTTATCGACTTAGATTGGTGTAGGGTACTCAAACGTTGAAATAATAATGTAGATATAATAAAAAATTGTTTGTGTTTGCATAAATAAACAGCTATTACTCGTATTTAAGGCTTTTCTTCATTATTACTATTATTATATTTTCTCTAGCTCATCTTACTTAAATTTTATATTTTATTACACTTCATTATATTTACGAGTACGTCAACAATTTCACACCATAACTTTATTACTTAAGAATACAAGGACTACATACAAGCGGCAACGATAGAGGAGCTTCATATTATAATTTTTAATATATTTTAAAGGGTGGTGGGGGGGGGGGAAGTTAAAGCAGTCTGTAGCCGGAAAATAAAATGTACATGTACTTGTATATTTACGAACTTACTCAACAACACATGCACACACATACTTAGTGTTAGACATAATAAAGTCATTGTCGTTGTCGTCATTTATATTTGCAACAACGATATTCATAATAAACTCTCTAACGCCCTGCCCCACCGGCTTAAGTCCTTATGATAAATGATAGTCGAGTCAACAACCCCAAAGAATTTGTCTTGTGTCTCTTGTAATAAGGACGCACAACGAAACTGCGAGCGGCCGACTGCTACATCATGACAATACACACGTAATTTTTTGTTCAAATATGTAAAAAAAAAAAAATAAAATATATATGTGTGTACGAGTATATACGAGTACAAATAAGTAGTATGTTAAAAATGCTATAAAAATTCACTCCATAACGATATTATTGAGTCTTACCCCCCGGCACAAGGAAGCAAGGAAGAAAGAAAAAAAACATCCAACCAACACTACCGCAGCTATTGCCACCAACATATCCTGTTAGCTAAAAAGCTTATATATGCATTTAGGATAATATGCTGATGATGGCATGTTTTTCTTCCTTATTTCAGTTCCTTTTCACTACAACTTCTTAGTTATTGTCGCTGTAGCTATCTATCTTTGCTGGGTTTTGGTTTTGGTTTTGCTATGGCGTTGTGTTTTTTTTTCAAGTTTAAAAAGAGCAGGCAACTGCAGAAAGACAGAAATTTTACATCAAGTTGACATGACAAAGAAGCGGAAAATATTTATGAAATTATCACAAATATAAAAACACACAATTGAGTTACATATACATACATATTTGCATGTATTTCAACACAATACACACACTCTCATATTTTTATTTTTTTTTATCAGAAGAGCAGATGAGGTATAAATGTAGATATTAGGTGATAATATAAATCTTGGACCAAATATTAGCACTCATGATTGAATAAGCTTTCTTGTGGAATACATTTGCCGATTCTTAACGGAAAGGGCAGCACTGCTCCTGTACACAGGCAACTGTTAGTTGACTGCTGTCAAAATTTGAGCTAGCTGAGTCTTTTAGTTCGTGTTTGGTAGCTATTGATAGCAAACTACCGCGTGATTTGAAGAGAAGAAAATATAAAAAAACTCACGGTAACTCTCCACAATATTTTTCAATGGTAAAAAAAAATTATTTGCGATATGCCGGAAGCCGTACACATCTCTAATGGCTCAGTGATTAAAAAATTTCCATGATTACTTGGGTATGAGAAAGCTTTACGCAACAGGGGTGCCGCGTTTGAAAACAATCGACCACAAACGCAATCGTGTGATAAATTCGGTGGAGTATTCCACTGCATTATGGACGGGTTTTTGCGTCGTGGACAAAACGTGGATCTACCACAAAACATTGGTTTTCTCGGAAAGAATCGGCACCACAAAAGGCCAAGTTGAACCTGTCGGCCAATAAAACCATGGCATTCTTTTTTTTATAATGCACGCGGTATAACCCATAGTGACTGCCTTGAAAAGTATAAAACAATCAATAGTGAATATTATGCCAATTCAGTTGTTCGGTGTAATGTTGATTTGAAAAAAAAAACACAACTGCATTTGGCCAAGACAAAAGTTTTTTTTTCACCAGGACAATTCATGAGTGCACTCATGTGCAGTTTCCATGAAAAAATTTTATGAATTGGGTAAAAACTGCTTCTTCATGCTCCGTCCCCATTATCTGGATTTAGCACCGATTGACTATTTCTTCTTAACCAACCACAAGATATGGCTCGACAGAGAGAGATTCGACTCCAATGATGAACTCATCTCACAAACAAATACTTATTTTGATGCCCCCACAAATCTTATTTTTTGGAAGGGATAAAATACTTAGAGAAATGCTGGACAAAGTGTATAGAACTCAAAGAATGCTTTGGGATGTGGCTACGGCCGACATTAAATATCGTCACCTTAGAGTGTAAACCTGCTAACCCACTTCCAGCTAATTTTACAGGAGACACAAAATACTGTTAACGGTTTCTATATAAATATTAAAAAATTAGCCTAATACTCATACATTAAGGGCGACTTTTTGAGTTCAAGATTAGAGATTAACGGCCTGGCCCACGATGTCGACAAGAAAGTAACTTTCGCTTACTTATATTGAAAACAAAAACAAAATAAGAGAATTTGTTTTTATTTTCAATGTAAGTAAGCGAAAGAAACGTTCTTGTTGACATCGTGGGGCAGGCCGTAAATTAACCTTAATCTTCATTTGTGATTTTTGGGTAGTCGATTATATGGTTTTACTTGCTAGTTTAAGCGGCCAATCATGGTGGTTTAATCTTACATTAATATTAACAACATACACTTGTGAAACATATAACTTTTTGTAAAACTTATATGATAAAATAATTAAAAAACACGTAAATAAATAAATATATTTTATATTATTTAGATATTTCCTTTAAATAACAAAATATGGCAGTTTCTTCTTCTTCCCACGAAAAATCAAAGTGTGTTGATAACATGTATGACTTTTGCACAGAAATGTTGCCACTATTTTGATCCTCAGTATGGTAGTACTACACATAATAAGAAGATTAAACTACCACTCAAAAACATCAAACTCAGTTAAGAGAGATTAAGTTAATTTTCGGATTAGTTAATAACAGAAATAAACTAATCTTAATCTCGAACCCAAAAAGTCGCCCTAAGCTTCTTCGACATATATAGCTTCAAATTAAAATAAATATTGGCATTAAAATATCATATGCTATAAAAAGTGGATTTAGCAGGTTTACACTCTAAGCCGACGATATGCTCTGTAGTTGGGTTACCATTAGTACCATCAAAATTCAAAAACACCTTGGGCATTATTATTATGTATTTTTCCAAATCTGCAGAGAACCTTGCTTTTATATATTTTTAAAATACTGTCCGTTATAACGACTCATTCGTCCTTTCGATAATTTTCTTCGGTCATTTATTTTAAACCTAAGCTGCCAACTGTCAAACTATGATTACCTTATGTTTCATTCCTTACAGCGAAATGTTTGAAAATTAAAAATTTGCTTGAATATCATCACACTTCTTATGATATTGAACAGTTAGGCTCCATTAGGTGTACAGGCCACTTTTAGGATTATCACTGAGAGAAGTAATCTAGTTCGCTGGGTGTGTTAACTGAAAGAGAGAGCTGAAACGAGTAGATCTATTAAAACGGCTGGCATGTTTTGACGAAACATAATCTAGATTCTAGAAGTTAAAGAAACGAAAATTAAAAACCGAAATATAAAAGCTACCTGTTACACAGGAAAAAACTTCCTGCAATAAACACGTTTAATTAAAAAAACCAAAAAGAATTAAAAATGTTATGGTGTCAATTAAACTTTTAATTGAATTAAATTTTTTAACAAAAGTTTAATTGACTCAATTAAATTTTTTAATGATTTTTGGTTTTTTATAGCTATGCTCTTTATTGCGCGATACAAGAATTAGGACGTTATTTTCATAACAAAAATAATCGACACTATTACAGTTATAAATTTATTGTTGTTTTCATTTCTTTGTACTTCATTCTTTGAAAAGAGTGAAACAAAACCAAAACAAAAACAATGAGAACGGTTGCACAATTTGTTTTTGTATTGTTTTTGCACATGATTAAAAGCCGGCTAACAGTCGCCACCGGCCACAAACAATACATTAATTTAATCGTACGCCAGTAGAAAAGAAAATAATGGAAAATAAATAGAAACGTTTTGAAAGATTTGCAGATAATTTGACATCATCAACTAATATAATCTTATTGCATTGTTATTTCACACATGAAATATGTTTTATATAACTAAGCAGCATAGCTATGTATAACCTGGTGTCCTGAGACACATCTCTTCTTCTTTTTTCAATTAAAAGTGTTTATTGTATGAAATTTTTTTCTGTGTAGGCAGTTCTTGATCCAAATGACGACACCTGTGTCCTTGACTTCTATTACTAAGATTTCATAAAGCTACTTAAAAAGTTACGTCCCTTGTCCTGTAATAAAGAACAGTGTTAAAAGAATTTTTCCTTTGCTATCAAATATTTTTATTTGAGTTAAATAAATCCATTTATTTTCACCAAAATCTTGCTCATATGCTCTGAAAGTCCAAAAACTTATCTTTCCCGCCAATACAATTTCACACGCACACACAAACACTAATCATGGTTGTAAAACTTGAACGAATGTCATAAAATGAAAAAAGCAGTTGGTAAAAAATTAGATTTTTCTATGTTTTACATAAAGCAACATGGATGGGAACATTACTTGCCCTTTTTCCAGTTTTAACCCCCCCCCCCCCCCCCCCAAGCATACAGAAGAGCCCAAAAGTTTTTAACGAAATAGAATAAAAAAAAATTATTATGTCTGCATATTTCAATTTAACAAAGTAACAAAATTTTCGCATGTCATTTATAGGTAAATCCTCTAATTTACGAGTATACGAGTGTATTTTAGATTATAAAAGTTGCTGCTTTAAAAAAAAAATCGTGAATTTATATGTATGTCGTGTGTATGTTTGTTTTCACCTTCATTTCCAGCGTACTCATGCACTTCCATCTGATAAAAATCTTTCAAAAGTAAAAAATACAAACAACATTTTATAGAAAATTAAAATTAATATAAAAAATATTTAAATTTTCACTGGAGTTGTTGGTGTATGATTTTATTTAGCATTTTAAAAATATTTGGCAAAAAAGAAGACAAACAGCAAAAAAAAAAAAAAAAAATTAAGCCGATTAACTGTGGTTGGTCGTTAATCAATGCAAGCAAACAAAATGAAATATATTTTGAATTGTTATTAAAGGCTGTACGAAAGCGTTTTGTAGACAGTGTAAATGATATTAAAGTGAACCAGAATTTCAATTTTTTGTTTGTGTTTTAAGTTTTATTTCAGAAATTACGAGTATGCTGTCGTGATATATTTTCTGATTTAACGCTATTTAGGGGTTGTTATCAATCTGGCCGACTTTAAATATAAAAATAAAACACTACTATTCGTATAAATTTTTCTGAAAAGTTCTCGTAATAAATTACTCTCGTTGAATCTTGCGGTTAACACGACTCTATAGCGCACACAGTCCACTGTTGTCGCTTGACCTCGAAAAAAATGGCCCTATGAGTCCTCCAGCGGGAACAGAGCACCATGCAGTCACTTTTAGCAGGTGTAATGGCTCCTCGTGCATCACTCGTGGATTTTCGGTGCCCCAGAAACGATAGTTTTGCTTGTTCACGTACCGGCTGAGGTGGAAAAATCGTCCACTTCGTCCTTGAGATTGAGGCTGGCTTGAACGTAAGTTACACGCGTTTCACTGGACTTCGTACGGGAACATGCGCAGGTCTTTGACCAAAATTCGCCTTAGGGACGACCGGCTGATGGCTAATTCCGAGGCACGGCGTCTGGTCGATGTTTCTGGCGACAGCTCGACATCCTCGTCAACAGCGGCGATATTCTCGGCAGAACAGGCACTCCGGGGCCAGTCACTCTAGGCAGCGTCTCGTGTGGTCCCATACTCTTATAGGTTGGTGGCCGAACGGCGCAGTCAGTGCCGGACGACGGAGGAATCGGCCAAGGAATTCGCGATGCGCCAACACCACAAACGAACAAACGACACGATTATTCCGCTTTCTTGGGGGAGTGTATCGCCCCATATCTTGTTCACTTGTATTCTACATCTGTCTAGTTCACAAATGTCAAAACAGATTTGACATTGGCCGCCATTTGCAAAAATAAGAGCATCTTCCAATAGGGTGATTTCTTTTGGCCCACCTTGTGTAAGTAGCATCTGCTATGAAAATGCTTAAAAAAATCGAATTATTTATGGAATAACGCATTGCTGATGGTATAAATAGTAAAGTTTAATGCATCATTGGAATAATCTTTCTGATGATTTACTTTTTTTTTGATTGTTGTCTTGGGACAAAATACAAAAATATGAAAAAAAATTCAAAAATATACCTTTTTCACGAACGGTCATCGCTAGACCCCTATCAAATGTTTTGGAAGTCCCCATTAAAAAGACCAATACTATGATTTGAGAGGGGTAACAAAAACTTTTTCTCAGTGAGTCGGTTTAATATACATAAATAAAAAAACAGTTTTTTTTTAATATCTTGTGGACAAATATGGTGGATTAAACTTTATTCGAGAATTCGAATGAAGCTTATTAAAAATTCGAATATTTGTATGGCTTATTTTTCTCATAACTAAAGTGAAATCTTATTTGTTCGAATATAAAATGGAAAAACAAAGATATTTTATATTATTATGGGTATGGAACTGTTTAACTTAATAAAGACTTGTCTGAATCAAAAGGTTTTTCATTAGTATTTAGTGGTTACGCTTGTTTGGGCAAATATTTGCCAAATGTGACTGCAGCTTAAGCAAAGCAACATATGATTTACCCGCCCACAGAGTAAGGGTCTACCGGTAATATATTTTCTAGATCAAAATTACTTAAATTTTCGTTACAAACACTTAGTAATAATAAAAAAATATATGAAAATATTTGTACATTAAAGGCCATGATTCACTATCCTACACAATCGCGCGATCTACGAAAAAATACAACCCTGATCTGATGAATTGTTTTTGTCTTTTGAAAATGTTCATAGACTCCATCATACCAGGGCTGTATTTTCTCAAAAATCGCACGATCGTGTAGGCATTTTCCACATAAAGGAAATTTTCGTGGGAATTATTTTTTTGCACCCTGTTGCTCTAAAGCTGCTTAGAAAAATGGCTGCTGTTAATAATGATTATCAAAATTCCTTTTTTTTTTGTGTATTTGTTATTATTTATATGTACGTTAACGATCATATTTATTAATTTGAATAATAGTAGTGTTAACAAATATTTCATTCAAATGTTGAAATAAAAAGCAGTAATGAAAATATATCAAACTGTTTATTGATTTATTGCGTCGCAGTCTGTATCTTTATGGGAGTGCAAGATTGTTATCAATTGCATCGCTTCCAGTTTAGAATTTGAAGTGTATGAGTGATTTTATGAATGTGAGCATTTTATTTAAAAGGCCTTCGCATTTTAGAATTATTACTTTTATATAAATATTTATGAATGCTGGTCTATTATGATGGTTTAAATTGGCAAAAATGTGGCGTGTGTTCATAAATCATGTAAAATCAAAATATTGTGACGGTAAACGATTGAAGGAGAACTAAATGATAAAATCAGATGCCTTTAACAGATGTAAACTACAGAGATCATTTAATACTCATGTACAATGTATCGATATGAATAGCCTATAAGTCTGTATATTATATATATTTACATGTAAACGTATTTGATTGCTTCTTAAGGCCGTGATACACTATCATACAAAGTCGTGCGATCTACGAAAAAATACAACCCTGGTATGATGGAGTTTATTAAAATTTTCAAAAGACAATAACAATTCATCACACCAGGGTTGTACTTTTTCGTAGATCGCAAGACTTTGTATGATAGTGAGTCATTTAATAATATATAATATAGATATTTTGACTTTCACTTTGATATTCAAAAGGCACAGAAGGCAAGACGGTGATTACAACATTAATTTAATTTTGTTTTCTGGCAATCAATAACAATATGCAACAAATTGAGATTTTTGGAAAAACACACGGACTGGACAGTAAAGGTTCGATAATACTACTAAAGTGGCGATTTTGCTGACCAATTTTTTGTACGGGCGGCTTTCACAGATTTCGAAAATCACTGTGCCTTAAAAAAATGGTGTTATCAATTTTTGGCCAACAGCTAATTCAGACTTAGTGATAGCACTTAACTCTAAATGGCAATAATGTAGCTAAGAGCTTACCAAACAAATCTTGTAAACATCTTATGCCAAAAATAATTATTTCTTTTTACAACTTTTTGGTACAAAAATTAAGGAAAAATTTTTTTTTCACTTTTTTTTTCAGAATAACTTAAAGGGACTCCTAAATTTTTCCTAACAATATTTGGCTAAGTTGTAACTTCTGTAAAGTTCGACAAATTTTGTGAACACATCAATATAATCTGAATGTGTCTAGGCATCCTAAATACCTCATTCAGCGCACTTTGTAGCTTAAAATTTTTCGTTTTTAGACTATAATTTTTTGCTTTTCTTTTATTTTATTTTTTATTGTTGCAATTATTGTGTTGCAAGTTTAAGTATTTGCTATTTTAAAGTTTTGTTGTAAGTTGTGTTGAAAAAAGTGAAAAAAAATATTCTCACGTCTATTTTTTCTAAAAAAATTTGCTGGAGATTATTATTGTTTTGTACAAAGTGCTGCTGAAGCTCAACAGTGAAGTGTGCATTTGATTAAATGATTAAAAAAATTTTTTTTTGACATCGAAAAATTGTGAAAAACGAAAATTTTTTATGTAAAAAGTTGTCTTTACAAATTTTTAATATAGTGCGTTGTACATTAATGAAATTAAAATTTGAGCTTTCATTACATAAAAAGCTTCCAGCAAATTTTTGTATTATCAATCAAAACAACTCACATATTCCATTTGCATTGCTAAAGTGTACCAAAGCCAAGAACACCGATGATGACGGTGGGTGCTTTGAAGACAGCAGGTTGTTCCGTTTTGCTAGTGTTTGTCATAATAATTGACAATTGTTTGTAATACAATTTGTTCCTTAAAATTTTCGTTCGAAAACGGAGTTCAATCCACCCATTTTTGTAGGAGATGGTGTCTAAAAAAGGAAACTAAAATATGGGAATTTGTCAGGTGTGTCCAGACTGTTGGGGGCGCTCGTATGTTGGGTTATACTCCGGCTAGGGCTGGACATCTTGAGGTGGATTCAATTACGTTTCCGTACGGAATTTATCTCTGTGACATGCCCGATAATTTGGCTTACATGACGATACGAACTTTAGCCTATTCGAATCATACACATTAAACTAACATTCATTAAAAAGTATAACTATAAAGAATAATGAATGTTACTTTAATATAATCGTCCGTTTACAATTTTTTTTACTAAATAATAAAGTAAAAATTTTTTAGCAAAATATTTAATTATTAGTATTTTTTATTTCAACAGTATAAATTGACTATATAATATGTAAAAATTTCATTAAAGTTTTAGGTCTTTTATAAATAGCGTACAATTTTATTTATTCTTCTGTAAATAATAAATTATTGAATTAATTTTATTTCCTAAAGATTTGTATAGCATCATCAGTTGCAGTGAAATATAAAAAGATCTAAGGCTTTAATATAAATAATTTGCATATAATAAATAAAAAAGTCGAATAAATTATTATAATATTTGTTGATATACATTATATTAAATTTAATTGAACAAAAATAAAATTAGTCACTAAAATACATTGTTGATATAATAAAATATTTAATTCTTACAATATATAAAAAATTAATCGTATTTACAAATAATTATTATTTTTTAATTAGTTTGTAAAATCACGCAGCAGATGTTACCATTAAGATATCAGTAGAAGCGACAAACAAATTTCGATTAAGCCCATAACTTTGCAATGGAATCTCTCAACTCAACAAAGTAGTTCACCATGAAATCACCCTGAAGAAGATATAATTCATTTCCAGCACATTATGGATTCCAAATATTACAAAATGCCTGGCATTCTTGATACAAACGAGCACTCTAGAATCAAGAAGAAAAAAGAAAGTAACAAATAAATGCCAGGCGGTAGTAAATAATTGTAACGTATGTACAGAGCCGGACAAAAATAGTCACACAGCACCTCGCTTTAATATTTTTCATACTAAAATTCCTAGCGATATGTGCTATTCTATAAATTGTTTGTTAACTTACTACTTATTGAAATACAGAGATAAACTAGTCATTCATTTGTTACATTATAAGAAATACATTAATTTATAAATTAAAGCACCATTTTAAGTGGACAAAATTATTGACACAAATGATAATATTAGTGCTAAATAAACAAAAATTAAATTTTTTCTTTGTATATGACAACATTTCTTATCGAACAATATTGAAAAGTATCGTTGTTAGACATTTTGTGCCAAATTTATTTAAAAAAAATTGTTTCTAAAAAAAGACTCAGCTTTGAAAAGCGTATCATAAACTGGAGGAAGTAACAGAAGCTGGAAAAAAATCATTTTAGAGATCTCCTTAAACAAAAAAGAATATATGTGGAAATTAGCAAAATAGTGAAAAGAAACTGATTTACTGTAGCCAGCATTATAAAAACATTTAAGGACTTTCTATCGCACTGGCCTATCTCGAAAGTTTAACTCAAAAGAAAAAATTTTGTTTGCAAGGAAAATAAAAAATATCCGAAAATTACGATAATAGACATAATTGACAATAGAGTATCTAGAATAGATTAAGGAAATCCGCTCAAAAACTTTCAGAAGAACCTGGTACAGTACCGCTAACAGCGCTCGAGTTACAAGAAGATCAAGCAGATAAATCCAAATATAAGTAGGAACAATAGAAAAAATCGTTTAAGTTTGGCAAAAGATTTCAAAATTCTTGCGAAGACTTTTGGTATAGCGTACTAAAGCAAATTTAATATTTTTCAAACGGAAGGGAAAGTTAAGGCTTGAAGGAAACCAAATACCGAATTGTTGAATAACAATATTATTAGTGCCATCACCCACCGCAATGATGTGGGGAGGTATGGCTGCTAGAGTTGTGCTTATCAGCTCTATTGAGTGACCGCTCTTTTCAGCTCTGCTCACTTAACTGAAGTATTTCATTCAGTTGGCTCAGTTGCTCACTTCATTTGTAGTGAAACATTTTGTCAAGCATAAAGAGAGAGCGAAAACAGAAACATAAAAAGTGACAGATTTATACAGTGTGTGTGGTCATACATTACAAAACAATGCAGATGAAGTATAAAAAATAAATAAAACTAAAATAGTTTAATGAGCAGAATTGGTTAATAAAAAAATTTAAATTATTTAATATTTCACATATTTTGATATAATCACAATATATCAATTATTTTTTTGATGTACTTGTGTGACGCAAAAAAATTTGTTAAAAAAAAGCACAAGACTTGTATGGAACTCTTTCATTAGGTCGTTTTAGACACAAATCTACAACCAATTTAAATTACATGCGTTTGATTAAAAGTTTGTGTCTAAAACGAGCTGCTGAAAGAGTTTCATAGAAGTCTATATGTAATTTAAATGGGTGTGATTACAGGTTTGTATCTAAAACAAGCTACTGAAAGAGTTTCATACAAATCTAAAAACTACTCAGTACTGAGCTGAAAACGCTCAGTGGGTTGAACGGCTCACAGCGCTCAGTGAAGTGAATCGTTCAATTGAACTAGTTCGTTCATGAGCTGCACAACTCTAATGGCTGCAGTAGATGTGGAGAATACAATTTTCAATGGCGAAACAATGGAACAACTGGTTTATTTCAATATGCTAAAAGAAAACCTCTGGGGCAGCAACGACAAACTAAATCTTAGGAATAAATTCCATTTTCAACAAGAGAACGACCCGAAAACTCAGACAACTACACAAAGTCTTTTAAATTCTACCATCTCCACTGCAATCACCGGAGATGAACCCGATTAAAATTCTTTCAGAATTCGATAGATTCATAACTCGAAATATTCCTGAAGAAATGCTGGGATACTATTGGAATTGGTGTAACAAAAAACTGGTTCATTGCATTTCAAGACTGTTGGAGTAGGTTATAAATAAGAAAGAGTGACCTATATAATATATTTAAATTTGTCCTAAATTTGATTTCATAAGCAAACTGCGTTAATAGTTTTGAATTCGTGCCTTGAATAAGAAATTTATTTTTATTTCGCTTAAGCAACATTCTAAACTCTAGTTTTTCTCATATTTATATAAGAAACATGTAAACAAATATATATATTTTTTAAATTTATTTAAAAATTTATTTATTAAAACTGTGTCTTTTGATTCAAAATATATGAGAGGTCGAAATCAAAGATGGTTGCTGTGTGAATATTTTTGTCTGGCTTTGTATGTATTATTGTATAAATGAACTATACTTGAAATATGCTCGTACATACGAGTATGTTTGTACATACATACATACATACATAAATATAATAGACCTCAGGCTATAAAAAAATGTTAGATATTGCATCACTAAATTATAAGTGAATCGAAGTCAGAGAAAGCCAATCAAATAAACTGAAACACGAATGCATTAAAAATGCAGTGTTTATTGCGACACAGTGACAGTTACCCGTACATACGTTTTCATTATTTAGTTTAACATGTTTTAGCGAGACGTCGCCAATATCAGTTGTCTCACAAACATCCCTTGTGATCAAAATGGCCATAAATAAAATTGATAATAAAGAAAATGCGTGCATTTGTATGTACATACATATGTACATATAAATGTGTATGTTTATTATCATTTGTTAGCTTTAAAATAAATAATTTGTTTATGAGTGGCTCGTCACAGTGAAACTTTTATGAAAGAAGGTCATGCTATTATATCCTATATGTTATTTAAACTGCATGCATATAGATGTATGTATATATCTACGCAGATGTGTATTCACATTCTCATTAATTGAAGGGTGTGGGGTTGTTTTTCCTTTTTTTGTTTAATTCTCACACAATACCAAATCATTTAGTTATATATTTTATGTTTTGTTTTCCACCATAATTAAATGCTAGAAATATGTATGTAACTTAGGCAACCCCCTGGTATATGTATGTATATAAATGTTATCTATGAAATAAACAAGCAGATTCTCAATATACGAGGGCCGATCATTGGCTGGTGTTTAAATAGTTTTTAAATAAATAGTAAAATGTGGCTGCATTTTTCAATAATTTCCAGCTCTTACATTAGCTTAAATAGCTTGGAACAGCAGAATCTCGTAATTGTTAGACTAAATGATAAAAATTTTAATTTATCCACCAAGCCAAGATTTTTTGTGAAATGGACAGGTTGTTCCAATAACACGTTTTATTTTGAATAACCCGCTATTTTATCAGTTGTCATGACTCAATGGCTGGACATATTTGAGCTGTTGGGACAAGTTAGCGATGTGTAATATCTAAATCGTGCACGTCGCTCAAGAAGAACTGAGAATATTGCTGTTCTAACCACAGTGTTGAAGAAAATTGAGCGATTCTTGCAATTGAGCATTCCACAAACGACATGACACAGTATTTTTCATAAAAACGTGTTCTTCCTAATTGGGTCCTTGAAATGCATCAAACTCATACCTACATCTTTATTGTTGAGGCCCATTTTCCGCTCGCAGGCTGCATTAATTAACGAGCTGAATTGTCACTATAACAGCTCGAAATACCCAAGAATTATTGTTCTTCATCCCATTCATGTTATCGAATGATGATTTGAGAAATGGGCCAGTCAGAGCATTCGAAACGATTCGAAATTTAATAATACATATTCCCATATAAACTCTATTGAAATATTTGGTAATTTTGTTCGATAACGAGTGCCGTAATTTGCCACCTGGGTTTTCCTCACAGTATTAACAGTATTTATTGAAGGTGTTAACAATATACAATAACTACAAAAAGAACCAAAAAATTTTCATGTTGTGTTGGTAAAATTGTAGAACTGTAGCCAGCATTTGAACTGCACTTGTTAGTAAGACCATGTTCACACTTACGTGTTTAACGCCTCATTAGTGTTTAGGAGCTTAAACACGACGATTTTGAGATGAGAAATGGAATATGTTCAGTCCATTTGTTGATAACTCTGGCAACACTTTGTGTTGTTATTAAATGGCGGCACGTGAAAAATTATTTGGTAAACAAGTTATTAATTAAAAAATACTCAATCATTTACATAAATATTTGTTGTTTGATAATAGTGAACCCATAAAAAAGCATTAGTGTTCGTAATTTTTTACAATTACAATAATTTACTGAAAAAACCTCAACCTCAGACATCTCATATGTAATGTGAATGGTTGTATTTAGTTTTTGAAATCACTTGCCTTAAACACGCTTAAAACCATAAGTATGAATATAGTTTAGCTCAGCTGCTTGACATATTTGCTTTGATTTGACTTATACAGAATTGCATAACATTTTGGTTTTACAAAGTCTTAATACTTTGAATTACCATTTAAAGACAGCTTTGTGAAACTCATCAGCAGACTTTTTTATTGTAGCTGAAGTCTGCTGGTGAGTTGCCTAAGCAGCAACGAAAAGAATCTATATTTTTTCAATTAACGTGCATTTAATTTTGTTTATCAAATGCATATGTATGCAAAAATCGTCATCACAGAAAATTCAATATTTTTTTTATTGAATCGTTGATTTTCGTATTCAAATATCAAAAATGCTTTTTCAAGTATTGGACGTTCCTCGTATATTAACAGCCATGCACATTATATACATATACAGGGTGACTGGTAGCAGATTTATATTTTCAAACTTAAATAAAAAACGTAATAATTGACACAAAGTTTTATTAAGAGCATTGAACGATAGAATGGAAATGCGAATTTTAGTTTTAAAAAAGTATGTCATCCAGATGTCTTTCGTCGAGTTGAACACACTCTTCAAAACGGAGCGTTGTGTTCTGCGCCACACGCTGCAGTAATTGAGCTGATTTCTCGACGAATATTTTCCTCTAAAACCACAAGAGATTGGGGGTTGGGGATAAACCCTCTCTTTGAGGTAGCCCCATAAAAAAAAATCCATCGTGGTGAAATCGAGCGACCTCGGTGGCCATGGGATGTCCCCAAAGCGACTGATCAGTTTTTGGGGGAACTTTTCCCGAAGCAAATTCATCGAAGCTCTGGCTGTGTATGCAGTCCCCCCTCCTGTTGAAACCACGCGTGTGCAGAGTACGATGGATGAGCTCGCAGGTTTGGCAAAAAGAATTGCGTAATTATGCGTCAATAATTTTCACCGTTGACATTCGTCGCCTGGTCTCGAAAATTTTCAAAAAAAAAAAAAAAAATGGTCCAATAATCTCATGCGTGAATAAGGCACACCAAACAGTTACCCTGGGGCAATGCAATGGTTTTTAATGTTTCAATCGAAGGTTGCGGGCTCTTGGAGACCAGTAACGGCAGTTTTACTTGTTGATGTGCCCGTTTAAGTGACAATGAGCCTCTTCGTTCCAAAAAATGGAATCTACAGTGCGAAAACGCTCCAACATCGTTTCACAAAAATTTTTCCGTAAATCAAAGTCACTTTCTTTCAGTTCTTGTACTATTTGAATTTTAAAAGGATGGAACTTCAGATCATTTTTTAAAATTTCATGAATAATCGCTCTTGGAAGTCCTAGTGAGGCTGCGCGGATTTCCAGTTCAATGTTTTCGGGAGTCCTTGAAGATCGACTGGGCTCTGGCCGTGGGACATTCATAGCCGAAGCAGTTGCGCGGAATTTCTGCACCCACGAACAAATTAAATTTACACTCGGTCCATCACGTATTCGCCGAATACCGAACTTTGAAGAAAATTGTCGACGAGCAATTACGTAAGAATTATTACTTTTAAAAAATGTCTCCATAGCGAACCTAGGATGCTCGCTCGACCACTGCGACATCGTGACTAACAAATCCGCACAATCGATAATTCCCACGGCACCATCCTCCCTCCGCATCATTTATTGCTTTTTGAAATAATCGTATTTAAAAACATAAATTTGCCACCAGACACCCTGTACATATTATTTATATGTTTGTATATGTATGATAGTATGTTTGTGTTTATTATTAAAAATAACCGGTTTTATCTATTTAGAACACTGGTATTGCGACTGCCGCTCAACAAATTGACAACTGTAACAGCATGTGCGTGTGTGTGTGAGTGTGTGAAATTTTGTGTTGACAATGTCGCGCACTTCCGTATCCTGAATAATTTGAGTCTATTGCTCTCCATACAATTTGCGTTTCATGCTTGTTCTGCACTAGATACGAGTATGTATAAATATAACTACAAAATATATGTTCCATACATACATACATTCATTCTTATACATGGATATAACTATCTATGTAAGTATGTATAATCGTATAACGCACGCATATCATTATGTTGTTTGTTGTTGCTTTTTAAATGTACAACATACAACTAATGCTGGTGGTACAAACAAGCTAACAAGCATGTTGTCGGATAAGAAGGATGTTTGTAATAAGGACAATGTTACTAACTGCCAGTTAGCGAATATAGTTCTGGTACTCCCTGTGTAAGTACTCGTAGTTGTTGTAGTGCCATTTGCCTGCATGTAATATTTGTGTATAGATTTGTGCATATTCCTGCGTTTGCATGTGCTCGTATATCTATCACAGTCTGCTTTAACATTATTATTGTTAATAATGGCAGTTTGTTTTCATTTCCCAACTCGTTCATATTTAAACTGTACCAGTGTACAGAAGATATAAGGATGTTGCTATATGCTTCTCACAATAATTAAGTGTATTAAATACATGAATCTGATTAGGCATCTAGTTATGAACAATTGTCAAGAGACTTTTATTTTCACTAATTCTCTCGCTTCATTGTTTTGTGTTGGCAGCAGATTTTTTACACATTTAGTTGCCTTGAAAGTGAAAAAAAAATAAAAAAAAATTAAATGCACATTCTGTTTGCTGCCTTAGTTTTTGCTACAAAGAATTTGAATTGTTGCTGCCCCTATAACATTTAAAATGGAAAGAACATTTAATCCTATTAAAGACATAATTCACTAAAAATAACATCAACACAAGGCATAAATCTGTCTAAAATTGTTTTTTTTGGTTTTTTTTGTTTTTTTGCTGTCAATAACTAATTTAAAGTAAAACTGCAAAGAAAAAAGAGCAAAATATTGTTCTGTTCTTTCAAACAACTATTTGCAGCTTGTTTGTTTAAGAATTTTTCGTTGTAGCCTTGCAAAAGGATAACAATAATGTTTCTCATGGATAAACGGCTTAACGGTGTTGGCAAACGCACGCACAAATGCGATTTAGAAACGGAACGCTTAAAAACGATAAGCACAAAAGATTGCTGAATATCCTGCTACATATTCCAACACGGTAGCTGATGCCATTTAAGGAAAGGAAAAAAGAGAAAGATTTTATTAGAAAAATAACTGGATATATAAACAATTTCTTGATGAGTACCGGGGGGCTTATTGTGTTTTTCCTTCGGCGGGGTTTGCTGGGATTTTACACGATGTTTTATCATCCCACTTTAAAAAATGGAAGATGTTTTTAAAAAACGCAGAACTTTATGCGATTTAACTAATGGTTCGATTATGGATGGCAACCCAACCTTAGTTGCGTTGCCAAGATAAGAAAAGGTTATCCTGTATGGCAACTGTTAACTAACAGCTGTTACTTTTATTTGACAAAAAGCAATAGTATACTATACCAATATATTGGCAAACATAAATTTTGAGTATATTTAAAGCGAAAATGTTTTAAAGTTGAAATAAAAAAGTTAAAATAAATTAAATAAACAACTCCCTCCTTGAGAAGGCTAAGATATAAGATGAGATATCCTTTACAGTTTAACTCAAAAGCTGAAAATAATTTTTTTGGCTCTAAATCTTAAAGATTCCTTCACTTCTTCAATAAACAATTCCACTACACTAATTTTTTTATGCTTAGAAATTTTTAACCAAGTATTTCTTAAATAAAGAAATTTCTCTTAAGCACTTATTTTTATTTTTTGTATTTTGAAGCTTTTGTTACATTATTTTCAGTTGTCAAACTGTCATCATCATATTTGTGATAATTTTTTTGCAGCAGGAGAGTAGTTGCCATACATAATAATAATGTACCGTCCATAATCAAGCCTGAGACATTAACTTTGTGAACTTTTCTTCATGTCGAAGGAAATTATTCATACTAACATCTCTTTCATATATTAATTTGAAGAACTCTTTGTGTTATTTTAAATGATGTTTTGTTGATTTGATATAATTTTGAATAATTTTTAACCAAAATATTTACCTAAACTATAACTTTTGCGAAAAATGTCTGTTGCTTTAATGTAATTCATTGTTTTTCAATGTTAAACTAAATGTCAGAAATTAATTTAAAAAAAAAAATTATTTCTGACATTCATTGTCTAAGTGAAGTAACACTCAGGCAATGAATGCCTACTACTATTACTAGGTGTTACCTTCTTTAGGAAATGGATAGTGATAGAGAAGAGCGGTGCTGCAGGAAGAGATAGCAGAGGAAAGCTTCCTTCTTTTACAACTCAGCGCCTCTGGTGTTAAATGAGGCGTATTAAATTTTTTGAAGCTGTGATTAGTATCCATTTTATCAGTTATTTTAATTCGGCGATGATTATGCTACACAACGAAGGAGGGCGTTTGGATGTTACATTAGGATTAGTATCTGCTGAAGTCGGTATAGTTCAGTGACGAGTGACATATGCCTTCATCACTTGAACTTTCCTACAACAACTGATACAAAGGGACACTAATTCGTATCAGAAAAATGCGTGGTGTTGTTATCTAATGACTGTTGGATACCGGGCTCGAATCCAGGCCCTTCAGTTTTGTAGTCAACGTGCTAAGTACATCATCCAACCCCACCCGTTTGGTTCAGCATACCAAGATGAATTTCTTTGCTGCTCAAGCAACTCATCAGTAGATTTCAACCACAGTTCAAAAAGCTTACAAATCCAAATATTTATAGACAAACCTTCAATAACTAATTGAGAATTAAAAAACTGCAATCACAGTAGGCTGAGAAACTCTTTTTAAGAACAACAAATATTATTATTCAGCATGTTTTGCTTTTTTTTGTTTTTCTACTGCCTAAATAAATTTTTTAATTCGTATTCATTTTGACACGCATCAAATATAAATAAAATATTGATATAAATCCAAATGATTTGTTTATATTTTATTTTTTGTTTGCTTGTAAAAAAATCAATACTTCAGTCAATATAACTTAAGACATTTCGTTCAGTGTATATACCGACATACAAACATACATACATACATACATTTTATGTATGTATGTTCACCTAGATTCTAGACCATAGCGAAACATGATCAATTTGTAATAAATTGAATGTCAATAATAATTAAGATTTATTTGGTAACACTAGTAGTGCCACAACTATAAAAACATAAAAAAATGTCCTCAATTCTTTTAAACATGCAAAATTGTACTCGATAAAATTATGTCAAACAAAATTAACAGTGTCTGTATGGATACAAAAAAGAAAAACACTAAAAATGTTTTCTGTTGGCATTTATTAAAGTGGTACGAATGTACCCGCGTACCACCAAAAAATCATTAAAAACAACGCCAACAAAAAAGGCAATAATATTAACAAATTTGCATACAGTCACGCCTTCATATTCATACAGTTCGAATGCAAAAGTTGGGAAAAGTGTGTAAGTGTGTGGGTCTGTGTGTATGTTTTGACGTACTCGTACATGTGTTTAGCACACGTTTATTTTTATTACAATTTACACGAGAACATAAAATTTTGGTAAAGTGAGTGTAATCAGTGTTGCCATATATGTATAAAAATTTATCTTAGTTTTAAAGATGTTTGAGTTGTCGAAAAGATCGAAAATTAAAAAAAAAAGAGACAACTACAGGGTGTTTTTTTAGAGGTATCGAATTCGAATTGAAATAAAACACAAGAAAATCGTTTTAATGTTCATCAATTTGGCTTTATTGGAAAGATAATTTTATGCCATTAACGTTTAAATATGATTTCGGGCATGTGGCCGCCGCGGCTGGCTCGAATAAAGCCAATTCTACAGGTCCAATTTTCAACCACTTTTTCGAGCATATGGGCCCGTATGTTGGCAATAACGCCACGAATGTTGGCTTCCAAGTCCCCTAACGTTTCTGGTTTGTTGGCGTAGACGAGCGACTTCACATATCCCCAAAGAAAATAATCCAATGGTGTCAAATCACACGATCTTGGTGGCCAATTGACCGGTTAACCGAATTAATTGCTCTGATGGACGATTATGTCGACCATAAAATGGACGGAGCTTGCGGTAAACTTCGCGAACTGAACCATTATTTTCGAAATAAATTTGCACGATTTGCAAGCGTTGTTCTTTTGTCAACCTGTTCATGATGAAATGGCAAACCAAACTAAATATTAATCACTTGACAGCTGACAAAATGGCCGCCAGTTAAAAAAGTGATGCCAACTTAAAGTTCTATACCTCAATAAAGAACACCCAATAGAATCAACAAGTCCGTGAATTTTTGTATTGCCAGCTTCTCAGCTGCAAAGGCAAAGCCGCTTCTGTCAACTTTCAATTGACGCCTGTAAAAATTTTAACGAGCCATTGATGGCAGACTATCGCATGATTTGAAAAGAAATTGGGAAATAGTGAATTTCGTGTGGTCATTAAATTAAGCTTTATATGAAGACAAAAAAAAAATGTTGACTCAAATCAAAGGCTAAGGTGTATAAATACTATGGGGACTCTTCAACATCTATGTGCATACATATGTATTTCAATAGTAAAAAAGTAGTTAACTGTATTTCGTTGTGACCGTACAAGCACGGAAGATGCCGAACATTCTGGACACGCAGTTGAGGTCTTTACATCTAAAACAATTGCAAAATTAACGATCGGAGATTGAAAGTGAGAGAGATTGTAAAAGCTATACGTATCAAATTTTAATGATCACAAAGAATAAGTCAGCTGATATGTACTCTCAGTGCTGCCAACTGTTACTTCATATCAGTTCTCTCGAAGTTCCGTGGCGTGTCAACTAAAGTGCATAATGCCTAGAATGTATAAATAAGGACTTTCAGCTTAAAAGTAAACAAAACCCAACGGATCAAAAACTCCGTGACTTTTTGCATGCAACACAGTTTTTTTGCAAAACAAAAATCTATTTTTCAACATACTCTTCCTTTTAACTCAATACACTTAGTGCAACGTTTCTCCAGGTTTTCTATCCCTTCAAAAAAACAGGATTTTTCGAGGGTCTGAAAATAGGCATTTGTTTGGTCAATAGTTTCATCGTTGGAGCTAAATCTCTTACCACCGATCCATTTCTTTAGGTTTGGGAATAGGAAGTAGTCACCAGGGGCTAAATCCGGAGCATATGGTGGATGACATACCAATTCGTAGCCCAATTCATAGAGTTTTGCCATTGAGACTGCAAAAGTGTGCACCCGTGCGTAATCTTGATGAAAAATAACTTTTTTCTTGGCCATATGGGGTCGTTTCCTTTTTTAAATCCTCCTTAAATCGGTCTAATAAGTTGGCATAATTTTTGCTGTTTATAGTTTTTCCCTTTTGAAAGTAATCGATGTGGATTATCCTGCTTGCATCTCAAAAAACTGCTGCCATCACCTTATTGGCTCACAAACTTACCTTGGCCTTCTTCGCAGCAGGTTCACCCGGAGAAACCCATTGTTTAGACTGCTGCTTGGTCTCCGGAGTACAGTAATGGATCCATGTTTCATCCACAGTTACAAAACGCCGCAAAAACTCATTCGGATTGCGGTTAAACAACTCCAAACAATCCTTTGAAGAGAGCAAACGCGGCACCCATCTTGCAGACAACTTTCTTAAACCCAGCTGATCACTTAAAATCGAAACCACACTGCCATATAAAATGTTTATGGCATCAATAATCTCCCGCACTTTTACTCTTCGATCGGCCAACACCATATAGTGGATTTTTTTTTGCCATTTTCGGGCTTCATTTGTACTTGTGCGACCACAACGAAAGTCAGTAAACCACTTTTTTAACCTTGAAATCGATGGTGCAGAGTCCCCATAGTATTTATCGAGCTTTTCCTTGGTTTGATTGACGGTTTTTTTTCGCAAAAAATAATGAGCACTCGAAAGTCACTTTTTTCCATTTTTAGAAAAATACACGAGGTTGTATGTTTTGAACAGCTGTTAAACGACACACAACATTTGACAATAGTCTATTAGCAGGTGGTACTTGATGGGAACAGTGTTGCATTTCATATAACTACGAGGGAAGTTTGAAAAGTCACGGACTTATTTAAATAATATGTAGCACTAAAATTCTAAAAATAGTTTAGATTCAGATAAATAAAATATTTTTATGTGTGCCCCATTTAACTGAATCTAAGCTATTTTTACATTTTTAATGTTTATTTTTTAAACTAAATATTTTTGAAAAACTAAATATTTTTATTTTTAAACTTTTACGTCAAAGCTTTAATTTTCAGTAGTAATGCCCACTTTTGCGAATACTAATAGCCCCATCTACATGTAAGATTTCGTCACTTTCAGAACTCAAGGTGTGTGCCAAAAGTCTCGTAAGAATCGGTCAAGTAGAAGCACAATATTATTTGAAATATAATATTTGTAAGCCAAGTCTCATGTAGTTCGGATAAGAAAAATGCAAAACTGTAATTAGCGTGGCCGGCGCACTTTTTTAAAGCAGAGGTCAGGCTGTGTGTCAAGTTTTCTTAATAATCAGTTGTAGCTCAATCATTTTAAAAAATTCGAGATTGTCTCAATACGATCCCCCCAGGGGAGTCTATTTTCGACTATGGGTGTTGGCAATCCCGGGGTCCCAGCTGGGGTACATTACCCGTAGAACTTATGTGTTACTACCCAATCTCTGGCAACAGAGCAACGGATGTGCAGATATTTATTAAAAGGAAACAGGTCTGTGTTGTCAATCAGGTGCAGCGTCACCTGGAACTTCCCTGAGTTCAAAACACGATAGAGATGAAGCCCTTGTGGTGCATCTTCGAGGTATCACCAGATGCTTGTCTCTGGTTCCACGGGTGCCGGTTGACCGACAGTCGAGCTGCTCTAGGTGTTCGGGTGTATGTAGCGGCCGTCAGGATCCTTTGCTAAAAGGTCGATTTCGTCCTACCCCACGGGGTTAAAGGGATGATGTTGATCAGTGTGGAGTAGGCACTGGATTGTTGACGGCACAGGCATGCGCCTGACTCTGATGAGTGGTTGAGCTGTGCCGGCAATGGTGAGGAATTCTCTTGGAGACCTCGCTGTGAGTGTAAGCACTTGCGGCGTGAGAACTTGGAGAATCGTAAGTGGTGGATGTGGTTGCTACCAAAAACGCTGGGAGAATAGTCTTGGCTTCCCAGTGTTAAATCAATGCTAGTGATTGGCGTGACGCGGTCAGCCAGACACTATTCTAGGTGCTGTTGCCATACAACAGAAGCTGCTATGGGCATCAGAGTTTAGATAGCTCAAAGTACCTCAGCAAGGTACAGATATAGTACAGGGATAACTACTATGATCGAAGATTGCAACCTAAATATGTGCCTTGTGGAGTGGGCACATAGTTCATTCTTAAGGGTGCATGGGGGCGATGGTTGGCGTTCACCGTGAGATGAGGCCGTAAAGGCAGGTGCTCACGCAAACCTTGAACACATCTGTCTCAATACGATAGCCCAAAGTGTGTTCTAACTTTCTTAGCAATCTGACAAGTAAAAGTATGTACTTTCAAAGGAAAAAAATTAATGGGTGTGTTCCAGCTTACATTTTGGCTATAGGACCAGTTGGAAGTTATATCCTCTCAGACGAAAAAAAATTCAAAATCGGTTTAGAAATGCTGATGTTATGAAGTAACATATGCACATAACCCCCTCCTTTTTCGAAAAGCACAAACAGTGCATGCATGCACATAAAAATTTGGCAAAATTGTTGCAAAGTTGCAAAAATTTACTGAATTTTCGAATGCAAAAATATCCTTTGTAAAACGCAAGCTTGTGGAGCGCAAATAAAGTTATTCTTAAGGTATGGTCACGTCACAATTGGGCAAACATTTGCCCAAAATAACGTAACCACTAAATATTAGTAAAAACATTTTGATTGAGACACGTGTTTCTTAAGTTAAACAGTTTTATAAGCAACTAATAGACAATGTCATAGAATCCAACATTATTGGAAACTGTTTAACTTAACAAACACGTCTCTGAGCTGTAATCGTCTTAATTAACATTAAGGGGTTACGCTTTTTGGGCAAATGTTTGCCCAAGTATGACCATACCCTTAATCATGTTACCCTGCACGAATAAAGACAATTTAATGAGGAGCATTGCATACATTGCATATAATTTTTTTAAAGATAAATTAAATGTTCAATTAATATAACATGAAATCCATGTCACGCACTGTTACGGCGTGCGTATAATTATAGCTGATTTTTTAAGGAAGGTTTTTCTTACATAAGTACATTTAGGTTCTAACTATTCAATTTTGTAACCGTTTTTAAAATGTGTAAAGTGTTTATGAAACGAGTTATTATTTTCGTTGATATAAATCGAAATGTTGCGTACGCACGCGCTACAAAAATTATACTCTGAAACTATGATGTCAGTTTATATTTTAGATTTCTGCGAATCCACTTGAGATAGAATTTTCTTATTTTTTACAGCTATAAGAAGCTATCTTAGATTATATAAATAGCTATACAACTTTGACAAAATTATATACATATATTATAGTTTTTTAACTTTTAACATCGTCACGCACATGTTAAGTCTGTCACGCACAATTACACGGTACGTTTGTGATATGTACTCATAAATAAAATGCAATCCAAATTGATTTTTTATCTTTATTTGTATTTTTTATTGGAAACGAAAAAAAATTCAGTTCAATAAAAATAACACATTTTTGTAAGTTTGGTACAATTTCACTTCTCTCCTTACAATTTAATTTTTAGCCCTACGGTTGACTTTTCTGTGGATTTCATGATATTAAAAAATATAATTATTTTCACACAGAAACTGCAAAGTGAAAAAATGTAAATTTTTAATTCGTTGCGGAATATGAAAAAAATGCAACTTTGTCCATCAATACTGGCAACATTGTAGGAATGATGTTTATGTTGTTATTGTTGCTTATTTCGGAACACCTTACGCGGTTTTTGAAATGTAAAAGAGTTCATGTAACTAACACATTAATTTCAGTGTTTATTGGCACTTTTGTTGTTGTTTGCATTGCAAGCATTCCCCGTTGATCATGATTTTAAGACATCCGCGATGAGGATACTTATTCGCAGCCACATGGGCAACAGAGCAACAAAATTAGTAATATCATTTATGTATAAAGGTTTAAGTACTACAATAGATACAATATTAGCTATAGTGTTGCCCTTTTGATGCTTGACAATCATGTCTAAATACGTCTTAATGCACGGCACTGTACAGCAACTTGTCCTCCATGTTGTCCTCAATAAGGCTCTATTAATAAAGATCAGCTGAATATGTTGCTGCTTATTTCGTTGATGACAACACGTCTAGATATAAGACATACATATAACATGCAGTTTTCCTTCAATTAAAACCGTTTAAATACAGTTTTCTTAACTTACCTTCAATAGATCCTGTTGCACAATAAATTTTGCAACAATATTACCAAACTTGTGCTCTACGATAAATTGCAAATTGTCTTGAAAATATAATCGTGGCCTCATGGCCAGCTGGGTCATTATTGCAAGTCGGACGACTGTGGTCGTATGTGTGTATAAACTGGTACAAGTAGCTCCAAGTATGCTTTCGCAGTTGTTGTTGTTATCTATTTTGTTGTCGCTACTATTAAATGTTGTATGTAGTCCCGAAACTGCTTTTAAGTTGTTGACTTTTTTCCACTCTTTAGGAAACATAACGGAGCATGATTGTAAATGAATGAGAATGGTTGTTAAAATCACGCCATGTTTTGTGTGTTTTATACATATTGTAACTTTGCTGCTGTTGTTTTTTTACATACATAATTTTTTTTTTGTAAATATTTCACTTTCATTTTACCTTTTTTAGGTTACAAATGTCGTGCCATGTTAATTTAACGTTTTGTCACAATGTTTAACTACGCATTTGCACGCTAACGCATATTAACAAAAAACAACAACGACAACAACAATACCAGCAACAACACTATCAGCTTGTAAACTACTGCACACAGCCGAACAGATTTGATAGTGTTTTAACTTAAAGATCGTGTACAAAAACATTCATTTGTAAAACCAAGTACTCTGTTTGAAATTGTGAAAAATTTTCAGCACCCCTTGAAAGTGCTTTTAATTCATTTGGTCCCGGTTCACACACTTCAACTTTTGTTGCTCAACTCGTAATTCAGCTATAAGAAAGATGGAGAAGGAAATACAAATATCTCTTTTTTTCTTACAGCTGAATTGCGAGTTGATCAACAACAGTTGAAGTGTGTGAACCGGGACTTGCTTTCACTGTGCTGTGACTGCTCAAAGTTTCAAAACCGACAGTAAAAGGAAAGCACAAAACAAACGAACGAAAACGAATGAACGACTGTCGACTGTGCTGTTAAAGGAAAAAAAAATTAACTTAACTGTTGCTGTGCTGTAAAGATCTTCGCATCTTAAGCCAAAGCAACAGCAACAGCACACAAAATTCGACTATTGGTTTTGCTGTCGCTTTGTTTTAGCTAGGGTAAACTTCTTAAACAATTAAGTACAACAACAACAACAAACAAACGATGATTCATAATTTCGGTAGTTATATCATAAAAAGGACCACGAACGTTTGAAACTGTGCTTTAACTGAACTGTTTGAAATTTCGAAGGTTAAGCAACAGAACAGTCATCAGCAATGCGCAGTGTAGCTGTGCTATGACTTAACTGCAGACATGTGCACAGCACAGCACAGCAACACAAGTTAAAAAAAAATATATAAACTTTTCGCAGCATAGCAAAAGCAGATTTTTTAGTGCTGTTGCTGTTTTGCGGGCAGTTTTTCAAACACTGAAAAATTTTCAGCAACTTACGGTTTTTTCATAAATTTCTCGCTTTTTTTGCTTGAAAGTATGCAACATTTTTAAAATTCCGTGAGAAAAAAGTAGTGCTCATGTTGCTTCGGAGCTGAAACTAAAATGATGCCATCATCATCATTTTGCATGGAAAAACATGCTGCTAGATATATTTTACGTGTTTTTCGCAATAAGAACAGAGTACGACTTTTTCAAGTTTGAGAGAATTTCGCATGAAATTGTGAACACAGTACCAGGCTTAACAGAAGACATACTTATGAAAAAAATAAATGAAAAACGTATGTTGCATAGCTAGGATCAATGGAGTTTAAGAATACCTTCCTTTTTTGTTATAATATTGCTAAAACATATATTTTTTTGGATCCTAATATATAGCTTTTAGTGATTGCTTTTTCTTTATAAGAAAGATGTATTTCTGTGGTTCTTAAAGGCTAGATACTCACTATGCTACATAATCGCACGATTTATGAAAAAATACAACCCTGATCTGATGAATTGTTATTGTCTTTTGAAAATTTTCATAAACTCCATCATACCAGGGTTGTATTTTCTCAAAAGTTGCCCAATTGTGTAGGATAGTGAATCATCATGGCCTTAAGTTAGAAGCGGTACTTGTAAAAAATTTTAATCGTAATTAAAAAGGACTTAAACAAGTATTTATACAACAAAATCAAAAAAACCCGACTGTGACAAACTTTGAACCGTTAAATATCCTTATAAGAGAAACCTAAAGTTGATTTTCAAATACCTGTCGAATGATACCCATTTTGACATAGTTCGCCGACTTTTTACTTTATTCGTATTCACAAAATGACGTCTGTTGGCCGCCATATTTAATTTTGACATATCTTTGGTGACATTCCTGGGATTAAGACAAATCGACTGACGCAAGAATCATCAAAATCGGTCCACGCTTTCCGTTTATATAGAGCCGCAAAGGAACACACACACATACATACATACATACATACATACATAGGCTGATAAACACAATACCCTTCTTTGCGTCGCGCAGTCATCACCGATATTATTACAAAAAACATTTCAGTGGACAAATTATGGCTTAAGCATCGATCGAAATTTTAAACTGTTTTAAATAAACATTTTGAAATTTCGCTCGATAATTTGTCCCCAGTCATTCAGATATGTTCTGATACTCGCATGGTTTCCAAATCACGTGTGAGTTGCAAATCGCTAAACTTGTTTCTGCATGTTAATGCGTTTGGCTTGCGACTTGCCTGCCATATTGATCAAGATCAGCTGTTTGTTGAAATTGTCAGTGTATAAGCAAACAATGCAAAGACATAATTAACAAAACAAAAACATATTTTATTAATTTCAATTTTGGAACAAAAAGTTTAGGAAAGTATTACTATTTTTGATTAAAATCAATATAGAACATATTTAATTTCATTTATTAACCATTTTACTGTTTCATTGAAGCTTGGTTTAGGCTAAATTAATCAGTTCACACTCTTGTGATTTGAACTCGCCAAGAGTCTTGCGATTGCGATTTGCAGAACACCTCTCTAGCGAGTTCAATTCACAATCGCAAATGTTATGCGATAGGCGAGTGCCAGAACATGCCCGATTGCTTTTTTTTTCCTAAGTCCCAGTTTTGATGATGAAACTTTTTCTGCAGCAATTTTTAATTTTCTTCTTTAAACTTGCATTTGAGCTGACACGAACAAAAAAAAAAAATAGTTGCATGAGACCTCAAGACTGACTTATTTTGTTTATTTGCTCCAATATATTCGATAATGTACATGTGAGATTGAAGAGAGGAAAAAGCAACCCATGGGACCTGTTTTGCCGGTCGCTGGTATACTCGTAGATGAACATTAATTTAAGTTTAAATTTAATAATATGATTTCCCATTGTTACTTTGCATTCCATTGTTATTGAAGACAATATTAATAAAAAAAATTCTTTTACTTTTCTTTTCAGGTGAGTACAATTAAAGTTAATTTTCCTGCTGACTCTTACGTAAGTTTTTCATAAAAACCATTTAGAAATTCAACAGAAATCTTTAGCTAATTAATCAAATTTGGCTAATAAATTTAAATTTAGCATTTTCAAATGCAAAATATCTTTTTTATGCAACTACTCGTTATCTGAAATTTCCATTTGAAGTTAGAAATTTCGTTCTCTTATTGACAATAAATTTGATATTATTTCGATGCATGTCAGTTCGATGCAGTTAATAAATAACATATTTAATATTTAACCAATTTCACAAATAAATTAAATGTTATTGTTAATAAGTTTAAATTTAGTTGATAATAACACGAGCTACAACGCACTCTCTCTCTCTCTGTTTCGTTATGGATTTCCCACTATAAATTAAAAAAAACAATTTAAAGAAAGAATATAAAATCTGCTGGTACCCCAAATTGTGTTGCTACGCCTTTTACTTGTGCTGAGATAAATTAGGAAATAACAAACTTGCAGCATACGCGTAAACATAAAAGAAGCCATATAACAGAATATCAGTTCTACTTAACAAGCTTATCAGAACAAAGTAATTTATGTAATCAAGCGGAATATGAAACATATCTGCAATACGCACTATGTGCGGACACTAAAGAGACTTTTAAGCTTATATGTGTTTCCATATATTGGGCATCCTAAGCTGCTGAAGTCCTGTGCTAGAGCTAGATACATTTCTCGTAAAACGAGTAGCCTCCATCACCCATCTAGAAAGAATAAAAATCCCAACCAACGGGTGCAATGTTGAAATTACCGATTCTACAGAAAATTATTCTCTTAACACCATTTTCTGCTTAAAAAAAAATTAGAAAGGTACTGAGTACTTTTTGATAAGTCGAATATTTAACGGCTCCAGGCGATCAAAGGTGTCAATTTTATGAATTCCGTGACCATCTATATCTCCTAAAGCAAAAAACATAGCAATTCTATTACAACGAACTCGTTTTTTTCTTCTTATTAGCCTCGACTAGATGTGGAAGTGTAGTAACTCAGCACTTCCACTCGACGACCTTTAAGAACATTGTGAATCCATTCTGCAAAGAAAAAAAAACATTTCCCATTCCTTAAACAAAAAGCAAATCTGCGCACAGCAGAATTTCATATTAAAATTTATGGAAACAAGTATAATTTAACATTTAGCAGAAATAATTTTGCTTCATATATAAATTCAACGTAACCTTCAAAGAAAATGTTCCCTTTTAAATAACTTTATTTCATGTTAATTTAACATTGCAGTACTATTAAACCAAAATGAAGAATCATGTTAAATCAATGTTATTTCAAGTTCAAACAATGTGAATTTGATACACTGAAAAAACACGAACAAGCATATTAAATCAAAGTATTGACATGTGCTGCAGGAAATAATAATGTTTTATGTGCAGTTGGCTTCTCCAGGTAAGATTTTCACTCGAACTCATTAGGTGGTTGTGAACGCGCTTACCGCTGCAGCCACAACAACCTTGAATATTCTTTAGATCAGCTGCGTCCAAACGCACACACTCTGGCAATTGGATTTGAGGTAAAAACAGCTTTGAAAGCTCTTAAATTTGTTCTTGTTTCTTTGCAAAGTAAGAGCAAGCATTATGGTCGCCGAGATCTGATTACCTGTTGTGCTCTCGTCGGTATAAAAGCACAAAAGCTCTTTTAGAAAAGTTTGCACATTGTGCATATGGCTTATAAGTAACTTCTTTATAATATAAAGTTAAGAATTCCAAAAAAAATTATTAAAAATTCATTGAAAGTAATTATTGAAATTAAAAAGTTATTTGAGTTTCTTTAGGTATCAAAATTCATGAGCCACCCTGCAGTAATTTGGATTTCGTTGAGTGCGCTGTTGCAATCACTAGATATTTTTGACCTGATAATATTCCTTTGCAAAGCCTTCTGGTCTTCAATTACATTTTCATACTACAACAACAGACGTTATGATTACTAGAAGCTAAGCCTGGAAAATCGTTTAGTTGTACAAAAATCTAAAGGACTTACGAACATTTGCTCCCATAAGAGAGAGAGAGAGAGAGAGCTCAGTGCCCGTTTGTCCGCCTTTTATATTCTTCCAACAGCAACTTCTTTTATAGTGCTTGGATGGCCTATTAAATATATGCCACTCAGGTATTCCAAATTAAATTTTTAAGGGAAGAGAAATCAGGAGTAAAAAGGACATCTGTCTGTATCTTCGAAATTAAAAAATATCGGCACAAGTTTTTGCAAAGTCCACTGTAAAAAAAAACAAATCAGTAAACTGTTTGCAACTTTTGTACTTGAGAATATTTTAGTACTTTTTGGTACCCTTCAGAATTGAGAATTATTACACTCATAAATAAATCGCAAGTGTGCAAACTGAACTTTTTCGAAATGTAATTTTTGGCAAAAAAGAAGCTGAAAAGTATTTTTTTTTTTCTTAATAACACATTTTACAAAATTTGTTTGCTATAGATACTTTTTGACAAATATAATAAAAAAAAAATACTTTTCGGAAACCTTATGTTTTAGAAGGCCTATTTTTGGTACATATTAAGTAAAAATTTTGTAGCAAGTTGCTAAGCAAATTATCTGCGTCATGCAACAAGCAAACTTTATTCAATATATTCTCTAGAGGGAGAGCAGCAGTGCGAAATGAGCTCATCGTCGGGTGGTTACTGGTTTGCCGCAATAATTATGTATTCTTAATATCTGTGATGCAAACCAGTAACCTAACGATATTCAATGCCCTCATTTTCCAAGGCTCTGCAGTTCCATACCCAGCTCATAATCCGACATGCCAAATTTAAAAATGTACGGCAGCCAAATACAGAATTAAAGTTATTCTGTTTTATCATTAAATGAAGTGCGCTTAAAGGCCTTTTGTTTGTGCAACCATATTGAAAATTGATTAAAAATAAAGGCAAACAAATGCAACGACACCATAAAATTATCGAAAATGAAATTAAAAAAAAAATGGTTGCCAAAGCTGTTTAACTTAATTGTATAATTGAATATTTAAGATACCAACAAGCAGCGAATGAATTGAAAGGATGATTGGTGTAAACTAAAGTTTATTGTACTTTATTTTATTGTTTCTTTTTTTTTAATTTATTAAATGTAAAATATTTTTGTATGAAAAGAGTTGTCTAGCAAAATCGTGATGGCACGCGCTTGAATCATTTTTTGTGTGTTATTGTCTGCTGTAGAGAGATACATTTTTTTTAAATGTTTTCAATCATAAATTACAACAATTGGTGTTGGAAATTTACTAATTTTGTATAGTTTAAATTTAGAGACGTACTCGTATTTTGTATGCGGGCAGCGATAAGTGTTATTTCAATTTAAGAACAACACACTTTCGAATTTTCTTGGGGAGTTTTTTGAAAATATATTTCCAGTAATTGCACTGTTCTGCAAAAAAAAATATTTTTTCAATAAAAATATGTATTTTATATGGACAGTCATGCCCTAAATTCAAATCAGTTTTCAGTTTTTGTCTATGAAGTACAGATGTTTTTTAATGGGCGTGGCAAATATGAACCCATAAACAAGTTATTTCAATATAAATCGATAACGGTTTGTTCGATTTTAATAAATTAAACACAGTTAAAGATGCAAATCACAATGGACCCAACTGGGTCTCCGAGTGGAGGTGCGGTATAGCACCACCCTTCCTAAACTAAAGATGCAAAAAAGCATTATCTTCAAATCGAATTAATATATTTTTTTTTAGATTTTCAACGCTTTCGGAGTTATTCGGCAATTAGTGGCGAAAAAAAAATATTTTTAATGCAAAATTGAATTTTTTATTTGTTTTAAAAACTTTATAAAAAAAATTTAAACTACAAATATTTTATATTTTTGTTACTTTTCGGAAAGCTAGGTATGTTGGAAAGAAAATAAGCTATAAGAAAAAGAAAATTTGTGCAAAAATTTTGATTTTATTCACATTTAAAGCAGACATCCCACTTTGACAAACATTGTGTAATACATTAATCCGTAACGCACTTGCATCTTGTGGTTCAATCTCAAGGCCATACCAAAAAAAAGGAATTGTTTTTTTATGGTTGCTGGAATTAAAACATATAGTAATAAAACGAATATATGTATCCAATGGCTGGAAGAGCAGAGTGTGGCAACATAATGTAAATCAATATCCGCCCGTACCATTAGCTCATGCAGTAGTTATGAAAGAGACCAACGTATCCAAGAAATTAATGCTCAAAAGAGTTCTCTGTTTGTGGAATATGCTCGTATGTGCATTTAAAAAAGGTCGCTATGCTAGGAGCATACACAAAATATTGTTGCTCTTTTGTGAGTTGGTCTCTAAGATCACATGCGATTCCGAGCATCTAAAACACTGCAAATGAGCCTTTAGTTGACAGGCCAAAACTATTTTTGCCAGCACTGTGCATTAAATTATGCTTAATAAACGATTCGCTATAAGCTATGAACAGAAATGGAAAGGCATTCAAACACTTGAAAATTATATTTCCACGTATAAGTGAGACCAAATCGAAGGAAAGCGCAGTTGTGGATCCCCAAATATAACAAATATTTAAATAATTGCTCAAACCTAAGTTGGTCAATAAAGAGATTGGAGCATGGGCAGGTTTCGAAAATGTATGTCACAATGTTATTGGAAATAGAAGTGCTCCAAATTACTAAGCACTAATACAAGAGCTTCTTCTTTCATATTAACAACTCAGATGCAACGTGCGTGCCATTAAAAAAAACTTCCTGCATTCGCATTTAGATTTTTGCCGTGGTCTCATATCTGGTTAGCATGCGAAAAGGTTCTAAGGACATATTGCTCACATGGCAAAAAGGTATAGCGGCACGTGGTCCCCAGAAGTATGAACTGATTTCTGCTGTGAAACCAATCGTGCAACAGCAGATAAAACTTATAAAAGGAAGCGATCTACTAATTACTAGTCGATTTTTTCTGTTATACTAGTGTTTAATTTTATTTAAGATTTTAATTTATATCATAGAAGCTATTTATGTGTAAGATTTTTTACTTTTATCATAATAAATATTTATTTTATATTCCAATATCAGTATTTTATTTAAATTAAAAATGCTCAAAACCCAGACATGGTGGAAACAATCTGAAAACAGATTTTGATTCAGCATACAAAAGTCCATTAAAATCACGAAATGAACATCTTGCTGCCGACTTTTTTTTTATTTTTTATTTTTATTTTTTTTGCAGAACGGTATTTTCATTGAGGCAAAGCCCAATATTTGGAAGTGTTGTTAATAAATGTGAGTTTAGTACATGGAGAGGAAAAAGTTAATTTGTAATTTAAGTATTCGTCAAAATCGACATAGTCATCTTGAGCTATAAAACTCTTGTATATGCGATTTTTTCGTTACTCCAAGTAGTTGTGTTGTAAGATTTTTGATGCAACCTTGAGCTGGAAGGTTGAGATTTACATTTCGGTACAAAAAAAAATTATGTTGAGTACTTTTTTGATCTCTAGATGAAAAAGTTAAACAACTTGAATATTTTTTCTACGAAATAATATGCTAAATCTAACAGTGACAATGCTAAAATGGCAACATTGGCTGTAAGGGAGGTCTTATTATTAGTTCCCTTATGTATACGATTTGTTTGGGTTGGAAATGTAGGTGTGAAATATAAATAAATAATTCTTTGTGGCTTATAATAAGTCAAAAGAAAATTGTTAAAACCGTATAATTCGACAAACCTTATCTAGCACACCTGCAGAGCGTCTAAGCTGGCAATGAGTAATAGGCTGAGTGGACAAGAATTCCCCATGAAAAATTCTTATGAGCTGCATGCAGTGTTGTCATGAAACATGAAATTTTTTAGATAAGGAATTTTTTCTTCAATATAAAATATTTCGTGCAAAAGATTATAAATGTTGTAACTCTTTATGTGAAACAAAATTTTCTGAAATTGAAGAAGTTTTAAACAAAATTATAGACCACAAAATCTTAGTTGGTGTTTATGAAACACAATGGGGAAAACTTCCTTTTATAAATTGGAACCAACATTTTTATAATGAAGCTCCAAAAAGTTTGCACGAGTTCTCGCCTAAAATGCATGATTACGACGATGCTGCTGGTACTTACCACTTCAGTTTTATCAGAAGATTTAAATATTAATGTTGATCTTGGTGTTTAAGTTCAATTTATCCTATTTATATTGATCTTTTGGAATAAGTTATTGTTAAGTATTAAGTATTTAATGTAAACACTTCTCAATTTTTCTTAAACAATATAATTTTTATATCCTACGATAGACGTTACCTACTGAATTTAAAATTTAACAATATTTGTAATGTAATTACAAAATAAAAATATTTTTTGTAGCTAAAATTTAATGTTTTATCACATTGGCGATATTTGGCGATATTAGACAAGTAATTTGGCGAGGAAGCTGAAAATAAATCTGACAACACTGGCTGCATGTACGAAACCTATTAGAAGCCGTTAGACTACTTATTGTTTAGCTGAGCAGGAATATTATCGCTTCCTCTCAAGGGAACAGATACTTTAAGAACTCGACAAATTAAGCAAATGTCACTCTTAAGTTATTACGTTAAATTCGTGGGCGTGAGCATACAACTTAGAGACTAGAATATTTTTTGAAGTTTTGAAAGATGGAAAATTAGACACTTGCCGGAGAGCTTACAATTACATAGGAGAATTCTTAGTCTGTTTTGCTGTCCACGGACAATTTGTTTCATTGCTAAACTTGGTTATTACCATATGAAAAAAACACACTATGTAAATACACATGTAGGAGCATTTGTTTGCTGGAAAATGGCTAATAATCGTATTTGAAAACTCATGTATGATAAACAAAAACTGCTTAGACTATTCAGGCACGATTTAGCGGCAAAGTTATCACCAGATGTACACATCATTAAGCAACCTTTAAAATAAAAAAAACAAAAAAATGATTACTCAATGGCCGCTTACTCATGCACATTCTTCACTCATTCGTCGTTCATGCATTCATTAGTACATGTGCGCGTATTGTCTGCCACCACAAAATCTTTAGTTTAAATATTTAGTTGGTTTTTATTTAAATCCATTGTTTAGACCGTTTTGCATGCATTTTGTTTATACAACATCCTAAGTACACAAACTCGCGCACACTCGTATAAAGGCAAACTGAGCATAAGAGATACAAAGACAGCAAAAGGACATAGACACGTAAGGACCCTTAAGCAAACACATGCATGAGTGTGCGTGTTTCTGTGTGTGTATTAAAATATTTACTCTTTTATTTCCAACAAATAAATGTGGTTTTTCATGTTGCGCATGCTCTTTTCACATCCCTCATAATCCTTCCATATGTTTTAGTATTAAGTTGCCAGTTTTTCCTCTTTTTTCTTCATCAGTGTTGTGTGAAAAGTTAATGCTAAAACCATTAACGAAAAACTGATCCTTTGTTATTTTTATTTTTGTATTATTTTGGTTTGTGTTTTCTTTTTAGTGTAAATATCATAAATAAATATCTTAAATTACTTAAGGAATATACATTAAAAGGATCAAATATTGTAAATATGTGTATTTAGTTTGTCTGTTAGCTGAAGGAAAATACGGAAAAGCCATTTAACGTAAATATTTATGTATTAAATACGTTGAATATTTTAATAATGCAGAAAATTCTTTTAATATTATTTTCTTTGTTTGTTTGAATATTCAAACAGATTTTTAGGGATTTTCGGTAAATGTCTCTTTATCAATTTATTAATCGCATAATTTTGTATTGTATAGTCCAGAATGTTTTACAAAATAATTTGTTGAAATTTCTTTTACTATTTTGTAGTATTGTGGTGTGACAGAATCAGTTTTATTTAAATGTGTTTTTGGGGGGAAATTCAAGACTCGAACCATGTTGAAACAAAGCTATTTCATGCTGAAACAACATGAGTTTAATTTTTAATGTAGTGATTTTATTAATTACTTATATTATTAGTTATTTAAATGTCTCTTTATCAATTTATTCATCGCATTATTCTGTATTGTATATTCAAGAATGTTTTACAAAATAATTTGTTGACATTTCTTTTATTATTTTGTAGTATTGTGGTGAGAAAGAATCAGCAAATTTATGCCTCGACAACAGTGGGCTTAGTGTTAAGTTGAGACAATAATCTTTTTCACAGCTACTAGGACTTTTGGGCCTGAACATCTTTACATAAAACTAGCATACAGGCCACAAATGAAACGGAAGCAAGAAATTTATTTGTAAGCTGAAATTTCGACCTATCCCACTATAAGTTTGTATATAGACCATAGATATCCAAAATTATATACGTATGTGTAGCAATTTTAAATTTTTAGTTGAACTATAGTGAATTTTAATCACAAATAATTTCTTAGTCGGGCTTAAGTTCAGTAATTTCAATTCTTGTTGAATGAAATATTTTCATTAATTACCGTGAGTTTCTAAAGAAGAGAAGCAAAATTAAATTAGACTTTATTAGCTGGGGGAAATACCGATATTTTTTTGTGCAGCCACGCACTTCATCAGCACCCAAGTCTATCTACTGGAATAGAGATTGTTATTAACATTTTTTAATGAAATGGAATGATTACATTGTGTATACAATTATTGAAATTAAATTATTAAATTTCATATTAAAATCTACGAAAACAAGGTTAATTTAACATTTGCCGGCAATGATTTTGTTTCATATGTATTTCATGTTAATTCAACAGGATTTACAGTAATAATTTTTTTCATGTTGATTTAACATTCCAGTGCTGTTAAATTGAAATGAAGAATAATCATGTTGACTCAAAGCTATTTCAAGTCGAAACAACATGAATTTGACACTGCAATAAAAAAATATGAACCATGATGAATCAAAGTTATTTCAAGTTAAGATAGATAAGATAAGTAGCCAACAGGTTTACTGCTGCAGCCACAACAATTTCAAAAATTCCTTAGATACACACTTAATAAATACAATCATAAATTTTGATTTAACACGATTTAATTGATTATTTAACAGAAAATTTATTTGAAATTAAAATAATAGTTTTTAGTTTTTTTTTTTTTTGCTTGTCTGCGGAAACAGTTTTAGTTTCTGGCAGGAATCGAACCTGTGATCTCATCTGACAACAAGAAAAGTACACTGCTACTACACTACTATCTATCAGGTGGAAGTTTTCGCTAGCAATTCGAAGTTGGTCGTCTATTTAAACAACACGAATATCAAAGCAAAAAACAACAAGTCACACAACTGAACTCAACAGTGTATGGTAGCTAGCCTGTTAGAAAATGAGTAGTCGACTATAAAAATAATTAACTTTTAGTTAACTTTTCTTAGACTAACTTAAAGTTAATTACAATGTCATCTAGAACTGACCCAAAATCAATTCTTAACCAACAAATTTACTATTAGCTACCTTAAAACTAATTTTAATTTTTATATTAACATTTTGCTGTTATTATTTTAGATGTTACCTTAGCTGGGTGGTAGAGCGTTTAACTATACAACGTGTGATGCATACTTCGAACCCCAGCAACATCTATTTGCAAATTTACTGACTACCGTGTGACTTAAATAAGGTAAACTTTAAGTTAGTTTGAAAAGTAGTGCAGCGTGGGATAATTGACTACCGCCTAGGACATCGTAATGTTAAAATAGTTAGTTATTTCCATTGGAAAGTAATCCAAGTCTCAGTCAGCAGTAGTTGCGAAATAAATAGTTTAAAGTTAACTTAGTTTCCGACAAAGCAAATAAATACCAAAACACTTAAATAACTTGATGTACAATAAATTTAACTTGATGTACAATTAAAACTTTTGCATGGTGATTTTACATTGGTATTGTTTCCGTATGTGTACTATAAACATCATACATACTCTCTTCGGTGAAGTATATATAAGATGTAATTTTTTTTTTTTTTAGAAATTTGCAATCAAGAAAAAATGTGTTTTTTTTTAATCTTAATCGATTGCACATATTAAGGGCCCGCGTAAACCCTTCTTCCAATAACTGCTTGCCAATGCCTTTCGCACAAACTTACAAGTGCAGTGCATACTTGCGTGCTGAAATTCGTTATTGCTAAGATAAGGGGAAACGTAATGAATATACATATATTGCAATGATATTAAAGAAAAAAGTACTTAAGTATCATATATCTTACATTAAACACATACAAACATGAAATAAAAACTTGTTCCGGCAAACAATTGAATGCATTTGCGTTCCATTAATTATCTTAATTCTATATTTCTTATTTGCCCAGTACTAAAGATTAACAAGTGTTAAAGCGTTGATGTAGGCTTTCCACAGCAATAACATGTTGTGATTAATATACATTTTAAACTACTTTGTGTTAAAAATTTTCTCTAGTCTGTAATGATGTAAACAGCCTGCCAACAATAATAGAAAGACAACAACACACCGCCATGCAACAATTATAATGACGATATGATTGCAGTAAGTAAGTGGCTTTAACGCAAACGCATCGCGTTTTGATTAATGATGATACATGAAAATCGTTTTATAAACATCGTTAACATGCCGACTTCACTTATTCAGCCATTGAGAAAAATATACTCGTATGTACTCGTATAGCGTATTCCAAAAGCTTTACAGCTTTACAGGATTGAACAAAAGCGCGTGGAAAGAGTCGTTAGTTACGTGCAAACAAAGTTTATTATAATAACATATTTTTGTTTAGCATTTGTACTCAAAAGTAGCAAACGTTAATGCAGTAGCATTATTTTAAAAGAGTTTTATAGAAAACAAACTTATACCGAGTGTACACACTGTGGTATTTTATGATATCGCATTGAGTGTGCACTAGTGGCAACGTTTGTCATTTCCGTTATTTTTCGCTGTGTGCCATTGCTTTCCATATAATAATGGGATAATTAATGGCAGATGTGTACTCGGCATTAGAAAATCATAAATGACATGCTAAATTAAAGGAGTCTATATTAACAGATATGAACCGAAGACTAGCACACTGGCATACTTAGGAATATATATTTTGGGTAAACGAATTTTTTGAGTTATACCAAATGATTACATAAACACATAAACAAGAAAATCTAAATAATAAAAATCATATTTATAAAAATTGTTATAAGGGCTTAATAAAAAAAAAGTTTATGAAAATTTTCTTTCAAACCCTTTTAAACCCTTAATAATTTTTATATATAAAGCTGTAAGATTTTTATTTCTACATTATCCCCAAAAATCACATCGCAAAAGTACCTCTTCCCTAAAAAATCCCCTTGGGGATTTTCGCGAAAGTTTTATCCCCTCCCCCCCCCCCACAATCACAAAAAATCTACAAAACTAAAGACACTGGTTAGAAAGGTTGCGAAGGAAGGCGGAAAGATTTTTCTCAGTTGAACTTATTTCAAAATTTTGGATTATTTCCGGCTGAAAAGAAGATGAATTTTGTCTGTTTCTTCCCAAAGTTTTTTTTCACATGATACTCTTTGCACTCTATTATATAAAAAATGACCTGAATTTATTAGCAGATGTATAAAAATTTACTGCCTTATCTGTAAGAAACAACTGGCATATTTACGTTTACTACGAACAACATGTTTATGTATGTAGACATAATCAGATGTGCTATTTTTCTGCCCTCAACTTCTAGTAATTTGCCTGGTCATCAGATTTTCTGCAACTTCTTATGAAATTCAGTTTATTTCTTTTTCAAATGAATGCTTGGTAAATAGAAATACTCACCTATTTCTATTAAGACTGTTTGGATTATGAATTGCATATTGTTGAAGTCACACTAGAGTTATTTATTTTTTATTATTTTTGGATCGAGTATTTGCTTTTGATTTTATTAAAAATTTCTTAAATAGAAATGTCTATAGTGAATATATTCAAATAGTTTTGTGTGTGTATAAAATATAAATTAACTTAAGTCGCTATTCTCCTGCTTGATCCTCGAATAGATTGAGATTGTCTTTAAACAATAAGCTGCGTTCTAAAAATTGCTAATGTTTGCTTGAGTCCAATGTTCATGATACATTTCAGATGTAAAATTTTAATACTTTTACTGAAATATTGTAATATGCGCGACGAAGTTTTCAAGTCCATACACAGAAAACATTATGACAGGTTTTTGTTTTAACAAACTATTTAATTTGATGAATATAAAGGGTGCTTTGTAAAGAGTGACACAAGTTTAAATCATAATAAAACAAGGAAATATATTTTCAATATCAATGAAACGGGCCTTATGGGAAAGAAAATTTTATGAAATTAATGTTTAAGTATGATTTCTGCCATGTGGCCGCCACGGTTGGCGCGTAGAAGGCGCAATCCGGAACACGAATTTTCAACAACTTTTCGCAGCATTTGCGGCCGTATTTCGCCAATAACTCTTCGAATGTTGATTTCCAGGTATTCAATTGTTTACTTATCGGCATAGACAAGTGACTTAACATAACCTTAAAGAAAATAATCCAATGGGGTTAAATCACACGATTTTGGTGGCCAATTAATTGGGCCATTATGGGAAATTATTTTTTCATCAAAAGTTTCATTGAGTAAATCAATTGTAGCGCCCGCTGTGCGGTATGTGGCTCCGTCAGCAAGATTAATGCGACGTCATTGAGGTACGAATAAATTTCGAATCACGTTCCTATACCTTTCACCATTGATAGTAACATTCTGACCATCATAGATTTTGAAGACATATGGGCCAATGACTCTGGCAGCCCATAAAGCTCACCAAACAGTAATATTCTGTGGATGAAATGGTGCTTCAACAAAAGCTTGATGATTCTCCTCACTCCAAATGCGACAATTCTGCTAATTTACGAGTACGTACCCATTCAACCAGAATTATGTACGCCATAAAATGGAAGAAGTGCACGATGAGTTTGACGAACAGAACAATTAATTTTGATTAAAAATTTCAACAATTTGCATGCGTTGCTCTGGTGTAAGTCGATTCATAGTGAAATTTCAAAGCAAACTTAACAAAAAACAACTATCAGCTGTTAAATGGGTGCTCAAATAAAGCAGTGATGCCAACTCAAAGTTGTGACACTCTAACAAGATTCTAAGTACAGAATCTTGAAAGAATTGATAAAAAATTTCCGAAGAACACTTACATTCCTTTAGCTGCGGTAATTGGTATTATTTTCTTTCATGTGGTATAAAATTTTCCCGGCATATTGTAAAAAAACAAAAATATTATATCGGATTTTACGTAATTGCACGTGGTTTACTCCAATTACGAGAATGATACGCATCCCTAACAAAAAATTGCCACTGAATTTTAATTTAAGATCTAAAAGGTTCATGTCTTTTGCATTGTTTAATATTTCAACAAAGTAATATTAAAAAAATAATAATACAAAAATGAACGTGTTTTACACATGCAGAGAGCGACTGACTGTTGTTGGTGCGATAGACTCGCTACGCGGCAGAGTCGAGTTGATAAGCATTGTGTTGATTGTATGTTTTAATTATTAAATAAGTTACTTTAAAAAAAAAAAAAATTATTTTTCATGAAGACATGAAGAAGTGCGTGCGCAACATTTGTCGTCTCACAATATTAGATCGCTGCCGTTGTTATCAAAGTTGTTGCTGCTGATAGCCTGCTGTTTCAAATCGGTAGCATTGTCTTAACAAGAAATTGGAAGTACCAAATAGTAGCAACGTTGTGTTTCAACAACGGCAGCAAAAATAACTTTAACAATCACAACTTTTAAAAGCAACTTAGCTTATACACTTAGTAAATAATGCAATGTTTTGTAATATCAACAAGAATATTAGATAATGTTTTATTTTATGTTATTTTAGCTATTTTGCTATTCTTACTATCTAAGTGGTTGCCTTTTTTTTTTTGCTTAAAACCAGTGCAGTCTTTCTTGATATATGTATATATGTATGCATTTACGTACTTGTATTTTTCCGACTTAAGTGAGTGTTTATGACCGAAGGATGTTTGTAAATGAAATAATTTTAACCCATTGTTTTAGCCACTTGCATCAAATGGATGTTCCAATTGATGAAATCTCTTCAGTTGGCCGTAATAGCTCAGGTAACTTGTATGTTAATCCAATGTCAAATATCAAATTAAGCGTTTGTGGATACATGCTATTATATCCATCACTTTCAAACACTATTCTCTCAAGAGACACATACAAAGCTCTCCATTTCGTGGTTTCAAAATCGCCGGTCTGGTAAGGCTGTCAGCTGTTAAATATCCGTCATCTTTCAATCATTTAGTATTTTATTTACTGAAAGGTTTTTTTTTATTACTGTAAAAATTTTTGTAGAAAGGCGGGTACCTGATCGATCTTCATTCGAAGGTTCTTGTGCAATGTTTTGGAAGAAATAAATGGACAGATAAAAAACTGCCTAATAGAATCAAGAACATTTTCGCTATGAAACGTTTTTAGGCTAAGGGGTATCCCAGCAGAGAGAAGCGAAGATTTTTTCAGAAAGATTTCTTATTATTTTTATGTGGTAAATCTTATTAATTTTATCAATAAGAAAACCCCATAAAATCAAGAAGAAATCTTGTTATTCACACTTTTTTTACTCAATTTTCGTTATTTTTGGCACAAAAAAAAAAACAACCCACAGAGAGAAAAACTTCTTGATTCTATAAGGTTTTCTTATAAATTGTAAACTATAGGGATTTCTTATTGATTCAATTAGGTTGCCTTATTACTTTTTTCAAAAAGGTATTCTTATTGTTTTCATTAGGTTCCTATATGATTATGTGTAAAGCATCTTCTTGATATTATTAGGTTTCTTGTTATTTCATATCTATAAATAAACATAGAGACAATTTATTTCATGATCTTTATCGTTTTTGTATAAGCATGTTTGTACAATAATTTCAATGCGGATTCAGGCTGCCTGTTAGCATATTGGTTAGAGTGCTTGTCTATCAGTCAGAAGGTTGCTGGTTCAATACTTGTCTCCTCTCAAGTAATAATATGTATGTATCGTGAGTTAATTAAGAATACAATATATGTATAAATAAATAACATCTTTATATACTACATACATATATGGTATAGAATTTAAATAAAAATACATAAATAAGTACAAAGAATAAAGACATAAAAAAATTTTTTTCATTTTTTATTAGGTCGCCTAATAAACACAAGGAAAAAATCTGTTTGAAAAAATCAATAAGCTAACCTAATAAAAATTACAAGATTTCTTCTTTATTTATATTTTCAAAAAGGTTTTCCTTATTAAATAAATAAGATTTCCTTATTGAAAAAAGAAACCATAGAGATATCTTATTAATTTTGTTTTATTTTATTAGGCACTGTTTTCTCTGTGTAGCTGACTACTAGGGTGTTTTTTTTAGAGGTATAGAACTTCGAATTGAAATAAAACACAAGAAAATCGTTTTAATGTCCATCAATTTGGCTTTATTCGAAGGATAATTTTATGCCATTAACGTTTAAATATGATTTCGAGCATGTGGCCGCCGCGGCTGGCTCGAATAAAGCCAATTCTACAGGTCCAATTTTCAACCACTTTTTCGAGCATATGGGGCCGTATGTTGGCAATAACGCCACGAATGTGGAAGTCCCCTAACGTTTCTGGTTTGTTGGCGTAGACGAGCGACTTCACATATCCCCAAAGAAAATAATCCAATGGTGTCAAATCACACGATCTTGGTGGCCAATTGACAGGTCCATTCCGCGAAATTATGCGCTTATCGAATGTTTCCTTCAATAAATCGATTGTGACGTGCGCTGTGTGGCATGTAGCGCCGTCTTGTTGGAACCACAACTCATCCACATTCATGCCATCCAAAATCTTCCATAAAGTTGATGGACAAAGCTCCAATTGCTGTGCACGGTGGCGAATCGATTCATTCGGGTCCTCTGCAACACTTTGCTCTACAGCGGCAATTGTTTCTTCGGTGCGCACTGTTCGACGTCTCTGCGGATGCGTATTATCACATAGAGTAAACGTAGTGCGAAAACGATCCATGGTTAACCGAATTAATTGCTCTGATGGACGATTATGTCGACCATAAAATGGACGGAGCTTGCGGTAAACTTCGCGAACTGAACCATTATTTTCGAAATAAATTTGCACGATTTGCAAGCGTTGTTCTTTTGTCAACCTGTTCATGATGAAATGGCAAACCAAACTAAATATTAATCACTTCACAGCTGACAAAATGGCCGCCAGTTAAAAAAGTGATGCCAACTTAAAGTTCTATACCTCAATAAAAAACACCCTATAGAACGTGCATACATATGGATGCAACAACCAACAAAACAGTGTGTAAATAAAGTACCATACTTTAAGACAGTGTACATGAAATTACATGTTGCCTGTAGACTGTAGCTTCTACGAAAACATATTTGGATGTTTCTTATATTATACGAGTATTCGTTTAATTTGTTAAATACAGTTTTTCTTTCTCCATCAATGGGTTAAAAGTCATAATTGTAATTGCACTTCGCCGGGAAACAGCAAGCAAACAAAGTTGGCTTTACACATTTCTAGCATGATTGGCTTCAACATGTTTCTCGCACTATGAAATTGATAACTAAAAAGAACATGTTTCATTATACTACAAATATAAACAACACGAACGAACAACAAACACAAGAAGAACAAAGTTAACAGTATCTGCAGCAAAAGTACAAGCATGCATTAAGACAGGGGAAAACGCAGGCCCCCTTTTTAATAAGTTTGATAAAAATGGCATGTAACGCATATCTATTGGCATGTAATGTGTGCCAACATGACCCAAACTTTATCGGTCAGGCTAACAAATGAACAACTTCCAAGCAAGAAACACAAAACAAACTGCACAAGAAAACACTGCAGCTTAATAAGTGCCAATAATGTGAACATGCACCACTTGAAGATGGGGATAGAGAGAGAGAGAGAGAAACTCAATAAAGACTAAAATTTCTTTTTAGAAATTGAAAAAAAAAAATATTATGGCAAATGCATGAAAACAGCAGCTGATACAAAAACTTTTTTTATAACAGATTTCGATTTCAATCACACGAGGAACGAACGACTCTATCACACACTCACACATGCTAAGAATCACATGAGGGACATCATAAATTATCGATAATCACATTTTGTTTTGACAGGATTTTCATGGCATCAGATTATGGCAAACAAACGAAAAAAAACACTATTATAACTGCAACAACAATAAATAACTCTACCAAAATCTTTTAAATGTGCCAAATTGTTTGCCAATGCATAACAAAGCTTGAAACGTATACGTTTTCACAGTGCAACATCACATCATCAAATCTGGCCATAAATAGACAAAAAGGGCCCAGCACACAGGATGATGCAAACGATTTTACAATCTTATTGTCTGTCTGCATTGATAAATGCGTAATAATGATGCGACAAATATTTATGTGTTTATACAGTTCCTGCTAACTGACTGACGACGGACGGCCTTTGCTTGCCTGACTGTTTGTTTGGTTACAGACACTTCATACGAATTAAATGATGAGGTTTTATTTTCTGGTCTTTAGAATGTAAACAAGGACACTATACAATACTTTTTATAATTCTACTTTCACTACTAATAGGTAATAATTAATTTCGGAACAGACGATGAAAGTAATGCATTGTGAAGATTATTGATTGTAAACGAAGGTACGAGGGCAGTTCGCAACGAGTATATATTCATAATTAAAAATTTATTAAGCCATTGTGAACGTCTCAGGAATTTTTCTTGCAAGAAAATGAACGACAAAATTTTATTTAAAACATTTACCTTTACATCCCAATAAATGTTGACGAAGGAGCATAGGACCGCCCAATTGCGGATAATAACTCGGGACACTGCCATCTATGCTGGTGCTCGATTTATTATCTGCATGCGGAAAGCACAGCTGAGTGCTAACGGACGCGTCACAGGTTGCGGATAGTGGAAAGTCAGCGGTTTCGAGAGGAGAGTCTCAGAGAAATTTCGGGTTGTATCGATATCCATCTAAATTCTGTGTGCAATGACATGACGAGTCATTGGCGCCATTCAAAACCAATAGCTACTGCCGGGCGTCACCGATTTGGTACGTCTGCAAGCGGGTGTCTGTTCTTGCTCGCTGTGTTAATGTGTTGGATGTTATCCGAGCCTGTCTGGTAGGCTTAGCTAGCAAGCTCTAGCACCGGACTAGAATGCTTTAGCCCAATCAGTTAATCATCCGAAGCTTAAATGATTAATGACACCGTAACAGAATAGATTCAAGTAAAATATGCTCTCAAAGTGAAAGATTCCTATTTAATAAGATTTTATGTACGGGAAATATATCCAAAGCTGCACAGTGCTGCTGAGAAATTGAAAGAAATGCCTGGAAAATAATACACGCACTGCAACTTGACAATCAGATTAGTCATTATCGTATGTAACGATTTTCTAAATAAATTAGCCATTTCAAACGGATAGAAAAATGGACACTATGCGTACTAAAACTGATGACATTCGCTGTCGAAAGTGCTTCAACACAGTTTGTGTTAAAATAGTAGACGCCGTTGTCAATTTGACAAGAAATATTGGCAATTGTGTACAAATTGACAACGTCCGTCCGTGTACAAGCTCACAAACAGCGTTGTCAATAACAAAAAGTTAAAAACGTAACGTCCGTGTTGGTTGTCAAACAAAGTGACAACGTAATGTGTTATATTGACCACAGGAGTTCTTGATTTTGAAACCTTTTTTCCCTCAGTGTAGTGCTGTCAAAATAAAATTTAGTGCGAACACAGCAAAGGAGCATTTGCCTTATTTCTAAAACTTATTAAGGCCTTATAATGGGTTTCTAAAACAGATTTTTCTTACAAAATGTTGCTTATTAAGCTTTTATAAAGCCTTAATAATTTTTATAAATAAGACTGCAAATATTATTTGATCAATGAATTCTCAAAAAACGGGTATTTAGGCCATGTAAAATTTTTTACAACTTGGCATTTTTTTCGTCCGATTTCACATCTTTTTTTTTGTATTTTATAACTTATCTTATAGTTAGTGAATTATAGTCATTTAAAAATTTAAATTGCTAAATTTTTTAAATCTTTGGTCCAGAATTTTCCAACTATTGGATCTACGTTAAAAAAAATCACTTTTTAATATGAAAATTGAAAAAATTTTAATTTTAATTTTTTTAATAATTAAAAAAATGCTCGAAACACATGAGAAATTTATACTTGCCTGAAAGGTGTCTGCTCTGATATGAATTGACAGTAAATAATTGGTTGAATTTCCTACATTTCATTGGATCTCTGAATACGACCTATTCAACATAAAAATTTTGATTTTTGCCCAAATGTTCTAAAATTTCAAAGTTGGAATTCAAAAACAAAAGCGAAGTGTTTAACGGAACTTGAACCTAGTATCGATTTGAGGGGCAAAGTAAAAAAAATTCATATTTTGGGATTTTCGTTTAACTTTTTGGCAATCGCAGGACTATCTTCTTTTGGCAAATGGCCTACTTTTTCACTTAGTACTTTTTAAGGTTAGCATGCTTGCGCTCTGCAAATTTCACTGTCTGGCGTCTGTATTCTAAACTTCATTTGTTTTTAATATATGAAAAATACATGAACGACAAAAAATCAATATATGCGTGATATTTCCTGGCTTCAAAATTACCTTAAGTACACAGAGGAAAAAAGGGGTTATAAAATTGTTATTGCTTGGCATCAAATTTAGAACGAATCCTTAACCATATTTTTTTTAGCTTTCGGTATGAAATCAAAAACAAATCGTATAAAAATTCCATAAGTTAATAAAACAAGAACGATTTGTAGTAAAAAAAAAATCGTGAACAAATTGTAAAAAAATACCATAAGTTATTAAATTAAGAACGATCTCTTATCAAATAAAGAACGATCAGTGGCAAAACAAAACGGGTACGGCAACAAAATAAGAATAGTGTGCTATCAAAAGAAGAACGGTTAGTAATTTAATAATACCAAGTTTTTCTCAAAAAATGTATACCAACCGCTTTCAATTAGTATCGATAGTATGGATTTCGGTACTTTCTTCCACTTTTTCCCTCTGTGTATGTACATATTTAAAAACTTATAAGAAAAACAAAAAAATTGTGCAAGCAAGAAGAATATGGGTTGTCGTTTTCTTCTCTCGCTGCTTGTATTAAGAACTGTAAGCTGCCGTGAGAGTAACACATACACCAATACCTCACTTTGCGTCGTGGTTACGTTCCAAAAAAAAAACGCGACGCAAATAACAAAGTAAACATTAAAAAAAAATAATAATATAAAATTTTATTACATACATACAAAAAAAAAAACATTTAAAACAAAATAAAATATTCAATTAATTTATAAAAAACAAAATAAAAATTAATCACTGTCTGATGAGTCCATAGTGGCTCGTCCGGCTCGAAGGACCATGTTTATATGTGAGCCATTATTTCACATTTAAATTATAGGAGTTGTGGACAAATATAACGCCAACTTTAAAGTAAGAATAATGGAGGGAGTGAGTATGGAAAATCTCGAATCTACTGGTCAAGGGGAGCATATGAGGGTATATGCTTGACACGGGGAGAGGGTAAGAAGGGTTACCTGGGTTCACGGGGTTGAGCTTTTTCCAAATCAAATAATACTTTTCTAAATGGTATTACTTACATGTAGAATTCACAATTTTATTTAATAAAATTTTAGATTTCAAATATATGAACAAAAAATACTTCAGTGAATATATTGGAAACGATGCGCAGCCGTAGGATGTGTTTTTTTGTGTGTTTTTGAACGAGAGGTTATCAAAAGAATGAGAATAATTAAAGCAACAAGTGCTCTAAGAAAAACTTTTGGCGCTAAAAAAGTGCAACCAAGTTTAAAAATATACATACATTCAAATGCTTGTATTCAGGGACGGGAATACTTCTAAATAGGATGTACTTTGTAATTTTTTTATACTAATTCATGAAAAAGAAAAAGATCAGAGTAAAAAATATACATATAATTCATTAATTTTCAAATACCCGATAAGTTCTTTTAACAGCTTTCTTTCACCAAAAAATTGGTCCAATGTTTGCAGAACAGGTTTTTCTTTCAGCGTAAAATAAATTTCCTTATAGCAGTTGATATTTGTAGCTACCGCCTGCGACACTTTAAAACTCCTTCCGCTGTCAGGATCGTTTTTCAAAAAAATCTCGACAGCTTCGTCAATCAAACACATCGCTTTGGAAATTTATTTGGAGGTAAAATTTTGTTCTTCGGAGACTTCTATTGAACGGTCACTGTCATCTTCTTCATTAGCAAATTGCAATTCCAGTTCCAATAGCTCTTCATTAGACAATTGTTGGTTTTTTAATTTGGGGAAAAAAAATTTCCAAAAAAAAATAAAAAAGACTCGAACCCAAAACAACTCTACTTCGAAAATCTAACGACGCACAGTGAAAATTACTACTAATTCAGCAGCGACTCAACTTCGAAAAAACGCCAAACGAAACGACGCAAGGCGAGGTATAGGTGTATTCTTGTTCAGCTCCGTTTCTTGTTGTTCTGTTTATTAGAACATTTGGTTTGTGTTTATTTAAATAGTCTGTTTATCTTCGAATAATAGAAAAAACATTCAGTTTGATATTATTCATCATCAAAAAATTATTCTTCATAATTCTCATTTGGTTCATATTAAAATTAATAGTTTTATTCAGACTGAATATGCATGTATTGATTCAATAAAAGCGGCGGTACTCATACCAATAAAATTCAATTTATTTTTCATATGATCATCAAACTAATTTCTAAGGGCTTTTGACTCAAATCAATTAGAACTTGCACAACCTTCCGATGATGCTACTTATGTCTTTGGAACTTTTTTTATGCATGTTAAGTATTACAGATATGTATGTTGAAGGTTAGAGAGTTTTAATCCAAACTCTTCAGTTTCCTTCTTGTTGTCGGAATTGTTCACCATCAGCAAACCCAGTGCGTTCCACCAAAAATCCCATCTTGCTGTAATATCTAACGAAGTTAACTATGGTTGCAAAATTGCTAATAATTAAGTTGGTACCGTTACAAAATGATAATTCGAAAAAATTTCCCATCTAAAAGAAGTCCCTGCAGTCGGCAGGAAAACTTCTATATAAACAACACTCGTATATTAAATATGTTTTCATTACAACAATTTTCCTTTCGGGGGTTGTATGATTGTTTATCTCTACAATCATTTAATAGCGAACTGTAACAACAATAACAATTAAAAAAAAGTATCATTATATAATAAAACTATACGATTGCAATAAAAATGTGTTAAAAATTAAAGGACCATCTCTCAAATACGACAGTATTTAATGAAATTTCACAAGCAAAACAATAGGGGTCGCTTTAATTCGTTTTAGGACACCCAAGTGAAATTTTCACTAAATGTGTGGTTGCCAGGATCTATCAGTCATGATGCAGAATCGCACACATACGCAATGTGACATTGAAATGTCACATTGTTTCTTTTTTTTTATACCAAATCGACAGATAAATATTGATGCTTGAATATTTTCGATAAGTCATTGAGTTGGCTTTGTTGCAGTTTTCCTTTTTTTATTTTTGTTTTAATTATTTGGTATTGTAGCATTTCCGTTTGCGCAAATAAAGCAGATGACTAGCGTTTGTTTTTATTACAGCAAGGCTAACGTACATTTAGATATTTGGAATTAATCTTTTATAGCGCCAAAACATTTGAAGATTTGTTAAAACTGTAGTTAATCCCTTTAAAATTACGCGTGCGATTGCGTTTGATCAGACATGGTGCTGGAGTAATAGGATTAAATATTTTGATTAATGCATCTCCAGATGGAACATGGCCGATTTATGTATGTTTATCACTTGTTATTCCTATTTTGTTAGTCTTTTTGTTTGTGGTTAAAATGTAAAACAGCTTTTTAATCAAGGCATGCATATTTTACACGGGTGGAATAAATAAATTTTTAATTTTAAAGTTCTATGAAAACGGGAATTCACTACTGCCTCGTCTAAAGCAGACACGTTAAAAATAAAGACTTATTGCGATCTAAGGTATTTAAAATTGGTATTTAAGGAAAAAATTTATATATTTCACAGAAATATGAATATATTAAAGAAATAACGGGACAGCGTTAAGTTGATGATATATAATTATAACTTTATTTTATAATAAATTCAGCAAAGTGCGACTTTGATATGTAATACTATACGAACTTTAGCATATCTTAGCTGAGGTAGACATTAAAAACAATGTTGGGTTTGTTTTTTAAGTTGTAGCGCTTATTCTGGTTTTTGTAATTTTTTTTGGTTTTTTTAACACTTGTTTTTAGTTTAAGCGAGTTTTTTACTTTTGGGGATTTTTTTCGGTTGTTTTTTAATTTTAGCGATTTTTTTTACTTTTTTGTTTTGGCGATCTCTTTCGGTTTTTGGTGATTTTTTTTTTTGCATTTTAGCGATTTATTTTATTTTTGGTGATATATTTCATTTAAGCGCTTTTTTTAGTTTAAGCGTTTTTTCAAGAGTCTTCTTTATTCCGCTTCCAACATACAGCAAGTTGTCAAAATGAGATTAACTGATACACTGCACACAGAAAAAATACCAATGTAAAATCACCAAGCAAAAATTTTGATTTAAACTTACAAGAAATAATATGATGTTTAAGTGTGTTTTTGCTTATTTGCTTTGTTCGTAGCTGCAATACACTTTTGTGCTTAGTTGTGTGAGTTAATTTTGTATTGTTGTTTTTTTTTTTTTGATGATTTGAGAACCCCAGGTTCGAATCCTGGAGACAAGTCAAAGTATTTTGTATTTTGTTTTTAACTAAAACTTTTCAAATAAATTGTATGTTAAATGATCAATTAAATAATGTAGAATTTAAATTTTATTCATGATGGTATATATTTAGTGTGTATCTGAAGAATATTTAAGATTGTTGTGTCTGCAGGATTAAGCACATTGACTACTACGCGATGAGTTCCGAGTTCAAATCTTGGCCGGAGAAGCCAATTTATATACAAACAAACATTTTTCTGATGCCTGTGCCAAACTCACGTAAGTTGAATAATGAATAAAATACAATTACTACATTCAATTAAATTCATGTTGTTCAAACTTGAAATAACTTTGATTCAACATGATTCTTCATTTTGATTTAAAAAGTACGTAATTGTTAAATCAATGTGAAATAAAGTTATTTCAAAAAGAAAAATTTCCTTTGAAAATTACTATAAATCAGGTTGAATTAACATGAAACACATATGAAGCAGAATCATTGCCGAAAAAGATTAAATTAACCTTGTTTACGTAGATTTTAAGTTGAAATTTTTCTTGATTTCATTTAAATTTCAGTGTTAATTGGTGTAGTCTGCGTAAAATTACACTAACTTTGAAAATTTCAAGTGTCTATATATAATTGTCTGTATATTACATCAGGATTTCAACGTGTTTCGTTATTAGCTTTAGAACATCCTTTAATTTTTAACTCTCATATACTACTGGTTGTTGTATCGGGAAAAGTATTATACATTCTGTGAATGTGTACACCTTTGGTGTACGGAACCCTAAACAAATTAGATAAGTTTTTAATAATTTATACATTTTAATTTCGGAATTAGGGCAATATGAGATAGTTCACGTAACATGCACTAAAGTGCATACGGCGGACTGGTCCGCTTGATGGGAAGTGTTAGAGCTTGCACTGGTCCCTACCATAAATACAATATATAATACTTCTCGTATTCTATTTCTTTACAATTAAAATTTAATACAAGGCGTCTCTAAAGTAACTTCATATTTAGTCGATGGATTAAAAAGTAAGTAGCATCTTTATTGTTACAATCTTTATTAGTTATTGAAATAAAAATTCAGAAATTAATTTTCCACAAAAAATAATATGTATCGTGATAATCGTACCGTCTCTTCTGGAGATAAATTTTCTGCCTCTGACTGGCATCCTGGGCATTAATTTTTGCGGTAATTAATTGATTATTAAAGGTATGCAACAACTGACTAGCAGCTTCCACATTTTCCTTCCTTTTTGATGATCTTGAAACCCCAACATTTGATCCATTTTCAAATGAGGGTTATATTGCTTGGCGTATCATGTAAGTCCTCTCTAATACATTTTGGAATGTAATTTAAAATTGCACTACTACAGCAATTCGAAAATTCTGAGATGTACATCGAAGTAGCTAGTAAATAATTGTCTGCGATTCTTTAAATGATCTTGCTGATTTACATACCTACATAAATTGATTGGCAATAATCTTAAATAGAAAATTTAGTGAATGATTTTGTGATTTTCTTGTTTGCTCTTACATATGTGAGCGTGCATGACAAATAATTTTTTTTCTAAAGTGTAGGATCTCTACTTTCACCTAAATAGCATAAATTACATACAAATCGTATGTTAATGCATTTCGAATAACTCGTGCCCAACTGGCTTTTCTGCTTTCTCAGAAGGTTACATGTGCTTTAAAAACATCGTCGTTCTACACCTTTTACTGTTGACTACGACTATGAATATATGATGGAATAAATATATCCAAATATTTTTGCTTATGAGTTCGTTGGTTATGTATGGACTTTCTTTAAAGCCATTATATTAATATTTCCACCTCACGTTCGCATATAGCCTCAAAATAACAAAGAAACACCTGTTAAAAAACGTATTTAAACAAATTAATATTGTTATTAACAAATAACTACAATTGACCAAAATTGTTTATTAACTGAGTCATCGTAAAAACAACTTGCAACAACTACAACAACAAAATCAATCGTTTGATGTCTTAGAATCGTTGAGTAATTTAACACGTGCATAACACAGTTTTGTATATAATGCTCGAAAATTTTTTTCAATTTTTTCATTCATAAGTAAAAAAAAAGAAACGAAAAAAAACGAATTACAAAAACACTTTCTACATATTAACAAATGGCCACTTCCGGTCGAAGCACTGCCAAAACCAACAAATATCACCCAGCGCATATTAATTTAACAAAAAGCAATATATTAATACAATCAACGAAAATTTACAAAATCTGAATTAAGCTTAGACAGAAATCCAGCAACAGCAATCTAAGACGAGTTTTTTCTTTATTATGCTTAATGGCCGAATTCGTAATAAACAATTGTTTTATTTCAATTTTATTATTTTCTTTGGTTGCATTAAACAGTTTTTTCTATTAAAGCGATCGTATGATCATAAATTATTTTTTATTTGACAAAAATGTTTCGTTTAAATGTTAAATGTTGACCCTAAATAGCAATGAAGACGATTGAGCATAACAACAATAACAATTACACGCAAGAGCTTTATGTGGATACAATTGCTTTTGTTTCTTTGCAAATGAACATTACAATAACAACAAAAATATACAAAATTATATTATCTATGTTTTGGGCAGGCTCATTTAATATGCTCGTGTGTATGTAGATACTGCACAACTTTTTAACAGATTTAAAAAGAATGTTTTGTTAGTGCCTAAACGAATCTACAAAATGTAATAAGTGCTTAAGTCGACTTAACCTACAAGCAAATAAAAGCCACCATTATGATCTCCCAGTTTAAAGGAAACCAAGGGAAATTTTTTGTTAAAAGATTGTAACAATAATAAATAAAAAATGTTTGTTGTAAATCAATAAAAAATTTAGAAGCTTTTTTAGCTTGCTGTTTGTTTTTGTAAATGATGTTTCTTTATAGAGGTATACAACTTTAAGATGGCAACACTTTTTTAACTTTCTGTCATTTTGTCAGCTGTCGAGTGATTTAAGTTTAGTTTGGTTTGTCATTTCAACATGACTAGACTGACGCGTAAACAACGCTTCGATTTTTTCTTTTTCTTTCTTTTCTTTTTTTTCTTACCTTTATTATTTTTGTCTTAACTTTTCAACTTTTTATGTCCAATGCCCTAATTTTTTTTGTTGCAATTTTACATTTGTGATATAAATGCTTGTATGTAGAGGCGACTGTTGACAAGGCAACAAAAGCACTAATAGTTTGTAGATCTGTTGCAGGAAAAACATGTGGTTGCTCACCCAAAATCTTGATATGGAAATACACCATGATAGGTAGACCTATCATCACTTATGGTGCTGTTGCCTGGTCGGACAGGGTCAGGCTGGTTACGACCAGAGATCGGTTAGAGAAATTACAGAGGGCTAGCATGCCTTTGTATAACAGGGGCTATGATGATGTGTCCTACAGCGGCTATGAAAGTCCTCATTGAACTCACACACACACATTGTGATAGAGACTGCTTCCAGACAAAAAGTAATAAGCATCGCTGGGAGGGGCACAGACAGGGACTGTCTAATTAACCAATGGGAGCAATCATCCCTGGTAAGACGATTTCCCCTACTTCCGCAACCCTCTGACGTGATGAATAAAGTGTATGACTTCAATAAGAGGCTTAGAACTGTTCTGGCCAATAGAAGGGAATGGGGGAAAAAGAACCTTGGTATACCTTTGGAACTGGCACCATCAGGTGGTACACTGATGGCTCTAGAACACCAGCAGGTTCTGGAGTGGGAGCCGTAAGCCCAAGGACTAACTACCACGAGTTATTGGGAAAATCTCCTACCATTTTTTCAATCGGAAGTTTATGCCGTTGAGAGATGCGCACAATTTAATCTTGATAGGGGCTACCGAGGGAGGGAAATAGCCATTTGCTCGGATAGTCAGGCTGCCATCAAAGCGCTAAGCTTATATGACTTTACCTCTAAGGGCTAATAAATCAGTCAAAGCTTAAACGCTGGATTAGTTAAACTAAACTGAAATTTATATGTAGTTTAAACTCAACAGGAGTAAATCAGTGAACCATACCTTATGTGTAGTTTAAAAAATAATATTGTGGCAGCACTTGAATAAATGTAAAAAAAACAGCTGTCTTGCAGCAGGCTATCAATTCTTTGCCCAATCAAAAATGCAAAAAAGTTGAAAAATTTTAATTAAAGGTCGCCAAATTTTACTGGGAAAGGAATTTGATCTGAAGAAAAAGTAGAGATTTGGAAAAAAGTTGAGTGCTCTTTGAATGCAAAACATATGTTCTGTAAGTAACAAAACCATAAGGCCTGTATTGGTAGTTTAAACGCCTAATTTTATGCGTTTACAGATGGTTTAAATACTGGTTTGCTAGTTTAAACACATTTTAAACTTTAAACCAACAATAGAGATTAACTTGCACTGATTTATTACCCCTAAGTTTGCTTGGGAACGCCGCATTAAGCTAAATCAGCAGCATGAATAAGGTCACACTCTGCTGGGTTCCTGCAGACAAAATGGCCAGAAGGGGCTGGTTTTGCGGACTCGGATTGGACAAACTCAGGGAAAATATATGGACGGATATCAAGAGTAATTGGCAACACCTCTGGCTCAATCTCCATGGATTGAGGTATACAAAACTAATGATTGGAACATATAACTAAAATCGTTTAATAGTTCTCATGTCCCTGAGTAAAAACAATCTAAGAGTGCTCACAGGCTTCCTCACAGGCCATTGTAGACTGAGAAAACACCTCAACAGACTTGGCATTGAGAGTAACAGTCTGTGCAAATTCTGTGCTTACGACGATGAAACTACAGAGCATATTCTGAAAGACTGTGAAGCATTATGCTACAGAAGATATAGCCAATTGGGCAAGCACCTATTGGAGGATTTGGAACTGCCAACACTAGACCCACTGGCAATTCTGAGATTCATCAGGAGAGTAGGTCTAGATGAAGTGCTCTAGCACCTAGGGATCTACTTTGGTCACAGTGTCCCGTGTTTCCCGTTTGACTTAATTCATTCATTCAATTATGTAGAACGAACAGGAGTTGAATTTTGAATTTGAAATAAAAAAACCCAACTACGACCAACTTTAAACCGTTAAAGTTCCTAAATGTCCATTCGAAATTAAAAATCATAAGAGAAACCTAGAGATGATTTTCAAATACAGTGCAGATTCGGTTAACGCAACTGGCTGTTGCGAAAACTGAAATTGTTGCGAAAATCGAGTAAAAAATGTCCAGGTCTGTTTTCCACTAAAAAACTTATTTTAAACCAAATAAAAGCTTTATTAAGGAATCAAATGTTAACTTTTAAAATAAATGCACTTATTTAAAGAATAAAAAGAAATACATGATTCAAATATATAATAAATAAAAGTAAAGTTTTACTGATGGTTGCTTAACGGAAAGTATGAAATTTTCGACTTTGTTTTTTTAGATGACATATTTTACTAACAAAATATATTAACATTTTATTATTATTTAAAAAATTTTTGTCACTACAGGCATTTTGTTTATCTTACTAGAACGAGCACTCGCAAACTAAAATTTTTTTAAACTACGTTGGCTTCAAATACAGAAGCACCACGCAAAAATTCTTTATTTTTCCTAGAACAGTTTGAGCGCTCCATTTCTTCGGTTCTTCTTCTTTCCTTTACTAATCAGTTTTTGACAAAGCAAAAGAGTTTTCTGGGCTATATGTCCCTACTAAAAGCAAGCGCATTTGTATAAAAGGAAAAATATGTAATGCTTTCAAAATCTCGATTATTTAACTGGAATCTTTAACTATTTCATGCCAGTCATCTGCGCCAATAAATATGGCATTAATGATAAGTATTTCAAAAACTTTAAGAGCAAACTGCTTCACGAATAAATTGCTTAAAAGCTCTGCTTGTAACTACATTTTTTGATCTTTGGATCATTTATTAAGTGAGTACGTGCATAAGCCAAAAGAAAAAAAAAACAAATTTACATACCAGAAACAAAAACCAAGAAAAATTCGTGTTATTGTCGTTGCTTCTCTTTGGCAATTGTGCGTCATACGATTTGAATATGAGACACCAAGAAGTGCGTGCATGCATTTAAACATTCAGGTCTTACAAAAAGCCGCACCTGCGCATTAACGAGTTTAAAGCATTGTCGTTTGTGCATTTTTGTGTTTTCTTGTTTGTTTATTTGTTGCATTCGGCAATAACTTATGCATCTACATTTAGTTTGATACGTACAACATACATACTTATCTCTACTAACTGATATTCGTTGCATTGCAAAGTATCTAAAGTGAAATACACACTCACTCAGTACATCCCAAAAAAAAATAAAAAAATATTTACGAGTACTACTTACGTTAGTTTGTATGTCTGTTGGGATGATTTTATGCTTGTAGTATGCACGAATTTGTTAATAGTTTGTGCCACCATCGCAGAAGGCAATTTTTAATTGCAACGACATGTTTAGACTTCAAATCAGCTGTCATTGTTTTTTATATGTTGCATTTGCCACATGACCAATATGGTATTTGTATGTACTCGTACATGTGTATGTATTTCATTTGCAAGTATGTACATATTTGTTTACAATGTTTTATTCTTTATCTTTGGTTTAAACGAATAATGACAACTGCAAAGGAAAAGTATTTTTATTGATGTGTTTTATCTAAAAGCAATTTTTAGTTAAGCTTCTTGCTGTTTTTTTTTGTCTTCTACTTCATTTATTAATCGGTATCTTTAATACGTCTAGAGATGATGATCCCTTTGATTTTTGATTTGTGATGTTGAAAAGTGTTAACTTTTCCTACTCCATATATGGCCACGAATGTTTTAAACGCTTTATAAAGGACCATTACAAATAGGGATTTGTAATCTATCATTTATATTAGACATTCCTACATTGACTCAAAGTTAATGTTTCTCTTTTCGATTCGCTTCAAAAAAAAAAGGAGATCATCAAGTAAGTGAGACCGAATCGGTTATAGGTAATCAATTTCAAGTCAAGTTAAAGACATTTTGTAATTTTGAGAATGTCCTATAAATGTGACACTTAAGTGTCTTGTTAAGTTTTACTAATGTCACAGGAACAGAGTTTAAATTCAAGCTACACTTAAGAGGCGGAGCTTTTGAGGATGAAGGAACGGCAGATAGAGAGGCTGTTACATACGCTAAATGTTTTTGTTCAACGATATCAACAGGGTGTTTTTAAAGCCCGGTAGAACTTTAAATTGTCACACTGAGAGAAAAACCTTTGTAAATGCAATGATTTTTTACATTATATTTATGATTCTGTCATTGTTTTTCAACCAATGCAACGCTTCATTCGCAGTACGAAAATTATTTCTCAGCTGAAAAAATGTGTAATATATACAACGAAATATGTAACGACATGTTTTTTACTAAGCAACGTACATTTTTACATTTCAAATGAAACATGTAATTATTACAATGAAACTTTTTAGTTTACACAATGAAGTGACGCAACGTTAATCTTAATTTTTTTAATGAACTTTTTCATACATAACATGACAGTATTTCATTACTGAGACTTAACATATCATATTTTAATGATATTCGTATTATTGTGTTAACAACATAATTCATTGTTGTAATGACTCTGATTCATTAATTTAATGTAGTCGTTGTACTTTATTAATTGTTTAACTTACGTGTGTATATTGGCACAGGCATCAGCAACATGCTGGTATGATATAATTGTCTTCTCCGGCCAAAATTTGAACTTGGAACTCATCGCGAGATGTGGTTTTGCGCTCATTGGTGGTTTGGTTTGTGTGTTTTCCTTAAAACAAATTCACAAATATTGTTGTTTTAACACGTTTTTCTCCTAGAGCCGACCAGCATCAGTGTGTTTAATAATGCGTTTTGTGAAGTGCAGCAAATAAGTAGAGATTAACTGGTCGCTGCGTCTGATGTTTTAAGTCAAGTCAAGTAGTTTGTTTAGTACGCGTGCTGACCAGCTTTAAATAACAGCAAAAGCAAATGCTTATGTACTGGCAGGCTATGCTCAGTCAGTCAGTCGGTCGGCATGATCATAAAAATGTTTGAAATTTTTGAAAACTACAAAAGCAAATTAACTCAAGTTACTCACATATTTATGTATTGACAGTAATTGACAATTAGTGTTTGATTTTTAACAAACATTTTTGTCTGCTAAAAGATTTTTAAAGTTAAACAAAAAAAAAAAAAATAAGTAAATAAATAAATGCTAGAAAATTTCTAAATAATTTACTTCAACAATTTGATGGTTTAACAAGTTTCTCACAGATGGCATTGGGACAAGTTTCAGATCCTTCACCCATTTACATACAATGACAAAGACAGCATTAAAAGTATGAAATGTTTGTAAATTGCTTAAGATGGGTGAAGAGGTATAAAGAAGTGTTTCTTTTTTTTTTTTTTTTGAAGAAATATGTATTTGGTATCTGCACTCGTATATTTGCATTCTTAGTGCCTCCGTTTGGTAGTTTTGACGTTGAGTTGTTTGAACCAACTTTGTAGCTTTGAAATATGTATATATGAATGTACTTGCATACATACAATGTATATTTAATTTAGGCCATTGGCATTTCTACCTGAATAAATGTAAAATTTTAGTGCAACTTCGCTATTTGATTATGTTTTCTAAGTGACATTTTGCGAAACTATTGCATTTTGGATGACAAGCCACATTCATGAGACCATTGTTATGGAGTTTGATAGTGAAATCCCCAGTGGAATATTTCAGATGTTTTTCATATATAATTCCACTTTTTTTTGATACAGACGAATTCATAACCTCCTTCGGTCGGTTCTCTAGTAAATGCAAATTATGTGATGCAGCATTCTCTTTTTTCTTTATAACGCAAAATCTCGAGATACAGAATCAATTAAAAAAAATTAATTTATTGGTGGCATTGATACTCAGTATCAAGTGTATACAAGTTGACTAGAAATCGTGTTGAACTGTGTTATTTTCCATTAAATTCAAGTTATTCTACTGAAAGAGAGTTAAGGACTGAGTTCTTTGAATTAGACATTGCAATTTATTTTGGCGCTTTTTTTTTTTTTAAATGATAAAATGCTCATTGCATTGCAAACAGCTGCATTTTGAGATTTTATTTTTGATGAGAAATAATTAAACACTTTCACTCAAATTTATTTAGTTTTCTAAGTTTTTTTTTAAATCAACCTCAACCTCATTTCCAGCAATAAAATTTTGCAGATAATTTACGCGAAAAGTTGCTGCTGTCTGTCTGTGTGCAGTTGTTGTTAAAATATTCGCACGTTGTTTAATAATTATTTCTTCTTTACTTTTCTTAGTGAAATGTTGAAACATGAAAGTGTTTGTCACATTCAATGGATTAAGTGACTGTATGACTGACGTCTTGGAGACATCGAAAAATAAACAAGAAAAACAAAATTCAGCAATAAAAATTACAACTACGCATATGTAATTTAAGAGAGAAATAAAATAAAAATAAAAAAATTAACAATAAAATCGCGTGATATTAATGAGGCAACGCATATATAAACGTCAACAGGCAACGTTACTGACGACGACGATGACGTTTTAAGAAAATTAAAAATTGCACGCGTGCGCAATATGAGTTTTTTTTCTTACATTTTTAATTTTAACAAACATCCACTATTATTCACATTTAGACAAGCGATCATCCAAAAAAGGAGGAACCTTGTGTGTTTAAGGCAACTCTTTAGCTTATTTTTCCCCCTTCTTGGAGTGAAGACAAAGCCGTATTTGGTAAAAGTACGAGTAACGTACTCGTATTGTATAAAATAAGACTACGTGATCATATGACTAATGCAAAGATTTAGGCCCAAAAACACATGTACTCAGCTGCTAATACTTAATGATGATTTTCTACCAGAATGAATATTAAAAACAAAAAAAAAAAACAAAAAAGAACATTCACAACGAAAAAACAAACGAACAAAAGTACTTCCAACAACTGCAACTTTAATCCGTGTGATGTATTGCATGCGAATTAGATTTTAATATTTTTGTAAAAATGACAATAAACAATTTTTTTTCTGTTCATAATTGGGAAGAATGGGTACAGGGGCGTATAACAAATGTTAAGCTTGTGAGGGGAACTGAAACTGAAATGTGAATGTGAATGTGAGACACAATTTCGAGTTTTCGAGTTTTTGTTTGGTGCAATACCTATCAGAGTGTCATATCATTTCTTGGCAACCTGTTAACTACACTGTGCAATAGTAAAAAAAGGGTAGTAAAAGTGTAAACTCAGTTTGGCGATTTTGGAAACCAATTCTTTTATCGGTCTATATAACTAGTAAAAATCAAAAATTTTTAAGGTAAGAGAATTGGTATTCAGGGTGCCTAGACACGTTTAGATTATATTGATACATATGTTCACAAAAGTTGTTCAGCCTTACCGTAGCTACAACTTTGCCATATATTGTTAGCACTAAATCAAGAATCCCTGTAAGTTATTCTGCAAAAAAGTGAAAAAATGTCCTTAATTTTTTACAAAAAAAAAAAAAAAACAAAAACGAACAAGAAGAAATTGTTTTTTTTTTTGAAACACGACTTCTTTGGTAGACTCTTAGCTACACTATTGGCATATATAGTTTATAGCTATAGCCAATTCTGAATTAGCTGTTGGCCTAAAACTGATGATATCATGTTTTGAGGGCGCACTGACTTTCCAAATTTTTGTAGGCCGTTATGCTCGCCGAACTGAGTATAGGGTTTACCATCGTACCTATACAGCCAAAATCTTGTGGATTTTTCACTGTTCCACAATGTTATCAGACAGGACTTGGACTTTTATACAAATGCCAGGTTTGCAGACTTCTCTCAATTTTGCTGATTTTTTAGTGAAAAATTTACATAACCTGATATATACGAGTAGAAGCAACCTCAAAGGAAACTGAATTAATTGTTAATGACTGTGTAAAACTTTATACAGAGACCAGTGATTAAATTGTGAAAAGGTTTGATTTTAAAGAGCAACCCTTAAAAAAAACAAACTCAAATTTTGAAATCAATTTACGAGCTCAATTATGAAACATATTCATAAAAATGCACCAAAGTTGTATAAAATAAGTTTCCTTTACTACGAATAAAGCATTCTTAAGTGAGATTAAATTAGTTTCTTTAAAAAAGTTTTGTTAATTTAAAGGAATCAAAATGAAATCTGTAGGCGTCTTCCATAAATTTCCTATTTTTTGTTTTCAAAATAAAATTAGGCAAATGAAGCCAAAAACATCGTAAATTGCACTTGTTTTTAGTTTAACAGACTTTTTGTAGATTTAAAAAATATGCAGGTGTTTTAGCCCAATTTTGCAGATGTTAGGAGACAATTAAGGAAAAACAGGCATGACAGTGTTGTCAGATTAGGGGATTTATCCCCATATCGGGGATTTTTTTTCGAAATGGGGATAAGAATTTTAGTTTGCGGATTGGGGAATTAATTGGGGATAACTTTTATGGCTCGGGTATTTTATGAGATTTTTTGGGGATTTGTATTTAACTTAATACTTTTTTTTTATATATATCTTGGAATATTTTAATTTCAATACATATTCCAATTGCTCTTTTTGAGTTCATAAATAATATTAAATGATAAATGGCAACAATGAACTCGTCTTTAACATTTGTTGTTAACAAGGTTTAAATGAGGTTTATTACAAGACAAACAGGTACTCGCATTGGGGAGATTGCTCATCAGCTAATTTTGTTGTTTACACGTATGTACTATATAACTTACAAATTATTTGACAATTAGTTCTTTGACATGTTTTGGGCAGAAGCTGGTTCATATCAAGATGCCGCTGGATCACGGCCGTTTAAAGAACTAGTAGAGTATTGTATATATTAAATTTATCAACGAGCAACGCTTGCATTGACGAGTTTTTTCGGCAATGGAGTTAATAAAAAATGAAATTAGAAACAAAATTCAGTGCTAAAATCTCTGTTACGAGTTGATATACATTTTAAAAGTGATTGAATTTATTGTGACTCTTCTGATCCACCTCCAGAAGCGGCAAAATTAGTACAAATTGCCTTTTGGGGAATTTTGGGGATACAAATTTTAAAATTTGGGATGTCAGTCGAAAGAAATCTGGGAACCCTGAGGCATGAAGTTAGCATAAGTGACTAAATGTGCGAGTGCTCTCACAATAATGAAGAGAGCAATAAGATATAATTTGTATTTTTATCTAATTCAGGCATTCATCAGTACATAGAATAACCATATATAAAAATTACCAGTGTAAATGAAATTTTACTCAGCCACTTGTTGCTTCGAATCTCTCAAAAATGTCTTTGTTAACAGAAAAGAAAAAAATTATCTAAAAAAGTACATAAATTTTTTTATTATCAAATATGCAAAAATTGTCATCACCGAAATTTCAATAATTGTTTATTTATTGAATCGATGATTTTCGTATTCGAATATGAAAATAATTTATTGCTGTGTAGAATGAATTTTAACCAAGAATAATTTTCTTAATCGGCCTTAGATTTTGTATTTTCAATTCTTGCAGAATGAAATATTTTTATTAATTAATGTGATTTTCTAAAGAAAAGAAGAAAAATTCAAATACACTTTAGTAGGGAAAATACCAGAATTTCTCTATGCCGCTTATAACCTGAACAGAACTGAAAAACACGAAAACACAGAAATTTAATATATATATACCCTGCAGGAAATCGAACTGATACAAGACTAGTCACGTCACTTGGTCCCCAAGTGATAGGGACCAGTCCGAGTTCTAACACTTCCTATGAAGCGGACCAGCCACTTTAACATGGGGATGGTTAAATTCATACATTGTATGCACCTTGTGACTTGTCACTGAACTATCCAATGGGGATCTATTCGTTGTAGAATAATATAGATTATATATAAATGTCATTCCGACATTTAATTGTAACAATGAACACTTATAATTTTTTTTTTGTTAAATATGCAATGATATTTAACTTTTAATCTGATCATTTTTTGAGATTCGAACCGACAACCTCGTGCATGGCAGGCCTGCGCACTACCCACTCGGCCACGACACCACAGGGCCACTCATATTTCAAAAGTATAAATACCAGTTAAGCTGAGGTTAATATTTAAGTATAGTTACGGGACTGGTTCCAGAGTCACATTGGAGCAATTAACATTATATTTGCAGTATTTGTCAGGTCTTGGATTCAACCACATCGAACATGTTCAGTGTCGTTTGCTACAATACTAGACCAAGTCCCAATTAAATTGGCTCGAGATCAACATCTAAACATTTACACGAAATAATTTTTTTCACCATAAACTACTCCGTATTTTTGATAACATTTGCATTTTCTCAAGTCATGGGACGAGTACGTTTGGATTAATTGTCACCAAATTGTCTGCAGGGCAATTATTCGAAATTCGTCCCCTTAATGATCAACGTCTCTTATAATGACAGTAAGTTGTTACGTGCGTTATGACGCATGTCATTTTACATATGGCTTCTGTATGGCATAAAATCAAAAACTTTTGTATTGAAAACATTCCATGCCATACGAACAGCGATTTGTTACGTGTTAACAATACGACTTATAATTTTTTTATATGTATAGCATTCTGCTGCCGTCTTTTATGCTCAAACACAAATAACTACTTATTCCAAATATTTTAAATGATTTATGTTTTAGCACAAAGTCCATATGCAACTGGCAATTGGAAAACAACATGTTAAGTATTCTTATGTATGCAAGACTAAATATACTTTTGAATGGTTTAATAGAAAATTAAAGTACAAACGACAAAAATAATGAAAAGAATAACGAGCAAAGGAGGGAATTATGTAAATAAATATTAAAGTGAACATTATCACACTTGAAGGCGATTTGAAACTTTCATTTCCCATGAAGGGGTCAGTCAGTCAGTTATTGAGAAAGCGAGCCAGTGGCTCATTTGCAAATGAACGTATAAACGTAGAGAAAACATCAATAAAATAAAACGTTAAAAGAGGCAACTGTGGGAATTTGAAATTCATTATGTTCTTTAACAAACATTTTCCTATCGTCAATTAACCGGTAGTTTTCTTTAATGTATTTTTATGAGTGTGATTGGGTTGTGTGTGTGCACCAGTTAGTCAACTTAATAAAAGTTGGCGGGCTCACTCACTGCTGGCGCAATAAAGTTTGTTTACCGGCTTATACGAGTATGTATGTATGCCTGTACATATATTAATTATTTTCTTTTAGCCATAACACCTTGTTAGATGAATTTTTTAATGTTCATTGTTACGCCAAGATTTTATGACTTCTTTTCTTCTTGGAACAAAATTGTACAAAATGCCGTAACATTTATGTTTAGCTAAATACACATAACTTTGTACATTAACTTATTCATCTTTCTCTTGGCCATAAAGATAACTTACGCTGAACGAAAGACTGTGTATTGAAGGTGCAAGTGAAGTAAAATATATCCAATTGTAAATATCATTGAGGTGCAATGAAAATTGTTTTAACTGTTTCCACTTAATGCTGGCGTTAAGTGAGTTTATGTGATACAAGCACAAAATTCTTAAAAAGCAAATAAAATTTTTGGTAAAGAGCGTAATAAAAAATAATTAACGTACCAAAAACAATGTTTTACAGCTGTTTTAGATTCACAAACACATGTCAAAGATCAACAAAACAATCCAGCACAACAGGCAATCTAAAGGAATGTCGTATAATATTTGATATTAAAACCTCTCAAATTTTAATGATCACAAATGCAGTTTTTTAAAGGAATTTTTAACATTACTTGAAATCAACATTTTTCAATGTTGTTTTTACATTAAGCTTGCTTCCAATTGGAACTTCCGAACTTTAACAATTGATAGCAACCATATTGTTGAAACTACATCTGTCCATTTGGCTGCTATTTATTCAGTCTGTTTTGACAAATTACCATGGACGGCCATAGCGTTCAACAACACGGGCAAATGTTATTTTTTTTTATATCAAAATGGGTGTTCAGTTTAGGCAACGTTCCGTGGCATTTTTCCATTTTACTATTGCAATCGCTATAGATTGTTAGCAACTTCTTTTGCCCAGAATAGAATTATATTAAGTTAAACATTTTCATATGTAACTAATAGTAAATTTTATAGAATCGAACATGATGTGAAACTATTTAAATCAATAACTGCATGTCTGAATCAAACAATTTTTCATTATTAATTAGTGGTTACGCTCTTTTGGGCGCATGTGTGCCAGACGTGTACTCGGCATAACGCTAATGAAGCTTTTTCTTGCTTGAAAACTAAAGTATTCATTATAGAGTGTCTTCGAGCTTTGACAGTTGATAGCGATCATAATACTGAATTTACTGTCTGCTCAATTTACTGTCCGATATTCCAAATCATCATGAACAAATATAGCATTCTCTTCGGTTTACATTCCACTCGCTTTGCCCGTTTTACGGTCGTGAGCGCTATAGGTTTGGCTGGAATTCTATGGCATGGACACGAATGGATTTAAATTAAAAAAAAAAAAAAAATATATATATATATATATATATATATATATATATATATATATATATATATATATAAAAATTTAAATTTTTTTCGTTTATTGATAAACAATTTCTGCTTAAAGTTCTTCCAGATTAATGAGTTTTATGTTAAAAAATTTTTACAATTTAATGAAAAATTGGCTGCAGAAAATTCAATGGTAAAAAAAATTAAAGTACAAAAAAATATTAATTTTATTAACAGGAAATCAAAAAGCTATTGTTTAATATATATACATATGTATGTATCTTGGATAAGATTCTAGAAAAATATTAAAAAAAAAATGGATATAAACATTCGCCAAAAAAATTATTATACACAAAAAATTTTCTCCAATCAACTTTAATGAAAAAAGCGCCGCAAATCAATTAAAAATTTAATTTTGTTAATTAAATTTAAACCTAAAAAAAAACACAGATAATCAATTAATTTAAATTGTTGTTTAACAATTTCAGTACTTAAAAAATTTAATTGACAAACTTAAATTTTTAATTGATTTGTAGTGCTTCTACCATTAAAGCTGTTGGTTGATTGAAGATTTTTTCTATATAACGATTTTTTTTGCCGATTTTTTTTTTTGTTAAATATTTTTCGAGAATCCAATTTACAACAACTTTTCGCAGCGTTTGCGGCTGCATTTCGCCAAAAACTCTTCGAATGTTGATTTCCAGATGTTCAATTGTTTGTGGTATATCGACGTAGACAAGTGACTTAAGATAACCCTAAAGAAATAATCCAATGGGGTTAAATCACACGATCTTGGTGGCTATTACGTGAAATTATTTTTTCATCAAAAATTTCTTTGAGTAAATCAATGTCTGCACCCGCTGTGTTACATGTGGCTCCGTCAGCAAGTTAATAGATTAATGCCACGTAATTAAGGTACGAAAAAGTTTTAATCATGTTCCTATACCGTTCACCATTGACGGTAACATTCTGACCATCATCGTTTTTGAAGACATATGGGCCAATGACTCCGCCAGCGCATAAAGCGCACCAAACAGTAATATTCTGTGTATGTAATGGTGTTTCGACAAAAGTTTGTGGATTCTCCTCACTCCAAATGCAGCAATTCTGCTTATTTACGTAGCCATTCAACCAGAAATGGGCTTCATTGGAAAATAAAATGTTGAACAATTCTTTTGATTAAATACTTCACTAATTTGCACGCGTTGCTCTGGTGTAAGTCGATTCAGAACATAGTGGCCACACCTGATGAATTTATATCATGGTGAATGTGAAATTGATATCATTATGAAAATTCATCACATATAGACTCAATTTATTAATGCTATGGCAGCGTTTTGATATAATCATCAGAGCTCACGGCCTGATAAATTTATCTTGATATCAAATGTCATTTTATGTGTTACTGTGCATTTAACGTTTATTTATTAAACAATTTTCGTTTAAAAAAGACGTCACAATAATTATTTGTGACCAAAAAATTAAACAACACGCAAATTAGATATTTTTGTCAAGTATTTTTAAATGTTATAATATCATCAATGTTTACTTACCCCTTTGCCGGCGTTGTATTACAAATTTTTATATAAAAGCGTCCGGTGTGGACACTATGTAATGCAATTTCAAAGCACACTAAACAAAAAGCAATTATCAGCTGTTAAATGGGTGTTCAAATAAAGCAGTGATGCCAACTCAAAGTTGTGACACTCTAAAAACACACTTTTTAAAACTCATTGAACTCGAAGAACTTGAGGCAGAAATTGTTTATTATCAATTGTTTTTTTTTTGTTTTTCTATTTTCCCTATTTTTTGTTGTGTAAAATTTTTATATAAAAAGTTTCTAACGAAACTGTTTTCTATCGTTTTCTGAAATTTAGTGATAACATTTTTATGCCAAAATTGTATATTCATAAATATTTGTTCTACTCGTAAGTCAGAGAATCGCTATTTTCACACTGTTGTCGGGGAGCAAAGAAATTATTGTATGTCTTGAATTGCACATATGCACATACAATAAATAAAATGTGCAATCGTTTATTTTTCATATCACTTAAAAAGGCATTAACAGTCAAGTATATTGCAATAATAAATTTTAATGAACGTTAATACAGACGCAGACAAAAAAAATTTTTTTTTTTGGAAAATAATTTTGTTTTAAATGCTGATTATGATACATACTTTTCATGCTAGTTTTTCTAGCTTTTTTTTTGTTGTTGTTGTTTTTCAATTGTTATGCTGTTAATATTTGGTAGTTCATGTTTATCTATCCCTACAAGTATAAATTTCTTGTTAAATGGATTATCTCTAATTTATACTTCCGTGTTTTCGTATTCGAAATCTTAATTACCACAATATCAATGCATTTTTAAGCTTCTTGTTAGTAGTTTTTATTTTATTTTTTGTTTTTGTGGTTAACTAAATTAATGACACGAATTTCTCCAATTTAATTCACACATAACAAGTGCTGGCTTTCTATTTACTTGATTTAATTTTATTTATTCCACTGATTTTATTTTATTTTTATTTACTTTTTGTTTTTGAACAACGAATATTTATGAAAGAAAATTAATAAAAAAAAATGCATATTTCTTAAAAACATCACATTTAACAGCCAAACAGACATGTTAATGTATCTTCTTTATTTTATGTTTGTTTATTTTGAAATGAATGAAAAAACAGCTATTGTAAATTAAATATAAATAAAACGCGATATTATTATTTTTGTTATTTTGCATTTAAAAATCCAAATGCAATAGCATTTGTTTTGCAAAGTTCGCTTGTATTTAACGCTACATCCAATAATTATGGTTATTTTCGCTTAACATGAAATACCCCCAATTGCTAACCAACTTGTAGTAGAAACGTATCGCTGCCACTGTTGTTGTAGAATCTTTACACTACTTCTCTTGTTGTTTTACAAAATTTTAGCTGCAGCCGTAGGCTTAATTAAAAACCAAATTAATGAAAAAAGCAACAATGGAAATCAGTGGCAAATTGTTATTTTAAAAACGTAAATACTAAATGTGATAAGATCAGACATTAAGGTTGAAATAAAATCCCAGTGTCCTGACTCCTACATACAATCGTGTTGTTGCCAAAAAGCCATATTTCCTATTTCTGGCTGCTTATACTATTTTATGAATGACTTGAGATGAAAAAAAGATTGCCAAGTTTAACTGCATTTTTTGCTAAAATCTAGTGGAATTGTAGACTACAGTTTAACATCAGCATGCTATTGAAAACTGCGGCAATTGCCTTTTAATAAGGAAAATAATGAGAAAATAATAAAATTTCTTAATTTATTCCATGCTAAATGCAGGGCTATCTGCCGTCTTTATATTAACCGGTTAACCGGAATATAAAGATAAAACTTGTACTCTTAAAATAAAGGTACACATCGTCCCTACCCAGCAAAAATAAATTTAGTACAAGTATGCAACAAGACAAAAAGAAGCGCTTCGGAAGCGCGGAAAAGCACACAGTGCATCCCCTCTACCTTACGAGGATGCAGCAATAACGTAAGCGAATGACGAAATTTAACACAAACACTACGAAGTTGGTCGGCTGTTTATACTCAAATTCCCAAAGATTTTTTTAGTACATCCTCTCTTGCTTACCTGGATACAAATTTGGATGCGAATGAAATTTTTTACTTCGAGGTTTTATTTTTTAATTGAATTGTGTACGAAAATCAATATGTTTCTTCAGTGGTTCAGTGGGTAGTGTTCTAGCCTAACAATCGGAGATCCTGGGATCGACTCCGGATCCAACACGCGAACAAAAAGTATTTGATTTGGAGTAAATCTAATCTTAAGAGCAATTTTTTTTAAATACATATGAAAAAGGCATGAAGTATGGGCTTCTTTCTGCACATCCTATATGCATTCAGCAGGTTATACCTGAAGGCCTGCCAAGTGGGGACATCACGAACAAAAATAATCGGCTACTGAAGCAGGTTGGTAAGGGAGAGGAGTTGTGCTCCCTCTCTCTTACCAATCTGGTTCCAGGTAGACGAATATTTTTGCTGGGTACCATGTCAAAAGATTATTTTGGTAAACTGATTTATACCATAAGACTCGTTTCAAAATTCTGGAATAATAAAATAATTTTTTTTTTGGGTGGTTAAAGTAAAGTATATCTTTTTTTTAAAATGCACAATGTCTCTGTAACTAGAGGGACTAGAAAAATAATAAAGCTATTTTCATAATCAACAGTGAAAAAACATTAGTTGTTTTAGTTTAAAAAAATTACAATAAAAAAAAATGTTTTTAGGACTAAACTAAAAACTTACGGTTTTTAACAGTTATAGTAAAATATCCTGATATACTCCTTGCAATTATAGTAAAATATCCTGAAATACTCATCAATGCGTTTCTACTCAAATGAAAGAGAATTGTATTTAAATTTATAATCCAGGAAGTATTTTAATACAAAAAGTTGTGTAAATTGTGCAAATGCTAAATGTCACTATATCTTTAAAACTAGAGCTGCTAGAGAAAAACAAATGACGCCATTCTAATGAGGACATAAAAATACATATCACGGAATCACGGAAATTGTAGTATTAAATCAACCATTTTAATTGAGTTATTTTTTTTTAATTTTTTTTAATTAAAAATATTGCATTAACTAAAACTTTTATTGATTTTTTTTGTTCAAGATGAAAATAAAATTAAATTGAAATATTTTTAAAGATTCAATTAAGAAATTAATTGAAACATCTTGAAGGAATCAATTAAAAATTTAATTAAAAATTTTAAAAGATTCAATTAAAGGATTAAGTGATATCATAAAAAATTCTAATAATATAAAAATGCAAAAAACTAAATATAAAAGGCGAGATGTCATATCTGTGGTTTTTATTAATAACAACGTATGTTATGATATTTCTCATATTGAGTTTATGACATCAAATTTTTATATTTTAACTGCACAGAAAAAAGTGTTCATCAATTAAAGTTTTCAATTAAGAATTTAATTGATTCAATTAATTTGAGTGGAAAAACTTAATTGATAGTATCAAATTGTTTATAGGTGAAAATTTAATTAAATTTTTAATTGATATTACAAATATTTTAATTGATATTAAAAAATTACTCATATTACTTTTTGTGTGTGCTTTTTAGAAAGTTCTAAGAATATGTGCGCATGTACACATCATATTTTTCTAAAACAACAACACAACTTCTACCTTTTTCTGGCTCTACTGAAGAAATTTGGTTTTTGGACATAGGCTGTTATTAATGAAAACCACAGATACAAAATTTCCAAAAATGGAAACATTTGTTTATTGTATCAAAAAACTAATTGATGAGACCTAAATAAAGCTCGGGTTTTTTATTTAAATATAAGAAGTATGATCTTAAAAAATGTTTAACTTAATTTTTTTTGCTCGCATGTAAAATATCAAAACCAATTAGAATTCATCATATTTACATTCAATCGATAATTATGTAATAAGTCAGTGACAATTTTTTTTTGCAAAACAAAAATTTATTTTTCAAGTCACGGACTTATTGATCGTATTTCATAGTATTCTGAGTTAATCTATGTTGGCAAAACTTTTATAAAGCAGCAAATTCAATTAAACTAAACAGATTTAATTAAAATATTTATTAAAAATATTTTTTTTTTAAGAATCACTTAATTGAACAAATTGAGGGTGGTGTTGGCTGAGGTAGTTAGCACGTTGAGTGCAAAATCGAAAGTCTGGCTTTCGAGTCCGGTCTCCAACAGTCTTTAAATAACAATACCACCCATTTATCTGACGTGCATTAGTGCACCTTTGCATCAGTTGTTGTAGGAACGTTCAAGTGATGAAGGCATAGTCACTGTTCACTGAACTATACCGACGTCAGCAGATGATAATCCTAATGTAACATCAGAGCGTCCTCTTTCGTCGGTATTGTGTAGCATAATCATCGGCGAAGTAAAATAACCAATAAAATTGCAACTAAAAACACAGCTTCGAAAATTTAGTACGCCTCAGTGACACCAGAGGCGCTGCAACTCTGCATTATGAAAAACGTGTAAAAAAAGGGAAAAAAGCAGAGTTGTAAAAGCATGAAGCTTTCCTCTATCTCTTCCTTCATCACCTGTCTACTCTATCACTATCCCTTTCCTAGAGAAGGTAACACCTAGTAATAGTAGTAGGCATTCATTGCCTGAGTGTTACATCTATTAAAACAAAAAGTATGGGTATCTTGTTTAATGCAACTTGTCACCACGCTTATATAAAAAGCTTTAGATATGTATTATTAATTATATAACAATAGTGGAAAATAAATATCGATTGTTAATATTTGAAACAGCTATATAATATAAACTATCAATTATTTTAAAAGTTCAATGGCTATTTTGACATCTCTGTGGTATAATTTGTTTGCATTCGTAAAAACTTTTTAGTTTTAAATTTACTATCCATTGCGAAAAAGTCAATAACATTTTAAGCATCAGCTTTTGTATGAACTTCAATGTAGAAGCAACTATTCACACAAAAACACACACCTTAACACGCGCTTAGTGTAATTGAAAAAAAAAGATTTGGCATTGCCAAGATCTTACAATACGAGTACAATACAATACAATATAAATATATTAATGTGTTTTTTATTTTTAGCATTTTCCGACTTGAACATGCCATGGTAACAATTAAGTATTCAAAAAAAAAAAAAAAATGCATTTAATAAAATAAACAAGCCATAAACAATTAATATTAATAAAAGAAATTAAATAAATCTCGAATTAATAAGCGCAATATGTAGTTGTTTGCACTTGTCTTTGATGTGAATATTAAAACGTAATAAAGAAAGCAGCAACTTATTCAGTTTGCTAGAATTCTAAGTATAATTTATTAGTGAATATTTATAAATGTTACATGAATTTGTTTATTTAGCCCATATTTAGTTTAGCAGAATTCTTAAAAAGGCATTTGTTCTTGCAGACGTGTACACAGAAGTGTATCATCATGTATGTACTCGTATGTAGGAGTATAAAGAAAGATCCAATTTTATTAAAGTATTGCGCGCTTAGATTAGATTTTCTATAATTAATTAATTCACCTGCCGACAAAAATTGTTTCATCACGGCTGCAATAAATCCCCACTAAGTGCAACACGACCAAATAAATATTCGATTCGATTTACACTGAAAGAAAATGCTTTACTTGTCGAATTGTTTTTCGATTTTAGAAACGTTAAGATTTTCAATGATATGTTAATATTTTGTGATATGTTAATCTATCTGATAATTATGAACTTTTTGTTGACAACCAATTTTATAAAAAAAAAAATTCAATATGAATTGCGAGAAAATTGGGTGAAAATTATTTACGGTGTGCAGGTCACGTGATCAGAAAAGCAGGTCGGTGTCACTACCTAGTGGGAAAAGGTAATGAATAGTAAAGAGAAAGGTAATGAATTCCAGAATTCATTACTGTTAACATAGAACATGTCCTAGGAAAATAATGAATTATTTTAATACGTCCGAGGAATGAATTCTATAACTCATAAGAAAAACTATACATTCTTCTTCTGCAGATGTGGTAATGCACGTGGTAATCAATGTGAAATTATTGTGTTTGATCAAATTACCCTCTCGTTTCTAAGGGAATGGAAAATAATACATTATTCCTCCCATTGTTTATTTAATTAATGCCTACTTTTCCAGCTGGCTAGAGAACGTTAGGCAATCTCGTTGAGAAGCATCAGCTATTCGTTTGCAGCCAAGAATGTTGAACTTATGTCATGGAACCCTCAAGTTGTCTACATATAACACCCCTGTTTGCTGCTAGGGGAGAATAGGTTTCATTGCAGATAATGAAGACTATGTAATTTATGTCTATGCATGCGTTTGGTTCAGTGGTTATCCAAATAAACCAGGTAACCAACACTAAGATTTTCTTTCCGGGCAATGCTCGAATTCCGTAGGCAATGGAAATCTGAAAAAAAAACTTATTTCAAGCTACATAGTCATGTTTTTTTTCTCTTATATTCCAGCCACAAAGAAAGTACAATTGTTTGTAATTTTTCAAAAGAAAATAAAAATATTCTCGTATTTAAACAACACATGTTGCAAATAACATTGATGAGCCTTGAAAGACAAAATCCCCATAAAATAACTATTTTATTAAATGTAACGTAAATTAAATTCATATTTGCTATATATTCCATATTCATATTGCAATTATGGATTAAATTTATGTTCTTTGAAAATTGCAGCAACATGTTAAAAGTTTAAGTATTTTAAGTCATATGTATTTGTATGTGTGATTTTCTTGCTATTCGTCTTCTTCTCATTCTGATTATTCTTTTATTGCATAAAATTTGCACCTTTTCAAACTTTGTTTCACTTGTTTGTTTAACACGCAAAAGGTCACCCACCAACTACTGTTAAACATGACAGCAACAGTCGAGAGACGAAATGAAACCAACTGCAGCAGCAGCAGCAGCAAACAACCTTGTGTTCGAAAATAACAACGTCGGTTGTAGTAACAACACGCTTGGATAACACAGACAGTGGCACACCATGTTTTATTCGCCGATAACTGACAACTGGTTACATGTTGCAAAATTAACATTTTCTGCTTGCCAAGCTAAAATAAGGTTTTAGTTTAAAGTTGTTAATCAACACTAGTGTGAGTTGGAGTTAATGAATGAATTAGGAATTTAGAATCTATTTTCAAGTAAATAAAATGAGATGGCTACTAATTATGTTGTCATTGACTATACATCAAAAGCAAACTTATTCTATGAGATGGGATTATTATAAAACTTCCTTGATTACATTTATGTATGTCCATATCGTACCCTCACACGAGGTTCATTGTATGAGCTTTTTGAGAGGTCTTTTGGGATATTCTGCTTAAGTTCTTTTGTGAAAATCACTGTGTAAGGATGTCCATGTAGCTGAGCGATAGCGATGCTAGCCTCAGTCTCAGTCCAGAGACCCTGTATTTTTTTTTGCCAATCAAAACTCGGCAAATCTTAGAGCAATTGTAAAAATTCTTTCTTTTTGGTCGGAGAGGGTATAGTTTCCACTTGGTCCCATTTTCAAAGAAGTGTTCGGGAAAATAATTACTAAAATTTATTGTTAAATTTCACGTGCTTCTATTTGAGCAGTTTTTAAGAAGTTTTGTACACGCCGTGATTAGTACTCACAAGACACAATATTGCATTTAAAAAAGTGGGCGGATCACGTACATTCAAATTAAATTTTATATTTCCCGTTCTTGAGCTCCGAAAAATATTAATCTTGCATTCCGAAAAATGGGCGGCTCCACGCCCATGAAAGATTATTATAAAATTGTATGTACTTCTATTTACCCGATTCCCACGAAATTTAGCAAAGACTTTCGTCTCCTCGAATGACATAAATTTGTGCTTGAAAAAGCGGGCGGGGCCATGCCCATTAAAGATTAATGCTATATTTCACTTTTAGCTTTGAGAGTGAAGCGATGTTGCTTGAATTTAGAACTTTCAAAATTGGGCGTGACCACGCCCTTAGAGATATAAATTTGGCACTAAAAATTCAGAAATCAAACTTAAAAAAAACCTAACCGACTCCAAAAATAAGCAGAAATAGTTAAAAATAATTAATAATAAATAATTAAGATGGCACTTAGGGCCAAATTTTACCAACTCTGCTTAATTATCAATCCATATTTAAATATCGATTTTCATAAATTTATATTTAAATATCAATTTTCATAAATTTTTGAATTTGAATTGATATATTAATAAGTTGGTGAAATTGGCTCTTAGTGCATTAAACAAACAACTTGAGTTTTTATTCATTATCTTGCAATAAAACTGAAAGTGTTTGAGACAACATCAACGTAGATTTTTTACAACTTTGAGACGTGTGATATGCGACCGACAATTTTTAATGATCAACTTCTTGAGATACAGATTGCCTTCCTATAAAATAAAAATTAATACTCGTCTTTGCACTTATAGAATAAACTTTCATATTTGAAGAAAGTGTTCCTAATTATTCTTTATGCAATTCGAAACATTCGATTTTTGACTGAGAAATCATTAATCGTTAATACTGGAATCGGAATCAATTACAATACATCGTTGCTGTTTCGACTTAACTGAAATTTTTTTTAATAATGGGTTGAGTCCTTCGACCTTCGAACTTTGCGATTAAAAAAAATTCGAACTAACATACACAAACGCCGCGATACGGGTCTTCTAATTTGGCCTCTATTTTCACCCCTCGCTCTCAGAATCGACCTAACTTTTGCTGACCTGAATTTGTTCCACAGTGTAATTTGTGTATTAGCAAAAGAAAAATTAAAAAATAAATTGCTTTTGTTAGGAATGTTTTCTTGGTTTATTCCATTTCCCGGGAATTCTCTCGAAGGAATTCCTACTTCCCAAACTCTTGAGTCAAACCGGAAGCATGAATCCTGTCTTTTGAGACACAATTTTTGTTGTGTTTGTCAAATCAATGGTCATTTATTTTCATTTGTACTTTTACTAATTAGTTATCTTCTATCAACGAGTAAAAGTTTGTGTCACATTTAAAAAAAAAGCTTCCTGACATTCATGATTTTTACGATATTAACCGTCCACATTAAAAGTTCAGTTAGTTTTTTTTCCCATTAAGTTTTTTTTACTTCAGTTATTTTTTGTCGTTTTTTTCTTATTGATAAATTTTTAATTAATTAAATTTTTCCGTTGATTTAATGTTTTACATTTTATATTTTATATGCCTGCCATGCAGTTGAGTAGCATGAAACGTAAAGAAAACAAATGTTGAAAACATAAAAACACTTATAAAATAGATATTTTTGGCGGTGCCTTAATTGGAAATTGTATATCGGTTAATAAAACAATATTTTGTTGTATCTTTGAGCTTAAACAAAAATGCCGACAAACTAATTGTAGAAAATTTACGCGGTAAAAAGACCAACTAAGCAGTCATACATTTACTTAAGCAAATGGCTGAAGTTTGGTCAACAAAAGTGGTTAAAGGTAACCTTTTATTGTTATTGATACATAAACTTTAATTACCGACAATAACCAAATTTATAAAACCTCATAAAATCAGTGCAATGGACACGTGCCATTAAAAATGTTTTACCATTATAACTTTTTTTTTTGTGAAAACAAGTATTAAAAAATTATTTGTTTCATGAAGATAGTTTTTTTTATGTTGGTGCCGCCAGAAGTTGGCGAGTCAACGCATGCTCTACAGTTACCGGTTGTTTAATGTAAAACACTTTTTGGAAGCTTGTACGATTAGTTTGTCTCATCTACTGCGAAGTATTATTTCATTTTCGATGTGGAAGTAAAATGAAAAACGATGCAGTGGTAAGTGTTTATAAACAATATTTACATCCTGTTTGTGTAAAAGATTTCTAACATCAACATAACTTTAAATACTAAACAAAAATAATAAATAATAAAAAATAACGAAAAATTAAACATTTTTCGATAATGTTTTTTTTTTTTTATTTTAATCAGAAATAATTTCTTAGTCGGGCTTAAGTTCAGTAATTTCAATCCTTGTTGAATGAAATATTTTTATTAATTAATGTGAGTTTCTAAAGAAGGGAATAAAAATTAAATTAAGCTGGGGGAAATACCGATATTTTTCTGTGCAGCCACGCACTTCATCAGCACCCAAGTCTATCTACTGGGGTAGAGATTGTTATTAACATCAGCTATTTAACGAAAATTTTCAATGAAATGGACTATGAAAAATATTGTGTATACAATTATTGATTTACCTTTGGTAAACACATTTGTAAGTATCACTATTCATATTCTGTTTATCCGTTTTTTTTTTTTCATTTTTCTATTCAGGTTAGCACGAAGTTATGTCACTCTACCTAAATATGTTGTAACTATTCTTGCTTATCTTTTACGATCATCACATTAATTATATTTACTTATTCGATGTACCGTCGGTACATACCTGTAAGTTTTTTTATTGGAAATATTAATACATGTCATTAACATTTGAAAGTGTTGGCTTTTCTTGATGAAATTAATCCTAAGCGTCCAATTTTGGGGTATTCGTATGTCACGAATAACAACGACCTGGTAGGCCAATTAATAATCACATTTTTAAACAAAAAATAATGTAATAGTGCAATTCAAAAGATTTTGGGTTAAAGTCTACTGATGATTTCCGTGAAGCAGGAATGAAATGCATATAGACATTGCTTAAGCAGATATTAAAGGACCTCTTTTTTACGTCTGACATACAAACTTTTCAACTCAGATGTTGTTTTACAGAAGGTTTATAATATTCGGTTACAAACCTACATGTTAATTGATTCTGACATAGTCTCTGTTTTTCATTCTCTCTCTCTCTCTCTGTCTCTCTCTGTACATATTTCGCACAGCTGTTATGTCGGCATCCGTTTCAAAATGGTGTTGCCGCCTGCGGTGAATAAATGTATTTAATGTTTAAAAAATATATAAAATAAACATGTGTTGGACGATGGTTTGGAACAAAAACTTAAAGCATATACACGAACCTTTTAGCACAGACAATAAATAATAATTGTGTTAAAAAGTCACAATTGCGAAGAGAAGACTCAATCGTCGAAAGAGGATAAAGGCATAAGCCTCTTCACTGAACACACGAAGTCGTCTGTAAATCTGCAAAATTTGGAAGCTATTATCAAATTATTTTCCAGAGTATGACAGTTCGTTTTTTGTAAATTATATATATGTGCTTGTGGCAAAAATTAAATAAATATACTTAATAGTAACATATCAAAAAAGTTTGTCTTAAATAGAATAAAAAAGCATATTAACTAACATCTGCATAATTATTAATGAAGAAGACGACAATGGCAAGACTGTTGCAAATTTAGAGATGGTCAAATTGAGCTTTCATTACAAAAAAGCTTTCAGCAAATTGTAATACCATGAATCAAAACAATTCACATATTCCATTTGCAATAAAAGCAATATAAATATAAATAATATAAAGTAGAAATGTACATCAACTGACACCACACGCAGTGGACCAAGCACAAGGAATGCTGATGATGAAGGTCTTGCGACCTTCAAAAATGGCTAGTGGTTCTGTTCTGCTAGTGCTTGTCAGAATATTTACAATTAACTTTGATGTTAATTGTTCCTAAAAATTGTAACATGTAATTTGGCTTGCAGAGCGATACGAGCTTTAGCCTAAGGAAATCGTAAAGAAACATTACGGAGCAAAAAAAGATGAGATAGAAATATTGTAAAACGAAAATAGCGGAAATAAAGAGCGCAAGCTTCACTTCTTGATCTCTTGACGCTTGGCAGATCTTACAATATTGTCAGATCTGGTAATCAAAAATTGCCAGCACAAGGTAGATTGTCAGTTCACACGGTTGTATCAAATTTGTTAGAAAATCTTACAATTTATTACTAGACGGTGGTATGACAATAAACTCATCTGACAAAATCGTCAGTCGAAAAATTGTCAGTTCGCACCGTTGTCATGTGCAAACATTTTCAGTTCTGTTGTTATGCGCTGCCAGACTCAAACCATTTGTTAGAAATTGTTAAATATCAATCGCTTGTGGTTGTGTTGAGTGTAAAAAGTGAAAATATAAATTATTATGGACCATAGAGAAGCAATTGTAATGATTTTATCTGCATATATTTCATTACATATTTTTTCTTTAAAATCAAGCGTGTGCAGTGTTGCCCATAGAAACAATTCTCTTACAATGATGCCATTGTCAAATGCATAAACTTCGCACATCTGGCAATATTAAAATGTCTGACAAATGTCTGGCAATAATTTTACAATGTGTAAGATGTCTGACAATTTGTTGTCAGCTGCTAGTTTTGCAATGGAGTGACTATGCTTTGTCTGGAAACGATGTCAGACAAAAATTGTCAGTTCACACGGTTGTAAGAAATTTTTAGCTAACAATGCTATAAGATCTGACAACCGTCTGTATGTAATCGTAGCTTTAGACACATTGTTGGGACCACTAGTATCAGCATATCTAAAAATCATTGTAAACTTCAAGGCATTTACCAGCTTAAAAGAACCCTGTAAATAACCTCCTGTACACATTTTTTATGTATGCGAAACGAAGTTTGTTTGGTAGCGTATTTTTATTTTATTTTTCAGAACGTTTCAAATAATTATTACACTGAACCAAAAAAGCATTCTTAAAACAAGAATCTTGCGTTTTTGTTTTCAAAATGCTGCTTTTTTAAAAATCATTTTTAAAATATGAACGTTTCTTATAATATTAATATACAACATTGTTACTTTTATAACGAAACAGTTCTAAAACAAAAATGTGCGCTTTCATTTTAAAAATTTCAAAAACTATAATGTTTTCTTATTAAAATAAAAATTATAATTTTTGAAATCATAATAAAAAAGCAAATGTATTTTTTTTAAACATTCTAAAAACACAAATATTTTATTATTATATCAATAACTTTAATTTTTTTAAATAAAAGAATATATTTTTACCTGAGTAACATTTTATATTAGTGTCGTGTTGAAAAAAAAGAATTAATCTGTTATTATGACCAAGTGTATATTAATGGTCCTTGCGCACAAAATCTTAAAATTATTGCGAAATTTAAAAACAACACGGTGCTCATAACATAATAGCGACATTTTTTGTTGAATACTCGTTATGACGCTAATGAAAATTCGTTCGATTAGCGCTTTGGACTACAGTCGAAGACCAAAAATTTTTCATAATAAGGGCATTTTGATTCCAAAAAAAAATAAAAATTTTTAATTTTAATACGAACCATCCGTAATTTCAAAATTCTAATTTAAGAAGTCTCCATTATTAATTCAAAACATTTCATTTTTTATATAAAAATAATTAGTTTTAAAATGAAAATGCTTCATTATTACTTCAAGAATATTTCATTCTCAATTCAAAAACATAAGTTCTTAATTTGAGTATGTTCAACTTTATATCAAGGTTGTTGTTTCTTAAAACAAAAATAATAATTTTTCATTCCAAAATAGTTTTAATTTTTAAGCAAAGAATGAACATTTTTAAAATAACACAAAACAAACTTAGTTCTATTTCATAAAGGTGTCGGTTTTAAAATCAAAATGTTTCTTCTTGATTTTAAAACTTTATTTTTTGGGTGTAGGGTTTCAGAAAAAATACATGAAAATGCGACGAACTTTTCCCAAAATAGCTAAAAGTTGAAAACTTTGTGCACCTCCCTCGTACCAGTAGTTTATGTTTAATACATTTTACAGTTTGTTAATGGCTTTTAATAGGTTTTCTTTATAACTTCTTCCTACGTATTCATATTGTCCAACGTTCTTTTGTTACGAATGGATTTCGAGTTGTTTTCTTTATACAAAAGAATTTGATGATTTATGATGTTTGTTCGTATATTAGAATGTTAATAGTTGTTCTTTGTATAAACTTTGCTAGCCACACAAATATACACATATTTACATATTTACATACCCATACCTTGAATATTTTGTAAACAACTAGCCTCCTGTTTGTTGAGTCGATCTTACACACTTTTAACTGAATTTATATGGTGTCTTTGTTTATTTGTCAAAATAATAAAACCACTAAAAGTCAGGCAATAAAAGGTAATTTTCCACACCTGCTTAATATATTTAGAAATACAAACCTAAAAACACACTGTAACAAAGAACCGCTAAGAAAAATATTTACTCATAATCATTATGAAGTTTATTAAACCAAAAAGAAAAATTTTAAATTTATACATCTTATACATCAGCAATGATAAATTTATGATGAAAATTATGCAAAATTGTTTAATTAAGAAACCAAGTGTGGGGTCTGCTTGTTGTGAAAATTGAATACTCACTGAAGTATCATTAAGCTGTGGAAACTAAATTTTGAGGGTAAGAAATTAATTAACACGATTGATGTAGCAATTGATAATACAATAATATAATTTATATTTACATACATACTTATGTATGTGTGTATGTATGTTTTTACTACATATGCGTAAACTACAAACTATACGCTAAATTTTTCTTTTAGGATACGATGATAGACCATAAAATGTGTTGACATTTACTTGAAAATAAAAAATACTTCATGTTAATTTATGTATATGTTTTAAAGTATTACATAAAATAATAAAACGACTGTTACAGCTTTTGGAAGAAGGAAATTTCTAGTAAATCTTAATCGGAATGGCGTAATGATTAAAGGTAGAGGTCCATAGCTCGCTTCTTGCGCGTTACGCTTTCTATGCATCTGCCAAAAAAGTAGAATCAATGTAATAGTATGTGAAAAGTTACATTGCAAAAAGCGCAGAACGCGTAGGCGCGTTCAAAGCAAAAAGTAGGTCTACTTTCTACTTTTGTACGCGTTACAAGCACCATGAAAGAAAGTCAGCTGTTCTTGAATGCTAAAGATGTTAAATAATACTTTATTTCTTACGTTATCGATAAATATTATTTTTCTTTTTTTTTTCAATAAAACAAATTTCTTAGTAAAAAAAAACTTGTTAAATAAAATATGTGAATATTTTCATTAATGCGATGTATTTTAATTAACTTTTCACCACACTTTTCTCAGTAACAAATTTTGCATATTAGTTATCGATTACTTTTACGTACTGAGTGTCATCTCCGCTGAATCTGTATTAAATAGCTGCTTAGAAAAGTTATTGCTTAAGCCAATAATGTGCATACATTTATATGTAATTTTCAATTTACTTACATTAAAGTCAACAACAGCCGACCATCTGCTGGAACAGCCCTGGCCGAGTTCTTCTCAAGACTATCTTTTAAAATGCTGAATAAATAGTCAAAGCCATCTGCAGACTTTCTTGTCGCGGTTCGAAATTGCTCAGGGTCAGAAGTTTTAATTTTTTAAATGTGGTTTCAAAAAACCCATTTAAATTCCGTTCTAAATACAACGGCCGTACCCAAAACCTTTTCTTTTTTTGAAATTGTTCATAAAATTAAATATACAAACTGCACATAAAATTAAATATACAAACTCGACTAACTCCACAAATTCTTTTAAAAACTCGATTTCACTCTCCATTTTTTCTTTATAAGTATTTATAAACAAACGCACACAGCTGATCAAAACAAAAATAAAATGGCGCATGAAAAGCAGTGCATGTGACTTAACCCGAACAAAGTATATAATGAAACAAGAGGATGAAACGCGTGTAAAGCATAACGCGCAAAAAGCGAGCTATGGACCTCTACCTTAACAGACCAACCTAAATTACGACGTCAAAATTTCTCATGCCCATACAAAATGTATGAAACCAACCGAAATAACGCGGCGTCAGCGCTTTGCAATTGGAAAATCCAATTTTGACAGCCCGTAAAGAAGTGAAGTTGGCTGCAAAAGTACTGTTGTTTTTGTTAAGTAATGTAACTTTAGCTACTTTCAGGTCAATTTAGCGTTTTTATTTTTATTTCTTATTTCGATTTAGAGTTTTTTATTAATCAAAGTGAGTAAATATTACTTTTTCTGGCGCACCGTTAATGCTCTAATTTAGGTTACTCATTTCAGCGTAAAAGCTAAGCGCTAAATTACGTTGCGCTTTGTGTCGTAATTTAGGTTGGTCAGTAAGGAATTCAGCAGCTGAATTCTGTAACTTCTTGCAAACCGAAAATCGTAATACCTATCGACATGTTGCTTCGTTTTGGTAACGATAATGTGATTCCGTAATTTATTTTTTTGCGATAGTCTTTAGCTATATTCTAATCACCCTTTAATTCAATATCATGTCGTATCTCTGTATAGAAAATGTCAAAATAAGCGAAAAGCACAAAGAATAATAAAGAAAAGCTAAATGAATTTTTGACTTCAACTGACACCGAATATCGTTAAAATGTGTTATTGAATATCAAAGTCGAAAAATGTTCGTTATATTTATTATAGCAATACGATTATAGTAATAAAAGTCACTGAATCCAGTTACAGGAAAATTAAGTACCTAAGGATGATTGTAACAACACGCAAAAAAGTAATATGAGTAATTCTGTAATATCAATTAAAATATTTGTAACATCAATTAAAAAATTAATTAAATTTTCACCTATAAGCAATTTGATAATATCAATTAAGTTTTTCCACTCAAATTAGTTAATACAATTAAAAATGTAATTGAATCAATTAAATTCTTGATTGAATACTTTTTTCTGTGAACAAATAAGTGTGCAAAGCCACATATAAAGCAGGCGATTACTAAACTTAATAGTACTTGGGTTTTTGAACTATGTAAGTATATGCTTGTACGGAATACGCCCCTCCAGACCAGTATAAATTTTACAAAGCATATGAGCGATCACAAACGGAAAACGCATTAACGAAATTCCAGGTTATAACTAACAGACATAAAAGAAGATCTCTAGGCTGGAGGAAATCCGCACCGATCCATAAAATGTACCATATGGTCAAATGAACTGCTCCAAGTGGCCACAGGAAAAAAAACTTTCACCTGAACCTTGTGTGAATTGGATAGAGAGATTAATGCCAGCTGCTGCAGAGCTTTCGAAAACATGATGAATTACTTTGAAAAGATACCCAATGTGATAAAAAGATCAAATAAACTAAAGATATTTGAGGTATTTTACTAGGATAACACGAAGAGTATAAATAAGGAAATACTGTTTCACACTTACGGTCAAAAGTACAATGATATCTTAGAGGCCTTCAGATCATTTTCTCAGAGAAACAAAAAGAAAATAAATGTAAATAACAACATACTTACATACATACATACTTCTAACAACTACAATTCGAGCTGAAAAAAGTCAGCCAATGTAGCAATGGTACAATAAGAGAATAAAAAACATCTTGATTATTGAGTTCTTGTTACAACTTTGTAATTTGTTGAGCTTCTCATTTGCTTAAATGAAAGTTTAACATATTAACTCTAGTTGTTCTAAGACATTTTTGGGTAAAGTTTCCCTGATGATCTGCATTAGCATTAGTGAAATGCGCATAGGATCCAGCTAAACCCCTCAATAATCAATTTCAATGTATTTTTAATAAAAAAATATTTTTAACATTTATTAATCCCAAATTATTATTTTACTTATTCAGGATCCAGCTAAACCTCTCAATAATCAATTTCAATGTATTTAAAAAAAATATTTTACTGAATGAGTAAAATAATAATTTGGGATTATAAGTGTCTTAATAAATGTTATAAAAAAATTAACATTTTTAATCCGGACACTCCAGTAATTCGGGCCTGGTCAGTATTTAGGATGTTCGGATTATCATGCTGATACAATACTTACGCGTTATACTGCTAAATGTAGAACTTTAATGACTTTGAAGGCGTAAGGAAGATGCCCCTGTTTAGATATATTTCAATAAAAAGTTAATTAATACCTAAATTGCATTAAGCATTTTTTTAATAGTATTTCATGAATTTTGTTGCACGAAACTTTTTTGATTTGCTAATTGCAGCGCTATAGAAAATAATTTTCTATAAAAAAAGACATAGAATGAATCTCTGATGCATTCTTTGCATTTTTTTTTTTGATATGAGTTGCTCCTCCAGGTCTCCTATTGACAAATGAAAGAGCCTTGCTTTTGTTTTATGGCTTTCATGCATTCAATTGTATTTACATAACTTAATTTTAATTTGTGGCCGCAATTCCTACACACAGATAATTTACCTAATACAGGGTGGGCCAAAAGTTACCAGGGGGTTTAAAAGTTTAATAACTTTTTCGTTTATTAAGTTTTTTTTTATTTTTTTTTCTCAGATTATATAATATACAAAATGGAAATTTTTTTTACACTAAGTATGAAAAATAATGTCTCTTAAGTGACCACCGTTTTCAGCTTCGCACTGATGGGCGATTATGATTATGAGTGATGAAGCTCATTTTCATTTGAATGGCTTTGTTAATAAGCATAACTGTAGGTTCTGGGGTTCTGAAAATCCAAGAGCCATTCATAAACGCCAATTGCACCCCATTAGGTGTACAATATGGTGTGGGATCACATCTGAAAATATCATTGGGCCTTACTTCTTCGAGAATGAAGATGGAAGTGCTGTAACCGTAAATGGAGAGCGGTATCGGTTTATGATAGAAAATTTTTTACGTCTTGCTCTTGAAAACATACCTGGTATGTGGTTTCAGCAGGACGGAGCCACTGCCCGCACTGCCCGAGACACAATGGCACTTTTAAGTCAAATTTTTGGAGAGCGAATAATTTCCAGAAATTCGGAAATAATTTGGCCCAGCGCGATCGCCAGTTTTGACAGCACCCGACTATTTTCTTTGGGGTTATTTGAAGTAGCGAGTGTATGTGAACAAGCCAGAGACAATCCTTGAACTCAAGGCAAACATTGTTGCAGAAATTCGAACGCTACAGCCACAAATTTTGAAAGATGTGATGGAAAATGCTCTAAAACGAGCCCATCAGTGCGCAGCTGAAAACGATGGTCATTTAAGAGACATTATTTTTCATACTTAGTGTAAAAAAATTTCCATTTTGTATATTATATAATCTGAGAAAAAGAAATAAAAAAAATTAATAAACTAAAGTTATTAAACTTTTAAGTCCCATGGCAACTTTTGGCCCACCCTGTATTTATACCCACCCCACGAGGTTTACTTATAAAACTTACACTATAGATATTTCTACACTGAAAGATATTCGGCCTTATTCATAAAAAATATTTTAGGTTTATTACAGGTTTATTTGACAAATTTCCCATAAAAATACATCAAATAAGTGCTTAATAAGCCCGAAATATTTTTTTTAATATGGCAGATTGTACATTTGTAGAAATTACGTGCATTAATCGTACAATAATAATTTTTTTATATCAATGCTTTTATAAATATAACTAGTATTAAATATTTAGTAATAGTGTGAAAATTGTTTACCATATTTTGACGCTCACAGTATTTCACAATTTGTTTGATCTGATTAGTTTTTCACACGCCTGGTTTTGATTAATAAAAAAAAATACATTAAAATAATTTCTTTAAAATATTCATAGTGAAAAATCAGTTATAGAGATGATCAAGAGGAAAACATTGATATCGTGGAGTATTGAATACGATGTTGTGACAAGCACTAAATTCATACTGTTGAATGATAAAAGGTCATTTAAAGTTTTTTAATGTTAAAAATGCACGAAAAAAACACTTTACTCAAATATATAAAAATGTAAACCAGTTGCAAATACATTAAATATAAAATGAATTTCCGGTTAATCGCGTTAATAGCTTGTTCATTAGTTGCTGTAGAGGCGGTAAGAAAATAGACAATTAATAATTTATTTAACAATCTGCACATTAGTTTGGCGACAGGAACTCGAGAAAAGCAAGTCTAATGCCAGTTAAAAGAAGAAAACTAAAAATTCTCATCTCCCTATTTATATGGACAACAAACACACAACACTAAAATTTGTTTTTTTTTTCAGACGAGAATTTTTGCTTGTCTTCTATAAACTGGCAGCTAATCGTAAAAGTGAAGTTAAACACTTCTCTCCCTAATGCACTATTTAGTGGAAATATTTTTATGACATCATCAGAAAGTTTTAGTAAAAGTTTATGCCACATAAAGTTGATCAGTATTATCTAACCGATAATCATTAATGTTTTTTGTTTGAAATTGTGTTATTGTAGCTTGGAAAATGTGTCACCGCAACTAAATTCATACAAAAGTGAAATTTAGCACTAATTCAAGAGAAAAATTTTACTTGTTAAACCCTCTTTCGAAAAGTAAATGTAAAATTAATACTTTGAGAGTTATATAAAGATGTTGCTTTCAAAAATGTGAACAATTTGAAGAACTCTGCTGGCAGGAACTTTGCTTCCTCTCCTGTGGAACATTGCTTTGATTTATCTTCTTAGTAAGCTAGATTATATCATGTCTAAGAGCGTAACATACTCCAATTGCATCGCAGTGGCAGTATCAGGTAAGCAACTGCATTCGCTGTTACAAAGACGCTAGCACCTGCAAATGTAGCACTGAGTGTTCTTCACGAAAAATTATACTTTTACTGCCAAGATTAAATTGCATCTCAATATCGAAACTAGAGCAAATAAGGCAGCCGTTGCTTTACATACGTGTAAAAAGTCTATAGGAAAGACATGTCGAATAAATCTACTCAAGTGGCTCTTCAACACACTGAGCATGCCCGGAACTCTAGCTATCATGCGGTAATATAAATTATCCTTTGCTGGTTCCGCTGTAGTGATTATTTATTATATGGTTGGTTTTTTTTCGGAAGCCATCTTTTGCACTATTCTAAGCCAACTTATGAAAGCTTGTATCTAAAAGTAGAACTAGGCAAACTAAATTTGAGATTGTTTAAGAATCTTAAGGTGGCGTTGGCTGAAGTAGTTAGCACGTTGACTACAAAACCTAAGATCCCGGGTTCGAGCCCGGTCTCCGACAGTCATTAAAAATAATAACACCACGCATTTTTCTGATGTGCATTAGTGTCCTTTGAATCAGTTGTTGTGGGAAAAGTTGTAGTGATGCAGGCATAAGGACTGGTCACTAAAAACTACACCTGCATCATCAGATACTAATCCTAATGTAACATCAGAGCGCCCTCCTTCGTTGTGTAGCAGAATCATTGGCGAAGTAAAATAACTAATAAAATAGCTACTAAACACAGCTTCAAAATTTCATACGCCTCATTTAACACCAGAAGGCGCTGCAACACTGCATTATCAAAAAAAGCGTGCAAAAAAGCAGAGTTGTAGAAGAATGAAGCTTTCCTCCATCTTCCTTCACCACTTCTCTTCTCTATCACTATCCCTTCCCTATCACCCTCTCTGACTATCTTCTCTTCAACTAACAGGTAACACAAAGGGATCATTGTATTGGACCCAAGTGAGCTGGACTCTAAATTTCACCTTTCCTTACCAGCAGCCTGCTAACCTAACCTAACCTAACCTAAGAATCTTAAGTATCGCATTCGCAGATCAGTTAGATAACTGCCTTGTTTCCAATATCAAGTTCGACAACTACATACAACATAATGTATTGTATGGAAGCATCCCGGCCGGATTATCTTTTTGTAACGGATGTACGAGTAAGTGTTGGGGTATTGCAACGCAGTGGCTTAGCTTCTGAACTGTATCATACCGATTTAAGATCGGTATAAGGCTTCGTTGTAATATGTATATATTTTTTTTAATCAACACCAACAAACACCACACATACTCGTAGCATAAATCACCTGAATTTTGTTGATGCAAGTATAGTCTATTCTATAAAACAGTATTTTGTTCCGGCTTATTAGCGTTTGTCGGAATAATTAGAATCTTTCTGAATATACGTGTTCTTTAGAACTGTTACTAAGTCTTAATTAAAAAAGAAAAAATTTTTTTTTGCTTAATTGCTTTAATAATATAATGCATTAAAGCGAATAAGTTACGCAATTTGTTTTGCTGACACTTAAAAAAAAAACCAATATACATATGAATCTTTCTAAGGAAAAATGATTTATGTACTCACAGTAGAATAATAGCTATCTAGCTTCTTTCTGATAACATTCTCTTGCTGAATTTCTGCTTTAATATTTAGATATGCACTTACACCACAATTACTAATTTTTCATTAGTTAGTATTAATCTAAATTTTTTAGAAACAGCGCTATATATCAAATGTAATCGAATTTGATTGGAATGTTACCACTGAAAACAACATAGCAATGGAATGGGAAGTTACTCGACCCTCACGTGGTATTTCAGCCATGAGTGGCTTTATAGAGTTCAAAGAAGACATAAATACGGATAATGCCACCGCTTCGGTTAAAATTTACTACAGTACCAATGGTGTTTCGTATATGTTAACAGCTTTGCATTATCCAGAGCGTCCTTTTACAGATTTAATTAGTGCGGTCTACAAAAATTACGCCATGAATGCTACTTTTCAATATTGTGAAAATTCAATATTTTTCGAAGACAAATTTGTGCCACCCTTAACTAAGCGTCGGATTGTATGCAACAACTTTTTATTTCTAAGCGAGAATCTGCCTTCACATTTACGCTTGGGTTACTATAAATTGCTTATAGAAGTGAAGGGAGAAGTTGGGTTTGTATTTAATGGTTTAATGGAATTAGAACTTGAATAAATCAGAGAAAAATATATTTATTTTTATATTATAATATTAATATAAAAGTAATACATATAAATTATGTTAATTGTATATTAAATATTGTTTTATGTATCAAATTCAATGATGAACTTTAATCTAATAAACATTTTAATATGATTTTATGAAAGTGTTATAAACAACACTATTTGAAGAAAAAAGAGCCTGAAACTAATCACACATGTAATTGACGTGATCGTGATAAGACTAAATCCCCACCTGGTTAAAACATCATAACAAAATAAAGTGTTTTCAGAGTTGTTTAAATAACAAGTAGTAATTAAAAAAAAATCAAAAAACCCGACTGCGACCAACTTGGGACCGTTGAATATCCCAAATAGTTATTCGAAATGAAAAATCATAAAAGAAAGCTAAAGATGATTTTAAAATACCTGACGAATGATACCCATTTTGATATAGTTCGCTGACTTTTTTTTCGTATTTACAAAATGGCGTCTATTGGCCGCCATGTTAAATTTTTGACTACTGTCATATCTTTAGTGACACTTCCAGGATTAAGAAAAATTGATTGATGTAAAAATCATGAACATCGGTCCACGCGTTGGGTTTATATAGTGCCGCAAAAGAACACACATACATACATACGCTTATGAACACAATACCATTCTTTTCGTCACACAGTCAGGTAAAAATACATGAGTTTAATGCATAATAGTTGACTGAACCTGCAGAAAGCTGCTAAAAGCAAGAGTTTTTGCTTCTTCGACTGTGACTGTTTGCGACTTCCAAAATCATATAGACTGCTTCCGCTTTTACTTGCGATACTAACCAAAAGCAAAAGCAAATCAAATTACAACTTTTCGAATCTTTTTCGACTGCTGAAAGTGCTGCGCAATTTGTCATAAATCCCCTGCAGGGAATGGAACTGACACAAGACTAGTCACGTGACCGGTCCTGAAATGATAGGGACCAGCTCGAGTTCTAACACTTCCTGTGAAGCGGACCAGTCACTTTTATATGGGGATGGCCTAGGATGGGGTTAATTAACACATTGTGACTTGTCACTGAACTATCCCATAAGGACCTATTCGGTGTAGAATAATATAAATTATATATAAATGTCATTCCGACATTTAACTGTAACAATGAACACTTATAGATTGTTTTATTGTTCAAATGCAATGACATTTTATTTTTAATCAGAAATTTTTTGAACTTGCACACTACCCACTCGAACACAGGTCCACTCATATTTCAAAAGTATAATATCTAACTACAGTTACGGCACTTTTTCCATAGTCACATTAGAGGGAGCAATTAACATTATATTTACACTATTTAATAGGTCTTGGATTCAACCACATCGAACATGTTAAGTGCCATTTACTACAATAGTAGACCAAGCCCTAATTAAATTGTCGCCAGATCATGAAGACACATCACGAAAATGGCGGATATGTAACCATTTACGCGATATGTCTTTTTTTCACCATATACACTAATCCGTACTTTTGGTAACACTCGCATTTGCTTAAGCCAAAGGGATCAATTGTCACAAAATTTTCTGCAGGGTCGTTTTGTGATTTTGCTTTGACTGAAACTGTTGTATCTTTCAAAAGCGAAAGCAGAAACAAAATCAAATGAAATTAAAATCATTACAGTTTTTTAAGCACTGCATACATACATACATCGCTATCGCATTAGCGTCATTAGTTTTTCCCTATCAAAAATTTAAAGTACTTTTTTTATATAACTTAATATAATATCTCTGAAACTAGAAAAGTGCAAAAATAAAGATATTTTCGTAGTAAGTGCACAAAAATATATATGGATTAGTTATTTTAGTTTAAAAAAATTATAATTTAAAAATATTTCAAGGACTAAACTAAAGACAAAAGACTTAACAATTTGCTTATTCCTTGATTGTAAAAATGCAACCCTAATCAGAAGAAAAAACTGATTGTTTAGAAAAACTACAAAAAATTATCAAGTCTTATGGGATGTAAAATTTTATTGCATTATTTGTCATTCGTCAAGAAATTTTGCATTCACCCTGTCGCCTTTACACCTATTATTTCCATATTTGACATGTATTAATGCAAAGCATAATAGTCCGAACAGCAGCGTTTAAGCATTAAAGACCTGCTACCAATTTTACAGTTTTAAAGCTTTTTGCGTTAAGTTGATGCCACCGTTTACTTTGTTTTGACGCCCACAATATTTCACAATTTGTTTGATCTGATTAGTTTTTCCACACCTGCTTTTGATTAATAAAAAAAAATTACATTCAAAATAAAAATTACATTTAAAATATTCATAATGAAAATTCAGTTATAGAGATGATCAATAGGGAAAGATTGATATCGTAGAGTATTAAATACGATGTTGTGACAATCACTAAATTCATACTGTTGGATGATAAAAGGCCATTTGAAGTTTTACATGTAAAACAATTTTTAATGTTAAAAATGCACGAAAAAAACCACTTTACTCAAATATATAAACATGTAAATCAGTTGCAAATACACTAAATATAAAATGAAGTTCCTGTTAATCGCGTTAATAGCTTGTTCATTAGTTGCTGTAGAGGCGGTAAGAATATAGACAATTAATAATTTATTTAACAATCTGCACATTAGTTTTGCGACAGGAACTCGAGAAAAGCAAGTCTAATGCCAGTTAAAAGAAGAAAACTAAAAATTCTCATCTCCCTATTTATATGGACAACAAACACACAACACTAAAATTTGTTTTTTTTTCAGACGAGAATTTTTGCTTGTCTTCTATAAACTGGCAGCTAGTCGTAAAAGTGAAGTTAAACACTTCTCTCCCTAATGCACTGCTTAGTGGAAATATTTTTATGACATCATCAGAAAGTTTTAGTAAAAGTTTATGCCACATAAAGTTGATCAGTATTATCTAACCGATAATCATTAATGTTTTTTGTTTGAAATTGTGTTATTGTAGCTTGGAAAATGTGTCACCGCAACTAAGTGCATACAAAAGTGAAATTTATCATTAATTCAAGAGAAAAATTTTACTTGTTAAACCCTTTCGAAAATTAAATGTAAAATTGCTACATTGAGAGTTATATAAAGATGGCGCTTTCAACAATGTGAACAATTTGAAGAAGTCTGCGCAGACCTCTAAACTTTGCTTCCTCTACTGTGGAACAATGCTTTGACATATCTTCTTAGTATGAATGAATGAATTAAGTCAAACGGGAAACACATGACACTGCGACCAAAGAAGTTCTATTGTGTCCGTTGTCAGGTGCTAGAGCACCTCATCTGGACCTACTCGCCTGATGAATCTCAGGATTGCTAGTGGGTCAATCCTCCAGTGGTACTGGCCCAATTGGCTATATCTTCTGTGGCATAACGCTTCACAGTCCTTCAGAATATGCTCTGGAGTTGCGTCGTCGTAATCACAGGCTCTGTACAGGCTATTACTCTTAATGCCAGGACTGTTGAGGTGTTTTCTCAGTCTACAATGGCCTTCGAGGAAGCCTTTGAGTATTCTTAGTTTGTTTTTACTCAGGGACATGAGAACTATGAAACGATTTTGGTTATACGTTCCAATCATTAGCTTTGCAATCCTCAATCCAGGGAGCTTGAATAAGAGGTGTTCCCTATTACTCTTGATCTCCGCCGATATATCTCCCCGGATTGTGTCCAATTCGAGTCGGCAAAATGGTTTTGGTCTACCCATGGGTGCACTAGCCCCCCTTCTGGCCATTTTGTCTCCATTTTCATTTCCTTCCACCCCGCCGTGTCCGCTTATCTTCGAAATTATAAGACTGTTAAATAATTTATAAGCAGAACTGGTTCTCGAGTAAATGCAAATTCTATGATGCAGCATTCTCTTTTTTCTTTATAATGGAAAATCTTGAGATACAGAGTCAATTCAATAAAACTAATTTATAGGCATTGGAACTCAGTATCATATGTACGCAAGTTTACTAACAAAACACGGGTCTTAGAAATCGTGTTGACCTGCGTTTTTCACAAGCCCTCATGCACATAAGTTTTTTCCTTTATTAGTTTCTGCAATACTCAATAACATTTGAATTTGTTTTTAGAAACAGCAATATATCACAAGCATAATCGAAGTTGATTGGAATGTTACTACTGAAAATAATTTGGAGATGGAATGGGAAGTTACTCGACCTTCACCTGGAATTTCAGTAATGAACGGCATTTTTAATATTAAAGAAGATATCAATACGGATAATGCTACAGCTTTGGTTAACATCTACTACAGTAGCAAAGGTGCTAAATATGTATTGACAGCCTTTCGTTATCCACGAAGCATGTATACAGATGTGTTAAACGGTGTCTACAAAAACTACCTAATGAAAGCCGTCATGGAATGTTGTGAAAATGCAATATATTTTGAAGGCAAATTTGTGCCACCATTAACTAAACGACGAATGGTGTGCAACAATTGTGTACTTCGGAGCGACGATCTGCCTGCGCATTTGCACCAGGGCTACTATAAGATAGAGTTGGTTGTGAACGGAGAAACAGAGTTTGTATTTGAACTAATATTGCAAATTGCAATTGAATAAAATCAAAGAAAAGCGACTTGTATATGCTTAAATTATATTTTATTAAATACAAAAATCAAACAATATTTTTTTTATTGTTTTGTAAATTGACTAACATGAGTAAGGGACTGTAAAAAGTAAAATCGATATTCTTCAGCAGTGGCAGTGATAGTCTCTACTAGGGAGACCACGAGTAGCTCAAAACCGTACAAGAAAATAGTATCAGTGGCGATTAAATTCCACCTGCCACCTGGCCTTCGCCAATTATAGAAAAACATCTAATAAAACCATTTATTTTACTGTTTATAACATATTTGTGTGGGACTGCTGTGTGATATGCTAAACACATGGTAGGACTTTGTGGACTAGAGTGGGATTTGATAGTTCTGTCACTTTAATCAAAGACGGCCTCGGATTGTTCAAGATGCTTGGGGTTAATGAGGATAAGGTTACAAAATAAACGTTGTGCTGATGCATCTCGTGGGATACAGAGAACTTGAACTGGGATAAAGGATAAACGAGGTGTGTTTAAAAAGTATCGCGAATTTTGTTTTTTTTTCAAAAATTATTTATTTATTCATGAATATCTATTTTGTCCCCTTCAAAGTAATCCCCCTCAGATACGTGTATATCCTGGCGCAAACGCCAATTTTTGTTCTTCCACAAATCCGGGCGTTCCTGGCGGATTGCTTCGCGCAAACGGCGCATAACTTCCAGGTAATATTCCTTATTGACCGTTCTACCCTGTGGCAAGAACTAATGATGCACCACGCCCCTGCAATCGAAGAAAACTGTAAGCAAAACTTTCACATTCGACCGAACTTGGCGCGCTTTTTTTGGTCTTGATTCATGCGGCAGCTTCCATTGAGATGATTGAGCTTTGGTTTCCACGTCATAACCATAAACCAACGATTCGTCACCAGTTATGACCCTCTGGAGCAAATTTGAGTAGTCACGGACAGCGTCCAACAGCTCATTAGCAATGTTCATGCGATGCTGTTTTTGGTCGAAATTGAGCAATTTTAGTAAGAATTTCGCGGCGACCCCTCTCATGTCCAAATCATTGACAAAAATCGAATGGCACGAGCCAATCGATATGTCGAGGTCCTCAGCAACTTCTCTAATGGTGATTCGACGATTGTCCAATACCATTTTCTTCACTTCATCAATTTTTTCGTCTGTTGTTGAAGTGCTCGGGCGTCCGGCACCCTCTTCGTCGTTCACATCTTCTCGGTCTTCGGAGAAGATTTTGTACCACCGTTAAACGTTGCTTCGGTCCAAGGTAGCTTCTCCGTATGCCACAGTCAACATTCGGAATGCATCCGCGCACTTAATTTCGTTTTTTCACACAAAATTTGATACAGGTTCTTTGTTCTATTTTTTTTAATAGTTAAAAATCGAAGATGAGCCAAAACACGTGCAAGCAAAGCAGCTGTCAACAATTAACTGAACATTCAAAATGGCCGAAATTGTCGGCATAAGTGAGAGACATGAGTAGCAACATAACGCCACAAAAAACATCAAAATTCGAATATACATAAGCCGCGAAAATTCACATACCTCGTACTTAAATTTAACATTATTACAATTCATCAAATATCTCATTCAATCAATTACGATTCTTATGGACTTTGCGTACTACTTTAAGTTTAATTAAAATATCTTTGCATTGATATGGAGGTGTCAAATCGACTAATCCTTCAAAAAAATAATCGTATATTGTAATAAAAATAAAAAATATTTTCTGTTAAGTGAAACTTTTTTAATTTAATTGAAATATAGTGAATTTTAATCAGAAATAGTTTCTTAATCGGGCTTAAGTTCAGTAATTTCAATTCTTATTGAATGAAATATTTTTATTAATTAATGTGAGTTGTGAGTTTCTAAAGAAGAGAAGAAAAATTAAACTAGACTTTATTAGGTGGGAGAGATTCCGACAAACGCGAATATCAGAGATTAAAATGTTCTCAAAAAAATTTCGCCAAAAAATTCCACTATAAGTCTCCTAACAAAGCAAAGCTCCAAATGAATTTTATGGAGTAGAAATCAGTAAAAAATTTTGCATGCATTTAAGAGTTCATTTTATACTGATTTCTTGGCAGTGTTATGTTACATTCCACATTTTTGTGGAAGACTTAAACATACATTCTTTTTCTCGATCCTATAAGTCATTTCACTAAAAGGGACCGATTAATATCCATATACGCGAATGTCATGGGTTAAAAATCTCTATAAAAATATAGATCATCTGTGAAAAAATTTTGATATCGGCTATTAAATACCATGTTATGGCAAATATAAATTTCATATCGCTGAATGATAAAAGTTTATTTCATGTTTTACATGTAATATTTTTTTAATGTTAAAACTGCACGAAATTAATTATATTGCATTTTTTTTTGTAAATATAAAGAACGAAAGTAATTTTAATCACACCAATTGTAATATAAAATGAGCTTCTGTGGAGTCGTGTTTATAACCTTTTTGTTAGTTGCTGGACAGGCGGTAAGAAACTATTTACAATAAATTTAATTAATAAATAATTTAACATTTAGTGCTACGAGGTACTAGAGAAAAAGTGGACTAAGGCTGAGTTTACATCTGGCATTTCTTGTGTGCCAAGTGCCCAAAAAACGTAACCACTAATTACTAATGAAAAACTATTTGATTCAGACATGTATTTATTGATTTAAACTGTTTCCAATCATGTTGGATTCTATAAAATTGTCTATTAGTTGTGTGTGTATGAAACTGTTTAGCTTAATAAATACGTCTCTGAATCAAACAGTTTTTCATTAGTAATTAGTGGTTACGCTTGTTTTTATGCATGTGTGGCACATGGCACACAGATGATGTTTTTAAAAATGCCAATGTAAAGTGAACGAATTTTTCCAATAAAATCGTAAGAAATAAGAGGAAACACACTTTAAATAATAATAAAGTTGCAGTAATTTCAAATATGAATTTACGAGTATGTTCTGTATTTGACGTGAAATTAAAACAAGATGAATTGCCATAGAATTGCTGTTAAAAATATGTGCATATAAGTTGTTCTTATAAATGGCAATTTTGAACATACACGATAATGAAATGAAAAGCCAGACACTATCAAATAAATGCTCAATAAAAACTATTAAAAAAAATTCCTTATTCTATCAATTAGTTATTATCCGAATCTGATAACATTGTGGGTGGGCTCAAGCTTTTTTTTTTCTTTGTAGCAATTTGAGACACGAAAAAATTCCAACACTGCTGAGTGGTTCAACAAATAATGTGTTGTTCGTGAAGCGAGTTTAGAAAAGTTATTTTATAAAAAAATGCCACCAGATAAAATCCAGTGCTCGTAAATATGCACAAGGTGGGCCAAAAGAAACCACCCTATTTTTGCAAATGGCGGCCAATGTCAAATCTGTTTTGACATTTGTAAACTAGACAGATGTAGAATACAAGTGAACAAAAAATGGAACGATACACTCCCCAAGAACGCGGAATAATCGTGTAGTGGCTTTCCCGGGTCGCCTCATCTCTCGTTTTGGCGATTTACACTGGCTCGCAAGACTTTTTTTGTGGGGTTTTTTGAAGTCCCGTATTTACGTGAACAAGCCCGAGACTCTGGAAGCCCTGAAGCCCTGTCGCCCGAAGTTTTTGCCGAAGTGATTAAAAATGCCATAATACAAGCAATTAATTGTGACGGCGTCCATTTGACCGATATCATCTTCTCGACTTCACCAGTAAAATTATAAAGGTTCAAATAAACATAATCAAAAAACAGAATCGAAGGTTTTACATTAAAAAAAAAAAATGACAGCCAAACAACATCAGATGACTTCTTTTGGCCCACCTTGTATCTTAGGAGTTATGATTTTTGGGATCACAATAAGATATAGCTATCCGGCTTTTTATTGATTACATCTCTTAGCTGAGTTTCTTTATTTATCGGAATATTTGGCAATTACAATTGGCAAATACAATTGGTCAATTTTCATTATTCAATATTATTATATTTTTTTTTAGAAAGATCGCTATATATTAAATATAATCGAGGTCGATGGGAATGTTACCACTCAAAATAACGTAGCAATGGAATGGGAAATTACTCGACCCTCACGTGGTATTTCAGCCATGAGTGGCTTTTTGGAGTTCAAAGAAGACATAAATACGGATAATGCCACCGCTTCGGTTAAAATTTACTACAGTACCAATGGTGTTTCGTATATGTTAACAGCTTTGCATTATCCAGAGCGTCTTTTAACAGATGTACTAACTGTGGTCTACAAAAATTACGCCATGGATGCTATGGTGGCATGTTGTGAAAATGCAATATATATCGAAGACAAGTTTGTGGCACTCATAACTAAGCGTCGGATTATATGCAACAATTGTTTACTTTTAAGCGAGAATCTGCCTTCACATTTACGCTTGGGTTACTATAAATTGATTGTAGAAGTGAAGGGAGAAATTGGGTTTGCATTAAATATATTAATGGAAATAGAAGTGGAATAAATCAGATATCTTGCGCTTGATCGAATTAAAAAAAAGTAAGACAAATTTTAATAACTAATTGTATCTTAAATATTATTTTATATGTATGTACATATCTACTAGTATATCAAATTTAAAGATGAACTTATCGTATTCGCTCCTTCAATGCGAAAGCTTTCAATTTGCATATAAAAATATTTCCATATCTAATGAGTAGTGTGTACAATAATTGTATATGAAATTTTAACACATTATTAAATTATATAAAATGACTTTTTCTGCTTCATTAACTCCAAAAACGAAGTTTTTCATATATTTTTCTGTAGCAATAAAGGAGCGATATGTTATTTACGATCTTTTAACATTTTAATATAAATTTTTTAAATTGTTATAAAAAAAAACACTGTATGAATTAAAACGAGCCTGAAACTAATCACAGTTGTAATTGACATGATCTAAGCCATAAAACTTTAAAACTCATTGACTTGTAGTACCACCATGAATCAGTGAGATTTAAAAAGTGTTGTTCTTTTAATTTTTTCCTTAACAGTCAGTCACGTTCAAACTAATTTAGGCCTAAAATAAAAACCTAAATGATGTTGAGTACTAAAGACGTGACAAAGTTGTGCAAAGCAACTAAACTAAACTAAATCTTCTCATTAAGCAATTTTAACTGAAAACTAGGTGTACCTTAAGTCTATTTGGTGTAGAGTTGTTTCGTGAATTTGTCGCATTGTGGGCTTAAATGTCAAAGAATTTAGTATTCAGCTCAGATCATATTGAAATTGTCAATCGTACAACAATGATTGTTAAATAATGTGTCAAAAATGATGTTTTCGTTTTGAATATTTTTGTTTGTTTAGTTTAAAGTTTTTACCAAGCAACTGCGCGCCAAAATGATAAGATTGGTAATTAGAAGTGAACATTTTTAATAATTGGCATTACAACTTTAGGAGTCTGGTGTTTTTTTACATTAAGTATAGTAATATGACTAATGAATTGCTATAAATCCACTTAAGCCTTTTAGCGTAAGAAAAGTCGTCTGTCCTACTTGCGAGATACGCTTTTGCATTGTGAATAGATTTAAAGTAAAGGATCATACACAGGGAAAAAATTTCGTGCAATAAGCACGTTTAATTGAAAAAAAAGCAATTAAAAATTTTATTGAGTCAATTAAACTTTTCAATAAATTAAATTTTTAAACAAAAGTTTAATTTACTCAATTACATTATTAATTGATTTCTTTTTTCAATTAAACATGTTTGTTGCAGGAAATTTTTTGTCTGTGTATATGAACTGTATATGAACTTGAGTGTCACAATTTTTGATTAAAATATGGAAAAGTTGAAGTGCGTGCTGAAATACGATAAAATGCTTAATCTTTGACCACAAAATCCTGGCAAAACAATGTAGGCTACAGATATTGAGGAATCTTGAAGGAAACTGTTGGCTGAAGTGAATGACTAAAAAGCAAATTATAGTCAGACTAGGAAATATCAACACTTCGAATTTTTTTAATGGATTAATGCAATGAATCGTCGTCAAAGTAAAATAGCTAGTAAAATGGCTACATAGTTGAAAGTTATCACTTCACTAAGACGCTTTATTTTGAATAGCACCCCATTTAGCTGTAACAACTGGGGCCTAATCGTTGCTTTCGATAACGAGCTGATTCGATCACGTTTTTTTCAGTTTGAGATTATGGCATTCGATATCGAACAATATTAGTACATTGTATGACAGCGAATGCCATAATCTCAAACTGAAAAACGTGATCGAATCATATCGTTATCGAAAGAGACGATTAGACACCTGGACAAATCGCAAATAAAAACCACGCCATTAAAACAATGGAACGTACACAGAAAAAACTTTTAATTTTGTATTCAAATACTGGAAGACGACCCACCACCAGATTCATAAAACCAAACACCAAGATTGGTAAAAATTTACTAAAATGAAAAATTGGGCATTAAGCAAACGATTTTTAATGGCTGATATTAATGTGAACGACTGCGCTGCATGCCACATATGTAACCATACTATCGACATTTTGCTGGAAAAGTTTAGTGGCCGTGTGATTCCTCGAAGGGGAGCTCACAATTAACCACCGGAATCTTGTTATTGAACACCCTTAGACTTTATTTCGGTGCAGCTACGTCGATGGCAACGACCCACAGTTAATTTAAGACTTCAAGGATTTAATTTGTGCAGCAATCGGGGACATACAGTGGCAAATTTGCGAGTTGTTGAGGGAAAATATCTCGAAATGAATTATGTCTTGCTGGCATACGCTCCTCTTTGCAATGAGATCAACAGCCGCTGATTTTGCTTAAAAAGACTCCTTTGTTACTTATCAATATGAATTTTTTTATTGGAGTACCTTTTACTTTACTTTACCATATGTACTCTCTTCACTATACAATTCTTAAGCATTAAACACATTCACCACAGCAAGCCACAAACTTCAAAATGTCAATGATAGAATACACATGTTTATATGAGAATGATTATTTTGACGACAGCAAGGCAACAGGGCGGCAGGTTGTTGGCCGTTTCTATTCTTGATGGCTGCAAAACAAAAACAGTGTTGACAATATAGCAAAATATGTAAATCAAATTATTGCCAATAAATACTTTTTAGTGTAAAATAAAAAACAAAGTTACAAAGCTTGAATGTTATAACTACAAACGCATTTATATTTTTATAAAGCAAAAAAAAAAAAAAAAAACAACGATAATTCGCGAAAAGTTGCAAAATTTTAAATAAGCCATAATATTGATTTAAAATCGCTTAAACTGTAAGAATGCAAACAATTCTGAAAATATGCAAAAGACGCTCGCAATGCGAACTTTGCCAACAGTTCGCGAGAAGTTGCAAAATCAAAAGCAAGCCCTAAAATAGTTTGGAATTTTCCAAAGCCGTTGAAAATAACAAAGTTAAAAACAAAACTAGAAAAACCCGCAAGCTAGCGAAAAATTACTAAATTTAACACATTTAATTTTTCGCTAACTTGCGGGTTTTTCTGGTTTTGTTTTTAACTTTGTTACTAAGCCTGTAAATAGTAAAATTCGCCAAAAAAAAAAAATATAAGAAACAAATTGATTCGTTTTTATAGTTTTACGTGAAATTAGTACATTTTAAATAAGCTATTTGATTTTTATAAATGTGAAATATTTGAATTTTTATACATCAATATCAGGTTCTTATGGTGAGGCTGCCATTTTCAAAAGAATTAAATAGCTGGCTACCACGCAACATTTGTAGCCAGCAGCACTTGTAGTGTTGTAGCCTGCTGTGAATAATGTGTTTAATGCTTTCGAGCTGGTAACACGCATGCATTTATATGTATCAATTGGTTCCATTGATGAATGGTTCCTCGAAGGGCTGATGTCTTCCTATACCAAAATACCTGTCGCTGTTTAGAGTTGTTAGAAATAAATCTATCTGCGCTGCTCTCATTTATTATCACACACGCCAGCCTCGGTTGGGACTGGTAGACCCTTTCAGAGGGAAGTTGGTGTATGATGCTAAGTTCTTATACTAGAAATATTTGCAGTTGTCTACTTGGTGGTAAGATCAGAACCAGATTGCAGCATACAATATTCATCGATATTTAAAAAAAAATTTCATTTAATTTCTTCTCAAATGCGTCTGAATTTCGACCGATATTGAGTGCCGTAATTTACCCCAAGGCAGTGGCTCACGTAATGCTTATAAGCAGGCACTGCGGCAGATGTCATTCGAATTAACTAGAAATACCACTAATAGCATAACCGCAATGCTTAAGCTGTCACTGTTGATAGTAAGAACAAAACAAATGTAAATTTTTAGAAGGACGTTACATCCATGTTTATGCAATACTGCTCCATAGATAGAACGCCTACAGGACTATTGCGTTATTCAAATGCCGGTTTGAATATAAGGACAATGGCTTTTTTCAGCTTTCGGATTATCTTAGGAATGTAAAACAGATTGGCTAGAAATGTTTAAAAAACTTGATAGTTCTGAGAAGGGATGCGCAAAGAACATTAAGAACATGGGCGTTACAATATTTTTAAAAGTCCTCGTATTGGTTAGTGTCTTTAGGTATAAGCTCATTTGAACTTATTGTAGCTATGCTATTTATGGGGCGATAGAGGAGTTAGGACGTGATTTTCGTCACAAAAATAATCGACACTAATTACAGTTATAAATTTATTTTTGTTTTGATTTCTTTGTACTTAAAACCAGAGTACGAAAATAAACAAAACAAATTGTTTGATTTTGTTTTGTTTAGTTCTTTGAAGTGAGAGAAACAAAAACAATAAGAACGATTGCTCAATTTATTTTTGTTTTGTGTTTCCAGAGCACACAGCCGATCAGCTGTAAACTGGCAAACAGCCGCCGCCGGCCACAAACAATACATTAATTTAATCGTACGCCGCTAGAAAAGAAAAAAATGTGAAATAAATGGAAACGTTTTGAAATATTTGCGGAGAATTTTACATCATCATATAATATAATTTTATTGCATTGTTATTTAACACATCAAGTTTGTTTTATATTTATAACCAAGTAGCATAGCTACAAGCGGGTATCCTGAGGTGTCTTCTGTTTTTTTATTTTTATTTTTTTTGATAATTAAAATTATCTCTTAAAATGGTGAAGAGGTTGATGTGTCAAGACGCGGTCAAATTCCACATTTATTTTGATTTCTTCAAATTGCCAAAAAAAAATTAAAATAATGCATGAAAATATTTGAATTTGACCTTAAAACAGAATTTAAAAAAAATTCACTAACCCTATCACTTGGACTCGCACTTTATTAGCCTGTGTGTGTTTGTTTGTTTCTCTTTTTTTTTCTTCGGTAAAATCGTTTGAGTTTATTTACGAATACGATTGATTTTAAATTCCGTAAAAAAGCGTTTTCCTATTAAAATGTTCAAACTTTTTGTATAAAATCTTATTATTTCGTTTTGGAACCGTTTCAAATGTGGATGTGTATTTCGTCGCCTTTATGCTGTGAGCAACAAAAAAAATAAAAATAAAACCCTTTCCAATAGGTCGTTGTTTCTTTTCTGTGCTTTCGTATGTGTTGCTGCTTAAGACATGCTCTTAAGAATTTTAAATACGTTGGGAATAATAAAATAGCATTTAATATTGAATTTATTTTATAAAGTACAAACATACGTATGCATAATTTAATGTACAAATATGTGTCTTTATGTTCGTGTGCCTTTTCTTAAGGCCCCCCAAATAGTCAGTCCAGAGTGTTTAGTAATGTGAATAATTATTTGGCGATTGAACGGGTATTTGTAGTGGCAGCGTTTAGTGTGATTTTTTGGTGACTGTATGGCTGACATTGTCACATTATTAAACATTCTGTTGTAATATGTGTTGTTTCATTTCATTCCCATCGTCGTGTCGTGCCAAAATATGTACATACATACATACATGAACATGTTAACTGACAATTGTGAAACAGCAGAGAGTGAGTTTATGTTTTAAGGTTCCAAAATCGGAGGGCAAAAGTTTTAGAATAATTCACCATAATTTATTCATTTTTAAACAATACATGTACATGTACACGTGTAATATTTAAGATACATTCCATGTGCATGTACGAGGTTTGTTCAAAAAGTTTTGCGACTTTGTACAATAATCTGTTGGTATAGATCCAGAAGCAAAAATGTCTAATACATTAAAGACTAAATGTCAAATAATAGTGCGGTATTTTAGATATGAAAAAATGCATATCGCACTTGTTCCTCAAAAGCGTAACAACTCAAAATTTTCAAATTTTCACCTTTTGCAAAAAACCAAACAACAGAGGTCATATCTACCCACTGTAAAAATCTCCCTTTGACTTGTCTTCTTTTCCGTGAAAAACCCCGTTATGACTCTCTTTGTGTTTTTAGAATAACTACTAATAATAACAGAAATAGTTTTTGGCCTCTACTGAAAATTCATGAATTTTGAGTTGTTACGCTTTTGAGGAACAAGTGCGATATATTGTTCTTCTTTACGCATTTTAAATACTTTACAATGCGGCAACCTATTGTGAAACGGTTGTGGAATATGAAAAATTAATGCAAAAAGCGTATAAAAGTGCTTGTTTTGTAAAGATTTTTGTTTGAGGGTTTTAAACTTATCGGAGCATAATTTAAAACCATTAATAATATACAAAATATAATATATGGCACTTAAACTCTTAAAGTATACTTTGTTTTGACTATGAATATGCGCCATTATGTTTGTATATTGTAATTGTTAATAACATATTAAAAGTATTAAACATACGAAGTTTTTTTAGCTTGTTCCAAAAACTTTTGGGATGAAATCTACTGTTAAGTTCCTTAAGTAGAAGCGAAATGCAGATAAACGGTGCTTAGTAAAAAATAAATTCAGTAAAGTGCGACTTTGACCAGCACACGAAAGTTTTCGTACTTACACTAAACATGTAGTACTATGCCGAGTACACATCTGGTATTTCTTGTGTTGTCATTTTCGAAATGTACACAACGCCGTTCCCCTTATATGTTTTATATTGAAAGCAATGACACACAATGAAAAATATCGTAAATGGTAAACGTTGCTAACAGTATACACTACAGCGATGTCACTGAATGCCATAGTGTGTACTCGGCACTACAAACTTTAGCCTATATAATCAAATATCTTACCACATATAGACATTTTTAAAAATTTTTGCTTTGTTTTTTTAGTCCTAGTTTAGACGGGCTATCATTTGGAAGGAAAACATCTGGTATTCACTTTTGTTGTTTCATTTGCGTTCACACAGGCGAAAATGCTGCCGGTGGCATTCCAATATTATTGGATAATACCAACCATAAATGTGTATGCATGTATATGCAGGAAAGAATATGAAAACAAACCGCGTTGCCGAGTACCGAATACAAAAACGATTCTCTCTTCCCCACCCGAAAATTGCTGCCAAACTAAATGTTTGCCTTCCAAATGTTTTCGTGTCTGAGTTTAAGCACTATTTTCCCTTTTGTCTATATGTTTCAGCTATTGTTTTTTAGTTTTGGCGGTTTTTTTCATTGTGATGATTTATTTTTGATTATTTTTTAGTTTTTGCGATATTTTTAGTTTTGGCGATTTTTCAATTTTAGCGCTTTTTTCGTTTGGGCGATTTTTTTCGGGCTTTAGCGATTTTGTTTAGTTTTTGGCGACTTGTGTTGATTTTTTTTTGGCATTTCAGCTATGTGTTTTATTTTTGTTGATGTTTGTCATTTAAGCGTTTTTTTATTTTATCGACTTCTCCTTGCGACACTTTTTTAATTTTGGCATTTTTTAGTTTTAGCGTTTTTGTAAATGTGCGGAGTTTGCCTTTTACGGTTTTCAAGATATGTAAAGGGTGTTTTTTTAACCTAGATAGAACTTTAAATTGTAAAAAGTAACACAAAAAATTAAATTTTGATAAAACATTTTTTTTTATTTGTTTCAGTATACTCTGACAAATCATCATGAATAGACTCACGCTTGAAATTATCCAAATTTACTTTGAAAATCAGTCGTCGATTCGCGCAACTTATAGACGACTTCGTCATTTTTATGGCGTAAATAATCGTCCATCTGAACAAGCCATTCGTCGAACTGTGGATAGATTTCGTACCACATACTCTCTAGAGGATGCAATAACACCAACACGTCGAAGAAATGTGCGTAGTGAAGAGAATATCGCCGCTGTAAACGAAAGTGTGGAAGAAGATCCAATTGTTCGTGTTATTCGTGACATACGGCCAGCAGTGCTCGAAAAAGTGGCCCAAAATTGGACGTCCAGAATGCGCTTCGTCAAGAACAGCCGCGGTGCCCATATGCCCGAAATCATTTTCAAATGTTAATGTCACGTATTGATCTTTCGAATAAAAAAAAAATTTTGATTACAATTTAATTTTGTGTGTTATTTTTTACAATTTCAAGTTATATCGGGCTTAAAAAAACACCCTATACATTACAATAACTGATAGAATACCCTTAAATTTGGATTTTTTTAAATTTCAGTGTTAGAATGGTGTAGTGTGCATAAAAATATACTAACTTTGAAAATTCCAAGTGTCTATATATAATTGTCTGTATATTATCGGCCTGTTCCACGATGTCACCAGAAATCGTTCGATCGAATACTTATATTGAAAACAATAACAAATTTTCCAATGTTATTGTTGTTTACAATACAAGTTGTCGATCGAACGCGTTCTGGTGACATCGTGGGACAGGCCGTTTATTAGGATTGAAAAGTACTTCGTTGCTGGCTTTGAAACACCTTTCAATATGTTGCAGCGGTGAAAGTTTTACATGTTCCGTGGAAATTTCAGTTCCGTAGCTCTTACGGTTCTCGAAGAAACAGCCTGCCTGTGACAGACAGATAGTCAGACAGAGAAACAGACACACAGTCAAACAGACAGATACACAGACGGACAGACGGACATCGTAGCGAAAGTGTACGGAACCTTAAAAAGAAAAATTTTTGGAAAAAAGTGGACTTAGAGCCTTTGCATGTTAAGCCAGCGAAATGTCATATTAAATTTACTCGTATTAGATTGGAATCATTTTGCTCATGTATGATGTCTGGCATTGCTTTGAAATTCGAATAATAGACCAAAGTTGCTTGGTGTGAAGCAAGAGAACAACATAAAGTTTTATATTAAGGTGATCGATCATACGTGCTCTTTTTTAGAGGACAATCGTCTATTTGAACTAGCTGTCATCTATAAAATTTGTGTCCTCATTTTGTCATCTCTTTTATTATCAGTCATCTTTAATATTAACGGCCTGGCCCACGATGTCGACAATAAAGTTTCTTTCGCTTGCTTACATTGAAAACAAAAACAAAATAAGAGAATTTGAATTTGCCTTGACGACATACACTCAATAATAAAAAATTAAAAATGCAGTTGACGCTGTAGCAAAACATAAAAAAAGAAAAAAATTTCAACAATATCACAGCCCTGTACAAATTAAGCTTACCACGGTACACTCAAACCTGGTAAGCCCATAAATAAAATGAATGTATGGAGCTTGGTTGATAGTTACGGAATGCAAATGAAAGTGAGGATACATTGTTTCATCGATGAACACACATATAAATCATTCTTTTACAGCCTGGCCCACGATGTCGACAAGAAAGTTTCTTTCGCTTGCTTACATTGAAAACAAAAACAAAATAAGAGAAATGGTCACCCTTGCGACCACCTAGAGTTCAAATAAATTTTTACCTATTTTTTTTAATGTCATCTTTTGCTTTCTCCGAAATTTGGTCACCTTATATAGATTCATACATAAGTATATGTAGGGTTATCCCATGATACAATTATACAAGGTACTTGCACGACTACAACAAAATTGCAACACCAAGAAACACACGTATTTTGTTGGTAGAAACATACCTATAATTGTCAGAAGCAGATGTCTTTTGTTTTTAAAAATAACAATCACAGGGTAACTAAAGTACAATTGCAGAGGTGGCATTCATGCATTATTATAGTCATTCAGTGTTGCCAATATGTGTGTAATACACAGTGTGTAATTTTTACTCTCATCTGTAGGCCATGTAATGAAATTCATGTATAATATGTGTGTAATTCTACTTTGGGTTCTATTTTTATTTAATTTTGTGTTAATTTTAATCTACACAAAGCATGTGTAGTGTAATTTTCTTCAATGTGCAAATTCATTGGCAACACTGTAATCATTTTATTCACACACATACACTAACATTTTTGCAGCTTGTAAACAAAGTTTGACAACTTTCTGCATTGTATACATTAACAGGCTGAGCTTGTGCAAGTACCTTGTATAATTGTATCATGGGTTGTCCATTTTTAGGTTGCAAAAACAAAATTAAGCAAAGCACACATAAAGCTGCCATTTCGATGAAACTTTTTTGTTATAACAGTGCTTGGCCCTGCTATTCCGTACGACATACAATATCTTTGAAATGACCGCTTGTAGATTGCTTGAAGCAGCCGATCCTTTTGCGGTAGTTTTAGACCACTTTTTCGCACATTTTGAGCGGTATCTCGATGATAACTTAAAAACTATTGGTTTTTAAGTCCTGCAATGGTAGGGAATCTATGAAGACACGGTTTTTGGCGTAGCCCCACAAAAAAGTCTAACAGCGCCAAAACGCATGATCTTGGTGGCCAAGTGATGTCGCCAAAACGTGGTATTATGCGTTCTAGGAATATCCCATGAAATAAAGCAAAATTCGGTAGTGTTGTGAAGCTCTGGACGAAATACATTCATAATCGGTCACAGCGTGGAATCGACAAATTGAGATAATACGCCACACTTTTTTTTACTAACAGAAGCGATATTTTTGGCAGTGCGCACATTGCGATGATGCACGGGCCTAAACACATCTGTAACGCTTCGCGTCTATTCAAATTCATTTATAGTCTTGCCAATTCCTCCCACAGCAAGTCGATTATAATGGCCATAATGCTCTAAAAGTGGCCACCATTTTGAATGGCCACTTTTGTAGTAAGTTTTAAGTAGTTCTATGTGTTCTTATGCTGTTAAAAAAAACCATAAATGGCAAACCTTTCCCTAAATAAATGATAATTCAGATGACAAATATTTAACCGCTTACAGCCTTGCTAGACCGGCGTTTTTGAAAGCAATAAATGGATTACCCTGTATTTGCAATTTAAATTTTTGTTGTTACAGAAAATCAAAATCTTTTGGTTTTCACACTTTCTATTTCCTATGACATGTGGCTGACTTTTGTGTAAATAATAATATGGCTATTTTTTAATTTAAAAAAAATTAACATTTAGAAATATTTACGCTTAAAATTAACTTTAAAATAAATATGTAAACATACTAATATTTACATAAATATGTGTGTATGCATGTGTCTTTTTAAGTTCATGCACGAGTATGTATACAAAACTTTTAATACATTTTCAAATTCACTCTCGTTTTTTATGGGTATTTATTGCTACTAATCCGATAATAAGAAATGAAACACCGTACCGCATTCTTGCAACATAGTCATATCTAAAAAAAAGTGCGTTTTAGTAATTCGTCTTATTGAATTTTATTTTGTATAAAAATTTCATCATATGTCTTGTATCCTTTCCTTTTGAGAGAAGTAAATCTTTTGTAGGGCATTTACACCCGCAAAAAATCTAGCAGATTTCAATTAATATCTTAATGAATATCTTAACCGTTTTCGTTAAGTTTTTTTTTTTGACATTTGTCATATTTTACTGTTTTGCAGGAGAGTAATTTTAAGCGTTCAAGTAGATTTTCAGAAATTTATTTCTTTCACAGTTAAATTGGGAAATTCTCTGTTAACCTTTATTTTTTTAAGCAAACATCGTTCTGCACACTGTATGGAATACATTCAAGTTGAAATATACCTAAATTAAGTTATTAATCCAAATAAGATTAGAAGTCTAAAAAAAAATAGCCGCAAGTCATAGTGCTATAACTTCCTGAAAAACCACAAACATTAATTGAGATTTTAGCCAGAGGTACTTCCGAATATGCAGATTACGGAGGTAGCATTAACTTAAAATCAGCTTATCTCGACTTAAACACTTTTGCCTCTTTGCCACAGATTTTTTACCCTAAACTCCTTAACAGAAATTTTTCCAAAACTACATTCAAAAAACAGCAGTGCAGCCAATTCACGCACCATTTTGTGTACAGAGACAACCATAGTTATATCAAGTTCTACAAGATTTTAAGCAGATTTTTACCAAATCTAGATGTATGGGAAATATACTCGATTTTACCAGAAGTCTCGTTAGTACTAGATTTTGCTCAAATGTAAACTATAAATATCTTTTATTGTTTACTTATAACACTGTGCAACAACTTTCGGGTCATCGGCGTCGGCCTCAACAATTCAAATGTGAAATGAAAGTAGACCGTTAAGTAAACAGAACTGCCAAAAGGGTTTGAAAAGTTAGCTAGAACTAAATTTTTATGGCCTTTTAAAGTTGGGTCATTTTTGAAAAAAATTTTTACCATGAGTGAAAATTGAAAAAAATAATTAATTAATTAATGGAATGGAAATCTGCGTACTTAATGTCGCATTGAATCCAATGTGGAAAAATATATTGTTTTCTTTATTTCAACAAATGGTGGTAGGTATAGGCGTGGTCATATAGAAAGATATTTTAAATTTTGGATTCAATCAATCAATCTCATCCGGTGTGCCACAGGGGAGCATACTGGGCCCAGTCTTGTATTTGATTTATACTTGTGATATGCCTTTGAGCAGCAATATCCATACATCTACATTTGCTGATGATACAGCCTGCCTTAGTATGCACGAAAACCCTCACGAGGCTTCCCGATACCTACAAGAACATATTACACAGCTGGAATTATGGTTAAACTTATGGAGAATTAAGGTAAACGAACAAAAGTGTGTTCAGGTAACATTTACTCTGCGAAAAGATACCTGTTCACCCATTCGAATCAATAATCAAGTTGTTCCTCAATATTCGCATGTAAAATACCTTGGTATACACCTTGACCGACGGATAACATGGAAACAACATATTGACTCTAAGCTAACACAAATGAAACTAAAATTAACTCAGTTACATTGGCTGATTGGTAGAAATTCAACCCTGAGTCTAGATTGCAAACTTTTGATATACAAGTCGCTTTTGAAACCTATATGGTGCTACGGAATTCAGCTATGGGGCACTGCTTCAGCTTCAAATGTAGAGAAAATCCAACGAAGACAAAACAAAATTTTACGGTTAATAACATCGGCTCCATGGTACATAAGAAACTCAAATTTACATCGTGATCTAAATATGCCACAAGTGACTGAAGAAATTGCAAAATACTCAGGCAAATATTTAACTAAACTCGAGTCACATCCTAATCCGCTTGCTCGAAATATCTTGAACTTTACCGGACACATCCGCTTAAAAAAGAGGGACACAAGGGCTCTAATACTTACCACACCAGATGAAACTGTTTGAAATTATTTTTTTATTTTTTGCTTTCCACAACTCTTATTTATTATGAATTACTATCACTAAGTTTATGTCCGACACTGGTCGGGCCTAATAATTATATTTAGATTTAAGATTTGAAAACTTATTGTTAGTTCATTTTTGAAGATACAATAAATAAATATATGTATGCATAAAAAAAAAAAAAAAAATTTTTGGATTAAAATGCGCTACATGACATTCATTGTCTTTTTCAGAGAAATTTAAAACTATTCTGGATCAAATGAATCTGAAATTCCATTGAATAGTACAACTTATTTTCAGAATGTGAAAGAACGATTTTTAAAATTTTTTTTGGTGCAAAAAAATTTTCAAAAATGACCCAACTTCAAAAGGCCATAAAAATAAATTCGAGCTGGTCTACTTTCATTTCCCATTGAAATTGTTGAGGCTAGTTTTTCTTGTTGAACTGTGTAATTTGTGTGTAAAATAAAAACCGTGTGCTATATGTTTTGAATATGCCTGCTTCAAATTAATTTTCTGTGCAACTAATTTTTTATAGTTATTACTATGTCGCAGTAAAAGAGCGATAAGCATTTCTTTACTTGATATGTTGTCACTCCTGTGACTTAATACATGAATTCACATCTTGATATGTATTTTATGGCCATTTAAATAAACATTTATTAATCGTAATTTTTTTTTTATTTAGTAGTTGTATTGTACAAATAATTATTTGTACTACTGTACGAATATTTATTACAAAAACAGATATCCCTATATGCCAACGTATGTATGTATGCAAATATTCCTATAATTAATGAAAATTATGATATTTTTCCGTGTTTATAAAGGTAGCACTTTCAAAAGAAAAAGGTACTTGATACATATTAAATTTAATTGAACTAGAAATAATAATTTTTTAATATGGCTTAAGTTCATTATTTTCAATTCTTATTGAATGAAATATTTTATTTATTAATGTGATGTTCGAAAGAAGAGAGGAAAAAATTAAACTAGACTGTGTTTAGCTGGGGGAAATGTCGACATTATTCATTGGAATAACATTTTCTTCTCTAACTTTTATACGATGAATTAATTTTTAACTTTGAAGTGCAACCATTACGAAAGTTTTTTTTTCTTGTAAGAAGATCTTACCCAGCTGGAAAATTGGTCATTGATTACATACACAACGAAAGATGTAATGTATTATTTTTCAAAGCATGACAATGCATTACTTTGGAAGCGAGAATGTAATTTGATCTGACACAATAATTAAAAATTGATTAAACTCGTATTTTTCTTAAAGTTTACGGTACCTTTACTGCTGCCTTTTTATCGCTTACAAACTTTAAAATTTTTACTTCAAGACGCAGTTTGTGTTTGAACGCATTCCAGTAAAGTTTCAAATTGTATACATAACTTATGCAAACATTTTATTTCCAAAATATGATATAATGTGCAAGATCCACAGAATAAAATATTGATTATAATATTCAGGCAGATGAGATTCGCCGGATACATTCAATTAATTTATTACTTTTATTAGTATCTGAGAATTACTTACATAATTAATTATGAATGCAAAAGTAATATAATGCATAAAAAATTAACTCTAAAATGTATTCCCTGGACCTCTCGCCCAAAACACACACAAAGTACCTGGGAGTTATTTTGGATAGTAAGCTGACATGGAGGCCCAATATACAAGATAGAGTTAAAGAGGCCACCATTGCTCTATATGCATGTAAAAGGGCCTTTCGCCTACTCTTACGTATTGGACCTACATAGCGGTAGCTAGACCAATTCTACTCTGCGGAATACTTGTATGGTGGAGGGCGACTGAGACAAAAGCATACCTGAAAAAGTTGCGAAGTATCCAAAGACTAGCAGAGCTGTGCATCACTGGAGTTTTGAAAAGCACACCTACTGCAGCTTTAGACGTTATATTGGACCTTAAACCAATAAAACTAACTGCAGTGAACGTGGCATGCAAATCCGTTATCCGACTCAGGACAACGGGACAGATGTCGTAAAGATCATTTGTTCACAGTAAATTGCTGGAAGACATGGAGTGTAGCTCGGACTACATCATTCCAGTGATGAACTTTTTTGCCAAACCACAGATTACTATAAACGAAGAAGGCTATCTTGAAAGCCTTAACTATAGCGGTTCAGATTTCAACTTTTTCACTGATGGTGGGAGCTGCGGTTTACTGTCCAGAGCTCGGTATAGAGGAATCTTTATAAACTTCCAAGCGAAAATCTATTCAGTTAAAATGGCAGCAGAGTTAGCCTTCACCCCTCTAACCATGAATACGCGTGTAAATATGTATATAGACAGTCAAGCAGGTATTAAAGCAATTTCAGCTGCCTGCAATTACTCCTCGGTTGTGCTCATGTGTAGGAAGGCCCTAAATATGTTATGTGCTGGTAGACAAGTACATATATTCTGGGTCCGGGGACACATGGGAATTGAGGGAAATGAAATGGCCAAAAGGGGAATTCAATTACCGGGTGAGGTATATGTCCGAAAACCAATTCAACAACTTAAAGAGATCATAGACTCTAAGATGAGGGAAGAAGCGAAGAAATGTTGGCGTACGACGAAAACTTGCAAAACTTCTATGATCCCAAATCGACTAAATTCCTTTTATCATTAACTAGGAGCAACTGCAAACTTCTAGTGGGAGTTTTAATTGGGCACTGCTGGACGGCTTCGTATGCTGTCAAAATAGGACGAATACTTGACGGTACCTGCAGGAAATGTAAGTAAACAATGGAACATCTACTGTGTCATTGTCCGGCTCTAAGCCGCACTAGATATAACTGTCTTGGTGCTCACACTTTACGTAGTCTTGAACTTGTATCGAGAGTGGAACTGTGTAGATTGCTAAAGTTTGTTAAATCTGTGTGGGAGTCATTTGATACAGGCACCACGAACTAGGCTGCCATACTCACAGGTTCTCTTCTCATCTGCTGGTATCGCTAAGTATCAATCCCGGTCTATGCGAGGTCTTTGGACCACCCAGATTAACCTAGCCTAACCTAACCTATTCCCTGGACAAATTCAAGTAATGCACTACTTTCCTAGGACATATGCTGTGTTAACAGTAATGACTTCTGAAATGAAGAAATAGACTACTTTGCATTACCTTCTCGTTTCTTATTCGTTATTCTAACCCTACCAAGTGCCAAGTACGCAATCGAGGCATAGTAAATTGTCTCAGAAACTGATTTACATATGTTCCTTAGATATACTCCTATATACATTTTCGTAATGCTTGGATTTATCATTATTTTTTTTTATCTTTTCAGCCTTTGGTCACTTCCGCTATGTATTTGCCCACAACTGTATGCATTCAAAGTAAGTAAATTGAATTTTATTTTGTAGCATTTAACAATATTTGCGGTATTCGAATCAATGTTTTGTACTCAAACACATTTGACAAAGTTTGGCAGCAACAAAAAAAAAAAAAAGAATTTTTAATTCTTTTGAAACAATTTGCATAAATTTTTTCAAATTTTTTTTTTGTTCTTCGTTGCGACTGAAGTGTGTGTGGTGGTTGATAATTCGATATTGATAGTATGTACCGTTGGCTGAAATGCAAAACCATTTAAGTAAAAAAAAATTAAGAATCACATTTTTAATTAATTATTGAGTATTACTTCGAAATATGTCTCTACAGCTTTTGTTTTAACTTTATCATAACAATCAGCCGCATTTAGAATGAAAATAAAGAAACTTTACTTCAGCCACTAGAATTATTTTTGTTTAGTTTCTTCTCTCTCCTATAAATTAAAAAAAAAATTCTTACATGATTTTGCATTTCAGGTAACGATATGTATTTACTTTGTTTTAACCACTAATACATGTGTAAAAATTTTCATTCATTCATCTACTGGAGTACGTGTCGCTTTGTTCATGTTCGCCTGTTGGTTCCATTCTTCCATTCGGCTGGCAAAATATATCCAAGGTGTGAATTAATTTGCTTCGATTCTTTTACCTTTTGAATCGGAGTTTCAAGCAGCATTATTGCACACGAGGAGACAGAATAAAAAAATAATTATAAAAAAACTACAAAACAAAATAAATGTTGTCAAGAAAAACTTTTGAAGTCAATTCTTTGAAGCAACAGCAAAACGAAAAATTAAAAAATAGAATCCTTCGGCTGTGGTCTTCTTGATTTGTTTCTGTTTTTATCTTTTCTTTTTTAAGCTTTGTGTCTTAAATTTGTTTCTCTTATACGAATATATGGTTTTCTAGTTGAGGTTCTTCCAAGTTTGCACCTTTTATGATTGGTTTCACGAATTGGTTTGGGATTGGCACGGACGTCGTTGGTTTTAATTTGAAAACTTCTGAGCACATGTTCGGTCAAATGACCTATAATTGTAGCTCCTTTAACCACGAGACTAACGATACGATACAGGCTTGTACTAAAGCATTTGTATCACTCTTCAAAAGCTAATTGTTGTAAACATTGATGCCATTTATTGGTTATTTCAAAACTATTTACCGCTTAAATAAGAAATAAGGTCACTCTAAGTCGTCTACGGCCGCTTTCTTATTTGCTTTAGTTTTTTTTATTAAATAAACAGACATGCAGACATTTTGTATATTGGTCACTTTTATCATGCAATCTCATTGTTAAATTCATCTGCTCAAATGTGTATTTGCCTCTATTTTATTTTTTGCTAAATTTTTTGATTTTTTTAACACCTCAGCAGAGATATAAAAGCAAAAAACAAACTTAGTTTTAGTCTGCCAGTCTTTGATTTGGTATGTTGACACTTATTTTTTGCCTTTCAGTCAAACAATTTATACCTCAACAACTCCCCAAGGATAACCAGGAGTGTAAAGAATAAAAAAAGAACCAAAAGTATTGAATCAATTTCATTCACAAAAATTGAAATCGCTTTAACCAAACACAAACTCTATGCCATCCATGGGTCCTTCATTCAAGTGAATGAATCTCAAAATTGAATGACAAACGGAAATTCATTTATTTAGTTTTTTTTCCTTTAATTTCATCTTGACTTTTTGCTGATTGTTGTATAGTTGTTGTATTTTCGTTTGTTGTTAGTGACATTATCTGTACCATGCCTAAGCTCCAGCAATCAAATACAAACAAGCTGTTACTGACTGTCTGCCCAAGTGGCTGACTGAGTGACTGCATCGGTATCTGTGTGACTGGTGGTAACATTGCTGCACGTATTTAGATTATTATTATATTTTTCTGTATTTCGTGTGTTCCACATTGTACTGGGTTTCCTTGCAGTCTTTACTTGGTTGATTTTTTTTTTTGGTCAATGTAAGTGCAAAAGGAAATATTTTTTCTCCAATTGGCAAAGCTTAGTAGAATGTCATCAAATCCTTGTTTATATTTTCCTTGTGTTGATTGAAAAGATTTCTGGAAGACATTTAATTCTTTTCTACGCCCTTTCACTTCTTTCTGTGGCTATTGAAATGGCTTAGTTATGTTCCAGAGTTAAATGTCAAGTGGAAAAATCAATTGTTTTGTTCTTTATTATTTTTATTATAAAACTTAAATCAGTTTTAGAACATTTAACTGTGATATGTTTTAAAAGGTTAAGTTGGGTTCTTAACAGGCTGCCGGCCGGTTCTTTGACAAACCGGATCACTTGGCTCATTGTAGGTCCTGTCATGCTCCTGGGCGACAAAAAGAACATAAGAAGTTTTCCTTGTCCATCCCATATGCGTGGCACTAAACCAAACTGTGCAAAGTCCTTCAAAAAATGAAAAGCAAGAGCGGGACTTTCTCTTCTTTGTCAACAACAGAAATCATTATATTCTCAGCTGAAATACAAAACCACGTAACTAACAAAAAATAGAAAATCGAAAAACATCTGGCTAAAAATTTTCAAGCCTGGATCACAAAAATCAGCAGAACTTAAAACGAAAAAAGGAAATATTACTTCAGTCACTTGAATAATTTTGTTTAGTTGTTCTTTCTCCTATAAAATTCAAAAAAGTGTAAAGTGATTTTGCATTTCAGCTACCGTAATGGAACATTTCATCTCCTGAAGTAAAATAAAAAAAGTCCGATTATAATATTTTCCGTATTATTGTTTAATAAAAAAAAATTATACCATAAAAGAATTATTTTCGTATAGATACATATATGACTTCCATGATATGCGTGACATTTAAGTGACGCTCTTCTGTCAAAACTTTTAATAGCCATATTGCTGAACTGGGTCGAAATTTTATTGTTACAGAGCAAAATATCCATCTCCAAGATACTGTGTTCAAGTAGTTTAAAATAATTCCAAGGAGAGTAATTTGCGTGGGTTCAAATCTGATCATTGCTTTTTTTCATTGCTTTGATTGATTAAAAAAGTATAAAAAAGTTAATGACACTTGGTCGTATATCAGAAAAAAGTGAAGCCAAATTGCAGAACACAAAGTTGCAAGTGAAGTCAGCAATTATGACGTTTTTCCTACCTGAAAAACTTTTTGTTTTAATAATCTATTTAATGCATTCAATTAAAGAATGTCACACTTCATGCAAACAAAAAAAAAACACACAAATGCAAAAAATAGCTGGTCAAACCTTTAAATGGAGAAAAAATTTTTAAATGGAAATAACTTGTCACCAAATCCTCGGTGTCATTTATTTTTCAAAAGTATAAAAACAAATCGCCACCAAGGAATTAACAATGCAGGAAAAAAGTAATCAGTTTGTATGTAGTTTTTGTTGTTGTTGCGTTATCAAAAACTAAAAATCGTTAAAGAAAAGTTTTACCTACCGCGCATTTTTTGTTTTTTTTTTTGCACAAAATAAAAGAAGCTTATAAAAAATATATGAATGCGACACCAGAAACAACTTGCAATCGAATACTATTGATCTTTATTTTGCTCCAAAACAACAGGCAATTGCAACAAAACAGTCGTAGCAACAAAATTCACAGACAACAACAGTAGTTAAATATTTTATGGGTAACACAATCCAGACAGACGAACAGACGAACGGACATGTGGACGGGCAGGCAAATATGTATACATACGAGTACATGGCTGGTGGTTGTATTGGGGCCGCACGGGTGTCAATGAATGTTCGTTTGTACGCAGGAAGCATTTGTGTTCTCTTTGGTTTATAACAAATGCAACATTTATGTTTATTTATTTTTTTGGGTCTTTTGTTGATTTTTTGTGAGATATTTTTTTTGCTGGTATACACAGTGAAACAGGCTGAACGTACATATTTATGCGACATTTTAAATTTGTATGCCAACGTGCCAGAACCAATAAATTTTAAGTTTCAAGTGTTTCAGTCCAAAAATCAATTAAATATGTAATTGATTAAATTAAACTTTTGTTTAGAAATTTAATTTAATTAGAAGTTTCATTGACTCAATAAAATTTTTAATTGATTTTTGGGTTTTTCCTTCAAATTAAACGTGCTTATCGCAGGAAATTTTTTTTTCTGTCTAGGCAGACTTCTGCTCTATATAATATTAATATAAATGTCACTAAATGCCTTATTCATAAAAAAAATAATGTTGTTTTATAAAAGGTTTCTTAATCAAACTTCCATAGATAATTTGTTTTATAAAGCGTTTATAAACTAAAAATATTTATTACGAATAAAACTGTCAGACTTTTATATTGCTTAAAATACCATTTTGGCTTAGAAAAGCAATTTTCATCTTGTCCCACTGTAGCCTGTTATGACCAAACGACAATATCTACAACGTTGCAAAAAGTGACAGTGAGTGTGAGGTAAGTAAGGTGCCTATAAGAAAAGTAATATAAAAAATAAACTTTTTTTAACATCGCGACCGGATGTACCAAATCAGATTTTGTATAAATGTACACACTTGTATTGAACGTTTTCGTTTGAGTGTTAGTACACTCAGCTTTTTGTTCATGTTTCGCACTCTTACAATTTTTCTTAGTTGTCTTTTTATGTTTTTCAAATTTCATTGAAAAATTCAACTAAATTGTTGGGGTATATATTTTGTGTCATACCCCAGAAAAAATGACAATACAAATCATTAGTTACTGCATTGATGAACTCAACTCGAAGTAGTTCCATTTCTGGTGAAACCTCAATGAATTTAACACAAAGTTGTCATAGGACGGAAGCCATCCAAATAACCGAATCGTATTCACTTAAAAGGTTGTCTAGAAGAATTTTTGATATAAACAACAGCCTTAGAATATTAAATCTTAAGAAGTAGTTCCGTTTTTATTTTTTTTTTTTCTGCGACATAATAATAAAATATTAATAAATATTTTTGGGGTATTCACACCAGTGTCTTAAGTGTCATAATGTCTTAATATTTTAACATAGTTTATAATTGTAATTTATGAGGGCTTGCTCACAGCAGTCATATTTTTTCGTCTTATTGCTTTAAAATATGTTAGTTGATAAATTTGATTGATGATTTGAATACCCTAATTGAATTTTCGCAAAATTTTAATTTTCATTTATTGTACTAACTAGAAATACACGTTTGAAACTTACAGCTAAGTTTAAAATATCATTTTTAGAATTCAGGGATTGGTTAAACAACTAGGAAATGTGTCAAACTTTTTACTTGTCTACGATGTTCTAATATAAATTCAAACGTTTGTGTATTCAGGGACTTTATAACATAATTTCATGGCGAATATTTTCGTAGAACAGCTTTACATGCGATGTCTCCTTCTTGTGGCACTTTTTGTAATTTTTTTCGAAAGGCACAAAAAGACACAAACGGCTAAAGCTATATGCAGATATCATATATATATATATATACGAGGTGTGTTCAAAAAGTATCGCGAATTTTGAATTTTCGCTGGTTACTTATATTCGAATTTGGTACTCATGTCTCTCATTTTGTGTGAAAAACGAAATTCAGTGCGCGGATGCATTCCGAATGTTGACTGTGGCATACGGAGAAGCTACCTTGGACCGAAGCAACGTTTATCGGTGGTACAAAATGTTCTCAGAAGGCCGAGAAGATGTGAACGACGAAGAGCTTGCCGGACGACTGAGCCCATCAACAATAGATGAAAAAATTGATGAAGTGAAGAAAATGGTATTGGCCAATCGTCGAATCACCATTAGAGAAGTTGCTGAGGACCTAGACATATCGATTGGCTCGTGCTATTCAATTTTTATCAATGAGTTGGGCATGAGATGGGTCGCCGCGAAATTCGTACCAAAATTGCTCAATTTCGACCAAAAAGCATCGCATGAAAATTGCTAATGAGCTATTGGACTCTGTCCGCGACAACCCAGATTTGCTCCAGAGGGTCATAACTGGTGACTAATCGTGGGTTTATGGTTATGACGTGGAAACTTAAGCTCAATCATCTCAATGAAAGCTGCCGCCCGAACCAAGGTAAAAATCGAAGACGAGCCAAAACACGTGCAAGCAAAGCAGCTGTCAACAATTAACTGAACATTAAAAATGGCCGAAAATGTCGGCATACGTGAGAGACTGAGTACCAACATAACGCCACAAAAAAAAAACAAAATTCGAATATATGTACATAAACTGCGAAAATTCAAAATTCGCGATACTTTTTGAACACACCTCATATGTACGAATTTTTTCCTGGTTTTTGCTTATTTTTCTTGGAGCACACGGAACGAAATTAAAGTTCCAATTTAATAAATTTGTACAGAAAAAAATAAATAAAAAATAATTATGGAAGCTAAGAATTATTTCGTGATAAAAAATGCTTTTGGCAGTATGCAATTCATTTTATGCTATGAAATTGAATTTTTATGCTATTAAAAAATAATAGGGAAGATTTAAAAAAATTTAATTTGGAATTTATACACTACATTTGCTGAATGTTTGAATTATTAGATTTTTTACTTTTTCTTAAGTTTTTATTAAATTGCTTGTTTACAAAATATATTCAAACAATGAATAACTACAGCATGTATTTTAAAAAAGAAAACTTTTCTTCAAGTGTAACTTTATTTTACTCTCATTTTTCTCACCAATACAAACATATTTTATTTTGCAGATCACTGCAGAAAATGCGAATAGTACAAATGTAGTGATTTACTAGTGACATTGTCAGTAGCACTACTGACCAGGTGTACCGCAGCCAATGTAATCGCCTATTGACATTTAACATTAGCTTGTCATTGAAAATCCACCACTAGACTGTAGCACTACTGACTAAGTAGTTTTTTTGTGGCCACATGGAGACATTGGCACCAAAGATTCACTAGTAAATTTTAGGGGCTCTAGTCTACAATATCGATGTATCCTCGCTCTACTTACGTATGGATCTTAAAATGTGACAAATCTTTACCTGATGACACAAAATCTTCCACAGGGTCAAAATTTCCATAATTAGCACCTTCCACCTAAAACTCTTCAATTTTCACATTTTATATTTTCATACAATATTGATTGTTATTTTATTTGTTTTTTTTATTATTTTTTTGTGTATTATGTTTTTAATTATTGTTAAATACATTTATATATGTATATTAACCTTATAATTATATTTCTTAAGATAATTTTTATAAACACTTAAATTTTGCTTGACGTCACGTTTATTTTCAACAAACATTAGACGCTCTGTTGACAATGTCACCAATATAGTCGACAAAAGTGGTGACTTGGGGACACTTAACCCCATGTTTTCTGCAGGGTGATCTAAGAAAATGTTTTACACATACTATGAAAATGTTTCTTACATACAACGAAACAGTTTTCAGAGAAAACATTTTTTATTGAAAAAAACGTTAAAAGTGTTGAATGCACGCTGTGTTTATAGTGCTGTTGGCTGAAATTGAGGAGTGCGAGTTCGTTGCACTGAGCGATTGTCAATGTGGTAGTATTGTGTCGTTATTGAGGTAAAATAATTAATAAAATCTTGGTATACAGTTTCAGTTAATGTGCTTCACAACATTTACAAAAAGTGCAATCAATGACTTAATATCATATGTATTATGGCATTATTTAATTTTTCGAATGAAAGAATTTCACGAAATCAATGAAGTGTTTTATATTAAACATGTTCATTAATGCAATGAAATCTTACGTTAGCTCGTTATTAATGACAGAATTCATTCATAGCTAACACGGAGTTTTTCCTTTCAGTTCGGGGGTCAGAAGCCCCTTGTGTTAGTCGAGCACTGGTATTATTGATACACTACCAGTTAGTCTACCCACTGTCCCGACTGAATTTCCACAATGTGACTTCCCCCCCACCCACACCATGAACTGATGGCTGTATCCACCCTTGGCCGTGACTTTCTAAATAAATTTGAAGAATTTACAAGCGTATATTTATGATCAAACAACTAATACAGAGCTGAGCACAAATGAGAATATTAATGCATGTATATTAAATATACTTGAGCATCTGACAACCTTATGACAATTTAATCCTTACTTGAACCTTGAAAACAAAACATTTGCCTACATCAAGGAAACTTGGCCACATCTCTATAAAAAAAAAGAAATAAGTAAAATATGTTAAGCAATGAATTAATTCACCGCCTAACAAAGTATTTGCCTACATACGGCAGAGTTCTCTCAATTTACATGTTACATTTATGCATATAATTAATTTGCACTTTTAGTGTTCAATTGTGTTCGATTGTTAGACAATTTAATTTAATTAAATTGTAACCTCCGACTCATCGGTATATGAATATTTAATGTTTTTTTTTTTAATAAAATAGCGTGCAAATAGAATTAAATGGAAAATTTTTAACAAAAGCAAAAACATGTGTACTTACATATGTAAATAGTTTCAGTATGAATGTGAAACAGTTCGAGCAAGTTTAGGGACTCTTCCGCCTGTCTGCGCTTGAAGTGGCAAAAAACAACAATGATTAATTTATGAGTTGTATTGCAAAGAAATACAAAAAAATTATGATAATTTAAAATTACGCCTAACAACGGACGTCTATGTAATGCCGAGTAGACATCTGGCATTTCTTGTGTTGTCATTTTCAAAATGCGTGCGTGTTTTTTATATCGATACCAATGCCACACAACGAAAAATATCGGAAATAACAAACGTTGCCACTAATACACACTATTGCGATGTCACAAAATTCCATAGTGTGTACGCGGCATAAGTAATAAAGCAAATTGCAAATAATTGAATTCGTATTGCTTAACAGTCTGTACATAATTACTAAATGCATTTGTTGTTGTTATGGCCTTTATAAATTAACACAACATTATTACTTAAATAAGCACGCACACATACACACACACACACGCGAAATACGCAATAATGCAACACTTTATTTAATGACATTTTAATTAAAAATGATTAACAATTAAAATTAATTTATTTCAAAAGTATGCAGACGCAATAGATAATGTGGGTGAACTATTTAATTTTAAATGTGTAAATAAGTAAATAATCATAAGAACACGAGAACAAGTTATTATACAGTGAATTGTTTGAAGCTAAATAATTATACAATGCAATTGAAGATTAACTTGTAGTGGTCAGAGGGAGAACTGTAGTCGGTAGCAGTTGTTAGACATTTGAACATTTTTGACAACATAAATAAGTTGTTTAATGATTTATTGGAATATTGTAGACAATGAAGACGAAGTACAATATGTAAAGTACATTCTGTATATCCATACATACTCGTACATATGTATGTTTGTAAATGAATTGTAGTTCACTTGCAGGTACTTTTTCGAAACCTAAAAAATTAAATTTTCAAACACATCAAAGCTGATAAGGAACGCGTAGCAGCTTTGAAGGCTTGCTAGTGTTTTTTTTATAATGAAATATAACTCGATAAAAGTATAGCTTAGTTTTCATCCTTACTATGAAATATTTGCTCCAAAACATTTTTAAATTCTTTTTTGAAACTGCATTCGTGTCCACACAGTAAAGTTTTTGCTTTAAATCTTACGGCCTGGCCCACGATGTCGAGAAGAAAGTTTCTTTCGCTTACTTACATTGAACACAAAAACAAATTCTCTTGTTTTGTTTTTGTTTTCAATATAAGTAAGCGAAAGAAACTTTCTTGTCGACATCATGGGCCAGGCCGTTAATCACCCTTATCGGGAATAAAAGGCGAACAATTTGTTCACGTGAAATATTTCCCGTGAACAAAAAAATGGCGAACAACAAACACTACAACAACGCATACATTGGCGATCACAATTTTAGCTAAAGGGAACACTTTTCATGTGAACTTTTATTCCCGATAAGGGTGAATATATTTTCTTATAGATATATTGTTCATGCGAATGAGATGAGGATGACATACTCAGCAAGAACTACATGTACATAAAAAAGTACCAATTCCTTTCATCCCTAAACTCAAAAGTTTCCCATCAAATGTTTTTAAGTAAGGACGAGAACTTAATTATTTCCAGTTGAGATTTAAATTTAAATGAATACCATATATTTTTTTAATTACAGTCTTGAAATATTAGCGCTTCATACTGCTCCATGATTCCATCTTCATGAACGTGCTCGAGTATTTTCTTACAACTTGTTCAAAGGCACTCGTACTTTTTAACATACATTAGAGAGCGGATCAATAAGTCCGTGACTTTTTGAATGAAAGACAGTTTTTTTTTGCAAAACAAAAATTTATTTTTCAACATAATCGCATTTTAACTCAACAGATTTAGTCCAACGTTTCTTCAGTTTTTCTATCCCTTCCAAAAAATAGGATTTTTCGAGGTCCTTAAAATAGGCATTTGTTTGGTCAATAATTTCATCTTTGGAGCTAAATCTCTTTCCACCGAGCCATTTCTTTAGGTTTGGAAATAGGAAGTAGTCAGTAGGCGTTTAATCCGGAGAATATGGTGGATGAGGTACCAATTCGTAGCCAAATTCATAGAGTTTTGCCATTGAGACTGCACACGTATGCACCCGTGCATTAACTTGATGAAAAAGAACTTTTATCTTGGCCATATGGGGTCGTTTTATTTTTAAACCCTCATTAAATCGGTATTATAGGTTGACATAATATTCGCCGGTTATTGTTTTTCCCTTTTGAAGGTAATCGATGCGGATTATCCCGCGTGCATCCCAAAAACCTGTTGCCATCACCTTATTGGCCGACAAACTTACCTTGACCTTCTTCGGAGCAGGCTCACCTGGAGAAACCCCGTTGTTTAGACTGCTGCTTGGTCTCCGGAGTACAGTAATGAATCCATGTTTCATCCACAGTTGCAAAACGCCGCAATAACTCATTCGGATTGCGGTTAAATAACTCCAAAAAATCCATTGAAGTTGTCACACGTTTACGTTTATGGCCAATTGAGAGCAAGCGCGGCACCCATCTTGCAGACAACTTGCCTAAACCCAGCTGATCACTTAAAATCGAAACCAAACTGCCATATGAAATGCTTATGGAATTAACAATCTCACGCACTTTTACTCTTCGATCGGCCAACACCATATCGTGGATTTTTTTTTACATTTTTCGAGGCTCAATTGGCTGTCCAGAACGTTGAGCGTCATTTGTACTTGTGCGACCACAACGAAATTCAGTAAACCACTTTTTTACCACTGAAATCGATGGTGCAGAGTCCCCATAGCATTTGTCGAGCTTTTCCTTGGTTTGATTTACGGTTTTTTTTTTGCAAAAAACACTCGAAATTCACTTTTTTTCATTTTTAGAAAAATACACGAGGTTGTATGTTTTGAACAGCTGTTGAACGCAAAGTAAATGACGACACTTGCTAAAAATTTGACAGTGGTCGATTAGCAGGGGGTAGTTGATGGGAACAGTGTTGCATTTCTTATAACTACGAAAGAAGTTCGAAAAGTCACGTTCATCCGCCCTCGTATGTATATAGTTTTTTGAAAAAGTTCCTTTTCAAAAGATATTTTTGAGCAGATTCTTAAAAAACACTGTTTAAAAAAGATATTTTTTTACTTTTAGCTTAGTTACTTTTTTTAAAAGAGTATTTTTTAGAAATTGTGTTTAACACAAAAGTTTATTATTTTTAAAGCAACTTTTTGGAAAAATATATTTTCAAAAGATACTTTGTTGCATTTAAAAATGCTGTTTTTGAAAGGTACTTTTTTTCGAATAGAGCATTAAAGTACTTTTGAAAAAAATTAAATTAGCGAAAATATAATACTAAAAATGTTAATTGTATAAGAAGATTGTTTTGCTTGTTTTGAATTGTTTTGTTTGAATTGAAGTAAAGTTGTTTTTTTAGTTATAACAAACTAATATACAAGTAGTTTTGTTATGCAACTTTCTTAAATTTCGTTTAGGATTTATGCATTTATTTATTTTATTATTGAAAAAAATATACGTATTCGCCTAAACTTGGCGAATACCTAAAAATGGACGAATATTCGGGAATTCGAATACGAATACGAACATTCGTGCAAAGAAGCAATGCATACTGATTGTGTATCGTACATCTGTCATACATGTGCCGAAAAAAGCTTAATGAAAAACTTTTTGATTCAGACACGTATTAATTGATTTAAACAGTTTTCAATATATAAAATTTGGGTTGTATAAAATTTTTTATTAGTTGTGTATGAAACTGTTTAACTTAATAAATACCTGTGTGAATCAAATACTTTTTCATTAGTAATTAGTGGTTACGCTTTTTTGGGTACATGTTTGCCAGATGTAAACTCGGCCATACTCACATTTGAAACGTTAAGCTTCTTGTTCACAAGAACACAACTTCCGACATGAGTTCTTTCTCCTACTCCACCTTTATGTTAGTTTAAATCAGTTGTATTATTTCTTAAAATAAAATGATGAAAAAAAAACAAATAAATAAATAACGGGTTTTCTTACCAGTTTGCTGCCGTCCACCCACCTACACCTTGTCAAAGTAAACATTTATTTTTTTCTATCTAAGAAAAAATTTAACTAATTGTTAAACAGACATTTAAGTTCGATCTGTAATGAAGTAAAACATGCGACAAAATTAATTTCACTCCACAATCAGGGCAATTAAAACATGAGGTACTTTAAGGAGGGAAAGCAGCTACAAACAATAGTGACTACAAAATTAAACAAAATGATTTGAACAACACACCTTGTTCGCTTGTTAATCAAACTTAGTGAATATTTTTAGATAAAATGAATGTAAAATTAAGAAAAGAGGTAGCCAAACAATTTGAAGTCATTCAATATTGATATTAAAGCTAAAATATTCTAATTTTTATTTTATTTCAAAAGTACGGTTTACTTCTGTGAAACACGGTAGATCAGCGTTACCGTTGAGAAATTTCAAAAAGGGATTTAAAATAAAAAATTGGCACAAAAAAGGGGATTTTGAAAAAAAAGTCGCAACGTTTTCATAAAGGCATTTATTTTAAACAAAACATTGGAATTTGGTAAAAAATTAACAGAAACATAACAGAAAACAATCAGTTCATTTACAAAAGGGGTAAAATAATAAAATAAAATATAATAATAATTAACATTAAAACTAAACAACAATTCTTTAGAAGGTACATAGAAGCAAATTCATATACATATGTAAATATTTATGTAAATATTAAGTACTTAAATAATTTAACGTATAGTTGACCTTTGGAATGTTTGGATTTTCATTTCTTACGGATGACCTCAAGCCGAAACTATTGTTAAATTATAAAGTATTTATTTATAAAAAAAAGTGGCAAAAAAGGGGATTTTTGAAAAAGTGGCAACAAAAGTCGCACAAACGGTAACGCTGCGGTAGATATGTATGTTCAGAAAAATTTGTTGCTAACACCGTATAATAGAAGGGCGTGCCGTGCGAAGAACTAGAATTCATTTGCAAAACTTGACAACCTGCAATAACATTTTTATGATGGTCTTAATAGATACGTATTAAAAAGGGGGATTCCGGTCAAAACGTAACTTATTCGGCTTATTAATTTGGATTTTGTCAATACTCCAATAATGTTTCGGCACACATGTTTGTGCACTATTTGATTCAGACACGTATTTATTAAATTAAACAGTTTCATACACAACTAATAAACAATTTTGTAGAATCCAACATGATTGGAAACTGTTTAAATCAATAAATAAATGTTTAAATGAATAAATAAATAAATGTCTGAATCAAATAATTTTTCATTAGTAGTTAGTGGTTACGTTTTTTTTAAGCACATGAGTAACACACAAAAAAGTAATATGTATAAGTTTGTAATATTAATTAAAATATTTGTAATATTAATTAAAAAATTAATTAAATTTTCACCTATAAACAATCTGATAATATCAATTAAGTTTTTCCACTCAAATTAATTAATACAATTAAAAATTTAATTGAATCAATTAAATTATTAATTGAAAACATTAATTGGTGAATACTTTTTTCTGTGAACAATACCTTGTTACAACATAAATACAGGGTGTCCGCCGGGAAGGTATACTACTTTGTTTGTTTATAATATTTGATTAAATGAAAGAGAATGGATCTTATAATGATAAATACTTTATTTAATATCGGAATACAATACCAAATAAATGTCCGCCTCTGTTAGCCTTACAAATGCTAGCCCTTTTGAAAACATTTTTCTTTACATTCTCACACATTTCACGCGGTATTTATTAATTTCATCACGAATATTTTGTTTGAGTTGCTCAATCGTTTCTGGTTTGTTTGCATAAACCTTGCTTTTCAGATATCCCCACAAAAAGAAGTCCGAAGCAGTCCAATCAGGCGACCGTGGATGCCCATCAACATCATCATTTCTTAAAATAACTTTTTGTGGAAAGAGGCACCGTCTTGTTGATATCACATGTTAAATTTGCCACGTGTCTACTTCACGACTGTCAAATATGAACTGTCAAGACTAATGTTTACCAAAATGGCGGCAAAACAAAGTAGTATACCTTCCCCACGGACACCCCGTACAATTAAGAATGATTTATTTGCAAATGAATAAATAGTTGCATTAAGAAAACAAACATTTATACAATTTTTTCCACATACTCGTATTGTTGTACTATTGCTGTACTACATTGTTTATGAACTGCAAGTTAAATATTTAAATGGTTAGTAAATTTAATAATGTGTTAATGGCAAAGCTTAGCTTTTAATATCAGCTTAGATATTACACACTCATTCATATCGAGTTCTACAATTCATTTATTTTTCATCCATACTAGTTTTATATAAACTACATATTTATTAAAAAGAAAGAAAAAAATTTTATTATGATCTTGTATCATAATACCAGAAGTACATTTTTCTAGTAGCCAATAGTTTCATGAACATAATCAGCAATTGCTCAAAGATTACTTTTTTGCGCGTTTGATAAAAAACAAACATAATTTTTTCATAATCATTCATTAGACTTAACTTTGGTATACTTCGAAATTGTTGCTTGCAAAGTGCCTGTACTCGTATGTATATGCAAAATCGTTTATGTGTTTGTTAGCAACCCATGATCTACGCAGCTATAAGAGCTGTGGAACTTAAATATTCAACACAGTAATCGTTAGTAATCCCACAACTTTCTTTTCCATACAAACTAAATAACGTCTGCATAACTTTTCCTCATAAACTCCATACCATCTGCATTACTGCACAGCAGTTATGTAACTACTTTTGCAGTCGTAATAAAACAAAGTAAATTATTGGGTATGCGGCGCAGTAGTTAACACACAGAAGAAAAATATCAATGTAAAATCAACATGCAAAAATTTTAATTAAGAATCATATTAAATTTATTAGAAATAAAATTTACTACATTTATTATTCGACATATTGTCATAAGTTTATTTTAATTGAAATTTATTTGCTGGTGCTTAAGCATTGTCTATATATTTCATTGGTGCTTAGCCCACTACGCTTATGTTTCATTTGTGATTTTCAAAAACATGTATTATTATTTGTGAATTCTCAAATAGTTTTTGAAAGTCTGTGCATAAGATAAGAGGTTTGTGACTGTTCAAAATGTGGTTGAAGTCTACTGATGATTTGGCTAAGCACCAATGAAATATATAGACAATGCTTAACCATCAGCAAATAAATTTCTATTTGAAATAAAATTTTTGTTTATTTGTGTGGGTGTTTATTTCCTTTGTTCCTAGCGATAATGAGCTGTTGTGTGATTTTTTCTTATTTATGGTTACATATTCTACTCAGTAAATTTGCAGACTAGACCATATGTCCATGATGTTATTAACAGTATTCTTAAAAATGTTTTGTGACTGACTATACCCGACCTATGCCTTCACATAGGAAGTAGCAACGTGGATGTCAACGAAATTCTACAAAAGAACCGCTATACGGTTATCCGTGGCAAATCAGTCAACCTCTCGACACACACAAGCCTGACCACACTAAATAAATAATTACGATGACGCGAGAGCTGTTCTTTAGCCCAGAGCTGCTTAACGACAAGAATTTTTCTTATTGGGTTGTTGTTTGGTTTGACCTTCGTGTTGTGAAAATAGAGAGAGATTTTCAAAACACGAAACTGCACAACACTCACGAAATCAAATTGAATAGCAAAAAAAGCATTTTTTTTATATTCAAATAGATACATATTTTTGTTTAATTTCAGAACTTTAAGCTTAAGACCCTCTACACTATCAAAATATTTTATGGTTTTACATGTTGGACGATACAAAATATTAAATTTTTTCTTTATTGGAAATTCATCCATACATATTTTAACATCACAAATAGTTTCTTGTTTATAGTGTCAATTTTGCTCAACACAATACGACCCGAACATGCACGAAATCAGATTTTCTGTCACGGACACTTCGTGTTGAGTCGTGCGTGTTCGTGTCACGAAAACAACACGACACGCGCCCATCTCTAGTAGGCGGTGTATAATTCTCGCACTCGGAGTATCGCTAATTCGATTCCTGCCGTAGACTCTGGTTGTTTCTGCAGAAAATCCAAGGGAGCTTTGAAATTTGTGTTGTATTTTATTTGCAACTTTAGTAATATTAAAATAAAATGTATATTAAATCATATAAGTTAATTAATGTATATCTAAAGCAGAGATAAGCAAAATGCCACCCTTGGGCACTTCCTGTATTTTCATTACATTCGTACAAGCATGCATTTTACTCTCTTTCATGTTTGCTTGACATTTACCATCCTACACAGTCACTCGATCTGTCAAATATGACATGTGTGCTAATAAAGTATGGTGTGTACCACAGAAGATACACAGAGTTGTCACGAGACGGAAGATAATTGAGTTTTCGCACTGTCTCGTTCACACAGTCATCAAATCCTCTTTCTTTTTTCTTTTGCGTGGTATTATTTTAACGTAATTTCAATTTATACTTTGTAGTCTCATTCGCTGCGTGAGTTTTGTAAATAAATGGTAAAAATTAATATTTGTGAAGGAAAATTTTTAAAACGAAGTCTTGTAATCATTTGAAAACAAATTTTAATCACTTTTTTAATACAAATAATCTTTTTCGCATTGTGTTTTTTTTTTATTCAACACAACAAATTCCTCCATTTCATTTTGTACAAATGTTTACCTGCTCAAATGTATTTTAATTTTATACTTTGTGGTCTCATTCGTTGTGTGATTTTTTTATCTTAAAGTTGTAAATTAATATTTTTGTATGGAAATGTTTAAAATTGAGTCTACAATCATTTGGAAACAAATTTTAATCACTTTTATAATACTAATAATATTTTATTTTATATTTAATAATATTTTATTTATTTTCAATTGTTCACTTCCCTAAGTACTTAATAACAAATACACTTTAGTTGCACCTTTTTAACAGTGATCAAATCAGCTGATTTTAGCTTTTTTCATAAGTCAGTTTCTTCAACTCTGGTATACTTTGTGGCGTGTAATAAAAATGTAACTGTATGTCAAAATATTTTTTGACACAAAATTATAGTTTCCATGCGATCAGAGTACTATTTATTGTCAAGCAACTAAAAAAGACCACAATGTTTTAACTATTTCCTTGTTCGTTAACATTTTCAAATTCACTTCAATTTTATAAAAATGAAAGCATAGACATTTTTTAAATCAGTCAGATTTCTGTAAGAATTTTCTGTGAGAGAATCTTGCGATTATGTAGGATAGTGAATCAGGGCCTTAAAAATATTTAAGGATGTTGTGGTTGCAACTGTAAGCGTGCTGACTGCCACGCGATGAGTAAGCTAAATAATTTATAAAATACAACGACTACGTTAAATTAAATTCATGTTAATTCAACTTGAAATAACTTTGATTCAACATGTGTACTTAGTGCTATTTCAGTATCGAATTTACGTTGTCCCAACGTTGAATTAATTTTTATTCAACATGATTCCGCATTTTGGTCCAACATTACTGGAATGTTTAATCAACATAAAATAAAGTTATTTCAAAATGAAAAGTTTTCTTTGAAGATTGCTGTAAATCCTGTTGAATGAACATGAAACACATATGAAGCAAAATCAATGCTGAAAAAGGTAAAATTAACCTTGTTTACACAGATTTTAAGTTGAATTTGTTCTGTGTGTACTTACTTGTAATCCAGGTTTGTGAGTACTGGCCTCCAATGACTCGCGCCGCGTTAAAATAATTAGTTAAAATGCCAAAGGGGAAGTAGAGTAAAGTATGTTATTCATGGGTTTATTAAATTTAACTCGTTACTTTGCCCTAAAAATGTTTGCTGATTGTGCCACAAACTTTAAAAATAAATATCGCTACCTTAATATAGAAAGGCCCTAACTCGTTATTTTTTTCGATAGAAGAACATCTGATGTATCGAAAAAATAATAAACTATTAAGGCAACGATATGCAAATATAAATACAAATATGCACATAGCAAAAAAAAAATATGATGTTACATAAAACATGATAGACTCTTTACTTCACAAACTTAATTGCCGTTACCTTTTATTAATTAGTTTATGGTCCTTCCAACCGCCTTTTAGATATTGGCATTATTATTTTTTACATTACTTTTTAAATTGCTCAAAATAAATTATTTTCAAAATTGAGCACAAAATTATGTAAAAATTAAGTTCAATACAACACTTAATTTGTTTATTACGAGTTGCTAATAACAGCGTTTAGTTGTTTTGTCATAACACTGCTGTTAAAACGATTAGCAGCACAACTAGTGCAATAAATAATGTGACTTTTATGCGATAATTGCCATCCTAACACGTTTAGTTGTTCGTAGTATAATTTTTAATATTAAAGTATGTAAAGTTTAATTGAACAAAATCGATTTATAGCATTTTTTCTTGTTCTTCCGCTTAGTAACTGGTTTAATTATAAATAATTGCAGTAACACATAAAATATTTTTAACTGCAGATGTGAAACGAAAAAATAAATCGTGTTCCATTAATATGCCATTATATTAATTGAAAACTCAATAAAGTTTTAAATAATAGTGTGATAATATTGATTATTAAGCGTACTCTTAGAAAGATCTATTAAAAATTGGAAGTGTTAGGAAATTGCGAATAATTTTTATAAGCTAAATAATTCATTTATTAAGTTTTATTTACACTGCGTTTACATGACATGCCCTTATTGTAATTTGCCACATGCAATACAATTATCTAATTTCTATAGCAAGTTTTTTTTCGAACGTTTTAAGGTTTGCTTTTTAAGAAGTAATATTTTACTGAATAAGTAAACTTATAATTTGGAATAACTATACCTTTTCCAATTGTAATTCAGAAAGCGTCAATTGATTTTCAGAAAGCGTCAATTTAATTTCATAAAGCGTTAATTGTAATTAGTCAGTTTAATTTCAGAAAATGTAAATTGTAATTCAGATTAGTCAGTTGTAATTCAGAAAGTGTTAGTTAATATTTAGAAAGCGTCAAATGTAATTCAGAAAATGAATTCATTGATAAAAAAATTATTCAAAATCTTTTGGAACGAGTAAGCTTCCAGCGACAAGAGGCCCTAATATTCATTTAATTGGAGCGATTTCTACAACAGGAGTTGCACACATGCAACACAGAAGAGGTTCATTTACTGCTCAGTTAGCCAATGAGTGGGTGACCATTTTAATGCAAAAATGGGAAGATGCAGGAAATAATCTGGAGGATTTAGTGATTGTTTCAGATAACGCACCTTGTCACTCCAAGCTAGAAAGAGTTATAGATAATACGCCAGCCTTGCGACTAGGGCCCTATTCTCCAATGCTAAACCCCATCGAGAGTATTTGTTCCAAAATAAAAACTTACGCCAAAAACAATATAGAACGTGCAATGAACACCATAACTGGGGGTGATTGTACTCGTGCTGTACAATACTGTACAGTTCATCAAGCCAATGCCCTGGCAATGAATGACATGGCGGTCGGTCAATAATTTTTCTTTAATTTTGCAAATTTACATACATATATATTGTATTAATGACACTTTTAATAATTCAAACGAAAAATAATAAGAATAAAATTTATTTTATTTCTGAATTACATTTGACGCTTTCTGAATTACAATTAACATTTTCTGAATTACAATTGACGCTTTCTGAATATAAACTAACGCTTTCTGAATTATAATTGACTAATCCGAATTACAATTAACATTTTCTGAATTACAACTGACTAATCTGAATTACAATTAACGCTTTTTGAAAATCAATTGACGATTTCTGAATTACAATTGGAAAAGGCGTAGTGTGTTATTAATATTAAAAAAAAAATAATTATTTGAATTGATTTTTTCCCATTTTATTTTAATCTTATTATTTTACTTACTTATAAGCGAAAATTGGCTGCAACTGTAGTTCGCTATAAGTGTACTTATTTCTTTGAAATATTAATGCAAAACTGTTAAGACCAAAGAAAATCTTTTAATGCTTTAATTTCTTATAACCAGTGTTCGTTGTAACCGAACTCTACTATAGCTGGTATTTATTACGAATTTGCAGTATTCCCTGTCCAATTTAATCTTTCTTGAAACTGTTGAACTTAAGTCCCAGTGGGCAAATGATTCAAAATGTGCTAAAATTTTGTAACATATCTAAAGTCATAATTGTCCCTCTTATAGATTATTTTTTGTTTCCACATCGTAATTACTTAAATAATTTTAAAACAACATTGATATATATCAGCTATTTACAAAATTTATAATATCGCAAAATTTTATATAAAGCATTAAATTAATATTTGGTCCCGTACTTAAATTATGATAAAAGAAAATAACTTTTCACACACATCTCGTGCACTGTAAACCAAATCCAACTGAAATTATCCAAAATAATACTGTGAGCCCTCACATTTGCAGCTTGTCACTTCTCCGTCTTTCTTTGCTAGTTCTTTTAAAATTTTTTATTAAGCTAAGTTCCCAGCTACTACAAGTAGGCACGCTAAAAGCGACCACTTTTTCTTAGATACGATTGCGTGTCTTGGTTGTCTTGACCACAACGATATTTTCTTTTGTTTTTTTTTTTTTGCTATATATTTTTCAAATTTACTAAAAGTTTAATGTTACTTTATGGCATGAAATTATTGTAAAAATTATGTTAAATAAAACCTTTTAAAACTATTTGTATTATATAACTATTAAAGTTATTAAATATTAAATTCTTTTAACACCAAAATACATTTAATTTTTTACGATGCTCCCCTGCACAAATGGAAAATATCAAAAGCGTAGAGCACGAACTAAAAGTAACTGAAAGAACCCATTTAAAAACATGTTCAAGAGAGTGTTTCACATTTTTATGGTTTTATATCTTTATTGCCATAATTTTAAATTTAATTTTTTTGTTATACATATTTTTTAATTTGGTTGGCCTTCAAGAGCAGAAAATGCATTTTACACATTTTTGATGTTAACAACGAAGTCAAGTGCTTGCAAAAGGTTTCAATTTAATGCCTGTTACGAAGCTTAAATTAAGGTTCAGCTAAATTTTGGAGAACAAAGAGGAAAGTAACAAAAATAATTTTAACTAAAGCTCTTTTGATATTCCCTAAAGTGCACTAATGTCAAGAAATTCCCTTGCCACTATAACATTGAAATAAAAATCTTTCATTTCGAGAAAGCAGCGTTCTTCGTTAAATAAATGAAGCATTTTATACATAACAGGCTAAAAAGCCTGTCGCTGCCAGGCAAAAATCAATAACCATGCGCTCCGCCCACAGACCGAAAAAAATCTGGCTCCGTCACGACCTTTCGCACCGAAAGTACTTCAAGTGTAACAAAGTTTAGCTTTCTGTGTCATCAAATGGCTGCAGGAAGTTGCGGAAAGAGAATAGACACACTAACAAATCATACATATTTTATACATAATGGGCCTAACTACGAGTGTTGTACCAGACTAAAGAACTTTGCAAAATTTTTTCTTTACTCTAGTACAAAGTCGTTGTAATCAAAGTCGAAATACGATGAATTAGGCGCAATATTTTTTATTTTATGCTCTTCATAGTGTTTTATTGAAAATCGCTTCAAGGCAAAATTAGTGGGCATAATAAACCAATTTAATGCACACAGAAAAAATTTCGTTTTGTATTTAAATACTCAATGAACACTTTTAATTGAACCACGAATCATTAATTAAATTGTGATACAAACAAGTTTAATTGCATCAATGGAATTTGTAATTGATTAGTTATATTTATTTCAATTCAAGGTATTAATTGAATAAAATTATTTTCTCTGTGGCATCGTAATGTTAAAACCACATATTATTGGTGTCCATACCATCGAACGCTAACCAAAAAAAAAAAATTTATAATCCTCGACCTATAGCGTTTGTGATCGTAGAACCGGCGGATAGTGCGGCCAAAAGTCCTTTTTTGCGGAATGTCACAAACTTTATGTTCGAACAAAATCTTGATGGTATAGGAAGGGGAGATGGGTACCCCCATACAAATTCATTCAATCCTATTTGATTTTAGAAAACTATTTCCGATAAAAGAAACATTTATTCAAAATTTTTTTAATTTTCCTATTATATAGAGCCTCAAATGGCTTATCTGACAGTAAATTAAAATATATGATTTAAAACATGTTTGCAGGACTATTGACCTATATCTTCCCAACTGCAATAGTGCGGTACGTTAAATTTGATGTGAATAATTCTTAAAACAAGCTGCATGTGCCACCAAAATCTAGCTTAATGGGATGGGGAGACGGTTACCCCCATACAAAGTAATTATTAATGAACGCATGAACATTGCTAATGAGCTGTTGGACTCTATCCACGACGACCCAAATTTGCTCCAGAGAGTCATAACTGGTGACGAATCGTGGGTTTATGGTTATGACGTGGAAACCAAAGCTCAATCATCTCAATGGAAGCTGCTGACGAGCCAAAACACGTGCAAGCAAAGCTGTCAATAATTAACTGAACATTCAAAATGGCCGAAATTGTCGGCATAAGTGAGAGACATGAGTACCAACATAGCGCCACAAAAAAATCAAAACTCGAATATACATAACTCGCGAAAATTCAAAATTCGCGATACTTTTTGAACACACCTCGTATAATTTTTTCCCATATAAGAAATACCGAAAGCAAGAACGAAATTCATTGACCAAAAAGCAAAAATTCATGATGAATTGCCTACCATTGAATGCCAAAAACAGGAATTTTTTTTAATTATTATTATATATAAATGCGTGATTCATGAGTGACTCACATGTGACTAATGCGTAACTCACGCATAATAAATCATGAAATTTGTATATTTCTAATAAAGGCACATAAAACACTGACTAATAAAGCAACAGCAATAAAAGTGAAGTCGTTAAGCCATTGCGAGTATTATTAAGTCCTCGTCCACACTATGAAACATTTGTTGCAAAACTTTTGAGTTTGTTGATGAACGGGGAAAGAGTAATGGAAAGCGTTTCTTTGTTTCATGTGCATGCAGTTCTTGTTGAGTACGTCATTCTCGTCTCATTCTCATGAGAAATATATGACAAAATGTATTAAGCTTCAAAACAAAAACTTCACAGTGTGGACACGAATGCAGTTTCAAAAGAGAAATCAAAATTGTTTCGCAGCAAATGTTTCACTGTATGGATGGGGAGTAAGGGCTCAAGGCTATTACTATTTTCTACATAACTTTTGAGATGAAACGGTGCGCAGCATTTAAAATAATATTAAAATCTTTGCTTCATTAAGCCCAATTAATAACTTTATAATCACTTAAAGTGAGAAAATGCAGTTTTATTCACTTCCGCAAATAATTTTAATATCTAATTATTTATTTCCTTTTCAAGGATTTAGTTACGCAAACTCTTTAGCTTTTTCCGCTTATTTTTCCAGTTTTCTCTCAAAATGTTCAATTTTAACGCGTCATTTTAAATGCACCATTACCTATTTGACATTTATTTTTTGGCCAGTGATGATGCACTTTAAGCAAGTACTTTCAGTCTTCACGGGACAGGATTTTTTTTTAAATTAATTTTTATTTATTTTTTTTTTTTTAATTAAAGCGTGGAACGTTATCCAAGAGACTGTCGAGTGTGAGTTGAAATGTCAGACAGCAAATTGGATAGATATAGCTTAAATATTATGCCCACTATCAACTGGCAAAACTCTATTGTTCGTGTAGGGAAACCCTTTACATTGAAACATTTAGTATCGAAAAAACATCACACGTCTGGGAAAGTCTCATCTAGTGTTTCTGAAGTAGTCAAATACATAAATCACCCACTTGAAAAATATAGAAATCCTAAGCTAAAAATTTAAAATTCTATTTGCTTTGATTCTGTTAATACTTCTCTAAAATACTGTAAAACATATGAACTGGTCTTTAAAAAGTAAAAGAAGAAAGAAAAAATACAATTTTTTATAAAATCCAAATTTTCTTGGAACCATACAGATATATGTATGCAGATCAAGACTATTCAAACTGGCACCAGAGTGCCGAACATCAATCGGCTTCTTATACAAATGAATACACATACGCGAATACATTTCTCTCGGTGTTCCCTCAGTGGCCAGTCTTGATGTAGATGTGAGATCTCCGGGCACTCCATCAGCAGCGAACATAGTTCCTTTATAACATTTAAGCCATAAAGTCTTAGACATTTCATCGAGTCATTTTAATAGATCCTTAGGGCGTTTATTAAAAATAAGTCTGCAAACAATCCGGCATTTTTGTTAAAGTTTTATTTCATTTAATTTCATTAACCAAACGAATACATTTCAAGGTGCGTGCGTGTGGCCGTTTTTTTCTGTTTTTTTTTTGTTTCTAGCCCAAATATAAATAACAAATTGCAAAATATCACAAAGTCTGTTTCTCGGTCTGCATGTTTGCCCATTTGCCTCTAAAACAAAAGAAATACATGTTTTACTTTTTATTTTATGAGTATTTGAATTAAAAGTAGACTATTAATTTTTAAATACATTTATGGCTGCAATTACACTGTAAAATGTTTATGAAATTATTTATTAGCAAAACCGCAATATGTTTGAGGCTACAAATCGTAGAGCATTTAAAATCACACGCTTGAACTCATTCATGTTTCTAATCATATTTGTCCACGTTTGCCATGATGTGTCCATTCACGACTTCTTGGGTCTTTTTTTATTTTTTATTTTGTTTGTTTTCATCGCACCATGTAAAGTTGGGCTGCTTAAGGTACGGTCACACTTTGCAACCACTGGCCAAAAAAACGTAATCACTAAATACTAATAAAACAAACGTAACAAACAATGTTATGAAATCTAAAATTATTGGAAGCTGTGAATCAAAAGATTTTGCATTAGTATTCAGTGGTTACGCTTTTTTTGGGCAAAGGTTTGCCAAGTGTGACCGCACCTTTAGCAGTCAAAATCATGCAGTCGACTTAAAATATTTTGCAGCGAATATTTGTACATTTGTATTAAGTACAAATGAACTATACATATATTTATATGTGTATATACAGGGTGCTTTTTAGAGTGTCAAAACTTTGAGTTGGCATCACTGCTTTATTTGAGCACCCATTTAACAGCTGATAATTGTTTTTTGTTTAGTTTGCTTTGAAATTTCATTATGAATCGACTTACACCAGAGCAACGCGTGCAAACTGTTGAAATTTTTAATCAAAATAATTGTTATATTCGTCAAACTCATCGTGCACTTCATTCATTTTATGGCGTAACGTAATTCTGGTTGAATGGGTACGTACTCGTAAATAAGCATAATTGTCGCATTTGGAGTGAAGAGAATCATCAAGCTTTTGTTGAGACACCATTTCATCTACAGAGAATTACTGTTTGGTGCGCTTTGTGGGCTGCCAGAGTCATTATGGGCCATATGTCTTCAAAAACTATGATTGTCAGAATGTTACTGGCAATGGTGAACGGTGTAGGAATATGATTTGAAGTTTTTTCGTACCTGAATTACGTGGCATTAATCTTAATGAAATGTCGTTGCAACAGGATGGAGCCACATGCCACACAGCGGGCGCTAGAATTGATTTACTCAAAGAAAGTTTTGATGAAAAAATAGTTTCACGTAATGGCCCAATTAATTGGCCACCAAGATCGTGCGATTTAAACCCATTGGATTAATTTCTTTGGAGTTATATTAATGCCCTAATTCAGTACGAAGATTTAGGACGTTTTTGCTTGAAAATACTTTTGAGTTCTTGTTTTTGAATTCTCTGAATTGTTTTCTTCAAAAATAGTTGTTGTCTTTGATAATGAAAAATAAAAATATTATTACCATGTTTTTAAAACATAAAAATAATATCGAAATTATTATACAATAGTTTGAAAAATATTTCAAAAAATATGTGTTGGATATAATGTTTAGAACAAAATCATAAAGCAAATACACGAACCTTCTAGCATGGACAATAAATAATAATTGTTCTAAAGAATCACAACTGCGGCTTATTTTCGTCCATAGACAAGACGAAACAATCGTCGAACAGAATTAGGGCATAAGTCACTTGTTTACGTCGACAAACTACAAGAAATTGAACACCTGGAAATCACAATTCGAAGAGTTATCGGCGAAATACGGCTGCAAATGCTGCGAAAAGTTGTTGCCTTCTACTCGCCAGCAGTGGCGGCCATTTGGCAGAAATCATACTTAAATATTAATTTCATAAAATTTTCTTTTCAATAAAGCCCGTTTTATAGATATTAAGATTTATTATGATTTAAACTTGTGTCACTCTATAAAAAACACCCTTTACATATGTATATTCCTGTTTGAAGCGATTTCATATCAAAATATTTGTATACTTTCTATATAAAACCGAGCAAGCATTTGACCTACAAAATTATGTGGCACTGAAAAGGTTCAACAGAAATATAAAAAGGAGAGAGGTGTCTTAGCACATCCAGCAAAACAAAAACAAATTTCATATGTGACCTGCTCCACGAAAAGGGAACTTTTTTTAAATTTCAAATATTATATATATTATCTGTTTATATCACATTTTTAAATTTTTTCATTAATTATGTTCATCTTTACAGGTGATTTGTGAAAAAACTAAAAGACACAGAAACTTGTGGTTTGCGGCATTTGAAAGAGCATTTTTTTCCTATAAGAATCAAAAAGTAAACAAAAATTTTATTGGCGCAGAGGTCCCTTTTCGTGGAGCAGGTCACATATGTTAAATAGCAATGCAATAAAATTATATTATATATGAGGATGTCAAATTCGCCTTAATTGTTTGAAAATATTTCCATTTATTTCCCATTTTTTTTCTAGATGCATACGATTAAATTTTCTGGAAAATTCTTCAAAATGCCTTCAAAAAAACAAAAAAAAACTGGCTCGCGAGCAAAGAACTAATAAATTTGTGACAGTAAGGTAAAAGTGCTTAAGTCCGAATTTTATTATGTGGTAGGAGAGCGCTTAAAAACTTTGAAGTAGATTTACAGAAATTTATTTTCTTCACAGTTAAGTTGGGAAAATCGGTGTTCAAATATACTAAAGTACAAGCTCAATTAGGTTGGTATGTATTCCTTACGAGATTATTAGTCGCAAAAAAGATAAGCAGCCATATCTTTGGGAAAAATCTCACAATATAATTGATATATATTTTGCCGAGGGGTTCTTTTAAATATGTACTCGTAGATTACAGGTGTGTCATTAACTTAAGCCCGTATTCAATTAGAGGGACATGCAAGTAAACATATCTATGTACTCGTATATTTAATTGTGTGTTTGTGTAATAATTTGTTTTTGAAATACCACTGTTGTTGTATTTTTTTTGGTTTTGTTTTTGCTAAACAAAAAACAAACAACCATTGTGCGACCACGAGTAAATATATATTTCATTGTTTTAATTAAATTTTAATATGCATTATTTTCAAGCAAATATTTATAAGGCTTGCGTGATTAGATGCCTTAAAGTATTTTTATTTTGCCTTTTTTTTTTTTTTGGTAAAAATTGCTTTTTGATAGTGGTGTATTTTAAATAGTTTTTGTGTGCTGTACATTAAATTTCAATAAAAATGTTTTTATTACTTAAAATTTTGTTGATTTTTCTTCTTGGTAATTTTGTAATTGATTTATGACCGTGTAAAAATTCTTGCTGAAAACGATTTGGGAAAAAAATACGTTTGTAGTAAATTCGAGATTTTGAATACACTTCCCTACTAGTATATATTTTGTACTGAATGCGATACACAGCAAGCATAGATTTAAAGTGCCTAGAAAATTATAGACCTTATTTGGCAAAAAGCAACATTGAACATTGGCAAATTTTGTAAGTGTTTCGCTTTTGTAATTTATACTTTGTAATTAATATTTATGAACGCCTCACACTGTGACCTTTAAGCACTTTTAGCAGGCCAAAAGTAAAAAAAAATGTTCCCCGATCTTGCTGATTTTTTGATATATGATAGAAGAAGAAAAGAAATGGTAATGAATATAACTGTTAGCAAATATTCAGTATCAAGATATTAGCACTTTTAGTGATTTTATTATTGTTCTAAAAGATTTTGTATTCATATTATCATTTATATTTATTTTTTTTCTTCTTAAAATTGTGTTCATTTTAAATAGTATTGTTTGATTATTGAGTAGTATAATATGTACATATGTATACGAGTATAATTTAGCTAAAAGTTCGTTGAAGTAAAAATCCACTAAAAGAAAGGAAGCAAAAAATATATATAAAATTTTTAATGGAATATAACTAAATTGTTTCACCAAGTTCAGTACTTGTGTTCTGTAACTTGCGAGAAGTATTCGCGTCGAGAAAAATTAAGCAATTATATTGGTTGTCCTGTGTTCGAGAGGCTCATTCATATAAAACCTGAAATAAGTTTACAAGAAACATTAGCAAGGAACTAAGGTTTTTGTTACTCACCCTGCGTTTCACAGAATGATAACACACTTCTCGTCTGGAAAAGCTCTCACCAAAGTTACAGAACATAGGCACAGCTTTCATACTACTACCAAAATATTATAGTCAAAATATATAGTTATATAGTATTATTTTCAAAACAAGAAAAAATTATGTGCTACAAGGTGCAACCTTGTTTTTTTTTTTTTGCATAAACTGAGCAGACATGACCGACCATGCGTTTAATACGTAGATTTTAACGAGGTACATGTGTAATATTCAGGGGTGTCATAGAAACCAATCTTGCCAGAATTGGTTTTAAAATGACAAGAACAAATGCTTTGGTGTCATGAAAACCAATGCTGTCGGTTTTATATTCGAACTGAAGTTGATGTCGTTTTTAGGTGTCATGGAAACCAATGTTATCGGTTTTGTTATTGGAAATAAACCAAGTAGCTAACAGCTGTCAATTTTAATTTTTATTTTTTTTTTTGGAAAATTTAGGTAAATTTAACATTTGTGAAGGCAGAAATTTAATTAAATTTCCTTATTTATTAGAATATTTGCTTCATATTGTATACTTAAAATCATGGCATTTATGCCATAACCGTACCGTAAATATTAGTTTTTATGTATTTTATGTATCCCGTCAATGCAACTAATTGTGTAAGGAATCTTATATTTCTTGTAAAAATAGTCTCTTGGTCTGCGCTTATCATTGCTGTCCGTTTCCAATCGGACACACTGTGGACAAATGAACCGCTCCCTAGCCTTAAATTGTTGTCACTATGCTTCTACCTAGACTTATATCCTTCCCGACTGTTTTTTGGCAACAACCTTCCGATAAAAGCCACAAAGCGATAAATACGAAATGCTTTCTTGTTTAAACGATAATTAGCTACAAAACTGCAAAGCAGCCTGCAACATAAACGCACAATAAAACATTACACTTCCGCTGTCTCCGGCAGCTCAAGCGGATTGATGCAATCCCTCAGAAATTTTTCTCGTCACTCTTTCTAAGTGCTCTTCTTCAAATAACAAAAATGTTGCAACTGCAGTTGCCACTTTAATTTATTTATAGCACCTTATTCCTTATTTTAATAATAAATAATAAAATATAATTAATTTTACTGTTATTTTAATGAAAACAATTTTATTTTTATATTTCCTGCAGAAAATTAAAATAAAAATTTGCAAACAATAAGCAAATATGAGCAACATTACATTCGATATTAACAAAACCAACTTCGTTCCATGACACCACATGAAACCAACATTGGTTTAGAAAAACGATAATCAGCAAAACCGACATGGTTTCTGTGACATCCCTGATTATTAGAGAAATCCAAGAGTTGGTAATTTTACTAAATAACCTTGATGATTTCTTTCAGTTGAGCAACATATATAAATATGGCGTTGCCACGGAGCGTACTATTTCAGGTATAGCTACACAACAAAAACGATGTACCGGAGTCTCAATTTTTAGGGGTTTTTCGCAATTTACTCAAAACTTGGTGTGTTAAAGAGCCCAAATAATATCAATTTAGCTCGTTGAAATACATATAGATAAGTGGGTCTGGTCAAATTTACACCTTGTAGGGGGGCTGCTAATAAAAATGGGCGGACCATGCTCATTTTTTTCAAAGCTTCATTTACATTTAGACATTATACCAAATTGAATTCTGATATCTGCTCTCGAAACAGAATTATTAATTTTGGTCAGCTAAAAGTGCTAAAGGTCCCACTGTGCGCCAGGCCATAGATTTACAGTCCTTTGTCGCTCAATACATTGTGTCAAATACAGGTCAAAGAGATCTTCAGTAAAAGAAATAGTTATTATTGCAATTTTGCTGCTTACAGTTGTTGAGAATTTGGGCTCTGCTCCGCTTTACTTACTCATTATCTTTATTATTTTAAAACATATCGCTCATTTACTTCAATAGTGTCACAACTGAAAAAACCAGTTATGCAGAAAATGCGTTTTAAGTTTTCAATTTGCATACATCTCAATGAAGACATGAAAAAATATACTTCTCTCAGAAGGTGATGGTTGAAGCTATTTATATGGAATTTTTACACAATATAAAATACGAAATGCTTCATTATTTTGCATTATTAACTCAAAAAACAAATTTTTTTTAGTTATAACACTATTGAAGTAAATGAGCGATATACATATAAAAATTTTATTTTGATATTTTATATCTAGAAAGTACAAAAGACCCAATGAAATATACTGCATTGAATTACTGTACAGTAGTGAAGTGTGACTAAAAAATTTTATGTAACTTTTTAACTGAAATGTCGTCAACGAGGTAATTTTTTATAATGTCGTTTTGTATTCCAACGTGATTGTCGTGAACTGAAATGAAAAATATATTAATTGCTTGAAAAACACAGGTTTTTTTGCTGTCGGCATTTGCAAAACACAGCAACAACTTGTTATAACAAATCGCGTAATAACAACTGCAAAAAGAATTTAAATAAAAGATATGTACAAAATAAATATTCAAAAGCATGCAAAACTGAAAAAAACATTAAAAAGACATACAGCAACACTTTGAAACAATCACAACTTCAACGTTTAATTAATTTTTTTTGTTTATAAAATATTTCTTTTTTGCCTTAGTCTTATTTATTTGTAATAGAATACCAAAATGTTTTAAAAGTTTTAGCTTATTTAATTTATTTTTCACTAAGAATAAATACTTATACTGTATTATGAGTTTGTATGAAATTCAAAACCATTTGGTAGACGATCGAAAATAATCGCAACTTTTAGTAAAAACATGCAATTTTACATGTAACAAGTATCAAATGATCATGTAACTTGGTAAATTATGATGGTAACTTAACTCGAAGCGAATCTGCTTCACACAAAAATGTTTAAAGTCTGTTCACAAAATAACAAACAAACAATTACACACACACACACACACACACACACACACACACACTAACATAAGGTAATAAAAACAGTTTAAGCTAAACTAGTTTGCAAAAACTAGAAAGAATAATTAATAATTTTCAGTCAGACAGAGAGACAGATTTTTGTAATTTTAAACGCTAAAAACAAAAAGCTGTTGGTAGTATCGTTGCCTTTCATTTCCCTGTTGTAAATCAATGAAAGGAAATGCTATTAAATTATAGTTCAATTTAAAAAAAAAAATGATTTTTGACCTGCAAAATTATGTTAAAAGTCCGCTAATTACGACTCGAAAAGAAATTTTCTATACCCATGAATTTATGTGACTATTTGCAGAAATTTCAAAAGATATAAACGAGAAAAAATTTTATTTAGCATTATTTGTTATTAAAACTGAATAACACATATCGCTCATTTACTAAAACAATGTCATAACTCAAAAAAAAAAAAAAAATATTTTGCCAGCAAACGTGCTTAAGGTTTTCAATTTACATACATACACACAAAAAAGTAATATGAATGAATTTGTAATATTAATTAAAATATTTGTAATATTAATTAAATAATTAATTAAATTTTCACCTATAAACAATTTGATAATATCAATTAATTGAATCAATTAAATTATTAATTGAAAACATTAATTGGTGAATACTTTTTTCTGTGTACAACTTAATGGAAATATAAAATTTTATTTCTCTCTCAAAAGTTGTTTGTATGCAATTTTTACACAATATGAGGATTAATTCTGCCTGATTAACTTGAAAAACCCATTAGTTCAGCTACGACGTTGTTTTAGTAAATGACTGCAAAACCGAAGGTCCCGGGTTAGAGCTTGGTATCCGAAAGTCATTAAATAACAACACCACGCATTTTTCTGATGTGCATTAGTGTCCCTTTGTATCAGTTATTGTAGCAGAGTTCAAGTGATGAAGGCATAGTCACTGGTCACTGAACTATACCGACTTCAGCAGATACTAATCCCAATGTAACATCAGAGCGCCCTCTAGTGTTTAAAAAACTGTACTCATTTTCATTTCGATTGATTTTGCTTCTGCTTTCGCTTTTGAAAAATACAACAGTTTCAGTCAAAGCAAAATCACAAAACTCATTTCAAAATTACGAAGGATATGACCCTTGTCACAAAACAGCCTCTTTCAGGTATAGCTTCATGTAGTTGTCTCAAAATGGTTCAGCTTACCCACGAATTGGTAGATATTAAACTTAATCAAAGTTTGAGTGACAAATTCATCCCGTAAAGTCTGTGACACATTCTCGACTTTAGTTACAACTGGGAGCAAGACTAAAGTGATATTCGGAAAAAAGATCGTATATTTTTTTTAAATCAAAATATGTCAAATTGTTTAAGTGAAGTCCTCTGATGAGATAAATATCCTTACAATGACTAATTATAATCAAAACGGTTCATACTCCCTTGATTTTTTTCTTTACTCATCAAAAACCGAATATTAATGACACTACATTTTTTTGAAGTACTTCAAATAATCGGTCAGTTTTTACTTACTGATATAATTTTTTGGATTATTTTTTATGAATTCATTCATATTCGTACTCAATTGCTGAATAAAATAATGAAAGAAATTTTTCAGTTTAAATGGTTGCCATTGTTTGGTAGACTTTTTACTGATTGTGAATCTAAAAACCGAATATTAATGACACAACTGTATATGCTTTTAAAAATAGTTAGAATATGTTTCATTGACTTTCTAATGAAATCGGGCTGAAGTCAGTAACGTGCTATTTTTGACAGTTCGAATGACTCAGAGTGATGATGAGCGGCTTTGACCACAAGCAATGGTCCATCGGCCTTAAGTCGCATGGTATTAAAGTTAAATTTTCGATTCCATTACGTAAAAGTATTCTTTGAACGAACGTTTCATGCAATAAATAAATTAAGGAACACCCCAGCAAAAATTACTACTTTCTTGAAACTTTCTTGTAAGGAAGACAAAGTAATAGCATTACTTGTGCATGCATAAGGCATTTTTTTATATTTATGATTTGATTAGGCTAAAGTTCGTATCGCTCTGTAAGACACACTACATGTGATAATTATGAATGAACAAATAACACCAAAGTTAATTTTAAATAACTTTTAGCTGTTTTCGAAGCTCGCTGCACCTTCATCATCAGCCTTCAGTGAAACATTTGCTGCCAAACATTTTTGATTTCTCTTTGGAAACTGCATTCGTGTCCACACTGTGAGTTTTTGTTTTGCAGCCTAATACATTTTCTTATATGTTTCCCATGCGAATGAGACGAGAATGACGTACTCCACAAGAACTACATGTACATGAAACAAACTACCCTTTTCCATTCCTCTTTCCCTCTTCATCATCAAACTCAAAAGTTTTGCAAGCAAATGTTTCACTGTATGGACGGGGACTTGGTGTTTGGTACATTGTGTGTGATGTCAGTTGATGAATCTTTCTGCTTTATATACTCTGTTTTTCACTGCAAATAGAATATGTGAATTGTTTCGATTCATCGTATTACAATTTGCTGAAAGGTTTTTTGTTACGAAAGCTCGATTTTACCATCTCTAAATTTGCAGCAGTTCCGCTATTGTCGTTTGTTCTTTACAAATTATGCACACGTTAGTTAATTTTATTATTAGTGCTCTACTTAAGACAAAATATTTTGTTCGAACTTTATTTGTTTCTATATTTATGATTTGATTAAGCTAAAGTTCGTATCGCTCTGTAAGCCAAATTTGTCTTATGTATGTATGTATTTTGTGCAAGAAGGCAAGAGTTTTGTGTGTCAATTTTTTTTGAATTTCATATAGTAAAACATAAATAACATGATTGTTAAACTTTTCCCTTCTTGGAGCTGAAACAAGTCAGGTAAAGTAAGAAAATAAAAAATATTTTGATTATTGCTTTGTCATACATATATTTAAACAGAAGCTCAACATAATATCTCTAGTTGATTTACGCAATTTTTGGGTAAAAGTTCCCTAATGATCTGTGTTAGCAATTGCAAAATGGGCATAGAATCCAGATAACCTCAATAATAAATTTTAATGTATTTTTAAGAAACAATTAATATTTTATTGAAATAGTTAAGTTTTAATTTTGGGAAAAAGTGCGATAAATATATTAAAACCTAATAGAAAGTAGTATATTTTATAGACTGTTGATATAGTAAAAAATTTCCTCTTTTATTGAAAATGTTTTTTCCAACAATACAAATCGCTGCACAGAAAAAAGTATTCACCAATTAATGTTTTCAATTAATAATTTAATTGATTCAATTAAATTGTATTAATTAATTTGAGTGGAAAAATTTAATTGATATTATCAAATTGTTTATAGGTGAAAATTTAATTAATTTTTTAATTAATATTACAAATATTTTAATTAATATTACAAGCACATTCATATTAATTTTTTGTGTGTGATACAACAAAAAATTTCATTAAAAAAATATTTTTGTTAACAATGAAAATTATTGATGTAAACATATATTTAATTAAAAGTCTTTTTGTCAACAATATAAATTTTTGATAATTTAATTGAACAAAAACAAAAAAAAAATAGTCAACAAAATAAATTGTTGATATAACAAAATATTTAATTGAAAAATTTTCGCTCCCATTTTACATTGTATTGTAATTAATCATATAATCATATTTACAAATAATTATTTTCGGTGCATAGTCAGACCTCTATGTAATTATAATTTTATATTTAATTTAACGAGCTTAAGGACTTTAAATTTTTTCATTTTTCCTTCGGATATTTTGCTAGTCTATCGATAGCTTTGCCAGGAATTTATAAATTATAATATTCTGCTGAGACCAGTTGAGTTGCATTCGATATTTGTTCTTCGCTATTCATAAAGTTAAATGAGAATTTGTTCTTTCTACGAGCTATTACGAATACCTTCGAAGATGAAACGTTGCTCATAATAAAGTCCTTTTATTTTTCTATACAAAAACAATTAGCAGGCTTTTAAAATTAAGAAAAATATTTTAAAAAGTAAATACAAGTTATTATTTTCGTCGTACGGTCAATACTATTTGACCCATGCAATTTTTTTTTTAATAAACAAACACACAACTCGGGAAGCGATTAGCTTGTCTGCAGGAAACACCCAGGGTCTATGGCGGGAATCGAACCCACGATCTCTGTACTGAGAGGATAACATCACCACCACTCAGCCATAGGGGCACCCAAATAATTAAAATTAAATAACTAAATAGCCCTTTTTTTATAAATGTTTGTTGTCAGTACTTATTTATGTAAATCTAATCAGAGATTGTTTTTTATGCTTGTTTATGTTCATTAAAGTTTTAATAGTTTTGTCGCACTTTCAGTTGAATGACACATTCTTCACATGTCACGACAATATATCTTTGATTTTTAGCCTGTGGCTTAAACTTAACATATTGACTTTTATAAAGTTTGACTTTAATGGTAAAACAACGAATCAACACGTCCTAAATCCTTTTTAAAAGTTAACCACACACTTTTAGTGCATGTTTTTTTCGTTTCTTGCTTTAAGCAAATCAAATTCAAATATTTTTGTAACCTGAAACGTCAAACTAAGCACCAGCTGGCATATACTCATTACTCATTAAAATCCATTCTTACACTCAATAAAATACCTAATTTAAACTGAAGTAAATAAAGAAATGTATTTTTTATCTTTCTTACATCAAACCTTTTTCATTTATATAACTGAAAATTACCGCCCAATAGAAATATGGAAAGTTTATAGCGATTCATTTCATCTCAGAGCTCGATTTCGTCTTAATTTTGAAGACCGCGATTAAGTCTTAGATAATTATTCAGATTACTAAAAAAAACAGCTACTAATTTCTTTTTGCTGGTGTATTTTGTATCTTGCACACTACATTGTATTTATGAGCAAAAGAAAAAAAAGGGTTTAAAAAACATTGTTTAATACAAATGAAACTCATGTCAAAAGGCACCCACAACATACCAAATAACAACAATATCAAATTTCGAATATTTAAATGACATGGGTATTTAAGGTCTAAGCACAGGTCACACAATAAAAATAAGTAGAAACAGGCACACGATGTAATACAAATGCGATTACATAAGGTTTCTAATATCTACACATATCGTCATGTACGTTTAAAGGTGGGGCAAAATTCGATTCTTAACTACCGAGATAGTGACTGGGCATGACATGAGGTGACATGAAAAGGACATGCTCCGCATGAAGTTAATTAACGATTTAAAAGGCTTGAGGCTAAAAAAAGGATTTGCTCGAGTACGACTAAGATGATTAATTTTATCAGCAAATTATGTAATCGAATGTAGTCATAACTAAAACCATGAATGAATGAATAATTTACAATTTTGTACACTCTGTCCTTCACTGGCAAGCAATGTGCGTGCATGTGTAATTGTATGAAAATGTTGTAATTGTGTCTACACCTTAAGCGCCGCATTGACGCCATTGATTTGAAAGTGACTAAAATAATCATGATTTCTTCCAGTGCTCAATGTTTGTTGAATGTTTTGTGTGCGAGTATTTGGCGTCGGTATCTTTCTCTTTTTATCTATTCACATGATTATAAAGCGGGTGGTGTCACACACAAGTACTTTTCATTTCATTTCATTTCATTCAACTTCAATATTGTGTCACATACAATTCATTTTCTTACCAATTATTGACACTTTAAATGTCTTTTCAAATGAACACAATATTCAAATACGAGTAAGTACTAGCAATCGCCGTTTAAAGTTTCGATTACATTTCTATTTGTTTGCTTTGGCATTTGGATGTATCTGTTCAAGTATCTGTGCGTCGGTCGGTACTACTGCCTCTAGTCTGCACTCAATGCCTGGCATATTGCTTTTTCTTTTCTTTAATATTTTTGATTTTCTAAAAAGACTATGAATGACGACGATGATATTATTTTTTTTTTCGCTGATAACTTACTTGCATGTTTTAGTGCGTATTCGCCTGGTTGCTGATGTTTGTTGTCACTTTGTTATTGTTAAGTGCTAAAGAGTCTTTTAAGTAGAATTAGATATATGTATATAGATAGATGTGTGCTATGAATATTTGTAGCAGATATTTAAAGCATGAAATCAATTTGAAATATTTTTGGAAAAATTTTAAAATTGAAATAGAATACGACAATTCCTCATGCAGGAAAGAAACAACATGTCCCTTCTTTTCTATATGTAAATTTTTCTTCTACGATATAATGAAGAAGCAAAAGACATAAATTAATGTCGAAATTTATTACCCTTGTAGGTGGCGAAAAATACATTCGTATTGTTCTGAATTTTTATTTTTTTTATTTTTTTGTTGAAAAGGCAGGCCTAGTAATGATTAAAGCTTCACACGAAGCAGGTCTGCAGATAGTTATATGATCTACAGCTTTGAAATGTGAAATTTTTGCTAGTGATGTTCCAATCGGCAGTTGTAGTTGTAGGAAATCCTCAATAATACAGGGTGTTTTTTATAGGTATAGAACTTCGAATTGAAATAAAACACAAGAAAATCGTTTTAATGTCCATCAATTTGGCTTTATTGGAAGGATAATTTTATGCCATTAACGTTTAAATATGACTTTGGGCATGTGGCCGCCGCGGCTGGCTCGAATAAAGCCAATTCTAAAGGTCCAATTTTCAACCACTTTTTCGAGCATATGGGGCCGTATGTTGGCAATAACGCCACGAATGTTGGCTTCCAAGTCCCCTAACGTTTCTGGTTTGTTGGCGTAGACGAGCGACTTCACATATCCCCAAAGAAAATAATCCAATGGTGTAAAATCACACGATCTTGGTGGCCAATTGACAGGTCCATTCCGCGAAATTATGCGCTCATCGAATGTTTCCTTCAATAAATCGATTGTGACGTGCGCTGTGTGGCATGTAGCGCCGTCTTGTTGGAACCACAACTCATCCACATTCATGACATCCAATTCGGGAACAAAATAGTCGGTTATTGCTGTGCACGGTGGCGAATCGATTCATTCGGGTCCTCTTCAACACTTTGCTCTACAGCGGCAATTGTTTCTTCGGTGCGCACTGTTCGACGTCTCTGCGGATGCGTATTATCACATAGAGTAAACGTAGTGCGAAAACGATCCATGGTTAACCGAATTAATTGCTCTGATGGACGATTATGTCGACCATAAAATGGACGGAGCTTGCGGTAAACTTCGCGAACTGAACCATTATTTTCGAAATAAATTTGCACGATTTGCAAGCGTTGTTCTTTTGTCAACCTGTTCATGATGAAATGGCAAACCAAACTAAATATTAATCACTTGACAGCTGACAAAATGGCCGCCAGTTAAAAAAGTGATGCCAACTTAAAGTTCTATACCTCAATAAAAAACACCCTATATCTACTATTACAATTTTTGAAAATCATTAAATATTAAATTGTTTTGCAACTCTGTGTAGCTTATGTTTAAAAGTCAGCTAGTTCCATCACTGCTTTGTATAGTTGGTATTTTGTCATTTTGTCGTTTTATGTTTTATTTTCTTATCATTTTCCAATTATCTGTCGATCGTTATGAATTTTTAATATTTATTAATATTAATAATACAACTTTTTCATATGCGGACAGACATACTGCCAAACAGTATACATTTTTTTTTAATTCTTTTGTATTCCTCATTTATATCTGCAAATGGTCAACTCAAAAGTTAAAAAAAAAACTTATCAATTCTTTTTTTTTTTTTGGAATTCTTTGATTTTTGAGGCCGCTTTTATCTGCCGCTTTCTCGTTTCGTTTTGTGAATGTCTTTGAATAAAATAAATAAATAAATAAATAAGCATTTAAACAAGAGGCAAAAAAAAGGAAAAATAACGAACAAATAAAATTAAAAAGTGTTAATACACGAACATCTGAAAACGCCAAATACTCGTGCGATTTATTAGTTTGGCCAGTATTGTTTAGCCAACTCAATCAATGCGTGGCTTAATCGTTAATTTTCAATCTATACTTTGTGGCCCGTCATTATCAGTGTTCAGTTGATTTTATTAATTTTTTCTTCTGTTGTTTTTTGCTATTCGCTGATGCAGACATTTGCTTTGAAAATATTTTATTGAATGTTTAGTAAATTGATCACGAAAGCTTGTTGTTGTTCAAAACTGAAAATTATAATTAAATCTGTAGACTTATCACAATTCGAATTGAATTGCTTTATGGGAGAGCAAAGATATGTATATAATATATACTTTTTCACCAAGTTCTGGTTGTAAATGATATAATATGGACCCATGGGTGCGCTAAATTATCATAAGCACAATTTTTAATTTTTAATTTAAATTTAATTATACTGTGTGACAAAAACAAATACCTGGGAACAACAATCTGTAATTAAAATTTTCCGAACACCCCCAAAATCTAGAGTTACGGGTAAAAAAAACCGATTTTTCGTACCCGTAGGCACATATCAACCTCTAACTAAGTTGATTATCAAGCGGTTTGAAAGCCAATTCATTAATTTTGTTTGATAAAGTCTGGTTTTAACAGTTGGTTTTATCATAAGCACAATTTTTAATTTTAATTTAATTATACTGTGTGACAAAAATAAATGAAGTCGAAATACCTGGGAACAACAATCTGTATTTAGAATTTTCCGAACACCCCCAAAATCTAGAGTTACGGGTAAAAAAACCGATTTTTCGTACCCGTAGGCACATATCAACCTCTAACTAAGTTGATTATCAAGCGGTTTGAAAGCCAATTCATTAATTTTGTTTGATAAAGTCTGGTTTTAACAGTTGGTTTTAACGTTAAAACCAACATGTTTTCAAACCATGTCAGTGTGAAAACACTAATACACTCTACAAATGCTGCATTAAGTGATTTTCTTCTGTATTGTAATAAGTTGTAGATCGCATAATAACTTCAACATTTAACTTTTAATAGAAGTAAATTAGTTATCTTGCCCCTTCTAAGTAAGTAAAATAAACACAAAAATATTCTGTTAATAATAGTCTTTTGCGAATTAGAATATTTTTGCGAACTTTGGATATTATTCATTTATCAATTAACTATATTTGCTCTATATTTCGAAATAAAAAAGAAAATGTTTCAAAATGTTTAAGCCAAGTGAAATAATTCATATAGTGAATAAATTCAATAAAAAATACATAAATGCATATTTGATAATACAACTACAAATGCAATAGAAATTTATAAAAGAAAAAATCTGTCAACGGGGAACGTTTTATATTTATGTATATTTATCGTAATGCTTTCAACATATGATCGGACTTGAAACATGACTCAAGATTTTTATAAAATTGGCTGTTTAATTTTTGATAATTAAGCAATTAAATTAAAATACGATAATGAGAACGCTGATACTTATTACAAATAATCGGCAGCCTCAAAGCTCATTGACTAAATTATAATAAGCAATAGATAAAAATACTAATTAATTTATGGCGCCACCTAATCTAATTCGGCATCTGGGCTCGGATATTTAATGATAATACTTAAAAAGATATACACACATACATACATACATACACACGTATATCGCCATATAAAGTTAAAAAAAAATCATAACTTGCAAAATTGGCTTGTCCAAGTATTATGAGGCAATTAACGAAAATCCATTTACTAGTAACATTCAATTACGTTACAATTATATATTAAAATATTTAATAAATCATTAACTGCACTTACCCCTTTGAACTGCACTACATTTTGAAAAACTTTAGTTCGCAGTATTTGCTTGTACGAGTATCTAAAGTTCAGCAAGCATTGCATCCAAAAAAGTGGGGGAAGGCAAAGTACTGACATGAAGCTAATATCATGTAACTAGATCAGAAGTGCAAACAATCCTAGAGTTGTTAACCGAAGTTAGTACCATTGTAAGGCACTTGCCCATTTGTTAAGCAGATTTATGTAAAGTACTGCTATGGTGGTCCTCGTAGAGGGAGCGTAGCTCTTGCTAGAAAATATTTACGATGTCAGTCTAAACGACTAAAAATAAGGTGCATTAAACGCTAAAGAAATAATAAAACGGTTTCCAAAGCACAGCCTCGCTTTAATTTCTTTCGTTGCATCAACAAAGTTGCTCAATTTACTATGATTTTTTTTTATATAAATTGAGCAACTTTGTTGATGCAACGAAAGAAATTAAAGCGAGGTTTTAGCCAGAAGGGGGGCTAGTACACCCATGGTCGGACCAGACCCGTTTTGTGGACTCGGATTGGACAAAATACGGGAAGATATATGGACGGAAATTAAGAGTAATAGAGAAAACCTCTGGCTCAATCTCCCAGAATTGAAACATGCAAAACTAATGGTTCGAACGTATAACCAAAATCGTTTCATAGCTTTCATGTCCCTGAGTAAAAACAATCTAAGAATGCTCACAGGCTTCCTCGCAGGCCATTGTAGGCTAAGAAAACACCTCAACAGACTTGGCATTGAAAGTAACAGCCTGTGCAGATTCTGTGATTACGAAGATGAAACTCCAGAGCATATTCTGAAGGACTGTGAAGCCTTAAGCGACAGAAGATATAGCCAATTGGGCAAGCACCTATTGGAGGATTGGGAACTGCCAACTCTGGACCCACTGGCAATCCTGAGATTCATCAGGGGAGTAGGTCTAGATGAGGTGCTTATAGCACCTGGCAGGGGATACAATAGATCTACTTTGGTCGCAGTGTCCTGTGTTTCCCGCTAGACTTAATTCATTCATTCATTCATACTATGATTTTTTTTTTACTAATGGACATATCGTACTATAACCGCCAAAAAAAGCTTAAGCGACATAATATTCGAACCTGATTTTTTGAACAAACTTGATTATTTGCTATCGTAAGTAATCGATTTTCGCAAAAAAAAAGCAAGGTCCAAAAAATGTGTTGGTTAAGCCTTTTTTGGCGCTTGTGGCTCGATATGTAGCTTAAGTCTATTAGAAGATTGTGACTTTTTTTATTCTTAAGAACTTATGTTCTTGCACAAAATCCAGCAGACTTCAATTAAAATCTATACCGTTTACACCAAGTTTGTTTTTGGCAAACATCAAAAAATTAAGTGAACATTTTCCAAAACTAGAATCAAACAACTTTGTTGTAGCCAATTCACGCACCTTTTTATGTACGCGAGCTGAATTTTTAGTACATTTTTGAAGAAAAAAAAACATAGTTGAATCACTAGACTTTAAATAGATTTTGACAAAATCTACTGACGAAGTAGATTTTGACCGAAATCTCGTAAGTACTACATTTTTATCAAACTTTAACGCACTATTAGAAAATTCGGATTTATAGGACTTTATTTACTTATTTATTTATTTACCTATTTATTTGTTTATTTATTTATTTGTTTGTTTATGTATTTATTTATTTACATTTTTATTTATTTGTTTATTTATTTAATATTTAAATTTTACATGCAATAGTAAATTATCTTATTACAGTATAGGATGTTTCAGTATCAAATATATATATATATTATATCCTGTAATTCCTAGAAGGAACATAGGGCCACAACAAAGTACTTCCAATCATCTCTATCATTTGGGATGCGTTTTATTTCGCTCCAGCTGCGTCCCGAAGTTCTTATTTCAGTATCTAGCTGTCTCCTCCAAGTATGAGCATGCCATCCAATACGTCGTTGACCTTGGGGATTCCAGTCGATGGCCATTCTGCTAATAACGTCGGGTTGCTTTGCAAGCGTATGACCAATCCAGTTCCATTTACGTCTACGTACATATTTCCAACTGGATGGGCATTTAGTGGGTGGTATGCCAGAGGTTTATGTTGCTTATTCTTTAAGGCCAAAATGTATATGAAGTAATCGAGGAAGACATATGTTCACAAAAACTTGGATGCTATTGATGTCTTTGGTTGCAGCATTCCAAGATTCACTGCCATAAAGCAATATAGACCTCACGTTGGAATTAAAGATTCGGAGTTTGGTGTTGCTGGATAGCTGAGTGGATCGCCATACTGGATTCAGCATAGGAAAAGCCCGTCTCGCCTTGTCCAATCTGGATTTCACATCCTGGGATGAGCCGCCGGTAGTTGTAATAGTGCAGCATCCTCCAAAGATTAATGCCGTATAAGGCACAAAGCGCAATGTTTTGGTCTTACGCATGTTAAATTTCAGCCCTACTCTTGCGGACATTTCCTGTATCACACGGAGTTTCTCTTGCATGTCAGAGTATCTGTGAGCAAGAATGCAAATATCGTCTGCGTAATCGAGGTCTTCCAAATATCCCTGCAGTCCCCAGCTTATGCCTCTATTGGTGCGTGTAACATCTGCCATAATGACGTCAAGCACGATATTTTAAATAATAGAGGTGATAGTACGCATCCCTGTCTTACGCCCTTCCAGTTCTATTTTCGTGCAGTACTCGGCAATTGTATCCAAGTTGTGCGTTGAAGTCACCCATAAGCATTAGAATGTCGCCTATGTGAGTAGGGCGCTACGGCTCTTTCGACATAATCGTAGAATTCTTCAGTAGAGGTGGAGCACTGTAATATAGTTATGTTTCTAGCCTTTGTGCAAATTTTATTAGACACTAATCGGCCAGAGTGTGGTTTCCAACTAAAAAGAATATTTCAAGCTCGGGTGGATAATAAAAAGCCCACACCCTTACTTTTCGGTTGGTCTGCTGGTCTGCCGGAGTACATGATTAGAAATTGTTTAAATCAATAAATACATGTCTGAATCAAAAAGTTTTTCATTAATAATTAGTGGTTAAACTTTATTCGGCACATGGTATGCAGATGTAAACTCGGTCTAAGATTGTTTGAAGAAAAATATAAATTAGCACCAATTGGGAACAATTACTTTCGTAAATACGAAAGTTTTAAACGCAATTTAAGTTTTGAGCTTCGGTATATTAAGAGGATTTTGAAGAAGATTTTTATGGCAATTACTTTTAAAGAATATTTTTTAAGTCCATGTTAAAGGGCATTTTTCTCACTTTAAATTCACAGTCTTTAGTAAACTAATGAAGGTGGTTTAATCAATGAAATTGACAAGAACAATCGTTAGACTGTAAAATTGGACCTTAGGAAATGGATAAAAAAGATACATACAGTGAGGGGTTAGAAGCATAAAACGTTCTGCAGAAGTACTCTTCTCTGTATTTTAAATGTAACTGCTGAACTTATTTTATATATCAAATCTAGGGATCACGTACATTCTATGCAAATGCAACTTAAATTTAAATAATATCAAATGATATTAAATTTCCAAATACAAATAGACGTGTACTTTCTCGTCTGATCCACAAGAATCAGTCCTTAGAATTGGGTTATTTTGGAAAAACTTTGAATTTTTTTTTTTTTCACTAAATAATATTTATAAAAAATATTTTTGATATATAAAAGCTTTACTAAAACAGTTTTCCATACAAAATTTGTTTTATAAACCCTTTATAAAATATTAACTGAGATTAAGTATGTTAAAAGAAAAATAAAATAAATATAAGTATAAAAATTATATCTTAGGTTAATCTAACCAATTCCATTTGTCAAGTTTTCAGTTACTGTAAATTATGGCTGAAATTTCAGTTAACGAAATATTTGTCTTGTAAACTAAGCAGTTCGGATTTGTTGTATTATTAATAGAAATTATTGATGTGGTTTAGGCTAAGAAGCTATTAGTCCATTTCAAATAACTAATTTGAAATAGTTACTGAAGTGTCAAGTGTTGATGCAAAAGAACAAATTTTTTAGTTAAAGTAACCAAGTTAAATTATTTTTCTATGTTTTTAGTTATTTCATTTTATTTTATTAGCTAGTGCCTGTTCGGAATTAATGTTTGACTAACTAAGAGTAAAACTAAAGAAGGAAAATGCTTTTTACTGCCTTTCAAGGCAAAGAAGATTGAATTAAAAAATTGTGCGAAGATGGCCCACAGACACGATGGAATTGTGATACTGTGGGTTATCTAACCAAGGATTTATTACACGCAAAAAAGTAATATGAATGAGTTTGTAATATTAATTAAAATATTTGTAATATTAATTAAAAAAATAATTAAATTTTCACCTATAAACAATTTGATAATATCAATTAAGTTTTTCCACTCAAATTAATTAATACAATTAAAAATTTAATTGAATCAATTAAATTATTAATTGAAAACATTAATTGGTGAATACACTTTTCTGTGTAGGCGACCCAGACAAAGACAAAACAAGGGGCTGTTGAAACTAAACAAGCCCGAGCTAGGAAAGTTGACCGGCATCTTAAAGGGGCAGTCTAATTTACGAGGGCATTTGTACCAGATTGCAGCCACGGAAGGACGTGTTCGTTTTTAATTCACATTTTTTATTTTTTCCTTTTTGATTATCACTACTTATGTATTATTTATAACTATCACTAAGTTTATGTCCGACACTGGTCGGGCCTAATAATTATATTTACATTTAAGATTTGATTACTTATTGTTAGTTCATTTTTGAAGATATAATAAATAAATATATGAAAAAAAACATGAGAGCGCACAACATGCCTATACTGGATTATATGTATGTCCCCAGACATGAGCGCAATGGCTCCTTTTTTCAACACAACCTCACCTAACCATGTACTGTGCTTAATAAATTCGTCAAAGCGCGAGTCGTATTCGTACATGTCAAAAATTTTTCAAAGTGCAATTATTTTTTCAAATATTTTCAAAGACGCTCTAATACATAAAAATAATGAAGCCGTAAAAAAATCGTCAAATTGAAAAATCGTGAAAACGATCCAAAATCATGAAAACTGTAAATCCGGTGTTTTAAATTTCATCCAAATCGGTTGGATCGTTTCGAAGAGGCAGGAATTTCCAACTTCTTTGCTCTTGTTTTAAAAATATGTGATTGAAACGCCGATGTTGTACCTTAGTAAATTTTTTTTTATAATAAAGTTTTGTCTGCTTCTAGTTATTTAGTTTAACCAATTTCGTTGGTTGGTGGTATTTTAGTCGTCCAAAATGTTAAGATGTACCCAAAAACGTTTTTCTGTATAAAAAACCACCCACTGAATTCGGAGACGTGCTTAAATTGAAGACCTTTAGGAAATGTCACAGTTTGATGAAGGAAAGTTTGGACGACATTGTATTTAAGAAATTTAAAATTTTTGCCTTGAATAACTAATAAATAATTTTTATCAAATAATTGATTTATTTTGAATGTAATTCAATATATTGTAGAATATTTGGATGAGTTTAATTGCATTTGTGAGTTTCAATGCATTTGAGAACAAATTTCGTGTTGCAATTGATATTCTTATAAGGAAACATAAGTGTATTTTGTTGCTTAAATGAAATTTATTTGCTGGTGGTTAAGCGATGTCTATATGCATTTCATTGTTGCTTTAACAAATCGTCAGTAGACTTCAACCACACATTTTGAACAGTCACAAACCTCTTATCTTATGCACAGACTTTCATAAACTATTTGAGAATTCACAAATATTAATATTTTTGAAAATCACAAAAGAAAAATAAGCATAGTAGGCTTAGTAACTTATACAAAACCCAGCAAATAATTTTTATTCGATATGAATCTATTTTATTTTTCTACACCTTTATACAATTAGAAATCCATTGGATAACAATAAAAGTATTTATAGGCAAAATGAAAAATAATATTTTAATGAATTTGTTGCTTGAATGTTGTGTCTTTGCATATCACTAAGATTTTTAATAAAATAAATAAATATTGTTTTCTCCAATATTTACCAACATCTTTTTAAATACTGAATGATATTACAAATATGTATGCATATCGTAACTTTAGGCTTTATTATAAAAAAATTATTTTTGACTTATGTACAAAAGATTTAATAAAAATATGTTTGTTAGCATTTTGTTTTGAAGACCTTTACAAATATTTTATGAATACTGCACTTATATTCCAAGTTTTTTGGATAGAATTTTTACACCCGCTAACAAAACTCAGAGCCCACTCAGCGTAAGAAGCTAAGTAAAATAAAGTTTACAAAAATAAAGAAAGAGTCCGTAAAGCATATGTAAGTAAAAAAATACAATTGAGCAACTTTTAAGTTTCACTCAAATAAAAAATAAAATTAAAAAAAATTTAGTGAGGGGAAATTGCGCACGCACACTGTAGCAATCAGATAAAGATAAAAAAGAAGTTTTGAAACTTGGTGCCATAACCAAAAAATGCAGTTGAACTCTTTCAACACACAGCGCCAACCAAAGAAGATCGTTTTAATTTCAGAAGAAAAAAAACACAGCAGCCATTTTTGGGGATTGGCAGTAGTTGTCTGCCTTGTTTTCACAAGTCTCTAGAAATACTCTTTTCTGACATATAGATAGGCATAATTGACATCCATACACACATACATACACACATACATACATACATATATGAAAGGCAAGCACAGGTATTATTCGAATCAAGAAAATAATGGGAAATTTCATTAGATGAGTAAATAAGTGTCATAAATGGATTTGTATATTATTGTGTATTTTGCTGTTTCCTTTTGTTGTTTGAAAGCTTAACAAAAAGCCTCCTATTCTGCAAAAGTGTGCATTGTATATATGTATGTAAGTGTGTTTCTGTTCATTACATATCCATTAGGTGTTGTTGACTTTGAGCTTTTAACTGTTACATTGCATTCGAATGTTTGGAATTTTGTTTCATTTTCAGTTGTCGAAAGTTCATTTAAACGTAACAAACGATGAGTGGAAGAAAGCTTTTTCTTGGAAATTGAAAGGTTTTAACTAGGGTTGCCAAAATTCGCGATTGTTGTGGGATTGTTTCACCTTAAAGCGCTGCCTATTTTTTTTTTTAGTTATTTATTTATTTATTAGCGATTTAGTCAATGCGGTATGTGATGAAAAACGATCTAGACACAAAAACAATTTGAAAACGATAAAAGGTGTTATGTGTTTCCTATAGTCGTTTTGTCAATAACTTTAAAACTTGTTTTTAATAGTTTACAAATTTCTTCTCACAAACCTATTATGTGGATTATATTTTATCTTTTAGTGTACTTTTTAAAAGTCGGTAATTCAAAATTAGCTCAAAAATTATACTTAAAATCGATCGGAATTCGTCACACCTTTTTTTTCAAAACAATCGTTTTGAAAACGATCGTTTTCCAACACATACCTGACATTCTCAGCATTAATTTCTTCCATGGTGTTATTGAAGCAAAAATTCTCATAGGTACCTCACAATTACGTTCAAATAATTACAACACTGCATTATACTGTGTTCAGATATACGAGGTTTGTTCAAAACGTATCGCGAATTTTGAATTTTCGCGGTTTACGTATATTCGAATTTAAATTTTTTTGCAGCGTTATGTTGGTACTCATGTCTTTCAGTTATGCCGATGTTCAGTTAATTGTTGACAGCTGCTTTGCTTGCACGTGTTTTGGCTCGTCTTCGATTTTTACCTATTAAAAAAAAAAATTAAACAAAAAACCTGTATAAAATTTTGTGTGAAAAACGAAATTAAGTGCGCGGATGTATTCCGAATGTTGACTGTGGCATACAGAGAAAATACCTTGGAACGTTTATCCGTGGTACAAAATGTTCTCAGAAGAGCGTGCCGGACGCCCGAGCACTTCAACAACAGACGAAAAAATTGATGAAGTGATGAAAATGGTAGACACATCGATTGACTCGTGCCATTTGATTTTTATCAATGATTTGGGCATGAGACGGGACGCCGCGAAGCTCGTACCAAAATTGCCAAATTTCGACCAAGAAGCATCGCATGAACATTGCTAATAAGCTGTTGGATTCTGTCCACAACGACCCAAATTTACTCCAGAGGGTCATAACTGGTGACGAATCGTGGATTTATGGTTATGACGTGGAAACCGAAGCTCAATTATCTCAATGGAAGCTGCCGCACGGACCAAGCTAAAAATCGAAGACGAGCCAAAACACCTGCAAGCAAAGCAGCTGTCAACAATTAACTGAACATTCAAAACGGTCGAAATTGTCAGCATAAGTAAGAGACATTACCAACATAACGCCACAAAAAAAAATCAAAATTCGAATATACGTAACCAGCGAAAATTCAAAATTCGCGATACGTTTTGAACAAACCTCGTATAAAAAGTATTGTACATTTCACAACTTTTGCTAACAATAGGATGTTAAGTAATCAAATTACTCCAAATTATAAATATTTGTATACGCTTGTTTGTATATGTTCGCTAAACGCATCTTTTGTTTTCTCGCTGGGAAAAGATAATGCGACTTTGGATGATCTAAAAAAATTCCCCTAATATTAAAATCGTCAACAATATTGAAGTTTATTTAAATTATTTGGAAACACCAAAAGAGGGATTACACAAACCATACTTGTACTTTTAATGGTATTTTACCTTTAGCAATTTGCGAAAGAAAGTTTTCTACTTGTTTTTTTTTTATTAAAAGTTAAAAAATACAATCGTCTGTCTACAAGCTAAAAGGCGGATTATCTACTGTTTTTAAATAACTATTTTAAAAGAAATCCATGACATATTAAAAATTTTTTGTAAATATAATAAATACTTTTTAACTAATTTCCTTGCGGTTTTTAACAACATTTCTTAGTTTGTTTTTGAAATTATTTGTTTTTCTTATGTAATAAATAATTTTTTGGTTGTTATGAAAAAAAAACATTAAAATAATACGCATGCGTGTCGTTTTCTGCAAACTTTTTTAAAATTATTCGAATACACTTTTTTGTTCTTTGCTCGTTCGAATATTCGAACAAAAGTTCAAAATTATTCGCCTGTTCGAATAAGAAAAAAATCATGAAATTTTATTCGAACAAATATAAAATACGAATAATTAACAACACTACCCAATAGTCATCCGTCGTTTAAATGCTAAAGATTGTAAATGTTAAAAATATATTTCTATTTATAAGTAGTATTTCCCCTAATATAACTATTACATTCTGTTATCTTAAAAGCTTTTAGGGTATTGTGATCAACTATTGAATGCAATTGCATTAATGCATAAATACTATTCCATATAAAGTTAGTGTTGGCAGGTGGCAGTTAAGTAAACTGTGGAACCTAAAGAGCTTTATGTACAAAAGCTTTAGGGAAGTTTATATATTCCACTTACACATTTCACAACCAGAGAACACTTTCTCAAAAACAAAAAAAAAACAAATAAAAAATTAACACTCCACTGTTGTTGGCTGCATGACAGGAAACTTTAAATTTTATACTAATTGTTAACAAGAAATCTGAAACAGACTACAAACGATTGTACTCCTATGTATGTCATTTACATTTCGCGCAACGTCACATGCGTTATCTTGGATCAATGTGGGCACTTGTAAGCAAATGTTGATGCTGCAGCCAAGATGATGTTGATGATGAAAAATTTATAGCCAAAAGGAAATCTTCAATAAGTCCATATTTACACTATGCAAGTCTTATTGCTAAGCTGATTAGGTTGACGGAGAGAGAGAGAGACGAGGGGAACATTAACGTTTCTTTTCCCCTCGTCCCTCTTTCCTAACAAACTCATCAGCTTAGCAATAAGACTTGCATAGTGTAAATTAGGACTAAGAAAGACACAAAGCATGTGAATGAAAAAAGAGGTATAGTACTCTTTAGTAAATCATAGATATGAAATTGTTATATCAACTCAAAGTAAACAAATATAAATTTCTCAACGGTGACAAACAAAATAAACTACAAACAGTAACAATCGCTTTGCGGTATCTTCGGAAACATAAAAAGGACATTTCAAATTGATTTGTTTACTTTAAACGGATACTTTAGTATGTGTATGTATGAAAATCCGGCAAAAAAAAAGATACATAAATGCTTATCTGTGGTAAATTATTTATATTCAGTTTATAGCAATAAAGAAAGAGGACATTCATATATAAAAACACTTCCACCAATGAGCTGCAAATAGTATGACTGAGTTACCGTCAACAACATGTTGATGAATTTGTTTAAAATAATGTGTTGTATAGTGAATTGCCAAAGGCTTAGGAAAAAATCGTCAAAGTACATATACAGAAGTAGTTTCATTCGTGATTTGCGCTGCGGGCTATATAACATCGAGTCCTGAATGTGAAATTCATATTATAAGCTAAAGCAGCACTGAAAATTTCTTTGAGAACCGACTCTTTTCTCGAACAGAATTTTGCTCTCGATGCAGTATATTAATGTGAAAAATTAATAAAGACTTAAGTAGTAAGCGATTATTTTTTTGAAGCACCTTAAATTTGACAAGGGATGACGGAAAATGGTTCCAAATTAAAGCAACCTCCATCGGGAGCAAACTGAAACACTCATAAATTATAAGATATTTTTGTTGATTGTATATATTTAGATCTAGTGTCGAAATCTTTCACATATAAAGGGAAACACTTAATTTACTGTGCAGGACCAAGTGTATTATAATTTTCAATACTCAGTTAGTATTATCCTTGATCATGAAATCTTTAAATTTTAAAATATTTTACCTGATTAGATTTAGAACTTTTTTTCTGTTTTGTATTTTACTTTCAGTCTCAGCTGATACAATGTTTTGAATAATCAATCACAGTGAGTGAAATTCACAATAGCGACATTCTTCGTCGAATGCTCGTCATAATACCAAACGAAACTGCGTTCGGCCGTTAGTTCTCAAACAGGATTTTTTATACAACATTTATATTCTATATCAGTACATAGTGATGATGATCAATCATAGTTATTATAATCCACCACAGTACATGAAATTCAAAATAGCGAAAATTCGTTCGATCAGCACTATCGACTACAGTCGATGACCGAAAGTTGCTCATAATAACGTCCATTAGATCTTAAACAGAATTTTGTATAGAGCATTTATATCTTTGGTTTCCATGAATAACAACGTATTTTATAGATTTCTCATTTTGAGTTTATGATTTAAGATTGTTATATTTTAAATGTTTTTTAAAAAGGTCTAAGAAAATTGTTCAAAAATATGGACGTATGTAAATCATTTTATTCTAAAACATCAACAAGACTTCTTTCTAAGTAATAAGCTTCAAAACTACAAATATTCTATACCAGTACACTCAGGGAAAAGCTGCAACTTAAAAATAAGAACGCATCACATTAATTCAATAATTTTCAATATAATATAAAATTTAAACTGAGGTACTTAAAGATAAATAAAATTAATAAATTAATACAGTAAATTAATATTTTTCCATATTGAAATAAGAAATTTCAACATGACTAGACTTTCGTTAATGTTTCTTATTAATTCGATATGGTTTTTATTGATTTAAAGCTATTTTTTCTCTGGGTGTAGATATATAGTAAACATCATGTTTGAATGTACTCATACTTTCATTATAATTAAATAATTTATGGAAGATTTTTGTAACTGAAAAACGTGTTTGGAAGTTTTGCTTGTGTTGATGGTTAAGCACCGTTTATATGCATATCATTCCCGCTTAAGGAACTCATCAGGAGACTTCAACCTAAAGTTTTTTAATTAATCTGAAAAACTTAATATTCTCATAGTAAAATTCTTAATCACCCTTATTGAGAATCTCAACGTCGCCATAATTAGTCGACGACGCAATAATAGCATTGGTGTTGACAATGTTGTCGAATTTTGATAACAATTAACGGTTGGTGGAGATGAATTTATAACTACATTGTGTCATCTTTGCTGTAATTTTGTCAACAACATTTTTTTGGCAACGACGCATTAAGAATTTTTTAATTTTCACGGCTAAATTTTAAAAAAATATTTAAAATGAAAAAGAAAATAATAATAACAACCAACAAAGAATCAAATTAATTAAGGAATGAATGTACATGTATACATTACCTACATACATACATATATTCCAAACTTTTTTTTACTTTCTCTTAAAATAATTAGACTAAGACTAAAAAACCCTTTTCTGTTATAACAAAAACTTTGTTCTTCCTAACTAGAAGCCAAAATTTGTATATGTGTCCCGTACACATAACCCAAAACATCGGGAAAGTCAGTTTTCTTATACAATTTCAATTTAGATGCAGTCTATTCTTCTTGTGTCACATCAAATTTAATAAAAAGTGGATATATGACAGTCTTGTAATACACCCAGTGTCTCCTCCAGGATTTCTGGTACTTTGGGACATGATAAAACTAGATTAAAGTCATCCCCAACACTTCATTGCTAGGGCCCTTGTGCCAAAAGCCGTAGTGCTGTTGCTAGCTTTAGTTTATTGGAAATAAATGTTGACGTTATTCCATTCCTTCATTTTGTTTAAGCCAAAATAGTCCAAAAATCTCCGTTCTAAACTAAATGCAAACTTATAAGAAATTTTTATCCACTTTCTTTCTGCCAAATTATAAATGTCTGATCTTCTTTTCCACATAATTTTTCTTTTAAATCTAAGTTTTGCTTTTTTTTCTTCATCACTAGAATTTTCACTTGAATCTCATCTTAAAATAAAAGCACTTTTGCAGATAAATCAAATCAAATAAATCAAACAAACGTCAAAATTTATAGGGATGATATCTACTTCCTTTGCATTACCGATAACAAGATAGCGTCAGAATTGAATTGAAAACAGAGACATATCGATATAACGGCGACTAATGTGTGATGTCGACGTCGGCGTTGACATTCGCAATAAGGGTGAATATGTTATTGTGAACCACAATATAAAAACACAATCAGTTTAAAAGTCTCTATAATCGATAGCTCGCGAAGATCGAATTGCGAAAGCAACTCATAATAAAGGCGAATATGTGGTATATTTCCACAAAATTTTTGCTACTAAAATGCAGGTAATACTTTTCTTTCACTTTCACAAGTAACCAACCTTCTTGTTATTATAAAAAAAATTATTAATATTCGAAAAATGTATGAGTTTCCTGAAAAGCTGCTAAAATTATCTAATCTGGCAATAGTGGCATTATAACTTATTTTTTCCCCTTAATTAGTGCGAATTAGAGATAGACGCGTGTCGAACACGAATACCAAGATGTCCAATACGTACGAAACGCTCACGCGAAAAATGTTCCCAACATAACAAAATATTTTTGTTACCCTAAGATGTGTGATATTTCTGCTACTTACGGAACTTTAAGCTTTAAGAGACCACTACACTAGCGACAAATTTTCTGGTTTTGCGTGTTCGACGATACAAAATCTTAAATTTTTTCTTTACTCGAAGTTCATTTATACATATTTTACACCTAAAATCGTTTCGTGCTTTATAGTGTAAATTTTGCATAACGCGGTATGACCCGACCACGCACGAAATCAGATTTTCTGTCACGAACACTTCGTGTTAGTCGTAAGTGTTCCTGTCATGATAAAAAAATCCGACACGCGCCCATCTCTAGTCTGAATGCACACGAGTTTGAGCACCAGAAGAAGAGGCATCCCTTAATCTAAATAACAAATGTTGTATTAAGGCATCTTTGCTTTTGCAGACAAACAACATCACTATTATTATGTTTCCTTTATCATCTATGAAATTGTCAATTGATACAAAAAACAAAAACATTTCAATTCAAACGACAAACACACTTGTATGATTATTTGCCATCCTGTTTGTAGGGACATAAGTATTTATATCAGTATTTAGGCTATGTTTGTCTGTATGTGTACGTTCATATGTAAATGTTGTACTACTCGTATATTTGTTGTTTTAATGTATGCAACGCGTTTCTTTAGCCGCCGCCTTTAATATGCCTTTGATGCCTTTGCGCTGTGTGTTGTCACTGTCATTGACATCGTCATCGCCGTCATCATCTTTAGCGACATCTTTTTCTCTTAATATTTATTTTTTGTTTTTCGCCAAGATCCAACATATTGAATGTTTTTTCCTTATACATACGTACATACATGCATATGTATATATGTACATACATATTTACATACATACATATATTTTTTCATCAATTTTCTTTATCTTTTTAAGTCGTTTAAAGTCAATAATATTGAAATGATTTCTTTCCTTCTTTCTATGTATAATTTATTGTGATGCTATTAAAGTCTTTCTTAATGCAGAAGAGTTGTTGTGTTCCTTGATATGTAAAACATATTGCTTTATTTGTTTCTCATGTTCGCATTGCCCCTCAAATGTTGATGAGTGAGCGAGTCACTTGCTTGACAGAAAAATTATGGGCCTGACCCACGATATCGACAACGCTCGACTTGTCGCACACTTGCATTTGAAACAACAACAAAATATTAAAATTTGTTTTTATTTTGAATGTAAGTGTGCGACAAGTCGAACGTTGTCGACATCGTGGGTTTATATGAACACGTTTGATTCTATATTTTGGCTTAAATTTGTGGTCACATTCCCGATGAAAAATCATGGATACATCTGTAACTGGATGCAGTAACTTTTATTATGGCAATCGTATCGCTATAATTAATATAATGTTAACTTTTCGTCTTTGGTATCCAGTAACATATTTTAACGATATTTGCTGTCGTTTGAAGTAAAAAGGTAAAATCCCAAGCTCAAATTTATTTGGTTTTTTCTGTTTTATTCTTGTTTGTTATTTTCGCTTATTTTGCAAGTTTTTACGCGGAGATGCCACATGATATAGAAATAAATTAGAGAATTAGACATTATCGTTATAGCAAACGAATAAATACTACGATTTTCGGTTCGCTAAAAGTTACTAATTGGTTATTGGTTTGTTGCAGTCATAATGTATTTTGAATATACTCTGCCACAAACCAATAACCAACCGACGATATGTAGCTCTAAGTCTAGAACTTCAGTTCGCTCTGGTTCAAGCAGCAGCCGCTTACAGTCCAAAATGGAGTTATTAGATACTGATTCTTCACAGTAAATATGTACATTATCCGACTTGACGTACAGATGGCGGCAGTAGTTGCTTTAGTGCAAAGTGGCAACCTTATAAAACGCGTATTTTAGGTTTCATGGCGCGATTTTGTACAAAAAATCCTTATGCAGTCACCTGGTATAATTGCACTATCTGTGCGAAGTTCTTTAGTATTATTTTTTTGAGCCATTAGAAATAAACGATCTCGGTAAATTCTTAAACATGGAAAAATCTCCCTATCGTGTAGAGTTTTTCCCTCGCAATGTTTTCCCTTTTCCCCAAATTGCATTCGTGCCCTATATGTTCCCCTTATCACGAATAATATTTCTAAAATGGAGTTTTTCACTTTTCCCTTAGTTTTTAACCGGCTTGAAAAATAAAGGATGAGATTATCAATTTGTCTATATTTTTCGGGTATAGCTTCCCAGTGGTCCCATTTGATTCTTGTAACTACACAATTTGTATGTTAAAAAATGGGCGCGTCTACGCCCATTAAAATCTATTATAATATTTCACGTGGTTCTACTTAACCAATTTTTACGAAAATTACCACACACCTTGAGCTCTAAAATAGACACAATCCTCCCTTTAAAAAAATTGGCGGAGTCACGCCCATTAAAAGTTAATATTATTTTTAAGTGGTTCTACTGCACCGATTTTTACAACACTTATCACGCACCCTCATCTTTGAAAAACAAAAAATCTTACAGTTAAAAAATAGGCGGAAGCACACCCACTAAATATTAATTTTATATCCCATAAATTTGTTTTTAAAATGTTCTATCAGATCTTTGCATTGAAGTCGGTCTTTTTTTGGCAGAATTATGTTAACTTTACTTTTGCTGGTGAACTGAATTAATATATCGCCTAATTTCAATATTATCATCCTAATTAAATATTAAAAGTTATAAATAATTATTTTTAGGGCAAGATCAGTTAATAATGTCCACGATTAATAACAATAATTCCCTGCAACACATTTTTGGCCTTTTTGGCTCTCATACAGTAAATTTTATGGCGGTGGTATACTTAGGAATTTTTTCCACTGCAACTAAAAATTTAAAAACGCAACTTTACACGTACACAAATTTCATTTGAAAACCAAAATTTATATGTTTGTTATTACCAAACTCAAATTTGATCGTTTTTGAATTAATTTTTACCGCTTGTCCCACTATGTCACCAGAAATCGTTCGATCGACAACTTTTATTTGCAAACAACAATAACATTAGAAAATTTGTTGTTGTTTTCAATATAAGCATTCGATCGATCGATTTCTGGTGACATCGTGGGACAGGCCGTTAAACTTTACAAATCTTCTTCTCGTTTTTTACATATATCATGAAATTCGCGATAACAAATCATCACGATAGAGGTGAATACTTTTATTTAAAGGTCTCAGTCCAACCAATCTTAAAACCAAACTGTAGTGTGCTCCTTTGCTTACGACAATAAAATATTGGGCGGCAGAGTTTAAGCGAGGCCGTACAAGTTACCAAAACAAATGACGCAGTGGTCGATCAATTGTAAATTCACAAAATGGTTTTGGAGGATGAAGGTGCGCTAGATATCATATTGCTCGAAATTTTTAGATGAGAAAACTGAGCACAAGATGGGTACCGCGTTTGCTCACAATAGAACATAAACAGCGTCGCGAGGGTTTGCGTTGGTTCGTAAAAATGGATGAGACATGGGTACACCACTTCACATCTGATGTAAAAGAATACCCGAAGCAGTGAATTGGAATGGAAAAATCGTGAACAAAGAAGGCGAGATCATAGCGTCTGCTTCTTGGGAATGCTAATTTTAATTAATTATTTTCAAAAAGGAAAACAATAAAGCGCGAGTATTATGCTAACCTGATGCCGAGTTTAGGCGATAAAATTAAGGAAAAAGCTCCAGTTGGAGAGCTCGATCGAACTATTTTGTATTTCCGAACATGAAAAATGGCTATTTGGTAAATTTTTTTCCAGCAACGAGGAGGTGGAGTCAGTGGTTGGTAACTCTCTTTAGGACCTAAACAGTTGTTAGTGCCGGTCCAGACTTACAATTTGTGTTGCGAGAGAGGAATACAAAATGTATATGTTTCTATTGCAACACTCTCCTCCATATTCAAAAATTGCTGCAACACCGAGACCGAGACTTACTATAAACATGCAATCGAAACTATTGAATAACCTTGGAAAAAGTGTATGTATGTTGAAAAATAAGGAAAATCTCTTTTTAAAATTTTTATGATTTCTTTGTTAAGTTCGCCCCTCGTGCCTCGGTATATAATTAAATCTAGGGATTGAAAATCATTGAGATAACATAACATCCCCTAGGGAAAATATTTTGCCTACACGACAAAAGTTTGTTTTTAAAAATTGTTGTAGTAAAGTCTTATTGTATGTATAATAAGTCGTGATTGAAAAAAAAAATCTTTACGATCACTCGCAATCACGTGTGTAAGGCTTCCCATATCTATACCTAAATGATACGAGTATTTGAGAGTGTGGCTGTGCTGTGTGCGCTCGCTTGATAGTGTGTGTTTGGAAATGTTGTCAACGTTGTTTCTATAGTTGTTTTTATGTACAATTTTTAGTTGTCATTTGTTGTTTTAAAGTGATTAATTAATTTCAATAACATTTTGCACATCATTGCTACAATTTTGATCAGATTTCGAGATTCGAACGAAACACAAACGAAACGAGCGAAAGAAGTAAAAGGTAAAGAAAGAAAAAATAAAATAAAATGAACGAACGTAGAAAATCCATAATAAAGTTGAATTTATTGATACTGTTTGAAATTAAGCCGCCTTTATAAGATTTGATAAATGTTTTAATGTGCAAATGTGTGTTTGTAATATTAATGCTGATAGCTGGGTGTTTGAAATGCTAAAAATAAATGAAATTTTTGCTTTTCTTCATTATTATTACATACATACATATATACATAATTTATAGAAAGATAGCGATGTTGAACAAAAATGTACAAAACTTTACTGAAACTCTTTGACTGGACAATCAGAAGTGAATTTGCTTTGAACGACTCCTGAAGAAGTTGTAAGGAACGTTTTGATCTTTGCATTTTCATAAATCTATAAATTCTTAATATAATACGAGTGGACCCCACAGACTTTTTTTACCATACTTTGACTTATTTCCTACTAAATTGAATGCTTTGACTACCAGGCATTACTCCACTTGATAATTTCCTTTAGGGCGGCGACCATAAAATGGGACCATCAGCTCAAAAATGGTGTAACCCACTTTTTTGTTGGTTGCTGCTCTGCTGTTACATATGTACATGCTTTACATTACCAACTATCAACACAAAAGTAGAGTAAGCCACCTTTTTGTTATTCAAAGGAAGATGGAGCCTATATATATAAAATATATAATAGAGCAATTAAATAATTGAATAGTTTGGAAACAAACATACATTCCGTTATATATATATATATATATATATACATGTATAGATAGATATAGCAAATAAACTGCATAAAGATATGTAGGTGTATTCAAAAAAAATAAATAAATGTTTATTTCACGCAATCAACATTTTTAAATTTTTAAATGTTTTCTGACAAAAAGTTAAATGAAAATTAATTTTTAATAGTGTTTATATATTTTTCTTTTAGTTCTTTAACTGAATTTTTTGGCAATCAAAAATAATTAAAACTATTTATTGGGTTTTTTAACTTAAGTAAGGACGATTCGGTAATCCGCACAAAATATAAAACTATATCTGTCGGGATTAACGAGGTTCTACTGCACATACATACATACGAGTATATTAAAATTACTTTTAAAATTAACGCTAACTAGTTAAAAATAAAAAGTTTCTGAAAATATATCAATACATATGCTCCAGGTATGAGCTTCTGAATGCATCTAGGATGTGCAGAAAGAAGCCCATAGCTCATGCCGTTTTTGTATGTATGTATTTAATTAAAAAATTTGCTCTTTAGATCAGGATTTTATCTTGTTTTATATTAACTTGCAATACTTTATCTTGTTTTAATATTTATTATATATTAAATACAGTTAAAAAAAAAACTATATTTACCAAACACTTTTTGTTCGCGCATTGAATCAAGAGTCGATCCCAGGATCTCCGCATGTTAGGCTGGAACACTACCCACTGACCTACCGTAGTACATATTTTTTTCGTACACAATTTAATTGAAAAATTAAAACACGAAATAAAAATTTCATTCGCATCCACATTAGTATCCAGGTAAGCGAGAGAGGATGCACTATAAAAAACTTTGAGAATTTCATGGTGTTTGTGTTAAATTTTGTCATTCGCTTACGTTCCTTCTCCACAGAGAAATGAAACGAAGGCATATTACAGAGATTGTTGCTATGTCTTTGCCTGCTAAATCCAAACACATCCCATGCATCCGTAGGGCAACTTGATTATGGTGTCACTAAAGCTAGTAGAATTAGGTAAGGCTATGGCATTAGCAAATAACTCTCTAAAGACAAGTATCGTCTCTTTTTTTTAGCCCAAGTTTTATACAGAAAGGTGATATTGAATTTTAATGTATGAATATAACACTCACTGCAGGATAACATGACCATAAGTAAATAGATATGGCTCAGGAATTCTTAGCTTTTATTCCGAAAATTTTATATGATATATGTATGTACATTAGAGCGACTCAAGTTGTATGAAAGCGAAATTCGTGCAAGGTGTACCCCCCTCAACATGAATTATTAGTATTTTTTATGATGACATCTAAAATATTTCGGCTCTAGCTTTGACCACTCGTGAGCTGGACGATTTTGAAAAAGGGTATATTTTTGCATGTTTTGTCAATTTGAGAATCTATTTCCTTACCAACCTATACAATATGGGTGGCATAAGTAAGGTTTTTTTAAGGCGCGTCCAATACAATACAATTTGTCCAAGGACGATCATCCATGTCCTTTTTTTAAGGATATTCTGTAAAAAAGAACGGTTTTTGAATTTTTTGTTCGGGGTTGTTTGTAATAAAAATGCCAAATTAATATATTTTAATCTTTAGTCGATTTAATTAAATACGGGTCTCAGCTTTTTTTGAAATTCGTGCTAGTTCGCGTTTTGACAAAAATGTAATGGGGTGGTAATCCTTCGTTTTAAATAGGGCAATATGGGTATCAATTTTTTTTTTTAAGTACATCATCTTTGTATGCTCTGGAATATATATAAATGCAATCTTGTGGTAACCCTAATATGATAGCGGATTTAGTTTCTAGATCATGTATGGATGAAAGAAAAAAAGAAATTATCCACGACTTTTTGGTGGCATATTTTTTTTCGCAAATTAAAAAAAGTTATTAAATTTTATTGTTTATATTTATAAAACTGTCCTCAAAAACAAAATCTAAATTATATACATACAAAGATGATGTACTTGGCAAAAGAAAAAATTTGATACCCATATTGCCCTGTTTAAAATTGCGTTTTTGTCAAAACGCGAACTGGCACGAATTTCAAAAAAGCTGAGACCCGTATTTAATTAAATCGACTAAAGATTAAAATATGTTAATTTGGCATTTTTGTTACAAACAACCCCGCACAAAAAATTCAAAAACCGTTCTTTTTTACAGAATACCCTTAGGAAAAGGACATGAATGATTGTCCTTGGACAAATTGTATAGGGTTTTTTTTAGAGGTATAGAACTTCGAATTGAAATAAAACACAAGAAAATCGTTTTAATGTCCATCAATTTGGCTTTATTGGAAGGATAATTTTATGCCATTAACGTTTAAATATGATTTCGGGCATGTGGCCGCCGCGGCTGGCTCGAATAAAGCCAATTCTACAGGTCCAATTTTCAACCACTTTTTCGAGCATATGGGGCCGTATGTTGGCAATAACGCCACGAATGTTGGCTTCCAAGTCCCCTAACGTTTCTGGTTTGTTGGCGTAGACGAGCGACTTCAGTGGATGCGTATTATCACTTAGAGTAAACGTAGTGCGAAAACGATCCATGGTTAACCGAATTAATTGCTCTGATGTACGATTATGTCGACCATAAAATGGACGGAGCTTGCGGTAAACTTCGCGAACTGAACCATTATTTTCGAAATAAATTTGCACGATTTGCAAGCGTTGTTCTTTTGTCAACCTGTTCATGATGAAATGGCAAACCAAACTAAATATTAATCACTTGACAGCTGACAAAATGGCCGCCAGTTAAAAAAGTGATGCCAACTTAAAGTTCTATACCTCAATAAAAAACACCCTTTATATACAATTGGACGCGCCTTAAAAAAAGCTTTCTTATGATACCCATATTGTGTATATTGGTAAGGAAACAGATTCTCAAATTAACAAAACACGCAAAACTAGACCCTTTTTCAAAATGGTCCAGCTCACGAGAGGTGAAAGCTGGAGCCGAAATGTTTTAAACGTCATCTTAAAAAAGTCCAAGGTTCTCTTTTAAGAGGGAGAGTCGCTCTAATGTACATGTATAGTTTTTTTGAAAATGACTCTACGTCTATTACGTCTTGTTAACTCACCCAATTACCTTCTTATTAAGTTTTTGATTCAAAAATATGACACAAACAAAATATGTTCTTTATTGTTTTTAAATATAATTAGGGTTAAAACTTGTATTTTAATAATCCATCAAATAAGGGGTTCAGGATGCCAGCCATAAAAGAAAACTCTAAAACACACGCCTTTTATTAAAATTTTAATTTAAAACTTATTAACATGTGTTTCAAAATTAAGTAATCCTACAAAAAAATAACTGATGTATGCAAAGTTGTGTTGTGTTGTATGCTTTTGTATTCAAATTTGTTTAAGCAAAAAATCAAATAAGCTAGCCATCATACTTTAAATCATAATTAACGCTCATCCATCAAGTGCAAAAATGTCAAATGCACACGTTAAACAAATCAAAGTGACAGCGAACTAAACAAAAAATAAAAAGATAAAGTACATTAGCCAATGAAACAGCGATTTGAAAGTAAGGATAAAGCGAAAATTCTTTTAAAGTCTTAAAAGCAAAATGTGACAAAAAAATTTGATGTTTTTTATTTTACATACAAGCGAAAGAGAATTTTTACAAGCACATCTGCATGTTAAACATGCAAAATTACCAAAAAAAAAAAAGAAGAAAGTAAAGTAAAAGTTACAAAAAAAAAAAAATAACGACAAGAAAGTAAAACACCCCTTTTTAGGCAAATAGAGAGTTACACAAATTTAACGCTTTTCAATCATTGAAATGGAAAAGCCCCTGGAAAAAAAGGAAAAACTGATAGAAGTTGTTAATTAAATTGATGTGTATGAAAATTTGACAAATTTCAGCTGAACATACGCGCTACTTTAGGCTCAATTCCACTTAGTGGGTATTAAAATGTTGCCCTAAAAATTAATTATTTATGCCTTTATATCCCTCCAGCAGTCAGTGAGTTTTTTTAAAATGAATAATTGCTCACTCAGGGATATGGTTAATAAATTATACAAATGTCTCTAACTGCCGGTTTTGTTTTGTTGTGTTGTGTTTTGGCCAGTGTTTAAATTAAACACAGAAAGATGGTCTATTCAATATTGTTGCTGTATTGTATTTAAACAAATGACCATAAAAATGCCTCAAATTTGTCTTGGCTACAAAATTGTTGGCTTAAAAAGCCAACCTACTGCGTATTTGTACGAGTTGTTGTTGGGTTTTTTTTTCGTTTTCTTCTTTTGGCAGCGAAACAGTAGACAAATGTTGTACTCCCAGTTGTTGTTGTTGTTGTTGTTGTTTTTGCAATTGTACAACATTTGACCGGTTGACCGGTGTATCTTATGCTTCGATTCGATTTTGACAAGTATGAAATGGTCTTTTAAAAAACAAATTCTCCTCAACATGTTCAAGTAGACACATGTGGGTACAAGTGTGCGATGCGAGCATTGTTCAAGATGTTGTTTTGAAATATAAAATTTTTTGCATAAATTATTCTGTTTGAATATGTTTATTTTTCTTTTTCTACCTGTTTTATGCTTTAAGTTTGAATTTAAATTTTGCTTTTGTATAATTTTACATGTGCTAAGTTAGTCAGGCGTGACATTTGTTTTATTGGTTTATTTCTTCTTTTTTCATATTATTGTTATTGCTTTGCTAAATTCACTTCAATAAATTTATGATGTTTCATAAAAACTATTGTAGCAACACAAGAAAACAAATAATAAATAAAAACCAATTAAGTAAATGGCGTGAGAAATGCTTCTATTTATGAAAAAAGCGGAAAAAAAATTAAGATAAAATAAAATTAGATAGTTACGAATTTTTATAATTTAAAATGCGTAAAACTAGTAGAGACGTCATAAGCATAAATGCATAAATAACTACTAAAAGTATATTTATACTAGTTGAGCGTGGCAAACGTTGTCTTACGCCCCCACTTGAAGGTATGCATTCATTCAAGGCGATCCAGCCGGTTATTTGCATTATAAATAACCTAGATACCGACTGCAGCGCCATCTGCCGGACTTATTTGTGCATACAAAAAATTCATTCAAATCGGTCCAGTCGTTTAGAAGGAGCTCAGTGACATACACACGTGCAGTAGAATTATATATATAAAGATGATTCTATAAAACGAAAATGTCAGCAAATCTCAAAAGTTTTCAAAGAAACCCATGAATGCAGCTAACAGTTTGCTAACACTGGAACACTACCCATGGGATTCGTTGTTCTATTAATTGGTAATTGTTTTATAGTAAATATTTTGAGTTGCATAACAATTGCCTGTTTCACAACATATGCAAGCAACCGAAAATAATTATACATATGCAAATGTGTTTCACTTTTCATGTAGTAAGAGATTGCTCTTGCGCCGCGCTAAATGCGTCTCTCTTTGATGCTCAAGTTTTGATTTCGTCCTCGCAAATCACGTCAGCAGCCTACATCCGAGAAAAAATTATACCACACGTACTCAAGCTGATTCGTTATCAAAAGTGTATCAACAACGTTTCAATTGAAAAAGTACACACCGTTGTCAATTTGACAAAGAATGTGTACAAGTTGACAACCAACGTAATCAATAACCAAAAGTTGATAAAGTACTGCTGTCAGTTGACACAAGCCCGTATACAAGATGAAAACCAGCACTAAAAATAACCAAAAGTTGTTAGATCGTACAGAAACGTGTAAAAGTATTTTTCCCTCAGTGTACGAGTCGTAGTTGAACAAGCTGTTGAGTGGAGGACGCTGCTTTATGTGTTCTTTCTCACTCAGATATATGGGACACTCTTGTGTGTAAAGGCATTCCAACAAAGATAATTGATGTCGTGATAGCCCTATATCGTAATGCAGGCTATGAAATTCTTCATGATGGATAAATTAGCGACTCCTTAACTGTAAAGGAGTCGCTAATTCAATTGGAGTAATAAAATGCTTCGTTTTATCGCGTTGCTTTTTAGTATCCTCCTGGGTGACATAATAAGAAGAAACTCTTGCGAAAAGAAGGAAACAACTTACGTATTCAACAGAACACTACACCCAGAAAAAACAGCTTAAAATCAATAAAAACCATATTGAATTAACGAAAGTCTTGTAATGTTGAAATTTCTTATTTCAATATTAAAAAATATTATTTCACACTACTTATTTATTAATTTTATTTATTTTTAAGTATTTCTATATACATTTTCTATTATATTGAAAATTATTGAATTAATGTGACGCGTTCTTATTAAGTTGCAGCTTTTCCCTGAGTGTAGAAGATCACACCTTTGCCTACGACATATTTCTACTACCCCAAAAATTTAAATTAAAAAAATCAATGCAGTTCAAACTGAAGGAGCTTAAATTGGTCTGAAAGTAAATATTGCTAAAACTAAACTAATGGGAGTAAATGCTTCCAACAACAGAGCGTTGTATTGAGAATCGTAAAATGCAGCTCAAAAAAATATTAACTTGCTGCAAGTTTTCATCAACCACTGATTGTGGAGAATTCATATTGTAATCTGACCAGTTATGATATCTAATGAAAGGATATGGGTCCAAGCTTCCCTAATTCCCATACATGTGGAGACACGTAGAAGAAAATGGCGCTACTTACACAGAAAAAAATTGAAAAAAAAAACTCAAAATCAAATTAATTGAGTAATTGAATTTGCAATTAAATTTTGTTTACAAATTTAATTTAATTAAAAGTGCAATTGACTGATAAAATTTTTTAATTGATTTTTGGTTTTCTTCAATTAAACGTGCTTTTCGCACAAATTTTGTTTTCTGTGTAGGGCACTCTCTGCAAAAGCTCATTGACGATATCGCTTTGACACGCTTTTGAATGGGATCGGCAAGAAAGCCATAGAACAGGGAGACCATCATATACTTGGCACCGTAAAATTAAAAATTGAAGCTGCCAATCCAGGCAAGAGCTGAAATGAGATAAAAACACATGCATCGGACAAGTCAGAATGTAATAATTTTGTTATGGCCCCTACCCTACGTCTAGACCTGATATATTTTTATCATGACAAAAGTCCAATTTCATAAAGGAAAAATAGCTAGCATAAAAAAAATTATTTTTCAATATAGAATAGGACTTTTGTCATGATAAAAATATGTATATCAGGTATAGACGTAGGGTTATGGCTCTATGCTACACTGATAGAAAAACTGTAATTTGTCATCAATACTATGAAAAGTGCTTCCGTTTTTGCTTCATGTGACCATCTGCAATGGAATAGCACGCCGAAATCAAAAAAAAATTACTAATGGGAATCACCAATGCAATAAATTTTTAATAGCAATTTGATGACAGAAATTCATCAATACCACAACAAATTTTCATTGAAATTATTGTCAGTTTAGTACTATTGGCTGCATATGCCATAAAATTTTAAATAAAAAGTCTTATGGCAGGGAGCGCCATCAAGCCGACGATCAGTTTTTCTATAAGTTTAGAAGCATTCACTTTTTCTGCCTAACCTGATATTAATTACTCTTTTTTACAACCCGATCAAGATTAATTTGAGTATCGTGTATCTGGCATCGCAATACTTAGCAAAAGTTGCTAGTTGATAACAAATTTCATTACGAAGACAAAGACAAAAAAGGCAAAGTGCTCAAAATTCTTCATCCTATCGAAGTTTCGCTAAGCATTTGAAGTGTTAAAGCGATGATCGTAAAAATCCATTTCGAGTGCGTGTGGTGGTGATCTTAATTTTATATCGAGACAACCTTTTATTATCACATACTCATGAATATACATAATAAATATTTTATTTAGGCCAGTATGTAATTTTATGGCCGGTTACCTTTTCAATGAAAAAAAAACGAAAGACTAACAGATTTATGGTTTTCTGCTGGCCAGCTTGAAATGGCGCCGTTACCAATAGGAATAGAAAGAAGTACATGTTGTCCTTCTTATCTTATCTAACGGCAAAGGACCTTTTTTATGTAAAAAAAAAAATAAATAAATGAACATACCAACATATGAATGACATTATATTAGACAACAACTACAAGGCTTCAAACAGACGCCAATTTTATCAATTACTTTGGCTTAAAATCCTTTTGCCAGGTTTTTTTTTTTTTTTTTGGTAACAAAATATATGTACTCGTACATATGATGTTTTTATATGTATGACATTTAGCATTATATATTTCATTCATACATTCATTGACAAAAATTCTGTTGTCATCAGATTTGATTGTTTGTTTTTCACCATACTCGTCGTAGCATTTACTACTTTTGGCTTTGAGATGAATATCTAAATTTTTATGGTTTTATAGACATCATGCAGAGTTTTTGTAAAACACAGGTATTAAAAAATCTCTATCTAGCTCTTGCTTGCTTTATACGCTTTTGGAGTCATTAATAAATTGTTGCATGATTGTTGTATTGTCGTATCTGAAAGTCGTTATGCTCTTGTACAATGAACATTTAATAGTCGTCAATACATGTCTCTTTATGATAAAAAAAAAAATGCATTGTAGTAGTTCCGTGTGCCTTTTCTGGCTTGCTTCATTCTTGAATGAAATTATTGTCTTTTATGAGCATAAAATTCAAAATTCTTTTTAGCTCACATATATTTTTAGTTTTATTCGTACTTTACTCGTATATAAACTGATGAGTGAGTGAGTGGACGCTTTTATGAAATCACAACATTTCTTTACCTGTGCTAGTTTTTCGTTTTCTTTTTTCTTTTTTTGCTTTTAATTTTATATTCACTTAAAAGTGAATATATATGTATAAGGAGTTCGTAATTTGTGGTTTTAGTCTTTATGATCGTATGGGCTGTTGACTGTAAAACATGATAATTTTAATTTCGCCTTTTCATTTGTTGTACACTCACAGCAAAATCAATGTAGAAACACATATGCATGGATTGGAATTTTCTATCAGGCTTATCCTAAATAAAATTTCACATGGAAATTTTCGAACGTGTGAAAAATCGGTATCAAAAAACTTCATACGATTGCGAAATAATCTGACAATTTATGAAAAAAAATCATTCACATAGATTTGTCTGTTGGAAAAAGTGGAAATATGTTAGTTTTTAATTTTATTGGAATTTATTAAACGAAATTAAAATCCTTGTGAACGGAAATTTTCACATGTGGAATTCATGATAAGGCTGCATGTTAATTGTTTCCTTCAATGAGACTCTGGAATCAGTCACTAAATACGTAATCCTTCAGAAAATTATTTCTTACACTTATTAGTGCTTAACCTTCAGGAATAATTAAGTTTGTTCAATGGAGTTATTCGGTACTTGAGTTTTTGAGTTGACATTGTGTTTCAATTCGGCAACAGTTTCTTTCCATTCAAACTTGAGTATTAATAATAATATTTTATACTGATTTCAAAACATATTTTTATTAAATTCCGAATCTGTATTTCCAAACACTGAACATATTCACCACGGCAGGCTACATGGCTACACGACTACAAGTGCAGCTGGCAACAAATGTTGCCTGGTAGCCAGCTGCTTAATTATTTTGAAAACGGCAGCAGTACCATAAGAATCTGATATTGAAGTACAGGGTGGGCCAAAAGTTACCATGGCGTTTAAAAGTTTAATAACTTTTTCGTTTATTAATTTTTTTTTATTTATTTTTCTCAGATTATATAATATACAAAATGGAAATTTTTTTTACACTAAGTATGAAAAATAATGTCTCTTAAAGGACCACCGTTTTCAGCTTCGCACTGATGGGCGATTATGATTATGAGTGATGAAGCTCATTTTCATTTGAATGGCTTTGTTAATAAGCAGAACTGTAGGTTCTGGGGTTCTGAAAATCCAAGAGCCATTCATAAACGCCAATTGCACCCCATTAGGTGTACAATATGGTGTGGGATCACATCTGAAAATATCATTGGGCCTTACTTCTTCGAGAATGAAGATGGTATCGGTTTATGATAGAAAATTTTTTACGTCTTGCTCTTGAAAACAGAGCTGGTATGTAGTTTCAGCAGGACGGAGCCACTGCCCGCACTGCCCGAGACAGAATGGCACATTTAAGTCAAATTTTTGGAGAGCGAATAATTTCCAGAAATTCGGAAATAATTTGGCCCATCGCGATCGCCAGTTTTGACAGCACCCGACTATTTTCTTTGGGGTTATTTGAAGTAGCGAGTGTATGTGAACAAGCCAGAGACAATCCTTGAACTCAAGGCAAACATTGTTGCAGAAATTTTGGAAGATATTATGGAAAATGCTCTAAAACGAGCCCATCAGTGCGAAGCTGAAAACAGTGGTAATTTAAGAGACATTATTTTTCATACTTAGTGTAAAAAATTTTCCATTTTGTATATTATATAATCTGAGAAAAAAATAAAAAAAAATTAATAAACGAAAAAGTTATTAAACTTTTAAACCCCAAGGTAACTTTTGGCCCACCCTGTACATACAAGTTGGGCCAAAAGAAGTCATCCGATGATGTTTGGCTTTCATTGTTTTTTTTTTCTAAATGAAAAAACTTTGCTATTATCTCGCTGTTAGTAAGTTTTTGCGAATTTTCGCGATTTGTAACGAATTTTTTACACTCCTCGCAGATTTAGCGATTTCTAGTCAATATCACAGAAAAAAATAGACAATAATTATTTTCAACAAAACCATGTTATTGATTAAAATTTTTAATTTCAATAATATTTGTCATTAACTTAAATATTGGATTTATCAATACCGCGCATTTTAAAATATCATTAAATTTAGTTTGTTTGTGTTGGTGTTTATCTTGCTTGTTGATTGATCCAACGCGCTGATGTGCTATTGTTGTTGTTTATTTTGATTGCTCGTGTTGTATACGTGTGAATGCTGACAAGAAGCCGAATAACGTCGTGGCTTTTTTTTTTTTACTCAACAAAGTTATTTGTTAAATTATATCATAACGCAAAACGCACATGTAGCAGAAAGATATAAGCAAATGTTTTGCGTGTATTCGCTATACAATAACGATTTGCTCTTTAGCTGAGTGGTAAGTACGTTAGTCTATTAGTAAAGAGGTTGCCGGTTCGACTCATTCCAAACGCATTTAGTTTTAATCGCAGCCAAGCAAAAACAAACAAAAATTTGTTGAAAAATTTGACATGCATCCCACACACACAATAACAATTATCACTGAAAATAAAATTTCAATCAACAACTTTTTTCTTTGATTCATTAAATTTTTTTATTGACTGAAAATATATTCCAAAATATATTCAATAAACGTGCTTACAATTTTATTTATCAATAATACAAAAATCGTCATCACAGAAAATTCATCTGGAGTGTCCAGATGAATTAGCTTGAAAATATTTTTGTGCTTAATACGATATTTATGTAAAGGGTGTTTTTTTAGAGGTATAGAACTTCGAATTGAAATAAAACACAAGAAAATCGTTTTAATGTCCATCAATTTGGCTTTATTGGAATGATAATTTTATGCCATTAACGTTTAAATATGATTTCGGGCATGTGGCCGCCGCGGCTGGCTCGAATAAAGCCAATTCTACAGGTCCAATTTTCAACCACTTTTTCGAGCATATGGGGCCGTATGTTGGCAATAACGCCACGAATGTTGGCTTCCAAGTCCCCTAACGTTTCTGGTTTGTTGGCGTAGACGAGCGACTTCACATATCCCCAAAGAAAATAATCCAATGGTGTCAAATCACACGATCTTGGTGGCCAATTGACAGGTTAACCGAATTAATTGCTCTGATGGACGATTATGTCGACCATAAAATGGACGGAGCTTGCGGTAAACTTCGCGAACTGAACCATTATTTTCGAAATAAATTTGCACGATTTGCAAGCGTTGTTCTTTTGTCAACCTGTTCATGATGAAATGGCAAACCAAACTAAATATTAATCACTTGACAGCTGACAAAATGGCCGCCAGTTAAAAAAGTGATGCCAACTTAAAGTTCTATACCTCAATAAAAAACACCCTATATTATTGCTTACTATCACTAAGTTTATGCCTGATACTGGTTGGGCCAATTATTATATCTAGATTGAAGATTTGAATACTTATTGTTAGTTCATTTTTAGAAGATACAATAAATAAATATAAGCATGAAAAAAAAACAGAAAATTCAAAAGATTTTTTTATTGAATCAGCGATTTTTGTATTCAAATATCAAAATAATTTGTTTCTGTGATTGTGACTTGCTTAAATTTTTTTCACGAACTATCGTTTTATTTTCGCTTTGTAAATATATAATTTATTTTGTAATTAATGCCCTTATCACGGTTTTCAACTTTGAAAATACTTTGGTTGGGATTGATAAATTTGCATTGCCATTCTCCACTAAATTAACAGTTGACTTTTCAGTTGTGTTTTGGTATTGTCATTTTCTTAACAGTTTCAGTATCGGAGGTATACCGGGCACATACAAAGATTTCCTTAAATATGGTTTTAGGTGATCCAACAAATAACAAAACGTTTCTTTGTTCTGCCGGAAATAACTAAAAAAAACCTTTCAAAATTATTTTGTAAAGAATTCGTTTCCTATTTTGATTATTCCTTACCTTGCATTGGGTATTTCAAGAGGGTTGGAATCATCAAGAATTTTTCTTTTAATACGTAGCACATCTATATTTGCGACTTGGTTTTCGTTGTCATAAAATAAATCTACACTTATTTGTATCCATTTGGTATGATTTCTTTGAACTAAAATACTAAAAACAATAAACAATTTCAACTAAAAAGCGGTTGTGGTTCATAATATTAAAACACAGTTTGGTCGTATGTAAGTTTGGTCTACTCTTAGTTGAGAGCCGTGATAGGGGGCATAACATTAAAATTTTTAAACTTTTTTTTTTATTTTGCAATAAAAAATATTTCTTGGCAATAATTTGCTTTGTATATTGTCTAAATATTTTTTGTTTTGTAGTCATCAAACAAAGAAATTATTTTAATATGACTACAACGACAAATGTATCAGGGACAACAACCTGCAGCGTGTTGCCTTGTTGCCGTCAAAATAATCATTCTCATATAAACATGTGTATTATTACCCAGCAAAAATATTCGTCTACCTGGTAGCAGGTTGGTAAGGGAGAGGGAGCACAACTGTCGCTTATTTTTGTTCGTGATGTTCCACTTGGCAGCTCTCCAGGTATGAGCTTCTGAATGCATATAGGATGTGCAGAGAGAAGCCCATACTTCATGCCTTTTTCATAAGTATATAATTAAAAAATTTGCTCGTTAGATCAGATCTACTCTTCGATTAACTTTTTTTTATTTATTATATATTAAATACAATATCAAGTCCAATATCCCAGGAACGACATATCTAGGTAAGCGAGAGAGGATGCACTATAAAAAACTTTGAGAATTTGAGTATAAACAGCCGACCAACTTCGTAGTGTTTGTACTGAATTTCTTAATTCGCTTACATTATTGCATCCTCGTAAGGCAGAGGGGATGCAATGTGTGTTTTTCCGCCCTTCCGAAGCGCTTCTTTTTGTCTTAGTGCTTACTTGTACCAAATGTATTTTTGCTGGGTAATTCTTAAGTGAATTTTGAAGTTGTCTCCTGGCTTCAGTATTTTTCCGGCAACTTCAGCAATTTCATTGGTAAGTTTGTTCTTTTTTTTTGAGTTTAATGATTTGCTCAAATTTTATTAATATTCCGAAGATTTACGAATATTTTTACTAATGAATTTCTGCTGGTGTATTAAACAAACATACACTTATTTGCATGCAAAAGTTTGGCCGACTTTTTAACTTTTATGATTTTCTTTTCCAAAGCACTATAAAATGTAATTTAATACGAGTATGTGCGGCGTTGCAGCTTGTTTGTTTCTTAATTTTATTATTAGTAGATTCACTTAAAGGACTCAGACTTGATATTAATGTTAAGAGCATTTCATTTGAAGGTTCATTCTTAAGGTATTGTAAAAATGTATGCCAGCATATATGTTACTTGGGTCGTTCATATCTATTGGGACATTTGTTCAGCTTGTTGCAGTGGCCGTGTTTTACCTGTTTGTTAATGGCGTTCATATTAACATGACTTTCTGTTGTTGTTCATTCACTCGTTTTAGATATAAACCATTGTCATTGTCAACCACACATTTCATATTATGGGAGAGCGTTCCTTCTACAGCACCAAATCACAACCGGCAATAAGACAAATAAGAATATCAAAAGCCGCAGCCTTAATTTAATGGCTGAAAATCAAAGAAATTCTTAAAAAGGAAACACGGCTAAAAGCCAAAGAAAAGCAACAACAAAACCGAAAAAAATATCTCTTTAATCCAGTCAATATGGATTTTAATATCATTAACTATTTTATGGTTCTTGTAGTCTTTAGTTTATAAATTTGTTATCACTTGAATAAACAGCAAACATTTGTTACCAATCAACGTTTTATTAACTTTTACGATTCCTACGTTTAATTCTGGGATAAAAGTGACTTGAGATATTAACACAGTGACATAAAGTTTTAATTTGGGTATGCGTGCTCTTGCCAAAACAAAAGCCCACTTCGAAACGTTTGTGGTGTGGGTGTTGGATTTGCATTATGATGATTATTCTTGATTTCTTGATATTGATATTCTAGAATGATCTCTTAAGCAATTTTCGTTTCCGGCTTGTTCGGATTTTACGCAGTCCCAGTTGAAAGTTTGTAGGTATTATGTCACACCACCGAGGATGCCAATATGTAAACTTTTAATAAAATGTAATTAAGACACAAAAACAATTTCCAAAAAATTGCAAATTTTTAACAACTTATTTTAACAGAAAAGACAAACACCAAAATAAAGGCGTTTATCTACGAGTACATTTAAAACGTTTACGCCTGAAGCTATTATATTTACAAGGTTATCCATTTAGTGGTTTAAAACCCGCCTGTCTGGCAATGCTGTCAGCTGTTAAATATCTGTCATCTGAAGTGTCATATGTATGTACTCGTATATCAATTTAAAGGTTTGCCATTGATGAATATGGATCGCCTAAAAATAGTTAAAACTTGCTACAAAAGTGGTGGCATTTTTTCGGCCTACTGTGCGAGGAGTTGGCAACATTATAAAGAAATTTGAAGAAAATGCAAGGAAGCGTTACAGAAATGGTCAGGCCTGTGCTTAAACGCAATGTGCGCACCACTGACAATATTGCTTCTGTTTGTGAAAGTATGGCTGATATTCCGTAGAACCGTTACCGTCAATTCAGAGCTCTATAGCCGTGTGATAACCGACTTTTTTTGGCCTGCAATTAAATATTACTAACTGAACGATATGTGGTTTCAACAAGGCGCTCCCACAAGCCACACAATTCGACTGATTTGAGCTTTATTGCATGAGAAGTTTCTACACGTATAATTTCAGTTTTTGGCGACTTCAATTGGCCACTAAGATCATGCGATTTGACACCCTTTGACTTAATTGTGAGGCTACGCGAAAGACAGTAGAAACGTGGCAGATAATCTCCTAACCCTGGAGCATTTGAAAACCATCATGCGTCAAATTATGTCCGTTATGTCGCCCGAAATGTACAAAAAAGTGGAAAGGATATGCTGCAAGATATCTAGAGGTGGTCATTTAAATGACATTCTATTTCGTGCGTAATGGGAAGGTCGAAGCAATAGAACGAAATAATAGTTTCATAACCTTACTAGCTGTACCCTGCGCGCGTTGCTACGCCAACAACTAAAATAAATTTGAAGGAAAGACATTACACAAATATTTAATTAATTTTCAGTAATTTGATTGATTTTTAACGTTTCGGAGGGGGAGAAATTTCCCTCTATCGCCCTCTTGATCCTAGTTTTAAAAATGTACATAGCATATGTAACTTTTTAGACGCAGATCTATCTATGTTCTAAATTTCATTAAAATCGGTTCGTATGTTTCGGAGGGACTGCAATCCCGCCCCCCTCGCCCTACTGGTCCTTGTTCGAAAAATGTACATAGACCATGCGAATTTTTAGATGGAAATCTATCTATGTTCTAAACTTCATTAAAATCGGTTTGAACTTTTTGGTCCTAATTTTAAAAATGTACATGGCCTATGTGACTTTTTGGACGCAGATCTATCTATGTTCTAAATTTCATTAAACTCGGTTTGGACGTTTCAGAGGGCCAGAAATTTCCCCCCTATCGCGGTCCTGGTCCTAGTTTTAAAATTTTCTCTCCATAAGAACCCTCCTCGTACTTCAAGAAATATTATAAAAAAAGAATTGGCGAAATCGTTTCAGCTGTTCTCAAGATTTGCGCTTAGCAACACATTCAGCGATTCATTTTTATATTATAGATTAACTTATATTATTAAAATCACTATATCTGAAAGGGGCGTAGCATTTACCGCGGTAGAATATATATAAAAACACGCGCCGGTCTTTTACAAATATTTTGTGGGGTGGAAGGCGAAAATCTGTTGGGGCATTGAAGAGTTCACCCCTAACAAATAAACGTGTTTTTGATTTTTATATATATTAAGATAAAAGGAGGACTAGGGTTCAATTTCTTTGCACAATACTTCAGTATATCGACATATGTTCACCGCTTTTATGTAAAATTAATTCATATATCAGAAGCAAGTTAAAGCTTCCAGTTAGTACTTGGGTTATTACCTAGCAAAAAGAAATTTGTTACAAGTAAGCACTAAGAAAAAAAGAAGCGCTTCGGAAGCGCGGAAAAGTACATCCCCCATGCCTCAATCCTCAGTTAGCCGACTGCTAATGTTTACTTTGAAATACACCTCTGGTGTGATGAGAATACTTAAGTTTCCAAAAAGGGTTAGAAAATAAACATTTACCGACCGCTCGATACATTTTGCTTTTACATGATAAGATTTTGTATAATCTACAGCATTTTTTGACATGTCGTAATACATTGTATTACCATGTAAAGACAACTTTATAAATATCAAAAAGTGAACGCAATATAACAGTTCGTTTGATAGTTAACACATTCATAAGTTCTATCGGGTTTAAACAAACAACCTTAACTACCTTAAATGCAAGTGTGAATAAGTAAGAAAAATTAAGTAAAACTTTCAGCACTCCTGAATTCAATATTGCTTAGTAGAAATTGCACAGACAAAAGATGGATTCTAGATAAAAGTGATGAATGCATTCTCTATATAAAAAAGTATTCAACGCAAATGGCATACGTGATTTAATTTGAATCATCACAATGATAAAATTGCTGAAATAACTGATGGTATATTTGATCGTTTCTATCAAACAAACAGATTGTAATACGATGAATCAAACAGTTCGCATATTCCTATACATATTTATGATTTTATTAGGCTAAAGTTCGTATTACTTTGTAAGCCAAATTGTGTACATGTGATAATTATTAATGAACAAATATTCTGACAAACACTTAGTAGAAGGGAATAACCAGCTGTTTTCGAAGGTCATCGTCGGCGTTCTTTTGTGTTTGGTGCACCGTGTGTGGTGTAAGTTGATGTAGATTTCTGCTTTATATACTTAGCTTATTATTGCAAATGGAATATGTGAATTGTTTTGGTTCATCGTATTATAATTTGCTGCAAGCTTTTATTGCAATGAAAGCTCAATTTTACACTCTCTAATTTGTACTCAAAAATTAGTATATAAAGCTGAAGTTTGCGTTAACAGACACCACAAACAGTGAACGTTGACGATAAAGGGACAGCGATTTTCAAAAACTCCATGTGGCTCCATTTTGCTGGTATTTGTCTGAATAAAGAAACAAAAATAATTTCGAACAGAAATTAAAAACGAACTAAGAAACCGTATAATTACATTTGTAAATAGATATCAAAATATATGTGAAGACCCCCGCATGTTATCATGTTAGGCCTGTGGAACCATAAATAGACCCTGAGCAATCAATGTAATATTTTAGCGGAATATAAAACCACATTTAAAGCTATTGTTACTATACAAAAAAAAATGCAAAACACTATAATTTGTTACTTTACAAGTTTTCTTAAAGTAGTAACCATCGATTTTTAAAATTTTACTCAAATATTTAGCGGAGTCCCACAAGGCAGCGTTTTAGGTCCAATATTATATACTGTATATACTTCTGATATGCCTACATCCGATAATGTCGAAGTTGCGACTTATGCGGACGACATCGCCATAATGTCCACCAATAAATGCCAAACTGAAGCTTCATCTGTAATGCAAAGAGAGTTAAACACGCTGCAGCAGTGGTTAAACAATTGGAAAATGTAATCATGTTACATTTACCTTAAGGAAAGAAGAGTGCCCTCCAATATATATAAATAATTTGCAATTACCGAAGTCTAACTGCGTGAAGTATTTAGGAATGTATATAGACAAACGTCTCACATGGAAAGGCCACATCAAAAATAAGAAAAAGTACCTCAATATGAAAACAAAAAAAATTAACTGGTTACTTGGAAGCAAGTCCCAACTTAGTCTAGAGAACAAAATAAAATTATATAAAGTTATTTTAAAACCCATATGGACATATGGCATTGAGCTGTGGGGAACGGCCAGTACTTCAAATATTGAGATATTACAACGCTATCAGTCCAAAACATTAAGGCATGTCTCCGGCGCTCCATGGTTTATGACCAACATTCAAATTCATAGAGATCTAAAAGTACCCTTTATTTTAAGTGAAATAAACAGATTTAGTTCTAGGTATTTAAATAGGCTAAGCAACCACCAAAACCCATTGGCGATTTCTTTATTAGATGAAACAAATGAAATTAGAAGACTGAATAGGTTTCATGTATTAGATCTCCAATATAGAAAATGAAACACAAAATTAAGCGTTAAACACACTAAACTTTTTATGTATATTTAACAAACGTATTAACTTATTGTAGTTAATAACTCATGTGATATTTATTTTTATCGAATTTGCTAAATATTATAAAATAGATTGCAAATAAAAGTGGAATAAAAAAAAATAAATAAAAATAAAAAACTCTTATTCCGAGGTCCAGGATTTGCATTGCTTATTCCACAAAAACTTGGTGCTATTTTAACTGGCGTAACACTTTTCTTTTTTTTTCATAGAAGAATCTTTAGTGAAATTCTAGTCCAATTATTCTGTTACATAATTATATTTTCCTTTAAACATATTTCAAAAAAATATTTACTGTAGGGTATTAAATATATATATTGTGTTAATTAATTTACATCTGTCTTTAGTTTAATATTAATTTTTGTAGCCATCCGCAGCTTTTTGTCGGTGTAACCACAAAAATTAGTATCATCATTGTCGTAATCATTATCATCGTCATCATCAGATTGGGGTCTTAAGGTTGTGATCAATTATGTATATCTTAATTGGTTTTGATGTTATTTTATTGTTTTTTTTTTCCTTTTGAGATTTTGTTTTCTCTCTTATTTTTGGAATGTCGTCCCTGTCTTGATTTTAAAAGCGTAGAAATTTATGATGGTTTCTTAAAGCAGACTTAAATTTGACTGGCACAAAAACAAAACCATTTTGGTTTGCAGTGTTTGTTAATTTTTGTTTTTATTTTATTTAAAATGTCATTAATTTTTTTATTTGTGGTTTTTATTATTATTATTATTATTATTAACGACTGATTAAATTTCTTTATTTAATGACACATTAAACATATATTTTATTTGAATATTCCTAACAAATGAAATAGATTTTATTAAAAATATTAAAATTAAATTTTACAATTGACACAAGTCTTTGGATGACATATCCAACTTGTTCATGTGGCTGTTAAGATACCATCTAGAGAATGTAAAATGTGTTTGGGATAAATATTTACAAAAGCGGAAGCTTTTGCTGAATTAATTTAAAAGCTTTGGTGTCACCGTTTAATGCAGAAAGATTGAATCCAATATATCTTTACCTTCATTTTTTTTTTGGAATCGAGGTTTCTGCACTTTTTCGACACATGCAGAACATTTCATGTTTCGAAATATAAGAGTACGAAAACCTCGATTTAAAAAAAATAATGACTTAGGATCTTTAGGTATTAAGGTAAGGGTATGTAGATATAAAAGCTAAAGTTTTAGGGAATACAAATATTTTATATTTGAATTAAATTTTCATAAATATTATTCTCTTTAGACAATTTTGTAAATTTTGAGCCACAAATTTTAACCAGCGTCTCACCATACATATTTTAATATAATCAACTTTTCCCATTCTGCCGATTTTTTTACCTGGCGCAAAAAATTAGATAGAACCGTCCGCTACCACGCCTTCATCATCAGCGTTCTTGTGTTTGGTCCACTGCGTGTGCTATCAATTAGAGACAAAGTGATCCCTTTACACACATTTTTCAATGCAAATAGAATACGTGAATTGCTTTGATTCATGGTACTCTAATTTGTTGAAAGCTTTTTTTGTGCAGTGAAAGCTCAAATTTAACATCAGTACTTTGCAACAGTCTTTCCGTTGTGTTGTTTGTTCTACGAGGTGTGTTCAAAACGTATATTCGAATTTTAATTTTTTTGTGGCGTTATGTTGGTACTCATGTCTCTCACTTATGCCGACAATTTCGGTCATTTTGAATGTTCAGTTAATTGTTGACAGCTGCTTTGCTTGCACGTGTTTTGGCTCGTCTTCGATTTTTACCTATTAAAAAAAAATTAAACAAAGAACCTGTATAAAATTTTGTGTGAAAAACAAAATTAAGGGAAGCTACCTTGGAACATTTATCGGTGGTACAAAATGTTCTCAGAAGGCCGAGAAGATGTGAACGACGAAGAGCGTGCCGGACGCCCGAGCACTTCAACAACAGACGAAAAAATTGATGAAGTGAAGAAAATGGTATTGGCCAATCGTCGAATCACCATTAGAGAAGTTGCTGAGGACCTAGTCATATCGATTGGCTCATGCCATTCGATTTTTATCAATGATTTGGAAATTCGTACCAAAATTGCTCAATTTCGACCAAAAAGCATCGCATGAACATTGCGAATGAGCTGTTGGACTCTGTCCACGACGACCCAAATTTGCTCCAGAGGGTCATAACTGGTGACGAATCGTGGGTTTATGGTTATGATGTGGAAACCAAAACTGAATTATCTCAATGGAAGCTGCCGCACGAACCAAGGTAAAAATCGAAGACGAGCCAAAACACGTGCAAGCAAAACAACTGTCAACAATTAACTGAACATTCAAAATGGCCGAAATTGTCGGCCTAAGTGAGAGATATGTGTACCAACATAATGCCACAAAAGAATTAAAATTCGAATATACGTAACCCGCGAAAATTCAAAATTCGCGATATGTTTTGAACACACCTCGTGTACTAATCATGCACGTTCCTGTTAATTGGCTTATTTTTGTTCTACTTAGGACAAACTTTTTTAGTTTGCTACTTTAAGGGCTAATAAATCAATAAAAGTTTAAACGCTGGTTTAGTTAAACTTATTTTAAATTTATATGTGGCTTAAACTCTTACTCCTGTTGAGAGATCAGTGAACCGTATCTTATGTGTAGTTGAAAAAACAATATTGTGGCAGCACTAGAATAGATGTCAAAAAACAGCTGTTTTGCAGCAGGCTGAACAAATTTTAATCGCCAAATTTTGTTAAGAATGAAAACATTTTTATGCTCGGCGAAGTAGAAAAGTATAAAGGAAGAATAGAGTGTAAGAAAACAGATCGAGCAAGATCTGATGAAAAAGTAGAGGCTTGGAAAAAAGGTTGAGTGCAATTTTAATGCAAAACATATGGCCTGTAGTGGTAGTTTAAACGCCTAATTTTATGAATTTAGAGATGGTTTAAATAATGTACTAATTTATTGGTATGCTGGTTTAAACACATTTTAAACCAAAAATAGAGATTAACTTGCACGTTTTTATAAGCCCTTAGTATGTTTGTTTAAGTATGTATATTTGTGCTGTTGTTTTCCTTTAATTGTAATTGTTTTGCTATCTGATGAAATAATCAATAAAATCTTGCCAAATCTCTTGGTATGACATTTTCATGAGACACAATTAGTCGCTTATAAAACGCTTTAAAATAAAGTTAAAATAAATAACAATAAAACATAAGAAAAAAGGAAAACAGCTTCCGTTCATTGAACATTTACTTTACAAATATGCATTATACTACAATCTTAAAGGAAGAGGAATAATAAAAAGAGCTTAACAACATTAAAGCGTTTCGAATAGACTTTGGGCGCCACCTGTCACCCATATGCCATAAAGGCAAACTTTTCTGCACGATTTTGCATTATGAGTATATATTATTATATTAAAGATATGTTGAATGCTGCTTCAGCTGGAATTGTAGTATGCAAGTACAAGAACTGAAAGTTTGATGTTCATCTTGCTAACAAGAGGAATTCAAAGCGAAAAGTAAAACATAAGTTAAAACACTATTAGCCTACGGATAACAAGCAGTTGAAATAAAAGCAAAAGGTTTGCACTGAATTAGCTGAATATACGATTCATTAGAGTAAGTAGATTAGATATGTAAAATTCGGATATTTGTGTGGGCAAACCAATCATATTTCGAATCAGTAAACCATTATTCTCAAATCGAGAACAAAATGTTGTGTAGTATATGCCCACTTTTGCACTTCACTGTATTGAAATTTAATACACTTTACAAAGCAATATTTTATTGTATTTTCTTTGTAACTAACTGTAAGCATCAGCATAATTCGTGGGAAATTATTGCCTACAAATTTATGCTAACTAGAATTAATTTTAGCATATAAGCAGGCTATTTATTTAATAAAAATCAGAATTAATTTAGACTCCAAAAAGGAACCTTTTTTTGATTCTCCAAAAAAAAAACGGCATTTTAATGCTGGAATTAAGCGGCAGCAGTGCTAAGACAATACCGAACAAAAATATTAGCAATTCAATTTGATTAGTCTCTTTTACAAACCTACCTCACTGCAGTTGTCAGAGCAACAACGCAGACATTAAAATGCCATATGAAACAACGAAACTTTGTCAATTTGAGATTAAAAAAATACAAATTGCCAGACGTTTTTGATTCAGGGGCAACATTTTGACTCTTCTCAAAGCAATACCTATTCCTTGTAAAATAAACAATGAAAAAATCAAAGCTAGAAGGATTGTTAACAAAATAAAAATTATGTGTTATCAAAATAAGCATCTTGTGTTCATAAAACTATGGAAATGGTAGCAAAAATAAATTTAAGAACACAAACGCTTGGCCTACTTCGACGAAGGATGGTGCTAATTTCGGTGTTTTTCGAGCTGATTTTACCTCTTTGTACAGAACTAGAGATGGGTACCGTTCGTGCGATTTGCATGAATCAGGTATGATCTCGCCTAAGCATGCATGATGATAAAAAAGCGTGTTTTTTTAGAGTGTCACAACTTTGAGTTGGCATCACTGTTTTATTTGATTACCTATTTTTAACAGCTGATAATTGCTTATTGTTTAGTTTGCTGTGAAATTTCATGATGAATCGCCTTACACCACAAATGGTTGAAATTTTTAATAAAAATAAATGTTCTATTCCTCAAACTCATCGTTCATTTCTTCCATATTATGGCGTACATAATTCTGTTTGAATGGGTACGTAAATAAGCAGCATTGTCGCATTTAGAGTGAGGAGAATCCACAAGCTTTTGTCGAAACACCATTACATCCACAGAAAATTACTGTTTGGTGCGCTTTATGGGTTGGCGGAGTCATTGGCCCATATGTCTTCAAAAACGATGATGGTCAGAATGTCACTATCAATGGTGAACGGTATAGGAACATGATTCGAAATATTTTCGTACCTCAATTACGTGGCATTAATTTTAGTGATATGTGGTTCCAACAGGACTGAGCGCCACATGCCACACAGCGGGCGCTACAATTGATTTTCTCAAAGAAACTTGTGATGAAAAATTAATTTCACTTAATGGCACAATTAATTGGCCACCAATATTGTGGGATTTAACCCCATTGGATTATTTTGTTTGGGGTTATGTGAAGTCACTTGTCTACGTCGATAAAGCACAAACAATTGAACACCTGGAAATCAATATTCGAAGAGTTATCAGCGAAATGCGGCAGCAAATGCTGCGGAAAGTTGTTGAAAATTGGTGTTCCAGATTGCGGCCACATGGCAGAAATTATATTAAAACCTTAAATTCATAAAATTTTCTTTCCAATAAAGCCCATTTCATAGATATTCAAAATATATATATCCTTGTTTTATTACGATTTAAACTTGTGTCACTCTATAAAAAAAAAACACCATTTACATACTACAGTGCTTTTGTATGGCGAAGAGCCCCATTCCATTCCACAGGACCATCAATTATTACAAAACCAATCGTTGTATCTATCTCGTAGAACTAGAAGTGGGTACAGGTCACGCGATTTTCATGAATCAGGTATGCTCACGCCCACATAAGCATGCATGAAGATAATAAAGTGAGCACTCTGAATGTACATAATAATAATGTGTGCGATGCTTGATTATTAAAATTTAAAATATCATTCAAAATTTCTGGTAATCAGTTTCAAAGCTCTGATATATAAGAAGACATGTGTATGATGATTGATGATTAAAATCTTAAATATCATTAGAAATATCTGGAAAACAGTTTTAAAGCTCTGGATATACTTAAGAATGTAAGAAGAAATTGATCAATATTTTAGCCACTTCTTTAACAATTATTTCGATTACTTGCAAACTAAGAACTGACTATAAGCAAATTTCAAGGAGCAAATTTCGTGAGTATACGGATTTATTTTTTTCCATAACAAAATTTTAGATGTACATATATACATCTTGATGTATTTATACTACTGCAACCATCTTTCCGCGACTTCGTTCGCATCCAGAAAGAAACTGAAATTGTCCTACAAACTGCATTTATACCAAGTTAACAAAAATAGAAAAATTAGCAAAAATACAAATTTTCATCCGTTTTACCCCCCAGAAAGTAGGCTGTATTTTTTTATCTGGACCATATGCTGTCTATCTACCAAATTTCATCCAAATCCATTAAGCCATTTTCACTTTACAGTGGAGCAAACTCAAACTTACAACAGAAACTTCAATTACTGTTTTTTTTTATTACACAGTGTAATGTTGCGCTCAACTTTCTTATTTTTTCTTCTTTTATATCATTCAGCTCCAGATAAAAAACAAAAACAAACAAATAAAAAAATAATGGGAAGAATCGGAAGATATATACAAAATAAATTAATTTAGATTTTAAGAAAAAAGACATACATTAACACTACTCCTTTCATGTCGAGTGTACGGTGTGTTATGGTTGTACACATGGCTTCGCTACAATGTTGCCTGGGGGTCCAAAGGACGCCAAATTTTTCGGCATTATGAGGACTTTTGGCGCTGCATAAAAGACAGTTGTTAAATTTGTGTAACTATGAGAAACATGATTGTTAATGTTACAATGGAAATCATGAAAACTGCATCAATTGAAATATACATAGAACAAAAAAATATTAAAGGACACACTAAGAACACGAAAAATGCTAGAGCAAAATGCAGACATGTGCTTTTATGAACATTCCCAAAAATATTAGAAAAAATCCCAAAACTCCCCGAATGTGGAATAATGACTTTTATTGTAGTGAGTACGAAATAAGTTTTGCTTATATGGGCATTTCCACAGCAAAGTCGAATACCATTTTTATATGTGGCCTTTGTTAGTTCCGTATTGATATTCATTCAAAAGTGCAGTTTACAGCGTTTGATAATTTTCAGTTTTGAAACTAAATGTATGTGAGGTGATTCAAATGTTAGTGGAAAGGCCCATATACATATAGGGTGGCGTAAAAATAGTCACCCGATTTTCTTTGAATTTTGTTTTTTTTTATAAATGAAAAACATTATGCGCCATTGCTCCATCTTTTTGTGAACCACATGTTTTCATTCGTCCAGTTGAGGAAGAAGAAAGTCCTTGAGCATGGCTGTGTAGCGCTCCCCATTCATAATGGTCGTTCTACTTATTTGCGTATTCACAGAGATGAAAATGGTGCTCGTCGCTCAAGATCATTTTCGATGAAAAGTTGTCGCAATAAATTTAAACATTTATTCATGTCTTACTAAAGTATATTTTGTAGGTGTTTACCGCACAAATGTCAAAGCGGAATTGACACTTGCCTCCATTTGCAAAAGCTATAGCATCTTCCGATAGGAGATTAAGTTTCAAAAGTAGTTGGCATGTCTAGCAATGTTGCCACCATACAAAAATGTTATTTATTTTATCGAACAACTGTTGTAATGGAAAAAGTTTGAAGGTTAGTGTTGACGCTACTGCCTAGCTGCTATTGTGAATCAAGTAAAATTTGTAATTATTATTCCACGCGGGAAATAATATTATTTTTTTAAGGCTAGAAGCCACCTTTTTTATTATATTGAAAAGTAATCTGTAACTAAACTTTTCATTGTCAAGAAGTTCGCTAGGCTTCCAAATCAAAAAAAAACGTGTGCATTTCATTAAGTTGCATTGGTGTAAATTTGTTTTTATAAATATTGTGTTTGTAGGAATTACAAGAATTTCACGTTTATACTTGGTGTTCACAATCATTTTGGAGGATGCTAGCTTGGGCGGCTTCACCCAACAACAGTTTGTTACACTAGCGTTTAAAATTTGAATTGTCTATACATAATACAATAGGATTTCAAACATGTTTCGTGGCTCGCTTTAGAACATCCTTTAATTTGTAACTGTCATATATTTGTTGTTGTAGCGGCCAAAGTTTTACATATTCTGTGCAAATTTCAGGTCCGTAGCTCTTGCGGTTCTCGAGAAAACAGCCTGTGACTGACAGAAAACAATAAGAAACTTGAATGCCTTGCATAAATCATATTTAAACTAAGCTTTGTTTGATTATTATTAACGAAGTATTTTATCAGCATTTTACAAACTTTACATCCATAAAATCCTAAATCCCTAAATTTATTAACCGAGTCTTAAATTGGCAACTCTACATGCCATTACAAGTGTAAACCAAATAAAAAGGGATTTTTTCAGTATTTGAGCGTAATAATATAAACATAAATGATTTGTAATATTAGATTTGAAATAGTTCCAGTTCTTATGGAGATGAGTTGAGATGAGATAATGCAAAATTGTTAACAGAGTAAATATTTTAATGTTGTAACATTTAGTTGCTCTGTCTCGACGTCTGCAGTAAGTCGAAACTAATTTTAAATGTCGCGTCTTTAATACAGCGATAATGATGTCCTATTTGTTCTTATTGTTCTGCTCTGTACCGTTGCTTACTTTTTTCAGTTTTATCATTTCCAGCTGAGTGAAACCACAATTTTTATTTAGTTCTTTACAGCCTACAGTTTCTTTGTTTAACAAAACTGTTTCCAAAATTCATTCACATTTGTATACATTTCACAAATTTGTAAAGGAAACTATTTATTGAAGGAAGAGAGATAGAAAATAGAAGAGTTCAAACAATTGGAAAAAAATAATGTGCAAACTGTGTGTACGTCTGTGAGTGTTTTTTTTTTCGAAGCAAATACCCTGCTGTTAAACATTGCGTGTATAGTCTGACGTCTTTAATTAAGTTATCCTTATAGTTCAGCTATAGGTTGTATTTAGTAGCAATCTATATCTGTGTTCATTCATTTACTTTCAAATCGTATTTTGAATTCTCTTAAAGGAGTTTATGATTGTGCGCCTGCGCCAGCAGTTCTCATTCACGTCTTTCGAAACATGAGTATGCGTGTGGTTCTTTTCTTGAAGTGTGTTTCTAGTCCATGTTTTGACAGTTATTAATACCTGAATGTCATCTTAAGTGATCGTATTTTTATTCTTAACGTTTCTCTCTCATTTGTTTCCTTGTTTATTTTATTTTGTTTGTGAACAATATTTTATTCTTTTATATTTTTGCCATGATTTATGATATCTAGATGACCCTATTGGTTTTTGTTTTACCTGAAAATACAATTTCGCCTCAGCAGCAACTCGTTGTTGTTGTAGTTGTTGGTGTTTGTTATTAAATTTCCCTTATCTAACACAATGGCCTTCTCTAAGCTGTATTTCTTGTCTGTCCTTCCGTTCATGTGTCTGACTATAAGAAAGATCTTTGCTTCGTGATGGTTGGTTTCTTTTTTTTTTATTAAACACTGGCAAATAGAGACCCCTTAGTGTTTCATTGTTAGGTTTTAGTTTGACTTCTATGCGATTTTGCAATATCATCTTATGCAAAATAAATTAAGATCCTATTTTATTTTATTGTACGGTTAAAATAACAATTGTTCTTTTTTTTTCCTTTTGTATTTAACATATGAATGTGCTTCTGAATTGTGTTACTAACTGCAGTTAAATATAATTATTATCGTACCTTTGTGGGAATACTTGAAAGGCTTTCATCATCACCACTAAGTAAAAGGTGTGATGTTTTTTTTTTTGCAACAATACGGATAAATCGCACGTCGCTGAGGAATTATTTCCTTAGTTATTAAACATCATTATTATGACATATACTGACGAAGTAATACAATTCGACCAATCACAATATCTTAGTTATAAAATGCCAACATTTTGTCATAACTTTTTGCCTTCGCAGTTTCAAAGATGTTGACAAATAAAATTCGGCAGCTGTTCAGCAAAAAAGGAAATAATTAAAAGTAATAAAACTTATTTGAGCTAAATGTGTATCACAGAAATTTTGTCATATTTAATACATTACAATATAAAAATTGGGGAAAATTAACTTATTAATTATAATTAATAGCATCATTATTAATAAAAAAAAAAAAATTAACACAAATAACATCATATAAAAAAAATAATTTTTCTGTTTTCACTCTCAAAGGCTGCTCCGCCGTATTTATGTGAACATATTTGATATTGAGTATGTAACTGCATAAAATGTATGATATTAAACCAGAAAAATCAAATAATTCCCTTTTCCAAATAATTGTAGTGCGCCAAACTTGTTTTCCCTTTTTGGTAGACTTGTATTTATTTCTTTTTTTATTTCCCACTATTTTTATTTTCCCATTTATTTAATTTATTAGTAGTTTTCCAGTTGGACAACGATAAATTTGTAATTATAATTCTGCCTAAAAGCGTGCAACAGATAGAATTAAATTTTAATATGCTGTGCGATCAGATATTGCAGCACCTTAACATATGCTTCAAAAACATGCATAATAAATTGTGCACACATTTAATTTGTATGGATGTTTGTATGTGTTTGTATGTGTTAGAAGAAAAATATTCGGCAGAAGCAAGCAGTGCTGCCACAACAAAAAATATTGCAATTAAAGTGACAAAAGGAAATTATAATAATTTTAAATTTACAGCCTGGCCCACGATGTCGACAAGAAAGTTTCTTTCGCTTGCTTATATAGAAAGCAAAAACAAAATAAGAGAATTTGTTTTTGCTTTCAATGTTAGTAAGCGAAAGAAACTTTCTTGTCGACATCGTGTGCCAGGCCGTTAATTCTGCAAAACTTGCATACAAATTTTGAATTTTTTTAGTTAAACCTTAAAGGCCTGATTCGAAAAAAATTATTAATGCTTTATAAATACTTATGGCCTGAACGAAACGTTTCAATCAGAAATTTTTGATTTATTTTTAATTTTGTAAAACATTTGCAATCGAAGCATTTATCTTACGTAAAACAAATGTATTTTATATAAAACAGTAGCAAACATTTTCCAATTGCTTAAATGTCATATCGAGCCTTATTCTCGATTTTATCCTAAGCGACATGTAATCGAAAATATACTTTTTTTAATGAAATTAAAATTTTATGGGCCTACCCAATAGTTTATTAGAATTATCCAAATGCCAAAATTGTTGTTTTTGGTGCTTGTTTCGTATTTTTAGTTTTTACTTGCATATGAATTACATGAAAGTCGGAGCCCTGTTAATTACATATGTAGAGAGAGAAAGAATATGCAATTCCAATAATATCGTGACTCAATACATACGTGCTCGTTAATTTTAGTTCCAGTTGGGGGAAACTTGTCAACCACTTACTTGCTTGCAGTGCAAATAAAAAAGTTAAAAAAATATATATTTCAATATAAATACCCTAACTAAATACTGTCCGTGTTAAATTTTATCAAAATTGAACAGTTATTTTGGAGGTCTGACACTAATGGATTGAATTTGTTATTTTAAAGGAATACGACGGTTGTTCAAAACTTATCGCGAATTTAGAATTTTCGCGGGTTACGTATATTCGAATTTTGATTTTTTTTTTTGTGGAGTTATGTTGCTACTCATGTCTCTCACTTATGCCGGCAATTTCGGCCATTTTGAATGTTCAGTTAATTTTTGCCAGCTGCTTTGCTTGCACGTGTTTTGGGTCGTCTTCGATTTTTACCTATTAAAAAAAATCGAACAAAGAACCTGTATCAAATTTTGTGTGAAAAACAAAATTAAGGGAAGCTACCTTGGAACATTTATCGGTGGTACAAAATGTTCTCAGAAGGCCGAGAAGATGTGAACGACGAAGAGCGTGCCGGACGCCCGAGCACTTCAACAACAGACGAAAAAATTGATGAAGTGAAGAAAATGGTATTGGCCAATCGTCGAATTACCATTAGAGAAGTTGCTGAGGACCTAGACTATATCGATTGGCTCATGCCATTCGATTTTTATCAATGATTTGGAAATTCGTACCAAAATTGCTCAACTTCGACCAAAAAGCATCGCATGAACATTGCGATTGAGCTGTTGGACTCAGTCCACGACGACCCAAATTTGCTCCAGAGGGTGATAACAGGCGACGAATCGTGGGTTTATGGTTATGACGTGGAAACCAAAACTCAATCATCTCAATGGAAGCTGCCGCACGAACCAAGGTAAAAATCGAAGACGAGCCAAAACACGTGCAAGCAAAGCAGCTGTCAACAATTAACTGAACATTCAAAAAAACAAACATAACGCCACAAAAAAAATTAAAATTTGATTATACTTAACCCGCGCGCAAATTCAAAATTCGCGATACGTTTTGAACAAACCTTGTAATTTTTGAAACTATAACTATTGAATTTATTACAAATAACTTAAAAAAGAAAGTACAGTCAAATTGCGATAACGTCAGTATCCTAGAACGTGAACGACTCGGAAACGTGAATTTTTTTTCTTCTACAATTGAGTAATATTAAATATAAACAAAGTCTTAAAGCTCTAGAACGTAAACAAAATATTCAAATATTTTGTATAAATATTTGGTATGAATGTACGAGTATGTACTTCTTTTTCAAATTCGAGGAGTAACAGCAAAATAATATTTTAGGTTAATTAATGTGCCAAGCTGTTTCCAAAAATACACTTGTTTATTTAATAGTTGCTGTTTCACATTTGCCCTTCCAACATACTGGGGAAAATTTGTTTATTATTAAAGCAAATTTTAATAAACTTGACAATGAACATTTTCTAAAAATTCCGCCAAGGTAGCCCAAAATTTTAAATCTGGTACACATAGCTGATACTATTGATAATTTATAAAAAGGTTGTAGTGTAACTGAAGTAGAAAAAAAAAATAATCATGTGGGAAAATCTACAATTTGTTTAATTAAGAAGAAAGATGAAGCTATAAAAAATGTTTTAAATAACAAACAGGCTCGGTCTTCCCAAAAACTAAAGTCTTGTATAATCATTTAAATAAGAAAGAAGCAAACAACATATTTAAGGACAATTTTCTAATTTGTGTGAAAATAACTTATATAATAAAAAAGTATATATATATATCGGCAAGCGTCCAAATCTTAATTAAAAATACATAAATATATCCAAGATAAAACTTTATATCGGGCAATTTAATTCATTTTGTTATTAAGCAGCTATCACTGCCTGTAAATTGAAAATATGTCTCAGTTATTTCCTTAATGCAGTTCATGATTTCTTAAGAGTGTTAGAATTATTAATTTATAATAATATTATTAAACGCTTTAGTTAAAAATTCGTTCTTTTTTTATTGATATGAAGTTCAATTAAGTTTTAATTTTAATAATTGTTTTTGTTTGGAACAGAAAAATATTTTTTTTTTATTCTATTTACATTTCACAATAGATTTTTTTATTCATAAATATTTTTTTTGTTTCATTCTAAATTTCATTCAAAACATAACAAGTTCAATTGATTTCTGTTTTTTTTTTTGTTTGTTCTAAATGTTGCATAGCATTTATTTGATTTTAGTTGTATTAATGATTTTTTGTTTTGCCACCAAAATAAATACACAAAACAATAGCAGTTAAACAATAGAATTATTTACTCACATTGCTGTATGCAGTTAAAGCTAAATAGAATGATGATTGAATTGAAATTTGGAATTGAAAAGTTAAACTTCTATTGATACGTATACAAAGCAAATGTTTGCTTTCTTTAATTTGATTTTTCTTTTTTAATTTGTTTATTATCTAAACTATCTATTTAATTGTAATAATAATAATAATAATAATAATATAACTATGAAACATTGTTTTCTTTTAAAAAGGATATTCCATCAGAAAGGGATAATGGAAATATCATATTCATGTGTGGTATTTTAGATATACTCGTACATATAAAGGTAATTTTATTACGATTTAATAAAATACCCTACACCTAGATATTGTGGCTAATTGAAGAAAATGAAGGAACATTATTTTGTATTGCACAATGTTAATAAGTAATTTGAATTAAGTTCATGAAGATCAATGATTTTGTAGTAAGTCCGCAGTGGACTAAACAAACACTAGGTTTTCGAAATCGTTAATATTAAAGATATAATGGTAAAAAGGTGGTGGAAAATAAAATAGATAGACAATCGAATAAAGATGCTTGTTTTGTAAGAATGTTTGTTTGAAGCTTTCAAACTTATTATGTTTGTATACTGTGATTCTCAATATAGTATTAAGAGTCTTACTATAAACATACGAAGTTTGTCAACTAAATTCAAAAATTTTTTGGGTTGAAGTCTACTGACGAGTTTCAAAATGCATATAGACAATTGCTAAACCATAAAAACAAGCAAATTTTCAGATATTTGTATTATATAAAAATATGTATGTTCATAGTTTAGTATAGTTTGAAATATAAACTAAGGTGCCTCGAAATTGCTAGAGTTTGATGCGATGATAAATTTATGCTGAATATGTTTGCATATACAACATATGGAGTTATGCATAAGTAGACATTCCTTTAAAATTTTACTCCATACTGTTATTAAAATTTAGATATTTATTTGCTTCAGTATTTACTACCAAAAAAAACTCAAAAATTAAATGCAACATGATAGCAAAATATGAATGGTTGTATCGCATCGTCAATGCAAATAAATCGAAGTGTTGCAGTGTAAGAATGATGACTTCAACACACAGGAAAATCAAAGAACTTTGTGGAACCCTAAAAAAAAAGACATGCAGCCCAAATATGAATAAAAATATTTTTCCCTACTCCCATTTCCCGCATTATGAATAACAATTCCCTGGGATTTTTTCCCTTTCTCCATTTCTTATACTATAGGGTGTTTTTTATTGAGGTATAACACTTTACTTTGGCATCACTTTTTTAACTGGCGGCCATTTTGTCAGCTGTCAAGTGATTAATATTTAGTTTGGTTTGCCATTTCATCATGAACAGGTTGACAAAAGAACAACGCTTGCAAATCGTGCAAATTTATTTCGAAAATAATGGTTCAGTTCGCAAAGTTTACCGCAAGCTCCGTCCATTTTATGGTCGACATAATCGTCCATCAGAGCAATTAATTCGGTTAACCATGGATCGTTTTCGCACTACGTTTACTCTATGTGATAATACGCATCCGCAGAGACGTCGAACAGTGCGCACCGAAGAAACAATTGCCGCTGTAGAGCAAAGTGTTGAAGAGGACCCGAATGAATCGATTCGCCACCGTGCACAGCAATAACCGACTATTTTGTTCCCGAATTGGATGGCATGAATGTGGATGAGTTGTGGTTCCAACAAGACGGCGCTACATGCCACACAGCGCACGTCACAATCGATTTATTGAAGGAAACATTCGATGAGCGCATAATTTCGCGGAATGGACCTGTCAATTGGCCACCAAGATCGTGTGATTTGACACCATTGGATTATTTTCTTTGGGGATATGTGAAGTCGCTCGTCTACGCCAACAAACCAGAAACGTTAAGGGACTTGGAAGCCAACATTCGTGGCGTTATTGCCAACATACGGCCCCATACGCTCGAAAAAGTGGTTGAAAATTGAACCTGTAGAATTGGCTTTATTCGAGCCAGCCGCGGCGGCCACATGCCCGAAATCATATTTAAACGTTAATGGCATAAAATTATCCTTCCAATAAAGCCAAATTGATGGACATTAAAACGATTTTCTTGTGTTTTATTTCAATTCGAAGTTCTATACCTCTAAAAAACACCCTATATATTATGAATTACAGCTTTCGTGAAAAAAATATGGGGTAAAACGTAAATATTCTTGATATGAGAGAGAGAGGAAAAATTTTTGGCGAGTTTACTCTACAAACATTTTGAAAGTAACTAATGCAAACATTTTCAAATCAAATTGCAAAATGTTGGGAAACAATGGTATAAGCATTTTTTTTGGAACAGAAAGCACAAATAAGCACCAGTGGGTGGGAGGACAAAGACGTTGCAAAATCACAACACAACAACGCCTGTGGTTAATACAACACCCTACGTTGTCACTTTTTTTGAACAACAACATCTATGTTTTGTGTCGAAACATCCATATAATACGATGTTTTTTTTTTTCGATGTTTTCTTTCGATGCATCGAAATAACAAATTGAATACAGAACGTGTATATTGATATATAAGCGTGTATACATATGTATGTATCTTGGTATGATTCAAGTTTGTACATGTAAGCGTGGTAAATGTAAATGTGAACAACTGGCAATACTAAAGGGTGTTTTTTTAGAGTGTCACAACTTTGTTTGAATTGGCATCACTGCTTTATTTGAGCACCCATTTAACAGCTGATAGAGTCTTTTTGTTTAGTTTGCTTTGAAATTTCATTATGAATCGACTTACACCAGAGCAACGCGTGCAAATTGTTGAAATTTTTAATCAAAATTAATTGTTCTATTCGTCAAACTCATCGTGCACTTCTTCCATTTTATTTATTTATTATTTTTCTATGGAATTGAATTTCATACAGAGAATTCATGATATTACTAACTGATATTAAATTAACATTTCACAACATTAAATAAATTACAAAATATATGTATAATAAAATACAAAAACAATTTCATATGAGTTAAGAAAATTTACAATCGCATTCTTTACTACATTAGCATTTAATAAAAAGTCTATAAATCTATACAATTGATTTAATTCGTAACACATTCTTCGTAACACAGGATCGGCATCAGCGTACATAATTCTGGCTGAATGGGTACGTAAATAAGCAGAATTGTCGCATATGGAGTGAGGAGAATCCACAAGCTTTTGCCGAAACACCATTCCATCCCCAGAAAATTACTGTTTGGTGCGCTTTATGGGCTGGCGGAGTCATTGGCCCATATGTCTTTAAAAATTATGATGGTCAGAATGTCACTGTCAATGGTGAACGGCATAGGAACATGATTCGAAATTTTTTCGTACCTCAATTACGTGGCATTAATTTTAGTGATATGTGGTTCCAACAGGACGGAGCCACATGCCAAACAGCGGGCGCTAGAACTGATTTACTCAAAGAAACTTTTGATGAAAAAATATTTTCACATAATGAAATGGCCCACCAAGATCGTGTGATTTAACCCTATGGGATTATTTTTTTTGGAGTAGTGTTAAGTCACTTGTCTACTTCGATAAACCACAAACAATTGAACACCTGGAAATCAACATTCGAATAGCTATCGGTGAAATATGGCCGCAAATGCTGCGAAAAGTTGTTGAAAATTGGTATTTTAGATTGCCACGGCTGGCGCGTAGAAGGCGGCCACATGGCAGAAATCATATTTTAATATTAATTTCATAAAATTTTCTTGCCAATAAAGCCCGTTGCATTGATATTAAAAATATATTTCCTTGTTTTAATATTATTTAAACTTGTGTCACTCTAAAAAGAACACCCTTTATTATAAGCGGCGAATAAGCTCGTGTCTGTCATCCTTACTCCCAACAACAATGGTAAAGCAGCTCTAGCGTTATCGTAATTATTTCTTACGTGCGATCAGGCTTGTACGAGTATGCGTTGTTTGGCCTTCGAGAGCTTCGCATCTCACTCGCTTTTTTTTTTAATGGTTACCGCCACTAACTGTATCGCTTACAGTTAGTTATTTTGTAGTATTTTCCATTATCAAGTGCAAACGTTTTTAATAAGACTAAAATGGTGGAGACCATAAAAAACTCTAGGAGTGGATCTTGGAAACTCCTACTTCCTATACGAAGGTAGGTACAGCTCGTTCGCAGCAACCGAAGGAAGCTTCTACACGTGGGATACCCTGGCTCTTTGGCTACGTGCCTTTGCCATTTATTGTTCCATTTGGAACACAGAACAAAGCAATACCCCCAACAAACAGCTTGCTAAACACGTGCAAGGCGTATCTAAGGCCGAACGGCTGAGAACCGGCTAAGCAGCCGCCGGTGTCAGCCACTGGTTGGGCCTATTTTAAGCTCCTTTAAGTTCACATAAAAAGAAATTTGGAGATTTGATTCCTTCTAATATTTACATGATCTATAACAGGAAAAACTATAAAATTTATAATTTCCCTTGTAGATACAATCATTGGGAGTTTAATGCATTCGCATTTGCATCTGATTCATTTTTAGCTTCACTTCCTCAGCATAAAAATATTGCGCAGGCTAGTGATTGGTGTCGCGGTTTAGTTTATTTTTTATTTAAGCAAAAATAGATATTGAGACACATTAAATTTAATTGAACTATAATGAGTTTTAATCAGGAATAATTTCCTAATCGGACTTGAGTTCAGTATATTCAATTCTTGTTGAATGAAATATTTTTATTAATTAATGTGAGTTTCTGAAGAAGAGAAAAAAAATTACACTAGACTTTATTAGTTGGGGGAAATACAGATATTTTTCTGTGCAGCCACGCACTTCATCAGCACCCATGCCTAATCGAAAGAAGGCGGGGTATAGGCCGTAAACAAATGAAACATACGAAATTTTACTGGATGATGGCCTCGCTGGCCATCACAGGTACCCAGAGGATCATACTCAGGCTACTTTGGACTCCATTCTTTACCTATTTCCTATAAAGGACTTTGTGGTGAGAACGGCGACTAGAAGTCTCCTTAGACTCGTTGAAGCAGGTTTGATGAGGACAGGAATAACAGGTCACACATCAATCTTAAATGAAATCAGTTTTATTGGTCAGAGCTCCGTAATCCCTGGACTGTAAGGTCGTTGAAATTTGTTTGGTTGCTGGGTTTCTGGCCATAGGAGTAATGAGGGAAGAGAAATTGCCGAGGAGCTGGCAAGAATAGCGTCGGCGTTAGATGAAGGAATGTGTGACAGATTGGTGAAATTGCCGATGTGTCTTTACTACAGGGAACTCAGTACTTGGGTGGTGGCCAGGACCATGGCCTTTCATGGGGAAGTAGGAAGGATTGTAGAGTCTCAAGGGCTATGTGGCCAAAACTTGACTCAGAAAGATCCAAAATGCTAGTGGATATGAATAGGAAGATGATTCGTGTCTAGATCAGTACAAGGACCAGCCGTTGAAGAGCTAGCACTATAGATTTCTGTAGGATGTGCGAGGATAAAGAGGAACCAAAAACCGTTGCCATTGCCATTGCCCGTAGCTGCAGCGCCATAGCACTAGATGGCTGATCATACATTTCCATGAGAGCATAAGTAATATCGTAAGGTGTAAACTGGAGGATATGAAGGGGTTTATCATAAGAGTCCAGTGGCTTAGTGACATATAATGGGGGTTTTCTGTGTACAATGGGGGTTAAAATTTTAGTAACGAATACTAATGGAAGGGAATCACAATGGACCCAACTGCGTCTCCATTCTTCTTAACCTAACCTAGAAAGTCGTAATCAAGTAAAAAAAATTTGTAATATCTTCAAAATTAAGTTGTTTTTGTTTACGAAAAATTTAATTATAGCACGTTCAGCGTGCCACGAAATCAAAAAAATTTAAAATGAAATTACTAAGGAAATGCAAAAAAAAAATCGGAACTAGTTCCAAAGGTTTACCACTTTCATTGCATACCAATCACTACAGGTAGTGAATTTAATATTCTAAGGCTGTTGTTTATATTAAAAAAATTTTATAGACGACCTTTTAAGCAAATACCATTCAGTTATTTGGATGACTTCCGCCCTATGACAGCTATGTGTTAAATTCACCAGAAATGGAACTAATTGGAGCTGAGTTCATCAATGCAGTAACTAATGATTTGAATTGTCATTTTTTGCTGGGTGCTACATGACATTTGAGTTGCTTTTGCAAACATCTTTATTCTTTGCGGCATTTATTGGAATTAAGACTTTTTAACATTTAAATAAATTGTTCACGCTCATCTTTTTATTTTATATTAAAAAAAAAACAATTACTAACCGACCTGAACCATCAAATTATTTTCTTGCTTCTCGCGGTTGTAGATATCTTCATGATTGAAAAAAAAAGAGTTCTCCATTGCAATTTCATGTCGATTCCGTCGAAAATAATGCCCCTATTACGGTTTGCAAGGCCACTTAAGGTGAATTGACACTGAAAACAACTTAACTGTTGTTTTTTGGTGTTATGAATTATTGCTACTTTTAGTTGTCTTCGAAACAATGCTCTAAAAGAAGAGTTTCTTATCTAAGATATGTGTTTTGAAACCATAGACCAAAAAATTTTATATATTTTTAGTTTTGGTCTTAATATTTTTTCTTGATGTTCTATGTTTTATGAACATGGCAACAATATTGGTTCACAAATCGGATAGTTTGTCGTCTGGAATTATGAAGCAAAACTAACACAATAGTCGAAATAAAAACCAATACTCAAGTGATAAAAAGCAGTTGTCTCACCTCGACAAAGTTGTAATCCATAATAAAAATTTGGCAACCACAACTCCACTACCCATTTATAGTTGTAAATTCCCCTTTCATTCCCTTATCGGTTACGTGCAATATTTCCCATGAAAAAAAAATGGTGAACAAAATTAGAAAAAAGTACACTGACACAACATCAACGTAAGAATAAACGCTCACAATTTTAAGGAAAGGGAACAGATTTCACGTGAACTTTTATTCCCGATAAGGGTGAATAGGGGCCCAAGTAAAATGAGTGTAATTGGGATATGTCAAAATGTATGGGGAATTACCTAATTTCCTCTACTTAAATTTAGAATTCACAAAAGTTATATGTTTGAAAAACTAGCTTTAAATAATTCTAATATAATTTAAATATATTTTTATTTAAACATTTAATATCATTGTGTTGTGTTGGGTGTAGGGTATGCAAAAAATCTCTGGTAACAACTATTTTGATATAATAAACTTTTTCTTTTTGTAAAAGAAACAAATAAAATTAAATAATAATATTTTAATAAAAAATAATACTATAGACAATACAACACAATATTTGGTTCTTATAAAATTTCATTCTTGTTTTTGCACTTGTGCCCAGTTATTGGATATTTTCATTTTTGCAAACTGTTTTCTTTTTCTTTGTTTTAATTATAAATTTACGTTTACAACAGTTCAATCAGTTTTTCTTCTTTTTGTTTTAAATATTTATATAAACATTTTTTTTATAATAATTGTTTTGTTTTGGAATTCTTTTTCTATTATTCATTTCCATGTCAATGGACATGTGTTTGTATAGAAAATTTAAACTACATTTGGTGCTATCGGCGTTCCACAGGATAACCTGCCACCGTTGCTGCTGCCGTCGTTGCTGTTGTGGCCGGCGATGAGGACAACAAATGATGTTGGGGAGGCATTAAGAGCGATGTATCGTAACTGATTTGAGGTCTCATTGTTGGCGAAAGGGATGTTGCAGTTGCTGCCACATGCTGGTGATGGGAATATTGCTGATTAGCAGTCGCTGCATTAGTGTAGTAGAAATTTGTTGAATACTGTTGCAAGTTTTGAGGTAAAGCCAAGTGATAGGAATCTGTAAGACAATTGAAACTATATTAATTTCTAAGAACAAAAGCACAAATATTTTTTTAAACGATTTAAGTGTTATACTCATCCAAACATCACCTTTGCACAGCAACAACATGAAAGTAAAAAAGGAGAAAGAAAAGTGAGTTTCTATTTAATTAATTATTAAAATAAATTTTAATGAAAATTTATTTGCTGGTGGTTAAGCATTGTTTATATATTTCATTGGTGCTTTGCCAAATCATCAATAGACTTCAACTACAAATTTTGAACTCTACTGATGATTTGGCAAAGCACCAATGAAATATATAGACAATGCCTAATCAGCAGCAAATAAATTTCAATTAAAATAGACTTATGGCAATATGTCAAATAATAAATTTCTTAAATATTAAAATAAATTTATAATTTATTGTATTATTTCGCTTGAATATTAATTAAGTCTTGTGTTTTGCTGACATGTGCTTAAAAGTCTTATTACTTGTAACCGTTTACTTTTTTCACGTTTAAAACTCTCAGACAGGTCTCTCCTTCTAATCGTTGTAGGCGAAACAAGTTTCTAGTTGTCTTGTAGTCTAAAATACGAGTACATATATTTTTTATTGCTGCATTAAAAATGTCTTTAAGCAAATGTTAAGTGTCGTATTAAGCTTTAAGTGACGTATAAAGTTTCAGCAAATAAATTATCAAACAAATTAGCCATTAAATATGTGAATAGTTTTTTTTGCAAATAAAAACGTTTAAGTGGCTTCAAATATATATATATGTATTTCAAGGGTAAGATACAAATTTCAAAGGAAAAAATAAAAATAAAACATTGTTGAGAAATTTTGCTATTAAAGCAAAGAAAAAATGTGATTTCAGTTTGCAGTTGCTGCCAGATTGACGATGTAACCACTTATTTGGCAGTTTTGTCTATTATCCATACCTAATGAAATTCGGTGTTGCAATTCTGATGAAAGTCACACAACAATTAGGATCTGTTCGTAAATGCATCAGTGCGCTGCAAGTAAAAATTTAAATGTCCTAAAATGCTTCGCTGAAGTAGATAATACACAAATAAATATCAAATATGAGGTATCAACATATGGAACTACTACTAAAAAAAATATTATCATCGAACCTGTATGGCATTTTAAATAAAAGTTTGCTCAGATATGATACAGAGCAGTGATGCATTTCCGAACAGGCCTTTATTACTCATGCATCTGCTGCACAACATCTTAGTACAAATAAAAGTTTGATTTCTTTAAAATAAATACATCTTATTCCTCGGATCAATAAGTCCGTGACTTTTCGAACTTCCCTCGTAGTTATATAAAATACAACACTGTTCCCAGCAAATACCACCTGTTAATAGACTACTGTCAAATTTTGAGCAAGTGTCGTCAGTTACTTTGCGTTTAACAGCTGTTCAAAACATACAACCTCGTGTATTTTTCTAAAAATGGAAAAAAGTGAATTTCGAGTGCTCTTTAAACATTATTTTTTGGGGAAAAAAAAATCTTCAATCAGACCAAGGAAAAGCTACCGATTCCAATGGTAAAAAAGTGGTTTACTGACTTTCGTTGTGGTCGCACAAGTACAAATGACGCTGAACGTTCTGGACGGCCAATTGAGGCCATTACACCCGAAAATGTCGAAAACATCCACGATATGGTGTTGGCCGATCGAAGAGTAAAAGTGCGTGAGATTGTTGATGCCATAGGCATTTCATATGGCAATGTGGTTTCGATTTTAAATGATCAGCCGGGTTTAAGAAAGTTGTCTGCAAGATGGGTGCCGCGTTTGCTCTCAAATTCACCATAAACGTAAACGTGTGACAACTTCAAAGGATTATTTGGAGTTGTTGAATCGCAATACGAATGAGTTTTTGCGGCGTTTTGTAACCGTGGATGAAACATGGATCCATTACTGTACTCCGGAGACCAAGCAGCAGTCTAAACAATGCGTTTCTCCGGGCGAAGCTGCTCCGAAGAAGGCCAAGGTAAGTTTGTCGGCCAATAAGGTGATGGCAACAGGTTTTTGGGATGCACGCGGGATAATCCGCATCGACTACCTTCAAAAAGGAAAAACAATAAACGGCGAATATTATGGCAACTTATAATACCGATTTAATGAGGATTTGAAAAGAAAACGACCACATATGGCCAAGATAAAAGTTCTTTTTCATCAAGATAATAAGGCGAAACTCTATGAATCGGGCTACGACTTGGTACCTCATCCGCCATATTCTCCGGATTTAGCACGTATTTCCAAACCTAAAGAAATGGCTCGGTGGAAAGAGATTTAGCTCCAACGATGAACTTATTGACCAACCAAATGCATATTTTAAGGACATTGAAAAATCCTGCTTTTTGGAAGGGATACAAAAACTGGAGAAACGTTGGACTAAGTGTATTGAGTTAAAAGGAGATTATTTTGAAAAATAAATTTTCGTTTTGCAAAAAAAAAAAATAAGTTTTATTCAAAAAGTCACGTATTGCACTATTTTTATTATTTATTTATTTTATTTGTTTTAAGTAAAAATTGCTCGATGCTATTTAAGTATTTTCCTTCACAGAGTTGAATTGTTAAATTTTACATTTAAATTTATTTACGTCAGCATTAACATTTGCCGCCACCAATCAATGCAAATAAATCAAAAGCATAAGTAACTACAGAAAATTAATTATCTGCAATTAATAGTTGGGCATTTTTTTTTTCGTTTTTTATATTTGGGTTTATTTCTTGTAATTTGTAATTCGTGAAGGCAAGTGAATGGTGCAAGAATCCTTTAAAAATATTTTCCTTTTCTTGGCTGCGTGCTACGACGACCTGATTAATTCTTAATACTGAAATTAGCTTAAGTCTTTGAAATCAATTAAAATTTTAACCATGTTTATTGGCTCCATCCATCCATCCGTCCATTCACCATTCAGTTGTTAATTTTATTCGTACGTCCACAAAACCACGCCGCGCCACACCATAATTTTTGCTGTAGTAAACACAACAACAGGCAACGTAGTATATAAGAGAAACGAGTGATAATTGCTTAAGAAATTACTCACTTCATTAACTTCTTGACGGACACTTGATTGTAAATAAAGTGACTGCAATTAGAATCGAAGGTGGTTTTCTTGTGAAATCAAAAGATAAACTTTTATTTATTAAGAAAGATTTCCTTTCAGTTTAATTCAATTTCACATTTTCTCTCCCCTTTTGTGTGTGTGTCACTATAAGGCAGGGGAGTATGGAAGTGAGTGGCAAGGGTTAGTGGTTATTGTTGCTGTTGCTGTCTTTGAGAATGTCTAAAGGACAAATGCAAAGAGTTCAAGTGAAGTCATTTGGAAAATTAAATGAATTAATTAAAACTCAATCAGAATTTATTAAATCTTAAAAGGAATAATGAAAAAATAAACTAAACGTTTATTGAAGTGTAATAGAGTGAAGTTGTATTGAATTAAGTTTCTTAAGATGGAGTATGTTGCAGAGATTTGAAGGAGTTATATTATTGTATAAAATATAAACCGCCATATCATCTAATATTTTGAGCATTTTACAGCAGAAGCAAGCAAAAATTAGTTTGACAAAGACAAGCTATAGTGCGTAATACTATGTTAACAATTTTTCTTTTTTTTTTAAGAAAAGTACCACTCAGGCAATGAAAGGAAAAGAAAGAGGAAAGAGATAGTGAGAGAGAAGACATGTGGTGAAGGAACAGATAGAGGAAAGCTTCATTCTTTTACAACTCTGCTTTCTTGCACGTTTCTATTAATGCAGAGTTGCAGCGCCTATGGTGTTAGTGAGACGTATTAAATTATCAAAGCTGTACTTAGTAGCCATTTTATTGGTTATTTTACTTCGCCGATGATTATGCTACACAATACCGACGAAGGAGGGCGATCTGATGTCACATTAGGATTAGCATCTGCTGAAGTCGGTATAGTTCAGTGACCAGTGACTGACTATGCCTTCATCACTTGAACTTTCCTACAACAACTGATACCAAGGGACACTAATGCACATCAGAAAAAATGCGTGGTGTTGTTATTTAATGACTGTCGGAGACAGGGCTCGAACCCAGGACCTTTGGTTTTGTAGTCAACGTGCTAACTACTTCAACCAACGCCACACTTATGGTCTTAAAAGTGCTTAAGGCGTTTTAAAAAACTAAACATAACCGTTCTCATTAATTTGAGATGTTTAAGGTTGATGTTTTGTCAGTAAATTATTGAATTTGTAAAAAATTACGAACAATTATTGGTTTATTATTTTTAAACAACAAATTTTTTTGTAAATAATTGAGTATTGTTTAACTAATTACTTGTTTACCAAATAATTTTTCACGTGCCGCCATTTAATAACAACACAGAGTTGCCAGAGTTATCAAAAAACGGACTGAACATACTCCATTTACGCGTTTAAACACATCATTTGAGATTTTTAACAAAACAAGTCAATGTATGGTAAAACATCTCAAAATCGTCGTGTTTAAGCTCGTAAACACGAATTAGGCGTTAAACACGTAAGTGTGAACATGGCATGAAAATTTTATGCACATGTTTTTTTATCGAATGGGGTATTTGAATTTTTTCTAACGACACGGCTTGTTCAGCTTAAAAGGATTTTTTGGTTACTGCATGGACTACTGACGTCCGAGTTTAACTCAATTTAAGTGAGCTGAGCCTAATTTCTCTTCTCAGCAACCAGCCAATCTAAGCCCTACATAATTATGACTGCTTTGTGCATTTATTGTCTTAATGAATTTTCTGTTTTCATTTATCTTTTTTTACTTACTTATTTAATCAGTACGCGAATATGACATTAAGATGACGAAAGTGCTGTTTGTTCAAAGAGTGCGTCTGATACGACTAAAAGGTTATGTTAGGTTTGGTATCAACTCGAAAACCTTTAGATATATTTTGAACTCTTCTCAACAAAAACGTTTCCTGTCTTTCTTATCCTTAAGCGATCTATACTTCCTCCTTTCTGTATTTCTCTCATTGAAAAAAGTCTCTCAGTTCTTCTCTTCATCATAACATAGCCAGCAAAACTCCAGCGTGATATCCTCCCGTCTACCCATCCATGCTTTAACCAAAAAAGGACCAATTAAAACTCTTATCAGGACTCCAAGAATCGCTTTATTTATAACCAATAGCAGTTCAAACTTTATTCGATTAAACCTATCCTACAATCCTCCTTCCCAAGTCAGGAGCTATTTGTTCCTCATAAGATCCAATTATCGAGTTCCCTTAAGAAGTTGCTGAGTGCCGGTTTTACCACAGCCTTCCTACCTGGTTAATGTATTATTGACTATGATATAGAATATTCTTCGCCAGTCTCATTTTCCTGAACATTGTAATGACCTCAAACTCAGCTGTAAGGCTATGCTGACATTTACGGTCACTGACTAGTTTCGGCCTGACAATGTGCACTTTCCAAGCTTTTGTCGCTACCTGATTGTCGCTGTAGAAATAAACCTCTTCCCCCTCAATTACAGTATTTTTCACTAATTACTTGATCTTCATAGTCACTAATATTTCAGCGTACTCACTGGCGTATGTATTGGGTGTTTTTTATTGAGGTATAGAACTTTAAGTTGGCATCACTTTTTTAACTGGCGGCCGTTTTGTCAGCTGTCAAGTGATTAATATTTAGTTTGGTTTGCCATTTCATCATGAACAGGTTGACAAAAGAACAACGCTTGCAAATCGTGCAAATTTATTTCGAAAATAATGGTTCAGTTCGCGAAGTTTACCGCAAGCTCCGTCCATTTTATGGTCGACATAATCCTCCATCAGAGCAATTAATTCGGTTAACCATGGATCGTTTTCGCACTACGTTTACTCTATGTGATAATACGCATCCGCAGAGACGTCGGACAGTGCGCACCGAAGAAAAAATTGCCGCTGTAGAGCAAAGTGTTGAAGAGGACCCGAATGAATCGATTCGCCACCGTGCACAGCAATTGGAGCTTTGTCCATCAACTTTATGGAAGATTTTGCGCAAAGATCTTGGCTTGCGACCTTACAAGATCCAGCTTGTGCAAGAATTAAAGCCGCGAGACCATGCAATGCGTCGTGATTTTGGTGTATGGGCCGAAAATGAGATTGATCTCGATGCTGATTTTCATCGCAAAATTTTGTTCAGTGATGAGGCTCATTTTTGGTTGAATGGCTACGTCAACAAGCAAAATTGCCGCATTGCCATTACATCCACAAAAACTGACTGTTTGGTGTGCTCTATGGGCTGGTGGAGTCATTGGGCCATACTTCTTCCGAAATAATGCTGGACAGTCAGTTACCGTTAATGGAGACCGGTATAGAGCCATGATAACCGACTATTTTGTTCCCGAATTGGATGGCATGAATGTGGATGAGTTGTGGTTCCAACAAGACGGCGCTACATGCCACACAGCGCACGTCACAATCGATTTATTGAAGGAAACATTCGATGAGCGCATAATTTCGCTGAATGGACCTGTCAATTGGCCACCAAGATCGTGTGATTTGACACCATTGGATTATTTTCTTTGGGGATATGTGAAGTCGCTCGTCTACGCCAACAAACCAGAAACGTTAGGGGACTTGGAAGCCAACATTCGTGGCGTTATTGCCAACATACGGCCCCATATGCTCGAAAAAGTGGTTGAAAATTGGACCTGTAGAATTGGCTTTATTCGAGCCAGCCGCGGCGGCCACATGCCCGAAATCATATTTAAACGTTAATGGCATAAAATTATCCTTCCAATAAAGCCAAATTGATGGACATTAAAACGATTTTCTTGTGTTTTATTTCAATTCGAAGTTCTATACCTCTAAAAAAACACCCTGTACATGCATGACGTTTGTATGCGTGCCCATGCGTCTGAAGAAGTAAGCATCACAAATTCTTCCGTCACGAAGTATTTTCTTCTTTAAACCTATACCTACAATAACTGAAACAAATGTCTTGCCAACAGTGTTGTTTAGCGTTTGTTTTAGAAGACTTCGCTGCAGTAAAGCATTTGAAAAATCCCTCATGTCTTAAAAGTTCTTGTAAGTAAGGACCACAGGGGTATAATTGATATGATAAAGAAATATCAATGAAGCCGCCTCATTAGTTGAATGAATAATTTTTCTTTTAGTGTATTGGCTCCTTTCTATAGAGTTTCTGCATGAATAATATGCATTAAGACCTTCCGCAAGTCTCTCCTTGACTCCCAGTCCCTTTTTAAGCGTCCTGCCATACCGCATGATCTTTCTTCCGGTCACAGTTTCCGTTCAATGCAATTAGCCATAGAAGAATGACATCCCTAGTCACTCTTTTCCTCTCTAACTACCAACACTTGAGTTTATAATTCTAATAATTCTTTAACATACAAATTATTTATTCCATAAGAAAGTCTTGTGTGAGTACTTCCAGCGACTACCTCATAGCCCCTGTACTTACATACACACATAAGTAGATTCCCAGAAAAAAAAAAACATTCCAAGAAGTCATGAAAATGTAAAATTTATGATCCGGATTGGAAGCTATGCTAAGAAATATATAATTTTTGCAATACTATAACGTTATTTTCATTTAGGAAAAAGGCTCAAAAGTTGGCCATTTTCGCAACCCGTTTCTTTTTATGCGAAGTTATCGCAAACCAATATTTTCATGTACATTTCAGTAAATAGTTAGAAATCTTTAGATGAAAATTCTTTCATAAATTTCTTGAAAAAATAGATTTTTTAAAAAACCTAGTGCGTGCGTACTAGTATTTTATAAAACTATAATCCTTTTTAATATTTATTATAAATGTGAAAGTTAGTTTGTTTGTTTATATATTTTTTGTTTGTTTGCTGGTGACGCCCAAACCGCTAAAGCGATTTTAAAAATTCTTTCACCAATTGAAAGCTACATTATCTGCTTCAAAAATAGGTTATTTTTTAACCGGTTCGGCACCGATTTTTTATATTTGGTACAATTTTTTTGCGAAAACATATTTTTGGGCTGGTTAGGGTATTTTCGTTTCGGGTTTGATTGTTTAATCAGTTTTAAATCGTTTTTATGTATTTTTTTAAACAGATGAAAGCGAGGGGAACCGCGGGTAAACTTTAGTTATATATATTTCTTATAGATTATTTGGAAGCAATGAAAGTAAAGTTTCTTAAGAGTGATTTCCAATTTTTTTTATTGCGAACTACTAATGATTTTTGCCCAAGGACTATCTAATACAAACATATAAACTTTTTACTTTGATTGCGGTATTATTTGTTTAATTTGTCATGAAAGGGAATTCATTTCTAATTCCTTGACGGTTCTGTATTTTATGTCTCATTATTCACTGGATAAACACGCATATCCAGTCAATATATTTAAGTGAAGCTACATAAATATATATATGTGTATAAATGTGTGCTGAGAATGAGTTATTAGGCAAGGTAATGGTTGCTTATTTTATGTACTCGTACATGTGCACATACTTTAGCTAGAACAACAACCTTTTAAGGGTAAAATAAAACAAAACTCCCTGCAGTTTTCATTTTGCAAACATTCAACTTATATTGCTACTTAAAATAATAATATGCTCGAGTAGAGCTGCCCACGGAGATATCCAGGACAGCACAAGGAGGTTGCTTTTAGCTTAAGCTCAGCGAGGGGTTAATTCGTTTTAGGTTTTAAGCAATTTTAACGCCGACTTTCTACGCAAATGCGATTAAGTGCGAGTATTATGTTAAATGAAATTCAATTGAAGTTTTGTTAGCCAAGTAGTTTTTTCATTTTATTTTGCACAACACTAACGCAACTGCTTTGAAGGAAGGTATAATGAGACTGGTACACCCTCTTTTGGCTGTTTGGTATCAATGAAATGAAAAGAAAATAAAACATTTTATTTTTCTTAATTTAAAGTTAAAATCATTCATTCGTTTTTGGTGGTTCATTTATTCGAACGTTTGTACGTTGGCTTGGTGTGTTTGCTGGCTTAAATTTGTCTCTTATTGTGACATCATTTATCAGGTACGCAGCATCTTTCATAATCAGGCCAGGGCAAAATGCAAATGATTTCGAAAAGCCACCACACACTCTTCACATTTGCATGTATCCAACCAACCAACATGGCGGAGTGATATAATTGCTTTTTAAAACTCAAAGCAAACATTTAAGAATGAAAAAAAAAATCGAGACCTTCAATATATATTGCAGGTTTTATTTATAGACGGTAATTAAAGCTAAAGTGTGTTTTAATTACGTGCATTGTGTGGAGAGGCCGGTAGCGATTACTACCGCTTTTTGCAACTATGTAACTTTTATTTGGCGAATCTTTAAGATCATGATCATTACTCGTACAACCGCCGAGGTGACACTAAAAATCCCAAAGTCAGTTTCTGATTTTTATTCTTTTCGAGCGGTAATAATTAATATTCTCTGATATTTAGTTTTTCGGCCGAAAATAAAAGTTGTTTCTTAATTTTTTCAAGCAGAAATAAAAATCAATTTCTGATATTGCGCAGCCAAAAAAAATATGGTGACACTATTTTTATCAATTTTGTGATATGGATATTGAATAAAAGGCATTTTCGGTATTTTCCAATGGAAAAAAGTGTGCAATCCCCACACATTGATGTCGTAGCAGTAAAAAAATTTTTTTAAACATGATTTTCAAATTGATTTTCAACATTTTGTCGTACTAATGTCACGTAAAGTTAGGAAATAATGTACCATATGCATATCGTTGGTCACAAGTAGAAAGGCCCTAACTTTACAAGAGAAGGTTGTTAGGTTAGATTAGGTTAGCAGGCTCCTGATAAAGAAGGGTGAAACTTAGAGTCCAGCTCACTTGGGTCCAATACAATGATCCCTTTGTGTTCAAATCACAGCTAGTTGAAGAGAAGATAGTGAGAGAGGGTGATAGGGAAGGGATAGTGATAGAAAAGACAGGTGTTGAAGGAAGAGATAGAGGAAAGCTTCATTCTTTTTTTACAACTCTGATTTTCTCATGTTTTTAATAATGCAGAGTTGCAGCGCCTCTGGTGTCAATGAGGCGTATTATTATTGGTTTTTTTACTTCGCCGATGATTCTGCTACACAATACCGACGAACGAGGGCGCTCTGATGTTACATTACGATTAGCATCCGCTGAAGTCGGTGTAGTTTAGTGACCAGTGCTTTATGCTGGCATCTCTAGAACTTTTCCTACAACAGCTCATACAAAGTACGCTAATGCACATCAGAAAACTACTTGGTGTTGCTATTTTAATAACTGTGGGAGACCGGGATCGAACCCAGGACCTTCGCTTTTGTAGTCAACGTGCTAACTACTTCAGCCAACGCCACCCCCATCTTTACAGCAAAATTTGTGTGATTGACCATGTTGTCCGATGTTTTCTTGTACTTGATTCTTTTCTTTAAAAATTCAAGAATAATTATTATTTTCGGTGCCTGATTCGAATGGATAATATTGCACTCAACGTTGTTTTTGTTTTCAATATAAATAGACAAGCTAGAATTTTTACTTTTCTTCCATAAAGTGGCAGTAAGCTTAAAAAAATTCATCAATTTTATTTATTAATATCTTGTTGTTTTATTTCAACACTTGTCATACATTTTCAATTAGCAAATACAAGTCATAAGTAATCTCTAGAATGTTTGCCAATAGTTATTATGAGGTGAAAGGATCGGATGTGCTAAAAGCGTTGCAATCTGCCTCGAGCGGAGATGAGATGGCATTTCTGCTTCTAACTTTTTGTAACTAACTTTTAATTATTGATGATCAAGCAAATTTTTTTTGTAAGCATTCCACCCGCTTTAGAGCTAGATGTGGTATTTTAAGATGTTCTGTTGAATATTTTGCACTCCAATCTCTGGAGTTGACTTTGCATTTAAGTTTGGTGTATTTAAAATTAAACATAAATTTACGGCTGAACAAGAGACAACCGCATACGAAGACACAGTTCTCTTTATGTCCTTTTTTGTCTTTGTTCAGCTCTTATTACTACACCCTACTTACATACATATGTACTTACATATATGTATGTATGTCTGTCTGTATATACATAAATACAAGCACAACTTACGTGTGTATGTACTCGTACATATGCATGTTGTGAGCCTGATGATGATACTCGTATTTTTGTATTGTTTAAGGTTTGGAGTTTTGGTAGTGCCAGACAAAAGGTCGACATTCCACCAACGAACTTAATTAATTTATGCGATTTTCCAAAAAGAAAATAAAACTCAAACACAATGTCAAGCAGGCAAAATTGTGAACGGGTGGAATAATGGACGTTCATACGAGTATAAATAAAGAGGCCGGCACATGGTCGCATTGAAAAAGTAAAAAAATAAAAACAAAAGGAAGAAGACCCAACAAAAAGTGCATTTACAAAGTCTTTGACAGGCTTGAGTTGAGGTTCATTTGTTTTTATTTTTGGTTTGTTTATTTTATTTTATTTTATTTTTTCTGAATAGCAGCGACTCAAATACAAATACGCGCGGCGCGTATGGTGATGATGCAAATGAAACTTAATTTCAATTTATTTCATTTGAAAACGAGCCTAATTTTAAAATTAATGAACAGTATTTTGATGAGAGAGATCTAAAGAAAAGATAAGGCAAACCCATTGATGTTTGCCATACAAAACATATGAACACACGAAATGTGTATGGCTAAAGCAACGACCTAGCGGCCAACTGCCTAAAACAACTTGCAACATAGTGTGTTGTATATTTGTGTCTATAAATATTTTGAATCAAATATAAAACAAAGAGTAAATAAAGGTAAATCACGTGTTTATTTACTCTTATTTTGTCTTTTCAACAAAAAAAAATAAATAAATAAATAAACCTTAAGTACATAAAGGGTGTCTCATACCTCTCGCTGGACTTTATCGATGGCATATTTTTTCGATTGAAATAGAAATGTTATAAAGTAAGGTCAAGTCTTATCTTGCATATGCGAGTAGACAGAACTCATTGGAGTGTGTAATTAAATAAATTAATGATTTCAAAACGACTTCTATTGCAAAGAGTTCCAGAATCGATTTTTAGGCATTCGTTCTATGAACGATTATGAAACGAAATGTATATAGCAAAAGTTATTTAAAAAAAAATTGTATTAAACCCTAAAATTATAAAAATATCCATAATGGAATTAACCAGATATGTGATGGAAACCGATCAATTTCAAAGCGATAATTTTGAATGGGTGTGACGAATTTCGAACGACTTCGGCAATCGATTTTGCATCAATCTGATGTTGTAGCAAATATAAATCCTATCAGGGACATAATTACATAATTTGATTCGAATAAGAAGATTTACGAAGTCATACAAATTAAATTATGTACTACGATCTTTGAAAATTTATTTGCGAATGTTCGAAAATTAATTTTTCGATCAGTAAGTATTATTTTTTTTAAGAACAAAAGGAGGCAGGTTATGAGCAGCTTTCGCTCTTTGAATTCAGTGAAAACTGCTGATTGGATGAATTTTCTTTTCACATTATGACGATAATTCCACGCAGAACAACGCTATTGTCAATTTCACTTACTGTGACTGTTCAAAATGTTGTTATCAGCTGAGACTGAAAGTTAAATGCAAAAAAAAAAAATAATAATACAAATTAGTGTGGTTTTATAGATATTGTATCTATTGAGGCTTTCAAGGCCATTCAATTTCTTTAAAATGTAAATAAAAGAAGTTTTTTTTTATTTCCTTTTTCATGTATCCGACGTTTCGTTATGATTTTCCCACTTCTGCAGGGATAATTATTTTTATTGAAATCTGATATTATTGAAAAATTGAATTGAGAACTTCTTGCTGTTGTAGTTAGTTAAAAATTCGAAAATAATGACGGCCAATATACGTATGTATAAATACGTTTGCAATTTGGTAAAAGAAATAAAAGCAAAAATATGACTACGACGTGGTTATAGTTAAATGATTAGTCTGGTGAGCATGAAAACTTTGTGGAACTGACCAGATTCAAAAAACAATTGAGATATACTTTCAACTCCCTGGATAGATATTCCAGAAAGATTTGTCATGCCAAACATTTGGGAAATTTTCTAACATCTATTTATTTATAAAAAAATTTCAATTATGCAAATACAAATTTATGGAAATGCTGTCCTCTACAGAAAACATGCTGCTGCCATGCACTCGCGCTAAAAGTGCAACAATTTTAAGATTTCATGATCAAAGATCTTACACACAAAAAAGTAATATGCTGCTGAAGACGGTATAGTTCAGTGACCAGTGACTATGCCTTCATCACTTGAACTACAACAACTGATACAAAGGGATACTAATGAACATCAGAAAAATGCATGGTGTTGTTGAATTTTGGGACACCCTATATACGCTTATATAATTTTTTTAGCAGATTTTTAATGTCTTTTTGAAAGTTTTAAAGCCATCAATAAAACCTACCAACCAGCTCAAGGTACAAAATAAGAGTGAAGACAAACTGTATCGGGGTTTAATTTGGTTTTTTTTCTCTTACCGCCACAGCTTCAAAGTACATTAAAAAATCCCTTTTGAAAATTCTACACAATCTTGATGTTCTATCTGTTTTTTTTCTTCTTTTTTTTTTTTTTTGATAATCAATATGGCATATTTAAATTTTTTTTTACCGGAAACGTTTTATCGCTGGCGACATCAACCACTTGTTTGATTTTATACTTTTTTTTCTGGATGCTCAAAGGCTTGAAAAGGTAATTAATGATTGAAAATTATTGTGCCATAGAAATTACAATCAAATATTTATTGAAGTGAATGGTATGAGTTTGAGCTAATTAAAAGCAGTGAAGTTAATAAGCGAATAAAATGTAATATTAAATTATTTCCTGCTGCTCCTTAAAAAATTATTTGTAAATCTTTTGTTTTATAAAAATATCGCGAATTTTTTACATGTCTGAATGAAACAGTTTTTCATTAGTAATTAGTGGTTACGCTTTTTTTTTGGCACATGGCACACAAGAAATTCCAGATGTAGACTCAGCCTTATCAACAGTTTTTCATTTTGACAATTATAAACTATGGGTAGGCCCATACAATTTTAATTTCAATGAAAAAGTATATTTTTGGCTACATTCAGCGTTGGCTGAAGTAGTTAGCACGTTGACTACAAAACCGAAGGTCCTGGGTTCGAGCCCGGTATCCAACAGTCATTAAATAACAACACCACGCATTTTTCTGATGTTCATTAGTGCCCCTTTGTATCAGTTGTTGTAGGAAAGTTCAAGTGATGAAGGCATAGTCAGTCACTGGTCACTGAACTATACCGACTTCAGCAGATACTAATCCTAATGTAACATCAGAGCGCCCTCCTTCGTTGTGTAGCAGAATCATCGGCGAAGTAAAATACCCAATCAAATGGCTACTAAGACACAGCTTCAAAAAAAATTTAATACTCCTCATCATTGCAACACTGCGTTATTAAAAACGTGCAAAAAGCAGAGTTGTAAAAGAATGAAACTTTCCTCTACTATCTCTTCCTTCACCAGCCACCAGTCTTTTCTATCACTATCCCTTTCCTAAAAGAAGGTAGCACCTAGTAATAGTACTTGGCATTCATTGCCTGAGTGTTACTTCTCTTTATAAAAAAAAACATAGAAAATAGGGCTTCATATAACTCCCACTAAAATATAACGTACTTTAGCTGAAACTGTTCTTCTTCTAATAGAAGCGGAAGTGAAGAAAGCGTCTTAGAAAAAAGATATATCATGAAACTGTAGAACATTTTTTTGCAACGCTTGAACTTAATTTGCTTCAAGTAACAAATGAAAAAAATTTCATTTAAATTTGCAATTATTCTTTAATAAAATAACAAACTAAATAGTTAAATTTTATGAACAATTTTAAAATATTTAAATAGTAAATTCAACACAATTATCCCTGAAATGTCATCTGTAGACACACATAAGTGTGAAGTAAATGTGTTGAACATTTAACACTTGGCCTCTTTTATAAAATCCCTGTCTGTACTTTATATTTTCTATCTATTTGTATATGTACTCGTATTGTGTTATAAAAGTAAAACTTTTAACAGACTTTTAAATAATTAATACCACTTACATTAAGCAAAAAATAAAAAATAAATAATAAAAAACGAAACGTAAATTGGGCAAAACAAAAAAATACCCGAAGAGACGTTTCCATTATAATTGAAATTTCAAGCACAGTCACTTGACTTAAATCTCTTAAAATTTTGCTGAAGCACTAAAGTACTCGCTCGTATCATAAATATTTTATGATATCAATTACAAAGCACTTAACTTTTATGAAATTTAATATAAAACATTTTGCTATGCTGCCAAAATGAGAGAAAAAGTCAAATTAAAGATTTTTTCTCTTTCACTGAATGCTAAATATATCATGGCCAAGTATGAAGTTTATTGCCAAAAAAATTTTTTTTTTTACATCTATTGCAACCCCTTGAACCCTGTTGCTATAAAACAACAGTGAAACTCCCTCCCTCAAGTAATAAAATCAATGCTTTGTATTGCCTTGCTTTTTCCTGGTAGTTCATTGTCTTAAAATTTATAGCATTAGTGCAAAATCTTTAGCTATATGGACATTTATTACTTGGGGAAAAGCGATATGATTGTTTTATTTTTTTTTAATTTTTTTTATTTGACCAAATCGCGTGCCAATATATTTTGAAATACACACGGCCAAAAAAAAACAAGCACTTTTTTCGATAGCTCAAATACCCAGCAAACTTATTAGTTTACTGTCAATTTTGAAGATTAAACTAGAACTCCAACAGAGTGCAGAGAGTGAACTGATTTTGGTTTTCAAATTCTTCGAATTACTTGATGTATTTTTTAAAGTTTTCTCTGAAAATCTCGTTCATAAAATCTGTAACTCTGAAACTATCCATCCCATAAGGCTGCATATGCTTACCTCCATCGCTAAAAATCATAATGGGGGAATCAGCGATTTTTTGCCAGACATGCAATTTTGTAACGTGTTTTACTAATTGTGGCAAAGTCTTAAAAGTTAATTTCGTTCTAGTTTGTCTAAAACAGTTTAGCCATCAATAGCTTTGGATAAAGAAATTGTAAAAAGAATTTCTAAAGCTTCAAATCATGATTAGAAATGGTATTAAAAATTTAGAATTTGATATTCACAATAATACTATACAACATAAAGCAGGGCTCAAATCATCACATCAATCGTATGAGCTGAATTCGATTTCAGTACGTTCACGTACATTAGACCGACTCACTGAAAAAAATTTTTTGTTACCCCTTTCAAATCAAAGATCGGTCTTTTAATGGGGACTCCCAAAACATTTCAGGGGCTAGAGATGGATGACCGTTCGTGAGCTGGACCGTGTCTAAAAAAGGTATATTTTTGAAATTTTTTTTGCATAGATATTTTCGTATTTTGTCCCAAGACAACATATTAAAAAAAAGTACATCATCTGAAAGATGTTTTCAAGCCGCTTCCAATGGTGCATTAAACTTTACTATTCATACCATTAGCAATGCGTTATTCCACACACAAAAAAGTAATATGAATGAGTTTGTAATAAATTATATTAATTAAAATATTTGTAATATTAATTAAAAAATTAATTAAATTTTCACCTGTAAACAATTTGATAATATCAATTAAGTTTTTCCACTCAAATTATTTAATACAATTAAAAATATAATTGAATCAATTAAATTATTAATTGAAAACATTCATTGGTGAATACTTTTTTCTGTGCACAAAAACTACGATTTTTAAGCGGTTTCGTAGCATGTGCTACGTGTATTAAAATAAATTCTATTATGTTAATGATTATTAGATTATTAGATATTAGTCATTCTTAATTTACATCTGTTGTCAGTTCTCGCGCGAACTTTTGCGAAAACTATTAACAGAAATAAGCTAGACCTTTTTTAGACAGGGTCCAGCTCACGAACGGTTATCGCTAAACCCCTCAAATGTTTTGGGAGTCCCCATTAAAAAGACCAATCTTTGATTTGAGAGGGGGTAACAAAGTCGCGGTTTTCACCTCCAACAACGTGAGTCTGTCTAACGTACATATGACATAATCCGAAAATGGTGGTTTTATGTGACGAGCTGCACGTTCACGGATGTGACGATTTGACCCCAGATTACAAAAGAGCTTTTAAAATAAAATTTAACCATGTATATTTTTAGGGTTCTACCGATTTTTCAACTCCTGTGATGCGAGCAGACGGACATATAGACGGATATGTAGTCCGAAATTAGAAAGACAGGATCAAATAGTTACTTTCTATTAATCCACCAAAAGTAAAATTTTCTTATTTATGATTTGATTAGGCTAAAATTCGTATCTCTCTGTAAGCCAAATTACATGTGATAATTATTAATGAGCAAATATCACCAAAATTAATTGTAAATATTCTGAAAAACACTAGCAGAACGGAGGTCGCTCCACTTTCATCATCAGCGTTCTTTGCGTTGGGTTCACTGTGTGTGGTGTCAGTTGATGTAGATTTCTGCTTTATATACTCAGCTTTTCAGTGCAAATGAAAAGTTGATGACCAATAAATTAAATAAATAAAAAAAAATCCACAGAGCTGTATCTAAAAATGGAGAGAAACTGCTCAATTCCAAGCCATGGCATTGCGATGGTAATACTAACTTCGATCACAATGTTGTTAGAGATTAAATGTTAGACTTTAGATCACGTGATTTACTTTGGAGGTGACGGAACTGCAACGAACGAACCGGTTGGCAGGGTGGTGGTAACCAGTGTTTAGAGAAGTAAGTGGAGAACGTTGCCATATAAGAAGCCAATTGATGTTCCGCACTCTGGTGTCAGTTTGGACAGCCGTGGTTTGCATGCATCATGCGTACTTAATAGACCCTATTTCCCTGAGTAGGCTGAAACATCAATTTAAATGCCTCAAATTGGAATTCTAATTATGCAATAACTAAATTTCTGTAAGTAAAAAATAATTTTTAATTTACACATGTACATATGTAAGTATTTGTTCAGACACTTTTTAATTGTAAATTTATAATGGTGCCTGTTAAATAATACCTTGAAGTAAACTTTTAAAACAAGATACACGTAATTTTTTTTTTTTTTTTTTTTTTGCTTGCCTCTACCTGATTTAGTCTTAAGAACTTTGGAAAGTTACTGTGTAGTTGATTACCTTCTACCCTAGGTTGGTATTACACTATTTTTTATTTAAAATTATTTAAATTTGAAATAAACAGCTTATGTATTCAAAAGAATTTGAAATGAAAATATAAAAAAAAAGTATCTACTGCATTAAAAATATGCATAATATGCATGTACGATACATATGTGCATACGTATTTATGTAGAATGTACATTTATGTAAATACATACATACACATATACATACGTACCTAAAGGCCTTTTTTACATGGTTCGTTGAGTATCACGTGACTTCTTAAACAAACACAATGTCAAGGATGCAAAATTTTATGATAGAACTTTTAACTTGTTTCCCCTTCAAATCACAAGATAGCAAAGTTTATGACAAACACACGTACATATGTATGTACATATGTAATGATGTTTACACAGTCATATGTACGTACATACAAAGCGCGTCTTGCCCATACACATACACACGTAAATTGAAAGGTATCATTTTCACTGAGTTGAGATTGTGGTGTGTGTAAACAAAATATAAACAAATACTTAAAGCTCAAGTACACTTGTCTACAACATACAGACAAATATGCACCATAAATACATATAAAAATATCCATATCAAAAGGTAACAAACCCAGCAAACATACAGAGTTTTGATACAAAATATTCTCAACTAATAGGGATCATTATTCTAAGATTTAAGTATGATTTTATTCTTAAGCATTTTGCACTAAAATATCTTTGAAATAAATGTAGATTATATATAAGTGCATATAAAAGTATATCTGATAAAATTATCTATCTAGTAATGAAAAATATTCTTTTGCATAAGATATAAAAAAGAATTTTAATGGTCGATGCTACTTTTCTAAATGCAAGATCGTGTTGTCTAAATAGCCCAAGGCGTGTGTCAAGTTTCGCAAAAATCGCACAAGTACAAATTCCACTCAAATTTAATATTAAATTCTTACTGCCTTATTCATAAAGAATAATTCAGGTTTATTATTTCTATGGGAAATTTGTCAAATAAACCTGTAATAAACCTAAAATATTTTTTATGAATTAGACTGTTAATGTCCACTTTTTCAAACGTTATATTGTGTGATACGCAGGCTGGGTTTAGTAGAATTTATTCTACGCATATTGAACGTCTCTTATGTGAAAGAAGAAGAGCTAGAAGGGTATGGCAACAGCACAGATCACCCCAACATACGAGAAAATAAGACTTAACGAGTGCAATAAACGACTTCAAGAGTTGTTGGCATTTAAAAAAAACTGCATCTCTTAAAAACTGTCTGGAAGATCTCGAAGTCACACCAGCATCTAATTACTCCTTGTAGCGCGCTGTGAGAAAGTTCAAAACACCCGTTTAGTTTAAATAACCTTGAGGTTGGGCAAGAAGTGATACCCCAAACACATATACTGGTGCTGTTGATTTACCAAGTGCAGTTTCTCTACCCCCTCGACCCTTAAAGTTTAAGACGCGTGATGTGCAGAAACTGATTGCTGAGCTAAACCCGAAAAAAGTTCCAGGTATTAGTGGAATTAGTTACAAGTTGCTGATGAATTTGCCACGTATTGCAATTAGCATCCGGCTATTTATTTTTAATGCCATACAAATACGAACTACTTTTTTTTAGAATACGGCCTTTATTCTTTAACAAATATCAAGTTGAACTAAAATTTTAGTACTAAGTGCCTGTTTAAAAATTGGTAATTTTACATAACAGTGTCATATTACACAGCAAGTCTTGTGTTTGTTGGGCAATGTGGCATTATATGCCCATGCCCTTGTAGTTGTCAAATATAATTCATCATTTTTTGCATCTCTCCATCATCGTAAACATTGCCAGAGTCATTCGTCTGCGTTGTTATCATTAGAAGCAGCAGTAAAGCCAAAGTTACAGCAACTACCAGTACTTTGGTATCAACAGAAGGGAAAATATATCACTGTTAACAAGTCACTAAGAACACAAGCATTCTACTGTTTTTAGGCCGTATTTCTTGGCTATTTTTGTTGCTTTTATCTTGCTGGGTTTTGTTTTACGATTAAAAACCGTATGCAGGAGAGCAAAATCAACCATATCATCAGTGTCTAATATTTTCATTAGTTGGAAGTTTTTGATATTCTCCCCTATACTAAAGATAGAGACGTAGTCAGTCACTGTTACGTTGAGTAAGATACAATTTTAGTGTGTGATGATGATGACAGGTCATCAGTACAGGTTTTCGCTTATAACGAGGGGAGATTCATGTCACATACCAGGCATGGGAAAATCCAAATTTTCAAATGACATTTATTTTCAATTCATATTCCATTAATTGCTTTAGTTTGGGCTCTAAAACTAAACTGCCGTTTAAAGAAAAAAATACTTTGGGCTTGAAGTATACGGTAAAACAAAATTTTCTTACAAATTTTTACTAAAGCACACTTGAACTTAAAATAATTTAATAAAGTATATATATAGATACAAGATCTTTTTAAAGCAAAGCAGTTTTTGCAAAACGAAAAGGACTATCATAGTAGAATTTTTAGAATGTGTTACAGTTTGGTAAGCACTCGCATACATTGTCTGAATATTTATCTATTTTAATGGTTTATTACAACACAAATGGCCCATTTCTAAAAAATACAAGTTACAAATTTACAAAATAAAATACCCACAAATTAACAAAAAAAATTTATAAAGTGTTGTGTATTGCAATCGTACTTGTAGATTTGTAACTTGTAGCTTAAGAAACGAGCCCGAGTAGTGCGCTTAGCATCTTTAAACAATTCAGACTGCATGAACTTTTCTCATTATAATCGTCTTTACGTTAAACAAAGTTGTTTATTAGTTCGATTTGTTTTTTTAAGACTTTACATTCTCTCACTGTTTGGAAACAAAAATTAATTGTTTTTTGTATGTGTAAAACTACATTAATGAGAACAATTTGATTGTAGTGAAAAGTCTGGCTAAAATTATTTGGAAATTATCGATTTATAGCATTTGCAACCGTAAAATAGGCGCAGCGTGCGGAATGTTGCCCAAACAGATCACTCAATTTTATAAAACAATTTTATAATTTTCACATTTTGTTGTACTTAATATTAGTCTATGGTGATTTTGCAAAACGTACTGCATAAATGACAGCCAATTTGACAGCTATACCTGCAACAATATGGCCACTTTCAACTGTCAAAGTTCGGAAGGCCTTTTATATCAAACACAGCAGGTAATTTTAAAAAAAGCTTCTGCTAATTGTTTTTGTCTTTTTTTTTAATTTTTTGTCACATTTCTTTTTAAGTTTCAGTCTTAAAAAAGTGTCTTCCTCTGTTAAAATACTTTAAGAAATTATAAGACTATTGAATTATCCGACCCTGCCACATAATAAACATTTGTAGCCGACCATGTAGAATAAATAAATGTTTATATTAAAAATAAATTTTTATGAGTAATTGAGATTTAAGTATTTTGACTTTAAAGTAATTTGTTATTTAACATTGTCAAAGCAATGACAGCCAGCAAGTCTATGCACACTTTTAAAAACATTAAATATTTAAAATTCACTTGGCGTTAGACGGTCTCTTTATAAAGAATTCAGTGATTGCATATTTTAAAATTCATATAAAACGTATTTGAATGTAAGTGTTTAAAAAATTGAAATACACACGTCTAAAAGTCAAACTGATGTAATTTTGTCAACGAAAGTGCGGTGTGACAATGCAGAAGATTGTGACATGTTTAAGGACGTTTTAATATTTGCATTAGTCGTTTGAGTCTTTAAACTTTCATCTGTCGGTTTAGAGGGCTATTGGCTGAAGTAAAAAGTGTACAAACCAAATAACGATCTTCGATACCCCGAGTTCAATCCTTGGCCACCACAGATTTTTCACATATTAATTAATGTTTATGCTAATGCATATTATAGCATAACACAACGTTATATCTGCTTAAGTCATATTTTACTGTTTTGCGTTTTGCAGTAGAGCACTTTTAAACTTTCCAGTCGATTTGCAAAACTTTGTTTCTTTTACAGTTAAATTGGGAAATTCAGTATTCATTGAATTTTTTTACGAAAACACTATCCTACACATTATAAATAATACATTAAATGTAAAATATACCAAAGTATAAGCAAAATTAAGCTATTATTCCACATGGGATTATAAAACGAAAAAAAGATAAGAAGCAAGTCATTGCGCTATAACTTCCTGAAAAAGAACACAAAAGAAATGAAATTTTGCCCAGGTTTACTTTCGAATATGGAGATTACAGTTGTACCACTAACTCAAAAACAGCTTATCTCGACTTAAGCACTTTTTCCTTTTTGCCATAGACTTACATACCTTAAAATAATGCATTTGCATTATTCAATATAAATTTGTTTTTTTTTTTCAAGTGTTGTTCAAAATTGAAGGCAGCAATTTACGTCTGTTCCCTAATCCTCTCATTTACTTTCTTTTCTTTTAATACTTTTATAAAAAATTATTTTTATTGTGAATGGCGTCGTCGACGTCACATCAAGACGACAGTTATTATTGCCACTTGTCTACTCTTTATGGGCAACAATTGGCTCTTGTTAACAATTTCTTACTAATCTCTAATGCATTGTAAATCAATAGAGCATGTTAATAGAAGTCAATTGTTGTCGAGAAAGAGTAGACAAGTGACAATTTTTACTGTCGTCTTGATGTGACGTCGATGACGTCATTCACAATAAGGCAGATTGTCTCTTCTTTGGCATCTATGTTTAAGCTTCACTTCACATTCTATCAAACCACATGAAATGGCAATAAAAACAATATTAGCTGATTCTGATAGTGAGGGCAACAGTCAGTGTTGAGTCTGGGGTATTTTATATTAAGATTTCGCAACTGGTTATAGATACATACATAAATGTACATACGAGATCTGATCAAAAAATAACCGTTATTTCAAATTTTTTCAAAAAGTATTTATTTATTCATCAATAACTATCTTGTCCCCTTCAAAGTAATCCCCCTCAGATATAATACACTTATGCCAGCGTTTTTTCCAATCCTCGAAACACTTCTCAAACGCGCTTTTTTGTATCGCCAACAGCTCCTGTTTCGATTTTTCTTTTATCTCCTCAATAGTAGCAAAAAGCTTTCCTTTCATCGGTGTCTTCAGTTTTGGGAAGAGAAGAAAGACAGCGGGGGGCCAAGTCCGGTGAATACGGTGGTTGAGGCATGATAACGGTTTTGTTTTTGGCCAAAAACTCACGCACAAGCATCGATGTGTGAGCTGGTGCGTTATCATGGTGCAAAATCCATGATCGTTTTTTCCACAATTCTGTGCGTTTCTGACGAATTGCTTTGCGCGAACGGCGCATAACTTCAAGGTAGTATTCCTTATTGACCGTACGACCTTGTGGCAAGAATTCATGATGCACCACGCCATTGCAGTCGAAGAAAACAGTGAGCAAAACCTTCACATTTGACCGAACTTGACGTGCTTTTTTCGGTCTTGGCTCTTCTGCACGCTTCCATTGGGATGATTGGGCTTTGGTTTCAATGTCATAGCCATACACCTATCAGTCCTCACCAGTTATGACCTTTTTGAGGAAATCTGGATCGTCGTTGACGATGTTCAACAGCTCCTGAGCGATGTCCATGCGACGTTGTTTTTGCTCAAAATTTAGTAAAAAATCTAAGAGCACACCAAAACACGACTTACCTTTTTATCTGTCAAAAACCAACTGACAATCCAAAATGGCTGGTATTGCCAACATATACTCGTATAACCGACATGTTTACCAACATAACAGAAAAAAATGCGAAAATCGAACTTACGTAACTCACGAAATTTTAAAATAACGTTTTTTTTTTTTGATCAGAACTTATATAAATTAAAAATAAAATAAACATTAAAAAGTACATATGTAGAATAAAAACTTATATTATTTTTAAGATCACTGTTTTTTCGACACTCTTCATGTAGACCCCTTGGATGATAGATACGTTTCCCCATTTGAGAACCGTTGTACTAAAATGTCAAAACTTTTTTTACTCATTGTCTTTCTCTGGTGTGTATGTTGCTATTAATTTTTAAATAATTTGTACCTTTTGCCCGAAAGGACCATGAATAAATTTGGACTATTTAATCGAGATTACTGTAAAAATATGAAAAGTTGTGATAACTCAGTGACAAAATTGTGAAGTGTTGTATTCAAATAGTCTGCAATGCAAAAAACTGCATGTTGGAACACGCTAGGAGTTGCAGTAATTAATGGTTGCACGAGGCGAGAGCGCACTGGTTTGTAAAATTTAATTTAATTAAAAACTAAAAGCGCAAGCTCAAATCTCGATGTTAGTGTTATGTGATTTCTGTGACCAACTCAGTCACAGTACTCATACGTTTTACTAACTTTTATCTCTCATTTCATCTGCTTGGTACTTAGAACTTATAATGTATAATGGTTATAAAATCTTCCACATACAAGTATAAACAGTCATATCAAACGACCCTTGTGAATGTGCATAATTTTTCCAAAAATATCATTAACTGTTTATTTTTTAAAGTCATTTAGTCATTTATGCCACATATAAATTATTCAATTTTCGTATGTTGATAGTCATTTGTCAAGCATATGACAAATTCATAATTTGATCATAAATAATAGACAGTATCTGTTAGAGCAACAAAAAAGAAAGAAAAAACATAGCATTCAACTAATTAATAGAAGACTGACTATACGATGACAACACATACACTTGAACATTATCCTAATGGTATACAAACTTGAACCCCAAACGAAAAGATACAAAAACACCCTTTTTTACGTTCAATCATACAGCCATACTTGTACATACAAAGAGTATGTAGCACTTGCTAAACAAACAGACAGTGGCATTATGCGCCAAATTAAATTCAACCTCAATTGAGGGTTAAATTTTCTTTACTACTTCCACTTTTTATCAAATGAAGGCAAGGCAGGAAAAAAAATTTCCAAGATAATGTGATATGAATTCATATTGTACGGAGTATTTACAAGGACAAACATTTGTATAGAGAAGTATCTACTTATCAACTGATACTTTAATAATTTTACCACTCAATTTATAACAATAATGAATGATACAATGAAAACAAAAATAGTATAAGTGAAATCATTACTTCATTTACACCCTTTCAACAGCGCACGTTAACAAAAAAAAAATAAAATTAAATAAAAAAAAACAGTCATCATGTGCTTTTGGCTGCTTTGTAATACATACGAGTATAGTACATACTTTCAATTCTTAACGAGTGTCATTGAGCTCTTTATTACGTTCAGTGTAAATTTTATGCGACACATCATACGCCCTCCATGTCTTTTCCGGATTTTGTTTTGCTGCTTTTTATCCCATACCGCACAGTGTCAAGGCCAGCCATATATTTTCCTTATATGTGAAAAGCCATTGAAACATGAAGAGCAGATATTTAATTGTATGTTATTATTTGTAGCAACGGTGCAGCGTTTATACTTTGTATAATTTTCTTGTTAATACCATTTGACTTTAATATATTTGTAAAATATAGAATTTTTCCATTTACATAAAAACGTTAAGATATGCCCATATCTATAAGACTCTAAAAATTAAATTATTTTTGATTTTTAGTGGAAAACCAGTTATGGTAGCCCCACTTTCCCCAAACTGTTATTTCAATAAAAGGAAAGGTGGGAAAAAATAATCACCCTTATCGGGAATATACTAGGGCGGATTATATGAAATGCAACACTGTTCCCATCAAGTACCACCTGATAATTTTGAGCAAGTGCCGTCATTTACTTATGCGTTTAACAGCTGTTCAAAGCATACAACCTCGTGTATTTTTCTAAAAATGGAAAAAAGTGAATTTCGAGTGCTCATTAACATTATTTTTTGCGAAAAAAAAATCATCAATCAAACCAAGGAAAAGCTCGATAAATACTATGGGGACTCTGCACCATCGATTTCAATGGTAAAAAAGTGGTTTACTGACTTTCGTTGTGGTCGCACAAGTACAAATGACGCTGAACGTTCTGGACGGCCAATTGAGGTCAGTACACACGAAAATGTCGAAAAAATCCACGATATGGTGTTGGCCGATCGAAGAGTAAAAGTGCGTCAGATTGTTGATGCCATAAACATTTCATATGGCAATGTGGTTTCGATTTTAAATGATCAGCCGGGTTTAAGAAAGTTGTCTGCAAGATGGGTGCCGCGTTTGCTCTCAATTGACCATAAACGTAAACGTGTGACAACTTCAAAGGATTATTTGGAGTTGTTGAATCGCAATACGAATGAGTTTTTGCGGCGTTTTGTAACTGTGGATTAAACATAGATCCATTACTGTACTTCGGAGACCAAGCAGCAGTCTACACAATGCGTTTCTCCGGGTGAACCTGCTCCATAGAAGGCCAACGTAAGTATGTCGGCCAATAAGGTGATGGCAACAAGTTTTTGGGATGCACGCGGGAAAATCCACATCGATTACCTTCAAAAGGGAAAAACAATAAACGTTGAATATTATGCCAACTTATTAGACCGATTTAATGAGGATTTAAAAAGAAAACGACCACATATGGCCAAGATAAAAGTTCTTTTTCATCAAGATAATGCCGTGTGTGAAAGAGGACTAAGTGAAAAATAAATAACGGTTTTTTTAATATTTAAAAAAAAACCTGTTTTTATTTTGTCAACCGATTTGGATTGCATATGTGGCGAGCGATGGATGATGGGCGTGGCTAATTTTGATGAAACTCGACTCGCGGCATTTTTTATTCCAGAAAGTGGTACTAAAATTTAAAAATTCTTTTCGTTTTATGACATTACATTTTTTTTGAATTTAGCCAGTATAATTATCGGTGATAACTTTTTGTGATCTAGGACCAGTTATTTAGTGGTTACGCTTTTTTGCGTAAATTTTTAACAAGTATGATTGATTTTGTTTTGTTTCATTCTTTGAAGGGAGTGAAACAAAAACAAAATAAAAACAATTTTTGTATTGCTTTTGCAAATGAGCACAAACCAGCCGATCGGCTGTAAGCCAGCTAACAGCCACCGCTGGTCACAAATAATATAATAATTTAATGGAACGCTGCTAAAAAAAAATAATGGGAAATAAATGGAAACGTTTTGAAATATTTGCGGCGAATTTGACATCATTATTTATTATAATAATATTGCATTGCTTTTTAACTAAGCAGCATAGCTATAACTAAGCAGCATAGCTATAACCGGATGTCCTAAGACACCTCTCTTAATTTTTTTTAATACAGTTTAGTTCGGTTATGACACTGCGTTTTCACGCAGCAATATTTATTGCTGAACACAAGCAAAAACGTCGGTAGGATAATTCAATTTATTTTTTTTAACCTTCTTGCTTGAGCACGTAAAGCAATGCTTTCCAGAAATTTTACACGTTCATTGGGCAGGTATATATTTCCAATGCAAAAATATGAACCATTTATGACGTCTTTTTATATTTTGTTCGAATTAACTGTTTTGCAAAAATAAATAGAAAATATAACAAAAGTGAAAGCAGATTGCTTGGCAATAACTGCACGAGCAATAAGTATAGCAATCATTGCGGAATGGATTGCTTCCTATGGCAATCATGCACACGTAGCAAATCTCATGGAAGCAATCAATAAGTCTTTATTTTTGCATTAATATTTCATACAAATTAATACGCTGATAGCGAACTCCGGCTTCAACGAATTTTTACTTATAACAAACTCTTTTTTTAAGTTCGGTACAACAAGCTGAAGGAACAAAAAACTCAACCGTTATCGCATGGTTTTTAAATTTAATGCAAATATGTTTCAAGAAGTATATTTTAAAAGAATTTTAACTGGTTTGTTTTCATGGAAAATGCATGGAAACTTATCAGGTTTGATGAATTTCGAGTTTGACTGCAGGTTAAAGAACAATATAGTGACCTTCCAACCTCAACCACAACTAAGAGAATTATGACATTAATGTTTTGGTACTTTTGTTGAATTGTACAAAATATTCACTCCGGGTTTCAACGTACAAAACTGCCAAGTCCATCGGATTTCACTGTACCTTCATGGACTTGTATATAAATTGAAAACTTTGAACTCAATTTCTGCAAAATCAACATTTTGATTTTTAATATTTTTTTAACGACTTTATTCTTTTAAATTCATGTAAAACACACACAATTGCACAACGGCTTTTGTACGAGTTTCTAAATGCAATTGAATACTGATGCTCAACATTGTATAAGTTTGTGTTCAGTTCATATGAATGCTGTTACTTTAAAATAATTTCAGTTCTCTATTTTGCAACCCCTTTGATTTAACACAATGTTGCACTGTTCAACTCCCCCCTTTCACTAAACTTTCACACTTACCCACATAGTTATTTTTGTCCAAAGTACGTCGCACTGCGTAACTTGTCCAGCCGCAATGTACAAAAAATGTAAATTATTCTGAATGCGTGGCAATTGTCGTTGCATATTCGATAGAAACGTTTTATTTTTGGTTAACCATCTCACAACGCGCGCAATCATTCACACACACACACACACACACACACATACTCGTAATGCGTTTACTCATTCATACACGTATGACGTTAAAACGCCCCAAGTTTATGCTTTTGATTTCGATTTCATCTCACCATTCGCTTTTGTATTCCCTTCATTTCTAAAGTGGCCCGGAAGTTTTTTCTATCGGTTTACTATACTATACAGCGTCTAACGTTGATGTTGAAAGTTTATTTGTTATTGTTTTCTGGGTTGAAGCCATAAACATATGCAGCTCACGTTGCCCGGCATAAATCTAATGCGTTCTGCTCAACGCCTCTTTGTTGAATTCCGAACTGCTTGCGTTACTTTATTGTTGCCGACTTTTTGTGACTGAATGTGAGCACAACAGCTATTCGATTCAAGTTCTTAAATAACTGAGTGCGTGTGTGTGTGTGTGTGTCTGTGTGCGTGTGTTGCTGTTAAGGGCGAACGACTGCGTCTCGTCTAGTCATCCAAATGTGATTTTTATTTTATTTAATTTGTTTGCCGTTTGTGAGGGTTTAATTCTGGCTGACTGACTGTCTGACTAAGTGACGACTGCCTGCTTTGCTTTAGCAAATATTGTATGAACAAAAAAAAATATATATAATTTTGGTTAAAAAGGGGAAACCACTGCATTTTGTTTGGCCAAGTATTTTGTGGGTCTCTATTTTATGAGCAGTGCGTTAAGAAGCTGGGATGAGACGGACTCTGTTATACGCTCTAACGCCTTATTTAATCTCTCTGGGGACATTTTCATTTTGAAAGCTTTTTATTGTGTGCTAAAAGGACTATTTATTTTCAATTGGGGTTATTTTTTTCATTTCTGCATAATTTTTTTTTCCTTTTCGCAAAATTTAATTTAATTAAAGTAAAGAGCGGAAGAAAAATAAACTTGACCTATCTTAAATTTGTTTGTTCTTAAAATAGACGATTTTCTTTAAATAGTGGAGGAAAAAATTTATTCAATTATTTAAGTAAATACAAGAAATAATCAATTTTAAGCGAATTAACAAGAAGAAACCATTTACAAAATCAAGTTATTGGCGATGTGTCAGTGATGCCATATTAACAAACTCTATGTGCTGAATTAGGAGTAAATGGGGTGAAGGTATTGGTTGTAAGAAATAACAAATTTTAAACGAATTAACACGAAGAAACGATTTACGAAATCAAGGTATTGACGATGTGTCAGTCAGATGTCAGATGCCATATTAACAAACTTTATGTGCTGAATTAGGAGTAAATGGGGTATTGGACGTATTGGTTATAAATTTGATGAGAAAAGAAGGGTCGTGCGTGAACCATCCGCAACTCCTTATAGAGGCGTATAGTTTGCTCAGATTTATCTTCGATGTTTCCGAAAGCCATCTTAAATACCTGGGGGCAAATAACGGCATTCGATACGATTCGAAATTTAAAAATATTTCCATATACTCTATTGAAATATTTAGTAATTTCATTCGATAACGAGTGCTGTAATTTGCCCCCTGATGTTTGAAGGACGAAGGCAGAAGTTTGCCAATGCAGGTATGGTCCATATTACACGTGGAATTAAATAGCATAGCATTGTTGTTATAAAAATATCGTATATTTACAACAACAATTATTATTATAGCCTCGGGATAACTTATTTGTATAAGCGAAAATCCTTAAAACTGCAGTGTTCTTATATCAATGAATCGGATGGATAGGAGTTTATAAAATTAAAAAACAAATTTTAGTGGGTGCAGCACTGCCCATTTTTTTGACAAAGCACACAAAACGTAGTTATCTTCCACAAATTATTTTATGAACTAAACAACTAAAGCGGTTTTGACGAAAATTTGCCCAGGAGGCCAAACATTTTTTTAATGAGTGTATTAGTGATAAAAAAACGATTTCTGAGATATCCCTAGTCCATTCTGCCCCTTTCTTTTAAATTTTTTTTATTTTTTTATATATAGGCTGTTTTGTGTCGTACATTTCTGTAGATTTCATACATTTTTCACTTTATAAAACAGCAAAAATCATGATAGACGCATGAATGCTTTTGCAAAACTGTCAGTGTCGTATATAAAAGAACTACAGGCTCTAAGTAAAAACAATCACTGTCGTACTGCACCCTACGACAGGATCGGTGTCGTACGGAAACGTACGACAAGGCACTCAATGTGTTAACACGAGGAAAACTGACATAATTAGAGTAAATTATTTTTATTAGCAAAAATTAGTATAGGAACATATAAAAGATTAGCACATGTAAGATATTCAAAACGTATTTCTCGCAGTGTCTTTTTTTGCTGGATATATGACATTCACTATTTTTGAAATAAATTTCATGTTATGCCTTATGCTGCATATTATTAATATTCAAATCTTACCTCAGATGTATTGTCCAAGTAAAATATTATTAAGATTTCATACTCTACCTTTAACTTGCGTTGTTATTCCTGTAATACTATGATGATTTCCAGTGAGATCTGTTGCAACACCTACGCCAGCCAAAGAGCCAGCACTTCGAGCACCACTATTTGCCACATTGTTGTTAAGGCCTATAGCGCCACTACCACCTGTTGCACTCAAATGTGTTTCGTATTCCACACGCTTAAGCGCTGGCATAGCTGTCGTCTGTAGTGGTGGTGGTGGTAGTGTTGCTGTTGTTGCAGCTGCGGCAGCAGATGCTGCCATGCCTGCACTTGATGTCGAGCGAATTCTAGTATCATCTTCATGTTCTTTCTCCTCATCTGAGCCCAAAGCATCTTCGTCTTCCGTACGATTCTTGGGTTCCCATGTCATTTTGTTTTCCTTTTTCAAACGTCTGCGAGCGTTGGCAAACCATGTGGAGACCTGCGTCAGAGTCATTTTAGTGATTATTGCCAGCATGATCTTCTCGCCTTTGGTTGGATATGGATTTTTCATATGTTCATTTAGCCAGGCCTTCAGTGTTGCTGTCGACTCTCGTGTAGCATTTTTACGACGTGCTGCTAAATCATAACTGGCGCCATAACTGCAAAACAGAAAATATAAGGTTGTCTTTCTTCAGTCAGAATAAAGCAACGCATAAATACAAAAAAAAAGAGAGATGAGTGAAATACAAAGCAAAATTATTGTTAACTTTGTTAACAGTGAAAATATGAGTTAAATGCTTGCAAGCGAATTTATTGCCCGCTGTTGGTTTGTGCACAAACCATTAACGCAGCAGCAACAGCCAGAACAAGAAGAGTGAAAAGAAAATTTTGAATAGCTTATGTGTGTGCATATTCACCTATACGATTTCAAAGCCCACATGAGGCCGCAGCATAAAAAGCCAAAGCCCCCCTTAGAGCTGGAGCTGTGTAAGACACATTAGCACAATAGTACATTTCCTTTTTTTCTACTTTTTCTCCTGGCGGTATGCAGTTTGGCCCACAATTTATGCAACGTTTGTTTTCATTGTACGCAGCTGCTGCTGTTATTGCAGTTTCTTTTTGTTTTTTCTTATTGCTATCTTAAGGCTTAAATATTCATCATTTAGGTTTGATTCATAACTTTATTAACTTGATAGTGAGCAATTGATATTTGCTCTGTTTTTAAATGTGCTGCATAAATATTTTTTAACAATTGCAATGCACTCTATACTATTACATTATGATATTTTGAAGCTTACTAAAAATAAGCTTATGGATCAATCCGAAAATGTTTTCTGTAATAGCTAAGAGACCGCAAAATTCATAATTACCTTTATGATGTAATAATAAGAAATAAGAACCGCAGTCAGAGAATCAAAAACGGCAAATCTGCAGACACTCACCAGCGGAATTCTAAAAATGGGACCCAGATTGCATCACTGAAGTACGCAATCTATTGCTTAAAGAAATCTAGAACAGAGAGATAATCCCCACATAAGGGAAAGAAAACCTGATAATAACAATCCCCAAGAAAGATGACCTTAATTTATACCCTTAGACAGACGTCATTCAAAATAAGAAATCTTATAAAAGCTCAATACACGGATTCAACAATAAATAATAAAATAAATCAAAGCAATGGTATCACATGCAGACGTAATCATAGCCTCGAAGATCTCGAATACACCGACGACATTGTGCTACTTGCAGCAACTTAAAAAACATGAAAAGGAAAATTAACGATATATTCGAAAAAGGTGCAAATTTGGCCTACGCAAATACGCAGAAAAGCCGAAATACACGAGTGTTGAACCAAATCAAGACCATTTTGCTATACCAAACAGGGACTTGGTTAGTTAATGAATCCATCAAACATAAAATGAAAACCTGGCCAAGGAAAATAACAAGCGAACAACTTCTACAACTGACTCAACCAGAACACATCAAACACACAAATAAAATTGCGAAAATACTACTGGATCGGTCATATACTCCGTGAGCCATTCGATCAAATACGCCATGAAATAATATATGGTATTTTTTTGGCAGCATGAAAACTTAAAATGATAATACAAAAATATTGTTGGAATGATATTTTTTTATTATAATATGGCGGGCAATTTCATGGCATTAAATTTTTAAATATGATTTCCAGTATATGAACGCCACGCCACGGCTACGAGTTACAATCCAATTTTTGACTTCTTTTTCCAATAAAACTGAGTTAAATATTGGCTTCCAATGCTTCAAGAAATGCTGGATTGTCAACATAACCGAATGATTTAACATGGTCCCATAAAAAGTAATCCAGAGAGACGTTAAATCGCATGAACCGGGGAGGGAGCAGTAAATAGGATGACTTCTGGAAATAAAGTTGTCACCAAATTGATTTTGTAATAAATCGATTGTTGGAGTCAAATGTGGAAGATATTTAGATGATGAATATTTGGAAACAAAAATTTAGTCATCATGGCTTGATATCGCTCGCTATTAACCTTAACGGCAGCTGCTTGCACATCCTGCTACAGCAGCAATATTCTCTTCTGTATGCTCATTTTTTTGTTTTGTAGATGATTTTGAAAAATGATCAATAATGCTTGGACCACAACTGGGACGAATGAAGAATTTTTTGGTGCGAACTTTCGTCATAAAATATAAAAAACACATTTGTGCATATAAAAACGAACACAACACCGTCGTCGAACGAAATTCGTCGTGCGTGACGAACTCTGTGATAGATTTATTTCTATTTTGTAGGCCGACGAACGATGAAAAAACAATTTTCACCCTCTGTCTCTCTCTCTCTCTGCTCACACAATAACCAACTTTATTAATTATTAGAAAGGAATTCGCTGAGTAAAGTCGTCCTTATTGTGCTTCACATGGCGAATTTACGCAGCGAATGCTTATTGACGAATTCGACGACGTGAACGAAATTCGTCGTTCGTTCCAGTTGTAGCATAACTCCACGATTATGTTGACAGTAAAATAGATGAAGTGCTCAATGAACTTCGCGAGCAGATTTTTTTTTTCATAGTAAATTTATACAATATGGAGGCGTTGTTCTTGCGTTAAACGATTCATGATGACTTGCCAAACTTCACTGAAGAGAAATATAAACACAATTTCACATTCTCAAACTGTAGTTACTGATATCGATATTTTCTTTTTTGGAGAATATTCTTAGAGTTTAAAAACGACTCATAAAAACAACACTTTTACATTGAGAAGCACATTTTTCACAATTTCATTTGTATGTCTTATGAGTACATCAGGTTTATTTTGCAGTCAATCGCAATGCTCATAACTAACTCGGGCCCAACTCAGGATATCTAGTTATACCTTGTCCTTATGGCACCTGTTTCCTTTATTTTATACTCACTGTCACACTACAGCCAATAAGATAGTTCTGTGAAGCAGTGGGGTCGTGGTTGAATTTTTATTTATAATCTTGTGCGCATACGACTAACGACCAAGAAATATTCTTGGGTCAAACTCGTTCACATGTTAATTTTTAACGAAATCCAATCATTAAACTCATTTAAATTACATTTTTTTAACAGAGTTCGGTTGAGAGAATTTGTTCTTTTAGTGTGTTGGTGTTTATCACAAAAAAGATTTTGCAGTGTTGAACTAAATAAAACAATGTGTTAAATATTATTAGTATTAAAATTAGTTTCCAAATGCTTACAAACTCAATTTTAAACATTTTCCTCCAAAAATATTAATTTTTAACTTCAACTTGCAAAAAGCAAACAACGAATGAGACCACAAAGCATAAATTGAAAATACACTTGAGCACATGAACATTTGCACAAAATTAAATGGTGGAATTTGTGGTATTGAATTAAAAAACACAATGCAAAAAGGATTATTAGTATTAATAAAGTGATTAAAATTTGTTTTCAAATGATTAGAGACTTTGTTTTAAGCATTTTCGTTCGCAAATTTTAATTTTTACCATTTATTTACAACAACTAGGCTGCGAATGAGACCACAAAGAATAAAATGTAATTACTTTAAAATAATACCACGCGAAAGGAAAAGTAAAGAGGATTTGATGACTGTGTGAGCGAGACCTCTAAAAACACAATTATCTTCCGTCCTGTGTCACCTCTGGTCTACTTTGTGGTGTTTATCTTGCTTGTTGATTGACCCAACACACTGTTCTGCAATTGTTGTTGTTTATTTTGAATGATCGTGTTGTATACGAGTAAATGCCGACAAGAAGCCGACAAACGTCATTTTTTGTTTTCATACATACTATGTATGTATGTGTACACAGATTTATGTAAAATTATACACGTACCAGTATTGCCAGTGAAATTTTGAGAAATATACATTTTAGTTTCCAAAAAGATACATTTGGGAACAAAAAGATACATTTTGTAAACAATTCTAACGTTTAACATTTTTTAACATAACATTTTTATTTCATATTTAATGTAAAGAAAATGATATAATATAAATTAATTTTTATATTTATTTAAGTCATAAACATTAGGCATGTAATTTTTAAAAATACAGTAAACAAAAAAGTTGTTCATATTTTCTGTACATTTTGCGTACAGATTCAAAAGATACGAAAAATGTCGGGATTACACATGGTACCTGAAGTCATCAAAAGATACGAAAAATGTATCTTTCGTATCCTAATGGCATCACTGAAACGTACATTAGCTAAGCGAATAGAGTTGTTTGTTTGTAAAGATTTTTGTTTGATGCTCTTAAATTTATTATGTTTGTATATTGGGATTCTTAATGATGTATTAAGAGTCTTGCCATAAACATACGAAGTTTTTTAGTTAATTTTGAAATCTTTTGGGTTAATGCATTAAGATACTGATTGACCAATAAGTCAAATTGAATAAAGACATTGTGTCAAATAAATATACTTCGGTATTTCATATTTTAATTTTCATAGAGCATCCTGATGTCAACTTATACCACCGAATCCCCTCATTGCAAACTTTTCCGTTAACTGCTTAAACTAATTTTCTTTATAAATATCGTACTGAGCTCTTTGTTCTTACTGTTCAACTGGCTAAAATGCTGAACAGCCGGTCGGTGAGTCGACTGTCTGGCTGGGCATTTGCGTTCCTCATTTGGCATCGCATCAAAAACTGTTGTGCATTTTTTTTACGTCACAGCAGGTGTTGGTCATTGTGATGTATTTTAGCGAATGCATTTTTGGTCAGTTTGTGTTTTTTATTGGATTTTATTTATTTATGTTGTCACAATTCGACTAATATGTTTAGTGGCATTGTAACAGCAGGATTATACAAAAACAGAAAGAAAAAACACAGACATCATTTGCAATAAACAGAAGAAAAAATGAAACCAAATACACGGCTGCAAAAATTATCTAAATCATGTCTGAAGCAAGGCCGGTTTTTTAAATGCTTAATGGTATTGGCCAAAAATTGCGTATGGAATGAAATGCCTATTGATAAAAATTGCATAAATCATTCAAAATTCAAACTATTTGATATGGAATACAAACACACACACACACACAAAACTTTATTAATTACATCAATCAATAGAAATAATGAATTTTTAAATAGATTCTATATACAGTTTTTCGTTTGAAATTATAACTGTGAACAAATTTGTAGTTTGGCAATTAAACATAAATTAGTGTTCCAGTAAGCGATAATTGTTTGGATTGCGTATCAAAAAGTTAGTTTGCAATGCAATTGTGATGCGGCTGTTGTCACTCGAAAGCGTAGTTAATTTTTATTAAGTTAATTTTTCAACACCTGAGAAAATAAATATACATATATCTCTGTTACCTGATTGTATTGACCAAAGCTTTTAGTAAATGTTATTTAAATTTTTTAAAATTATATTTTTTGTAAATATTGAAAAATGCAGACTAAATAAAGTTGTTCTTAAATTAAGTGCATCATGATGAACTTCGAAGGCCCTATCAATATAGTTTATTTTAAGCTGTAACAAAGTTTTATGCAAAACATAAGAGAAATTATAAGACATGAGGCAATATTCTTTTACAAATTTAGCACTGGTTAATTCAACTGTATTAGACATGGGCGGCTTTTCAGCGGCCAATTGCAAGTACAAAAAATGGCGTGCGACAAGGCTGCGTGTTATCTCCGCTGCTTTTTTCTGTGCAAGTGCTTAAAAAACTGTAATGATTTTCAATTCATTTGATTTTGCTTCTGCTTTCGCTTTTAAAAAATACAACAGTTTCAGTCAAAGAAACATCACGAAACGGTTTATGACCAATTGCGCAGTACTTTCAGCAGTCGACAATTTGAAAAGTTTGAATTTGATTTGCTTTTGGTTAGTATCGCAAGTAAAAGCAGAAGCAGTCTATATGCTTTTGGAAATCGCAAAGTTTTAAGCAATCGCAGAAAAGTGATTTTTGTTGTTGCCTCTTGTCTGATGTGCAAAACAACAACAAAAACATGACAAACACCACAAAATAGTTGAACCTGCAGAAAGCTTCTGAAAGCAAGAGCTTTTGCTTCTTCGACTGGAACTGTTTGGCACTTACAAAACCATACAGACTGCTTATGCTTTTACTAACAAAATTAACCAAAATAAACAGCAAATCAAATTCAAACTTTTGAAATCGTCAACTGTTGAAAGTACTGTGCAGTTGTTCATAAATAGTTTACTGCTTCTGCTTCGACTCTGACTGTTGTTGATTTTCACAACAGTTGAAAAAAAGCCAAACAGCGAAAAATAAAAATTTCGCGACTTTTGCTACTTCGACTTGAGTTTTTTAAGCACTGTACCACACATCCCTAAAAAAGCGTAACCACTAAATACTAATGAAAAACTGTTTGATTGATACACGTATTTATGAAGTTAAACAGTCTCACAACCGAGGAATTACCTGCGAACTAAACGGCAAACTTAGCGATCTCGACTACGCCGACGACATTTGCCTCCTTGCCCATAAGCAATCAATCCATTAATAAAATGTTAAATGATGTTGTGTAATTTGCGACTCCAGTCGGAATCAGGGCTGTCACATATGGCGACTTCTAGCCAAAAGTGGGAGTTTTTCAACTTGTTTGGCGTCTAAATTTTTGATTTGGCAACATGGCGATTTTTCTGGCGATAAATAAATTTTTTGGCGATTCAGTTTAAACTAAAAATTTTTGTAATTCAGCAAAATAAGTGCGGTGAAGGAGTGATTAGTTTAAAAAAATATACCCTGCCAAAACTCATCTGCAAGAAATTAAAACAACTTGATTTTGATGATTTTTCTTGTATTAATTATATTAATTAGCTCATTTTGAATTTGAATGAGAAAAGTTTTAAAAAAAATAATTTTTGGTGACTTTCTGCTAAATTTTCTATACGCTTATTTTATAAAAATTTATATTAAAAGAAGTATTATATAAAATCAAATTTATTATTAAATATTTATTAAGAAAACCTACATAAAATTGATTTTTGGCGACTTTTGGTGATTTTTAAAATCAATTTGGCAAAATAGGTCAGAAAAAATGTGACAACCCTGGTCGGAATGCGCATAAACTCCTCAAAAACAAAAATTATGCTCATTAACTCCAACCACCATCAGCCATTTACAGTAAGCGGAGCGCCGGTTAACACTGTTATGCTCTCTCGGCAGTACCATAACAATCACAGACGGTTAAGCTGAAGATATATGTACGATCTCGTTTAAACAAAGGTCGCGCATCCTTTCAGTTCACTCGAAAAGGTATGGAGATCGACGAAAATTTCGAGGGACACAAAAATAAGAATATTTAATGCGAGCATTAAGTCTGTGGTGCTATACGGCTGCGAAACATGGAACGCACCGAGGAAAGATCGCTGCTTCAGAAGAATCGCACGAGTATATTGGCCCAATAAAATCACTAATGAATACCTATGCGCGACAACAGAGCAAGAGCCTGTAAGCCCAGAAATACGACGGCGTAAATGGAAGTGTAACTACGGGAAAGTACATACATTAAATTTCAGTGGTCAAGTTTACAGTTAATGTAAAATCGAAATTTTTGTTTACGTAAGTAATCTGAATTTTTTATTTAATTGTTAGTAATAATTTTGGTTGTAATTTCGATGGATAAACCATTTATTTTGGTTACAATAAATAGTTCAAAATTGTTATAGATAAACGCGTTAACTTACTACGTTCATTACGAAGGTTTGTTGTTACAACTAAAAGAAATTTTTGTTTGTTAAAATAACCATAAATTTTTCTGTAAATTGTTTTTATAATTATTTTATTGGTTCGTTTTTAATATGAAATTGAATACAATTCATTATTTTCTTGGTTAATTTAACAGCTAAAAAAGTGAGCCCAAAATCATAACAAAGCTTGTTAATCTTGTTGTTTTTACAATTTAATTGAACAAAGTTTTCGTTTAGATAGTACAACTAATTTTAGTTGTTAATTTACTGTCAACATAATGAAATTATATAACAAAATTATAACACAATTATATAAGACAATTGTACCAAAAAGTATTTTGATTCATCTGATGTGGGGATTTCTAAATTAAAAACTTTCTGTAAAATAATCACACTAGAGAAATTATTTAGCCAATTTGTCCAAAATGTTTCCAGGACACTTTTGCTGAAGTCATCGTGTTGCGTTATTTATTTAACTTCAATTTGTTGAGTTCACGCCTTTTTCTGAATTTTTCGTTCTATCAAAAACCTTAAGAAAATAACTTAACTTAATTTTACATATAAATGAAGAGACGAAACAAATTGCCTCTATTACAATGTCACTAAAAGTGTGTGGCATATAAATTTATTATCAAAATAACGTAAATTTCATTAAGCGAATGAATGATAAACGATGTGAAATATATCGATGTACTTACTCATTCAGACATATCGAAATGTTAAATAGCATGCAACTAACAAATATTTAAATACAGTGGGTGAAAGAAATTTTATATAATTTGAAAATTTTATATATAAGTGGGACTTCCGAACTTTTACATTTGATAGAAGACACATTGTTGAAGCTACGAACTGTAGGGAGCTTAAATTCGAGGAAAAACGTCTTAGTTAAATTCAGCTTCCTTATTTTTAGTTTTTGCGAAATACTTAATGAGTATACTATACCACACGTGGATTTAACACACAAGCACATACATACATGTGTATGTACAAGTTCACATACTAACCCATCAATGTGTAAAGAAAACATTTGTCAACCTCTTGTGAAAGTCGTACAAATTCAAATAAATTTGTTATATTCCATACGTTTAAAGGTACCTTTATATGAATATACAATGTACATATAGGGTGTTTTTTTAGAGGTATAGAACTTCGAATTGAAATAAAACACAAGAAAATCGTTTTAATGTCCATCAATTTGGCTTTATTGGAAGGATAATTTTATGCCATTAACGTTTAAATATGATTTCGGGCATGTGGCCGCCGCGGCTGGCTCGAATAAAACCAATTCTACAGGTCCAATTTTCAACCACTTTTTCGAGCATATGGGGCCGTATGTTGGCAATAACGCCACGAATGTTGGCTTCCAAGTCCCCTAACGTTTCTGGTTTGTTGGCGTAGACGAGCGACTTCACATATCCCCAAAGAAAATAATCCAATGGTGTCAAATCACACGATCTTGGTGGCCAATTGACCGGTTAACCGAATTAATTGCTCTGATGGACGATTATGTCGACCATAAAATGGACGGAGCTTGCGGTAAACTTCGCGAACTGAACCATTATTTTCGAAATAAATTTGCACGATTTGCAAGCGTTGTTCTTTTGTCAACCTGTTCATGATGAAATGGCAAACCAAACTAAATATTAATCACTTGACAGCTGACAAAATGGCCGCCAGTTAAAAAAGTGATGAAAACTTAAAGTTCTATACCTCAATAAAAAACACCCTATACATATGTACACATGTATGTATTCATACGTTTTATTCAAAACAGAGAAAAATAATTTTATGATTCAGGTTTTTCTTTTACAGGCCGGCAGTTTTAGATTATAATACAAGGTGTCTGGTGGCAAATTTATATTTTTAAATACGATTATTTCAAAAAGCAATAAGCTGTGCAGAGGGAGGGTGGCACCGTTGGAATTATCGATTGTGCGGATTATGACTAACAATCACGATGTCGCAGTGGAGACATTTTTTAAGAGTAATGATTCTTACGTAATTGCTCGTCGACAATTTTGTTCAAAGTCCGGTATTCGGGGAATATGTGATGGACCGAGTGTAAATTTAATTCGTTCGCGGGTGCACAGATTCCGCACAACTGCTTCGCCAATGAATGTTCGTCCCACGGCCAGAGCCCAGTTGATCTTCAAGGACTACCTAAAACATTGAACTGTTTGAAAGCAGTTTACGTGACTTTCATTACGGAAAAAGCAGCCTCACTGGGACTTCCAAGATTTATTATTATTCATGAAATTTTAAAAAAGGATCTGAAGTTCCATCCTTTTAAAATTCAAGTCGTTCAAGAACTGAAAGAAAGTGCGTTTTCGCACTGTAAATCCCATTTTTTGGAGCGACGAGGTTCATTTCTCGTCAACAAGCAAAATTGCCGTTATTGGTCCCCACGAACCCGCAACCCTCGATTGAAACATCAAAAACCATTGCATTGCCCCAGGGTAACTGTTTGGTGTGCCTTATCCACGCATGAGATAATTGGACCATTTTTTTTTATCGAAAATTCTCGAGGCCAGGCGACGAATGTCAACGGTGAAAATTATCGACGCATAATTACGGAATTCTTTTTGCCAAACCTGCGAGCTCATCCATCGTAATCTTCACAAGCCTGGTTTCCACAGGATGGGGCGACTGTACAAATAGCCAGAGCTTCGATGAATTTGCTTCGGGAAAATTTCCGAAGTCGCCCGATCTAACTCTCATGGATTTTTTTTATGGGCCTACCTCAAAGAGAGGGTTTATAATGACAATCCCCAATCTGTTGTGTCTTTAAAGGAAAATATTCGTCGAGAAATCAGCTCAATTGAACCAAGCTTACTGCATTTTGAACAGTGTGTTCAACTCGACGGAAGACATCTGGATGACATACTCTTTAAAAAATAAAATCCGTATTTCCATTCTATCGTTCAATGCTCTTAATAAAACTTTATGCCAATTAGTACGTTTTATATTTAAGTTTGAAAATGTAACTCTGCTACCAGACACCCTGTATATGTGTATATTTTTTATATTTAGAGCGATACTGCTGGTAATGAATAAGAAACGAGAAGGCAGCAAAACATATAATGGAATTGTTTAATCAATTTATAAGGAAATCACAAACACTTGGCACGAGCAGATTCATTACATTTCTTCTTCTCCAGATGTGGTAATGTACGTGGTAATCAGTATTGTGTGTGATCAAATTACTTTCTCACTTCCAAAGGAATGCATTGTCTTGCTTTGGAAAACAATACATTATATCTTCCATGATGTATTTATAAAATCAATAACCACTTTTCGCGCTTTATAGTTTTATAGTTTTTTGTGCAAATTAAATGTAAATTGGGGACAACTATTAGGTGTGTTTCGAAGATGTGGGCAGGTATGAAAAAATATTGTGTTAAAATTATGATTTAAATTTCATGTGTCTATCCCGCAAGAACAAAGTGAATAAATTTTTTTTTCGGATATTTTAATATATATCGTGGACTAACGTAAAAGAACAATTACTGATATTTTAAGTTAAGCAAAATGCGCCGCACTACTAACAATTATTACTTAAAAATTTTTAATCTCAATTCGTCTTAAGTCTACCTTGTACATCACGGACCAATAACCGGGAACTGTTAAATCGACATGGATTATTTTCTAACAATATGTCTATCTGCCTTCAGAAAAAGAAAGAAAATACCAAATGGTTGTTTAAAAAAATATGTTTATATATATAAATACGTATCGTTACATTAATTTAGAAAGGCCCTAACTCATTATTTCTTAGATATTGAGTTTTTTGTATACTTATTTCGATAGAAACACATGTAATGAATTGAAAAATGTAAAAATCGCGGTTTCAGAAAAATTATGAGTTAGGGCCTTTCTATATAAATTCATATATGTATGTATACTGTATACGTATGTACATATGTATGTATATTTTGTGTTCAATAGCACTTCTAAATGTGCAAAGAACTAAAGGTAATTGCGAACACACAGAACGAGTGATTAAACACCCACAGCAAAAGCCTGATGGCTTACGAGACATTCACGCTTAGAAATATAAAAAATTACTTAAAAACTCACACACATGAATACATTTTAATACTTTTTTTTTATGAAATTCAAAAGATATGTATGTAAGTATATCAACATTAACCACATGCGCGTCTGCGTGACATTTTGATATCAATCATTGCAAATCTACATACAATACAAAGTGTAAAAAACAGAGCTGGAGCTGAATTAAAAGCAACAAAAAATAAATCAATTTTTTTTTTAAATAAATTTATAACGCATACTTTGCGGAATTTTCCCAAAGTACTAATTCTATAAAATGTACACCATGCAACAGAATCGTACTGTGAAAAAAATTCTAAGATTCTAACTTCGTTATATCTACGTGATTATGATTTGGCATACTAGGGATAATATAAGTGCACTAATAATATAATTTTTGCATCATGTCACACTCAGTAGAAAATTGCATTTTTATTCTTTTGCTTTTTCCCCGACTGCGCGACGCAAAGAAGGGTATTGTGTTTATCAGTAGATATGTATGTGTGTATGCACGTATGTATGTGTGTATATATGTATGTATGTATGTATGTATGTATGTATGTATGTCTGTATGTATGTACCCTGAAGGAAAAGTGGCGTTAAGTTTCCCCAAGTCACAACTATTGTCGACTATTTTGGTGACATTGTCAACAGAGCGTCTATTAATAATGTTTTTAATGCGTAGAAAACATTTTTTCAGATACGCACAACTATGCTTCTTCTTAATGTTTTATTGTATGTATGTATGTATGTGTGTGTGTGTGTGTATGTATGTATGTATGTATGTATGTATGCATTTTTGTACCCTGAAGGAAACTTTTGTACACTATTTTGGTGACATTGTCAACAGAGCGTCTATTAATAATGTTTTTAATGCTAAGACAACACACAACTATGCTTCTTCTTTTTGTTTTATTGGTTTGTTGAAAATAAACGTGACGTCAAGCAAAATTTAACAACCATATTCATAAAAAAAAAATAAAATGAATTCATTTTAAATTTTATGAATATGGGGGCAAGTGTTTATAAAATTTTTTTTAAGAAATAAAACTATAAAGTTAATATACAAGGTGTGTTCAAAAAGTATAGCGAATTCGATTTTTTTTCTGGCGTTATGCTGGTACTCATGTCTCTCACTTATGCCGACAATTTCGGCCATTTTGAATGTTCAGTTAATTTTTGACAGCTGCATTGCTTGCACGTGTTTTGGCTCGACTTCGATTTTTACCTTTTAAAAAAATGGAACAAAGAACCTGTATCAAATTTTGTATGAAAAATGAAATTAAGTGCGCGAATGCATTCCGAATGTTGACTGTGGCATACGGAGAAGCTACCTTGGACCGAAACAACGTTTATCGGTGATACAAAATGTTCTCAGAAGGCTTAGAAGATGTGAACGAAGAAGAGCGTGCCGGACGCCCGAGCACTTCAAAAACAGACGAAAAAATTGATGAAGTGAAAAAAATGGTATTGGCCAATCGTACAATCACCATTAAAGAAGTTGCTGAGGACCTAGACATATCGATGGGCATGTGCCATTCGATTTTTATCAATGATTTGGGCATGAGACGGGTCGCCGCGAAGCTCGTACCAAAATTGCTAAATTTCGACCAAAAAGCATCGCATGAACATTGCTAATAAGCTGTTGGATTCTGTCCACAACGACCCAAATTTGCTCCAGAGGGTCATAACTGGTGACGAATCGTGGGTTTATGGTTATGACGTGGAAACCAAAGCTCAATCATTTCAATGGAAGCTGCCGCACGAACCAAGACCCAAAAAAGCGCGCTAAGTTCGGTCGAATGTGAAAGTTTTGCTTACAGTTTTCTTCGATTGCAAGGGTGTGGTGCATCATGAGTTCTTGCCACAGGGTAGAACGGTTAATAAGCAATATTACCTGCAAGTTTTGCGCAGTTTGCGCGAAGCAATCCGCCAGAAACGCCCGGATTTGTGGAAGAACAAAAATTGGCTTTTGCATCACGATAACGCCCCTGCTCACACATCGTTGCTTGTACGCGACTTTTTGGCCAAAATCAACACACTTATGATGCCGCAGCCACCATATTCCCCAGATCTGGCCCTCTGTGACTTTTTCCTTTTCCCGAAACTAAAGAGGCCCATGAAAGGACAACGCTACACTACGATTGACGAGATAAAGACGGCATCAAAGAAGGAGCTGAACAAGATAAAAAAAAATGATTTTTTGAAGTGCTTCGAAGTTTGGAAAAACGTTGGCGTAAGTGCATTATATCTTGGGGAGGGGATTATTGAAAAAAAAAACAAAATTCGCGATACTTTTTGAACACACACACTAAGTTTGTGTGTTTTTTTTAATGAAATCCAGGTTTTGGAGTGGAATTATTTTGTTTTCCAACGTAGACTCCCTTCAGCTCTATACAGTTTGTCCAACTTTTCTCCAATATTATTAAGTCTTCCAATAAATAAGATTTGTCGAGGTCATAAAAATAGGTATTTATTTATTTTTTATTTATTTAACTTAGATATTCTTAGAATTAAAATTATAATTAATCGTTTACTATAAAGCAAAAGCGACAAGGATATCGCTCGAGCCATTTTGTCAAGTTTGCCACTTAAGCCTAAATCAAGCACCATGCAAGGAAGCAATTCGTAGTCCAGTCCCTGAAAAGTGCACATGTATGCACAAAAAAAAACATTGTTGTTATCCATTGATTGTTTTACCCTTTTGAAGAAAGTAAATGTGAGCTGTACCGCATGAATCGCAAAAAACGCTCGCCATGTTTTTATTGACCATCTTGGTTATGGTCTCTTGTGTGTTGTGGTATAGCCACGTTTTATATACGGCGCAAAAACTAGTCCATATTGCGGCTGAACAACTCCAAACACTCCTGCAAAGTCTTTTTAAAATTTTGCCCCCAATAAAATTATAATGTAAGTATGATGTATATAATTTCTTAAATTACTATAAATTATTAAGAAGAAAAAGTGCAAAGCTTGAACTATTTAAATATAATTCTAAGATGTAAATGTCAATGTAAATATTATATGAAGGACGACAATAAATTGAATTGAATTGAATTGGAGAAAGAGGCTCTAGTTTTTTATTTCCCACGTTAAGTAATTTTATTAAAATAGTTTTTAGTTTTAACGCAATCTTCAGCAAAACCGGAAAGAGTACTTAGTCCAGTTAACTTAAACAAAACCAAAGTAAGACATGCAATTATATTGCTTTTAAAACGACAGTTGATTGCTTTTTTAATAAGAGTATATTTTTTTAAACTACGAATTTATTAGTTGTGCTAGGTTTTCGTTTGAAAAATGTGTTCATTTTATTTGACGAATTCACACCTATTTCATCTGGCAACTATGCTTCTCAGCAATATAATTAAGAAATATTCTTCGAATAAAAAGCTCAATGTTTCACCAGATTCAGATTTTTCTTCTGCCACAAAGACAATAACATAGAAAAAATGAACTCCGATTGTGCTGCCATTTTTGCCTTGGGGATCAACATGCCGTATGCTTAATAAAAATACAACAGCTTAAATATGTAAAAATATATTCTCAATATTATGACTTGTGTATTATTATTGTTATTGTTGGCGTTATGTTGCACGTAGATAAAACATACATCGTGTTTGGAATACGTATGTATCAATATTGTTGTTCGTGTGAATGAATGACTTTAAGTGTTTGTTTTTTCGACCGTTTTGTTGCGATTTTATTTCGTTTCATTTGATTTGATTTATTTTATTTGTTTTATATGACACCCTCAAGTGTTTCCTTGTTATTTATTTTGTTTTATTGTTTTTGTATTTTTGCCTGTACAACTTCCACTACTAGAACCCATTAATAACATGAAAGTTATTTTTTATTTTTTTTTTCATTTACTTACATGCGACTAGTAACGTATTTTGTTTTGTACTAGTATATACATAAATACTTTTGGGAGTTTATTTAACTGACTTGATATACATATTTCATTTGTTGTGTTTATTTTTTGGGTGTAAAAGTGTTGTGTGAATACTTTGAAAAATGGCGTAACATTTTTATTAGAAAAACAAATGTGTTACGGTACAGAAATAACGAATGAATAAATGTGAGAAAATTTTTTATAAATGTGTCAAGTAAATGAAAAGATTGCAAATTAAATAAAAGTTTTGCTTTGAAAGGTGGGCTGGAGTTGCAAAAGAAATACAGCAATATTTGTAAAAAATAATGAAAAATTTTATGTTCTGATTAAAGAAAGCATTCCTATTCCATTATAAATACATATTTGCTGTTAAGAAAAGGCTGGGAAATTTTATGAAATTTATCAGAGGTTGTTTGAATTTATACTTTGTTAAAAAGAAAAGTTTATAAAAAGCTTATTACTGGACAACTACAGTACTCAAGTGTTTGTTTTTTATTTTAACTTCCCGCTATATGTAGGAAGTTGCGAATTTTACCACAATTTTCGAAAAATTATGTTTTCATCATATTTTGATGTTTTGAGGTTATTGGGAGTCGATTCTAGCGATTTTCACGATGATGTGCGTATGGATGAAGACTGGCCACTGAGAGAACACCGATAGAAATGTGTTCGCTTATGTGTATTCATTTGTATAAGAAGCCGATTGATGTTCGGCACTCTGGTGTCAGTTTGGACAGTATTGGTATCAGCGTTGCCACTAGTGGAAAAAGAAATTACACAGTTACAAGTCTAAAATAGTGCAAAACTAATGAAATAGTGCAAAAAATCTAAGAAAATTTTTTATTTATTTATTAGTTTTTTTTTAGTAAATTGAAATTTAAAACCAGGCAATTTTTTTAATATATATGTACATTCTTTGGTTTTTGTTTAGGCAAATGCCATATTTACACATTTTTAAAATCGATGCTCCTGTATTAGCTGATAACTCAATTTTGGGGTATCCATTTTAATTAAGTTCAGTTTACTAAAAAGAAAAACTCTTTCAACAGAAGCGTTTAAGAATGGTAATATCACAACTTTTTTTAAGTTTAGAAAGAGACTATCGCCAGCACAGTTTTTACTTTGAAAAAATTCACGCCACTCCATTGTCTAATTTTTGATAATCTAGCTTAACAAATGGAAATCGATTTTTATTTCAATGATTATAAAAAGTTTACATTTGTTGTGCCTGGGAACAATATTTTAAGCAGCTAAATTAATATAAATTCTTTGCTGTATAACAAGTTGCTCGTTTTTATAGCTCAACGAAAAATAACTCATTTTGTTTTTATAAAAATTGTACAACTTTGATTACCTCAAACAATTACTTAAAACATTAAATTAAAATTAGTTAAAAGTCCAAGAAAATATGAAAAGAACTCCAAATAGTATTTTGTAGATTTTTCATCCAATGCAGAAAGCATTGATTCATTTATTTTGGAATGATCTTCAAAAGCTTCCAATCTTCAATATAATCTAAATACTTCATATTGTTAGAGAAAAATTTCAATGCAACAAGCTGTTAATGATAACAATTGCGTTATAATAGGTGATAAGATTGTATGGCTCTCTAGTGGGAAATATCGTAGAAATTCTCACAGTTTGCATTACGTTTATAATAGGATCCAAGACTTCAGAAAATTTAATTGGACTTTTATTAAGACTTACAGCAATATTCTTTTGTTTATATCTTTATAACAAACTTTGTTAGAGACATGGGGATTTCCTGCAAGCTTGAAGTTTTGTCTGTAGAATTTTGTAGTACATATAACTTGATTTTGTCTTAAGTCAACTTATGCTGTTATTGTTTTAGAACATATAAATAGAAATGCCATTAAAGTCAAATAGTGCAAAATTGCACAAAAAATGTATGGTGCAAAAATAGTGCAAAGAACTTTAAATAGTACAGATTTTGCACTATTACACAGAAAGTGGCAACGCTGATTGGTATGGTGGATATATAGGGTGTTTTTTTTAGAGGTATAGAACTTCGAATTGAAATAAAACACAAGAAAATCGTTTTAATGTCCATCAATTTGGCTTTATTGGAAGGATAATTTTATGCCATTAACGTTTAAATATGATTTCGGGCATGTGGCCGCCGCGGCTGGCTCGAATAAAGCCAATTCTACAGGTCCAATTTTCAACCACTTTTTCGAGCATATGGGGCCGTATGTTGGCAATAACGCCACGAATGTTGGCTTCCATGTCCCCTAACGTTTCTGGTTTGTTGGCGTAGACGAGCGACTTCACATATCCCCAAAGAAAATAATCCAATGGTGTCAAATCACACGATCTTGGTGGCCAATTGACCGGTTAACCGAATTAATTGCTCTGATGGACGATTATGTCGAACATAAAATGGACGGAGCTTGCGGTAAACTTCGCGAACTGAACCATTATTTTCGAAATAAATTTGCACGATTTGCAAGCGTTGTTCTTTTGTCAACCTGTTCATGATGAAATGGCAAACCAAACTAAATATTAATCACTTGACAGCTGACAAAATGGCCGCCAGTTAAAAAAGTGATGCCAACTTAAAGTTCTATACCTCAATAAAAAACACCCTATACAAACATATGTGTGTGTATGTATGTAAACATCTTATGACTGAAGAGTGTGTCAACAAATGGTAAATAGCAAATTTGCCGCATTCCAAACACTAATTAGATGTCTTAAGAAAGAAAATCGACTCGATTCCGTAGATTTTTAAAATGTTCGAAAATAAAATTTTTACAAAATTATTTTTTTTTAAACAAAACTAAACAACTAAGCTGATCAAAGTTAAAAGCTAATCAGCCGTGCTCCCGAGTGCCGCGTAATTCATTGGAGAGACACATTGTTTACGAAAATTTTCGAAAAAATCGTGTATTCTAAATACTTCTGTGACGATGAAAAGTCGCCTTGAAGCTCGTTTTTATCGCCAACAAAATAATTTTTGCATTATTTATTTATTTTTATAATTATATTCCGCATATTATATAAGTATATCTTTTTGGATTAATTATAGTATTGGGTGGTATGGCGTGCTTGAATGATAGTCGAAGACCCGGTAGATTGGGACTTTTAAACTATTTAAGATCCAGAGATTAGCAGGTGGTCTTGCTAATCTCTGGATCTCTAAGTGGATTTAATTGGTCTAAATACCGTTTCTTTTTTCTAAAGTTTCGTTGCAGCAATGATTTGTTTATGGCATGCTTACTGTGTAGACAATATTTTATAGAGAATTTTAGTTTAAGCCGGGTCACAGAATAAAAAGTGAACTGAGTTTGAGCAAGAGTTTAATGCCACCTTTCAGTCCTGCTTCTGGTGTCTTTAGAGTCATTACTCCTAGTGCAAACTGGAGGCATTATAAATGCGAACTTATTGATAGAATTGGAATAGTTTTTAAAGCATTTTTATTCACCAATTAAAAAATATATATGTAATTGATTTTCGTATATGTACACCTGGCAGAAATGATCATATTTTTTCAATTAAAAACTTTGTTTTATATACAGCAAAGCTTGGTTTTACCGAAGAATTTTTATAACAAATTATCGCGTATAACGAACACATTTTGCGGTCCCAACAGTTTTGTATTAATATTTCACACAGATTAGTATGCAATAGCGAATGCCGGCTATAAAGAATCATAGCTGGAAAGAAACTCTTTTTTAGCTCCTAAAAAGAAAAGTGCCTGAAAATGCATCAATTGAAGCTTTAATTAAATTCTTATTTAACTAAATTTTTAATTAAACTTTTGATCAAGTACATTTTTAAACAAAAGTTTAGTTGACTCAATTAAATTTTTAATTGATAATTTGAATTTTTTAGTTAATGAAGAAAATATTTTCTTTTCAAAGGAGGCCAGGGCGAAAAATAAAATTATATTTTATGCAAAAACCAGTGTTTTCTTCAAAAAGTCACGACTTTATTGAATTAATAGAATTTTTGACTTCTTCTAAACAATTTTTTTCCTATTGAGCTTAATAATATAATTAAGTGCTTGTGGTTTAATTTTTAAATAATGTTTTGATTCATTAAATTTTATAATGTTCATAGTTTGAATTATATTTTTTGTTGAAAATAATCTATTCAGTAGAATCTTAAATTTATTTTATCAATATTGAGTTGCTTAATTCAATAATTCTATTAACTGTTTTTTATCTAACTCCAACTTATTTTTTTTTGCCTCATTTAATTCAAGACTTTAACCGAAACTTTACACATTTATATTAACATTTAAATTTGAAATAAAAAAAAAAACAATCAGGAATCTGAAAACTGCATTTCATAAATGTGATTTCAAATAGAGTAGTTTTTACATAAAAGTTTTTGATTTCAAAACGTTAAGCTAAGTCGCTAATGTTTTCAAACCATTCGATTGTAGAGCTGTGTCGTTCATGAACGAACGAGTACAATTAAACGAATCAGTCAAATGAACGAAGTAAGCCGGTTACTTTACTGAGCTGTTTTGGCTCAGCAGTACTGATAAAAAGTACAATTGAACCAAATGAGCGACCGAGCGCACTTGGTTTTTTTGTTTGCTTTTTTTTACTTTTTCTTTGTTAATGTTATATTTTTTGTCATGTTCTCGTTTTCATTAGCCTTTTCTTCGATTTTAGTAATAAGTATAACTATTATAAATTTAATTAAATTGCTATCAATATTTCTTAAGGATTTGGAATATATTAAGTTTTTTTTAACACATTTTATTTTGATATTGTATATAATTTTTTATATTTTCTGTTTGTTTTGATTATATTGCAATTGTTCCTTCTTATTGGCCAAATTAACTGTTTGTTTTCATTTCGTTCTATTTCTTGAAAAGAGAGAATGAACGATATGAACGGAAATGAGCGTTCACTTGAATGAACGATTTGGCACAGCTCTATTCGATTGTTTTTGCAACTATTATGTGGCGTCCATTTTAATAAATTACTCAAAGTGTTCTTTATTAATTTTTTTAAAATTTGTAAATATTTTATTAAAAAAGAACGCCTAGAAATTTAAGAAAAATCTGGAGACACATTTTCTGCAATTAAAACATTATTTCCTTTTGAGCAAAATACAAAACCGGTGGGATTTGACGCACGAAATCACGCGTATTTAAAAAAAAAATGTGATTTAAAATCTCGCGATTTTCAGAACAGGCTTAATTATTAAAAAAAAATTTTAATTGTACAAAATTTTGTTAATAGTTTTTTTATTGATTGAACCCTTTTAATGTTGACAGCAATTGTTCGGGTTTTCTGTAATTACAAACCTTTAAAAAAAAATCCAATTGCATTTCAGTATTCGCATAAACTTCTTCGATTTAGTTGAAGACTTTAAAATTAAAATAAAATTCCAATTTTGTTTCCATTTGGTGCAAAAAGCAAAAAAAAAAAAAAAATAAAAAATATGCCAACACTCTTCTCTAGTGAGTCCTAAGGGTATATGCAATGAACTGCTAATGAAAAGGAAGCTCTTAGTTAAAGCCTGAAGGAGAATATTGACATTCAAACACGTAAGCATTACCAACAAATGCCAAACACTGATTGATGAGGAAAAAATTAAGATAAACGTCACAATCTATCTTTGAAATCTTCGATAAGAAATAGCAAGTAACAAGAAACATATCTCTACACACTCACATACCCTAACAAGTAGAAAACAATTTGTAAGCAAAAAAAAAAGCAAAAAAAACAAATAAATAAAAAAGTAAAACTAAATAAAAAAGCGAAATAAACATTATTTATGCATACGTTTCCTTTGCCTCATGAAATGAATGAAAAAATGTAGGTGTAAAACATTTAATAGTCTGTTTATATGAATGTTATATTTCCTTTTTAAATGCACGAGCATATCGGAGTGGCAGTGTACATACATACATATGTATGTATGCTTGCGCGCTTGTGTGTATGTATGTGTGGGGATGTGTGTGGATAATAGGAAGGGAGGGCAACTGATAAATCACATATTTTCGCTGATCAAATCAATCTAATTGACATTACTCAAAATGATGGCTTAACTCTGTTGGAAAAATGTTAAGAAGTGGATGTGTGCTACCTAAATGTGTGTATGTATGCATGCTTTACACATGTGTGTGTGTATGTGTGTTTTTGTGTAGCAGCGGGGACATAAATACGGAAATGGAAATGTGATTTAAATGAGACTACCAAACAGACGGTGAATGATTGCTAAAGTTTTAACGGAGTGTGTGCGTTTTTGTCTTCTTCTCATTTCGTTTCTACTTTTGAAATGAGTTGGGGCAAGTAAGAGGGTGCGCTACAAAACTTGCACATATTTCAATATAAAATACGAGTGGTTGTAAATATTTACGCACAACCAGTATAAACATACAATCAGAATGATTTATTTCATTGATGAGCCACCCACCATTGAATGGTGGAATACGTTAAATGAAATGTTGAAATAAAATGAGAGAAGAAAAAACCTAAAGCACCAGTGAATTTAAATTGAAATGCAAATGCCACAAATACTGGCTATACAAAATGAAAATCGCAAACTCATGCTGTTCACAGACTAAAACTTAAGCGAGTGAGTAGCGACATGCGAGTAAGCAACTGAAACATACAACAGCACTTTGCAACTGTTCATACAGCACTTTTAAAGTGCGCATAGATGCCCCAAAGATTTAGAAGGCTATTTGGTCAAAGTAATCATAGTTTATGGGGTTTCTTAAATGCAAAATATTTTTTGTTTCTATTTTAAATGTATGCTAAATTTTTAATTTTTAATCAGCATGAAATTATTTCCTATTCTTTGAAAGAAAATATCATTAGATTCACCTCGAAACCCGTTCGATAATAGTTTCCAGCTTGCGAGAGCAAAGCATTATTAGTGTGCAGTACGATTCTGTAACTTTTTCCGAACCAGGAAATATATTTATTCTTTTGCAGCTACGGCAGTAGTGCACATCTGTGCTTTACTCACCATATAATTCCATATCATGTGGCATCTCTGCATACAAAATGTCAAAATAAGTGAAAAGCAGAAAGAAAAATACAAAAACTTTAAATGAATTTGAGCTTAAGATTTTACTTTATTTTATGCAACCGCCAAGGAATATCGTTTGCATATGTTACTGAAAAGCAAAGTCGAGAAGTTTTCCTTTTATTTTTTATAGCGATATGCTTATGGTAATAAAAGTTACTGAATCCATGTACTGGTATGAATGTTTTAATTCCTTGTGAACATCTGAGGCGAGATAAATTATAAAATATCATACAATCAACTTAATTAATCTATGAAATTGCATTAAGAAACACTTATTAGGATAATCATATCGCTATAATAAATTTAACACAAACTTATCGATTTTGCTACCCAGTAACATATTTTAACGATATTTGCTTATTCGGTTAAAGTAAATAAAGTAAAATCACGAGATTTAATTAATACGAGTACATACCTTTGTTTGAAATAAAATTTATACCCTAATTCAGTAAGAAGATTTAGGATGTTTTAGTTTGAAAATACTTCAGAGTTCTTGTTTTTGAATTCACTAAATTATTTTCTTCAAAAATGGTTGTTGTCTTTGATAATGAAAAATAAAAATATTATTACCATGTTTTTAAAACATAAAAATAATATTAAAGTATTATTATAAGTGAATATGTCGAATAATAAATCTCTTGAATGTTTCATTAAAGTATTATACAATATATAAAAAAAGATGTGTTGGATATAATGTTTAGAACAAAATCATAAAGCAAATACACGAACCTTCTAGCATGGACAATAAACAATAATTGTTCTAGAGAATCACAGCTGCGGCTTATTTTCGTCCATAGACAAGACGATACAATTGTCGAACAGAATTAGGGCATTAGTTTCAGTAAATATTTTGTTCCAATTTTATATTAAGCAAAAACCAAAAAACTGTATGGACTGAAAAATTCTAGTTCATACAATTATGCCCTAATTCAGTAAGAAGATTTAGGAAGTTTTTGTTTGAAAATAGTTTTGAGTTCTTGTTTTTGAATTCTCTAAATTATTTTCGTCAAAAATGATTGTTGTCTTTGATAATGAAAAATAAAAATAAAATTACCATGTTTTTAAAACATGAAAATAAAATTAAAGTATTATACAATAGTTCCAGGGAATGAGGAAGCGGATGAACTGGCTAAGAGGGCCTCTGCTGCTCCTTTTATGGGCCCTGAGCCGTTTTGTGGCGTTAGTCGGTCGACTGTAATGTCTCTGATTAAAGAAGATGTCACTTCGACCGCTAAGTTCTGGCTGTCTTCTTCTGGCTTAAGGCAGGCCAAGGCTTTGATGCAGCCATTTACATATAATGGCATCCTGAACTTCAACAGGAATAATTTGCGGCTTGTTACTGGTTTTCTGTCTGGTCACTTTGGACTGAACTATCCTCTGTGGAAAAGTAACCAAGTTCGTTCACCTTTGTGTCGCTTGTGCTTGGAAGATGACGAGACGACGACACACATTCTTTGTGATTGTATCGTATTATGTGACAGTAGAAGGTGTGTTTTTCATTCTGAGTTTCTATGTTCAGATGATATAAGGCGAGCTTCTCCAATATCTGTATTGACCTTCATAAGGAAAGTCATACAGAGATTGAATTAAATAAACTCATAGATCTATGGTACAAAAGATCCATCAGGTGTCGCAGTGCCTGTCTTTGGACCAGATCTTTCCCCCTATTATATTCTATACAATAGTTTGAAAAATATTTGACAAAATATGTGTTGGATATAATGTTTAGAACAAAATCATAAAGCAAATACACGAACCTTCTAGCATGGACAATAAATAATAATTGTTTTAAAGAATCACAACTGCGGCTTTTTTTCGTCCATAGACAAGACGATACAATCGTCGAACAGAATTAGTAATATCTGTAACAAAATTTTTAAATAAAAAATTTAAAAAAAATTTTAATTTTAATTTCGTAAAAAAAAATTTTTGAATCAGACAATTTTTTGATTAAAAAAAAATCAGAAAAACAAATTATTAACAATTTTTACATTTGAATTTACAAATTTCTTTGTTTGAACAAATTTACATTTTATTTGTGTTTGAGTTGGAAAATGAGTTTTTTCTGTGTATCGCAAACAGAATTTCACATGGATATTTCACATGAATAAAATTTGTTGTGAACATTTTGAAAAATTGCTGTGAATTTGTTTGCTTTCAAAAAACTTCGTACGATTATGAAATATTTTGACAATTTATGAAGAAAATTTTTAAAAAAGATTTCTCTGTTGGAAAATCTGTATATATGTATTTAAGTTTTCGAAATTCATGGAATTGATGATAGGAAATTAAAATCCATGTGAAAAAAAAGTTTTTTTTTCACAAATTTGCACACGTGGAATTCATAATAAGGCTGGATATAGAATTAAAAAGTGAATAAAACACAGTTGTAGACTATCGAAAAAAAACAACAACAGAATGACATTAAAGTTACTTCAAACATTCTGTTTTGTTTTGTCTTCCTCCTGGACCACAGCTGGAGCTTCATTGCGAAGGGAGCGTTTTAGTTTTTGCTCCCAGAATCAATCTTAGCTTACTGTGTAACGTGGTCAAACGCATGTGCATATTATTGCGAATATTTTGAGAAAATTAAAAATGTATGTAGATACATTTTATTTTGCTGACTCCAAGGTAATTGAAGAATCCCCCAAAACTTTTTGCCAAAAAATATTATTAAAAAAAATATTATATAAAAGGGAAATTTCAATGCGTAGTATACGTATGTTAGATTAGCTCTAAACAAAAATATTGTCCATAAAAATGGTATCGCTGAAAAAATCTTAATTCCATTGATGATGATATTGTTAAGAATACTTTTATTTGGTGGAAAAAAATCAGGGTTTTAAGATATTTTACAGCATCTCAGCAAAAATTACTGCTTACCAGAAGAGTTTTTGTAAGGGAGAAATTGTTACAGAATCATTTGCTGTTGCACATGAATAAGGCATTTTTTTTGTTCGAGATGAGCCAACTAGAAGCAATTACATTTAGCTTCCATAAAGCCATGCATTTATTTTTTTTTTTGCCTTACTAAAGTGCTTCACAGAAGTAATAATATATAATTTTTGTGAGAGCCCGCCTTACCTTAGTGATTTTTAGAAGCATTTTTTGAAGCTTTTGTTATTAAATCAGCAATTCATTGCTTCCCTCAGTTGTTAGTGCTTCCAAATCAGAATTTTTTTTTTTTGCTGGGATATCTGCAAATGGAAACTACTAACGAGCTTTTATATTTTACGGATGAATGTCGTCGATATGGCAAACACCTTTTCAGTCTACAAAAATATTTCTACAGATAATCGTAGACCTCTGCTTTAGGAGCATAACAAAGAATTTAATAATATATTTGAATTCACAGGTTGTAATAAGTAAATTTTAAGACAAAAAGTTTGTTATCAATCTGTGAGACACAGCATGAGTAACAAAAAACTGAGTTCCTTGCTCATGTTTCTTGTAAGCTTATTTCAGGTTTTATATGAATCAGCCTGTGGAAAACAAGACAACCAATATAATCAGTGATGCCAACTATTCATAACTCAAACGCGCATTCCCCTTCGCAAAACGCGCTAGAACGCGCTAAGTTACAGCATTGTCAACTGTTTATAGCCAAAACGCGCTATTTTCCTACGCGCTAAATTTAATTTTAATAAAAATCGTTGTATGTACATTATTATTATTATATTATATTAGTAAATAAATACAATTGATTTTTTTAGTAGCTCTTTTCAGATTTTATAATATTTTTTTTTTTTCGAAATTATATCCTAAATAACTAAAATCATTTAATACAGAATCAGAATTGCCTTCCAAATAATCGAAATCCTTAGTTTTTATTTTTATTTTATTTGTCAGACTTTTTGACAACTTACAACTTATATAAATTGTCGAATGGTTTTGCGATTCAAATTCTTTTTGTACTTCAGCTAGAATAGATGTTTAATAAGTTATCTGTATAAATTTTTTTGGTCAAGAGTACGAGTACACATTTTTAGCTGTGAAATTTAAAAATATTTGCCATTTACAGTATTGAAATGCGTTTTTATAAGTCTCACCACAGTCAAGGGAATTTTATTTGCGACAGCAGAATCATTAACCAATTTAAAACATTTTATGAGTTTTGAATACTAGAAAATTGTTAAATTTATTCAAAAAAAGTTTAAAAAAATATTGAACTGAAATAATGATGACTTTATTAAAAACGCGCTAATTTAGCGCTTTTTTTACTAAACGCGCTAAGATGATAAAAAGCGCGTTTGGCATGGTTAAAAAGCGCTAAATCTAGCGCGAAACGCGCTAAATTGGCATCGCTGAATATAATTGTTTAATTTTTTTCGACGCAAAAACTTCTCGCAAGTTACAGAACACAGGTACTGGTCAATGAAATATTGAGCTTTCCTTACACTACCCGTGTACGAATAATAACGCTCATACGAATAGTGACACTCAGATGGTTGGTGTGGCTCGCAAAGAGCATACTCGTATATTCCACAAACTCCTGTGGCATGAGTTGATGCTACATAATGTGCACGGCTCATACTGTTTGTGTGGATGCTGGGCGATGCTGTTGAACCGATTTTAATAGAGTTTGCCCATATAAAACATGCAGAGCACGCAGCTTTAGCAGTTAACAAATGGAAATCCGTCATGACATTTGCTCATGCCTAAAAAAAAACAGGAGGATTTAAGTACAACTGCTGAAAGTACTCGTACTTTTAAGTTTGTATTCTGTTTTCAAAATTATATGCATCAGGCTTTGGCTGACGGTGCGTCAGCATGCATGTGTCGAGGATTATATGTGTGTGTATTCAAGTATGTGTGTGTATACGTGTGTAAAGCACTCTGTGCATGCATGTGTTAATTGATGTGAGTGGGGATGTATGTTTGCGGGTATTCGAAATGACAGCGTTGCTGATGATGACGATGGTGTGTGTTATTTGAGGTTTAATTCACTTCTTACCATAAAAATTATAATATTAAAGTTATTTGAAATATGCATGTACTCGTATGCATGGATTTCATTTTCACTTCGAGATTTAGTAAATAATTGAAATAATTAAACTTAAAAGTTTGATTATTGTTTTAAAAGAAATACTTGTGTTTAAAACATTTAGTAAGAATGTGATAAGCTTTTTAAAAAGATCCTTAGCCATACAATGAACGATTTTGAACTCTATTGAATAATTTGAATTAAAAAGTAAACTTCGTGTTTTTAAATGAATGAATGATTATTGAATAAATATAAGTTAAGGTTTCATTGTCGTATATCTGAATTGCAAGTAAATACGATTCACAGCGCTTTTTTCAAATGGATTTTCTCTGGTTCTCTGGTAGCACTAATGCTTTCGTAATAAGCACAAACTACAAACTACTTTTCTTTGATTCACCGTAAAGTTATTTGTAGTCTAAAACTTGATGCTTATCTATTAAAAAAAAATCAGTTACTTTTGGGATGTTTTTTTCTCGATTGATCACTTTTTCTGAACTCTCAATTTCTTTCCGTAAAATAAATTTTGTCCACGATTAACGTAGTGTAGTTTACACAATGCAAGCAAACAAATTGTCTAGAAAAAAAATATATGAAAATTTTTTAGTGACTCCTGTACAAGTTTTCTAGACAACTCGCAGACACTACACCTAAGTAATTTTTCTTCATTTTAGTACTTAATAACTAATAAGATTAGATCGTCTACTGCAACTACCAATTGAAAGCACATTTTTTAGGCTAGACAAACAATTGGTACGATTATGTTTCCATAGCTTAAGTAATAAGCTCATTGCATAATAATAACTAGAACCGAAAGTTTAAGTTTATATGCAGTTAATTTAGTTTTACAAATAGTTTAGATGAAGAAATTTTTTACGCAGCAATTTCTCATTTTATTCTTCAAACTTGCATTCACACGAAAAATTTTTCTTGCAGAAATTTTCGATGTATGTACTTTCAGCTAGCTCGATTAAAAGTTTAAGTAACGAACAAGAGAATAACACTTATTTGAAGTTCATTGGTTGGTGTAACTCTTTCCTCTCCCGCCAACAAAGCATGAACGAAAAATTGAGTCATCTAAACTGGGACTTAGTGGTTACGATTAATACTGAGCAAATACTTTTACACGTTTCTTCCCCCCATAAAGTTCCGTATTTACAAAAGCAAAAGAAATTCTTTATACGTACATACCCAGCAAAAAAAAACTTTGTTTACTAGAATTCAAAAAAGTTTATGTACTCCCCAGTCGTAAGTACTTAAAATTTGACTGAATAACCCATTATTTTTGTTTGAGAAGTTCAAAAAGTATAGGGTACCCTTCTTTACTTTTTGCTTTTGATTGCTGTTTGCTTAAAAGTATTAAAAATGTAATGGGTTATTTTTTGCAAAATTTTATAGATTACTTTTTGCCTAAAAATATTCAAAAGCTAATAGGCAATATTTTCTAATAAAAATAATTAAAATAAGAAACACAATTATAAAACTTGTACCTAATTCTGGGATTGCTAAAAATCATAATTTTCAACTAAAATATGTAAATATATATATTGAAAAATATGCAAAAATACTTAAATTTTGTAACAAAAATTATTGGCTTGTTATTTTATTGTTTTCGAAGCTGATTTTCACGAGCAATAAATTTTTCTGTAGACATATTTCGTTATTAACTGCCAAGTACTACAATAAGTACTTCCACGTAATGATATAAATGAGTTGTTATTTTATTCATTACAGCGCAGTCATTATTATGCACATACTAAAATTAGATAAATAAGTATCACTCATTACTTTGTAAGCCATTAAAAGATTACTACCCATTGCAAAAAATCCCGAAAACTTCTTGCTGGGTTGTACATACGTATACAATTCCCCAAATACCTTGTAGTCCTATAATACCACTTTACTTAACATTATTGTTCTTGTACAACAAGCAAAAATAACAATACACAAAGTAGACAAGCAAACAAAATGAAAACTATGAAAAAAGCACAAAAACGTAGCCAAATACTTGTGTATGTCCTCCGTTAGAGGCAACAGAAAGAGCATTCATTCATTGACAATTAAAGTAAAAGGAAGAAAACGGCTCAAATAAATTATAATTCAAATTATTTTTGGCGCATCTTCATTTCAATGGTTAAGTGCTCTCGTGCAAGTTGTACTCGTACAATTAGAATTTTACTTGTTTACGAAGGGGAATATATATACATATTTGTGTGCATGTGTTTGTGTATGTACGTAAATAGACGTATTTGTATGTGACTGAGTAAAACAGCAATATATGTACATAACTGTGATTTTATTCAATTTATTTTTGTGTTGTTGATTGTTTTTTGTTTTTGCTGTAAATGTTTTTGTGTGTGTTAGTGTGTGTAATTTTTTCATTTTGTTTGGTTGTAATTTAATAATTTGCACTCGTACTTATTTTTGTAGGATTAACTAATAAAGGGTCCGCCAGATAACTTTTTTTTTTTTTTGAAAATGCTATAAAAAAAACTACTGAATATTTTCTCAAATTTCTTTTTTTATTTGAAAGTACAATCCTTCCGGTTAATAATGAAAAATAATTTCATTCAAATGGCTACCTCGGCTGGCCATGCAGTAGCCTACACGATCGGTCCAATTTTTAAGCACATTATCGATTGTGTGCAGCTGTATTTCACCAATGGCTTCACGAACATTGTCCTTTAAAGCGTCAATTGTCTCTGGCTTGTCGGCGTAACACTTATCTTTGACGGCACCCCACAAATAATAGTCCAACGGTGTCAAATCGCAGCTCCGAGGTGGCCAAACGACATCAGCTCTGCGGCTGATAATGCGATCTTCAAAAACAGGGCGCAAAACATCGAGTGTAGCTTCGGCTGTGTTGAAACCAAATGTTGCCAATATCCTCCTCTTCAATTTTTGTGAACAAAAATTCATTCAACATGGCCCGATAACGATCGCCATTGACTGTTAAGGGCACCCCTTGCTCATTTTCGAAAAAAATGGCCCAATTATGCCTCTGGACCAAAATCCGCACCAAACAGTAACTCGTTTTGGGTGCGTCGGCTTTTCAATGTATGCGTGCGGGTTTTCTGTGCCCCAAATGCGACAATTTGGCTTGTTTACATACCCGCCAAGATCAAAATGAGCTTCATCTGAAAAGATGATTTCTTTTGGCAAAATAAAAAAAAGTAATGTCGCAATATTTCCCAGCGTTGTTCAAGCGTATACACAACCATATTCGTTCAGCGGAAGGATAAAACTAATTATCTGTCAAATCAGACAGTTCAAGTGTATACACAACCATATTCGTGCAGCGGAAGGATAAAACTAATTATCTGTCAAATCAGACATGAGCTAAGTGTTACCATTCACGAAATAAGCATTATTTGAAAGAAAAAAACGTTAGATGGCGGACCCTATATAAAGTAACATTTTATTTCTAAAAGATTTCTTAAATGTTTTCTTTGACCTAGGACACGATTTACACGTTGGAAAATTCCACTAATTGTGTTTTAACTTTAAACATAATTATAGCCTTGCGAAGTGAACAATCTACCTTATCGTGATTGGCGTATTTCGACTTCGACTACGACGATTTTGTAATAGATTAAAGAATAGTTCAACAGTTTTTAATCTAGCACCAAACTGTCGTAGTCGTATTTGAAATATGCCAACCACGGTAAGGCAGATTATGTGCAAAGTGTTTAATACAACTAATAAGTAGAAAAATATGTACATACTCATATCATATGGTATGTATATAATTTGAAACCGTCCAGCCAACTGACTGACGATATCAAATAACGTGGCGGTTTTTGGAGTATTTTGCTTTGAATTCGATAATATGATTTGTTTTTATTTGGTTTAGCAATAAAATTAATTATTTTACACAGAAGAACCTTAATTAATTTATGAAAACAATCAATTAATTATTTTTTTTATTATTAAAATAATAATAATATACAAATTTATGTACATATGTATAAGAGAAAATAATTTTTTTATGACATACAAATTTTGTTTCTTGTTGATTTTATTCAATTCTTTTAAACTAAGTTTTTAAATATTAGTCTGGGAGAAAACTTCTTTAAGTTACATGTCGTCGTTGCTATGACGTGATCGGTTATGTGCAGATTTTTGAATTTTTTTTTATTTCACCATTATAAAAGTTAATGTGTCATACATTCACCTACCAAATCGTTTAAAGATATCTTAATTCGTTCAGAAGTTCAGACTTTACATATTTATAAAAAAAAATATCTAAAAAACAGCTACATATGTGTTAACATAAAAAAAAATTACTTTATTAGAAGCTGAACAACAAAATGAGTTATGTGTAGTCTTTGAGGCAATTCCGCTATACCTACCAAATCTACAATTATTTGTGATTAATTTGACTAAATACTTATGTATATAAATGCTAAATATGTTTCAATATAGCGTTGCAGTTTGCAAAAATATTGAAAACTTTAAAAAAGAAACAGTTACGACGATATGTGGGAAGCTTCATGGTGCAGAATTTTCTTCTACAAAGTTTTGTTGTAAAATTATTATCTTTCAAGTTACAGTACAATAAAGGCAGAATTTCAGTGATCTTAAGGCACGTCTCAATCTTCACCAATTGACGTGAAATTTTGTAGGTCACATTTTATACCCATATTAGTGATGAGCTATTTTTCGAAACCTGTTGCTTTTTCACAGCAATTGAAAAATCACTTATCACAACTGTGACTGAATTTATCAAGTAACAGGTTTTGCAAATGTAGTTCTTTCATACAAACTGTGAATGCTCTTGCATGCTTACTGTACAGTAAATAAAGCTACCACATGAATTTATTTGTATACGTTCAACGTTTGTCGAGAAAAAATCGTCTAATCGTGTCAAATCGTCTTTTCTGGCAACTATGTATAGCTCTCACATTTTTGTATTTGCAATTTTACTGTCTCTCTGACTCTCATACGACAATTATCAATATTTGCTTGGGGTTGACTGCTAATTGTTTGTTCTTGTCGCTCTTCTTATTAGCATTTATCAAAATACCAATACTAATACATACTTTTAAAGCAGAAGAGCTGAAATGTGTTAAACCGTGATCGCAGTCACTGTTTAATTTCACAACTGCTCTTCTTATTAGATTTTGTCAAAATAACAGAACTGCTACAAACAAAATACTGCTAAACTATGATCACAATCACAGTTTAAAAGAACAGCGATTTAGAAATCACGTTCACAAGGAGCAACATTATTAAAAAATCACATTTTCGCTCAACACTAACCCATATTCATCAATTTGTAAGGTGAGACTGGATAAGATCGAAAAATTTGTATTAAGGGTCACCCTCATATATGTACATGAGTTTAAATAAAATTATTCAAATGCAAGATTTTCTCAAATAAAAGTACAAATGAAATTAACTACCCTTTACTAACGCTATTTAAACGCCATTCAGTTAGTCGAATATACAAAAAGAAATTTGCTATACCAGCACAATTCTCATACAGAAAAATTAAATGTGCTATCCAGAGTAAATTTCTCTTATAGACAAATTAATTGTAATATACACAGTACATTTTTCTTATAGAAACATTGATCGTGCTCTACATAATATATTTTTCATATCGAAAAATGAAATGTGCAATACGCAGTGCAGTTTTCAAACTGACGATGTACACATAGCCCATTTAATTTTTTTTATGAAAAAATGGACGATGTATAGCCTATTTAATTTTTTATATAAAGAATTAATGATTTATAGCCTATTTATTTCTTTTGTACGAAAAATGGACGATGTAAAGCATATTTAATTTTTTGTATGAAAAATTTACGATATGTTGCCCATTTAATTTTTTTTTTATGAAAAATGGACGATGTGTTGCCCATTTAATTTTTTTAATGAAAAATGGACGATGTGTTGCCCATTTAATTTTTTTGTATAAAAATTTTTTTTTATGATTTGCAAATCAAACCTTATTACCTTAATTGAGGTTTTTGAAAAAAAAAATTGGAATATTTAATTTTTTTCAGTGTATGCATTTCCATTCCACTTTTGATAAACAATGTTGTCGTTAGAATGGGGAAAAATTATATGATAGAAAGGACTAAACAATATCGTTGATACAAATGTTGATATGAGTTTAGTTTATCGCCACAATGGATGAAAGATATTTTAATTTATTCATAAAATATGGTACACAGAAAAAAGTATTCACCAATTAATGTTTTCAATTAATAATTTAATTGATTCAATTAAATTTTTAATTGTATTAATTAATTTGTGTGGAAAAACTTAACTGATATTATCAAATTGTTTATAGGTGAAAATTTAATTAATTTTTTAATTAATATTACAAATATTTTAATTAATATTACAAACTCATTCATATTACTTTTTTGTGTGTAGATGAGAGTGCAGTAGATACTTGTAAGCTTATTTCCGCTTAGACTTTCTTATTTTATATTTCTACTGACATGCTCTCAAAGGCATACACATGTAAAGTATTTACAATCACTTGATATTGTTTTTTATAGGATTGAAAAAATTGTTAAAGGTTTGTTGATTTTCTTAAGAAAGTTTTAAATAAATATTTTATAAAATCTTTTTTCATGATTCATAAGAATCCGATGAAAAGGTATTAATTATTATTATACGTTTCTTTTAGAAATAAATTGGGAAATTGTTTTAGGAGAATATGGTTATACACAAAACATATAAACAAAGTATAAGTTAAAATAAGCTTGTGTTCCATATGAGATTTTGAGTCGGAAATAGATAAGCAACAAGTCATTTCGCTATAACTTCCTGAAAAATATCACAAAATAATTGAGATTTTTCACCAGAAGTAGTTTTGGTTATGAAGATAACAGCGGTGTCATTAAGCCAAAATTAGCTTATCTCGACTTAAGTGCTTTTCACTTTTTGCCAAAGATATACGATTCAGCACAGCCGAGTATACAACACTTTTTTTGTTTCAAAAAGAGCTGTCTGTACATTTAACAGTTCTGCTATTTCCGAATTCTTAAGAAACCTAAAAATTTCTCAAACTTGGGAAGTTATTTCCCAACCCTGTATTTAACTTTATTTTTGTGCTTTTGAATAAAAGTAGTTACTTTCCTATTTAGAACAAAATCTACTCTTTTAATCACTAATAAAAATTTAATTTAATTTAATTGATGCTAACAGTTTAATAATTAAATTAATTTATTTGTAAATTTTTCTAATATAAATAATCAATTATCAATAGATGATGTAACAAAAAATTAAGTTTCCAAAAACCATACTACAATCATTGTATAAAATTTAATGAAAACAAACTGAAAATATATACCACGTTTACATTTTCAATAACAATACTCATTTGTTAACAACATATAAAAATAATAAAATGGTTTTTCATATACTTCCACAACACAATGGCCTAGAAATGCTTGTTCCAAAACAATAAAAGTGGTAAAAAAAAAACTTTATGCCATTTTTATAGTAACAAAAACATGTGTTATTTAAATCCAGGAATAAAAAGCATGAAACATTTATGAAACAAAAACAAATAAAATGGAAACATATTTAAAAGGATTTGGCATACAATTTTTAAATTTTTTCTATCTGTACGAGCAAATATATTTTAATTTATTTAAATTAAGTTTTCCAACGGAGGAATAGATTTTTTTGTCAGAGCTTGTTATCTGTTATTAAATTTCTAAAATTTATTTATTATTACTAATCAAAATTAAACAGAAGCCAGTATTACAGTTTTTTTTCAAAACAACAAAGCTCTAAAGTCTGATATTGGCGGATTAGCTAAAAACCATCTTTACGAATTTTTGTGATGACTACACTGATAGAAAAACCGTCATCGAGGTGATGTAGCTTAACATCAATACTACGAATTGCTCGATTATGGATGACAACTGAACTTAAATTAAAATTTGTATTATGTACGGCAATTTCCTTCAGTTGCCTAAAAATGATCGAAAACATGCTTATGACCAGGGCAAGTTTTTTGTGTCATATGCCATTTTTGTCATATTAGCCATTCCTTCAATCATTGACATAAAAAGCCATTATTAGTCCACTTGGCCATAAAATGCCCTTTTTGCAAAACAAAATGAATTTTTATATTTCAGAGTTTTTACCATCCATTTTGAACCGTTGCTCGTGCCACAAAAAACTTGCCCTGTTTATGACTGAGAGCAACTGAAAATAATGTAAAAATGCAAAATTTTTACGTGTTGCTGCATGTTATCAGATTAATGTCAGCTTAGGTGCTGATGATTTTGTTCGATTGATGCCAAAAATTGGATCGCGGGACGTCAAATTTTTTCCACCAGCCACAATCGCAAAGTAGAAGCCCATGCATTTTGAATATAAAATGTGTGCAGCAATTTTATGTAAAATTTCACGGAGAATAATAAATAGTATGAAACATTTTAACTCTCTAAATCTTTTTCTTTATAGGACTTTCCGTCCTCTTAGCAACTAGGAAAAAAGGAGTTTTTAAACTGAGGCATAACGCTTTAAAATGCTCTAAGAAAAATTATATGATTACCCAGCAAGCAAATTCAAAAAAGGTGATCGGGTTGGGAATGAAGCATTTTTAGTGGAAGCTCTTCCCTGCTGTATGACCAACTTAATGATCTTAACAAGGCCTGAGACTAAAATAATACATTCTCGTGAAATACTTATTTTTTTTTATTTGGCAACATGTTTCCGTAATCTATTAAATCCAAAAGAACCATTCTCCTCATTTATCAAATTTTACATAATTTTTTTTAAATTTTATGTAATGTGAGTTGTAAGCGAGTAATGAAATTTGGCATTCAGAAAAGTAAGTGATTATATGGCAAGTAGCTCTGATAGTAATGTATAATTTTTTTGCTGGGTAGATACATACATATGTATATATATCTACTAAAGCTCAAGATTAACCTTATATATATATATGTGCCCTAAATAATAAATTGTAGCGTAAACTAACTGTCGCTATAACCAACAATGTTTTACCAGTGCATACGGCAGTGTCGAATTGCATTGCCAGACTACGGGTGGAATGTTTTGGTGACGGTTACGTGACACAAAAGCAACGGCATAAAGCACTTAAATAAATCTTATTTAATAAACACTTGTATGCATAGGTAAATGTAAGCAATAATTACTATTACAAATCACTGACGAGACACACGCCGCATGCCCACCGTGGGAAACTAAAAGAATAATTTGAACTAATAAAATATATATTTTCTTTTCGCTCTTATTCTAAGATACTCCTAAGATTTATTCTCATAACTAGTATATAAGAGAATGTATTTTTATTTTAAAATTAATTAATTGGCAAACATCTTAAACAGCTCCTCGCTGAGCTGTAATAAAGTTGCAGCTCCCAGATGAGTTCACAATAAATTAAGGAAATTATTTTGTTTAATTCATTACAAAATATTAAATAAATTTATATTAAAGGAGAATAGAAACACTCAAAATTAAAGTCTTGCATAATATACAAATATGTTTTGATTTGTTCAAATGTAATCCACTAAATATCTCGACCAATGAAAAATATGACTTAGACCACTTTCATAATTAAGGGCACATATATTTGTCCCTTTTAACTCTTACAAGGAGCATAGGACCTTAAGCGTCAGAAATTCATCATTATGTTTAAATTTGCGCTTAAAATCTTTTCAACTACACGCACATTAGGTTATATAAATATTTGTTTTGTACGAGGGCGGATCAATAAGTCCATGACTTTTCGAACAATGCAACATTGTTCCCATGAAGTACCACTTGATAGTAGACTGCTGTAAAATTTTGAGCAAGTGTCGTCATTTGCTTTGCGTTTAATAGCTGTTCAAAACATACAACCTCGTGTATTTTTTTAAAAATGGAAAAAAGTGAATTTCGAGTGCTCTTTAAACATTATTTTTTGCGAAAAAAAACCTTCAATCAGACCAAGGAAAAGCTACCGATTTCAATGGTAAAAAAGTGGTTTACTGAGTTTCGTTGTGGTCGCACAAGAACAAATGACGCTAAACGATTGAGGTCATTACACCCGAAAATGTCGAAAACATCCACGATATGGTGTTGGCCGATCGAAGAGTAAAAGTGCGTGAGATTTTTGATGCGATAGGCATTTCATATGGCAGTGTGGTTTCGATTATAAGTGATTAATCAGCTGGGTATAAGAAAGTTGTCTGCAAGATGGAGTTGTTTAACCGCAATCCAAATGAGTTTTTGCGGCGTTTTGTAACTGTGGATGAAACATGGATCCATTACTGTACTCCGGAGACCAAGCAGCAGTCTAAATAATGGATTTCTCCGGGTGAACCTGCTCCATAGAAGGCCAACGTAAGTTTGTCGGCCAATAAGGTGATGGCAACAAGTTTTTGGGATGCAAGCGGGAAAATCCACATCGATTACCTTCAAAAGGGAAAAACAATAAACGGCGAATATTATGCCAACTTATTAGACCGATTTAATGAGGATTTAAAAAGAAAACGACCCCATATGGCCAAGAAAAAAGATCTTTTGCATCAGGATAACGCACGGGTGCACACGTGTGCAGTCTCAATGGCAAAACTCTATGAATTGGGCTACGAATTGGTATGTCATCCACCATATGCTCCGGATTTAGCCCCTAGTGACTACTTCCTATTTCCAAACCTAAAGAAATGGCTCGGTGGCAAGAGATTTAGCTCCAACGATGAAATTATTGACCAACCAAATGCCTATTTTAAGGACCTCGAAAAATCCTATTTTTTGGAAGAGATACAAAAACTGGAGAAACTTTGGATTAAGTGTATTGAGTTAAAAGGAGATTATGTTGAAAACAAATTTTTTGTTTTGCAAAAAAACTGTGTTTCCTTCAACAAGTCACGGACTTATTGATCCGCTCTCGTATGTATGTTAAAAAACTTTAAAATTGTAAGTTTTAAAATATTTAGACAAGTTGACTGCCTGTTGTGCGTAAACTACGTCTTATGAGTGAGTAATTTCATTAAAATCAATGTTATCTTTATAATTATTAACAGTCGTGTCGACATATTACTGTTCCTTCAAAAACGGTTTGACTTAATGCAGCACAAATCTACGAGTACATTGGTTAAAAAAAAATTAAATCGTCGATTGATGAATTATTTAAGAGAAAGAATTTCAAAAATGTATTCGTTGCTGCTTGAGCAACCATCATTCAATTAGATTGCAAAACCCCAAATACAAATCACATATTGGAATAATATGAAAATTTGTTTTGAAAAACCTTTATAAAGCCTCAATAATTTTTATAAATGAGCCAGTTTATTTATTATTAAATTTGTGGTATTTTTTCAATAAAATTAACAATATTTATTTATTAACAACATTTCAATTTGATTTTTTAATTAAAAGCTTAATAAAATCGTTATTATATAATAATAAAAGGTCAAAGAAAAGTTTCAAGGATCATTGAAATAAATATTTAAGAGTATTTTAATAATATACTCGTATGCTAACTAATAACTGAAATATTTTTAATTGATATTTTTTTTTAATTTTCTCAAACAAAATTTTTTTTTTCAATTCAATTGCTTTAATGACAAGAAACCTTCTACATATTTGACTCAAAAGAAAATTAAGAATAAAAAGTGCAATTTCTATGAATTTGTTGACTATTTTCCTTAAAGTTTTGTGCAAATTTTGTATGTAATTGCAAAAGGAAGATATGAGAAATAAAAATAGAATTTCTATTGCAAAGTAAGTACATATAAGTATATAATGCTGGAAAAGTTTTTCAAAATCCCATTTGATTTGTTTTATTACTGGTTAACAAACACTTTTACATACTCACTCGTACAACGTTTGGAACCCACAATCCACGGTTTGTAAAACATTTTGTTAATTTTACTTTAGTTTCCTGTACAGAGACTTATTAAAGTATGTGTGTGTGTGTGTGTGTGTGTGTGTGTGCGAGAGTTATAGAGAGTATGAGCAACAAAAGGTGTTTATTGTATGTGTCGTAGAAAATATAAATTTTTATTTGCTTTTTTAGAACTTGTACATTAATTTACATAGTTTCTAGAGCAATGTGTCCATGCTCGTAAAATGTTGCAAGTCGGCATTAAATCCTTATTTTACATGAGCTTTTGTATGCCATTGTCTGCCTTTTTTTCTTATTTTTTTTTCTCTCCTAAAGTAACAAACAATATGCATAGTACATTTCAGCAAAATAAGAGAAAAAAAAAGTGCCAACCTCAACTACTGGCGTGAAGTAGTGGAATACGAAACAAAAGCAGCAACAGCAGCAGCAGCAGCAGCAGTGGAAAACACTAATGCAGCAGTTTGAGAAGCACAAAATAAACAACTGGCAGAAAATATCAGTGATAAAAAAGAATGCAACAGCAAAGTTTTAAAACTTGTAGAAAACGTTGTAGACAGCGTGTTTTCATTTTATGCGAATTTGGCTGGCACTTCAATAAAAATCTTACAACAAAACAAAACAAAATAAAAATAAAATAATCACACATATTGTTGCTACAATAGCAAACATTTGCATTTGCATACAAGTGGACATTGTTAGACCACATGCAATGGCTGCAAAGGAAATAAAAGACGAAAAAAGACATCAACATGTCGTCCATCTACTGGAGACGAGTCATTTTCTATGTATTACAATGTGTAAATGGACGGTAGCCCCACACACACACACACACTCACACACACTCACACAAACAAACATAGAGACAACACATATGGCTCTGAAAAGTGGTTGAGTATTAGCAGTGGCAGCCGTATATATGTTGACTAAAATGGGCAAAAAGTTTGATATTTCATTCCAAGATGAGGCCAACGCCAACCAACGAAACATTCAGCCGGCTTTAGGCAGCCATCTCGATACACATATTTTATGCAGCCTGTCATTGTTTATGCCTTTGAAGTCAATTGCTTATGTATTTGTGTGTATTAGCATTAGTACTTGTGTTATTTTATGTGCACGTGTGTCGGGGCATATACACTGAAAAACAAAACAGGCTGCTTTTTAAAGGAAGATAGTTTCAGAAATAAAATAGAACTGAAACTTGAGAGCTTTTGTTCAGGCAATTTGCTTTTAAATATACTATATGTCGTCAGCCCATTATTGGTTTGACCAACCGACCATTTAAAAAAAATTAGTTAGATATGGGGTAATATATTTCGAATATCTCCTTTTTGAATACAAATTATGTTTTAGTGAAATTAATTATGGTTTCTGAGATATTTAACATTAATTTTGCTAAATTTCAACTATTTTAAGGTTTGATAAGTATTGTTTTGCTGTACATGCCACATTTTGGCGTTTGCATCAAATTCTTTATACAAAAACATGCGAAGTAAGGTTAACTATTGTTTTGCTTCATTTCTATTTATAAGAAATCAATAATAAAAAAATAAGGTGCCGTGACAAAAATTCAACGGCGAGTGTTAAGCAGAGGCATCATCACCCAGACGCAGCCGCCGATTAAATGTTTTGATGTAAATTTATTAAACACTAAAATAAAATAAAAGAAACTTTAATTATGCATGTTTGAGTATAAGAGAAATCATTTAATTTCATTCTTTATATTAAATATACTTCAATTACTTGTTTTTCTTGTGTAAGCGGTTTGATAGTTAAAAATATTATGGCGGCGGCTTCTTGGTCGGCGTTAAACAATCGAGCTATTTCTCTAGACAGCAAGAAAAATAAACAAAACAGCAAAATTCTCAATTCACAGCAGTAAAGTACATGTATAGAGCACAAAAAGCTACTTTTGGAAAAAAAAGTAAAAAAATATGGTGTATGCGGCACAAAACGTATTTTTACTTTTACAATAAAGTAATATTAACTTCTAACTTTATTCGTGACAGTTCACTAAAATTTACACATTTCTTCCAAACATGTGTCGGAAGCACATGACAAAACTTCATGTCAACGTTCTTTGTCATTTTTAACCATTCCGACTTTTTGGCATATGCTCCAAACCAATAATGGGCTAACAATGTATGCATATGTAAGTATAAAACTGAATTAACACTATAAAATTTATCACGACATTATATGCCTAAAACTTTTTCCATTTTTCTAATGTTATTAAAAGGAAAACAGGTCTGTTTATGTCAACTAGGTGCAGAGTCACCTAGAACTGCCCTTGGGTTCAAAAGACGATAGTGGTGAAGCCTTTATGGTGGAACTGCGAGGTCTCACCAGACGCTACTTCTGGTTCCACGGGTGTCGGTTGCCCGACAGTAGAGCTGCTCTGAAGTTTTGAGTGTATGTAGCGGTCGTCAGGATCCTTTGCTAAAACGCCGAGTTCGTCCTACCCCATGGGGTTAAAGGGATGATTTTGATGTGTGTGGAGTAGGCACTGGATTGTTGACGGCAAAGGCATGCGCCTGACTCTGATGAGTGGTTGAGCTGTGCCGGCAATGGTTGAGGAATTCTCTTGGAGACCTCGCTATGGGTGTATACACAGAACCTTAGCGTGGAAGCCGGAGAATTATCGTGGTGGCTGTGGTTGCTACCAAAAACGCTGGGAGAATAGTCTTGGCTTCCCAGTGTTAAATCAATGCTAGTGATTGGCGTGAGGCGGTCAGCCAGACACTATTATAGGTGCTGTTGCCATACAACAGACGCTGCTATGGGCACGGACATAGCAGGAGAGTTTAGATAGCTTAAATTACCTTAGCAAGGTAATTGAATATAGTACAAGGATAACTATATACAAAGATTGCAACCTATGTGCCTTGTGGAGTGGGCACATAGTTCATTCTTAAGGGTGCATGGGGGCGTTGGTCTGGCGTCTAACCCACACCTGGTGCTTGGCACCCGTGAGATTAGGCCGTAAAGGCAGGTGCTCACGGAAATCCAAGCACATCTGTCTAATGTTATATTAAAACAAAAGCGTAAGAATTTCACTGTATTTTTCAGCGCTGCCAAAATCAGGCGACGTAACAAAGGAAACACAACAAGTTTACGAAAAAATTTCTTAATATTTCACCAAAATCTGGGCTCGAATCTTCACATCCCTGATCGTATCGATAACAATACGAAAGATAATTGCATATTACATCAATCGTATGAAAGTAGTGGCATCATAAAAATCTACATTTAATGTGCATATTAATAAGGTTTTTATAAAAAATTTAAGTACTCGTACGATGAATCAAAACAGTTCACATATTCCATTTGCACTAAAACTTTGTCTATAGAGCTGAAATTAACACCACACGCAGTGGACGAAATTCAAGTACGCTGATTATGAAGGTGCAACAGCCTTGGAAAGCAGCATATTTTTTAGTGCAATTTGGTCCTTAAAAATTATCACATGGAATTTGACTTACATAACGATGTGAACTTTAGCCTAAGTCATAAAATAAGGTTTTTTTATTTGAACTTTTACTTTATTCCTTCAATTTGGAAAAAGAGAAGCTGTAGCACATCGAATACATCAATTATATTTTAACGAGCGAAAGAAGATTTGTGAGCTTCTTGAGTAATAATTTTGACACCCAGGTCAACCAAAAATGAAGACTGTGGTCAAGAATAATGGGCGGCAATTTGAAACCTCTTTGCAAGCAGCTGCACTAACCTAAAAGCAAGGAAGTTGGGTACCACATGCTTTGAAGCCGAGAGATTTTGAACGTGTGGAAGGCTGTTTGAACACCATCATCATTATCATTATCACTGCCGCTAAAAGGACTAGTCAATTGACAGTCACTGTTATTGTACGGAAGTTCTTACCCTGTCCGCATACCATTTGTTTCAATCGATACATAAAGCTCCCAATGGAATATCCCAGTCAGCATTTTATGAAATTAATAATCATATTCTAGTCTTTTTTGACTTCTCCGCGCCATTAAATTAATCATTTATGCGCTCTTTTTCGAATCGAAAATGACTGTTAATTCGGGAGAAAATAGTACCCCAGCCGCGACTCTTATAAAAGAGTCTTTTACGACTCACGGTTCGGATCAATTTCGACTCATTTTCAAGACAGTTTGTGGTAGTACTTACAATCGCTTGCGAAACTGTGATTCAAACAGTCACATTTCGAGCATATGCGTGATCTATTTACGATTGCGTAAATTTTTTACATATTGTTTTTTTTTTTCACTAAATCACTTTCTAAGCATTTCTGAGAATCATTTTCGAGGTTTATTTTAAGCGCAGAACTGATTAATCAGTTTTTGATCATCTAAGGTAGTCGAAAAAGACTCAGATGAAAGATGAAACAATCTTCCACATGCTGACTCGGCTGCTGCAGTTGAGAACAGGGTATCCGAAATTTGCCACAAAAATTATTAAAATCATAGCAAACAATTATAAATTTATATTAAAAAATTTGCAAAATTCCCACGTCTAGTCTTAAAAATTGTTATTGATGAGTTTTTGAATTCATACACTTTACATCAAGTAATTTTTTTTTATATTTAATGAATTGAACAGGCTAATGTTCGTATCGCCTTTTTAAGCCAAATTACATGTGATAATTATTAATGAACAAATAACATCAAAGTTAGTTGTAAATATTCTGACAACACATAGTTGAACGGAACAGCCAGCCGTTTTCGAAGGCCACTAAACCTTCATCATCAGCGTTCTTCTGTGTTTGGTCCACTGTGTGTGGTGTCAGTTGATGTAGATTTCTGCCTTATATACGAAACTTTTCTGCAAATGGAATATGTGAATTGGTTTGATTTATCGTATTTCAATTTGCTGAAATGTGTTTTGTAATGAAGGCCCAAATTTACCATCACTAAATTTACAACAGTCTTACCATTGTCGTTTTTTCATTACTAATTTTTTTTTTTCAACAGATGAGAGAAAACATCTCGCCGACTTTTCTCATGTTCAATTTTTGTAAAATAATTATAAACAGATATTTATGAAAACTAAGGGCCATAATAACTTGAAAAAATTAAATTTTTTAGCCAACAAAAGTAAAAAAGAGAAGCTTTAAGATCATTTCAATTGTTTTGAGATTAAAAAATCATTTCGATATTTTAATTACAAAATTGCTTTCTTTCTGCTTCTAAGTTTAGTTATCTGAGTGTACGTCCAGTTTATTTGAGATTATGTTTACATTTTTCTAGAGTTTTAAGCACAATGTAAATGTTGTGGTGTTTAGTTTATGTAAAATGAAAGAACTTTCGCCACAAAAAACAAACCTCACATAAACATACATATAAAGTCTAAATGCACGAACACGTACACACACGCAAACACACACACACACACATGCTGTCCTTTGCTTTATAACACCGCAAGTGCAAATATGCATGAGTCCAAATACAAAAGCAGCACTAAAACTCATTCCTTAACATGCACTTTTCTTTCATTAAAATCACTATACGTTATTGCATTATACGGCTGTGTCCTTTAAACAAAATCTTTAACATACGCAAGTGTAAGTGCTTTTACAAACACATGTAAAAGCAAATTTGAATGTATGCAAATTCGAAAGCACATGCAGAAGCTCTTTTGTATGCCTGTGTGTGTGTGTGTGTGTGTGTTTGTAGTTTTTGAGTGGCATTTTCAAAAGGAACATTAACTTTAATGAAATGTGCAATATAATAAAGTTAATATGTACATACGTATGTATATACAAGTGTCTGCTTAAATACAAACATACATATATTTAAATAAGTAAAAGTCTAGATGTGTGTGTTACACATATGAAGGAAATATAACGTCACCTAAAATGCAAAATAACGTAACCTCACTTTTCATAAGTTTGCAGGAGAAACAAAAAACTTCATAAAATGCAGACTTTTAGAGATATTAAGTCAACATTTTTAAATCATGGTTTAAATAAAACAAGAAATTCATTTCGCATAAAAATTATACGTTTATCAAAGTAAGCTTAGTGTTATGTGTCTTACGTTATTTTGAATTGAGGTTTTTTGAAACAAAATAAAGTATCATCCATCAGCTTTCTAAACTAAATGAAAAAAGGAAAGCTAAAATAAAATTATAGTTTTTATTAATAATTGATCTCTTGCAAACTCAGATTTAAGCGCAAGACAGAAGATGAAACAAATAGAAGGTGGGTCACAAGAAATGATTGCATGATCACAAGGCATTGATGGACTCATCTAAATAGGAAAAATACAGCTTCTTTAATTTTAAAGAATAGGAAACAAATCTCGATTCTAGTGGCCGTGCTAACCGGACACCGTAGACAGAGAAAAAACTGCCTAATAGAATCAAGAAGATTTTCTCTACTAAACGTTTTTAGGCTAAGGGGTATCCCAGCAGAGAGAAGCGAATATTTTTCCATAAAGATAACTTATTAGTTTTATGTGGTAAATCTTATTAATTTTATCAAGAAGAAAACTACATCAAAACAAGAAGAAATCTTGTTATTCACATTTTTTTACTGAATTTCCGTTATTTTTTGGTACAAAAAAACATTTCATAGAGAAAAACTTCTTGATTCTATTAGGTTTTCTTATAAATTGTAAGATATAGGGATTTCTTATTGATTTTATTAGGTTGCCGTATTGGTTTTTTCAAAAAGGTTTTCCTTATTGATTTCAATACGTTGCCTGATTGGTTTTTTTCAAAAAGGTATTCTTATAGTTTTCATTAGGTTCCTTATTATCTTATTAATTTTTTTAATAAGGAAATCTTCTTGATTCTATTAGGTTTCTTGTTATTTCATATCTATAAATAAACACATAGACAATATTTTTTATGATCTTTATCGTTTTTGTATAAGCATGTTTGCACAATAATTTCAATATGGATTTGGGCTGCATGTTAGCATATTGGTTAGAGTGCTTGTCTATCAGTCAGAAGGTTGCTGGTTCAATACTTGTCTTCTCCTCTCAAGTAAACAATATGTCTGTATGGTGAGTTAATTCAGAATATAATATAAAATGTATGTATGTATGTATAAATAAATAACATCTAGATATACTACATACATACGTACATATATGGGATAGAATTTAATTGAAAATACATAAGTACAAAGAATAAAGAATAAAGACATAAAAAATCTTTTATTTTTATTTTTTATTAGGTCAATAAGATAACATAATAAAATCTACAAGATTTCTTCCTTATTTTTTAAAAAAGGCCTTCCTTATTAAATTAATAAGACTTCCTGATTGAAAAAAAACACCATTGATATATCTTATGAATTTTGTTCTATTTTATGGGGCATTGTTTATTGGGCATTGTTTTCTCGGTGTAGGCATGCACAAAGGTTAAAGATCGAACACAATCATCTTTGACGCAGCTGTCAGGATATCGATGAAGATAAAAGTGTAGAACATTTTCTGTGTCACTGTCCTGGACTTGCAAGAAAGGGAATGGCCACAATGGGCGCTTTTGAGTTGAACTGTAGCTTAATATTGAGCTCTGGTTGGTTCCACGGTGGGGACTCCGCATAAGCAGAGTCTCCGTGGTATTACAAAGCACCAAAATGGTCTAAGTGAGTACGGGTTGCTCACTGCCCTACCTAACTTAACCTAACCTATTAATAATTTTTGGGAGTTTTTTACTTTTGAATATTATGTTGATGAAAAAAAAAAATTTGTTTTCTTAACTTATATAAGGACAAGGATAAAAAAAAATATTTTAATTTATTAAGAGAGAATAACTTATAACAAATATAGAATAATCAGCTATTAATTTACTAGTTACTCAAAAGGTATACTATCATGGAAGAAATGAGAGTCTGCTGGAAGCAAAGATTTTAGATCTTGTGTATGTGGGCATTTATTTTTGGAAATGGTAAGTCTGCGAATGAAATTGCTTAGATTGCTGATTTCCAACATTTCTGGAAGCTGTTTGTGGAAGCAATTGATAGTCATCCTTAATATTGGTTTTGTAATATATGACTCCTTTTGGATCGTACGCCAAAGCGTACACACCTCTTTTCTTTTCTTTCTACTTTCGAAAATATTTTCAAAATGATAAAAATTTGTTTTAAAACTAAGATGAAATTAAATTGAATATACATAACAAAGAACTCACTGTTTACTTGAATTAAAAACACGAAAATAAATGTTCTGTAGTTTTTTAAATTCGTATGAGTGAAGGATGATACGTTGTATTGTTTAAGAAAATCATGCACTTGATGATACGTTATTTTGAAGTTTACTTATATCGTTAGTATGTTTTATACAAGACCTGAAAAATTTTGTACACATATGTAAATATAATGCAGTGAATCGTAATCAATAAAAAAAATCATTTTTGAACTTTTGATGATACGTTATTTTGCATTTTAGGTGACGATATGGAATATTTTCACATATACAATCCCATATTATTGTACGAGTATCCATACGATTTCTACGATTTGCATTTCAGCCTAGAACGACTTTATCAATTCGTGATTCTTTTTTTGTTATTTTTATAATTTGTTTCCTTCCCTTTTGAAATGATAATGGAAAAAGACGCTCACCATCCTTGAAGCCTGACCAAACACTAGTATTCCTGCCATCATCTGCCTTTGTTGATTGTTGGCTTTTATTTTCACTTTTTCCTGTACGTCTGTATGTTTTAAAACATCCTTTAAGCTGTTGTTGAAGAGATAGATTTCATTTACATATTTAAATTTATCATCAGAAGTAGTCCATCATTAAGCTGCAGCAAAAGAACTTTGTGCAGTGCAACAAGAGCTAAAATGATAAATGTTTTCAGTGCATAATGTAAAGAAAGATTTTGGGCATGACATGGTGCAGGCCTAAAGACAGCAACTAGTTTTTTTTACTTAAGAAAATTTAAATTTCATAAAGCTGCGTAAAATAGTTTTAGTAAAATTTAACTAAATGCCAACGAATTCTAAAAAATATAAAACAGAAGCACTTGAAATTTAACTGGAAACAAATTTTAATTCAAGTATTCTTTCATGTAATTTTTTAAGTTCGAAAATAGAAAAACAAGGTGTGATCATACAAGTCTGTTGCTATATGATCAAACCTTATGAAATACGTAATTTATTTATTAATTAAACTGAAATTGTGGTAAAAAAAATATCAAAAATAAATTGAAAAGTGAATTTTTAAAACGCAAAAGGTGAGTAAAATCGTGAAATCAATAACGACGGCAGAACATTATTATTAAAAAACAAATGAATTGCATTTTCCTTTTTATTTTAAAAACATTGTTTTGAATACAATTCAATTGTAATGCAAGGCTGAATTGCAGTATAATTTAAGGCTTGATTAAGGCTGTACTACAACTGAATTGTTCGAATTGAATTCAAGTTCCCTTTTCACTGGAGAACGCAATTGAAATAAGGTGCAAATCAAGCATAATTTTACCCTTGACAATTGAATGTGTGGGTGAGTGAGTACACATCTATTATTTCTTGTGTTATCATTTTGTGGAGTCATTTTCAAAATGTGTGCAATGCCGTTCATATTATGTTTTTTATATGAAAAGCAGTGCCACTCAGCGAAAAATATCGGAAATGACAAACATTGCCACGAGTACTCACAACTGCGATGTCACAAAAGGCTATATTGTGTACTCGGCATAACAATTGTTTTGCACTTGATTGCAAGCAAAATTGCTCATTGGACACACCTACCCTGAATCAAAAAGAAGCTCCATGAAGATGCCTAATGAAATGTTTCATGCCATTTGATTCCAGCTATTCCAAAGTTCCAAAATCCGCTTCAAATATTTTTAACAAAACGCTTTTTTAACAACTTTTTTAAATTTTTGTAAATCAATTTAAAATAAATTAAAATTAAAACATCTGCAAAATATGGGCCACCATTCAACTGTGAATAAAATCAGAATCAATGGAATTATTTTAATAAATTTGTAACACATGAAGATATCACAATTAAGAATAAAATTTAAAATTGTCTCCAGTATAAAATTTTAATGGGCCTTTTAAAACAGGATTTTTTAAATTATTTTGCAAAAAATGTGTTTTTTATAAAATTTTCTGATAATTTCCGAAACTGTAAGACTGTTAAAAACTTAAAGTTAAAAGTCAATTTGTTGTTTATCCATCTGTGTATTTCTTTATTTTTATCGAAGAACAGGTTCTCGAGTAAATGCAAATTATGTGATGCAGCATCCTCCTTTTTTTTTTTAAACGGAAAATCCCGAAATACAGACTCAATTCAAAAAAACTAATCTTGAGGCATTGGAGCTCAGTATCATATGTACGCAAATTGACTGCTTTAGAAATCGTATTGACCTTTATAATTAAGGTCTCATATATTTCTTATAAAAACTTAACTTAATAATATAATTTCATTTTACTTTTTCTCAGCCCTCTCCCTTACAAATAGTGGGTCCAATCGGATTTATTTTTTCTGAAACTTCTTTCCGCAAACTATAAAAATTTTGCGGTGTTATACCCTTTCTAGCCATTTCAGATATTAAAATTTCAAATTGCCTTAATGTTATTTTCATTTTGAATTTATTTGGCTCTACTTGTCTCAAATTTGCCAATGGTGATGAGAAATTGTCGTTTTAGTTCCGTTTTAATATATAACCACAAACTATATCTCTCGAATTATACAACCGTTTTAGGTTAAACTAAAAATTGTTGACGCAGTTATTTAAAGTCAAAAAGTATCTGAACCCTAAAAGAGATCTTTTCGAAGTTTTTGATCAAACTTGGTTATATCGTAATTGTTTCTGTTTAAATCCTAAAAGTTTATTTTAATTGATTGTTTGCAGGCACGCAACCACTTAATTCGAAGGAGATCTAAATGAGTTTAGCATCTTTACAATAGCGCAAATATATGTATATTCTGAGGATTTGGGCGGGCATAAAAAATTATATATTTTTTTTTTGATATTTTAACAACGAAAATCGCCGATTCAATAAAAAAAAGTCATTGAATTTTCTGTGATGACGATTTTTGCATATTTGATAAGCACAATTGTTAGCACGTTTATATAAAGAAATATAAAGAATGAAAGAAATAACTCATTAAGTAAAACTTTATTTTCAATAACAATTGTAAATGTACGAGGTGTGTTCAAAAAGTATCACGAATTTTTTGTTTTTTTTTTTAATTATTTATTTATTCATGAATATCTATTTTGTCCCCTTCAAAGTAATCCCCCCCATCCCCCCCCCCCCCCAGATTTAATGCACTTATGCCAACGTTTGTTTTTTTCAAACTTCGAAGCACTTAAAAAAATCATTTTTTTATCTTGTTCAGCTCCTCCTGCGATGCCGTCTTTATCTCGTCAATCAAGAGCCTTCTCAGTTTCGGGAACAAGAAAAAGTCACAGGGGCCAGATCTGGGAAATACGGTGGCTGCGGCATCATAAGTGTGTTGTTTTTGGCCAAACAGTCGCGTACAAGCAACGATGTGTGAGCAGGGGCGTTATCGTGGTGCAAAAGCCAATTTTTGTTATTCCACAAATCCGGGCGTTTCTGGCAGGTAATACTTATTGACCGTTCTACCCTTTGGCAAGAACTCATGATGCACCACACCCTTGCAATCGACGAAAACTATAATCAAAACTTTCACATTCGACCGAACTTGGCGCGCTTTTTTCGGTCTTGGCTCCTGCGGCAGCTTCCATTGAAATGATTGAGCTTTGGTTTCCACGTCATAACCATAAACCCACCATTCGTCACCAGTTATGACCCTCTGGAGCAAATTTGAGTAGTCACGGACAGAGTCCACCAGCTCATTAGCAATGTTCATTCGATGCTGTTATTGGTCGAAATTGAGCAGTTTTGGTACGAATTTCGCGGCGACCCGTCTCATGACCAAATCATTGATAAAAATCGAATGGCATGAGTCAATCGATATAGTCTAGGTCCTCAGCAACTTCTTTAATGGTGATTCGACGATTGGCCAATACCATTTTCTTCACTTCATCAATTTTTTCGTCTGTTGTTGAAGTGCTTGACCGTCCGACACGCTGAGAACATTTTCTACCATCGATTAACGTTGCTTCGGTCCGGAGAAGCTACCTTCGTATGCCACAGTCAACACTCCGAATGCATCCGTGCACTTAATTTCGTTTTTCACACAAAATTTGATACAGGTTATTTGTTCCATTTTTTAATAGGTAAAAATCGAAGACGAGGCAAAACACATGCAAGCAAAGCAGCATGTGTTAACTGAACATTCAAAATGGCCGGAATTGTCGGCATAAGTGAGAAACATGAGTACCAACATAACGCCACAAAAAAATCAAAATTCGAATATACGTAACCCGCAAAAATTCAAAATTCGCGATACTTTTTGAACACACTTGTATTTATGGATGGTTAGCACGATTTTCAACACCGTCAGTTTAATACTTGCTATTTTGAGAATTTGCAATTTTGAAGAGCAATGTATTTGAATCACATACAAAATTCTTTTTGGAATATTTTTGTCTATGTAATAAACGCTTTCGACCTCAAAACGTCGAGATCTGATGACACCGCGATTTTTCCAAATCTGTGCAAAATCAAAAACTTTCTATTTTTGAAAGCGGCATATTAAAAATTTTTCTACTGAAGTAATTTATATATTAAATAGTTCTCGATGGTGAGCAACACTCTAAATATGCACATACGAGTATGTATGAATTTAATTATTGTTTGCTGTTTAACTAAAATCTTATGGTTTGTAATCCAATCTCCACATTTGACCCTAAAAACCAAAATATTTTCTTTTACAACTCTTTAAATTGTCTGCAATTGTATTGTTTCAAAAAATCACTAATTCTTTTTATTAAATCTTTAAACTTTATTACCATAAACAATTGAGAAATCTGTCCTCATAAATGCCATTAAGTACAAACACTTAAAATGTACTTTTATATTATTTCATTTGGTTGTGGTTGTTGTTGTTGTTGTTGCTTTTGTTTTCTATGTGCAACACAAATCTCTTAACTACATTTGCCATAGTGTGTTTGCATTTCTTTGTTGGTGAAACGTGAGAAGGGAGGTGTATTTTATTACTCGCACAATATAAACAGCTTCTTAAATTGTTGGCAAAATTCCGAACTTTTGAACTTGATGCAATAAAAAACCCCATACAACTACGTGAGATAATTCCAGCTGGTGAAACGGGCAAAAGAGCATACATGCATGCATACACACGAACGAAAGCGGCGAAGCAAATGTGTGTGGCAAATGCCAACAAACACTTTCTACTTTAATAAAAAATATATTTTTTTCTCCACTATATAGTCTTATTTAAAAAAAAAGGACCATCCTGCTTGGATTTGCAACGTAGTTGCTTTGTTTTATTTTATTTATATGCAAGAGGAGTAGAAAAAAAAGAATTAAAATTCACCTTCCTTCTAGCAAACAATAAAGATGAAAAGAGATGAAAATTTTAAGTGGTTGTAACTGCCAACATGCCCGAAAGTATAAAAGAGCAAAAGTACAACCAACAACAACAACAACAAACAAAGTTTACCAGACATCACACACAGAGCAGCAGTAGCAGGAACAAAAACACAAGATTGTTTCAAACAAAATCTTTTTGTTAGTTATCAAGGAGTGAGTGGGTGGCTGTGTGAATGCTTTTGATTGTTCATGTGTTTGTGTATGTCTCACTTCGTGTTCATATACATTTCGTACATTTCGTATGCAAGAAGACAAAGTGAAAAGTCAGAAAGCAAAAGTGCCCAGTTTAAAGTATTTAAAAGTGTTTTCAACAAAACACAACAAGGAATTTAACCATTAAGGAGCTGCAGTTGCTGTGGGCTGGCTTGTGAGCAGACAGCAAATGAAAGTCCTTAAAGGGGGGGGGGGGGGGGGGGGAAGTCAAATGTTAGACGGTTAAAGTAACTAACAAATATGCCATATTGTATGCCAGGCGACAAAGTTCTTTTAACTTTTTGTACAAAAGAATTCTTTTTTGTATCCCTACAGCGCGGCGGGAAATTTATTAAATTAAACAATTGTGCTGTGCTAATATGCAGGCTGTTGTGAGATAAAAAAGTATGGGAAATGTTTGTACATACTAAATTTTTAGGCTGTGTTTTTAATTTTTTTTTTTTTTTTTTTGTACTATTAAAGTAAAATATATATATATACGGTCTGGTCCACAATGTAGACAGAAAACGTTCGATTGATAACTTGTTTTGAATAGAATGTATAAGAAAATTTGTTTTTGTTTTCAATGGAAAGTTTTCGTTCGACATCGTAGGAAAGTCTATTAAAATACTGGACATTAAAAAAAATTGTGGACTTTATAACTTTAATTTTTATCCTTTAAATTTTTTCATCTCTGATTTAAATGCATACATTCAAATCCTTGCGTATTCATACATTTATACCAGCGATCCGCCAAATAAAATATGTTTGTATTGGTGAGACAAGTGAGAGTAAAACAAAGATGCAGTGGGAGAAAAGTTGTGCAATTTAGAAATATGCGCTCTGATTTTTGTTGGTATGAAATATTTTGTAAATAAGCAATTTATTAAAAACTGCAGCAAAAAAAATCTAAGAATAGATTTTACAGTGTGTAGATTCAATACAAAAAAAAGATTTTTATTTTCAAGATATTTTTTAATATATTATTTTTTTTTTTTGCAGAATATTAACAGTAACAACAAATCAAAAAATAAACTTAGGAGATAATTAAGTTTGGCAAAGCACTTTCTGATTAATATCTATCAAAAGAATTCTGAACAAACATTTATGTACATTAGCTGAAAGATGTTGTAGTTTTATAACTTTTCCTTTAACTGAAATTCAGTTGGACGATTTGTTTCCCCTCTAAACCTGAAATTTGTGGTGTCAGTAAAAATTATGTAAAAAATTAAGGAAATAAAAAGAAATTTTTATTATACAATATTATACAATTATGTGGCAATAAGGATAAAGTGCTTAAGTCACATTTGAATGTTTGGCGGGAGAGCAATTTTAAGCGTTGAAGTCGATGTCCAGAAATTTATATATTTTACAGCTAAATTGGGCAATTCTCTGTTAACTTTTACTTTTTAAAAATAACATCGTTCTACACACTGTAATTAATACATTCAAGTTTAAATATATCAAAATATAAACTAAATTAAGCTATTATTACTATTCCAAATGAGATTAGAAGTCTAAAAAAGATAAGCCGCAAGTCTTTGTGCTATAACTTCTTGAAAAATAGCACATATTAATTTAGATTTTGTCCAGGGGTACTTTCGAATACGCAGATTACGAACATAGCATTAACTCAAAATCAGCTTATTGCGACTTAAGCGTTTCTTTCTTTTTGCCACAGAATTATTGTCGGATGTTTTTCAATTCTAACAGTGATATTCTAAAGCATAAAATTTAATCTAATAATACTCCACATTTAATCCTAATACTTTTAAATGCTTTATAACATTAAAGGCATTGCATATTGCTGCAAGCATTTTTAATCATTTAGCATTTTGCAACTTCCATAGTTAGTTTTTTGTAGTAGAAATTTATTCAATTTTAACTTTAATTTCGTTCAGGAAACCAAGAAAAATTCGTACATGCATGCATAACTTCATCCTGCGATTTCACAGTGGCGATTAAATGAAAAAGCATAATGCTCAGTACACATCTGGTATTTCTTATGCTCTCATTTTGTGGTGTCATTTTCAAAATGAGAGCAACGCCGTTCACATTATCTTTTTTATATGGAAAACGAAAAATATCGGAAATGCTCATGAATCAAGCAAACAAGATTGCGCATTGCGCAGGTCCATTATTTAATTTTCTGCTTGTGACATAGAAGCATAGAATTTTTTGTTGTAAACAAAATACATACATTTGTTTTTTTAATGTGCTCTCTCTCTCTCGCACACACACTGCTTACAACAAACATACGTGTGTATTCTATATTAACGTAGATGCGCAGTAAAAAAATTTTTGTACGGCTGAGTGCGCAATCTAGTTTTCTTGATTCATGGGAAATGATAAACGTACATACTATTGCGATGTCACAAAATGCCATAAAGGTAGAGGACCATAGCTCGCTTTTTGCGCGTTACGCTTTCTATGCATCTGTCAAAAAAGTAGAATCAATGTAATAGTATTTGACAAGTTACATTGCAAAAAGCGCAGAACGCGTAGGCGCGTTCAAAGCAAAAAGTAGGTATACTTTCTACTTTTGTACGCATTACAAGCACCATGAAAGAAAGTCAGCTGTTCTTGAATGCTCAAGATGTTAAATAATACTTTATTTCTTACGTTATCGACAAATATTATTTTGCCGTGGATAATTTTTTTCTTTTTTTTTCAATAAAAAAAATTTCTTAGTAAAAAAAACTTATAAAATATGTGAATATTTTCATTAAAGTGATGTATTTTAATTAACTTCTCACCACATTTTTCTCAGTAACAAATTTTGCATATTAGTGTCTTCTCCGCTAAATCTGTATTAAATAGCTGCTTAGAAAAGCTATTGCTTAAGCCAATAATGTGCATACATTTATATGTAATTTTCAATTTACTTACATTAAAGTCAACAACAGCCGACAATCTGCTGGAATAGCCCTGGCCGAGTTCTTCTCAAGACTATCTTTTAAAATGCTGAATAAATAGTCAAAGACATCTGCAGACATTCTTGTCGCGGTTCGAAATTGCTCAGGGTCAGAAGTTTTAATTTTTTAAATGTGGTTTCAAAAAATCCACTTAAATTCCGTTCTAAATACAACGGCCGTACACAAAACCTTTTCTTTTTTTAAATTGTTCATAGGCATTTTTTGCACATAAAATTAAATATATTCTTTATAAGTATTTATAAACAAACGCACACAGCTGATCAAAATAAAAATAAAATGGCGAATGAAAAGCAGTGCATGTAACTCAACGCGAACAAAGTATAGAACGAAACAAGAGGATGAAACGCCTGTAAAGCATAACGCGCAAAAAGCGAGCTATGGAGATCTACTTTAAGAATGTGTGTGATTTTGTTGCCCACAATTGTGGTATGGCGTGCATTTCGCTGATTTATAGTATACGTAATATGAGTTCAAATATTGCTCATACGCATCCAAAGTTTTCATAAGCAGTAGTCAGCGTGACCATTTTAGCATTTTTGCAGCTAAATTTAGCATTTTTGTTGTTGATTTAGCTGCGAAATTTTCTATTTAACAGTTAGCATTTTCTTTAGCATTTTACAATTACTTATTTAGCATTTTCTAGCAATGATCTACACAATTTTCAGCAACACAATTTGTTAAATTTTCTGTATATTAGTAATTTTCACGTGTAAACAATTGGATGATGTATTTAATATGTAATAATTATTAATGATTCATTTATTTACATGTAAATTTACATAAGAATTTGAAATACTTTCTATTTTTTTATATCAATTTTAAAACAATATACAAATATTGTAAATGTACAATATACACGAACATGTAATATTTAATTTAACGATTTCTTTAAAGTAACAACAATATAAGCTTCAAAATGTTTAAGATATGACATGTTTACATTAGTCTGAGAGCCTGTTTCTCTAAAATTAATAAATATATGTACATATACGTTCCTAACACCGCAGTACATTGAGAATGCATGATTTTGATAATAGGATTGTGTCAAACGCGATCGACTGAATGCGTTCGACCCAAGTCTATACGTTTTGGAAATCGTAAATGTGGAAATGACGAAAGCTTTAGAATATTTTATAAAAAACCAATTTTGACACGTTTTTTATAAACGAAATATACATGAGATGAGATAAGGCTTGTTTTTGAAGAATCGTCTGTGAATTAATTTTTTTTGTTTTACTTTTAATACTTTTTTAGCATTATGTATTTAAAGTGAAAAATTAGCATGCAGTTAGCATAAGCGACGAAATTTAACTAATTTAATTTAATTATGCCATGTAAGCTAACTTAATGCCAGTTCTTTATTATATATTTATGTTCAATAAATAATTTGTATTTTTTTTTGAATATTTGGTTTCATTCAAAGGAAATAAAAATTAGTTAGGAAATATAAGCACAAATTGCAAAAAAAAGAGCCTTAAAAGAAACTATTTTATTAAAAAGTAGTAGATATTGCATTTTAGCATTGTGTTTTAGCACTTTAATAATTATTTAGCATTGTTTTAGCATTTTTTAGCATTTTTCTTAATTCAATTTAGCTGCAAAAATTTTTAGGATCTGGTCACACTGACAGTAGTACAGTGTACTAAGTACACCGAACCAAAAAAGCATTCTTAAAAGAAGCATTTTGAAATTTCGTTTTAAGAATGCTACGTTTTTAAAAATTATTTTTAAAAAAAGAATGAGTCTTTCAATATCAATACATAACATTGTTATTTGAATAATGAAGCAATTTTAAAACAAAAATGTTGGGTTGTCATTTTACAAATGAAATTGATACACGTTCATAAACGTGACGAGATGTCCTAATGGTATAAAAAATCTCATCAAAATGAAATTTGTTTGGGATACAAAATTAAAAAAGCTCAAAAATATTTAAAATTTTGTTTATGTTTTTCATACATTGATCACATAATGGTAAGATAAATTTATATGTATGGAAATTAAATACTTTTTTAATTTACAAGTAAATTTCTGAGCGTAAGGCAACATTTTACAGCAATAATTTTGGTAGCAGCAACAAGCAATAAAAAAACCTTATCGCAAGAAAACTGATACTGAAGAGTTCGTAAGAGATGTAATACTGTCCTCGAAAATAGTTTTTTCCTCAAACTTATATGGCAACATATATATGGAAAAGTTTTGAAATATTTGCGGCGAATTTGACATCATCGTATAAAATAATTTTATTGCATTGTTATTCAACACATGAAATTTATTTTATAATTAGTCTTATTGTACTTTTCTTTTTAACTGTAAGTGTACGTACTTTTCAGATTAATGCATTTTTTATACTTGTATTTTAAAATCTCAACTAAGAACACAGCACAACAAAAGAGGGAGTTTTATTTATTTATCTCCTGATTACGATGGCGTTCTTATTTTTTGTCCTATCCGCTCTGGTATTTAAAAATATAGTAACATTATTCGCATAATATTTCACGAATGGTGCTTCAAACTTAAAAATACACAAAAATTTCTAGCATTTTGATAAAGTCACATTGATGAATATATCAGGATATTTTACTGTTATTGGGGTTACTGGCGTTCGCGTCTTATTACACCCAGTGATCCAGCGTTGTTCAACAAAATTTGAAAAATGGTCTTGGACGTCATTTCGAATGGGTAGCCAGCCCACTTACTGGCCGACTGACATACAAAAAATTCCGGATTTTATAAATTAAGGCGTCATGAAAAACGTTGAAGCTTCTCTAGATTTCTCGTCCCATCTTTATCCCAAGATTTTTACAATCTGTAGCCCACTGAGAAGTGATTTACCTGACTCATATGTGAACATGATCAATCGTGTTAGCAGTCATTGCACAGAAAACATTAAGCTAAGAACATCCGATGGTATTGAATAAAACATTGCCAATCTTAACGAAAATATTAAACAGGCTGTTGAACATGCCACTACCTCCCATCCGCAGACTATCAGCTACACCAATTTTCAACAACTTTTCGCAGCATTTGCGGCCGTATTTTGCCGATAACTCTTCGAATATTGATTTCCAGGTGTTCAATGGTTTGTGACTTAACATAACCCCAAAGAAACTAATCACATGGGGTTAAATCACACGATCTTGGTGGAAAATTAATTGGGCCATTACGTGAAATTATTTTTTCATCAAAAGTTTTTTTGAGTAAATCAATTGTAACGCCCACTCTGTGGCATGTGGCTCCGCCAGCAAGATTAATGCGACGTCATTGAGGTACGAATAAATTTCGAATCACGTTCCTATACCTTTCACCACTGACAGTAACATTCTGATCATCATCGTTCCAGTGGCACCACCAGCCCATAAAGCGCACCTAAAAGTAATTTTATGTGCATGTAATGGTGTTTCGACAAAAGCTTGTGGATTCTCATCACTCCAACTGCGACAATTTTGCTTGTTTACGTACCCATTCAACCAGAAATGGACTTAATTGGAAAACAAAATTTTGATTAGAAGAAGTGCACGATGAGTTTGACGAATAGGACAATTATTTTGATTAAAAATTTCAACAATTTGCACGCGTTGATCTCATCTAAGTCGATTCATAATGAAATTTCAATTTAAATGGGTGCTCAAATAAAGCAGTGATGCCAACTCAAAGTTGTGACACTTTAAAAAAACTCCCTTTTCTTTTCTTTTTTTTTTCTTAAAGAGACTGATGCTTTTGTTGATGAAAACCACTACAATAAGTGATTATTAAGAATGGCTAGGAAAGAAGTTCATCTCAAATGCGGGGTTCCTTTCCCAGGAATTTAGATAATTTCTTATTTCCCTGTTTCTGGGATTTTGTTGTCCAAATCCAGGAATTTGAGAACCCATTCAACTCTGCTCTAAGATAATTTGAAAAAAAAACAACTAGTTTATAATATTGAAAAGAATCAAAAGAATAACCTCCATCTGCAAAAAAAAAATAACGCGTGCTTGAAGTCTACGTTAAAACAAAATTTCCATACAAAAACCGGTTTAACGTACACTTGAAGCACACGTTATTTTTTTTTGCATATGGTGGTAAATTATTACACAATAAATCCACTTAAATTATTAACACGGTCAATGTTATGCAATCAAAATGTCAATATAATTATATGGAAATTTGGACCAATCGATCGAATGCGGCAATTTTTGGCCATAATTTCTGTACGCTTGCGATTTCTGGAAGTTAAAAAACGCCGCCAAACTAAAAACCCTAGTTTCATGGCAAAAATTTTATGTTTAAATAAAATTAGAAAAAATTTTTTCAAATGTAATATTATTGTCTTGTTATGTAATTAAAGTCATCATTGGCATTATTAATCTTTTTCCTTTATACTCTTATATCTTATAAAATTAGGCAACATTTTGTTAAAGTTTGAATGGCTTGGAGCAAATTTTGTTGTTATATTATTGACAGTTGTATTTAAATTTTATTAACTACTCGTAAATTAAAGGATTTTTACTTCAAATGTAATGTATTTCACAAATCGACCTTGCCCCAAGCTGATGAGCCAGCCGTACGTTTTTATCCTTATAATATAGAAGTATGAGAACCAAGTTTTTTTTTTCATTTAAGAAACAAGTTTGACTTATATTCTTTAATTGTACTTCACATTTTTTTTTCTTTTTGCTTGTCAACTGGCAAATGGTGACTTTGGCTAAATTTTACTTTTCGCCAACTTTTTTCTATATCCATTACAACTTTTTTTTCGCTGTTGCTGTTGCTACTGCAAACAACATAATGTTGTTAAATTTAATTCAATTAAGACCATTTCTGTTTTTTTTTTATTTCTTTCTTTAATTTATAAATCAAACTTTTTCTTGCGAAGATTATCATTATGGCCAGCTACCAGATGACTATTATCATTAAAAAAAAAAATTGTCTCCTTTTAAAACTTTTTAAACTCTATATTGTGGCCTTAAGGTAGAGACTTGCGATGAAGGCTGGATTTGGGGAGGGTTTGAGAAATTTTTTCATTCATTAAACTTTTCAATTGTTATACAAATAGTATAAAAAGTATGAAGTATTGAACTCTGCTTATCAACCTCAAATAATAAGAGACAGAGGGCAGCATCAAACAATATAAAACTTTAATTTATTTTGTATGCACTTTAGAACAAGGTTAATGGCATTCCCCCTCTATGCTCTGTAGTCTAGTAACCCAGCAAACATTTTTATTTATCAAGCTTAAAAGTGACTCGTTAGCGGTATTGAAGAATATATTTTCAAGCATAATGCTGAGTGCACATTTGCCATATCCTTTGTTGTATTTTGTGGTGTCATTTTCAAAATGTTTGCAATGCTGTTCACATTATATTTTTTGTTCGTAACACAATGCCACACAACGAAAAATATCGTAAATAGCAAGCATTGTCACTACTAGTCTACACTATTGCGATGTCACAATAATTTGTTAATATATCGTCGGCTTAGAGTGTAAACCAGCTAAATCCACTTTTTATAATAAATATTTTAATATATATTTTAATTTTCTTCGAAAACACTTGATATATTAGGCAAATTTCTTAAGGTATTTTGTCTCTCCTGTAAAATTTGGTTAAAGTGAATTAGCAGGTTTACACTCTAAGCCGACGATATGTTATTGCCAATTTTTTTTAAGAGAAGCAACACAGATATGTTTGTGTGCCGACCACTTTAGAAAAGAGATAGTGAAGACAGGATAAATGGTGAAGTATTAAATTATTACGCTTCATTATTCGATTTACAACTCTGCTATTGTGCGTTTCGTTAATTTTTATAGCAATGTTGCAGCGCCTCTAGTGTTAAGAGTAGGCGCATTAATTTAAGCTTTGTAAACGTTTTAGCAGTTATTTTACCTCGGAGACATTTCATTGCTACAAATATCGACGAAGAAGGGGCTGCTATATACATTATGTTGATATGACGATGCAGGCCAGAGAATAAACTTGTGTTTTCGAGAACCGCCATATGCCTTATGGCCAACGCACCACCCTTTAAATGAAAATAACATTAGTCTTTTTCTTCGATTAAAACATTCAGGCTTTGCTGGATAACTTCCCACTTATTTACTTCAGTTTATAATAATATTACTTGATTTCTTTAAAAAAAAAAACATATTGATTTTCATACAGATTTTTTGTTTAATTTAAAAATTGCTAGACTGTATTTTAATTTTTTGCCTCCTTTATTCTTATTTATTTGCCAGACCTGCACATTAAATCGTGTCCACACATGTACACTGTACAAATGAACAAACATATGTATGTATGTTTAAAACTGTGCAAATTTTTGAATGTTTGTGTAAGTGTGTGTGTTTTTTTTTTGTTTGGTTTGTAATTGTGTGAAAGTGTTAACAAAATTTGCATAAATCGATTTTTATAATTATTTGCATGTGAAAAAGGATGCAAGCAGTTTTATTAAATTTATGCAATTCCTTTAAATTGTTACGCTCGCTTGCTTGCCATGGCCGCTTTAATTAAAAATATTTAATTTTTTATTTAATAAATGTGAATATATTTAACTTGAAATTCAATAAAAGTTGAACAGTTTCAGTTGTTGGACTAATGCCACAACAAAAAACGCACCCAAAAAAATTCAAAATGTAATGAGCAATTTAATCCTTATAGGCTGACATTGTTAATGTCCGTAAAAATATCAATCAAAATTGTAATGAAGCCATCTTTTTGCATTGATTGGAACATAAGCAAAAGACATATTCGAATAACCTGTTTTGTTTTTTTTTAACTTGGTGGCAATATTTTAGCAAAGAATATGTTTTAATTTTAAAAGTATTGTTACGTTTTTACCCTTTAAAAACCATTTTCCGTGACCAGAAAGAAGCCCATACTTCATGCCTTTCATATGTATATTATAAAAAAAATTCCCTTAGATTAATTTATAATACTTTATTTTGTTTTTATATTTATTATATATTAAATACAATATCAAATCAAATACTTTTTGTTCGATCCCAGAATCTCCGCATGTTATGCTAGAACACTACCCACTGAACTACCCACCAAACACATACTGATTTTCGTATACAATTCAATGAAAAAGTAAAAAATCAAAACTCGAAGTAAAAATTTCATTCGCATCCAATAACTTTGAGAATTTGAGTACAAACAGATGAGCAACTTCGTAGTGTTTGTGTGAAATTTCGTCATTCGCTTACATTATTGCATCCTCGTAAGGCAGAGGGAATTCACTGTGTACTTTTCCGCGCTTCCGAAGCGCTTCTTTTTGTCTTAGTGCTGATTTGTACCAAATTTATTTTTGCTGGAGAGATATTTATTTCATTTTGACGTTGCATTTTTTGCAAAAGTTATTTGCATACTATTCTATTGTTAGTATGAACAAACTGCAGTGTCCATATTGTCTTGAATAATGTATCAAAACTTTTTAAAATAGATGCCAACATAAAAAGTAGATTCAAAAATTTTTTTTTAATAAAGAATTTTTGCTTGCTATCTATTAAACAACGTCTATATTCATTTATTTTCTTCTTAAGAAATTCACCAAAAAAAATTTAAGTAAGCTATAAAGTTAAGTTAGGTTGACTAGGGGAGCCATTACGCTCTCTAAGGCAGTATAGGCCCATTGTGCTTTCCCTCACTATTTTCAGCGACTCTAATGCAGTTCACATGCCCCCGCGAATTAGCGTGCCCGTTAAGACGCCGGTCAATTTTCCTAGTTCGGGCTTGTTTAGTTTCAACAGCCCCCTTATTTTATCTTCTTTCAGATCGCCCCATAGAACCTGGGTTATATTACCCACAATATCACTATTCAGTTGTTGTAGGAAAGGTAAATTGATGAAGGCATAGTCACTGGTAATTGAACTACACCGGTTTCAGCGGATACTAATCCTAATGTTAACATCAGAGGCCCGCGTTCGTAGCAAAATCATCGGCGAGTCATGGCTACTAAGCACAGCTCTGAAAATTTAATACGCCTCATTGACACCAGAGGCGCTGCAACACTGCTTTATTAAAAAAAAGTGCAAATAAGCACTTGTTTATCTTCCTACACTACCTGTATTCTCTATCGCTATTCCTTTCAGCAAATTTTAATACGTTGAATCAAAACAATTCACATATTCCATTTGCACTGCAAAATATGTATATGTATTTGAAATTTGCATCAATTAATACTACAAACCGTGGACCAAACAAAAGAGCGCTAATGCTGAAGGTGTGGTGGCCTTCGAAAACGGCATGTTTCTGCGTTCCGCTAGTATTTGTCGTAAATATATTTACAATTCACTTCTGTGCAACTCAAAACTCGAAGAAATTGTGTTAACAATTTTGAAGCGAATAGCAAAGCTATTACATTTTACATCATCATCTTTAATAACGTCGATGCGTTGTTGACGTGCGAGTACATATATCGCTCCAATTTTATTAATGGCGCAAATTTTACTTGTCATCTGTCTGGATTTATTTTAATATAAAGCTGGTGTATATAATTACAGTGGAATCTCACTTGAGCGGACATGCGAAGGGGCCATTGAAATGTGTCCGTACAAGGGTTCAAAAGAAAACTACAAATTTAAATGAGCAAAATTTTTTAAGATGGTTAGTTTTTATTTAAAAATACTTTCATCAAAAAAATAACAAATAAATAATTCAATTGGGTTGAATAACAAAAAATCAGTAAAATGTAAACATTGACAATGTTTGCAACGTTATGCCATTGTGCAACGAAAAAGGAAGTAGCATACCACGAGAACGTGAATATGGAAGTGAAACTGCTGGAAAATGGATTCAATAGCGAAACTCGTCATTGCATCTCTGCAAAACAAAAAGCAAACTTGCTTTAAAAAAAAACGAATGTGGACCTGCCAAACACGTAAATCATAAAAAAAACTGTCGCTTGCCTGTGATTCCAATAGTTTTACTTAAGCAGAAAATAAACAAAAATATTGAAAAACACACGATGTTTGCACAACTTCTTACGTAGTATTACGTAACGTAATACAATATTAATTACATCTTGCATATTGAAATTCTATTTTTTTTTTAATGTGCAAAACGAACGCCATCTATTTATTTTCAATTTCCTTTCAAATAAAAGTTCCATCTTCCTTCCAACAATTATGCATAAAGTCTTCATTTAAAGTTTAAATTTTAAACTTACATTTTCACTTACCCGCACGCACCAAATGTTGGATCATACGTATAATAACTTGAAGGCTGTAACGGCGTTGATGTCCATGCTGCTGCACTGCTTGCACCGTCTTTTAAGGCATAAGGGGTTGTCTGCAACAACAAAGATAGAGAAAGAAAAATAAAACTTTTTTGCTCAACGGAAACTGATATCAGATTTGTAAGAGATATAATTAAAGATATTAACATGAATTATAAAAAACAAAAATTAAATAAATAAAGCTGGCTGGTTTCTTTTTTAATTTGCATGAAAATCATCGCTTGCAAACGTTATTTATTTTATTTATTTTTTTTTTTTTTGACAAATCATCATGTGGCTGAGCAACACGAAGACTTTTATTGCACAAAATTAACCCACAATAAGCATTTATGTGAACATGAATTTAACAAACAACCGTAATTTGTTTTTAAAAGACTTTGCTTGTTTTCTGATTCTCTTTTGTGATATTTTCTGTGCTCTGATATGAAGTTTTCAAATGCTACTTCGTTACGGTTATATTTTAAATAAATATCTATCTAAAGTGTGACTATTGATGTACGGTGGGAGGAACAGGAAAAAATTCATAATTTTTTTTAACAGCCACTGTTCATTGATTTAAAATTTATTTTTAATTTACACCAGTTTTCTCTATAATTTTTCAGATATGTGGAAAGAAATATTGTTGGCCACTGTGCAGGATAACATATGTACATACATCATGAAGAAAAATTGTCTTTGTTATTTTTGCATACAATATTTTCGAAGCAATCAGAGGTAATAATTTCATACTAGAATAGACAATGCAAAATCTCTATGAATCCGACTAATTAAAGAATATCTGCCGATCGAACCTAAAGTGCCCAATATGACCCTGCATGACAAAAATACATACGAACATGAGGCAGTCTTATCAAATAGTTACATTGAATCTGTATGAAACTGTTGCTTAATTGAATAAATAAATAAATAACAAATACTTTAACAATTTATTTTATTGAAATTTCTGAGTATAATTGATAATTGAGTAAACATTCAAGAGATTTAAGATTCGACATATTGTCATAATTATATTATAAGTGAAATTTATTTGCTGGTGGTTAAGCGATGTCTATATGCATTTCATTGTATGAGTTACTAAGCCTACTATGCTTACTATTCGTTTGTGATTTTCAAAAATATTAATATTTGTGAATTCTCAAATAGTTTATGAAAGTCTATGCATAAGATAAGAGGTTTGTGACTGTTCAAAATGTGTGGTTGAAGTCTACTGACGATTTGTTAAAGCAACAATGAAATGCATATAGACATCGCTTAATCACCAGCAAATAAATTTCACTTATAATTGAGTAATTTACAAAATTAAAGTTTCTTAAAGCCCCCTGTAGACGACATGCTTTTTACATCTGACTTGTCATATTTCCCAGTGTAAAACATGTACATACATGTCGTGTGGTACCTTTAAAACAGTGCTTCTGTAAAAGTCAGACACAAAGTCTTCTGACAAAATTTCAATTAGAGCGTGTTCTATTTTCTTCTGACAAAATTTCTGACATCAGCTGTTTTTCTTAAGCAAAATATGTCGTCAAAAATCTATGTCGTGAGGAAACATTCGGCGGCGTTCCAATATTGGCGGAAGCATTAGCCGCCTAAAGTTTTTTTTTCTTTAAACTATTAAATAACAATCATTTACATGCAACAAAATTGCATTCCATATTTATATCCTAACATGATTTCTTCGAATTTAAAGAAAAATTCTTTAAAATGGGTGAACTTTTTACGGCGTAAAGAAACATTTTTGTGCCGGCAACTCTCCATTTTGAAACGGAGAACGACATAGGTTTGTGCAAAAATATTTACAGATATTTCTTTTTATTTTATGTTTTCCCTTTTTTGATTTTGCTTTAATTGCAGTTATAATTGAAATAATGCTGCACACTGCAATTGTATTATTTTCTGAATTCATTTTACAACCACTTTTAACAAAATATTTAATAAAATTTGAGCACAGATCAGCTGTTGGATACAAATACGGACAATGTCAGACGTATTTGTACATGCACGTTTGTGACCGAATATTATAAACCTTCTGTAAAACACAATTTTTGACAGACATGCAGAATTACATCTGAGTTGTCAGACGTAAAAAACATGTCGTGTACGACCTGCTTAAATAAACTTTTACTAAAGGGCCACTCAGCCTATTATACTTTGTATTAACAGATGTCAACAATTCAAATAATACGTGCCAGTGCGATATTGTCAATGCAAAATGTCATAACGAATGGTAAATAATGCGATAAAAATTTGACATCCCATAATACTTGATCATTTTTTGAAAATTTTCTAAACGATAATACTTTTCATATGATCAGAGTTGCATTATAATAAAATCAAGCAATAAACAAACTAACAAGTCGTATGTTTTGACGCCGATGTCGTGCCGTCGTTTATTGTATATGACTTCGTCTTAAACCGGCTATAAATATTGAATATGCTTATCGTATTGAATAATTTTTCATGTAAGACATGTCTGAAAATTAAAGAAATTACCGTATTTTCTTTTTCTTTATCTTGTTTAAATCACATACTTTAACCGCCGTCTATTTTCAAAGGCCGGCACGAACGCAACGTACATGCAACTGTTCTGCCGCCGGAAGTCACCGATTAATGTAGGCTTGTTAATCCTTAACAGCTGTTTGCTTTATACTTGTGTTTTTAATGTAATTTGAGGTGTGATGGTGTGAACATAAAATGTCACTTTGCGTTAGATTTTTTGACCGTCGAAACAAATGTCTTTAGATTTCTTTCTCGAAAAGTGTGATGAAAGTCTGTATACATGTATAATAGTCTGAGCGACACTTCACAAATCAGTAAAAATTTGCATCAAAAATAAATTTTAAATTATAACTTTTCTTTTTAATTCACTGAATTAAAAATATTTTCAAGGAAATACAATTTTCTTTATCAAGCATGCAAAAATTCTTTATCACAGAAAATGTATTTTTTTTTTAATAAATACGAGTACATTTTTTATTTAAATATCAAAATAATATTCTTCTGTATAATATATTTTTAATGAAGGAAGGCTCAAGTTGACTATTTTTCAATTCTTGTTATTGAATGAAATGGTTTTTAAGATATTTCCTCACTTTAGAAAACCTTATTAATTAATATTTGAGACTGAGTCCTGTCAGTTAAATTGTCAAAAAGCAAAAAAAAAAAAAAAATAGCAGCCTTATTTATAAAAATTATTAAGGCTTTATAAAGGGTTTTTAAAACAAATTTTCTTACTAATAGAGTTTTCACACTGACATGGTTTTTAACAAAATTTGGTTTTAACATTAACAAACCAACTATTAAAACCGGGTTTTACCATACAAAATGATTTTGTTAAAACCAACTTAAAACCATTTTTGAATTGATTTTAAGTTGGTTTTATGAAATGCAACCTTAAATTAAGTGCTGCCAAGTTAAAATGATCGGAAGCAGCTGATAATGTTTATGCCAGTGAAAAAGAATAAACACACATTGATAAATTTTCAACTTAAAAATGGTTGCAGCAGCAACAATAATATAAAAAGTTATGGAAGAAATAATCTTTTCTGCATGGAGATTTATTTTATTTTGCACAAAGTTATTAGACAGTGTTTGAGTTAAAAACTGAATTTATCAAACTTGCAGTGTGAACGCAAAATCAGATGTTTATGGTTTTAGTTTTAACTTTAGGTGTGAAAACACTGTAAACCTTTATAAAGCCTTAATAATTTTTATAAATAAGGCTTTTATATTTTTAATTTAAACACATGGCATTAATATGTATATGAAAATGATTTCAGGCACATGCCCATATACAGCAGTTTTTAATGAAACGCATTCTGTGCATTAAATATCGGGCCACTTTTTCGAGCCTTGTGGGTGGTATATCAGCATAAACCACGGACTTCGCGGCACAGAAATAATCGAGAGGGGTCAAATCTTACTTTAACTTTGGAGACAAATACGAGTATATTTCTCGCAATCAACTTATCGCCCAATTTTGATTTGCATAAGTCACTTAGCGCCCTGCTGTTGAAGCGGCTGAATAAAATGTCGGTGCGAAATAAGACACCTGTAAATGAGGCCTCAAAGAGCAAAATGAAAAATGACCCCAAACTTAGCGCGTTATTTTGCATTATGCAATAAAACCCAAAAATTTTTTATGAAATACCACACAAAGATTAAAGAAATATGACCCCAAAAAATATGAAAAATATTTCATTATGAAAAACCGCCACAATACACAAAAAGAAGTAAAAAAAAAATTTCAATTAAAAAATTAATTAGTTTTCATCCATTCACGGAAATTTTAGTATTAACTCAACCATTTTAATTGATTTTTTTTTTCAATTAAAAAAACATTATATTAACTAAAAATTAAATTCATGTTTTTTAAAGATTCAATTGAAAGTTCATTGAAAGATTTTTAAAGATTCAATTAAAAAATTAATTTAAATTTTCTTAAAGATTCAATTAAAAAACTAATTAAAAATTTAAAAAATGCAATTAAAATATTAATTAAAATATGCATGTACTCGTATTTAAAAAAAAAAGCTCAAAAATATAAAAATAAAAAATTATAAATAAGGAGATGTCATAGAAATTTCCAAAAATTAAAGCAAAAAAAAGTAAATGCATCATATTGATTTTGAAATTCGGATGGTACAAAAAAGTACAATGGCTGTATTCGGTGTTGGATGCAAATAGTCTTTCCATATTTACACTATGCAAGTCCTAGTCTTAGTGCTAAGATAATTAGTTTGATGGTAAAGTTAGTGCATTGGTGGAATTCGGTATTAGATGCAAGTGGTCTTGTGTAAAGGTACGGTCATACTTGTCAAACATTTGCCCAAAAAGCGTAACCAACAAACATTAATGAAAAAAGTTTTGATCCATGTCGTAGAATCCAACAATATTGGCTACTCTTTAACTTGACAAACTTTTGTCTGAATTGAAAGATTTTTCATTAGCATTTACTGGTTACGCTTTTTTGGGCAAATGTTTGGCAAGTGTGACCGTAGCTTAAGTGTGACTGCAAAAATATCGTAGATTTTCTTTAAAAGGTCCCAGTTTACACAATGCAAGTCTTATTGCTAAGCTGATTAGTTTGTTGGGAAAGAGAGACGAGGGGAACAGTAACCTTTTAGAGCGTCAGAAAAAATTAACTTTAGTGGGGTACACAGTATCGAACATGAGTGACAGTAAAAAATTCATCAGTTTTGATTGATAGTGTTGGCTGTTTAGACTATCGATCATGTTCGACACTCAAACCTTCATTCATGAAAAAAATTAGACACACAAACACAGAGATAAAACACAAGTTGGATGCGCATTTTTGCTAACAACATTTTTTTATAATTAATTATTTTAATGTTTTCTTATCTTTAACAACTCTTCGTACTACGTAGCCTTAATATTTTGTCTTTAATATCACACAAAGCCTTTCATTTCATAAAAATATGTAAATTCCTTAAAACAATAATTTTCCGCGTCCATCTTGTGTTGTTTATGCTACAAAAATATCTCTTGACTGATGCTTTTTGGTACACACTATCAGTCAAAACCCAATATGGCCGCTGACTGTCTGTCACTCAACCACAAAAATTTCTGTGGTTGACTGTTGACTGACGAAGTTCGTGTTCACACTATCGATCAATGTAAAAATTGAGCAAAACTGTCACTCATGTTCGATGGAATTGCAAGTTTGTTTGATAAAATCTCTCTTGCATTCATAAAACAAATAAAAAATATACTTTACAATTGAAGCTCTCATGTCAAAAGTGGAAGCTTCTTACTTTTTTGCTCCGAGCGAGGTTGTTAGGTAAAGTGTTGGCATGTAGAGCAACTACTCGCACACAACTTTGACATGCGTTATAAAAAAAAAGCTTTTTAAAAAAATTTTTTAACCCACTGTTTTCCAGTTCCATCAGTCAAGCATTTTTATGTTTTTTTTTTTAAGGTTTTTAGCGGAGGAAACGAATCTTTCATGTTCACTCCACATCCATGTTATTGGCAGCAGCAAATGCAAGAACAAATCAACAGCCAACCAACCAACCATCAGAGCATTTTGCATGAAAAACAAACCGATTTTTTTTTAAGAAAACTAATATTACTTTTAAAAACGTAATCCAACTTCTAATATAAAGAAAGAAAAAAAACTTAATACAAAAAATAAATTAACATTGTATATAAGAGTTTCTGAACACGAGTCGAAACATGTATAATTATTTTAATGTACCTGCGGATTTTTTCCTTCTTTTCAAACTGCAACAAAAAAAAAAAAAAAAAAGATTATAATATGGAAAACAAACTATTTTTAAGATAAATTTGCATAAAATTGTAATTAACTGCTGTTTTATGATCTGCTGCACATTTCAATAGTTTTTTTTTTCTTTCCTCCTTATTTATTATTTGCATTGCAGTTTTGCTTTGGCAATAAAATAAAACGTAAAATAAATAAATTTAATGTATATTTTTTTATTGGTCTTTAAGTATGGAAATAAATTTTGAAAACAATAACATGCACATTTTTTTCTGCAACAACTGACTGACTTACTAAATTAAATAAATATTTCAAGAAAAAACAAAAATATGTAATTTATAGGAAATTTAATGTTTAATTTTACATACACTGGCCAATTTCAGGTTATACTTGAATGGTCGCAACCAACCACTTTTGGAAGAATATAAAACTTAAAAGTCTACCAAAATAGCTTGAGAACTTGACCACTTTGTGAAATATTAAAAGAAAAACTGGTAAGAGAAATACACTTGCTGATATTCGTATCATAAAAAATTTATTTTTGTAGTATAAATGGGAGCTAAAAACTTGTATTTGCTTTGCCAATATAAGAACGTTTATACAATTTATTAGTTCTGCATTTTATTCTACTGAAATGGCACTTGTGCTCTGAAACAAAAAATTTCATAAAGACAATCAATGAAATTTGTCATTGAAAGTAATTTAATGAAGCACCACTTCATTGGATTAACGAAAACGTTTCGATGCATCATCATCATGTTTATGCAAAAATATATTTAATCTCTCAAATTCGATTCCGTACTCCAGTTTTTTTTTTTTAAGTTTTACTTTAGTTTTAAATTTTTGCAATATTTTTAAATATACTTACCTGTTCGGAAATGCATCACTGCTCTGCATCACAAGAGCAAACTTTAATTTAAAATGCAATACAAGTACGCCATATTTTTTTCTCTCTCATATTTGACAATTATTTTAGCGATATCTACTTCAGGACATTTAAATTTTCATTTGCAGCACAGTGATGCACTTCCGAACAGGCCCATACATACATATTTTCTCAATTTACAAACCATGTTGTATTGTTTAAAGTTGTAAAACATAAAATTTATTTACTTGTGTTTGATGAGAGGACAACAATAACAAAGAAATGTTGACTTTATTTTCGGAAATTACGAGTAAAACGACATAAAATTAATCGTAGCGAGCGTTTTAGTTTTTTTCTTTTATCCGCAGTTTCAGTAAAATTTTGAGCTTGAACGAATTCAGAGACTTGTAATTAAATTTGCTGACAAATATATTTTTAAGCCAGTTTAACCCATAAAGTGATAGTTTATGCAAATAATTCTGCAAAAAAAAACTACTTCAATGCAAAGATCTGATAGAACATTTTCGAAAACAAATTAATGGGATAAAAAATTTAATTTTAATGTGCGTGCCTCCGTCCATGTTTCGGAGAGAACTTTTTTTCTGTTTAATAAATTAATTAAACGACTTTAGAAAATAAAAAAAGTATCTGCGGTCACATAAAGAAAAAATACTGTAATTTCAAGGTATATGTAACAAAAATTTCAATTTCACAAGGACGGGGAAAAAATCATAAATGGGGACTTTTTATTTTTTTATCGTTAAGACTTAAAAGCTGTCACAATTTATACAAATTTACATCACAAGTGAAAATAATATGAAGTACAGTACAAATGAAATATTTATAAATTGCTAGCGAAGTGGACTTAAATCAAAATGTTACCATTTATTCAGAGAATTTTGGGGAATAACAAAATAATGTTGCTGAATTTTGGGTTGGAGATTTTCCAGTATGGCGATTTTCTTCCTCTGCTTTAAAACTTAAAGTAGGCAATAAAATTTATTCACAGTAGAGTGAATTGTCCCTAATAGATTCAAAATTTTGCACTTCCTTCTCTTCATCAAAAATTAATTTCACTGAAGCAATAATTTTTATGTTAAATAATGTTTTAAGCTCTTTTACTTAATAATTTTTTATATTTTTAATCTCTGTTTATATTTTTTTCATTTGCCAAGCTGGCACAATCTTTTTCTTTCGATAGCTTTGTTCACGACAGCTGACGTTCGCTGGGCATCCATAATTGAGCCATTAGTCAGATCAAATTGCACAGTCGTAGTGTTGAGTTTACAAAAACTTTACTAGTGGTAATTATGCTGTTAAAAACCTTCATAGAGAATATCTATTGTAACTTTCATTGTGTGGCATTGGATGTGTAGAAACATAATTATTTGTTGTTCAGTTTGACTATATGGTTGGTTCACTTCGGGTCAAAAAAGTAACGACCGATTGACTTATTTTTAATTTACACTAAAGCTATTTCTAGTGTGAAGCGAATATCGCCTGTGGTTTGTCAGGTGAACCAGCGGCGTTTCATATGCTCCAGTTCACCGACCCACATAGGCACTCATTTATTTGCTGTATAGAGCATTCATTCTTTTATTAAACTATTACCATTTGGTTCCGGTAATACAATCAAGAATAACACTATAATCTACCATGGTCCTTTGTTATTAGTGCGAAGGACCATCAATATCGTTATGTTCTTATTGGCGAACACTTTAATATGCATGTTGCATAGTGTGTTTTCTCACATACCTTAATAATCAGTTTTCGATTTATACAAAACGAAGAGGTTGTATAAGTTCCTGTTTACGAGTATTACCTCAGCTTATATTTTCCATACTTATATACTCTTTGTTTATTAGGGAATAAAAAGAGGTGCATGTTATTCAATATTCCTGCATACAATTAACATAACTGCTTATGCTTTTCAAAATTGTAACTGCTTATAAAATATATATACATTTTTTTAATAACATTCGTTTTATTTATTTTGTTTGTTTTTATTTTTATTTTTTTTGCACGGTAGCAGAATTGTAGACACGCCTTTCAATTTATAAGACTCTACAATTTACTTTCAATGCACTCACAATCGGCTGCTTCCTTTTGAAACAAAACTACTGCTTATTGCTAGTGCCATTAACTGAACGCAAGATATTTCATTGTACAAAAAAAAAGGTACAAATACATCAAAATAAATATAAATTTATTTATTTTTTTTTGTTCAGCGTGGCCGTAAGGTTACAATTTCATGTCTACAAATCTAACATTTCAATTCATTTACTGTGGTGCCATTCTCTCATTTGTTTAACATTTGTTAAGCGCATAAAACTTGTAGCTTTGCTTTTATTTTCCTTTATGGAAATAAAATAATTTAACTATATATAATTAAATTATTCATTCGTTGGCACTACCGCCAAAAGTTTGATTACAAAATAGCACATGCTAGACACGAAAAACTACTAGAAGCAGTGAAAATACTGCTACTCGCAGTTAAATGCTCATTAAAAAAATACTTGATCGCAATTAAAGTTGAATTAAAAATACAAAACAAGGCGCTGAAGTTTTAGTCCGTAATGGTTAAGGGAAAAAATTATTTCCGCAATTGCAAGTACCTCTACATTGATGGGAACAGTGATGCATTTCATATAACTACGAGGAAAGTTTGAAAAGTCACGGACTTATTGATCAGCCCTCGTATGACTTAAGCACTTTTTCCTTTTTGCCACAGATTTTATAGAATAATAGCGGAATTCACAGTTGACCTTGTAGATCTTTTACATCTTGCAGCTTTGGTTAAATTGTTGTTGCTTTGCTTTAAATTTACCAAGACTTCCCAAAGCTGCACTATGTAAAACATATACAAGGCCAACTGTGATATCCGCTAATGTTTTTAAGGATTTCACAAGGCTTACAAATATAATTACACTGCACAACAAAAGAAAAATAATAAGCTTCTAACAACTGAGCTAAAGTATATTGGCAAAAATATGCATGTATTAAGGTTTTTAAAGTTAACCCTGCAGTCGGCGTAGCTAGCGAATGTCTAACTATTTCGTTAACTATCAATCGTTACCACTAACTACCAGCCTAACTACTAGCAATGCAAAAGACTGACGATTTTAACATGTAGATGAGATTGACGGTAGTGAATTGCCACCATATGCATAACCCTTCGTCAGTGACTTCGCTAATGAATACAATTAATTTTTCTGTTGATAAAACAAATACTTATTCTCCTTTATCGGGAATAAAAGGCGAACATTTTGATCACGTAAAAAAAAAATGGTGGACAAAATTAAGGAATAATAACGCAACCATTGGCGATAACAATTTTAGGGAAAGGGAACGCATTTCACGGAAACTAAAGGGTGTTTTTTTGGAGGTATAGAACTTCGAATTGAAATAAAACACAAGAAAATCGTTTTAATGTCCATCAATTTGGCTTTATTGGAAGGATAATTTTATGCCATTAACGTTTAAATATGATTTCGGGCATGTGGCCGCCGCGGCTGGCTAGAATAAAGCCAATTCTACAGGTCCAATTTTCAACCACTTTTTCGAGCATATGGGGCCGTATGTTGGCAATAACGCCACGAATGTTGGCTTCCAAGTCCCCTAACGTTTCTGGTTTGTTGGCGTAGACGAGCGACTTCACATATCCCCAAAGAAAATAATCCAATGGTGTCAAATCACACGATCTTGGTGGCCAATCCATGGTTAACCGAATTAATTGCTCTGATGGACGATTATGTCGACCATAAAATGGACGGAGCTTGCGGTAAACTTTGCGAACTGAACAATTATTTTCGAAATAAATTTGCACGATTTGCAAGCGTTGTTCTTTTGTCAACCTGTTCATGATGAAATGGCAAACCAAACTAAATATCAATCACTTGACAGCTGACAAAATGGCCGCCAGTTAAAAAAGTGATGCCAACTTAAAGTTCTATACCTCAATAAAAAACACCCAATATAATCCCCGATAGGGGCGATTAATATATTTTTCAATTAATTGTTCTTTTTCTTTTTTGTGCAACGTTTTAATTGAATTCTGCTGCTGATTTTAACTTTCTAAAAGAAAAGCACTTTTTTCACTAAAAATTACATGTTCGCTGACCACGAACTTCCAATTGTAATTGACGCTATCACAAAATCAAAACAATTGTGTACTTAAAATAATTTTTTTCTTGGTGATTTTCTTTGGAATAACAGCACAATTTTTTTCCAGTAGCAAAAAAAATGTCTTTGAGGTTATAGGCATTAACATACCCATGAGTGAGAGAGTCAAAAGGCGAACTCTTGCATTACTTTTGGCTAGTGTTGTAGATAGTCGATTTTTCGGTAGGGAAATACCTAAAGATTTTGAGTCAATTTCTACTTTTATAACTTTTATTACACATACGTAATAGAAGAGTATACATATTAGAAGGGAGTTTGTTCTAAGGATCGTCATCATACTTTTAAATAATTTTGTTTTAAAACACTTTTATGCAACATTTTTACCCTCTACTAATCTTACGAAAAGGTAGGAAGAAGCCTTTAATTAGGGAATCACTGACTCTTGCCCTTCACTAATGCGACCATAATTTCATTTGTAGCCGTTTGGCAAAAGGTGTAAGGAATTCTCATGTTAACTGGAATTCTTTTTCCCTAGTTTGAAACAAAGTAAATAGAAATGAAATTTACAAAAATTAACAAATTCCACACAACAAATACATACATATATTACATTAAGCGAGGAAAATTCCTTTAAAATTTCTTTATTTGTGTTTAAATTTTACATCTCTTACAAGCAATTGCTGTGCAAGCAAAATATGTAAAGACATTTGTTGCAATTGCAACCAGCCAGTTTAGTTAGTCAGCGGCCCAGACACTAGCACACAAGCATTCCAACCTTAAGCAAAAAATTAATTATAGAAAAGCATTTATTTTATTTTATTTATTCTTTTCCTTTTTTCAAAAAACACAAAAAGGTTTTCAATGTTTACTTAAGTATTTTTAATTGTTTCTAAACATAATAATCATTTGTTATTTCTGGTGGTATTTTTTATTACCACTTTTTTTTCTTTTGCCCCTGAGTGGCAAATATGAAACAAATAATAGTTTTCTCTGTACGATTGTGTGAAACATGTTGTTAACGAGGCGCAAGATTTTGTTTAGCCAATTCCCACTCTCAGCTGATTGTGATTAATTGTTACGGCAAAACGAAAGCATAATTAAGTTTGAGTATTTGTTTTTTTTTTCATTCAAGTAACTAAATACTTCGAGAATAAATATTTATGTTTTATATGTTTGTATTTTTATGCAAGTATTTGGCCTTTAGTTTCTGCTTATAAATCAAAATATAATTACAATTTGTGAGTGGCGAGCGTTTTTATGAAAAAATATTTATTTACTTTGCAAATGAATTGAATTGTTTATGACAAAATTCGGAATAAAACATAATTGAAAGGGAGGAATAAATTAACTCGATGGTTACAGCAATAAATAGATTTCGTTGCCAATATCATTTTAAAATCAACAGTTCAGGAAATAAAACGATTGTTTACATTGGGAATAACTATCAGTAAAGGTTGTTAAGAAGATTTAATAAAATACGGAGACACTGACTCAGAATGAACAGAGTTGAGTTAATAACATTTAAGCTGAAGCATTCTCAGTCACTATCACCAGCACCATCAACCTCACCATCACCATCACTATCACCATGACCATCACCACCACCATCACCATCACTATAACTATCAGTAGCACTATCACCATCACTACCACTTTCATTATAACGATCACTCACTATCACTATCAACATCACTATGATTGTCTTTATCGCTGTCACTATCGCTGTCACTATAAATCAGGCTCGTCTAAAATGAAAACAAAAATTATAGCTGAGTCTCAATGGAATCTACAAACATAAGAACAATTCTATGAAAGTACGACTAATCTGTGTAGAAAATTTGTCTATAAAACTTCATAAAAAAAATTTTGCATACATATTTTTTTAATTTAAAAAAATTGCTTTTAAAAATACGTAAAAAATTGTGCTATAAAAAATTTATAATAAAGTTTGCTATAGAAATTAAGACAAAAAATTTTCAGTGAAAATTCGTCAAAAGCCTTTTATGATTTATAAAATCATAAAAAACAAAACTCGTTGAAAAAGCTTTTATAAAAAAGTTGCAGAATATTATAAAAAAAAATTTGTCTACAAATATTCATATACAAAATTCGCCAAAAAGTTGCTGATAATAAATATTTTGTCTCTAGAAAATAAGTCGAAACAAATTTCTAGAGAAAATTAGTCCAAAACATTTCTCTAATAAAATTCATCGACAAAATATCTTTAGAGAATTCGTGGAATAAATAAATGATCATCAAAACTCATCGAAAATTTTTCTAGAAATGTGTGGAAAAACTTTTTATAGCAAATAAGTTGTTGAATATTCAAACAAACTTTTTTATACAAAATTCATAAAGTTGCCTATGGCAGATTCGTCAAAACCATTCAAAAACTTCTCTAGAAAATAAATTGAAAAACTTTTTCTATAAAATTAATCAAAAATATATCTATAAAAACTCGTCGAAAAATTTTTATAAAAATTTTCTAAGAGTTCATCAAAAAAAATTTCTATAAAAAATGTGTCCAAAATTTTTTTTTCTAAAAATTCGTGTTCTTCTATAGAATGAGTTAGATAATTAGTAAAAAAAAAATTTCTAGACAAAATAAAAAAAAATTCTCTAATAGAATCCAATGAAACAAAATTCTATAGAAAATTCGTCGAAAAATTGGTTACAAAAACTCGGTGAAAAATGTTGTATAGATGCATCTTATAACTTTTACAAAAAATTAGGCCCGAAATATTTTAAGAAAATTTATATAAAACATTTCCATATTTTCCAAATTCACCATAAAATTGCTTATAGCAAATTCGTCAAAAAAAGTTTTTATGGAAAATTAGTCGAAAAAAATTTCTATAGAAAACACATAAAAAAACTTTCTTTACAAAATTAATCAAAACATATGTATAGAAAATTCGTTAAATTTTTTTTAATTCTCTATAAAATTCATCGAACAATTTCTATAAAAAACTCGTCAAATTTTTTTTTAAATTTCTAGTTTTTATAGAAAAGGAACATAGAATATTTTCAAAACATTTTTGGAAGAACTTTCTGATAAAAAAAAACTCACCAAAAACTCTGTAACATAAATCGAAAAAATATCTTTAGAAAATTCGTTAATTATTTTTTTAAATCCTCTATTAAATTTATCAAACAATTTCTATAGAAAACTCGTCGAAATTTTTTTTGCAAAATGTCTTTTTTTTATAGAAAACAAATCATAAAATATTTTCAGAAAATTTGTCGAAGAACTTTCTGATAAAAAAAACTCGCCAAAAGGTTGCTTATGGCAATTTCGTTAAAAACATTTTTTTTTTGTTTGAAAATTAGTCAAAAAGAATGTTTATAGAAAATAAGTCGAAAAACTTACTCGGTAACATAAATCGAAAAAATGTCTACAGTGAAGTCGTCAACAAAAAATTTTTATAAAAGTTCGTCGATAAATGTTCTAAAGAAAATTAGTATAAAAATTTAATCAAGAAAATTTTTTAAAATATTTGTAAGAGAAAATTACATTTATTAAATTATTTAATAGTTTGCTATGTGAAAAAATTTTTGATAAAAAAAGAGTCGTACGCAAATTTACTTTAAAAAAAATCGTCGAAAAAATTCTTACGGAAAACTAGTCAACAAAAAATAGAAAATCAGTCGAAAATCTTTCTTTATAAAGTAAATCAAAAATTTTCTATAGAAAATTCGTAGAAGAATTTTTTTTTTAATTTTATCTAAAAATTATCTAAAGGAAACTCGTACAAATAAAAGAATTAATAAAAAAAAATTCTGCAGACAATTTGCTGAAACATTTGGCATAAGAAATTGTTCTTTAATTTGAAATTTAAAATTTTTCTATGTAAAGAATTTTCTGTAAAAAAATTGGTATAGTTTCTATAAAAAATATTCGTCGAAAAATTATCTACAAAAAATTGGAAAAAAATTTTAAGGCAAATTTTTAAAAAGTGTTTCTTAGAAAAATCTTTGGAAAATTTGTTATAAAAAATTATCCGAAAAATTTATTGTAAAAAATTCTTTTAAAAATTTATTGTGAAATTTTTTTTAAAACACAGAAGTAGTAAAACAAAAATACAGGAATCATTTGGCCTTGCAGGCCATCGCTAACACATCCCGCTAAGCTGCGCATTATGGTAAAATGTTGGATATCCGATTTTTTTTTCTAAAAAATTTTATAAAAATTTTTCTTCGCAAATTAGTAAACATGTTTTTTTTAATTTTGCTAAAAAAAAAACTTGTCTAGATCATGCGCATAAATATGACCATAAAAACTTTATTCTAAAAATTTTGTAGAAACTTCTTCAACGAAGTACTTTTTGAATTCTCACATAAATTAACACTTTGCACATAGTATAGAAATCACAGTTAAATTGATAAAAAAAAAGATTCATAATATTATTGTTGCTAGCAAAACTAATGAATATTCATATTTTATGCTTAAAATGTTTGTATTTTTGTGCATTATTAGTAAACCGCCGACCCAGATGCGTTAAATTGCTTTTGTTAATAATTAAAACGGCTTAAAATGTTTTACATTCTGGCATGATAATGAAAGATTGCTTATCTCTCATAAGTACATTTCAATCAGAACAACGCAGCATTTTATATTGCTCCATGCAATTATGAAATCTGCAAGCTATCTAATATTAAATCTTCTATGGGGTGAAGGAAAAAAAAACAATTTCGTAGGAAAGTTTTGTTAGATATTTAGCAACATTGTACTGGCTATAAAGATGATAAGCTTTTAAATAAAACTATAACAGCAAAATTGAAGTTGTAATAATATTCGCTTTAGAATACTACAAAATAATGCAGAGCAAAATCTTAAACGCGATCACAAAGTTTCTTTAAATTATTCACAATCCAACTATGAACTAAGCAACAAGCCAACCTTTCAAATTAAATTGAAATAGCGTGAAGATTCTTCACAAAGAGTGAGAAAGATAATGTTCACAGACAGAAATTTTTATATAAAAAAAAATTTTGTTTAAATTAATTTATGACGGCTTCTTATATTTTCTATACCATCTTTATATTTTCATAAAAGAACTAAAAAGGCAAATAATTAAGTACATAAATTAGGTAAACAGTTTTGTTAAATTTTTTACTATTTTCTGAACATTGTTTTCTGAGCCAAGTCTGCACAGCAAAAATTAATAAATTTCAATACAAAGTTGAGGAAATAAGTACTCGTAGCACGCTACAAAGTTGAAGATACATGTACTATATTGTAATAATTCCCAAAGACTGGAAAATCAGATACTTTTCTTTATGTTATGCATTTTTTTTTTTTTAACTTTTGTCTTTGATGCTGGGCTAGTTGTTCATAACTCGATTGGAAATTATTATAAACAAAAATTAAAAATTTTAAGAAACCCCGGCATACAGACGCAACGGCTGGACAAATTTTCTTCAAGTATAAGCGAAAAGATATAATCAAGCCAAGTCAAGATCAAGTCACGGTTTAGCGTTTGGAAGCTACGACGTCAAAGACAAACATACGAGTATTCACCAGAATATATCTAGAAAAGATGTGATATCTTCTAAACTGCTAGACCGATTTTCTTCAAGCGAAGCTAAAAACACTCTCGATCAGGTCACAGGTCACAGGCGTTTGGCCTGTACATGGATTCGTACATACACATAGATACACAGACACACACTACAAACGTATCCCTGCAGGAAATGCGAATAGTTAAATTGTAATGATTTACTAGTGACATTGTCTATAGTACTACTGACCAGGTGTGCAGACATTAGCTTGTCATTGAAAATGCACCACTAGACTGTAGCAATACTGACTAAGTAGTTCTTTTGGGACCACATGGAGACATTGGCACCAAAGATTCACCAGTAAATTTAAGAAGCTCTCGTCTACAATATCGATATTTCCTCCCTCGATGTAAAATTGTAGCGATTTGCTAGTCACATTGTCAATAGTACTACTGACTAGGTGTACCCCAGCCAATGTAATCGCCTATTGACATATAACATAGGGTTGTCGTTGAAAATCTACCAGTAGACTTTAGCACTATTCTTTTATGAACATATGGAGACATTTGTACCAAAGATTCACTAGTACATGTTAGTGAGTCTTGTCAACAATTTTGTAAGGGTTGGGGCAACAAACTTAAATACATACTTACATATGTATTTTTTTTTAAATTATTGCACAACATAATTAAAAAGAAAAACAAACTATTGACACGTTCATTGACAATGTAACCAGGAAGACAATAGAACTATTGCCTCTAACGTGTCTCTACTCGCGCAATTGTCGCTAGAGAAAATAGTGTCGACATGGAGACATATGGTTCTAGGCTGACTAGAGGGTATGTACACACATTCATACATACGTACAGATATAAATAAATAAGTAATACTCGTATATTGAACTTACATTTTCTTTTGCTTCGCTTTTTCTAAAGGGTCCGCCAGATAACTTTTTTTTTGAAGACAGGGCGCAAAACATCGAGTGTAGCTTCGGCTGTGTGGCACGTGGCGCCGTGCTGTTGAAACCAAATGTTGCCAATATCCTCCTCTTCAATTTTTGTGAACAAAAATTCGTTCAACATGGCCCGATAACGATCGCCATTGATTGTAACGGCCACTCCTTGCTCATTTTCGAACAAAAATGGCCCAATTATGCCTCTGGACCAAAATCCGCACCAAACAGTGACTCGTTTTGGGTGCGTCGGCTTTTCAATATATGCGTGCGGGTTTTCTGTGCCCCAAATGCGACAACTTTGCTTGTTTAAATACCCGCCAAGATCAAAATGAGCTTCAGCTGAAAAGATGATCAGCATCTTCTGTAAGTCGATCGCAGGCCCACTTGGCGAAGCGAAAACACAACATATTCGTTCAGCGGAAGGATAAAACTAATTATCTGCCAAATCAGACATGAGCTAAGTGTTACCATTCACGAAATAAGCACTAGTTGAAAAAAACGTTAGATGGCGGACGCTTTATCTTAAAAGTTATTTCAAATGCCTTTTTTAGAAATTTCGATATGTGTTATTCGAAATTGAATGAAAAAATCTCAAAAATGTAACAACTAGTACGTTCGAGTAATAACTCGTCGTAATCGCATGCGGATATTAGGCCCCTGATTTCAGTTCTGAGAATTTATATGAAAGACCACCTTCGTTCGGATTAAATGCAGAAGCTCTGAGATCCATACTCAATGTATTCGTTCAGTTCGGAAAATATTACAAAAATTTTAAGTATTTGTGCTTCGAATAATGGATTTAGGACTACAAGAGAAAAGCCATTCAAATGCCACACTCCAGATGAAACTTCCTGAAAATATTTTTTGCTTAGCACGACTCTTATGTATTATGAATTTACTATCACTACCCAGTAAACAATTTTCATGTTTTTTGAAGCAATAAGGGAATAAAGCGCATCACAACTCGCTTTAAAATATGAGCTGTTTAGAAGCAGTGAACATATATGAAGCAAACTATAGGAAAAAAGTTAATTTAACAGCGCCACAATAATGCAGGTTTTAAAGCCAGAAATTTTACTAATGTAATCTTGAAAAGCGCTTTTTAAATAAGTAAATACATTTGTATTATTAATCCTTTAAAGAGCGCTTGAGATAACTGCTATATTTGCATGTTCTATCATATTAAAAAAAGCGCTTTTGTGAGCAAAAAATGTAGTACTCCAAACCGGGAACTCGCCATACAAAAATCAGCAGCCATATCAGCAGGTTTGTCAGCTCTACTTTTACTCCCTCATAGTAAAAACCTGCTTTATTTGCAGCAATTTTTTTGCTGGGTAAGTTTATGTTCGACACTGGTCGGCCCTAGTATTATATTTAGATTTAAGATTTGAATACTTATTTTCAGTTAATTTTTGAACATACAATAAATAAATATGTATATGTATTAAAAAAAATCATGCGAAAAGTCAACCCAGCAAAAAAGTTTGCCTACTAGAATGCAAAAAAGTGTATATACTCTGCAGTCGTAAGTGCTTACAATTTAACTGAATAACCCATTATTTTTGTTTGAGAAGTTCAAAAAGTATGCGGTACTCTATCTATACTTTTGGCCTACAAATATCCAAATGTTAATAGATTACTGATTGATTGCCTAAAAGTATTCAAAATTTAATGGGTTATTTTTTGCTTACAAATATGCAAAATTTGTTGGATTACTTTTTGCTTAAAATTTTGTAATAAAAATAAATTTTTCTCTAGATATATTTCATTATTAACTGGAAAGTACTACAATAAGTAATTTCACGTGATGAAATAAATAATTTGATATTTTATTCATAACAGGACAGTCATTATAATACGCATAAAATAATTAGATAAATAAGTACCACTCATTACTTTGTAAGCCATTAAGAGAGTACTACCCATTATAAAATCTTGTAAATTTTTTGCTGGGAAGTATCAAATAACCATCGAAAACTATAACAGATTTGCAAACATCCCCTTTTTTTACACACTATCAAAAGCTGCAAAAAAGACTTAAGAAGTTTGCTTGAGATGTGTTTTGATTAGAGAAAATGAACGGTTTATTTAATTTTTAGTTCTATCGATGTTTTCACTTTGAGCTCAATTTTCACGGAGCACAAAACTTCATCCCGTTCTAGCAGAATATTTTTAATGTACATTGAATGCGTCTTAATATGAATTCACATAAAGAAGTGCGTTGCAATAAACACTAAATCAAGTAACATGAAGCGCCAGTTATTAACGTGCTATTATCTCGTCTTTTTTATGTTCTTATTACTAAAATGTTCCCCTTATTACGATTTTGGGAGCATTCAACATCAACATAATCTTCTAGCCTGACAGACATACGCATTTATGCTTTTAGCAATTATTCGGTTTAATTATTGAGACCATCGTAGACGGACGCTGCACATGCAACAATATAAGAAAGGCAAATAAGAATGCAAATGTATGATAAATATGAATATGTTTACCTGCCACATACGAATATGGATATAATAAGTGCAGGAATAAGTAGCTTTCGTTTTGATCGTCATGTACAACTTAGTGTTGAAAATAGTGCTGCCATGGTTTTTGTTTTTATCAGAGAAAATTATGCAACATATAATATCGTGATTCCAAAGCCGGGCAAAGATTTTACTAAGGCTGAGTCATATAGGCCAATAAGTTTACAACAACAACAATGTCAAATGTCTGCAAAAAGCTACTCACGATAAAATTGTGCCCAATTCTAACTGATAATGGGTGCATACCGGACCATCAATTTGGTTTTAGAAGTCAGCATAGCACCATTGAACAAACGCATAGATTGGTTCAATTTATAGGGTGTTTTTTTAACCTAGATAGAACTTTAAATTGTAAAAAGTAACACAAAAAATTAAATTTTGATAAAACATTTTTTTTTATTTGTTTCAGTATACTCTGACAAATCATCATGAATAGACTCACGCTTGAAATTATCCAAATTTACTTTGAAAATCAGTCGTCGATTCGCGCAACTTATAGACGACTTCGTCATTTTTATGGCGTAAATAATCGTCCATCTGAACAGCCATTCGTCGAACTGTGGATAGATTTCGTACCACATACTCTCTAGAGGATGCAATAACACCAACACGTCGAAGGAATGTGCGTAGTGAAGAGAATATCGCCGCTGTAAACGAAAGTGTGGAAGAAGATCCAATTGTTCGTGTTATTCGTGACATACGGCCAGCAGTGCTGGAAAAAGTGGCCCAAAATTGGACGTCCAGAATGCGCTTCGTCAAGAACAGCCGCGGTGCCCATATGCCCGAAATCATTTTCAAATGTTAATGTCACGTATTGATCTTTCGAATAAAAAAAAAATTTTGATTACAATTTAATTTTTTGTGTTATTTTTTACAATTTCAAGTTATATCGGGCTTAAAAAAACACCCTATATAAGAAGAACATTTGAAGAAAATAAGTATTGTTTTGCCCTCTTCATTGATGTTTCTCAGGCATCTGATAAAGTGTGGCATGAAGGCCTAATCTTAAAATTGAACAAATATCTACCAATAAACATTCTACGGGCCATTTTCACAACGATACAAAAGTATACTTTAAGAGTTTTAAAACTAGTATTTCAATACAAAATACTGGTTTTAAATTCTTAAAGTTTACTTTTGTATCGTTGTGAAAATGGCCCTAAAACTTTTGGAAAGTTATATTCTTGCCCAGCAGTTCATTGTTGTTGGAAGGAAATTTTACGAGTATGCCCGAAACTATCTCAGCCGATGTTTCACAGGGGAGTATACTGGGACCAGTTTTGTATTTGATTTATACCTGTGATATGCCCGTGAGCAGTTATATCCACACTTCTACATTTTCCGATGGTACAGCCTGCCTTAGTATGCATGAAGGCACTTACGAGGCATCCCGACATCTTTAGGAACGTAATATGTTCCTAAACTTATGGCGAATAAAAGTAAACGACCAGAATTATGCTCAGGTAACATTTACCCTACGAAGAGATACTTGTTCCCCCCTTCGAATCAACAATCAAGTTGTTCCTCAACAGTCACAGGTGAAATACCTTAGTGTGCACCTTGATCGACGGCTGACTTGGAAACACTACATTGACTCTAAGCTAACACAAATGAAACTAAAATTAACTGAGATACATTGGCTGATTGGTAGAAATTCAACCCTCAGTCTAGATTGTAAACTCTTACGGTCTAGTTCATAAAAAAATATTTTAGGTTTATTACAGGTTTATTTGACAAATTTCCCATAGAAATATGTCAAATAAGCGCTTAATAAACCTGAATTATTTTTCATGAATAAGGCAGTTAATATACAAGTCGCTTTTGAAACCCATATTGTGCTGCGGAATTCAGCTATGGGTCACTGCTTCAGCTTCAAATGTAGAGAGAATCCAACGAAGGCAAAACAAAATTTTAAGGTTAATAACATCGGTTCGATGATACATAAGAATCTCAAATTTACATCGTGATTTAAATATGAAACAAGTGACTGAAGAAATTGCGTAATACACAGGCAAATATTTAAGAAAACTCGAGTCCCATCCTAATCCCCTTGCTCGTAATATCTTGAATTTTACGGATACATCCGCTCTTTTTTAAACTTCGAAAGTGTTGCACATATAGGAAAACGGTATAGAAACAGATTAGAGAAATTGTAATTCTTAATTTTTCTAAATTTGTTTCATCAAAATCGGACAAGTGAAAAAGAAAAAATTTAAAAGGTCATAAAAAAAACTGACACATACGAACGCCAAACCCTTTGTGGGTTATACTATACTGACCTAGTACCATCACCCTGACTTGGAATTTCTCACCCCCCAGATTGGCTGTTGTACTGTGTAATTATATGTAGACTTAAGATTTAAATACTTATTGTTAGTTCAGTATTGAAGATACAATAAATAAATATCAGTGTAAAAAATAAAAAAAATTATAATATCCTCGGCTTTGTAATCAATTTAGAGTGCACATCTGCTAACTCACTTCAACCAAATTTTAAAGGAGAGTCAAATAACTATGAACATTTTTTTCGACACGTAGAGTTTCAAGTTAAAATAAATATTCTATCCAGTCGATGCGGCGTCTTTTTCTCTTTCGAACTGCATTAAAATGTCATGTGTTATAAAATGTGGATTTGGCAGGTTTACACTCCAAGCCGACGATATGTAAAATATAAATAAATATCAATAAAGAAAGCTTAGAGAAACTTAAGCATCTGGCAACACTGCTTATTACATGAAAGGTTAAAATTGCTCGTGTTGTCAGTAGAAGCGGACTTGTTGGCTAACAGTTCTTTTGCATGTTACATCATTCAACCCATTAGAATTCATGTAATATCTTATTTACTATTCGTTATTCTCTCATTTTTGTTTGTTTTTGTAAATTTTTGTTGTTTGTTACTTTGCTGTTTTGCTGTAGGTGCTAAATGTAGATCATGGACGTGAGGTACATACATACTTACATACGTGTGCGTAATTAAAAGCAAAAATAACAATTTTTCAGTTAAGCTATAAACAAGTGTTAAGGCGTTATTTAAAAATATTTTTCCGCAATAGTCGGTCGGCACCCAATAATAGTTAAGTCTATTAGAAAAGAATGTTTATGAAGCTCATGTAAAGTCAAACCAGCAAATTAAAAAATTCATTTCGTTTCTCTTCAAGCGTGATATGTATGAACAAATGCAGAATTTTACTAAAAAAAATCATATATAAATAGTAAGCACAAAATGGAGACTTCGACATGAAAAATCTGACTTTCATACAAGAATTTAAAACTAGCCCGAGAGCTTGCTGAAGGGTTAACTGTCACACCGACTGTCATAATGCGCTCAGTATGACAGTTATGACATTTATGATCAGTATACTCTTTCAAATCATCATAAATCGATATGCGCTTAAACAACGCTTCCAAACTATTCAGGTTTATTTTAAAAATGAATCATAAATTCGGGAAACTTATAGACGATTTTGTGATTTTTACACCGCACATAGTGCTTCATCTGAGCAAGGCACCCCACGAGCTGTGTATAGATTTTATACCACATACTATCAAAATGTTGCAATCAGTAAAGAGAATTGGAAATCTTGATTTAGTGCTGGATCTGTTTCCAAATAGTGCCAAAATCACTTGAATAGTGCCAATGATTTAGTAAACTTTATTTATTTATTAAATGTTACAAATACAATTACAAATTATATCATAACTTTAATTTAAACGAGAATAGTAACAAAGACCTTCACTCGTTGTAGTGAAACAGACCAGAGTCTATGGTGGGAATCGAACCCACTACATCCACAGTGATAGGCTAGCACACTACTCACTACCCTACCGAAGGCTAAACTAATTTTTATAAAAACTTGTATTTTGCTTGACGCCAATTGTATTTTCAAAATGTTTTCAACGCATAAAAAATAATGTTAATATGTAGACGCTCCGTTAACAATGTCACCAAAATAGTCCACGAAAGTGGTGGCTTGGGGACACTTAACCCCGCGCTTCCTTCAGGGACGTTTGCGAAAAGTTGGCCAACTGGTTAATCCTGAACAGACACTTCAGATCCCTTATTGCACCTACAAAAATACACCGTTTGGTGTGTGGGAACATCTGAAATCACTGGTTCATGCTGCTAAATCAGCAACCAGTGACGTGCCAAGATAGTTGGTCTTATTCGTAACATACCAGCCAGCAATGCTCGAAAAAGTCGCCCAAAATTGGACGTCCAGAATGCACTTCGTCAAGAATAATACACGAAAATCCCTATTGGGATTAAAAAATCAAAACTTAAAAAACCTGAGCTCAGAATTCGTTAAAATAGTTTAATTATTATGGTTTGAACTTTAATTGTTTCTATAGTTATGATTTAATTAAACTAAAGTTCGCATCGCTCTCTGAGTCAAATTACATGTGATAATTTTTAAGGGAATAAATAACACCAAAGTTAATTTTAAATATTCTGACAAACATTAGCAGAACGGAACAACTAGCTGTTTTCGAAGTCCGCAACGCCCTCATCATCAGCGTGCTTTGTGTTGGGTCCACTGTGTGTGGTGGTGAATTGTTTTGATTCATCGTATTACAATTTATTGAAAGTTTTTTAGTAATGAAAGCTCAATTTTAACATCTCTAATTTATAACAGTCTTGCCAGTGTCATTTATTCTTTTGTTTAATTTTGTTTCACTAAGAACAAACTTTTTTGACTGAGAGTCAGTTGAGTTGGCATTGTTATTGCCATTCACAACTAAAATAATAGTTGTTCTTGTAGTTGTCTTGTCCCATAACAAATTCAAGTAAATGTTAGTTGGGATTCGCAAGACTGTAATATAAATGGATTGTGTCAAAGTTGTGTTGACTCTCAGACAACCAAAATGAGTTGAGTTGAGAACGGCAATAGGGGCGCTATTTAACTGAACGTAAGGTATTTATTTTGAAAGTAAGCCCAGTTTTTTAGGGATTTTTTTAAATTTTTTAGTGCCAATATTAAATTTTAAGGTAAGTGGTCTTCAAATATCAGACTTCATTCATTACAAGAGCTAAGCTTTAGTTGGTTAGAATTACGCATATATATTGCATTAATAAATTTTTAAAGGTGTGGCCCGCCCTGCTTTTTCGGCACAATATTATGTCATTCCAAGAGCCTAAAGTGTTTGCGAAGTTTCGTGATAAGCCTATAAGTTCACCTCCATGTAATATAAGCATCAATTGAATAGAAGGGCGCGATATGTAATATTCATTTTAAATAAGCGTCCTTCCGCCTATTTTTTCGTAGCAGTCGAACATAGAATTAAAAAAAGCTTTTAGTGGGAATGGTACCGCATACTTTTGTGGCAATTGGACTAAGTGCACTATACCCTCTTAGAGAAAAATAAATTGAGACAATTTTTAATTTTTAGGTGAACTATAGTGAATTTGAAATTAGTGAACTTAACCCCGACTAAGAAATTATTTCTGAGAAAAATAAATATTTGAAATCGGTCTACAAATGAAGTAGTTATAAAAAAAAATTTAGACTGTCTTCATACTTTTTTTTATAAACAAAAACAAATAATCTTCACCTTTGGCAACGCTGCTTCTCATTCAGTTCTACCGTCATGCAATTACAAAATTATTTTCCTTACTGCCACTATTGTTCAACCTTTTATAGTTTTAATGAAAACGTTACAGCCGACCTGTCTGAGTCTAGTCGAAAATATTTTTAGTGTTAAAATTAAAACACTGCGATTGTAAGGCTTTTAGCGCAACATTCCTCAATTAACTTCGCATCAAACTTAAATTGAGTTTTTCATCATTTTCTGAATTTTCTTGATGTTGCATTTTGCAGCCAAACTGCATTGACGCACGCACATTTATTAACAATTTCAACTGCTGCCTATGAATGTTGCAGTTGTTGCTGCTGCTCAAAAGCTTATTATCATTCAACATTGGGGTAGTGGTGAGACTTCTGCCATTTGCTACTGTTGTTGCCGTAATTTTTATTTTTATTCTTTTCATGGAAGAAGCAGCGAAAAAAAATCGTGAATAATTGCAAAAACTTGCAAATTTTCATTTAATTAAAATCCTTAATCAGCACAAAGTCATAAATTAAAATAAAAATATAAAAAAAAAATATTTTCAGTTTTCTGTTGCTAAATGTTGGAAAATAAAAGAGGCGTATTTTTCTGTTTGTGTTCTCTATTCGTTTTATTATATTTTTTCCATTTAAGTTACACGAAACTGGTTGAAGAAATTCAAGTTGTTAAAATAATAATTCTATTCCATTTAAGTTCTACCTCATTATGATAGGACGATAACAGTACGATGGGTTAGAATAAAAAATGCTGCTGCCGCTGACTTAGTTTGAATATTTTCCATAAGCTACTTGCTTTATTAAATAACGTATGTGTATGCGTGTACTTGTGTGTATGTGTGTTTGCTGGGTTACGCATTCAAGTAACTGCCAATCTTTCCACGTCAAAAATATAGCTGCCAGCTGATTTTGTTATAAAAGCTAACAAGAGTACAAATAAAAAACAACAAATGTAATAATTTCACGTTGCATGTGCGCGCAACTAAATTAAATGTATTAAACTTGTTTAAAACAAACGAAGATAAATTCTCTTCCGTCCGCCCAAAAATTTAACGATTCGCCTCCCTTTAACACATTTAATTTTATATTTTTGCATCAGCGCTCAGTTCGGGGGAATCGACTCACTTCCATTTAATTTATTTGAAATTTTATTTATTTAAGGGAATAAATGAGAGAAAAAAGGAAACTAATTAATCAATTAGAATTAACTTCTTGCAACAAGTTTTTTAAATTCTTTTTTTTCATATTTTTTTTTATCAAATTGGAAATTGTAATTCAGGAAATGCCGTGCATACAGCTCATAAATTCTTGTCGATTAAAAATTTAGGGAATTGTCAGTCTTACTCCATACCGGTTTGTTTGTAACAACCTTTAAGAATAATAAAATAACTCAAATATCCAATTCTTTTAGCTTTTAGCTCTCTGCCTTTTGAGGCCGTCGGAATCTATTTGAACTGCTATTCGACAAAACATGTCCGTATGAATATACATAATAAGTACGTATTTTTCAGATACACAATTTATTTTCCATAAGGAAATTTCAATGATGTCGAACGTGACCGTCGTACAAATTTCCAGAGAAAAGGGTAAAGGTTCCAGTGAAATGCACATAGGATCCAATAATTATTATATATTATATTGATTACAATCAATTTTAATGTATTTTTGAGAAACATTTAATATTTAACTGAGCATGTTGCATATTAATGTTGGGGTAAAGTGCGATAAAAAATATTAAAACTCAATCAGCCCAATCATGAATATTCCCACGGAATTTAATACTCACGGAAAATAATTTTCTCTAAAAAATATTCCTCCAATCATAAATTCCTGGGGAACAAAAAAGAGTAATACTTGGCATCACCGTATTACGAAGTCAAGTGGTTTGCTTCCTAGTGGGAAAAGGTAATGAATAGTAAAGGACAAGGTAATGCAAAGCATGTATAATTTTTCATTCCAGAATTCATTACTGTTAACACAGAACATGTCCTAGGAAAGTAATCAATTATTTGAATACGTCCGAGGAATGAATTTGTTAATTCATAACACTCGTCACAAGTAAAAACTATACATTTCTTCTTCTGCAGATGTGGTAATCCATGTACTAATCAATGTGTAATTATTGTGTTTGATCAAATTACCCTCTCGTTTCTAAGGGAATGCATTGTCTTGCTTTGGCAAATAATACATTATTTCTCCCATTGTTTAATTACATAATGCCTACTTTTTCAGCTGGTAATTGTTTGTTGAGAAAATTCGTGCGGGCTGAATATAAAATTTAATAATTCCCCAAAAAAGCATAAATTAAAATCGGATTTTTATTTTGAAAGTAAAAGGAACTTATAGGTCTAAATTAGATCCATAATTGGTGCCAAGTTTGATTTTCGATTTAATCACAGTGGCACGGGACATGTCGCACTAGACATTTATTTCCACCATGATATTTACATTGTTTCTGTTTCTGTTTAAATAAATAAATATACAAATATTTAAAGAATGTTTATTTAGCCCAATAGAAATTACGAAAGATTAACTGTCCAGCGAACTGTCATACTGCGTTCAGTCTTCAACGCTTACGATAAGTCAACTCTAGCAAATAATCTTGAATAGATTAGCGCTTGAACAACGCTACCAAATTATCCAGATTTAGTTTGAAAACCAATCATAATTCCCGAGAGTTATAAATGATTTTGTGATTTTTATTGCGCACATAATGGTTAATCTGGGCAAGGCATCCCACAAACTATGGATTGATTTTATACCACCTGCTCTCTAAATGATGCAATAATACCAACACGCTTAAGGAATAAGCGAACGGAAGAGAATATCGTCGCTGTAAACGAATGTGTGGAGCCTCTGTCCGTCCACTATGTGCAAAACTTTGAACAAAGATCTGGGCCTATACTCATCATATACTATAAGTCGTTCTTTCCCCGATTGAGCTCTAGAGCAGTTGTAAACTGATCCTTCTCACTTCAATTATTTCACTTTTACCTTCACGAAAATGTTTTTCTCTTTGTTTCTTAATTTGTTATTTTGTAATAATATTTCATCTTCCTTGAAATTTTTTCTCCACCTTTTGTAATTCTCTTTTTTATAATTTTTTTGTTTGTTATTTTTGTTCATTTTAATTTAAATAATTTAAAAGTATGTAAAATTTTTTTATTAAAAATTTTTTAAATTAACGCTTATGTTGACGCACGTGACAAAATTTATGTATATGGCACGATCTTTATATTTTTCAGCAATTTTATTAGATATCTCTGTTTATAGTGAATATTTGATGAGCTTTCTCCACATGTACTTTCGATGGTCTGATAACAAATGTTTTTCAATGTCGCACGTGACAACGAAATATGTAATTTTGCCAAGCAAATATTTAGATATTTGCACTCGCATAGTTGCTTATGCATTCCTTCTTGACTCTTTGTACCTTGAGAAAATTTTTAGGAAGCAAAAGTCTACAGATAGTGCCTCTATTTAAGAAAGTTTACCAAAACAAAACGAGCAAAAGAAATATCCAAATGCATTCGAATATCACGACACGTTTTATGTACAAATCTAAATTTGTTTATATATTAGTTAAAGTTGATCGTTTCTCTATGAAATTATAATAATAAAAAAGTGTTTTCGTTCATTACATTGCTATATTATATTCTGCGCCAAAACAATTTTTCAGCTCAATCTTCTTTTGAATACCAAAAGGTGGCTTACTCTACTTTTTCTGTTATAGTAGGTAATGCAAGGAATGTATTTATCATCAGAACAGCAACGAAAAAAAATGTAGGTTACACCACTTTTGCGCTGATGGACTCATTTAACCTAATACATACGTATTACAACAGGACGGTCGCTAAATCTATTGTAAAAAGGCATGTCACCCCGTTTACAACCTCAATGCACATACATTATTTTGCAATATTATGAATATTTTTCGATCGGACCCACTGTGCAATTATAAGGGTCATATGGTAAATAACTAGTGGCGTAAGTAAATTTTTGATCATTTGACTTAAGAAGTGACTTCAAATACTCGTTAGTATTGTATTCATTATTCTTATGATAAATTCATCAATGCATAATCAAATGTTAAAACTATTGCTATTTGCTTCAGCTACCGAAAACGTTTACTTTCTCACTTTTCATATCAAATTCGCATTGTCTCACTTTTCTTTTCATGTACGCGATACTTTTAGCGTTTTATTTGTTTTTTTTTTTTTCTAATAAAAGAAATAGTTTTGCTTGGTTACAGTTGAATGTATTGTGATAAATCATACTTGTTTCAAGGTTACGTCTGACCGGAAATTTTTGTTGGTTGGCAACTACAGGGGCTTCTTGTAAACGATACTGGAAAATTAAATGAATACTGAAAAATTTTACTTTTTTTGTTTGTTTTTGCTTGTGTAGGAAAACTAAGTTAAACCTATTAATAGAAAAGTAATTTAACAATGGGTGGTATTGTTAGTTTAACATGATGCTGGCAACGAAGATTAAAAAAGTCATATAATGTGTTGTTAATCAAAAATATTGCAGTAGCAAACTTAAGTCGAAGTAGCAAAAGTCGTAAAATTTTTACTTTTCGCAGCTTTGGCTTTTTCCAATACTTTTGCTTGTGCTTGTGAAAATCAACAACAGTCGCAGTCAAAGCAGAAGCAGCAAACGATTTATGAACAATTGCGCAGTACTTTCAACAGTCGACGATTTCAAAAGCTTGAATTTGAGTCTGTATGCTTTTGTAAGTTCCAAACAGTCACAGTCGAAGAAGCAAAAACTCTTGCTTTTAGAAGCTTTCTGCAAGTTGAGTCAACTATTTTGTTGTGTTTGTCATGTTTTTGTTTGTAAACATCAGACAAGAGGCAAAAACAAAAACCACTTTACTGCGATTGCTTAAAGTTTCTAATAGCAAAAGTTTTTGCTTCTTCGACTGTGACTGTTTGTAACTTCCAAAATCATAAAGACTGATTCTGCTTTTACTTGCGATACTAACTAAAAGCAAAAGCAAATCAAATTCAAACTTTTCAAATCGTCGACTGCTGAAAGTAGTGCCCAATTGGTCATAAATCGTTTTGAGATTTTGCTTCGACTGAAACTGCTGTATTTTTCAAAAGCGAAAGCAGGAGCAAAATCAAATGAAATTAAATTCATTACGAATCACCCCCAAAAGGGGGAGAGATTCGATTAAGAATATTTTATTTATATGGACAAGATGACCGATCATTCTATCACCACCCTAAAATAGGTGCGAGGACATGACCCCTTTACTGGAATCTTAATAGCTATTAGTGTGCCAGATAGGTATCTATACTCCAAGATGTATATATATATATATATATATTTGAAGCATTTGGTAGAGCAAGCTACATAGGAAAATGAGCTGACCTAAAATACAGCGAGACCCTATATTATGAGCAAAGTTTCAAAAAAAAAAAATCGGGTTGGTAGAAACACAAGACATATAATAGTAAATTTTAATGTTTCTCAACTTCGATATTGTGTCATTGCAAAAGCCCAAGGTGTGTAACAGATTGCGAAGCCTAAAAAAGTTATAGGGCGTGCCCCCCCCACACTTTTTTGACAATCAGATCAAATGTAAGCTATACCCTCTTAGACAAAAAAAAAAGAATTTTTAGATCGGTCTAAAAGTTATGGCACTTTGAAGTAACAAATATGAACAGAATAATAAGAACACCTGAACTAATTAAAAACCTAAAAACTAATTTATGATTTGATCACGCTAAAATTCGTATCGCTTTGTAAGCCAAATTACATGTGATAATTATTAATGAACAAATAACACCAAAGCTTATTGTAAATATTCTGACAATTACGTAGAAGAACGGAACAACCGGCTCTTTTTAAAGGGCACTACACCTTCATTATCAGCGATCTTTGTGTTTGGTCCTTTGTGTGTGATATCAGTTGATGTAGATTTCAGCTTTATATACGCAACTTTTATTGCAAACGGAATATGTGAATTTTTTTGATTCATTGTATTGCAATTTGAAAGTAATCGCTTACAAAGCGATACGAAGTTTCATCAAAGCATAAATATATAGAGTTGCAGAAGAAGTAAAGTTTAATACTTCACATTTGTCCTCTCCTCATTATCCTTTTCCATCTTTATAGAGAAAACACATAGTAATTAAAAAATCAAAAACCCGACTGCGACCAATTCTCAACTGTTGAATATCCTAAACGGTCATTCGAAAGGAAAAATCATAAGAGAAACCTAAAGATGATTTTAAAATACCTGTCGAATGATAAGGATTTTGATATACGAGTAGTTCGCCGACTTTTTGTTTTTTTTTTTCGTATTTACAAAATGACGTCTGTTGGCCTCCATATTGAATTTTTACTACTGTCATACCTTTAGTGACACTACCAGGAGGCAAATCGACTGACGTAAGAATCATTAAAATCGGTTCACGCGTTCTGTTTATATAAGGCCGCAAAGGAACACACATACATACATACATACATACGAGTACATAGGCTGATAAACACTGTGTCGCGCAGTCGGGTAAGAAAAGAAGAGAGGTGTCCTAGAACACCCGGTTATAGCTACACTGCTTAAGGGCCACTCCGACTATTATACTTTGTATTCGTATCGATTATTTTTGTTACGAAAATCACGTCCTAACTCTTTTATCGCGCCGTAAATAGCATAGCTATAACAAAATACCTAAATGAGGGATATGATTCTGAAATTGATTTTAAGTTTTCTTATTTTCGGCATTTGGCTTGATGAATATATAGTACATTATTTTAATAGAAGAAAAACTCATTTCCATTCTATGCATTTCTAACAAATGCTGTGGAAGGTTCTATTTCAGTAAAAAATATTAATTAATTTTTTTAATTTAGCAATTGAATGCAAAGTAATTTATTTTTCTGTGTAAGGTGTAATGAGGTCGTATTAACGACATCATTTTCTTTTACTCTTTTTTATTACACCAACCTAAGCCAACAACAGTCATCTATAACCTAAACAATTAACAGAAAACAATTCCATTTAGTGCAATATGTACTTTTCAAATACACCAGCGATGAGCGTAGTGGCTCAAATACCTGCTTTAGAAACTATTTTGTAAAAAATAAAACTTTTATTATTTAGAAAGAAATAAAAGGGCAGTAGTGAATTTTGAACGAAAGTTAGTACCAAATTAACCTTCAGAAGCTTATAAGTTTGTAATTATTTCTGGTGTTTAAGATCAGTTTTGAGCTTTGGCGCTTTCAGACACGTGAATAAAATAGATTTTTATGACATTATTATTATTCTGCAATGTTTTAAACTGTGCATTAGTTGAGATAATAGCTAGAATTTTAAATGCATTCTTGTGTATGCCGATTCACTATGTGATAATGTGCTAAAAACCTATTCGCATTTCACTTTTGCTTATGCAAATCATCACATGAATTTTAAGCATAGAATGTGTTATACCCCCTTTGTGGTAGCACGGCAGCTCGCGATTTTATATTCTCCACAAAACCTAATTGTGGAGTGTTTGGATTCACCACAAAATCTATCAATAGGTATATATGATTCCTGGTTACAATAAATGTAAAGGATGTTCACTGATATTCCCTTTTTGGGATACAGAATCTGCTTTGTTTTGATTTTATATTTCTTTAATAAAATAAAAAATATTAAATGGAACTTTTCAAATTTAACAAAGTTCTTTATTTTTGGGTCCCAAATATAGCAACATCAAAATTTTCTTTGTGTCCCACTTTGCGTCTAAACATACAGGGTGTTTTTTTAGAGGTATAGAACTTCGAATTGAAATAAAACACAAGAAAATCGTTTTAATGTCCATCAATTTGGCTTTATTGGAAGGATAATTTTATGCCATTAACGTTTAAATATGATTTCGGGCATGTGGCCGCCGCGGCTGGCTCGAATAAAGCCAATTCTACAGGTCCAATTTTCAACCACTTTTTCGAGCATATGGGGCCGTATGTTGGCAATAACGCCACGAATGTTGGCTTCCAAGTCCCCTAACGTTTCTGGTTTGTTGGCGTAGACGACCGACTTCACATATCCCCAAAGAAAATAATCCAATGGTGTCAAATCACACGATCTTGGTGGCCAATTGACAGGTCCATTCCGCGAAATTATGCGCTCATCGAATGTTTCCTTCAATAAATCGATTATGACGTGCGTTGTGTGGCATGTAGCGCCGTCTTGTTGGAACCACAACTCATCCACATTCATGCCATCCAATTCGGGAACAAAATAGTCGGTTATCATGGCTCTATACCGGTCTCCATTAACGGTAACTGACTCTCCAGCATTATTTCGGAAGAAGTATGGCCCAATGACTCCACCAGCCCATAGAGCACACCAAACAGTCAGTTTTTGTGGATGTAATGGCGTCTCAAGGGTCTCATGTGGATTCTCTTCACTCCAAATGCGGCAATTTTGCTTGTTGACGTAGCCATTCAACCAAAAATGAGCCTCATCACTGAATAAAATTTTGCGATGAAAATCAGCATCGAGATCAATCTCATTTTCGGCCCATACACCAAAATCACGACGCATTGCATGGTCTCGCGGCTTTAATTCTTGCACAAGCTGGATCTTGTAAGGTCGCAAGCCAAGATCTTTGCGCAAAATCTTCCATAAAGTTGATGGACAAAGCTCCAATTGCTGTGCACGGTGGCGAATCGATTCATTCGGGTCCTCTTCAACACTTTGCTCTACAGCGGCAATTGTTTCTTCGGTGCGCACTGTTCGACGTCTCTGCGGATGCGTATTATCACATAGAGTAAACGTAGTGCGAAAACGATCCATGGTTAACCGAATTAATTGCTCTGATGGACGATTATGTCGACCATAAAATGGACGGAGCTTGCGGTAAACTTCGCGAACTGAACCATTATTTTCGAAATAAATTTGCACGATTTGCAAGCGTTGTTCTTTTGTCAACCTGTTCATGATGAAATGGCAAACCAAACTAAATATTAATCACTTGACAGCTGACAAAATGGCCGCCAGTTAAAAAAGCGATGCCAACTTAAAGTTCTATACCTCAATAAAAAACACCCAATATTATGGAGAGTTACTTCAGTTACCGATTGACGAGACTATACAAATTAAATTGATTAAATTTGATAAATTAATTGCCGCAATATTATATATATTATTGTTATGCAGTTCCTTTTAAACTCCTGTTCACTGGGTTATGTCTCTGTTAGGGAATGTAACAGACAGCCCGTTTATATATATGTATGTATATATTTATAAATATTTGTAGCTATACATACATATATATGAAAATAATACATAATATTTGACTTTTCTATGGCATTTTGTGTCATGTTGAGACACAAGTTTTTTTTATTATATATATTACACATTTAGTTTTGTAGTTATTGCAATTATTATTGTTGTTTTAGCTGTCATTGTTGGCGTAATGTTTATGCTGATGTCAATGGGGATGCGGTTTGTGAATTAGCATTTACCATTCAGTTGAAACCAAAACAAAACATTACTTGTCTGCTCTTTAGTAATAAAACAAATTAGTCGGCAGTTATTTAAAAGAGTATTATTCACATATTTGAGTTTGATTAACTTTTATAGCGACTTTACTAAGGCTTAATGACGTAAACGAATTTTAGTAAAACAAAATTTCGATTTTCATAAACCTTGGACTTTTTACTGAACGAGTACATAGTATCCAAATTTAACATTAAGTACCATTTTGTATGCACGCTCACACCTGCTAAATTTTACAGAATAGTTATTCCAGCCAGCAAATTGGATTAAAAAAAATACTAAAGTAAAATGCTTAACACTGTTATTTTATTTTAGGTGAAAGGGATAGGTTAGGTAAGGGTGGCAGTCAGAATCCCGGATTCACTTGGACCCTTCTGGTCCATTGTGCTACTACGGAGACTCTGCTTATGTGGAGTCCTCCCCATCTAATCAACCAGAGCTCAATATAAAGGTACTAATACATTACATACAGTTCAGCACTGGCAACGTCAGAAAGTTCCCGGAACACAAGAGCGCTCATTGTGGCCATTCTGTTTTCACTAGTCCAGAGTAGTGACACAGAAAATTTTCTACACTTTCCTCTTCATCGATGTCTTGGCAGCTACGGCAATAATCATTGTATTCGACCTCTAACATTTGTGCATGGCTGCCTAGAGGCAGTGCCCGGTTAGCACTGACACTAGAAGAGAGATTTGTTTCCTATTTCTTAAGAGCAAAGAAGCTGTAGTTTTTTGATTTAGGTGAGTCCATAACTGGCTGGTGATCACGCAATTATTTTTTGTGGCTTACCTTCTATTTGTTTCATCTTCTGTCTTGCGCCTAAGTCTAAGTTTGAAAGAGAATAAAGGTAAAACTACACATTAAAATTGCGGTGGAACCTGTAAGGTTGTCCCAGTTCTAGCAAGCTAATCAGCCCTCGAGTTCCCCTGAAAGCCTCTATGTTCCGGGATCCAAATTGCTCTGCCATTTCGGTTAGAGATTATCGGTAGTCATGGGCTGTTGTTTTTTGTTAGAAGCGGGGATTGACACTCATTTTCAATTAAGCCACAACTTACTTTATAGCAAGCATCTCTGTCTGGTGGACACTGCAGTAGGTATGGACACTGTAAAAATGCATCGAGGTTTTTTTTTCGCAAACACACATCGTTGTTGCATTGATATTTTATAAAATACATGAATGTTTTTTTTTTTAATATTTTTTATTATATTTTCAAAAAATCTTAAGTTTGTTTTACATCTCCCAATACTTTTTTTCAATACTGTTCAGAAATAATAGTTTGCCAAGTCTTTCACCACTCAATCTGTTTCTTTGTTGAGTCATCACCTGCGCAGCTTGCGACGAAACCGATGCTCCCACCATTGTAAGATATTTCCAAGCGATCAAGTTTGGGAAGCTGCTATTTATAATCTCTACAAATATCCAACGGATTTTTGTTCAGCCTTCCAACAGAAGTATTAAATATAAAAAATTATATCAATTAGATGGAAAAAAAATAGGAGGCGGCGGCTACTCAAAAATATTCGGCGGATCGGCTTAGACGGCCCTCTGCCTTGTGCGTGGTTAGCAAGCTGTTTGTTGGGAATAAAGATGTCACACACGAGCTTATTCGCCGCTTATAATAGTGTTGACAGTTGTTCACATAACATTTACATCGTTTACATGTAACCAACTTGTATCATGTTAATGTTAATGTCCCTAAAAAAACTACGTAATCCAAAGCTTCCTGTTTTTTTTATAGAACTCTGTACAAAGGTCTACACTTTTACTTCTACCTGTAATACTATTATTTCACAGTTGTATGGATGGTATCCAGTAGTGCTAATATTTTTTAACGATAACCGCATCGTTAAAATAATTTTAACGAAAATTTATCGAATTTGATATTCCGTAACATTTTTAACAATATTCGCTGTAAGTCAATGTCAACTGCGACAATAATTTATGTGCTGTTAATTTTATTGACAAAAATCAACAGAAAATATCAGCTGGGTCCTATCGTTAAAAAGAAGTTACAGAATCATACAATCTTTATTGCAAGCGACAAAATTTATAGACAAAAATTACGATTGTCGGATCGTTAAAAGTTACTGAATCGCACTACAGGTTTTCTAAGGACGTTCTTGGAGTAGAGCAGGGAAGCTTTGGCGAATCCTCCATTCCCAAGTTTCATGGTCAAGTATTCTACAGTGGCCGGTGCAGTTTCACAGAGAAATACAACGAAAACGGATTGGTGAGGTTATTGCTATCTCCTTTCTTACAAAGTCCAATGGTAGCAGGAGAATCCCCAATACATCCGTAAGAGTAGTACGAAGAGCACTGGTTATATTATGCAAGGATGCAAGTCTTTGTTTTTTACTCCAGGGACGGCTACCACACACATTGGTTGGAGACTGGCCGAAATTCATTTTTTTCATGTTCGCCGCTTTGGATAATTTTTTGGTATTTTGTTGTCAGATATCTGAATATTATGATTCCGTAATATTAGGCTGATATATTTATTATTTGTTTGGACAGACACGCTCGAAGTTCATATATGTTCGCTTGTTTAAAATGGCATGCAAATTTACTGTATATTCAATCTTTTGGTACAACCACAGTAAACTTATCATTTGACTTTGTTGTATCTTGTTCGTTAATAACAATTGCCATAGATGAGATTTGCATTAAAAAAAGTTGGAAAAAGTGCCATATAAAAATTTTCATACAACAAAATATAAACAACATCAAAATTTCAATGTCCATCAACTTCAGTGGACTGCATCTTTTTAGTGCTGTCGAGCGCTGCTTAACGAAAGATGTCAAATTATAGCTTGAAGTCTCAGCTAAAAGTTAAAAAAAAAATCAGCTGCTCCTACCTGCTCCTTTCCAAAAAAAAAAAAACAAACAAAACATTAAAAACTATAAAGTGATAAAGTAACAAAACATGAATTTTCGTTCATGCTTGTTGTTGTTGCCATAATTCTTTACTGCTTAAAATTATTACATAATGTATTAAACATACTAGTCAATAGTGTTAATTGTTATAAAGGGTGTTTTTTATTGAGGTATAGAACTTTAAGTTGGCATCACTTTTTTAACTGGCGGCCATTTTGTCAGCTGTCAAGTGATTAATATTTAGTTTGGTTTGCCATTTCATCATAAACAGGTTGACAAAAGAACAACGCTTGCAAATCGTGCAAATTTATTTCGAAAATAATGGTTCAGTTCGCGAAGTTTACCGCAAGCTCCGTCCATTTTATGGTCGACCGTTGGTTACCGTTAATGGAGACCGGTATAGAGCCATGATAACCGACTATTTTGTTCCCGAATTGGATGGCATGAGTGTGGATGAGTTGTGGTTCCAACAAGACGGCGCTACATGCCACACAGCGCACGTCACAATCGATTTATTGAAGGAAACATTCGATGAGCGCATAATTTCGCCCCATATGCTCGAAAAAGTGGTTGAAAATTGGACCTGTAGAATTGGCTTTATTCGAGCCAGCCGCGGCGGCCACATGCCCGAAATCATATTTAAACGTTAATGGCATAAAATTATCCTTCCAATAAAGCCAAATTGATGGACATTAAAACGATTTTCTTGTGTTTTATTTCAATTCGAAGTTCTATACCTCTAAAAAAACACCCTATATATTTCATTGTTGACTATAAGAAGGTGAAGCAAGGTATGGGCACAACAAACGATGGCAATACGGCAAGAAGGTTTTTCGAAAATCCAGCCAAAACTGCAGACGTAATTGACATAAAAGAAGAGTTAATACATAGTTTTTAAATTATTTTGGCCGCAATAAATTGTAATGCAGCGATCGACACTAACAAATTTCATATATGTATATTACATGGATACTGTCAAGTTGTTTGTTGATATCTATGGCTGGTATGTCTCTATCTAAAGGCCCTTATTCAATGATTTCATTTTTATTTTTTTGATTTTAATTGATTATTTGTATCAGGTATGCTGTCCGAGGAAGCTCAGGAAAGGAGGAATAAAGACTATAGAGGCTATAGATTACATCATTCGCGAAGAATTGGACGTGTAACCACTAATGAAGACGTAATGCATAATCTTTTATTGTCTTCAGACCCATTTATAAATAGATTTTGCTCAAAGCTGCAAATCAAAATATTGTAGTACGATAATGATGTTAAAAAATTATTAAAAGACTATGCTTAAATTACTTATTCATGTTTTTTCTATTTGCTTTTTCTATGGTAGATGGGCGTAAAAGTGGGCGGATCAGGTATATATTTTCAGGAGCCCATTCTACAATTATAATATTTATTTTTTGTGAAAATTGAGTTGATGCATTAAAAATCAAGGGAGTCGTGCCACTTTTTCAATACAAGTTGTATGGGAAGTAGGCGTAAAAGTGGGCGGATATTTTTCAAATTTCACACAAATGATTCTGAGTGTTTAAAAATTATATGTGCCAAAAAACAATGCTGTAGGTCAAAATTTAATTTTCACTTTGTATGGGAGGTGGGCGTAAAAGTGGGCGATCATTTTGATTCTTCCATTTTTTTTTTCTTGACTCAAACAAAAAATGCCTATGTGCCAAGTTTCATTGTCCTTCGACAACTTCTGCTATTTTCAGCCGCTCGTTCTATGAACCTCAACCAATGTGCCACACGACGATCCCATACATAGTAAGGATTGTGCGTACTATGGCAGTATAAATGCAGTGAACGACTTCAGTTTTTCTCCAATGGATTTTTTGCATATAGTGTGAGTGAAAAAGAATCAACTCTTTTTAAAACTGCATTGCAAAAGAACATTGAAAAAGAGATAAACATTTAATAGATTTAAGTTTATTTTTACTCTGCAATAAAATGTGCAAGCTTAAAACCAAGTTCATGCATCAGAGAACAATTCAATTGTGGTATTTAGTAAAAGTTCATCCTTAAACACTCTGCTTGCTACCTTTTTTCAGCTCTACACTTTCATTTGTAAACGGGTATTAGTAGTGCAAATATTCACACATACACACGAGCAGACACTGTTACCTACATTCGTACACGTGGTGTGTATGTATGTGTGTGTGTGTTGGCAAATACAATTGCTTCAGACGTTTCTACTGCTGCTGTTGCTGTTGGTCTTTTTAGTTGTTGTTGTTGTTGTGTTTGTCATTGCTCCTGTCATTGTCGTCATGCTGTTGGTACTAATACAGTTCCAAGTGCTACTGCTGCTGTTGCTGCTGCAGTTGTTATTAGCTGCTTAATTCAATTTGTCGATGTTGTATGTGTGTGCGCTCTCTTTTGGTTGTTGTTTGTTGTCGCTGTTGTCATTTCTATTATTGTTTGTACTGTTGCTGTTGCTGTTATTCTTGCTGTTGTTGTTGTTGTTGTGAAGACTGATGTGTGCTCATGTTAAAACAACAATTATTGTAAATGTCACAAATTGCTATTGTAATTAGCAGTTGTTTTGCATTGCATTTGTTTAATCAAACTTGTTGGGTTTATTTGTTGTTGTCATTTTTGTAGTTGCCGTTCTTGTTGTTGTTTTCTTTGCTGTCGTCGTCATCCTTACTTCTGTTATTACTAAAGTTTATTTTTAGCTGTTGTTGCAGCTCTTGTTATTATTACTATTGTTACTGTTAGTGTTATTGTTACTTTTATGATGTTTGTGGTATTAAAAAAAAAAATTAAAACAAACAGAAAAAACTGAAAAAAACCGAGAAATTTAAAACCTCATTGCATTTAACAAATAATGCTCATTATTATTTAATTTTATGACGAGCCAGTAGTTCACTTATTTGTCTCGTTTGTTTGCTTAATAATTAAGAGTGAATTATTAAATCATTGTTGCCGGAATGATTCAGTTTGCCATACATGTACATACATACGTACTGCATATGCATGCAACTTTTCATTAAAAAAATAAAATAACAAGAAGAAGAAGACAACATAAGAAGTTAAAATCTTTTAAATGATATTTCAATTAGTTTCCATGTGTTAGACTTGTAGCAAAAAATTTTAAAAATTCAATTTTTTTTCATATGAAAATAAAACTTAATTTCTTTTCCATTAAACAATCACCCTTATTCCAGTTGTCGTCGTCAACATTGCGCAATCTGGAACATCAATTTTCAACAACTCTTGGCAGCATTTGCGGCCGTATCTCGCCGATAGCTCTTCGAATATTGATTTCCAAGTGTTCAATTTGTTTGTAGTTTATCGACGTAGACAACTGACTTAACATACCCCCAAAGAAAATAATCCATTGGGGTTAAATCACACGATCTTGGTGGCCAATTAATTGGGCCATTACGTGAAATTATCTTTACATCAAAATTTCTTTAAGTAAATCAATTGTAGCGCCCGCTGTGTGGCATGTGGCTCCGTCCTGTTGGAACCACATATCAGCAAGATTAATGCCACGTAATTGAGGTACGGAAAAACTTCGAATCATGTTTCTATACTTCACTATTGACTGTAACATTCTGACCATCATCGTTTTTGAAGACATATGGACCAATGACTCCGCCAGTCCATAAAGCGCCCCAAAGAGTAATTTTCTGTGGATTCTCCTCACTCTAAATGCGACAATTCTGCTCATTTACGTACCCATTCAACCAGAAATGGGCAGAAATGCTTCAGCCTATTCGCCGAATTGGCGGCACACACGATGATCGTTTGGCTTCAATTCCTGCACAAGTTGAATCTTGAAAGTATTTAAGCCAAGATTCTTTCGTAAAATCTTCCACAAAGTGGAAGGACGCAACTTCAGTAAATGAAAACGGCGACGAATTGATTGATTAGGATCATCTCCAATGCTCTCCTGTACAGCGGCTACAGCTTCTTCAGTGGTCCGCAAACGATTTATTGTTCTTCTAATTAGCCGCTCTGAAGGACGATTGTGTACGCCATAAAATGGAAGAAGTGCACGATGAGTTTGACGAATAGAAAAATTATTTTGATTAAAAATTTCAACAATTTGTTCGCGTTGCTCTGGTGTAGGTCTATTTATAATGAAATTTCAAAGTAAACTAAACAAAAAGCAAGTATCAGCTGTTAAATAGCTGCTCAAATAAGGCAGTGATGCCAACTCAAAGTTGTGACACTCTTATCCGATTCCCATGAAATTTGGCAAAGAGTTTTGGCTCTCCGAATAAAATTATTGCTTGCTTAAGGGAGTGGGCGGTGCCATGGCCAATAAAGATTGATATTATCGGCCCTGTTCTGTAAACCGAATCCGAGTAAATTTCCCGTTTTCAAAAAATTAATAATGGTCCTGCAGACCATTCAGATATGATATTTGAGAATCTATATAATAAAGAAAATTTAAGAAAATATACTGTTTCATTTTATACCAAACAAGAAAGTTCTTATTTTCAAGATTCTTTGCTAGAAAAAAAATAATTTTATTTTGATTTTTTTTTTTTAATTTAAACTATTGTGAAGTCAACACTTTTTCGTTATGTCTTTTGTCTTTTGGCAAATTTCTGCTTATTAGTATAACGTCTTTTTATTTTTCTTCTTTTTGAATTACGTTGATCGGTCAAGCAATTTCAATGATACACAAAGAAAAAGCAAAAAAATAAATTAAACCATTTTCTTTTCTCTATGCCACAAGATCGTTGCTGCTGTTGCATTATGATTTACTCATTAATAAACGTGCGTGTTGTGTATTAATCTATTAGAAAATGTGCGTTTTGGTAAGACATTTTTCATTTATGTGTTATCAGGTTGCTTGCAACATTTGGTTGCCCATGAGAAATTTAGAATTGTGCTGTCACTCGCAATATAAACACTGCATACAAATTGAAAGGTTTTCATCAAATGAAATTATATGCTTGGGAACAAGGCTTCGTGAAAAGTGGCCTCATGTTGTTGCAGAGAAAGCAGCAATATTATGTTGTATATTTTTACTCTGCAATCTTGAAAACAATCGATATTTTTTAATCACTATCGATAGTAAACGATGCACCATTAAAAGCAAAAAATTTTAATTTTACGTCGATTTTCTAAAACAAAAATAACTGGATGCCTTAAAATCTATTTCACTAATCTCAATTATTTTTCATACAATTATTTTAATTTTGTTTTGAACTGAGGAATAAAGTTCTGTTTTATTTAAAAAATATTTTGTTTTGAACTTTTAGTGTAAATAAATACATTATACGAGAACCATACAACTTTAATACTATCACGATAGTATCGTCGATATATGGATAGTGTTTCTATCTATTGATAGTCATGAATCAATATATCGATAGCGTTTTTTAAACTATCCAAAACGTTCGATAGTTTTCCACCTCTATTAAGTTGTGTGGTAATTTTAATTTGCTTTGCCATTATGTTTCTAAGTCATTCTAAGGTCCTGATCTGTTTTTATTTTTCTTTATTTCGGAAAACAGCCAGGGTCTATGGCGGGAATCGAACCCACGACCTCTGGACTGAGAGGATAGCATCGCTACCACTCAACCACAGGGCCACCCGGAGCAAAAGATATTCATATAAGACTGAGCACCATATTTGACTATAGAAAATATAAATACGAGACATACTGAAGTATATTTTTTTAAAGTTAAGCCAATTATGTTTCAACATGAAGAATTTTTGTTGTTGTTGTTGGTTAAACACCATAAATACGCATTTCGCTTTTGCTTAAGAAACTCATTAGTAGACTACAAGTAAAAAATTCTTGGCGAAAAACTAAACAACTACTTGTGTTTATATAAAAACTCTCAAAGTGTAATTGAGAATTATGTACACGAACATAACAAGTTAGGAGGCCTCAAGCAAAAACTTGGCAACGAACATATTTAACCGAAATGCATATAAACGTTGCTTAATCAACATAAAACAAAAATCCTTCACGATACTATTTAAGTTATGCTTCTCTTTTGCAGCTTTTCTTTTTTTAGTGAGGGCATTTCTCTATTTGGCCCTCCCATATTGTTTGTTATATTTGCTCGACTGCAAACATTTTATTTCAAAATCACACCAGTAAGGTTATATTAAAAAAAAAGAGAGACCATGAATATATCAACAACTTACCAAACTCGTATAAAAGGGCGTGGAACTCTCGACCGCTATGCTGGGATAGGGATTTTGATCGTTCGAGGGATATGTTGAACCAAACACACTCATGCCAACACCCGCTACCGGTGTGGTCGTTGACAAACGAGGATAGGAACCCAAAGCAGACAGTCTTGAGGAATTGTTAGCATCATATTGACAAGAACAAATGGACTGACCCGTTATGGGATCCGTAACCAGGGGTCGTCCATTATCACAGCAATTTGGCGAAATAGCGGCGGCAGTCAAGGGATAAGTATGGGAAGGATTTTCCAAAGAACCGCCGGCTGCTGTCGAAGTGCTTGTACTGCCCAAGGCTGAGGTTTGTGAAACCGCATCTGGTGTTAAGGTACCAGCAGAACTGTCGCTATTGCTACTAGTGACACTATTGTCCGCTGCAGCTGCCGGCGATGGACTTATTGAAGATGAAGTGGAGGTAAGTGTTGTGGCCGCCAGAGGTGATTGCACATTCGGATGGCCGCTGGTTAGCAGATGACTGGATGTTAGAAACTGTAAATATTAATCAAATAAATATCACGATCATTGCAATAACTTAAAGTACAAAAGAAAAAAACTTTTACTTTTTATTGCAATTTTAATTTATACTTGTTATTTTTTTTTTTTTTTTTTTGAGTAAGATTTTCTGTTGATTCACTAAAAACAATATCGTGTATTGTAATGCATTTTAACAATAATAATAACAACAACAATAACAAATCAACTAAATAACTAGTGTTCAAAAATGCAACTCTGTTTCAGCAGTATATTTGTTTGCGGCTTTTAAATAAATAAATTCACTCATTTCTAAAAGTTCATTACGATTTGATAGCGTGCTGAGAGATCATACATTTTATAAAAGTATGATCATTTGAGTTTCATACAATAGTCTGAGTTGAGTAGTTTTTGCATGATAATTTTGTTTGTTTCAGTTTTATTTCAATGTTTTATTGTTATTATTTTTTGATTTTATTTTATGCACTTTATTTTGTAACGTTTTATGAATTAATTAATTCATAATTTATTTTTATTACGGTGCAAATTGCAAATATAACTAAAACAAGTTGAACAAAAAATAAATAAAAAATAAACATACAACAATATTAAAAGAAAATTCTTGTAAAAACATGTTTTGTTTTTTTTTCCACCCGAAGCCTACTGATGCAACCACATAAAAGTACGATAGATGGCAAAAAGTTTTAAAGTGCATTTTTGTTTGATTTTCGCAATTATCTTTAAAGATTTTTCTACATGAAACCTTGACTGCGGTTTTTTTTTATTAATGAAGTTTTTCCTTTTCAATGTACCCTATAGCACAAAAGAAAAATATGTAGCTATTCAGAAAACAAAGCAACAGCAACTATACAACCGCCTTAATTCCAAAGTAAAACGCAGAGCCCGGAGAGATAAACGCAATTGGATCAACAACATAGCGAAAGAACTTCAAGCAGCGGCTGAAACCCATCGTGTGAGGGACACGTATGAACATGTCTATTAACAAGCTGACAAACAAAAAATTATCGAACGGAAAGCCTTTAGAGAGCTTTTACTCCGACATGCCTCACATACACCAAATGCCGGGATCTATACTGATTGCCCTGAGATAAGTAAAATTAGCGAGTCCATACGATCTCTCAAAGCAAACAAATCTCCTGGTTTGATTAATATACCTGCAGAACTGCTTACAGCCGACCGAACAACCAGTGCACGATAACTGGAACCCATTATTAGGGCGCTTTGGGCCCATGAATCTTTACCTGACCATCTGTCTGATGGAGTCATTATAAATCTTCCCAAAAAATGTGATTTGACCAACGGGAAAAATTGGAGAGGCATAACCTTGCTAAGCATGGTAAACAAAGTAATTGCACATATTATTAACAAAAGACTCTCGACAACAATTTCCCCATCACTCAGAAATGAGCAAGCTATCTTTTGCTCCGGAAAATCTTGCGTTGGCCAAGTAAACAGTCTTAGGATTATCGTTGACCGATCAGTGGAATGGAGATGACCATTGTACCTAATTTTTATAGACTTTGAGAAGGCCTTTAACACACTCAACAATAACGCTGTATACAACTTGATTAAGTTAATGAAGCATTTATTAAGTTATTAAGCATTTGCGCAGTTAAACTCGGGTTGGAAATCTTCTAATATTTCGAAACAAACTAAAATCAAATTATTTAACTCTAATATAGAATCCACCCTGGCACCACGTGACATACAATGCCTTCAGGTATTTCTCAACAAATGCTTCCGCAAAATCTTACGGATTTTCTGACCTGCAACAATATCTAAAAAAAAGCTCTGGGTAGAGGCAAATCAGCAGCCTATTAGAATGGAAATAAGTAAGCGGAAATTGAGTTGAATAGGTCACACCCTCCGTAAACCAGACCATGATATTTCCAAGAAATGTCTGGATTGGAAGTCACAGTGAAGCAGACTAGGCGGGAGACCAGCGCATACCTGAAAGCGGCAACTGACAACAGAACTTTCGAGATTGCGTATGAAGTGGAACGAAGTCAAGCATCGAGCCAAAGATCGAAATTATTGCAATAATATATATAATATATAAGCAAACAAAGGGATAAAGTTCCATTGAAATAATTCCCAATAAAATGTAACCTAAAAAAGAAAAAATATATATGCCAACAAAATTCAAGGCACTGAGCACTAGTGCACTAAATGGATCCTAAAACTCGAAATAAAATAAGTGGCAATTTTCGAGACTCAGTTCATAATGAAATAAATCCCAAGCGAGAAAACGTAATAAGTCCCAATTAGTTCTGTGTAGCAATAAGGCAAAAGTGCTTAAGTCAAATTTTACTGTGTTTATAGAAGAGCTTTCAAATCGACTTTCAGATTATTATTTATTTTACAGTTAAATTGGGAGATGCGGTGTTCACTTTTTAGGGTTCGGTACACCAGAGGTGAAGAGAAACCCTATTGTTTTCGCTAAGATGTCCGTCTGTCTGTCTGTTTCTTGAGAACCCTCAGAGCTCCGGACCTGAAATTTTTACACCATATATAAAACTTTAAACATAATTGATAGTTAAAACTTAAAAGGTATTCCAAAGCGAGCAACGAAAAATTTTTAAATCCTTATGTAATATACAGACAGGTAGACCACTTGAAATTTTCACAGTAAGTGTATTTTTACGCAGACAACACCAACCAACACTGAAATTAAAAAAAAATCAAAATTAAAGTGCATTCTATTAATTAATGTAGCGTAAGAGGCAAACTTTTTAAATTTTTAAAACCCCTGAATGTAAAAAATCCCAAAATAAAAAAAGCCGGAACGAAAAAAAGCACTTAAATGAAAAATATCACCAAAAATAAAATAAATCGCTTAAATGCAAAAAATCACCATAAATAAAAAGGTCGCCACAATTCGAAAAAAAAATCGCCAAAATCCAAAAAAAATCCCCAAAATGAAAAAGCGCCAAACCAAAATAATTACCAAAACGAAAAATATGTATTGTCAAAAACAAAAAATCACCAAAATGAAGAAAAGCGCCAAAGTTAAAAAAAATCGCTACAACTAAACAAATCGCCAAAAGCCGAAAAATCTGCAAAACGAAAAAAGAGTTTTCAAAATAACTAAAAAAATCGCCGTAAGTCGAACAAAATTACCAAAAACCGAAAAAATCGCCAAAACGAAAAAAGCGCCAAATCTAAAAAATCACTAAAACTAAAGCACAGCCGAAAAAATCGCAAAAAAAAGCGAAAAAACTAAAAAAATGCTAAAACTTAAAAACTCGCCAAAAACCAAAAAATCGGCAAAAAAAAAAGAGCTAAAGGTAAAAGGACGCCAAAACCAAAACAAAATTTAAAAAAATATCTACACCAGTTAAGGTTTCCGAGTATATGGACTAAAGTTTGTATAGTATTACATATCGGTACCTAAAATCCAAAAGGCCGTAAGTACACTTTTTATTTTTTTACAGGACCTTATAAATGTAAGACTATATATTTGTTAGGTGCCAAAGTGATTAATGAATAAAATCGGTATATTTGAAAATATGTGAATAAATTTTTTAGGAAAGATGTTTTTGGTTAATCACATCATAATCAATCAAAAAGAGTATTCGAATTTTTTGGTTGTTACGGCCTTTTGGATTTTAGGTGACGATATGTAGTATCTGTACGGAACCCTTCGTGTGCGAGTCAAAGTCGCAATTTACTGAATTTATTCTTATTTAGGAAATCATAAGTTTTATCACCTCTCGATTATTTCCCATGGAGGCACGCGAAGTCACTATTTTAAAAAAATCTGCATGCATACATATTTCCATATACTATATAAATTCAAATCAAACTTATTATTTAACAAAACATTTTTCTTTTATCTGACAATGAGAATTTTATCCATCCGGAAACCTTCCTGTAGTATCAGTATCAATGAAACTGTTTCAATTGCCGTGCAGACAAATTTTATTTTCATTCACTGAATAATATTAGTACTGCCCTATTATTTAAGTTACTATTACTTAATTTACTCTCTCCCTATTATACTCTTCGGCCTTTAGTATACCTTTGTAGATTATCGCCATCGCAAATTCATCACAAACTGAAATTGTGACAGGGTTTGACAAATTTTTAAAGGTCCTCAAAGGAAATTTGCCGCCTTGCATTTATTAACTTTTTTCTTTATACATACATGCATATGTATGTATATACTATTTATTATTGGCCGTGTGCTCTTAGCTGTCGTTTTGGTTTTCATATATTTTGAAATTCTTTTAAGGGTCGGTGTACTACCGGTTTTTCTTTTTTTATGCTTTGAATTTTTTTTTTACAAAACGTGCATGCTTTTCTACACTACCGCTGTGCATTTTACTACGCCGTGTGTATGAATGCATGTACCAGAGCTGTGAATGAATTAATTCGCGAATCATTCATGCTCTGAATTAGCAAATTTTGAATTAATTCTTTTCACACAAAAAATTAATTTAATGAAATTTGTGTCAATTCAAATGAATTTGGTAAAAATGAATTGCAATTCATTTCCAATTCAAATGAATTTGTCAAATGAATTGCAATGCATTTCCAATTCAAATAAATTTCTCAAATGAACTGCAATTCGTTTCTAATTCAAATGAATTTGTCCAACGGAATTGCAATTCATTTCCAATTCATTTGAATTGATTTTGAATTAATTAAAATAAATTAGAAAAAATAATTTGTAATTCATTACCAGCTTACATGAATTGAATTGATTCATTGTTATAATTCAGCTGAATTAATTCAAAATCAGTTCAATTCAAACGAATTGGAAATGAATTGCAATTCACTTTAACAAATTCATTTGAATTGAAAACGAATTGCAACTCATTCTAGAAATTCATTTGAATTGGAAACGAATTGAAATTCATTTCTGCCTAATTCTTTTGAATTGATTCAAATTTCATTCAATTCTTTTTTGTCGTAACGAATTAAAATCACAAAAGAATAATTCATTTACAGCTCTGGCATGTACGTACATATTTATGTAAGTGCTCAAGGAGTTCTTTTGCTTTTTGTAAGTATTACATTTTACAAGGAAGTCATAAATTGTTCTTTTTTAGTTTTTATATATATATTTTATAATTTTTTTCTTATTGCCCGTATTTTTCGGTAGCAAATTCAAACGTGTTTTATTTTATATTGGACTTTCTTTCGCTGCCAGAGTCAATATATATATTATTAAAATCAGGAAATTAAAAATAAAATAAAAATAAAATATGTAATTGTGGCTCTAGTAACGTGACCATTTGTTTTCTTTCCTGTCTTGCTACACAAACAACTCAGGTGATGTGCCGTTTTTTCAAGGCAAAATATTGTGGTGTTTGATGTCACCAATGAAACAAGAACTAAAACTAAGTGAAGTGTCAACAGCCTCTTGGCTCAGTTACAAAATTTAAAGCAGACCTTTTTTAAAGTTTAAAAGAATTTTAATTGCTCTTTGAAATAGAGGGCACTAAATTATTTTAAGTTATTTATTGGTTGTCTTATGCCGTTTGTAACACGTTTTAATAACTAATATTTGTATAATATATTGGCTTTGAGTATTTTTTTAACAGAAATAACACTCAAGCAATAAATGCCTACTACTGTTACTAAGTGTTACCTTCTTTAGCAAAGGGATAGTGATAGAGAAGACAGATGGTGAAGAAAGAGAAAGAGGAAAGCTTCGTTCTTTTACTACTCTGTTGTTTGGCACGTTTTTAAAAATGCAGTGTTGCAGCGCCTCTGGTGGCAATGAGGCGTATTAAATTTTGAAGCTATGCTCAATAGCCATTTTATTGGTTATTTTACTTCGCCGATGATTCTGCTACGCAAAACCGGCAAAAGAGGGCGCACTGCTCCTCCTTTGGACTAGTATCCGCTGAAGTCGGTGTAGTTCAGTGACCAGCATCTATGCTCACTTGAACTTTCCTAAAAACACTGATACAAAGGGACACTAATGCACATCAGAAAAATGTATAGTGTTTTTATTTAATGACTGTCGGAGACGGGCTCGAACCCAGGACCTACGGTTTTGTAGCCAACGTGCTAGCTACTTCGGCCAACGCCACTAGGATTATTATAATAATTTATGGGGTATTTTTTTATATACTGGGTGTTTCCAAAGAAAGTTTATATTTAGGGAATCGATAAAAAAAATTTATTCAAATTTCTTTTTTTAAATCATACCGAACTTAATCGAGTGGTGAAATTTCTTATCACGCTACAGCAGGTAGACTTGGTGAGACATGTCAAGCACTTGGACTTAGTGGCGTAAGCTTTATATTTTAGATATAACCTTAAATAAAGACTACGTGGAGGTCAGTTTATGACAACTCTTCTGAGGATCAATTTTCCAAGGAAGTCAAACCTCTAACTCGGACCTTGGAATGATAATTCTTGCACAAATTGAATTATTTAGTCAAGCAGCTTAATGTATTTGTGTAAAATATTATTGGTTGGGTTGTTTACGTGGCTGCTTGTTATCTACAAGCAATCAAATAGAATTATCAGGTTACATTTCGATATATTTATACCACTGCAGTGGATCAAGCGCTGGATTCAGGGATAAGTCGTAGTAGATGGATCCCGTTACTTTGAGATGTCGCATTAGGTCCCTTATGCCAAATATTTTAAACCTTCGACAGCTCGTATACTAGATACGTTTTATACCGGACACTTGCCGAGCACATGAGAAAATTACCCTTCCTTATCCTAATCGTGAGAGATGCGACGCGACAGAATGTAGTATAGAGAGGACCTAGCCTACCAGCAATTCTGCCTAGTATCACATCAATAAAGCGACCAAAAGCGAGATGCTCTCCCTATTTTGACTTACAATTTATTCTGAGCATAGAAGCGTTTCCACTCAACCTATTCAAATCTATTCAACCTGTCTTCTGCTTTCTTAGGATACTGTTTGATAATATTATTTTAATAGTTGCAATCGTCACTGCCCCTGACAAAGCATTGGAGGTATCTATAGCAAACCCAGCTCTGACTAGTTCGTCCGCCCGGCCAGTGCCGATAGGGTAACTATGTGTAGATCAGATTAGAGTAATGTCAGCCGGACGACAAAGTCTGGCTAGCACATCCCTACATTAATTAACTAAAATTGAGGATGTTTCAAGTGATCTAAGAGCAAGAAGTGCTGCCTGGCTGTCGCCCAAAATGCCCATTTTCCTCCAAGCATTTCTTTCACACAGTATAATACCTGCCTCTCTCCCTTATGGCCAGTATTTTAGCCTGAAATATAATTGCACCATCCTGAAGATGGTACCATAAATTTAGTATCAGATCACTTAAAAAAACTTCAGAACCAACACCAAAATGTTCGATCCGTCATTATTAAATTTGTGCGTTACACGTTCGAATAGCAAAACATTATTTTTTTAACAAACACAAACTGCAAACCGAATTTGCCTTCAGAAATACCCACAGTCTCAGGCAGGAATCGAACCTGCGACCCTCCGACTACTAGACTGATATACTGCCTGCTAGCCAAGAGGGCAAACGATGACACGTTTTGCGAAACGCCCTATTTTTAGATGAATGTCTACTTATCAAAGAGAATTCCATCATACTTAGAACCGGCAATTTAAATGCTTATTTTTTAATTAAAATTTTAATTGTTTCATTAACAGTTGGCTTTGACATTCAAATACTTTACTCGAACTTAATTTCGAATGCAAGAACTGGAGAGGAATAACACTATTAAGTATGGTAAATAGGATTATATCACGCATCATATACACAAGACTCACGATGCTAATGAACAGTTTAGGATGTGAAGAAGCAGGTTTTAGACCAGGCCGTTCTTGTGATGACCAGCTCAATAGCCTCCGCATCATTGTAGAGCAATCCGTTGAATGGCGCTCTCCTTTATCCCTAATTTTTATTGATTTTGAATGAGCCTTCGGTACACTTGACCATAATTGCATATTGACAATACTAAAATGCAGAGGTGTCCCAGAAAAGTTGTTTCTTTCATATATGTATATTGGCATGTATACTGTCAAGTTGTTTGTTGATCGCTATGGCTGGTATGTCTCTATCTAAAGGCCCTTATTCACACAAAAAAGTAATATGAATGAGTTTGTAATATTAATTAAAATATTTGTAATATTAATTAAAAAATTAATTAAATTTTCACCTATAAACAATTTGATAATATCAATTAAGTTTTTCCACTCAAATTAATTAATACAATTAAAAATTTAATTGAATAAATTAAACTATTAATTAAAAACATTAATTGGTGAATACTTTTTTCTGTGTTCAATGATTTCATTTTTATTTTTTTAATTTTAATTGATTATTTGTATCAGGTATGCTGTCCGAGGAAGCTCAGGAAGCGAAGAATAAAGACTATAGAGCCTATAGATTACATCATTCACGAAGAATTGGACGTGTAGCCACTAATGAAGACGTAATGCATAATCTTTTATTGTCTTCAGACCCATTTATAAATAGATTTCGCTCAAAGCTGCAAATCAAAATATTGTAGTACGATAATGATGTTAAAAAATTATTAAAAGACTATGCTTAAATTATTTATTCATGTTTTTTCTATTTGTTTTTTCTATGGGAAATGGGCGTAAAAGTGGGCGGATCAGGTATATATTTTCAGGAGCCCATTCTACAATTATAATATTTATTTTTTGTGAAAATTGAGTTGATGCATTAAAAATCAAGGGAGTCGTGCCACTTTTTCAATACAAGTTGTATGGAAAGTAGGCGTAAAAGTGGGCGGATATTTTTCAAATTTCACACAAAACATTCTGAGTGTTTAAAAATGCTATGTGCCAAAAAACAATGCCGTAGGTCAAAATTTAATTTTCACTTTGTATGGGAGGTGGGCGTAAAAGTGGGCGGATCATTTTGATTTTTCCAGTTTTGCTTGATTCAAACAAAAAATGCCTATGTGTCAAGTTTCATTGCCCTTCGACAACTTCTTCTATTTTTAGCCGCCCGTTCTATGAACCTCAACCAATGTGCTACGCCTTGATCCTTGAGAAAGTGACGGTGGAATGAATCTAATGTATTCGCAGTGGGAAACGTCTTTAAATTTTCCAGCATATGGAATATAACTAATAATCGGCTGGGACGTACTATGAAATTGTTTTTAAAAGATATTTTGATTGCGAAAATATAAGATATTTCGAAGCAGTTGCTGAAATTACGACAAACTAATGAGTGCTTTTGGCACTTGTAGTTAAATGGATCAGAATAAAAAATAAAATGCAAATCACTAAATTATATCGTTTATCTGTTCAGTGACACACTAACTTATATTGTCTTTTCTCTTATGCTTTTTGTCCTCTTATAATATTTACTCATCTAAAAAGTTAACAAAATAACCCATTAAGAACATTAAGGGAAAATTTCTTTTGTGATAGGATCTTAGTATTAGCTTTAGGTTTTTAATGGTCGACTGAATATTCATTTACTATTATGTTACATATTATGAATATCAGTTGAAAAATTTTAACTACTGCTGTATGTACAGACTTAAACAATTTCCCTCACACCGTCACTAGTGACCCGAAGTTTAATCGGCTTTTTAGAAAAATTAATACACATAAAAAAAAATTTCATTGACATTGAACCATACACCTAGAGAGAAAAATGACACCAAAAGCAAGAGCTTTTGCTTCTTCGACTGTGACTGTTTGGTACTTACAAAAGCATACAGACTGTTTATACTTTTACTGCCGAAACTAACCAAAAGTAACAGCAAATCAAATTAAAACTTTTCAAATCGTCGACTTTAAATGTACCGCGCAATTAATTGTTCATAAATCGCTTGCTGCTTCTGCTTCGACTGAGATTGTTGCTGATTTTCACAAGCACAAGCAAAAACATTAGTCGATTTTAAACAGTTGCAAAAAGTCAAAGCAGCGAAAAGTAAAAATTTTACGACTTTTGCTACTTTGACTTAAAGTTTTTTAAGCACTGCTCTCGAACAATGTATAGTGTATATTCCCAATGGGTTAAGACCCGATTCGTTAACACTTAAACCAGTCCATATTGCCTATAGCTGCAGCATAAAGCACGCAAACGTTAGAATGTTATTCTGCAAAAGCTTAAAAATTCAAAATACGAAAACTGGAACTACAACATAAAGAAATGAAGAGAAAAAAAATTTGAAACCACCCCCTGCTGTGATGATTTTGACCAATATTTGTTTAACAAGACTAAATACTTTTTGCATTGGACATGTATGGATGAGAAAATGTTAAAGAAAACTCATTGCAGTGTAAAATAATTGCCATGAATACACACCGACAGGCAGACGGACGTAGAGACAGACACTAATAACTCTGGGTTATTCATTTTGGGCTGAAAATGTTTATTGAATAAATAAAATATTAAGGATAGAAATTTTTATTTGTTATCAGAAGATATTTTGGTTTTTAACACTTCCTGCAAACGCAGCAACCAGAATAAAGAAATAATACTATAGACGAACGATTGAAGCAAAACATTGAATCAATATTTATGTACTTTGAACGAAAATGACACAATGGACTTGGGATGTTTGCTGTAGTTGTCTTCTGTTAGGCTGTTTTGTATGAAATGACACAACACCTAGCAAACACCTTAAATGAGTAAAACTATAAAAAAATTTTATACATTTTAAATATGTTAACAGTGCGGGAGATACATAAAGATGCACAAATCAGTGATAGAAATTAAAAATGGTTTAAGTCTAGATAAGTTCATGTTGAGTCATCATATTATTTTGTGCTACTTTTCAGGAAGTTGTAGCGCAATGACTAGGCTTATGAGTTTGTATATATTTACAATTGAATGAAGTAGTTAGTGTAAAACGACATTTTAAAAAAAAAATGTAATTTCCGTATGTCTCAATTCAACTGTAAAAGAAAATCGACTTGAAAGTTCAAAAGTGCTCTACTGCAATAAACAGTAAATACAGTAAAATATGACTTAAGCAGTTTTACCTTATTGCCGCAAAAATAAGTATTTATAAAGAGTGGTTTTAATAAATAACTCCCTTAGAATTATTTTTGTTAAAGTCTTTTGTTTCATAGTGTATACTTCGGAGGAGGTTCACATAATGATTACTTTGTTGACGGAAACATTTGAGCAGCCTCAATAGATTTTTTCTCTAATTTTTTTAATTTAAATCAAGTTTTCTATTTTTTTGGATTTTATTTTATTTCATTTTATTTTTATAGGGTTTTTTCTATTTTGTTTTTTAGTTTAAATCAAGTTTTCTATTTATTTTATTAATTATTTTTATTTTATTTTATTTTATTTTATTTTATTTTATTTTATTTTATTTTATTTTATTTATTTTATTTTGTTTATTTATTTTATTTTGTTTATTTATTTTATTTTATTTTAATTTTTTATTTTTTGTTTTATTTTTTTTATTTTATTTTATTTAATTTTATTTTATTTTATTTTATTTAATTTAATTTAATTTTATTTTATTTTATTTAATTTTTTTTTTATTTTATTTGTTTTATTTTATTTTATTTCATTTTATTTAATTTAATTTAATTTAATTTAATTTTATTTTATTTTGTTTAATTTTATTTTATTTTATTTTATTTTATTTTATTTTATTTTATTTTATTTTATTTAATTTAATTTTATTTTATTTTATTTAATTTTTTTTTATTTTATTTGTTTTATTTTATTTTATTTTATTTTATTTTATTTTATATAATTTTATTTTATTTTATTTTATTTGATTTTATTTATTTTGTCTTAATTTATTTTTTTTTTATTTTATTTTATTTTATTTTTTTTTATTTTATTTTATTTTTTTTTATTTTATTTTATTTTTTTTATTTTATTTTATTTTATTTTATTTTATTTTATTTTATTTCATTTTATTTTATTTTATTTTATTTTATTTTATTTTATTTTTGCAGCCACAAAACACAAAACTTAAATCAAAACATACTAAAAAAGACAAATAATGGCTGGCAAACTAGACTTGGGTCAAACTCATTCAATCGATCATTTTTGACATAAAAATGCGTTTTATTTAAACGACATGGGTTTGATCATAGGTTTGTCCCAAAAACGATCAACTGAATGAGTTCAATGTCAAACCACTCAACGTATGTTAAAAGTTAAAAGTTGTCCAACTTTTGTAATTTGTGTTGACGGAGGCAGACTGAATATGACAGATGTAATAAGGAAGCCTGTATTTGAACTTATCTGTCAGTTGAATAAGGCGATGCATAACTTATGACGGATTACATGTGCCTCGTCCTTTACGATCATCTACCGATGAATTTGCTAAGGCAAACATATTCCAAACCAACTGATAGCTTTCAAATCAATTGCCACAGAAAACAGTGTAGCCAAATTGAATTTCTTTCTTGTATATACATATTATAATTTTTACCCGATTAGAAAGAGTAAGAGCCAATAAAAATAATCTAGATTTTCCATTACAAAAATTGGTATAGAAAATTTCCACATTCTTGAGCACTAGTTCCATTTACATTACAAAAATCTCCTTGTCACTCTGTTCCTTAGGACAAAGAAAGACTAGCGAAACAAATAAAAAATTAAAAAATAAAAATATCTTAACTAAACAGGAAAAAGGGAAAAATATTCATAGAGTCTAAACAAGAGTTAAGCGCCTTTAAATTTAAAATGCTTACAGTGTGTTTTAAGAATTAAGTTCTTTTTATTTCTCTTGTATCTTTTTTCGCTATTTTTATTTGTTTGCTAAAGGAAATTGTTTGCTTTTTTATTTCATGGCTCATCAAAATAAACAGATTTGAAGTTCTGATTTTTCTGTCGTTTTGTTTAAATTTTTTTCTTTATATTTGTACTAGACATAGACAAGAAAATCGTGCTTTAAGGTAGACGAATAAAAATAAAAAACCCCAAAATAGCTAAATAAAAAAATTCTTGTTGCCAGACATTTTATGCTTTTTTTCTTTGGCCAAATCATGTCTTTGGAAAAAAAGGATGCTTTTGCTACTCGATTTTTTTATTTTTTTTTTTTGTAGCTTCAATCACTTTAAGAGCTGCCCTAAAGGTGGCCTTAAAAATGTAACGATGCTTTTAATGTTCTCTTCTTTTTATTTCTTTATATATTTTTATTTTATTTGGGACCCCAAAATACGTAGCCAAGCATAACCTAACAAGTTGGCAAAATTCTACTTTTTTTTACCATTTCACATTTAAATAACTAACGAACTTGAAAATTGCTGCAAAAAAAAACATCGACACAAAAAATTATAATATGTACATGTAATAAACAAGAGAAGAGGAATATGAAACAAAACACTTTTAAAACCTAAAGCTATGAATTTTTAAGTGGCGCTTAACTAAATGTTGAAAAACAATAAACATCATACTTTTTTCATTTCATTAAGACTTTAAGGAGCAGAGATATATTTATTAAGTTAAATAGATTTTTTTAAAGTTAATATTTAAAAAAAAATTAACTTATGAAAGCGGCCTGACAGATTCGTTGACAAAATATATTTCATATTTAACATGAGTTCCACTTACTTTTCTTTGATAGTACTTGAAGATTTGTTTTAAATTAGAGAAACTTCGGGTATTAATTATTTAGTTTATTTCATAAACTTATAAAATTTAATAAGAACTTTAATTAGCCACTGACAAAATGAAACTACATTTAAGTGAAACTTAAATTTAAGTGGCAATTAGCTAAATGGCATTTAATTGAGAAGTCAATTATTGGGCCTAAATGTTTATTTAGAAGTTCTCGCTGTTTATAGTTAAATATGGCTTACAGAAAAACATTAATATTAAGCGTTTGCTAATGAAAATGGTCGCATTTTTATGCCGAGTAGACATCTCAAATATCCTTGTGTTGTGATTTTGTGGTGTCATTTTCAGAATATGTGCAACGCCGTTCCCATTATCTTTTTTATGTGGAGAGCAATGCCACATATCGGAAATGAAAAACGTTGCCACCAGTATACACTTTTGCGATATCAAAAAATGCCACAGTGTGTACGAAATGGTTTATGTTACTGAAAAAAAATTTTTTCCATTACTTTATATTATTGAAATCATAGAAATATAGCCAAAAATATCGCCAAGGAGTTCAAATATCGCCAAGTAAATCGCCAATCGCCCTTTCAAAATTGTGTATCTTCGAAACCATAAGAGCCAAATTCTTGAAATTTAAAAAAACGCTACAACTAAAAAATTCTAAAATTAAAAAAAAAATGCTTACTAAAACGAAAAACTAAAGGAAATATGCAAAATAGTACACCAAAAGTAAAAAGAGTCAACAAAAATACAAATAAAAAAAAATCGCCTAAAACTGAAAATAAATCGCCAAACGTAAAAAAGCGCCAAAATGACAAAAGCGCCTGAATTAAGAAAATCTCTTAAACTAAAAAAACAACCGAAAACAAATCGCATCGAACCGAAAAAATCACCAAAAACCGAATAGAATCGGCAAAACGAAAAAAAGCACTAAACCTAAAAATATGCCAAAACAAAAACAGAACACCAAAAACCGAAAAGAATCGGCAAAACGAAAAGAGCGCTATGACTAATAAAACGCGAAAAAAAAATTAAAAAACAGACGAAGGTTGTCTAAGGACACCCGGTTATAGTTGTGCTGCTTAACTATAGAAAACAAATTTCATGTGTCAAATAATCAATTAATGTCAAATTCGCCGCAAATATTTCACAACATTTAAATTTATTTCCCATTATTTTGTTTTCTAGCTGCGTGCGATTAATTTAGGGCCTTATTATGAGTTGCATTCGATTTTCGATTTTCGCTGGCTATCGAATATCGAAAATCGCATGTTCAATTCATGTTATGAGCATCGAAAATTTTGTTGAGCAACGAAGTACAGGGTGTCTGGTGGCAAATTTATATTTTTAAATGCGATTATTTCAAAAAGCAATAAACGGTGCGGAGGAAGGGTGACGCCGTTGGAATTGTCGATTGTGAGGATTTGTTAGTCACGATGTCGCAGTGATCAAGTGAGCATCGCGCGTTCTCTGTGGAGAAATTTTTTAAGAGTAATGATTCTTACGTAGTTGATGACCGAGTGTAAATTTAATTCGTTCGTGGGTGCAGAGATTTCACGCAACTGCTTCGGCTATGAATGTCCTACGGACAGGGCCCAGTCGATCTTCAAGGACTCCCGAAAACATTGAACTGGTTGAAATCAGTTTACGCAAAAATCCGCTACTTTCAATACGGAAAAGAGCAGCCTCACTGGGACTTCCAAGATCACTATTCAAATTTTAAAATAGGGTCTGAAGTTCCAAACTTTTAAAATTCAAATCCTTCAAGAACTGAATGAAAGTGACTTTGATTTACGCAAAAAATTTTTGTGAAACGATGTTGGAGCGTTTTCACACTACTCGTAAATCCCATTTTTTGGAGCGACGAGCTCGAGGGCCTCCAAGAACCCGTAACCCTCGCATAAAAAAGAAAAAAAAACATTGCATTGCCCCAGGGTAACTGTTTGGTGTGACTTATCCACGCATGAGATAATTGGACCATTTTTTTTCGAAAATTCTCGACGGTGAAAATTATTGACGCATGATTACGGAATTCTTTTTGCCAAAGCTGCGAGCTCATCCATTGTACTCTTCACACATGTGGTTTCAACAGGATGGGGCGACTGCACACATAGCCAGAGCTTCGATGAATTTGCTTCGGGAAAATTTCCCCCAAAAACTGATCAGTCTCTTTGGGGACATTCCATGGCCACCGAGGTCGCCCGATCTAACTCCCATGGATTTTTTTTAATGGGGCTACCTCAAAGAGAGGGTTTATAATGACAATCCCTAATCTTTTCTGGCTTTAAAGGAAAATATTTGTCGAGAAATCAGCTGAATTGAGCCAAGTTTTACTGCAGCGTGTGGCGCAGGACACAAGGCTCCGTTTTGCACAGTGTGTTCAACTCGAAGGAAGACATCTGTATGGCATACTTTTTAAAAAATAAAATCCGCATTTTCATTCTATCGTTCAACGCTCTTACTAAAACTTTGTGTCAATTATTACATTTTTTATTTAAGTTTCAAAATATAAATCTGCTACCAGACACCCTGTATTTTAATATGTAAACTTATTAAAAACGATTAGTTTTTATTTTTAGGTAAAGTTGTTGCAAAATATAAAAATCACTATGACATTCACAATAAGGACATCCTTTGTCGAATGACGACGAGCATAGTACCAAATGCAAATTTGTTCGATCAGTACTTTCGGCTAAAGTCGAAGATCGAAAATTGCTCATAACAAGGGCCTTAATGTATTGTTTGTGCTCATGTGCAAAAAACAGTAAAAAAAACAAATTGAGCACTCGTTCTCGTTGTTTTTGTTTTGTTTTTAATTCACTTACGAAACAAAGTAAAACATTTTGTTTCGTTTATTTTCGTACTCTGGTTTTAAGTTCAAAGTAATCAAAACAAAAATAAATTTATAACTGTATAAGTGTCGATTACTTTTGCTACGAAAATTACGTTCTAGCTCCTGTGTCCGGCATAAAGAGCATAGCTCTAAAATTTCGATTAGATTTCGTATAGTATGACATATTTAGTAAATTTGGTTTTATTATTGTTTTACTTCTGGTAGTATGGCATAGTATTCCACATTACACAATACCCACCCCGGGGGGCTTCCACATTGCCCTAAAATTTTTGAAATTACTATTTTTGAGGTACCTCTGGTTTTTAATATATAATTTTCTTGTGTTAATACATATAATATAATATTTGTGATAATCAATCCGAAAGCACATTGCAATCAATACTAATACAGGGTGTCTGCCGGGAAGGTATACTACTTTGTTTGTTTATAATTTTTGATTAAATTGGCATATTGTGGAAGAAGCACTTGTATCAACTAAATCTTTTATGGAAACAAATGTGAAAAATTGTGGCCAAAGTTGTTCTTTGAAGGCCAAGCTCCTGAGCACGACATCGAATTGAGATTGGTGGATTGTTTTGAACACTTTCTTCAGCAGCAGTAATGTTTTCTGCGGATCTTGCAGTACGTTGTGGTGGTCCATGCTTGGGCCTATCACCTCTTACTTCGAAATCATTCATTACACGATAAATAGTGCGTTTTGTTGGCACGTTGTTTCTCCCAAAAATTTCACGTAACTTTCTCATCGTCACATTAATCGATGATTGATTTTGATAAAATGTTTTAACGATTGCAACATGTTTCCATAATAAATTTGCCACGTGTCTACTTCACGACTGCCAAATATGAACAGTCAAGACTAATGTTTACCAAAATGGCAGCAAAACAAAGTAGTATACCTTCCCTGCGGGCACCCTGTACTTTTCTGAAGCAAGCCAAAATAAAAATAGGAGTTCCAAAATATTAACTTCGGGTATTTTAATATTGGGCCTTGTTCTGTAGAATGGAGCGACGAACTGCAAATTAAAACATTTTAGAAATGGGGTTTGATACAATAAAGCTTTAAAAGCTGAACTTTTTTGAATGGCATGAACTTTAAAACTTTAAGTTAGATCCCTAATTTGTGGGTAAAATCTAAAAAATCCTTTTAACCGTGGCCTCCACAGTTCAATCCTTAAAATAACAAGTTTTTAGCAAATATCTTCTTAAGCGTACGTGCCCACAAATGAAAACATCTTTAGAAAAAATCGAAAAACAAAATTAAAAAACGTTCCTTTAAATACCTGTCAAAGAATGTATTTTTATCTTGTATTTAGTTTGATGGCTTGATGGATGTAACCAAGTGTTTGTGTAGCTTAACCTACCAGACATAAAAGTATGAAGGGTTTTCCCTTTTTGTTGTGCCTTAAGCAAAAAACAGCCTGCAACAATTTAAATATTGCATTTATGAATTATTTCGTATTTTCTTTTTTTGTTATTTTTTTAATTTTTATAGTTTTTATCACAATTTATATGATAATTTTGTCGTTGTTGAAGCCGAACGTTTCGTTCGGTCAAGCGATATTGCTTTAGAGATAGCGGTAAATGGCTTTCTTGCCACAGCCTGGATAAGTTAAGAATTTTAAAAGTGTGTGGTAGTATGGTAAGGAGTTTATACAGGCATACGAGTACATCTACACATGCAAACGTACTCGCTTGTGCACGTTTATAAAGTGCAATTGCATTTGGCTTTACTTTCAATAAAGTGAGCGAGTGTGTAATGAGTTTTCATCTGATGTGTTGGTTTTTATGTTTTAAGTCACGCAATGCGTTTAGTTTAAAATTGTATTTTATTTCACTTATTTTTTTATTAATACAAGTTTGACGAAAAAAAAGCTAAAATGGAAAGAAACTTTGAAGAATAATTTTATTATTAGTTTAGTTTTACAGGGTGACAATTGTAATTGTCACGAGAACTTTGTTTGGTACAGAACGCAAAACGAGTTTTTGACTGCAAAATTAACACTTTAATAAATGGCCAAAAGGCTTTTAAATATGTATTTTAAAGAACATTTTACGTTTATAACATGTGCCTTATTTGTATGCGACCGGAGGCAAGCACTCGTTGAAATTTGATAGACATTTTTGACCCATTTTAGTACAGTCGACTCTCTATAAATTGGATATTCAAGCGACCAGCAAAGAAATTCAAATTAGAATTTTTTTTAAACTCATTTTAATAAAAAGCACCAGATTTAACAAAAAAAGGCTGCGAGCTTACTGATATCAAGTGTGTAAAATTATATTTTCGAATAATCAAAATGGAAGAACAAAATTGTTCAAAATTTTTTAGCTCATCCAGGCTGATTTGGAACTTTTGTATTCAATGGGACAGTTGAAGTTTTTAAAGGGCGTGATACACTCTCATACACAGTCGTGCGATTTTTGAGAAAATACAACCCTGGTATGATGGAGTTTATGAAAATTTTGCAAAGACAATAACAATTCATCAGATCAGGATTGTATTTTTTCGTAGACCATGCGATTGTGCGGGATAGTGAGTCATGGCCGTAAGACGTATTGAATTGTTATCTTTCCAATCACTTAAAGTTAAAGCTTGAAGCACAAGAAAGTGATTCTCTAAAATGTTTTTCAAGTTCAACTACACAACTTGTGTTCGCGATATTAAAATACGAAATGATATTTATGTCAAAAGGTGATTCCTGGAACTGCGCATTGTTTTTCATTGTTCAAGTTACAGAGCTTTCTTTCTAACTTTGTTCAAGTTTTAGTGCAGTCAATTAAACTTATAAATATACTTACATTTATGTATATTTATAGAAATGGAATTTCTGGAAGAATTTTAACATTTTAACTTTATTTAGCTGAAGCACATTGATATTTGTTGCTCAAATTGTAGAGCTTTCAAAAGTTTAGAATGGTCAATTTATATAAAAAATTAAGCGCTAAGCGTTGTGCACATAATGCAGTGTTCACGTTATCGCGAGAGCACTGTAATCGTAAAATTCAACTACAAAACATAAACTTTGGCTTCAGGTTACATAAAAAAGCTACAGAAAATCAAAACAGAAAGCAAAGAATTTTTGTGTTTTTTTTTTAACAAAAAAGTGGCTGTCGAAGTTATGGCGCATGCTAAAAGTTTGACATAGAAATTAAAACGAACTATTTGAAGTTTTGTTGCATTCAAAACTACAAACACATTCAGATTACCCACTTTAAATTGCAGAGTGTAGAAGAGCCCAGCTTCAAAGTATGCAGCGTCGGCGAATAAGGTGACATTCCTATGTATAGTTCAATGCATCTAAACTAAACCAAATGATTAAAGTTTAGCATTTGTTAACGCACTAATTATGCCAATTTATTATTTTACTTATTAAATACTATAACTTAATAGTTTTGCGGAAAATTTTGTTCTCAAGAAAAAAGTTTGGCCAACACTGTTGCAATAATTTTATACTTTGTATTGAAAAGGTCTTAGTCTCTTCTTTCTAAATCCAGTTTATAAATTTAAAATCGATTGATATTTAAGTTAGTTAGAGGTTGATAAGTGCATACGGGTAGGAATAACCGGTTTTTTTACCCGTAGCTCAAGATTTTGGGAGTGGTTGGAAAATTTCAAATACAGATTGTTGTTATACTCGACAATACTTACCAGAAAAAAAGTAACCCGTCGAAGGCATTTCGATTTCATTAAAATTTGTCACACAGTGTAATTATTTTCAAACGAAAGAATCACTTCTCAAGAATTGAGTACAAGGTCGGATCAATAAGTCCGTGACTTTTCGAACTTCCCTCGTAGTTATTATATGTAATGGAACACTGTTCCAAAAGTCACGGACTTATTGATCCGCCCTCGTATTTTAGTCCCACCCCTGGTTAAAATCATTAAGTTGCTAATCCAATTGGAAAGTTCTTCTACCAAAAATTCTCAATGCTAAACTCGTTTACCTTTTTTAAAATTTTTCGTTGGGATGTTTAGACGTAAAAGTTAGTCGAAACTAACGCGAAATCAAACTCAACCTTCAAAGAATTTTGTTAAGTGTACGACTAACAAAAAAATAAATAAATTAAATTTGTTTATATTGTTGTTGTGATTGATTGAGTTGATATTATTATTATTATTTTTAAGGCAAAAACTATTCTGAATGTTTAATTAGAGAATTAAAATTAAGCCCAGTAAGAAAAAGTTCTCATTAAAAAAATAAAAATAAGAAATAGTTCAGTGTTGCTCCCTTATACCGAAATGTTGATGTACCTTGTGCAGGTTTAAAGCAGCAATGTTGCATGTTACAACAAAAGCAAAAAAATACATGCAAACACATACATACTCGTACATACATACATTCATTATATTATTTTAATACCTCAGCCGCCAGTAAGAAAAACAAAATATAAGAAAAAGAAATATAAACAATATAAAAAATATATTTATTAATTTTTACAAATTATATGCAACAGCGTATACATGTGTGCCACGTTAGTAAGCTTGAATGTGTGTGTGATGTGAAGTTACTGCTGCAAGTCTGCCAGTCAGTCAGTCAGTCAAGCAGTTAGTCAGTGTACTTTTTTTTTTGTGTGATGGCTTGTATGATTGTTACTTAAGAATGTAATCGCCAGAATTATTTTGTATTCAGTTAATGTTACATACGTACACCAACATTTTTATCACTCAAACACTATGAATGAATGACTCCATGACAAATGGCCTTGTAAAATATTTTAATGTTTAAGGACGCGAAAGGCACATTTCTTTATTCTTTTATTCATTTTAATTTTATATTATTGTATTTCATAAGACTTGCTAAAGGTGAGAGAAGTCATTTTTGCTGTAAGTCAGTCAGCTAAAGACAAATTATATAATATGAAGCAAGTTACCCGTGCTGCAAGGGTATTTTCTTCAATGTTGTCTTGCAGAAAGCAAATAGTGATGAGGAGGAAACATGTAACAAAAATAAGTTGTCGGCTACAAAATATCAACAATGAATTTGTTTTCTTTTCGACGTATTACCATAAAGCGTTGCTTATTTTTCTATTTTTATAAATTAACTAAAGATGTGGTGCTGCGATGTGTTTAACAATTAGAGGCAATAAAATCAGAATTTGTTCAGCTTAAGGATTAGTATGAGCAGCTTATATATATAATATTTTAAATAAACGGCATATAATCACTTCAATATAATCCAACTTATTGTCAATAGCGTCATCGGCGTCACATCAAAACCACAGTATACATATATAGTCTGTCACTTGTCTACTCTCTATGGACAACAATTGGCTCTTATTTACAATCTCTTACTAATCTTTGTAAATTAATAAAGCATGTTAATAGTAGTCAATTGTTGTCGACAAAGAGTAGACAAATTACAATTTTTACTGTCGTCTTGATTTAACATCGACGACGCCATTCCCAAGAAGGGGTAATATTTCTTCTGTTATATGCAAACTGGGTCCACTACAGATGTCGCAAGAAATGGCCGGCCTCATATTGCTCGTTCGACCAAAGATATCATTGCTGTTGCCGACGATGGCAGAGATAAGCCACAAACATCAATCAGACGACGAGACACAACGATGCTGATGATGATGATGCCTAATCAGCAGGCATTCCTTGCAACAAATTTTGGTGAAATATTTGAAAATATTCCCCTACAAAGTGTAAACTGTTCATGAACTGCCGCCAAGGTTAACTTACTGCCATACTTTGTTACACTTGGTGCAAGAATAGAATGATTTCGTAGCGAAAATCGTAATGAGCGGTTATGTTAACAAACCAAATTTGCGTTTCTGGGGTTAAAGAGAAACCACATTAAATGCATGAAGAGTCATTGCATGCCCTATTTAGTACGTCATTTGCATTTTCATTCTTAGGGTTCCGTACACCAAAGGTGAAAAGGGACCCTATTGTTTTCGCTACGCTGTCCGTCTATCCGTCACAGCTACGGACCTGAAATTTGGACAGAGTATGTAGAACTTCAGCCGCTACAACAACAATAACATGAGAGTTAAAAATTAAAGGGTGCGCCAAAATGAGCAATGAAAACTGTTAAAATACTATGTAATATACATACAATTGTATGTATATAGACTGACTACAACAATTAACACAAAAATTAAAAAAAAGCTAAATTAAAGGGTGTGCTATTAGTTAATGTAATTTTGACTATATAATTTTGACAACTTGCAGTATCTTGGCAATCGTAAAAGGCTCTTCTCTTGAAGTTGTCCAAAAAAGTAAAACTAATTTTTTTTTTTTTATTGGGTAAGTAAAACAAAGAAATCCCAAAGTTATAAATCGCCAAACCGAAAAAAATCGCCAAAACCCAAAAAAAAATCGGCAAAACAAAAAAAGCGCCTAATTAAGAAAATCTTAGACTAAAATAAATCGCCAAAAACCGAAAAAATCGCCAAAATTACTAAATTAAAAAAATCGCCAAAATGAAAAAAATCGCCAAAATGGAAAAAATGCGACAAAACTAAAAAAATCGCTACAACTAAAATAAATCGCCAAAAGCCGAAAAAATCACCAAAAACAAAAAAAAAAACGCCAAAACTTAAAAAAACGCCAAAAATAAAAACACGCCAATACTAAAAAAAACGCAGAAAACCGAAAAATGGCATACTATATATTATATATGTAGGTTAAAGTTCGTATAGTATTACATATGTAGTATCCATGCGGAACCCTTCGTATGCTAGTAAGTCGCACTTTACTGAATTTATTGAAGATGCCGATGGCACCACTGCAGCCATACAAGGAAGATGCTAAGCAAGTCTTTTCCGCAAGTTGCTGCATTGGGTCTCGATAATTATTAGTTCCATTAGGAAAAGACAACCGCTCACAGAGATTCGAAATTCTGAGAAGCCAAATTTTAGGTCGTGTGATCTCTCGAATGGTGGCGTTGGTTGAGGTAGTTAGCACGGTGACTGCACAAACGAATTTCCAGGGTTTGAGCCCAGTCTTGGACAGGCTAAACAACAACATCATCGCGAATTATTTCAATGTGCATTAGTATGCCTTTATGTCAGTTGTTGAAAGAAATTTCAAGTGGCAAAGGCATAGTCACTGGTCACTGAACAGTACAAGTCGCTCCTTCTACGTCTAATATATGCCACAACAAAAGATTTATTAAAGCAGCTACAGTGACTGGGTGAGCTAGACCATCCGAAAACACAATAATCCTCCGTCTTGTAACACCTCTGTAGTGCGATTCACAGTATTTTTGCGAGTATTTTTTTAGCGAAATCTCCATATGTAAAATTAAATACGTCTAGCTCCCGTATTCTGTAATTCGCTAAAGCTATAATGCTGAACAAATACAAAATTATATATAAAATTTAATTGAACTAGACTAAATTTAAATCATAAATAATTTTTGAATCGGCCTTAAGTTCAGTATTTTAAAATTTTATTTAATGAAATATTTTAATTAATTAATGTCATTTTCTAAAGAAGATAAGAGATATCAGACTAGCCTTTTTAGCCGGGGGAAATGCGAATTTTTCTGTGCGGCGGAAAAACAGAAAAAATATATTTACCAAAGGTAAATCAATAATCATTTCTCATATTCCATTTCATTAAAAATTCAGTCATATGCGTTTTTATAAAATAAACTTCGTGCAAAAATGTTTGCTGTAATTTTTTCATAAACATTTTAAGAAATTCCTACTGAATTTCTAACTTTTTTTTACAAAATAACGTTCACTGTAATGTCTTCAGTAAATCAAAATTATTGGGGAAAAAGAATATTAATTTGTGCATTAAGCTTAAGGCCACTTTTATTATTGTTTAACCGACTTCAAAAAAAGGAGGAGGTTATCAATTCGTCTCTATTTTTTTTTTGGCAGTGTTACTTCATAACTCGGTTCTCTAAGAGGGTACAGCTTTCCATTGGTCCCATTGCAAAAAAATGGGCACGGGGACACGTCCACAAATTTCTTTATTTGATTTTATGATATTCTACTTATTTATTGCTGCAAAAGCTATCAAACACCTTTGGTTCTTCTAATTACATATTTTTAAAGTTGAAAAAGTGTGGGGGGGGGCTATGCCCATTCAAATCTATTATTATGTTTCATGTGGTGCTACTCAACCAATTTTTACGAAACACAAACACACATTGAGCCCAAAAATAGACACAATATTAAAATTTAATATTTTAAGTGGTTCTATTGCACCGATTTTTACAAAACCTAACACACATCCTGAACTCTGTCAAACACAAAATCTTGCATTTAAGAAAAGAGGCGGTGGCACGCCCATTAAAATTTAATTTTATATCCCATAAATTTTTGGGTATACCAGAAAATAAAATTTATATTTCTTCATATTTCACAAGATGTTGAAGATGAGGCAGCAGTTATGGTTTTCTAATAATTGCTACGAGCACGTGTTATTTAAAACCTTTCAGGTACGAGTAGGTATCTAATAATTGAAGAAATTATTTTTCTCATGTTCACACCTCACTTCGCACTTCTAAATGCAACATTTCATAAGTCTCAACATGAGCAATAGCTAACATCAGCAAATCGAAATTCCACAGGCTTTTAAAATTAAATAAATCTCAACAATGTGAACCAGATTTTTGCTTAGATTTATAACATAATTTTTTGTTTGCCATCTCAAATGACAATTAAAAACAAAACTAATTATTTTAGCGTTAAAAAAACTCTTAATGGAAAATACCCATCATTAATAAAAATAAACATCAACACTTAAGTTTATCAAGCATTTCGCCCTAATTCTTTGCTGTTGTTGGTGTAAATGCAATGCCAAGGAAAACCCAAAACAAACAAAAAACCGTTTATCAGTTTTAGAAACATTATTGTCATCATCACCATCAATATTATCCACAATCGCTATCATGATGATGCTCATCATCATCATCATCATCACCATCGTTCAAGCATATTATTGGTCTTAAGAGAATCGACATTTAACATCATTCACATACCAGCCACAATATTAGCAACAACTAAAACTAGTGTACGTACGTACTACTAAAATAAAAAGTTAAATAAATAAATAAATAAAACAAAACAAAAAATAAATATCAACAACACATTCAATACTACATTGATCAACTTCAACAAAAATGTCGTCGAGTGCATCATGTCCGATGTTGCGATAACGACAATAAATAATCTTTTTCTTTCAATGCTTTTTCGATGAATGAATGTATGAATGATTTACGATGTTTTAAAAAGCGACTCACAAAAACAAACTAAATAGTAAGCTGAAACATCCATACATACATACATACATATGTATGCATAAATAAAGCAACAACAATACTTGCCTTTAATAATTTATTGAAAAATTAAAAGTTAGTTTTGTTGGCTGCTGCTGTTGCCGTTGCAACTGCAACATAAACATTATTTTCATACGTGTATTAATACACAAAGTTTGGCAAAAAAAAAACATTTAAAGCATTCAAGAGTTAGAGCCAGCATATTAAAATAACAACAAGTGACAAAAAAGCATTTCATCATTAGCCGGAGATGGAAACTGTGCTGCGGTTATACAGTTCTCAATGGTATTTCTACACTCAGGGAAAAGCAGCAACTCAAAACTAAGAACACGTCATATTAATTCAATAATGTTCAATATAATAAAAAATGTATGTTAAAATACTTAAAAATAAATAAAATTAATAAATAAATACTGTAAATTAATATTTTTCCATATTGAAATCAGAAATTTCAACATTACTAGACTTTCGTTAATGTTTCTTATTAATTCAATATGGTTTTTATTGATTTTAAGCTGTTTTTTCTCTGGGTGTATTCCCATGATCTTAGGGCATACGCAACAAGTGCTTTAGAACAATGTCAATTAATATTTGGAACTATTCTCACCAAGCCCATTAATATGGGTATATTATAGCGTTGCACATGAACGTAATTTTATGTGCGTATTATTTTTGCCACTCTTGCTCAGAAAATATTGTTCAGTTATCTTGCAGCATGCTCCTCTGTAAGATTTAAAATAACATCAATTCATCCTTCGAAATAATCTCAACAAACTCTTTCCTTTCTTATTTGTCCAAATAAAAGAAGTAATTTTTCCGCCGTCAAGGTCACTTAGAAGTCTAAGGCATTAATGGACCCTCTTAAATTTATGTATACACTCAATTCTTTTTTTTACACGCTCTTTTTTACACGATTTTGAAATAACTCGGTTCAAAAATAAGAACAAATGATTTATTTTGCACGAATTTTTTTATATATTTTTTTTAATTTTTACATGTAGATAAAGAAGCTTATGCATTTTATGATTTTTATGTACATATGCGAGAGTGGATTAACTCAGTGACTTTTTGAAGAAACACAGGTTTTTATATAAAAAGTTATTTTATTTTTCAACCTAGTCTTCTTCGAGTTCTAGACACTTAGTCCAACGTTTCTCCAGTTTTTGTATCCCTTCCAAAAAATATGATTTTTCGAGGTCCTTAAAATAGGTTGGTCAATAATTTCATCGTTGGAGCTAAATCTCTTTCCACCAAGCCATTTCTTTAGGTTTAGCAAAAGCAAGTAGTCACTAGAGGCTAAGTCCGGAGAATATGGCGGATGAGGTACCAATTCGTAGCCCAATTCATAGAATTTTGCCATTGAGACTGCACACGTGTACACCCGTGCATTATCCTGATGCAAAATAACTTTTTTCTTGGCCATATGGGGTCGTTTTGTTTTTTTAAATCCCCATTAAATCGGTCTAATAAGTTGGCATAACATTCGCCGTTTATTGTTTTTCCCTTTTGAAGGTAATCGATGTGGATTATCCCGCGTGCATCCCAAAAACCTGTTGCCATCACCTTATTGGCCGACAAACTCACGTTGGCCTTCTATGGAGCAGGTTCACCCGGAGAAACGCATTGTTTAGACTGCTGCTTGGTCTCCGAAGTACAGAAATGGATCCATTTTTTATCCACAGTTACAAAACGCCGCAAAAACTCATTCGGATTGCGGTTAAATAACTCCAAACAATCCTTTGAAGTTGTCACACGTTTACGTTTATGGTCAATTGAGAGCAAACGCGGCACCCATCTTGCAGACAACTTTCTTAAACCCATCTGATCACTCAAAATCGAAACCACACTGCCATATGAAATGCATATGGCATCAACAATCTCACGCACTTTTACTCTTCGATCGGCCAACACCATATCGTGGATTTTTTCAAAATTTTCGGGTGTACTGACCTCAATTGGTCGTCCAGAACGTTCAGCGTCATTTGTACTTGTGCGACCACAACGAAAGTCAGTAAACCACTTTTTTACCATTGAAATCGATGGTGCAGAGTCCCCATAGTATTTATCGAGCTTTTCCTTGGTTTGATTGACGATTTTTTTTTTGCAAAAAATAATGAGCACTCAAAATTTATTCTTTTCCATTTTTAGAAAAATACACGAGGTTGTATGTTTTGAACAGCAAAGTAAATGACGACATAATCTCAAAATTTGACAGTCTATTAACAGGTGGTACTTGATGGGAACGAGGGAAGTTCGAAAAGTCACGGACTTATTGATCCGCCCTCGTAATAAAATATTAAAAGTATGGTTTTATCCATCCCTGACGTTTTCCTTAATCGAATTTAAGTGTGTTAGATTTCCAAAACGGTGAGTACACTAAGCTAGTAACCCAGCAAACAATGTGATTGGCAGGTATTACCTAAAGAGCTATTGATTGTAGCAGGGCCATTGGTTAAAATAAAATATGTATCAATAAAAATTAATATTCTACTTTCAGGGTTTCAAAACCAAAAGGAAAATGTATCAACTCTGAACTTAATTAAGTATAAAGTTGGAACATAAGCCCGCAAGTGTATTCTATAAGTTGCTAAAGCTTAATTCTAAAGCTAAAATACTGCACAAATATAAAATAAAAATTTTTTGGCGATAACATAAAACGCGAAAATTTCGGTGAATTCCGTTTTTAAGTTATTGCTGGATTTAGCAATACAGAAAAATGCATTCGCAGCCGAAAACCGATAAATCGGCTTTAAATATTTTTTATCGATAGAGATTTAGCTTTAGCGAGTTACAGAATGTTTACACAGAAGCCTGATACTTCTAATACAGAACATATTATATGTAGACAAAATCAAACAATTTGTTTCGTTTATTTTCGTACTTTGCTTTTAAGTACAAAGAAATCAAAACAAAAATAAATTTATAACTGTAATAATGTCGATTATTTTTGTTACGAAAATCACGTCCCAACTCCTGTATCGCCCCATAAATAGCACAGCTACAAAAATGCGGACGACTTGATGACCTCCTCCTTTCTTGAAGTCGGTTAAAAAATAGAAGACTTCTGGGTGATTATTTTAATAGCCGATTGTTTAATTACTTTGAGTGATTTAACATTTCCGTAGAACAACTTAGCCAATAATCTAATAAAACAAATATAAGTTGACGAAGGGAAGACTCTTGATTCTTGTTTGCTGGGTAGCAAGTCGGAATATATTGATAAAGCATATGCCGAATAAATGAAATAGTGTAACATTTTAAAGACTAAAACTCAATAATAACCAAAACTCATTGATTTAATAAAAACGATCATCGCACATACACACACAGAAACAATCAAATGGAAAAAAAATTGGTCATAAAACAAATACAAGTTGCCCAAATTGGCAGAAAGGAGGACGCCTATAAGGCAAAAACTACAACCGCATAAAGCAGCAGCAACAACAAGTGAAATAAGCAGAGAACTTTATTTGATTTCGTATCTCGTTATGCATTTGGAAAATGTCAATGTAAATTCCCATCACATGCTACAAAGCAATGAAACGTGATTCCCTGCCTGTCGTTTTTACTCCTCAATGTGAATAGCTGGACATAAAGATATTTTTTTCTGCTTTTTATATTTATTTGTGATTTCTTGCCTTAATGCCATACAATCGTGTGATATAAATCGATCGTATTCTCACTCTCATAGTTGGCATGTTTCCGAAAGAACCACCGCTACCAACACCACCAGCTCCATTCCTACAACCACCACACCACTACTTGCAACTGCTGCAAGTAGTTAGCCAAACTCATGAAGTTATTTTTTTATTTTATAGATATAATTTATTTTTATTTTTTTGCCCAACAGGAAACAGATCAACAGCACACTCAGACTTTTAAGTATATTTTATTGTCCAATGATGCCCACTCTCAACAAAACAGTCAGTCAGTTCGTCGTACATACAAACACATTGTACTCTGGCATACAGGATCTTTCTGTGGTATGCATGAGTATATGTTCCATTTTTTTCTTGCCACTGCCAGTCCATTCTCTTCAGAAACTATTTTATTATTCAATGCGTGTGCCTGTCAAAATACGCATGATGGAATTATGACAGATCATCATTATAGTGATGATATATGAGTAAAAATTTTAATGCAAAAAAAGGGAAAGAAGAGTCTCCAGAAGCAAATCAAAACGCCAAAAAGGAAGCAAAAAAGACTACACTTGCAACCAGAAATATAAAAGAAGACAGTGACGACAATACTATTGTCATCTTTATATTTGTGATGAGTAGTTGACAAACAAGTTGGAAAAATATTTAATGAATTGGTCACCACATTACTGTGTATTAAATGTTTATTTAGTTATTCATTCTTTGAAGGATGGCAGGTAGATGCAGAGAATTACTTGAATTTTTACAACGCTACCACAACATGTACTCGTACTGCTGCTGCTGCTGCTGCTGCTGGATACCAGTGCATCTTGCATTTACTACTGTGCGAAAAAAAAATTTAAGTCTTTAAGCAGATTACACATCATACTGCTCGTGAGTATTGCTAAATTGCATAATATCACATCTGACATATTAAATTCTAACATAGTTAATTGATTTAATGTTAAATTCCTTTCTGATGTTATTGCAAGTCCAACAAGTTAGTTAGTAATTTGATGCATGCAGCATATGCATTACATTGCATTTCTTATGGGAGACGTTTTTCAATACGAGTACATCATGAAATTGCATTGGTTGAGTTTTGTTTTACTAGAAACAAAATGGCGGACTTGATGTTGCCTCAAAAATAAGCAACTGAAGTAACAAAAATTTTTGATAATGTATTATAAAAATATTTTATGGATGTATAAGTTTATCATTTCCCTCACAACTTCCATAATATTGAGTTGCTATCCTCTACTACATTTCTTTACAAATGGAAATAAAGAATATATACAGCTGCAGTCAAAATAATATAAACTTACATTTCTCAAAAGTGTGATTTAATTTTACTCAAAACACAATAGAACTGCTTGCAAATATTTTGGCTTATGATAAATAAAAAATATTCTTTCATTGTAATTCTTTAAAAAACATTATTTAGTTTATTAAAAAATTTCGAAGTCAAAATAATTGCACGTAATTTTCATACAAATATACTTGGCTTCTTAGAATAACCCTGCAGAAAATTTGGTGATAATTGATCCGAACTTACTCGCCCCATGACTTGAGAAAATGCGAGTGTTATCAAAATTATGGAGTAGTGTGTGGTGAAAAAAGGCATATCGTGTAAATGGTTACATATTCAACATTTTCGTGATGCATCGTCTTGATCTTGAGCCAAGGTAATTGGGACTCGGGTCTAGTATTGTAGTAAATGGCACTGAACATGTTCCATGTGGTTGAATCCAGGGGTCTACTCTGTAATTCGAAACTAATGAAAATTCTTTCGAATTTGCGTGTTATTAACATACAAATTCGAAAGTATTTGGTTTCGTTTCGAATTACGGAGTAGACCCCCAGGATGATCTATCAAATAGTGCAAATATAATGCTAATTGTTCCCTCCAATGTGACTCTAGAACCAGCCCCGTAACTGTACTTACATATTAACCTAAACTTAACTCTTACTCTTGAAATATGTGTGGCCCTGTGGTCGAACGGGTAGTGTGCAAGTCTGTCATGCACGAGATTGTCGGTTCGACTCTCAAAAAATATTCAGACTAAAAATAAAGCATTAGTAATAATAAAAAAATTATAAGTGTTCACTGTTACAGTTAAATGTCGGAATGAAATTTATACGAGCATGTATATAATTTAAATTATTCTACACCGAATAGGGCCCTATGGGATAGTTCAGTGACAAGTCACAAGCTGCATGCAAAGTATCAATTAACCCCACCCATTAAGGCCATCCATATGTAAAAAAGACTGGTCCGCTTCATAGGAAGTGTTAGAACTCGGACTGTTCCCTATCACTTGGGGACAGGTCACGTGACTAGTCGTGTGTCAGTTCCATTTTCAGCAGGGAAATTAAGAAAAGTTAAGTTACATTATTTAGAATTTATCAGTACTTTGCTTGATTGAGATCATTCCAATCACATCAACTAAATTTTGACATTTTCACTGAATGAAAAACCTTCACTGGATCAATGAATTTTGTCATTAATAACGATCAGACTTAAAGAGTGCACTAAGCGATTCCAAGAGTTGCTAGCATTTGAAAAATGCTGCATTTCTTAAAAAGTGGAAGGTCAAGATGTTACACCAGTATCTAATTACTCTTTGTGGGGCGCTGCTAGAAATCTTAAAAGACCCGTTGAGCAAGAAGCGATACTGAAAAAGGTAAAATAAATGCATGGCATTTAAAATCCATATTTACCCCAAACACATGTACTGGTGCTGCTGATTTTCCGGGTGTAGTTGCTCTACCACTTCGACCCTTAAAATTTCAGACGCGTGATGTACAGAAACTAATTGCTGAACTCAAGCCGAAAAAAGCTTCATGTATTGCTGGAATTAGTAACAATATGCTGATGAAGTGGCCTCGTATTACAATTAGAATCCTACTATTTATTTCTAATGCCATATTACGAATGGAGCATTATCCACACCACTTGAAGCTTGCCAAGGCCAAAATGATTCCAAGGCAGGGAAAAGATCGTACCAAGGCTGAGTCATATAGGCCAATAAGTTTACTACCAACAATGTCAAAACTTTTCGAAGAACTGCTCTTGACAAAATTGTCCCCAATTTTAATTGGTAGTGGGTGCATCCCGGACCATCAATTTGGTTTTAGAAGTCAGCATAGCACCACTGAACAAACGCATAGATTGATGCAAGTTATAGGAAGGATATTAGAAGAAAAGAAGTGTTGTTCTGACCTCTTTGACAAACATCAAGTCAGGCATGAAGACATATCTGCCAATAAACATCCAAAAACTTTTGGAAAGTTATGTTATTGCGCGGAAGTTAACTGTTGTGGAAGGAGACTTTATGAGTATGCTCGAAACTATCTCATCCGGTGTGGCACAGGGGAATATAGTGGAGCCAGTTTTATATTTGATTTATACTTGTGATATGCCTGTGAGCAGTAATATCCACATATCTATATTTGCCGATGATGCAGCCTGCCTTATTATGCACGAAAACTCTTAACGAGGCATCGCGATATCTTCAGGAACATATTACTCAGCTGGAACTATGGTTAAATTTATGGAGAATAAAAGTAAACGAACAGAAGTGTGTTCAGGTAAAATTTACCCTACGAAAATATACTTGTTCCTCCATTAGAATCCACAATCAAGTTGTTCCCGAAAAATTAACAGGTGAAATTCCTTGGTATACACCTTAATCGACGGCTTACTTGGAAACACTACATTGACTCTAAGCTAACACATATAAAACTAAAATTAATTCAGATACATTAGTTGGGAGAAATTCAACCCTCACTCTAGATTGTAAACTTTTAATATACAAGTCGCTTTTGAAACCCATATCGTGCTCGTAAAATGAATAAATCCATTATGAATTTCAAATGAAATTCACATTAGAAAGACTGCCTAACACAAAAGTAAAAAACGCCATACTTAACATTTTGCCAAAGCGAAAAAATTTCCAAATGTAAGAATGCTAAAATATATAAGGTCCGCCAGATAACTTTTTTTTTGAAAACAGGGCGCAAAACATCGAGTGTAGCTTCGGCTGTGTGGCACGTAGCGCCGTCCTGTTGAAACCAAATGTTGCCAATATCCTCCTCTTCAATTCTTGTGAACAAAAATTCGTTCAACATGGCCCGATAACGATCGCCATTGACTGTAACGGCCACTCCTTGCTCATTTTCGAATTATGCCTCTGGACCAAAATCCGCACCAAACAGTGACTCGTTTTGGGTGCGTCGGCTTTTCAATGTATGCGTGCGGGTTTTCTGTGCCCCAAATGCGACAATTTTGCTTGTTTACATCCCGCCAAGATCAAAATGAGCTTCATCTGAAAAGATGATTTTTTGGCAAAATCGGCATCTTCTGTAAGTCGATCGCAGGCAATATTTCCCAGCGTTGTTCAAGCGTATACACAACCATATTCGTTCAGCGGAAGGATAAAACTAATTATCTGTCAAATCAGACATGAGCTAAGTGTTACCATTCACGAAATAAGCACTAGTTGAAAAGAAAACGCTAGATGCCGGACCCTATATATTTTTGTGCGAAAAAAAACGCAGCTATCAATATGGGTCTCAAATGAAAAGGTTTGACTCATAAATACTCACTAACTAACTGGGGGCAATGCTCGGATTTTTAATCATTTTGACTAATAGCAAAATCTGTCCACTCGTAGACAAATTTGCAAAATTTCATACTTAAAATTTTCCTAGCAAGCAGAAAAGCTAGAACAGCTAATTTCAGTGCATTGGACGCTTTTTTTTTGTTTGTTTTTGTTTCCGCTAGTAAATATTTTTTTTTCTATAATTTTGAACTAAATCTGTAGTCACAAGGAAAAAGTGCTTAAGTCATATTTGACTGTTTTGCAGGAGAGCACTTTTAAGCGTTCAAGTCGATTTTCAGAAATTTACTTCTTTTACAGTTAAATTGGAAAATTCTCTGTTCACCTTTATTGCTTTAAGTAAACATCATTTTATCGTCGCACAAATTAATTGAGATTTTGCCGGGTACTTTCAAATATGCAGATTACGGCGGTTTTATTAACTCAAAAACAGCTTAACTCGACTTAAGCAGTTTTTTTCTTTTTGCCACAGAAATTAAGCGCTCTAAAATTAGAACAATTTCTAATTTCTGGAAGTTTTTTTATTATTTTTTTTTTTTAATTTTCACTACAAATTATTTTTTTCGCTCAGTAAAGTAAAAATAAAACGGGTAATAACCGAGTTAATCGTCGTGTGTACAATTCGATCATATGCTTGTGAAATTTGATATGCTTGTACAAATTTGGGTCAGTTGATGACTGAAGGTCAAAGTGAAGTTTTCATACGATGAAAATAAAAAAAATGCCAAACAAGCGTAAAAAAATACCTTCAGGGCAATCATGAATAAAATTGCGAGAGAAATTTCTCCGTTTTTCAATTAGAATTTTTGTTTTCCCTATTACTTGCTATTCAGGGCAATCATGAATAAAATTCCGCGAGAAATTTTTCCCGGGGAACAATTTCAGAAAATCAGGGCAATCATGAATAAAATTCCGCGTGAAATTTTTCCCGGGGAACAATTCCAACTAATAGCAAGTAATAGGGCAAACGAAAATTCTAATTGGAAAAGGGAAAAATTTCACGCAGAATTTTATTCATGATTTTATGATAAAGATGAAAACGAATTTACTGGAAGTGATATATGGTTTTCCAAATTTAAAACCCGTCAGGGAATACGGATTTTAAAAATTGGTGGTGAAATACTTTCGAATGATGTTGGTGAAATCACTCCATTTCTACACAAATTTCGCGCATTGAAAACACAAATTTACAATGCTGATGAAGACGAATTAGTTTGTCGCTGCTTTGGAAAAAAAAAGTGCCCAATGATTTCAAATTCAACAAGAACGCGTTTAAATTTTTATATTATTTTTTTTATTATTTTTGCATTATCATTTTATCATTTTAAAAAAATTTCCAGATATTAGAACTGCCCGGTGCACAAAGTGATTCCGATTTCTGAGATTCTACTGTATTTGGATCTTCATTGAGTTGTATTCAAATTTAAATTTTAAAACTTATTTTCTGCAAAACTAGATTTTCTAAGTTATGACTATATTGAAATAAAGGAGCGGTTATGTTATTATGTACGAGTACATACTTATTTCATAACAATTTTATTAAAAATAACTCACCTGACCTGCCGTCGGATATCCACAATCTATTTGATAAGATGCCATTCTTTAAAAATATTTTTCCCTAACCACACTATTTACTTAAATTTAATTATGCCAATAGTTTCATATTGTTGGACAAAAATTAAATTTCAATTTAATTTTTTTTTAATTTTTACATATGTACGAGTAGGTATGAAAAATAAAAACTTTTTTGACACTTTTTCGCTGCTGTTTCAATTTTATTTTTATTTACTGTAACATAACTGTCATTTAAGTTGACATAATAAATGTTTTGCATAAACATATGACCAGATTGATAAGAAGCAGACATAAAAGTATTAATTTACTTTTGCATTTGAACAGAAATATGTACAACAATAAACCAGAATACAACAGATAAAGACGACGACGCTCACGACAGCAACAGCGGCAGCGGCAACGAAAACGTACATGTAAGTATGTACATATGTATGTAAGTACATATGTATGTACGTTAAATGTAAATTAGTTTTAATAACATGACACTGGTTTGACGTTTAAAAGGTCAATCCTAATGGTTTTACACATGTACTACATACTTGTGCATACATACATACATACATCTGTGCATGCAATGCTACTGTTTGGTTGTATGTTGATTTGTAGCACGTTCTGCTAAGCACACATCGCAGGTAGTATGTAAGTTAGTTGTTGAATTTTTTTCTCTTTTGACACATGAATGACAAGGTCAAGGATTTGATATTAATAAACTTTAATTTGTTTTGCACTAAATTTACACTAGATATTTTGTTCTTATTTAAAATAAGTACCGACGGCTTTTGTGGCGAAAATCTTTTCTGTTTCACAATCAGGTTTTCGTTTCAAGTTCTTGGCTTAGAGACGTGTTTTTTTTTTGGTGTGCTTGTGTTATTTTCCCCTAGACTCACTTCACGTTTAACTTCCGGTATTTTTTTATTCTTGTGTTTAATATGTACATATATTCTGTTAAGAAGTCTGGCCTTCTTGGTAAATCCAATTTGATTCTTTTGCCAGAGTCCAATTGAAGTTTATTGCACGTGTCGGTGTGTGTTTCTCACTACTCGAATTTCTCGTTGCGTTGATGAAAACTCAAACTTGTTTTTGCGTGCCGTGCCTACTCTTGCTTAGATGCGCGCGATTTAACGTTCGAGCACAAACTAGTTGCAAGTAGTCGCAAGGTTGTTGACAACCAATACAATTAAGCAAACCATGCAACAGAAGAGCCAAACACTATGCAACTAAGAATTAAATACTTATTTGAAATGCAAACCAGTGTTAAGAGAAAGAGAGTGAGAGTGACTAACCTAAAACAAAACAATAAATTTTAATTTTAAAGGAATTCCTTAAAGATAGAAAGGGAGGAACATACATGTATATGTATACAACTCCCAGCTCTATAAGAAAACAACACAAAGCTGTATGTAGGACTCGTTACTCTTTGTTTTGTTACCCCAAATGTTGTTCTTTTTGTTGCTGTTATTTTTTCCAATTTGCTTTTTGTGTCTGGCTTTGATTGCTTTTTATTATTGTTCATATTGGTTTGAAGCAACGCCTTCAAGTTTGATGCGAAATGAAGCAACATTAGCGCCACCATTGCAATATGACGTCAATTGCTCAAACTAAAAACAATCGTTACTCGTTACTTTAAAAGCGCATAATAAATATGCATTTTCTCATCCACACTCAAACCCTTTATAGTCGTTTCTTTTTAACTCATCAAACCCCCCATACCTGCAAGCTCTTTTTATTTTGGCGAAAAGTGCAACTGGAAGCTTTAACATTCCCATATAAGGGGAAATGTGTTACATCTTGAGAGCCAACAAAAAATATAAATAAAATCGTGAAGGTGTGCTGGAAGCCTGAATATTTGTTTCTTGCCCTCAATTTCTTTTTTGTTTGTTTTGCGCCACTTTTAATCGCATTTACAGAGATATTTTTGTTTTGTCTGCCAGTTGTAGCTGATTTTCCATGTTTTTTTTCTTCTTCATTTAACACTTTTTTATGTAGAACAGGCGTGGTTTTCATTGCAATCTCTGTCTGAGGTTTCTTAGCTAAGAACTGTAGGTGAATTTTGTTTTTAAAATTTTATTTTTGTTGCCAGTTGTACGAGATCAATTATAATAATGTTTAATATTCTGTTAATATACATATGTATGTACGAGTATGTAATTCTTTTTGATGTTGTTACAAACTGTTACTGAAACTAGCTAATTAAATTGTTTTAATTGTGTAAATGAGAAATTTCAAGTATTATTTCATATGACCGCACGTGGTAAGGAAAGTTAAGCCAAATTAATTACGATCAATGAATGATATTGGAATTCATGCATCTCTGGGAACTGAAGGTTAACGTAGTTGCGAATTTTGTATACCTACCCTTCACAAAAAATGGTAAAGGGTATATGGGCATTTCCGCAAGAATGTCAACTTTTTGTCGCGAGCGACATAAACAAATATGTTTGTTTGTTTCTTTCAAAGAAAATGAAAGTTTTTTTTTACTTCTTTATATATTTGGGTAGTCAGTCAGCAGCTCTACATTAGGTTAAATTTTTAGAATAATCGAGTCACATTGTTCCGAAATACAAGCTTAATTGTTTGCAGTCGCACGCGACAAAAAAGTAGATTTCCCGTTAAAATGCCGATATATAGGTTTGTCATTCCGTGTGTAAAATCCATAATATTCATATTCGACCCATAAGGTATATAAATTCTGGTTTCTTATAAACAGGGAGGAGTATTAAGCGATGTCCGTCTGTCCATCCGTCCGTCAGTCTGTCTGTACGTGAAATCAGTTTTCCGAAGCTCCCAGAAAAGCTACAGACTTTGGTCTTGGACTGGTGTATCAAAAATCATGCGAAATAGATTGGCATTGAAAATCAGCAAAATCGAAAAGACGGTTTCAGAGCTGGAAATTTTAACTTTATTTTCCCATATAAAAGTGACTGGCTAAAACTAATTTTTGTTTTTTGTTAAATAAACACATTTTATATTTTGGTAAGAATTAAATTGGTGTTAAAAATACAAAAAAAAAAATAAGAATAAAAAACGATTCTAGGATACGTTGCAAGACAACTTCTTTCTCAGGATATGCGATGACGTCTAAAAAAAATTTCAAAAAATTTATAGCATCATGAGAAAAGAAGACTATTTGAAAATATCTGCCCATCTTCCCGAATTTCTAGACGTCATCGCATATCCTGAGAAAGAAGTTTTGTTGCAACAGGATGAAGACCCGAAACAAACCTCAAAGATCGTTAAGTAATGTCTGACTGGGAAAAATTGTCAATTGAAACAGTGGCCTCCGCCAAGTGCCGAACTCAATCCAATTGAAAATTTGTGCTCAATTGTGAAAATATGATTGGCACAATATCGAACGGCGGGCGCCATCTATCTGAATCGAATTGTGGAAATTCTAGGCGAAATACTCTAAAAATTTGTTAAAAGCATGCAAAAATGCATAAAGAGTGCATTACAAAATAAAGGGCTGAAGGGTATGGAGGACTAAAAATACAAAATATTTTAAATGTTGCCTGAAGGTGCAAAAGTGAGTACATAAGAGTTATTTTAATTTTATTTGTTTTTTTTTTTTAATATGTACTTTTATAATTTCACACAAAAAAGTAATATGAATGAGTTTGTAATATTAATTAAAATATTTGTAATATTAATTAAAAAATTAATTAAATTTTCACCTATAAACAATTTGATAATTCCAATTAAGTTTTTCCACTCAAATTAATTAATACAATTAAAAATTTAATTGAATAAATTAAATTATTAATTGAAAACATTAATTGGTGAATACTTTTTTCTGTGTTGGTTTAAAAGCATTTATGTTAGCAACTGAATAATAAATATAATTCAAAAAACAAAAATTAAATCGCTTCATTATTACTATTTTTACGCGCCTACAAATGCAGAAAATACAAAAGTTAATTATATATAGATTATTTTTGCAAAGAGTATTTTTGTCCCAGCACACAAAAGGAGGCGTAAATGAAAATTACATTATAAAACCGTAAACTTGGACTAAGAATTATATTCTTCTTAGTCCAAGTTTACGGTTTTGAACTTTCGCCGATATTAAAAGTTGCATTTGCTAAAAGAAGTATGGGAAAAGTTAAAAAAAAATTATATTTTAGAGGCAGGATTTGTTTTTCCATGGGTAACTTTTTTCATCTGTCTGATTTTTATTATCTTCACGTTGAACAGCCTATGAATATAAGACAAATTTCTGTTAAGTTTCATTGATATAGGGTTAATCAATAACTTTTCACGAGCAATATAAATTAAAAAAAGAGTAATGGCCAGCTTTTTGGCTCAAATACCGAAAATCAAGTTAAAAAGCATTGAACACTAATTTCAAAATTTTTCGCGTCGAATATATCAAAAAGCACTAAGACGGTACAAAAAGCACCGAGTTGACAACGCTGGAGATGTCTCAATTAAAAAAGAAGAAAAAATTCATTAGTAAATTTAGTACTAAAATCAGTGTTACCAGCAGCAAAAATCAAAATTACACTTGAAACGAAGCAAAATTACCCGATTCAACTTATAATAATAAAATAAGAAAATTTCAAATAATGAGCCTCTAAATTACTAATTTCAACATTATACTTCTTATTGTTTAACTTTTTTTAAAAGTTTTCTTTTTTTTATAACTTTTATTTTAATTTTTGACTCAAATGGTTTAAAATTATAATATTTAAGCTGAAATTCTGCTTATTTGTGCGTACAGTTAGCCACCCAAATGTATTAGAAATGATCCTTTGAATATTATTGTTGTTGCGTTACGTTTTTTACTTAATGTTAAGTTGTCCGCACGGAAAAAACCTCATCCGTAAATTCTCAAATATATTTGCTGTACACAGAAAAAAATAACACCTTTAATTGAAAATAAATCAAAAATCAATTAAAAATTTAATTGTGTCAGTTGGACTTTTTAATTAATTAAATTTTTAGACACAAGTTTTATTGCCTTAGTTAAATTTTTAATTAAACTTTAACTTAACTAAGCTTGTAAGCAAACATTTAATTAACTCAATCAAATTTTTAATTGCTTACTTAGGTATATTTTTTCAATTAAAGTTGTTAATTGGAGAACATTTTTCTGTGTACATAAATAAATATGGACAACTCAAAAAATTAAATTTGTGAGTTAACAAAGCAGAATTAATCCTCATATCGTACTTCATATTTTGTTAAAAGTTCATACAAATATCTTTTCACACAACTCGTGAAAGCAAAATAAAATTTTCTTTTTCCATTAAGTTGTGTGTTTATGGAAGCAAATGAGAGATACTTATGTATGTTCTGTTGAGGTCTGAATGACGTTAGTATATATATTATTCTTATTTCCTGCACTTTTTGTTAATTAAAATTTTGTATAAAGTGAAATGGTTTTTTGCGAATTTTCATATAAACTTGGAAATAATAGGGCTTTTATATGACCATCCAAAAAGGAAGTGTGTTTATTCTACATGTCATCATATTTGTGTACACAATTTTTCTATAGATTTTTTTTTTTTTATTAAAAATAGACATTAAGTCTTGCAGAATAATGCTTACCAGTAATTTTACAATGTACGAGTCTCCAAGCGTTTGTATGCGTAGGTGCAACTAGAACGTTTGTACGTATCATCGACAACAACATATAGTACATGGTCGGTGCACAATTTTAGATTCTGTTAAGTTGCATTGAGCCCCAAACTGAAGGATAGTGTTTAGTTTTAGCTAGAAAAAAGGCTCACACACACTTGCCCCTTTATGCAACTACTATAAAGTTTTTTTTTTTATTCAAAAGTTATTTACCGGAGATATGAAATAAAATCTATGTATGGTATGAAAATTTGGCAAGTACTTTTCTTCATATGAGTACTATAGGAACTCATTTTCAAATTATTTATTACAATCATTTTGTATAAAAACATGTCCTCAAAAACAGTAATCTAACGGCTTCCATTGGTAAATATCCTTTGAAAATACAAAATACTTTGTGGTACAAGCATTGGTAGACAATAAATAAAACATTGTAACACCGCTTTCATCCCTGTCATGCGAAGTCCACAGTGAGTTGCTGCTGAATGCTAGCTGCTATTGTTGTAGCCCTAGTCGTAGTGTGTGCAACATGGGTAAGTTCATTTTGCTGAACGAGCAAACATCTTGTTGAATTAGCTAACAAATGGCTTTTGGTTTTAACTTTCATCTCCTCTGTGTTTTTCCATCAATCTATTTTTTCTTGGTGCTCTTCTTTCAATAGTGTGTGTGTTCGTGTGCATGAGTGTGTTGGTATTGTCCTTTTGGATCCTTTACAAGTTTATAGTTTTTTTTTTTTTGCTATTTTGGGAGATTTTCGCAAGGATTTTGTTTGTGTTGTGTCACTCAGTGCTCAGGCTACAAATACTTTACGCACACACACGCAGCACAGGACATTGATGTTCCTTCCCAGTTGACCAGTAATTCCAAAATAAGTGAATAATTTTCGAAACAATTATCTTCGGTAAGTTGTAGCGTTCATGATAATTTCGCAAAAATATTCTTGATAATTTAATGAAAAAAACTTATCGCTGAATTTAGGATTATTAAGAATAAAAAAAAGTTAATATAATATATATATATATATATATATATAAAAGTTAATATAATATATATAAGCGAACTGTTTACGACTAAATCACGAAGTTATTTTATTTGCTAATTATTCGCTAAACTTTTCTAAATGATATTGTGTGTATATACATACATATATGAATATTGATGAGAAGCATTATAGCCCAGCAAAAAATATCAGAACTAGTTCCAAAGATTTGATCACTTTCATTGCACACCAATCACTACAGGTATTAAATATAATATTCGAAGGCTGTTCTTTATGTCAAAAAATTTTCTAGACAACCTTGTGATTGCATAACATTCAGTGATTTGGATCGCTTCCGTCTTATGACAGCCATGTGCTAAATTCATTGATGTTTCACTAGAAATAGAAGGAAGGTGACAGATATAAAAATGTTTTATTTAACTGAATCTAAATTATTTTTAACTTTTTACACCATACTCATAAAATTTAATATGAATTTGAAATGTATTTTATTTAAAATTTTTCATACAAAATTTTACTTAAATTCTTTTTTTCAAATTCATTTTATTTTTTTTATGAATATGGATGTTAAACTTTATTTTTGAAGCCGGTTTCATTTTTTTAAGTAGTATTTTTTTACTGCCAATTTTATATTTTTAGAGGAGTGGGCGCCGCTCTTTTCTTAATTCACCATCACGTCACTTCCAGAGCTCGAAATGTGTGTCAAGTTTCGTAGAAATCGGTCAGGTAGAAGCATGTGCAGGAAAATATTCAAATTTAACAGGCGTGACTCCGCCCCGCCCACTTTTTGAATGCATGATTGTGTATTTTTTAGAGTTTGAGTTGTGTGCCAAGTTTTATTAAAATAGGTCAGGTAGAAGCACCTAAATGTAATATTAAATTTTAAAGGGCGTGACCCCACCCTTTTTTTAATGCAAGATGGTGTATTTCTTAGAGCTCAGAATATGTGCCTAGTTTCGCAGGAATCGGTCAAATAGTATAACGTGGAATATAATGCTAAGTTTTAACGAGCCCCGTTCCACACAATTTTTCCACTTCGAGATTGTATCGTTAAAAGAGCCCAATGTGTTTACCAAGTTTCATAGCTATCGGATTAGTAAAATATCATGAAATCAGGGAAAAAAATTATTGGGCCTGTCCCCACCCACTTTTTTTACAACGGGCATTTCAGGCAAAAAAAAAAAAGAAAATTTAAAAATTTTATATTGTTCGCTATTTAAAAGGTTATGATATCACAAGCTAGCCAAACGATCGAACGAGGTATAATTATTCGATTTCTATTTTGGCGTATTGTTGTAACGACTGCTGACTAAAGTGAAAAAAATTCGAAACAAAACTGTTCGATATTTGTTCGCAGATCTAAAAATATTCTAAGTTCTCTCGATAGTTTCTCCATTGTGTGACGATAGCCTAGCGGATGGTTGCGAGTCTGTTAGTCTAGAGGTACCGTGCTCAAATACTGCAGCACAAGTATAAGAATTAAAAAAGTAATAAAATAAATTAAAAAATAAAATTACTTATTTTAGTTTTTCTGCTGGCATTTTGCTTTATCGAAATTAGTTTGATACTGAGTCACTTTTGATATTGCTAGCGAACCTTCGAAATCGAATGTTTTTTGAAACAAAACTGAGCGACAGTTAAACTTTTTTCGATTAATTTTTTAGTGTCATTCTCGATAGTTTTTCACGATAAAAGTATATTCGAGATATATTTGAAATCGATATCATTAACGAAAGTATTGGCCAAATGGGTTGTAGAACTTCAAATAGTTGCTGTAAGTAGCAGCACTAGTAGTAGTAGATCTATAAAGATAGGATTTTAATTTGTTCGACTATCCGTTACGTTTTGTAGCTTGCACAAATCCTTTGTGTATACAAGCAATACACTTGCGCAAGCACACACACACACATATATTTGTAAAACTAGTCTACATTGTTGTAAGTAATCAACATTTGTAGCTCACATGCACACACAAAAGTAAATTTTAGTAAACTGCATCTAGGAATTGAATTTACAAAGAATTGTAATCGAAAAAATAATGAAAACGAGAACATAAATAAGGCTTTAGTTAACATTGTTAAGCCAACGATAACTTCAATCCGAAATTGTTGATGGCAGACATAAAACTTTTATTTTTTGGGCTTTTGTGTGGGTATGCGTGTGTGTTTGTGTGCTTTTCTAAACGAAATTAAAACCAAACAAATCGAAAAAATTATACCTATTGGAAGCAGTTTGATCATGATGCACACATTTTTCGGATTAATTTTGTTAATTTTTGAGAGCAATGGAAAATGGAAAGAAAGTTAATTAAAAACCTTATTGAAAGAAGTAAAGAAATAATAAAGCCTAAGATTTCTAATAAAGTTACTCAAACACATCTCTGGTAGCTCTCAAAAAACACAGTGTGCGTAGCCACGTGCATATGTTTAAATTTAATATAATATATTACGTACTTCTACTCAACCAATTATTTCGAAACCTGGCTTATATCTTGAGCACTTGTAAGGACACCAATTTTTTCAACATCTTGGGCGCGGCTCTAAGACCTATTCAAGAAATTTAGACGGATATTCATAAAGAATTACTAAATTTTACATAAGTTTAACGTACAAATATCTTGTAGAAAAAAAACCTGCTTAAAGAATACTTTAACTTTAGTTAACTTTTATGAATACCGGTGATACACATTCAGTCTTAATCTAGCTTCAGTTTGCATATGTAAGAAATAATTTTTCAGATAGTTTTATGTATTTTTGCCAGCGACTCTCTCTACTCTTTCCTTATTTTAACTTCAACTTGATGTTCATCAATGCTGGAATTTGCTTAGAATCTCCTTTTATTTTATAAGGGTATCATAAGACCAGTTTAAAGATGATCTACAAAAATTGTCAGCTCATTTAATTTATCATTAATTTTCTTTTTTCACTTCGACCAGCCGGTCAGGCCAGCCAGCTTGGCGGCAAAAGATGGCTTAAAATGCTTTTCAGTAAATTAATAAACGCGTTTTGAGATTTGTTCAGTGTCTTTCTTTTTATTTGTTCTGTTCTCTCTGGACACACCGTCATCAGATGCATTTTAAAGAAAAACAAAAACTATCCTAAATAACAACCAAATTTAACATTTGCCATAATAAATATATAGAAACGCATTTAAAACGGAGTGTATACTATAACATTTAATGCTTTTGAAGATTTTTGTTTGTTGAAAAAGCCGCCAAATTCAACTCTTCAAACAACCTACATAAAATATGTCAATGGAAAACCAAGACCTCATCAATATTGTATTTTTAAGGGATCCCTTTTTCTTAATGATTTTTTCCAGTTACATCTTCTACAGAGCCAGATGACCGCGCAAGTAAAAAAAAATAGTTTTAAAATTAACTTAAAACAAAACAGATCTTAATAATTAAAATCATCTGACAAAAAAAAACACAGATTTTTTTTATTTAAATTTAAGACCGATAAAAATGGTGTGATTGGTAGATATTTTTATTTTTCTCCTTTTCTTAAGATTTACAAACGTAGTAAGACTTTGTGACCATGATATTTTTGTTACCCAAAATGTGGTAAATTTTGTTTAAGTCTTTTTTTCTCATTTGAGTTAATTATCATGAAAATAAAACAATCAGTTTTATACAAGAATTTCTTCACTTCACTAAAATGATAAAATATCAATAAACGATATCATTTAAAATGATAAGATGCACAGTATAGTCGTGCACAATGGGTTGGTTTTAGTGTTATAAATTTCGGGTTAAGCGTTGAACACATTTTCTTTTCATATAAAACAACATATTAGAAAAAGCACATCGCGGTTTTCATCTCCATACAACATGAGTGGGTCTAATGTGTATGAAATCAAATTTGGAAGTAGGACTCATTATTTTCAGTTTTGTAATTTTATTTTTTTTATTAATTTTTTTAAGTTTTTTATGCTATTTTTTTAATCTATATAGTATGACCAAAGGTTTTCATAAAATAGAACGTTATTTTTGTGATCAGTTGCAATTTCATTTAAATTGGGATGTTTTTACTTCATTTCAAATTAAATTTTTATTTTTCCAGGTGGTAACACTGATTTTAGTACAAATAAATCAATGCCCTCCAGTGTTGGCAATTCTAGGAAGAGCAAAAGCACATTAAGTTTTGCAAAAAGGGTAAAAAGCGCAAAAAAATACGAAAAAAAGGGTAAGAAAGCATCAATTTTTTTTATTTTAATACATTAAGCCATTTAAAAAAAGAAGAGTTAAGAGTGTAAAATCTCAAAATGTAAAAAGCAAACAAAGGATTTGACATGTTATAACATATTAATGAAAACAAAATGACGATTAATTTAATAAAAATAAATAATATGAAAAAAAAAATAATAAAAAAACAGAATTTAGGTTTAGATTAAGATATGTATGTTACTGAAAAATCGTTTACACATAAAGAATGCATTGAAAGCATCACTTATTTCTTAATTACCTTAAAAGTTTTTGTTTTTTGTCAACATTGAAATACAATACCAAAAAATTGGGTCTTGTCTATCTGTTGTCGAAAACAACTAACTGCTAATGACAACAACCTCATGCTGTCAATAGCACAAAATTGTTCTAGGATGATTAAATATTTGTGTAAACTTTAACAAATGCTTATTGTATAATACCTTCAGTCAATTATTATGCAGAGAATAATGCGGTACTTTCCAGTTACTTCTGTTTTCTATATTGCAATAAAAATTTAAAATTTTTAATCAAAAAGATGCTGCAAAATAGTGGTTTCAAAAGTACTATAGCGCTTAAAAGTATTTAAGTTTTGCAATTTAAAAATATATTTATTTAAAAAAAAAGCACCAAAAGCACTGTGAGAAATTGTTAAAAAGCACTGTAAATACCCGCTTTGTAAAAAGGGTAATAACCAAAATTTCGCGTTTATGAATAGACAAAAAGCACCAAAAAAATACCCGAACGCACCAAAATACCATCACTGATGCCTTCTTCTTTTTAATTGGGACATCTCCTTTTAGTTGTTGATTTTTGTCTATAGTGTTCGGTTATTAATGCATAAGTGTTCTAATTTAGTTTAATAGTTTATGTAATAGAAGTGCTCTAAATTAAATTAAAGTCGTGTTAATTAAAATTGAAGGGGCTTGTAATCAAAGTGAAAAAAAATTGTATCCATGGGTTTTGTAGTATACAAATTATGAGTGATTAGTTTTCTTATTGAATTGTAGGAAAAAAATGTTTAGGTAAGTAACAAAGTTAATATATATGTACATACAAACATACATACAAACATACATACATACATATGTACATATTATGTACCTACATATGTATTTTTCTTCTTTTGGTTTCGTTTTAACGAGTGTGCAAATAAAAAGTAGTGAGTGAAGAAACCGTCCAAATGCAACCAGAACGATTGCGCCATTTACTTTTGTTTTGTTTTTGCCCATGAGCACAAATTGTATTGTACTATGTTTTCACATACATATATACATACATACATATGAATGCAACTAAATTTTAGTTTTAAAAACAAACAATCAGTATAGAATTAAAGCGTTAAACACATTCACCGCAGCAAGCTACCAACTTGAAGGGTAGAATGCACATGTTTTTATGAGAATGATTCTTCTGACGACGACATCAAGGCAACACGGTGGCAGGTTGTTGTCCATGCTGATTTGGTTATTGCTGTCGAATTAAACTAATTTCTATATTTGTTGGCGACAATAAGCTGCCAATATAACACAAAATGTGGAATAAAAAGAAATCCTAATAACTAAGTGCATTAAAAAAATATTATGCATTAAACACATTCATCACAGCAGGCTACACGAACACACGACTTCAAATGCCGCTAGCAGCATTTGTCGCCTTTAATTATTTTGGAGACGGCAGCAGCACCGTCTGCACCTCATATTTAAGTATAAAAACATAGTTTAGTATAGTTCAGCACCTCATATTTCGCATTTATAAAAATTAAATTACTCCTTCATAATGTACTTACATATATGACGTAAAAGTATAAAAATGAATCAATGTACATATTTATTATTTTTGTTAAATAATACAAAATAATTGTACGAGTCATTCATTCAACATTTTGTATTATACTGGCAACACTGGATTTTCTCATCGTAGCCAAAGAAATAGAAATTAGTTTAATTGGAGTACAACGACAAAATCAGCATAGACAACAACCTGCCGCCCTGTTGCCTTGCTATCTTCAAAAGAATCACTCCCATATAAACATGTGTATTCTATCCTTGACATTTTATAGTCGGTAGCCTGCTGTGGTGAATGTGTTTAATGCAAAAATTTAATTTTTTTTTAATCTCATAAATTACTGACGACAAAAAAACGACTGCACGCACACAACTATGTGATTGGTGGTTTTATTTGATCGTCTCCTGGGCTTTTTAGAGCAAAAATCAACAAAACATAATAATAACAAAAAATCCCCAAAATATAATGAATGTGGACATTGATTTTCTGTTGGTTCAGATATTAAAACCATTTAAATTACATGGGTTTGATCATTGGTTTGTGTCAAAAATGAGCTACTGAATGAGTTCGATATAAGTAGAGTTGTGTGCAACAGTTCTCTAGCTTGAGAGAGTTCGAATCAAAAGTTATTTCAAACACATTTCATCTACATTGATGATTTTGATCGGACTTGTGTCCAACAGAAGGCACTAGTTCAAAAAGAGCTGTTGGGCACAACTCTAAGTGTAATTACGTGTAAAAAATTTACACTTGTATCAAAGCCATTCAGTAGCTCGTTTTTGACACAAACCAATGATCAAACCCATGTTAGTTAAATGTGTTTGATCTTAGGTTTGTGTCAAAACCGAGCTACTGAAAGAGTTCGATACAAGCTAAAAAAGTTTTTTAATTCGTATTAATAAAATATTAAAATATGCACATAAGAATTATGTTAAACTTTCATTAGAAAAAATTTAAATTATAACAAAATAAATAGTTGAAACAAAAACTCAATCCATGAATCGTGTGTTTTTATTTTCTTACTTTGCCAGTTTCTTAATATCGACATTTATTGTGCGTTCCGAAAGTTTCCACTGTGCAGTATTTGCCATTAGAAATATGTACTTAAGTTTTAATGCAGAGTTCATGTTCCAAGAAATTGTGATAAAAAGAATAGAACTGTTAAATAAGCAATGATACACATGATACGATCATAGTTAAAGATATTTCATTTAAACGACAAATTAATTATTTTTGGTAGATATGTTTGTGTTTCCCTGAATACTTTGGTTTCAATATCTTATTAAAAAACTTTCCTTGGAAGTAAAAGTGCATAAAATATCTTTTTATGAAGACAATGTTGGGTGGTTTATTTGGAATACTCCCACTGTTCGCACCTTATTATCGAATCAAAAAAAAACAAATAAATTTGCTTTAGTAGAAGAAATATTATTTCTTGAACAGTTTTTCGGTGTGTCATCAATGAAACACAAAAACTCATCAAACGACATTAAACATTAAATCCTCTTGGCAAACATAATTTAAAAAGCAAACGTCGAAGAAACAACAAACAATTCAAACTAATTTTATTAGCCAACAAAGAGCTCTTAACAGGATGTTATCTACCACAAGGCAAAAGGAAACTATTGTTTAAATACGAGTGAGTACTTGTGCAAACACAAACACAAACACAAATACAAATAGTTGCAACCTTCTTTTATACCAGCAAGCAATGCCTTTAACTTTCAACGCCACCATGAGTATGAAATATTTCTTTTTTTTTCGTGCTTGTGTGTGTACGTGTGTCCTTTGAAAATTTCGTTTTCATTTCATTCTTGTCCCACCTCCACAAACAGAAACTATTTATCTTGATGATACATTTTAAACACATAAACGTACCTATAGACCGAGAGATAGACAAGCCAAGCCGGCAGGCGGACACAATCTTTTGCCAATAAACATACAATCATCGATAGAAGTTTTCCACACAGTTGCGATTAGGAATTGATAGAAAAAAGAGATACCGATGTTTGTAGGCGTCAATGATTTTGTGTGTTTAAAGCACCTGTGTCTACATACAAAACATATTGAACATTTCATTTCGCAACTATCAAAGCCCTTAAATTTACAAAAAAAAAAAAAAAAAGAACAGCTAGAAAGATAAAAAGCAAACAAAAACTGTAATGACAATAGTTAAACCACACTAAATGGAACCAAACCCAAACTACTCCACGTAATACTATTGAAAAAATAAAATAAAAAATTAGAAATAAAAACTCAACGGGACATTTCTGACAAATGATTAGCGCTTTCCCAAAAAATCAATATGCACAACATACACATGTATCTGAGTATGGGCATGTGATAGTGGGACTATTTTAGAGATGGGCAACGCTCAGTAAATCAAGAAGTTTCATCTGGAGTGTTGCGTATTAGATCCCTAGTGTCACTCTTGTCTTCTTAAGCGGATGTGTCCAGTAGACTTGTGAAGAACTCTTTGAATAGCTCGGTTTTGACACAAACCTATAATCAAACCCATTTAACTTACATAGAATTCGATACAAGTCTAACTAACTCGAGTTTTGTTAAATATTTGCCTGTGTATTTTGCAATTTCTTCAGTCACTAGTGGCATATTTAAATCACAAAGTAAATTTAAATGTTTAATGTTCCATGGAGCCGATGTTATTAACCATAAAATTTTGCTTTGCCTTCGTTGGATTCTCTCTACATTGGAAGCTGAAGCAATCAGGCAATGTATCTGAGTTAATTTTAGTTTCAATTGTGTTAGCTTAGAGTCAATGTGGTGTTTCCAAGTAAGCCGTCGATCAAGGTGTATACCAGGGTATTTCACATGTGAATATTGAGGAACAACTTGATTGTTGATTCGAATGTACACACTTTCGTTGACTTTTATTTTCCATAAGTTCAATCATAGTTATATCTGTGTAATTTGTTCCTGAAGATATCGGGATGCCTCGTGAGGGTTTCGTGCATACATCGGCAAATGTAGATGTATGGATATTGCTGCTCAAAGGCATATCACAAGTATAATTCAAATACAAAAGTGGCCCCAGTATACTCCCCTGTGTCACACCGGAAGATATAGATTCGGGTACAATCATTAAATCTCCTTCCTCAACAGTGAACTTCCGGGCTAGAATATGGCATTCCAAAACCTTTAGAAAGTTTATTGGTTGATATGTCTTCAATTTTAAAATTAGGCCTTTATGCCACACTATCAAATGCCTGAGAAACATCAATAAAGAGGGCAGAACAATACTTATTTTCTTCAAATGTTCTTCTTATAAATTAAACCAATCTATGCGTTTGTTCAATGGTGCTATGATGACTTCTAAAACCTAATTTAAGGTCCGGTATGCACCTATTATCAGCTAGAATTGGGGACAATTTTATCATGAGCAGCTTTTCGAGAAGGTTTGAAATTGTTGATAGTAAACTTATTGGCCTATATGAATTTTGGTAAGATCTTTGCCCGGCCTTGGAATCATTTTGGCCTTTGCAAGCTTCCAGTGGTGTGGATAATACTCTAGTCATAATATGGCATTAAAAATAAAAAGCAGGAAAGCAATACGAGGCAAATTCATCAGTATCTTGTTACTAATTCCATCAATACCTGGAGCTTTCTTCGGGTTGAGCTCAGCAATTAGTTTCTGTACATCACGCATCTTAAACTTTAAGGGTCGAAGGGAGCAACTACACTCGGTAAATCAGCAGCACCCGTACATGTGTTTGGGGTAAATACGGATTTTATATGCTCAGCAAATATGTTAACTTTTTCCGTATCGCTTTTTGCCGAACCACCGGTAGAAGTGCGCAGAGGTGGTTTAAAATCAACAGGTGTTTTAAGCTTTCTAGCAGCGTGCCACAAAAAGTAATTAGATGCTGCTGTATCATCGAGATTTTCCAGATAATTTTTGAGAGATGCAGTTTTTTCAGATGCCAGCAACTCTTGGAAATCGTTTAGTGTACTTTTTAAGTCTGATTTTATGTTGAAGTGATCTGTGCTGTTGCGATTCCCTTCTAGCTCTTCTTTTTCACACACGAGGCGTTCAGTATCCGTAGAATAAATTTTATTAGACCCAGTCTGCGAATGGGAGGTAGTGGCATGGTTCAGCAGCCTTTTTACACTTTGTATGTTAAAAGCAAATCCTCATCACTACAGCGTAATGATTTTGGCATAATTTTTTCATCTATAGTCTGCATGAAAATAGCGGTTCATACAAACTATAAAACTCTGTCCAAAAAGAGGCCATTCTCATGAAGTTAATCTTCGAGCTGAAATCACATTTTTTAAATAAAATAAAAGTATAATTAATAAAAATTTCTCACGTTTGTTTAACAAACAAAAGAAAACAGATAATATTTTGAATGATTATTAAACCAGCTGCGAAAGTTGTTAGAAAAAAAAATTTAAACTAAAAACGAAAACTGCAAATTCATTCAAATCAACCCCAGGGTCAAATGGATATCAAAAAGAAATATTTTAAAACAAATAAATGAAAACCTTGCATTCTGCCCAATTTAATATAAAATCATTGACAGTCTCTGAATCAATAAATCGAATTAATGATCATTAATCATAAGCTTTTTAAAACTTGAAGATACTTTCTTAAATGAACCACACCAATTAACTGCCATAACGTGCGATTCTTCGAAGAAGTAATGAAATTGACGCCATAGGCGTGGCAAAACAGGTGAGATGAGTTGAATTTTTTTCTATGATGGAATAAAAGCAATAGCAAATAAAAACGTTATGCTTTTATTTTAAAACACAATTTTTGCTACATACATAGATAGTGTTTTAATTAAAATCTCACATTTATTATAAACATACATAAGATGTTTTATTAACAAAAAAATAAATAAAATAAAAAATACTTTGTTAATACACACAAGCAGATGTGCGTATGCATGGAATCTCTTTAGCATATTAAAGCCATTAGTTATAAAATTTATTAATTTTCATAATTAACATTGGCACTCATATGCTCGTACTTGTACTGACACTCTCACACCCATACATGCAAATCATTTACGTTATAATGATTATTGCGACAGCACAGAGTGGGGTTAGTCTAAACAGTGCCTCAAGAGGTATTTTCCAAAGCTTTGGAAATATACCACACCTGCTTGAGTAGTGACAATTTTTCATATTTGTATATTGTCAACTTACTAAGCGGAGAAAAAATGTTATTGGTAAAACTAACCAATTTCGGTAGTGACTAAATCAACCGATATTAAGCAGTTGAACAAAATCTTAAAATTTATTGCACTACAATTTTAACGCTCAATTTAACTGTAAATGACTTAGAGGTACTTAATCTATGGTAAGTTTACTGTATTACCAAAATCGAAAAATTGTCGGTAAAGTTAACCAATTTTATCGAGTTAAATTTTAAATAAACATTGTAGGGCATGCTTTAAGAAATATTATCCATGCTCACCATACTAATTCAAACAATGCCCAGCACAAATTTTCTGGAATTGAGATTCTTCACCACTTTGCTTGTTGGTTCTATTCCAAGCAATTTGTAGAAATCAGGCAGGGGAGTAAATTGATGATAACACGAAATTTGTACAAAAATTTTCGTGGCAAATATTCGTTGCTTGTAGATATTCTTCACAAATGTTGTCAAGCAAACGAATCATCTAGATTCTACTTGAATGCCTACATGAAGAAGGCAGCCACGTAAACCAACCATAGTTCTTGAGTCTTGACTTTATTAGAATTGCAGATCCACCGCACGCTCTTCCTCTCGTATCCTTTGAATTATATAGGGTGTAATCGCCGGAGGAAGTTCTCGAGTTCATTGGCGAGTGTCGTTTGCGTTCCAGAAACCTACTTTTAACGTGCTCATGGCTTATTAACTGCATATTGCTTGAAGCTGTACCTTGAAAACGCATAAGGCGCTGTTGTGGCTGTGCATCAATTTCTTCAAATTATATAAAAGCCGATATTTTCAAATCTCAGAGCTTGTGGGAAATTAATTAATGAGAATGAAATTTATCTTTAAACGTAAATGAAATAAGTATATATTGAGATTTTTGAATATAGAAAATACCTGAAAATTTTAGAGAATTTTATATTGAAAAGTTTCCCAAATTAAATCAAGATTTGACAGAAGTGTTGAAATTTATATAATTTTATTGTTGATAAAAAAATATGTGTATATGTATGTATATACAGTCTCCTTTTTTTATTACAAAATAGATTTACGTCGTTTAATATAGAATTGCAAAAGCTTATATGTCAATAAATATGAGCTTGATAGTAATTCCGAAGTTTATTACAGAAGGGTATTTAAACTAAAAGAATACTTGGGTATAATAAATTCAATTGTCATTTTTCTATTTTCAAATGCTTCAGTTGAGAGAATACTTATCATCCTTAATAGTTTTAAAGTTGATTTGAGTAACAGACTGCCTTCCGAAAGCCTTATTGGTACTTCATTCGTTAAAGCAGGTGTTCAACGGAACGACAATGAACTTTTGAACCTTTCCTAGATACATACATATGTATGTATGTATGTATATGCAATAAAATTTGCAAATACGACTCATTATTTTCAGTTTTCTGATATAATTTTTTGTTAATTTATCTTAATTTCATATTTAATTTTTATTTTCGCTGGTGGTAACACTGATTTTAGTACAAAATAAATCAATGCCTTCTTTTTGGTTAATTGGGACATCTTCTTTTAGTTGTTGATTTTAGTCCATAGTGTTCGGTCGTGAGTGCGTAAATGCTCTACTTTAGTTTAATAGTTTATGTAATAAAAGTGCTCTAAATTAAATTAAAGTTGTGTTAATTAAAATTTGAAGAGGCTTGTAATCAAAGTGAACAAAAATTGTATACATGGAATTTGTAGTATACAAATTATGAGTGATTAATTTTCTTATTGAATTGTAGGAAAAAAAATGTGTAGGTAAGTAACAAAGTAAATTCATACATACATATAGACATACATATTTATTACTATGTATTTATATACCTATTTTTCTTTATTACTCCTTTGATTTCGTTTTAACGAGTACGCAAATAAAAAGAAGTGGGTGATAGAAACACACCAAAAACAACGAGAACGATTGCGCCGTTTACTTTTGTTTTGTTTTGGTCCATGAGCCCAAATTGCATTGTACTTTTTTTATAGCCTTAAAAAAACCATCAGTTGGTAGAAATTTAATTCTGTAGTGGCTGTTTTTGTTTGTCATTTCCCATATTCTTCGTTCTGCTTTGCGTATGCAAGCAAAAAATGAAAAATGATAGATACCTACATACATACATATTAGGAAGATTTTTAGTTTAGGGCAAAGTGACCAGATGGCTTTTGCAAAAAGTGGCAAATTATCGAGATTTAAAAATAAATCCTCACGAAAACATACATACGAGTAAATGTTAAAAAAGGACAAGGTAATTTCCAAAATTTCTACCATCAAAAGTAAGTAGTGAGATAAAAATTTTGACAAAGTACCAGCGTTGCCACTTTCTGTGTAATAGTTCAAAATCTGTACTATTTAAAATTCTTTGCACTATTTTTGCACCATAAATTTTTTGTATAATTTTGCACTATTTTATATGTTTTAAAGCGATAACAGCCGACTTAATACAAAATTCTACAGACGAAACTTCATGACTGCGGGAAATCCCCCATGTCTCTAACAAAGCTTATTATAAAGATATTAACAAAACAATATTGCTGTAAATCTTAATAAAAGTCCAAAAAAATTTTTAATAAGGCCCAAATTATACTAAACATATTTAGAAGATTTGCTAAGAAATCTCGGATCCTATTATAAACGTAATGTAAACTCCGAGAATATCTACGATATTTCCCACTAGAGAGCCATACAATCTTATCACCTATTATAACGTAATTGTTATTATTAACAGCTTGTTGTATTGAAAGTACTCCGGAAAAATATGAAGTATTAAAGATCATTCAAAAATAACTGAATCAATGCTTTCTGCATAAGATGGAAAATCTACAAAATATTATTTGGAGTTCGCTTCACAGTCTCTTGGACGTTTAACTAATCTTAATTTAATGTTTTAAAGCGAATCCCTGCTTTTGTACAAATTACAAGCTGAAGTAGTCGAAGTTGTGCAATTTGTTCTTGTCTAATTACATAAAAGCTGATTTTTTTTTAAACAAAATGAATTATTTTTGGTTGACCAATAAAAACGAGGAACTTGTTATACAGCGAAGTGAAATTTATCTTTATTTAGCTGCTTAAAATACTGTTCCAAGACACAACAAAGTGTAATGTATAAAGATCTGTACGTTTAGACCATCAAGAACTTAATCTATGCGATAAATTGGATGTTTTAAAATTTACAAGTCTAAAAATTTTCAAAGTAAAAACTGTGCTGGCGATATTCTCTTTCTAAATTTAATAGTTGTGATATTACCATTCTGAAACGCTTCTTTTGAAAGAGTTTTTTTTAGTAAACTGAACTTAATTAACACGGATACCCCAAAAATAAGCTGGTAATTATACAGAAGCACCGATTTTAAAATTGTTGTGCAAATTTTAAGCTTAAAATTATGAAAAGATGATATGATTTAAAAAAAACTAAAGAATGTATGTACATATAAGTTTCGCTCAGTACTTCTAAGAAAAGAAAACTGGAAAGCATTTTATTCTCAAACGCCTGCCTTAAGTAATATTTTATGAAATTTTGACAAAATATTAAGAGGAAAGTAGTAAATTATTATTCGTTGAAGTAAATATTTGTGAATTAGTAAATTTTATGTAATATTTTGAATTTTGTTGTACGTTTTTTTTAAATTAAAAAAATATCTCCTTTTAAATTTCAATTAACTAAAACAATAATAAAAAATAAAAATTTTTCTTAGATTTTTTTTGCACTATTTCATTTAGTTTTGCACTATTTTAGACTTGCAGCTGTGTAATTTCTTTTTCCACCAGTGGCAACGCTGCCAAGTACTTGTTTGGTACAATCAGTGTTGCCAGTAGATTTATCGAAAAAATACCTACACATGATAAAAAAACTGATTTTTCCCCATACGTTGAAAAAATTTCCCTTCCAAAAACCGCTACGCATTTTTGTCATTAAAAAGAAGAAAACCATTAGTTATAAAAAAATAGATACCTATATGCATTTATTAAAGCTTTGGTAAGAAAATAAGTACAAAACTAAAAAAAAATAATACATACATACATACATATGTACTTTTAATAAAATTAAATTAAAACAACATAGTTTTTTTTTTTTAATTAATATGAATAGTTATTTTCAAATAAAATTTTAAAGAATAAATTCAAATCAGTTACAAAAAGAGGTTATTTTAAAATTAATATGCATGTATGCATATACCAAGGTGAATTCATATACCAGGTGGTGCAAAGTTAACAGCTGCTTTTTTTTAGGAAGTTTGGCTTGCTAAAATTCATTGCAATAAAATTTGTAGGAAATTTGATTTGTCAATTTTAATTACAATAAAGTACTAGGCAGATTTTGTTGATGCAGGCTTGACACCACCTGGTATATGAATTCGCCTTGGCATATACATACAAACATATTAGTGTCGCCAACTTTTTCAACCACAAGCATCTCTGGACAATTTTTTTAAGCGATTTTAATGATAAGAAAATTTTTGAACCCTTTTGAAAAAGAAAATATTATTAAAAAAACGTTATGTTTACATTTATTTCATAAACAATGCGACATGACGAAAAAAATCCCTACATTTTCGAGAATATTAAAAATCTGTCCGATTTTCCCTACGCTTCTATTTTAGTATCAAAAATACCTACATGTAAGGATTTTCCCCTACTTCTGGCAACACTGGGTGTGATATAAAAAGCATTATTACCTTCTGTCAAACTTGATATTTTAAGTTGGTAACGTGACGATAATTTTAACTAAAAAACAGTTGTGGTTCATAATACTAAAACAAAGATTGGTCGTGTGTAAGTTTGGTCGACTCTTAGACGACCAAACTTCATTTAATTGAGAACCATGATAGGGGCCTTAATTTTACCCCAAGTATTTTAAATCGTGGACATCTAATGCCTTATAAGTCTCCACTCGTTATTATACGTAACCTCTTTTTTTTTTGCTGTTCTCAGAAATAAATAACATACGTACGCAAACACTAATATTAAAATGACTTTTTATGGGCATAAAGGGTATCATTAGCTGCATGTGTATGTGCCTTTTGTATATCATAAGAGACTTGATGTCATTTAACAAAAAAAAAAACTTGTTATAAAACATGGTTTCTGTATAGAAAAAAAATCTTATTTAACACCACCCTCTTCTTAATTCTCGAGTAATTGTAATGTATGCATTTATGGAAGTACATACATACATACATATGTACTCGTATGTATGTCCTGTATGTACATACATACATATGTACGTACATGTTAGCTTGTTTGCATAAGTTTTTCTTATGTAAGTGAAGATGTGCTGATACATAATGCGTACATGTGTAGTTAAAAAAAAGTATTCAAGTGCTAATATTTTTTTATGACTTTATATGTTAATTACTCTGGTGTAAAAAAGAAATGTCAAGAATCTTAATGGTTAAATTTTGCTAATTACAGTTACTTGAATATGTAGATTATGTTGAGCAGTTAAGTGCTTGAAGTTTCCCTTTTTTCAAACTCTTTTTGTCGAAAAACAAGTGGGGACACAATAGCATCTTATAAAAATAAATTCAGTAAAGTGTGAATTACTCGCACACGAAGGGTTCCGCACGGATGCTACATATGTAATACTATACGAACTCCAACCTATACAAAATGTAGTTTGGCATTTTTTTTTTAATTTTTGGCGTTTTTTAGTTTTGGCGTTTCTTTTATATTTTTGGCGTTTTTTTTAATTTTTGTCGTTTTTAGCCGTTTTTCGGTTTTGGCGATTTATTTTAGTTGTAGCAATTTTTTTAGTTTTGTCTCGTTTTTTTTTTTCGTTTTGGCGATTTTTTTCTTCATTTTAGCGATTTTCTTTCATTTTGGCGATTTTTCAGTTTTAGATATTTTTTTAATTTAGGGCTTTTTCGTCATTAGGGATGTTACAGACTTATAGTACAACCGCTAATACTTTTGACTAAAATGCCTCGCTGATCTAATTTCAGTTTCAAAAATTTCAGAAAACAATAACAACTCAGCATGTCAGAGTTTCATTTTCCACAAAAGTGTTAATACTTGTCTATTTTAGTATAACACGGGATTTACTACATGCATCTTGAATATAGTTTAATAATAATTTTTCTCGTAGACGTATTTGGAGAAATGGTATGACTTCAATTTGATGGAATTTTTATGACATTTGCGTTTAAATTTGAACAGCTCACATTTTCATTTTATATTACAAACAAATTGAATGGAATGCTTGTTTATCTGTGCCACAAGGAATATTTCTTTCTTACATTTACATTTGAAAATAAAAAAAAACAAAACATTAAAATTTGTTTTTGTTGCAAATGAAAATGTTAGAATGAAAAATTTCCTTCGACATCGATAAACGGGATATTAGTGTTTAAACATACTTAACAGTTTCATCGTGTAAATTTGGTCATACAATCATTCAAACGAACTTTTGTAATATGAAAAAAAAACAAGGAAAGTTTTGATATTAAAGTAAAACAGGATTATGAAACAAATTTCTTATGTAAATGAAAATAAATTTGATTGTCACTTTCGCATTTTTTTTTATAAATATATGTGTCACAAAATTCTATAGGCCTGTTTCTCTAAATGCAAACGATAGATTCGATCGAACATTTATATTAAAAACAAAAACAAAAAAACTGAAATTTGTTTTTGTTTCCAATATTAATATTCGATCAAATCTATCTTTCGCATTTAGGGAAACAGCGGGTATATATTTTTTCAATAACATGTACTTTTAATTTCCCGTTTTCCCGGGAAAATCTAGAGAATTAGCAAGTTGCTTCGCCATACAAAATTATGAGAGCGAATCAAGTAGATTCAATATGAATCAGTGTAATATATTTCACTATTTAATTGTAGACAGAAATGATACAAATTTATTGAATAAATTTCGATGTGTATGTAAACATGTACATAAAATACATAAATATGTGTATATAAAAAATCAATAAATATATTTTATTTAAGGCAATTTGTTTAATATCATCCAAATTGCTATAATCAATATTCCAAAACAATTTAAAATCATTACAATATAAAAAAATATAAAGCGCACGTTAAAACAATATGGTCGCGTACTTCTGGAGTTGTTCAGAGCAATGGTTTGTAGATAATTCATATGCATCCTTATTGCGAATGCCAATGTCGCCACAAATGACGTCGACGGCGCAATAATACTATTGGAGTTGGCAATGTGTTTTGGTAAAGGCGACTTAATAACAACATTGTTAGCACGTTTATAAGCACGACTTATTTGCAAATACAACTAAATTGTTGCCATATACATAATTGTTTTATTGCGACTTAGTAACTCAGAAAACTATTCACGATTGAAGCACTATATGCAAAGAAAATGCCTGAGGTTGCCACACTTACAAATGTTTGCCAATAAAAAACAATAAATGGATAAATATTGCACAAAAAACACATTGAAAGATGAAAATAGTGACAATAAAATAAATAATTATGATTTGATCGGGCTAAAGTTCATACCGTTTTGTAATTGAGATTTTGACCAGGGGTACTTTCGAATATGGAGATTACGGAGGTACTATTGACTCAAAATCAGCTTATCTCGACTTAATTACTTTTTCTTTTTTGTCAAAGATATATTGATTTCACTACGCTGGTAAATTTTGCATTCTGTAACTGGCGTGCTATCAAAAATGTTTTAAAAACTTCTAAAAAGAATATAAGAGTTTTGGTATAAAAAAGTAAAAGTAAAAGGATACAGCCTAATTGATTATAACGCGACACTCGGTGAAATGATGGGGAGAGTAAAATCAGTATAAAAAACACGTATTTAGTATCATATCAAATTGCTTATAATATTAGGCTGATTAGTAATAATAAGAAGAAAATATTTATGTATTTATATGTGGGTTGGTAACATCATTAATAGAGCACATTTGCATCGTGGTTGGTGTGTTTCAACTTCGACTACGACAGTTTCGTCCTAGATTAAATAACAAATATTGCATTTATTAAAAAAAAAACGTTGTAGTCAAAATATGCCAACTACAATAAGGGGGCATAACTTGGCAGCACTGTTTAATGTCAAACGTTTTTAATGCAAGCAATTGACATATCTGCCCCAAATTTCTGCAAATAGTGCAGTAAACTATATTCTGATGCAATAATGTAAAGAAGGCTATAGTGGAACATGATACCTACAACAAATTTAAAATACTTTCATCTAATCTTACCGAAAGAGAAAATACATAGATGCATTCTGGCTCACTGTCACATTAGTATCGAATTCGTTTTAAAAAACTCTGTATAACGTATGAGCATTATGCATAAATATTCTGTGCAAGTATGACAGGACCTAATGAACCTTATCCTTTCGATGCGCACCTTATGCATGTATTTATGTATGGCCGAAGAAACCTCAATGATACACACATACATACGTATAAATTTATATTTGCGTACCACAATCTGCATATACAAGTAAATCGCATTCAGATGCATTATAATATCGGATTGAATATATTGTATTTAATCATTTCACTGTTATATTTTGCATTTCATATGAATTGCAAAAAACATATTTAACTTAAAAGAAAAAATAATGCACATGCCGTGTACTTTTGCTGTCACATGCAATGTTTTAAAATGAATTGTTAATTACACAAATTAACGCAAAATTTTCCTACGATTTTCCACAATCAAATACACGCATTCACACGTACATTCATGCATACATACAAACATACATACTCGTGCATACATATGTACACACAAGCATACCCCTACAAGTTAAAAATTGTTTATCCATATTTAAAAATGTCTATTGTTTTAAATATTTAATGTTTATTGTTCATGCAAAATACATATTTCTGTTATAGTATACATACAGGGTATAAAGGGTGTTCTTATAGAGTGACACAAGTTTAAATCATAATAAAACAAGGAAATACATATACCTATTTTTAATATCAACGAAACTGGCTTTATTGGAAAGACAACTTTATGAAATTAATGTTTAAATATGATTTCTGCCAAGTGGCCGCTACGGCTGGCGCGTGGAAGGCGCAATCTGAAACACAAATGTTCAACAACTTTTCGCAGCATTTGCTGCCCTATTTCATCAATAGCTCTTCGGGTTAAATCACACGATATTGGTGGCCAATTAATTGGGCCATTACGTGAAATTATTTGTTCATCAAAAGTTTCTTTGAGTAAATCAATTGTAGCGCCCGCTGTGTGGCATGTGGCTCCGTCGTGTTGGAAACACATATAAGCAAGATTAATGCCACGTATTTGAGGTACGACCAAATTTCGAATTATTTTCCTATACCGTTCACCATTGACAGTAACATTCTGACCATCATCGTTTTGTGTTTCGACAAAAGCTTGTGGATTCTCCTCCCTCCAAATGCGACAATTCTGCTTGTTTACGTACCCATTCAACCAGAATTATGTACGCCATAAAATGATTAAAAATTTCAACAATTTGCACGCGTTGCTCTAGTGTAAGTCGATTCATAATGAAATTTTAAAGCAAACTAAACAAAAACCAACTATCAGCTGTTAAATGATTGGTCAAATAAAGGAAAGATGCCAACTCTAAGTTGTGACACTCTAAAAAAAACACGCTTTATGTATATGCTTATTTTAAAATTAAATTTTAATTACTTTACTAGAAATTGTTAGTAAAATAATAATGGGTTTGATTTTCACAAAAACGAAAAGTGACAATTTGTTTTAAATAATGCTTTTTTAATCATGTTTCGCTTTTTAATATTTTATTATTTTTAATAAATAAATCATGTTCTAGTTTTAATTACACGGTGAGTTCATATGAAATTGCAGCAAATACTAATAGTTATACATTTTTTTATATTCTTGATTGAAGGTGAGAAATCCCAACAAACAGGTGGGTTGGATTTCAAATTTCCCGCAATAAATGCTTGCATATTATTTGAGAGTAATGTCGTATTAATAGTGAAATATAAAGCTTACATTGCCATTTCAATAAATATTACTTATCGCTTATTATATTTCGAATATTCTTTTAATGTTTTTACATGCTTTTAATTATAATAATCTCAAATTTTTATTATATATTTTAAAAAAAATATCTTTCTTTTGTTTTCAGCATTCAGCAAAATTTCATTTGAATTAGAATACGAGACTTATTGAAATTTTTTAGTAATTTTTTTTATTAATGAAGCTTACATTTTACCATGGTGAATTATAATCTTTCTGTTAATTGTTTTTAATTTATTTTAATTATCTGAGCTTATAACTTTGTTTAACTCATTATTATTTTGCATCTCGTCAGAACACAACTTTACTTATTGCTAAAAGACAATGTATATTTTTGTCATCATATTGCATAAAAGTAAAGAAAAAATTGAAATAGTGAGAAGGTTGCAAACATTTCGGATGAAAATGTTGAAATAAAACTCAGAATAAAAATATCTGAAAAATGTGTAAGGTTTGAAGGCCCCTTTAGCAAATTCTCCAAGACCCAAACCAATTTCCTCAGGGCTAGACTTGTATCGAACTCTTTCAGTAGCTCGTTTTTGACACAAACCAATGATCAAACCCATATAAGAGGTGGACATTTGCCCGGCATTTGATGGGCAAATGTCCACCTCTAGCACGTCGGCAACAAAGCTTCGCTTATCTCGTCAAGCGTCAGTTGTTTGTGGTTTGTCCACATAAACGCGGTCTTTCAAATGCCCTTACAGAGAATAATTCAGCGACGGTAAATCGCAAGAACGAGGCGGCCAATTGACATTGCCAAATCGAGAAATTACGCAACCGGGAAATTTCTCATACAATAGCTGAATTTTTTGGCTGGCTATGTGGCTTGTGGCGCCGCCTTGCTGCAACCAAACGTCACTGATATCAACATTATCCAATTGTGGCCACAAAAAAACGGTTATCATGGTTTCGTTGCATAGAGAATTCACGGTGACGGCGTTTCCTTGCTCATTTTGGAAAAATACTGGCCGATGATTCCTTGGTATATAAATGGTTTTTCGAGTACTGTTGGTGGATTTTGTGGGCCCGATATGCGACAATTTTGTTTGTTTACATAACCGCCTAATTACCAATGGGACTCATCACTGAAGATGATTTTGTTGAAAAATGCGTTATTTTCGTTCAGTTGTTTTAGAGTAAATTATCACAATTCAAATTCTTTGTTCAAGCGTAGCGTTCCATGTCTAAAATTTCCCATTTCCTATCATCATTTCACAGCCAAGTTACTTCCTAACCTCAAACTTGCCCACCCTTATATTCGACCTAAAATTTTTTTTCGCACGGCCTATTTTAATTGGAACATGAGGAGGTTAAATTGTACAAAAAATAAACCAATATACCTAAAAAGATAAATGAGCTAAATTTATTGCAGATGTTTGCCTGCAGTTGAGGAAAAATTTCAGCCAATGGTTGTTGTTTTGAATACAAAATCTTAATAAATCCCAACAAAAATAAAAATTGTGTAAATGGTGTAAATAGTGTCTCTGCTTTAAACAAAGATTTTAAGTGAAATCTGCTAGATTTTGTAGGTGCAAATGCCTTACAAACGCTAATAAAACTCTAAATTAATGTGATAAAGCGTGTTTTTTTTATAGTGTCGCAACTTTGAGTTGACATCACTGCTTTATTAGAGCACCCATCTAACAGCTGATAGTTGCTTTCTGTTTAGTTTGCTTTGATATTTCATTATAAATCGACTTACATCAGAGCAACGCGTGCAAATTGATGAAATTTTTTAATTAAAATAATTTTTCTATTCGTCAAACTTATCGTGCACTTCTTCCATTTTTGGCGTACATAATTCTTGTTGAATGGGTACGTACTCGTAAATAAGCAGAATTGTCGCATTTGGAGTGAGGAGCATCCACAAGCTTTTGTCAAAACACCATTACATCCACAGAAAATTACTGTTTGGTGCGCTTTATGGACTGGCGGAGTCATTGGCCCATATGTCTTCAAAAACGATGGTGGTCAGAATGTTACTTCCAGTGGTGAACGGTATAGGAACATGATTCGAAATTTTTTCTTACCTCAATTACGTGGCATTAATCTTGCTGATATGTGGTTCCAACAGGACGGCCAGCAGGATCGTGTGGTTTAACACCATTGGATTATTTTCTTCAAGGTTATGTTAAGTCACTTGTCTGCGTCGATAAAGCTCAAACAATTGAACACCTGGAAATCACCATTCGAAGAGTTATCGGCGAAATACGGACGCAAATGCTGCGAAAAGTTGTTGAAAATTGCTGATTCCAGATTGCGTCTTCTACGCGCCAGCCATGGCGGCCACATGGCAGAAATCATATTTAAACATTAAGTTCATAAAATTTTCTTTCATTGATATTAGAAATATATTTGCTTGTTTTATTATGATTTAAACTTGTGTCACTGCATAAAAACACTCTTTACATATTTAATATTTATTTGAACTAGAATGAAATGAAAATTATTCCCGATTAAAACACCAAATTAATGTTAATTTCGTAGCAAAAAAAAAAAAATAACTCGTTTCAAGGCACCAACAAACACTAAATATTTTACCAAAGGTGTTGAATTTTTGTCCCTCTTTCAGTGTAAGAAATATACTTTTTGACTGTTTTCCCACAAATTTTATTAGTTTACTGCAAAGAAGTCTAAATGCCTAAACATACAGAACATACATACGAGTAGTTACACATGAGCAGAATAAATATACGCTCAAATTAATAAGACAGATGAAGGCCCCAGTTCCTTAGTTAATGAAACTTGTTTCATCTTCTTATATTTAATTTTTTTTCATGTTTCACTGCCTCTGCTTGTCTTCAGATGTAAATAATTCTTTCAAAGTGCTGGCTGCAACCATATAAAAACATCACCTATAAATTTTGCTTTAATAAATTCAGGCAATAAAAATTAATTATACGCAAATAAACAATGGCACCAAAAATAAAGATGCATTCGAACTAAATACAAATTTATATTAAAGTTAAATTGCCACGTTCTTTTTTAAATAAATTTTTTCTTTTCCATTTTTTGGCAATAAATACAAGCCACACAAATTGTTAAATTGAGGGTTAAATTTACACATGCAAAAATGCACACATACACACACACAGCCACAAAAGATTCTTTATGTAGCAAATGCATCTATGATGGAAATATGAATGTATGAGTGCAAGTTTGTGAATGCCAATTGTTGGAGTGAAATGCATTTTGCAAAGCAAAAAACTATAATAGACTAATACATATGCATGCTTTCAAAGACACACACACACACTTTCAAATAAATGCTCTTAAATGAAATGCAATGAACTGCAATACGATTCGTTTATTTGGTGCCTCTACTTCCCAGACAAGCGTTTCACTCGCCGCCTGCAAGAGGGAGGCCTAATGGCCCCACGGTCAAATTATACAACCAACGAAAGCATGAGAGGGTTGCTGCTATCGTAGGTGCCCGCGGCTTAGGGGTATCGCAGGGAAGGTGAGCTGGTCTTGCTAACAAAAACGCAAAAAAGAAACCAACAGCAGCAACAACAACAATAGCAGCAGCAAATAATAAAATTGGTTGGAATTTTATTTGGATGCGTAACATGACAACAAAATGGCCAAAACAACAAACCTCTATAATTTACCATAGTTTATGACCGCGTTGTGGCAATAAAATCGCCAACAACAGCTATAATTCATTTGGCCATGTGCAGCACACGGACGGACACACACACACAATCACACTCACATTCACATTCACAGTCACAATTTTAATGAATGGCATTTAGCATACCCGTACATACACTGCAATGCGCTACAATGGTGAAACGCGGCAACCGAGAAACAGCAACAACCAAATAAACAAAACCAAAACTAGCATAAACATGCAAAAGAAACAAAAAGAAATTTCAAACCAAACAACAACAAAAAAAATCATAAAATTATTGGGAAAAAAGAAGAGCAGAAGAATGGAAAGAAAGCCTTTATGCATGCACTAGTTTAGCGGGAGTAATTTGTAACTTGATACACCAGCTACAAGTATCTCTTAAAATATGCGTCTACCGATTGGCAATACGCTTCCTCTGTTTACGGCGGCTGCTAATTGTGCGTGCCAAAAATATCATCTTAAGAAAATAAAACAATTGACTGGAAGTGACACAATTTGCTTTAGACAATAAGAGAGGAAAGGAGGCAACTAGCTCCTTCCGCACCTTAGTTTCGATTGAGTTTAGCTAAATATCGGCAGAAGAAAAGTTAAATGCGTCATTTCAAATTTACAAAAAGGTGTCCCAAAATGAACGCAAGTTTTTGATTAAGTAGAAAATACAGTTCCTATATTTATGCATATGATTTGATTAGGCTAAAGTGCGTATCGCTCTGTAAGCCAAATTACATGTGATAATTAATTAATGAACAAATAACACCAAAGTTAATTGTAAATATTCTGACAAACACGAGTAGAACCAAAAAAGTTTGTGAAAAATAAGCAAATTAACTAACATACGAGTATGCATAGTTAGTAAAGAACAAACGACAATGGCAAGACTGTTGTAAATTCAGAGATGGTAAAATAGAGCTTTCATTATAAAAAAAAAGCTTTCATCAAATTGTAATACGATGAATCAAAACAATTCACATATTCCATTTGCACTAAAAACTTGAGTATATAAAGTGGAAATCTACATTAACTGACACCACACACAGTGGACCAAACACAAAGAACGCTGATGCTGAAGGTGTAGTGACTTCGAAAACAGCTGGTTGTTCCGTTCTGCTAAGTTTTTGTCAGAATATTTACAATTAACTTTGGTGTTATTTATTCATTAATTAATCAATCTTATCCTTTATCCACTTCTGTCCATTACATATACTTCTATGTCATCTGCAACATTAGAAAACAGAACAGCCAGAGTCTTGTGCTTTTGTGTTGGAAGTTGGGGCCGGAGTGGGCTAAACTCAAATGTTTTCACACACTTCCGACTTCGTGGTTGCAACTTGCAACGGCGGAGTATTATTTTTGTTCAGGGAAGTACAAAGAGTCCTTCAGAGTTGGCTGAAGTAGTTAGCACGTTGACTATAAAACCGAAGATCCTGGGTTCAAGTTTGGTATCCGACAGTCATTAAATAACAACACCACGCATTTTTCTGATGTGCCTTAGTGTCCCTTTGTATCAGTTGTTGGAGGAAAGTTCCAGTGATGAAGACATAGTCACTGGTCACTGAAGCATACCGACTTCAGCAGATATACAAATCATAATGTAACATCAGAGTGCCCTCCTTTATCGGTATTGTGTAGCAGAATCCAATAAAAATGGCTACTTAACACAGCTTCAAAAATTTAATACGCCTTATTGACACCAGAGGCGCTACAACTTTGCATTATAACGTGCAAAACGCAGAGTTGTAAAATAATGAAGCTTTCCTCCATCTCTGCCTTCACCACCTGTCTTCTCTATCACTATCTCTTTCCTAAAGAAGGTAACACCTATTAGCAGTAGTAGGTATTCATTGCCTGAGTGTAACTTCTCTTTAAAAAAAAGAGGTAACCGTTTGAGAGGCTTTTTCAAAGCCTAGTCAATTCAATTTCATTTGCTTTTGCTCATCAATTGCACATTTCTTAATCTAAAAGATCCACACATTTCTATTAGTTCATATTCTTTTTGGCTTTTGATATGATGAGTGTCGTGTAACAGAAATAATACCTTAAGATCAAGTTTCGCATAGAATACTTCCGTTGGTGTAATTTTACCATTTCCACGGCCTCTATTTGCGATCACGGTTGAGAAGATTTTCTCAAAATTCAAAACAGAAAATTTTTAGTCGATCATTGGAATTTGTTACCACTCATTGTTTAAAGGTTAACACTTAAGCAATGAATGCCTACTACTTTTACTAGGTGTTACCTTCTTTAGGAAAGGGATATTGATAGAGAAGACAGGTGGTGAAGAAAGAGATAGACGAAAGCTTTATTCTTTCAGAGCTCTGCTTTTTGCACGTTTTTTTTTAATTAATCCAGTGTTGCAGCGTCTCTGGTGTCAATGAGGCGTATTAAATTTTCTAAGCTGTGTTTGGTTAGTTTGCATCGCCGATGATTCTGCTACACAATACCTTTGTATTGGCTGGAATGGAGACATGAAAAGAGGTAATTTCTTCTACGTTTATCTTCTTCATTAGCTTGGCAAGGCTGCGGAATCCTGCAGCAGCGGAGTGCCAGTGAAATTGCGCTTTTCTCGGAGAGAGCGGGGCACAAACACATATACAAAATTTCTGTATTTAGTAGCATTTCGCAAAAATATTTATACATGGCTAGATAGTTTCAAGTGTACTATAATAGAATTTAATAGTACTCGTAAGCAGGCAGCTTCATTTATTGAACCACAAAAAAATTTGAAATAGCGAGCATGTATGTACATATTTGGCGACGTACTACTGCAGTTATTAAATATTGCGTAAGTATGCATGTTTATCTGGTAGAGTTAATTTGTTTGTTATTCTTCTGGGGTTCATTCATTCAGTCTGTCATTCACTTACTCACTCACTCACTCACTCACTCACTAATTCATTTATTTATCGATTCTTGTCCCTTAGCGAGTGCTTGCAGTTGTGTGAGTTTATAATGAACAAGCTTAATGTTGGGATTCATGCAAATTGCAGCAGCAGCCTTAACAGATAAACATGTAAGCATTTCATACCCACACACACACACACACACACACACACGAACACTCGCACAGTCCTACAAACAATTGATATTATTATGCTGCATAATTTGTTGTTGCTGTTGCTGTTGCATACAAATACTGGGCTGTATGCTGCAATGCGTGCAAAACTAATTAAATTATTTATTCAAATGTTACCACAAAATGACACAAAAGTGGTCTTTCAGATTGGGGATGGTGCGCATACAAACACACACACAGATACGCACACACACAAGCACGCATAAAGGGTGTTTTTTATCTAGCGACACAAGTTTAAATCTTAATAAAACAAGCAAATATATTTTTAATATCAATGAAACGGGCTTTATTGGAAAATAAATTTTATGAAATTAATGTTTAAATATGATTTCTGCCATATGGCCGCCACGGCTGACTCGTAGAAGACGCAATCTGGAACAGCAATTTTCAACAACTTTTCGCAGCATTTGCGTCCGTATTTCGCCGATAACTCTTCGAATGTTGATTTCCAGGTGTTTAATTGTTTGTGGTTTATCGACGTAGACAAGTGACTTAACATAACCTTGAAGAAAATAATCCAATGGTGTTAAACCACACGATCCTGCTGGCCAATTAATTGGGCCGTTAGGTGAAATAATTTGTTCATCAAAAGTTTCTTTTATTAAATCAATTGTAGCGCCCGCTGTGTGGCATGTGGCTCCGTCCTTTTGGAACCACATATCCAGCAAGATTAATGCCACATAATTGAGGTAAGAAAGAATTTCGAATCATGGTCCTATGCCGTTCACCATTAACAGTTAAGCCGAGTACACACTATGGCACTTTGTGACATCGCTGTGCAAAAATAAAAGTGTATACTAGTGGCAATGCTTGTCATTTCCCATATTTTTCGTTGTGTAGCATTACTTGATAAACTGTTTACGCATCTGATGTAGACAGCTGTCAGAATAAGTTGGCAGCACTGCAGACACAAACACCAAATGTCAACGTGTTGAGATTTTCTCGCATTGAGTACATACAGAAATAACTTTAAATGTATGCGGGTTTAAAAATTTAAAAAGTACGTAAAATGAAAAAGAAGGTGGAAAAGCAGAGAAGCGTGTGAGAAAAATGCAAATTTATAACGACACTGCTAATTCAGCTTGTGAAGGTTTGTGAGACTGTATGGAATCATTTATGTAACATTTATGGGGATAGAAATGCAAAGGAAACTGCTTGGGCAGAAATTTTAGTGGAATTAGGGATTCATGAGCACGAAATTTTTAAGCCAACTTGAATCCTGTTTGCGTAAACTAGAATGCAGTAGAATCTTTTGGTGGCGCGCATATTAAGCCCTGGTCTTTTCCACCACTTTATTTACCGTTTTCTAGAATGTCTTAATTTTTTTTTCTTATTATTCCTAAACATACGGTTGCACTAGCCAATTGAATAATTGTGCGATTATTCCTTTGTATAAATACTAATTAAAAAAACAATACGAAAAACCAAAACAAATGACACTAAATGTCCTTATATCAAAATTAGTTCTTGATGTAGACAATGATGTCGTATTGCCATTATTTAGGGATGGTACACTTTCCTGTCACAATGACACAACAAAATTGTGTGTTACCGAAAAACTTAATGGGAACGGCATTGTGCGCCTTTGAAAATGACACCTCAAAATTACAATACAAGAAATGCCAGATGTTAACTCAGCCTAACATTCTGACCATCAGCGTTTTTGAAGACATATGGGCCAATGACTCCGCCAGCCCATAAAGCGCACCAAACAGTAATTTTCTGTGGATGTAATGGTGTTTCGAAAAAAGCTTCTGGATTCTCCTCACTCCAAATGGGACAATTCTGCTTATTTACATACCCATTCAACCAGATTATACACGCCATAAAATGGAACAAGTGCACGATGAGTTTGAGGAATAAAACAATTAAAGTGATTAAAAATTTCAATTCAATTTTGCAAGCGTTGCTCTGGTGTACGTCGATTTATAATGAAATTTCAAAGCAAACTAAACCAAAAGCAATTATCAGCTGTTAAATAGGTAATCAAAGAAAGCAGTGATGCCAAATCAAAGTTGTGACACTCTAAAAAAAACACGCTTTACATACTTCACAACACCAATTTGCTTATTTTAATTTTTTTTTACCCCAGATAGTGGCTGCCATAACAATATGAAGAAAACGCAGAGAGATGTATGCCACAGAGAAATGTTGAAGAAAAAAAACGCAAAAAGTGCAATTAAAATTATGGCTTTGAACAGCCAGAATCATTTAATAAAACAAAAAAGAGCAGCAGCAAGAAGAACAGCAACTACAATAGCAACATTAAATTAAATCGATTTTGTGGCATTAACTGGGCAAGGTTCAACATCATATTAATGGTCAATGAAGTGCGCCATTTTTTGTTGTTCCTTTTTTCGTTTAATTTAAATATGTAAAACAGGCCTACGACCACTAAAATAAAATATATAAAATAAAAATACCATTAAACATTCAAGTTGTTGTTGTTGTTGCAAACAAAAAGTTGCAACAAGCGAGAAAAAGTAAAACAAAAGGACGCGTGTTTCTATAACCGCAAAAACTGTCTAGACAACAGCAAAAAATACGACAACGCATCCATCCATCCATGCGTCCATTTATCCACTATTCTCCCGGGAAGCGTTGTACGATAGTCAACCTTAAAATGCATTCCAATTGTAGGGAAATAAATGCCCATTTCAAATTTCTTTAACAGAGCCTTGTTCTTTTTTTAAAACCTTCTGTGTCTGCCCGTTTACATGGCCGTGCTTATTTGCACTTCCACTTCTGTGGCCTTAAACAGGACAACGCTGGATTGGCCTATAGTGAATGAATGCTTGGTGGCTCCTGTTTGTCGTTATAACTCTTGTTTATAACACGCAAACCTTTTTAGCCCAAAAGATCACTTTTATTACGACTACCAGTGTGTGGATGAATTAAAAACTCCACCTTCTTACCATTAATTTCCATAATCAATTCGATTTTGAGTTTATTTTTCTAAAACGTTTTTACAATTCTGTACGGGTTTTGAGCTTTAAGCGCCTGCTATTTTCCTTTACACTTTTTTTTTTATTATTCGTTTGTTTGTTTGTGTTTCAAATTGGTCAATTAAGTTCATGTTTTGGCTTTTTGTTGATGTTGTTGTTTATGTTAAGATATGTTTAGACATTTATGTATGTGTATGTGTATGTGCATGTGCATTTATGTGTTTGTTTTTCTTTTATGAGCAAAACTTTAACTCCTTTATTGGGGCTTATCTTGATTTCCTGATCGAGCATCGTTGTTGTCAACTTGTGAAACTCTTGTTCGCTGAATATTGAATGAATGCGAGTGAATAAGAAGAGAACTGATGATGCCTGACCGCACTTACTTAGTTTTCATTTGTTTTATTTACTTGATTTTTTTTTCTTGTTGAGCTTATAAATTTATTCCACTGCAAGATTTATCTACATCCGGAATTAAATAGCGAAACCATTAAATTTATTCAGTGAAGGAAGAAAATTAGCATACTTTTCAAAATAAGCGATAAAAGTTATGGGTACTCAGTGTTACTTCTTGAGATCATTAATTGTGACATTTATCGAGAGTCCGGTAGTAGCGGCACTGTCATTTTACGCGCCACTATCAAATACTTAGACTGAGTAGCGAAGTCGATCATGATATCTGAGCGTTTAGTTTTTAAAATGATATTGTCAAGAACTGTTTGCTAATTCAGAATTTAAGAAAAACCAAAGGCTTAGTGTTTTCATCTTATAAACTGAGGAAAGTTAAGTTGTGGGCTAATTTAATAATTATTAATAAAATACTTACTGCTGTTCTTGAGCCGGCTTCTTGTTAGCTTTCTTATGCCACGTAATAAGTTTTATAGAAATCGCTGCGGCAGAACTATATACTCGTATACCAAAAAAAATATTTAATTTTCTATTCTAGTTCTGCAATAGTCATTTTTGATTTAGCTGATTTTCAATACCAATCTATTTCTGACTAATTTTGGCTTTTTAGTCACATACCGAAGTCTCTAGCTTTTCAGGAGACTTTGGAAAATCGATTTCACGTACAGACAGTCGTCGTTTATCCCACTATACTATTCATAAGAATCCAATAGAATAGCGAATGGAAGGATACAAAGAATGTGTAACCAAATAGACAACATCTTTTATTCTACAGTCGGTTTAAAAAGAAAAGGTATGCAAAGAAGAATGGAGAGAAAAGTGATTTCAAGTAATGAGCCACTTTATTTTTTAATAATAGTTTAAATTTTATTTGTGACACAATCAAATCATTCAAGTCACATGTTTCTAAGCGTTTGAAGTTTGTTTGAATAACCAATAGAATTTTTATATCTGTGATATTTGCTCATACAGTTTCCAGCTTTTGTTTCATAAAGTTGTGTTGTGTCGTTTGCAATTGTTACCAGCTCAATGCTTGTGTTGGAAATTAAAGGCACAACCATAATTAAAATGACAATATTTCATCTTTGTTTTCCTTTTCAAATCACTCCAAGTCGTTTGATTTGATTGAATTAGACTCAAAGGTTGTATGTACAAAATTTTGCTATTACAAAAAAAAAAAAAAAAAAATAAAACATAATTGATTAGCATGAGAGCAGTACAAAACCTTTAGAAATACAAATCGGTTTCTAAGACGTCTATTCAAACAAAACAAATTCAAACGCCACTTTTATCTCAAGGTGATTATAAATTCAAGGATGGCTAAAAGTTGCGTCCCAGCCATACAAGTCTTCCCGAGCAAGAGAGAAATGGGTAAAATATTTGGGCTTTCAATTAAATTAATTAAATGTTTCATTGTCATTTGCTTCTACTCGTATATATTTATTTCGTTTTATTGTGCTTTCTTTGGTATCATTTGTTAAGGAATTCAGTGAGATTGACTGATTAACCAGGTGTAACAATTTGACATTTTACACTTAAAAGTTTTATGGCTTAAAACGTCATTTTAAGGTGCGGTTTGGCATGCATACCTCTCTTGCGCTTGGTAAGCCATTCGGCATTTGAAGCATTGAAGTTTTATTTGTTTTTTTTTTTTGTTGCTTGTCTCGGCTCTCTCATACATTCGTTTCAAAATCAATTTATCTTTTGTTGACCTTTTTATTTCAGTTTCATATGTGTCCCTGGCAAAGACTTAATACAAGTTCCGTTGTTTTTTTTTTTTTTTTTTGTTAGAACACTATTGCTTTTTCCCCCCTGTTATGTATTTATTAGACCTGCAGCCATCGATACAAGTTTTTTTTATTATTATTTATTACTATTTTCGTTATTTGTCCAGTTTTATTTGAGCCCGCATTAGTTGTACAAAAGTTTTTAATCTGTTAAAGCTTAAATATATTTTTATGTGAGCAAATGTTTGTTTATTAAAATATTAGAGCTGGATTAGCTTGAAGCACAGCAAGAAATTTGACAAGCATCATTGTCACCATTTGTTGTTTACTCTCGCGCTCTTTGGTTTTGTCTGAAGTGTGGCTTAAAATGACATGAAATTATAAAAGTGATTAATCAAATGAGCTTTTGGGGTTTTCTGAAAAATGCCCACTGACAAATGACTAATGCTTGAGTGCAGTCATACTCGTAACACAAGTAATACAAAATTATAAAATAAGAGTTTTATTTTCTGGTTCAGATAAAGAAAACTCTTGATGTATCCCTGTTTAATTTTGTCAGTGTAAAGCTTTAAGACTATTGCTTGGGTATTATTGCTTAATATTGCTGATTTTATAGGAAGCGAAAAGTTTTGTTATTGGCTTGGGATATTTTTGAGTCGCAAGCTTGCTAAAGGAAAATTACAAATTAAAGTTCAGTAGTTATTTTTACGAGTAACATAACTATGGCCACAGCAGTGTTGAGGGAAATGAAATATTTAACTGTGTGGCCTTGTGTTTGGTGGTTAGCTCGCAACCTCAATACATTGCTAGTTCACTAATACATTCACAGCGCCTACCACTGGTGTAGTCCCATGTAACAGCATTGCGAGATCCTGTCGGAAACAATGACTGTGCAAATACATAGTTATGTTAAGTTAGGAAGAGTGATGCTAAAACGCACCTCCACTCGGAGACCCAAATGGGTCCTTTGTGGTTCTCTTCTATTGCCCATTAAAAGTAATATTTATCCCCGATTGGTACTCAGAAGTGGCCCTATAATCCGTCATTAAGCCACTGAATTCCCATGATGAGGCCCCTGCTGTACTCTAGTTTACACTTCCCGATATCAGTAATGCTCTCATGGAAACGACTGCTTAGCCATCTAAGCCTTTGGTAGATAATATGTTCAAAGGTTTCTGGTTCCTCTTCTTTCTTGCACATCATACAGAAATCTGAAGTGCCAGTTTCTTAAATGATAATCCTTGCTCTGACCGAGCAGTGACCAGTCAACGCGCCTATCAAGACTCGCATCATCTTTCTTTGCATATTCAGTAGCAGTTTAGTTCTTTCTGTGTCACACATATCCCCTAGACTCTACAATCCTGCCTACTTCCCCATTAATGGTTGATCCTATCTGCCACCTAATTACTGAGTTCCCTGTAGTTATTAAGTAAGTAAGTTTTACCGATCTGTCCCACATTCCCTCATCTAACGCCGCCTCTTTTATTGTCAGCTCATCGGCAATTTCATTTCCTTCAACACTGCTGTGGCCAGGAACCCAACAAAGCCTGACACCACAGTTATCCAAGCAAGTTGAGGGCTCTCCTATAGCTACTTATTAGCTTCGATTTGACATTGGTATAGACTCCAGCCTCTGTGGCTTCCTACATTTGGCCCGCTTGTTAAGACCGCACTACCCTCATATAGCTTAAAAGATTTGAACCAAGATAGATGCTATTTGGAATTACCAGTGAGGGTTTGCTACTAAAAACTATTTCCAGGGCCTTATAACCCTTGAACCCAGGAGTTAGGGATATCTGCCCACTACAACTGATCTCATTTAAGATTGATGTATGACCTGTTACTCCTGTCCTCACCAAACCTGCTTCAGCGAATCTAAGAAGACTTCTAGTACCGGAGTTCTCACCACAAAGTTTTCTATGGGAAGCAGGTTAAAAATTACGTCCCAGGCAGCTTGAGGTCTGCTCGCCTGGACACAGCAAGGCGCATCTCTGGCCTTAGCAAGCAATCCTCTATGATATCCCTTCCTCAATGCCTCCATACTATACCACACAACCATAGGAAACAACCGGTCGGATAACTGGTGTATAAATCCAGTTTACCGCCTTCGGTTACAAACCCTAGTTGCTTCCTAAGAAGTTGCTGAATGACTAGTATTCCTTTAACGTTTTCTTTAGCCTTACTGTGTGTTTCTTTTCCAAGAACGCGTGCTATGTAGGATACCACCCAAGTATTTGGCTTCCTCTGCTACCCTCAGCTCTATTCCTCCCAGCCTGTACAGTACAAATCTATCTTTTTTTTATATCTGGTAAAGAGGACTCACTCCTTTGTCTCTGGTTTGACTCTCAGTCCTTTGCTGCTGGCCCCATATTTTAGCCCTCTCAATGCCAACTGCATGACCTTACGGGTAGTGAGAAGAAACTTTTCCGTTATCACTACAACCACGTCAAACGCATAAGGAACTTGTTGAGAAAGTACATACATACATGCACACAAACAAACACAACGAATTTTAACACGAACTGATGACGTGATCGAAAACTAAAAAAGTTTTGAATGCGCTGAGTATTTTTGGATGCCACCAGCAATCTTCTAGAAGCTTTAGTTTTAGTATAAAAATTACGATACATCCGCTAAACGAACAGTATTAAGTAAACGACAAAGAAGTTAACATCGTGGTATGCAAGCAGTGAACTATGTAACATTGTGTGTTTAAAAGCTCTTAATATTAGTGTTGAGTAAATAAAGTGTTTTTTCTTTGATAATAATCGTACGCTAGGAACTTTTCACTCTAATCTTTCTAATCTGTGAACCTACAAAACCAACTTAAAAAATGCAACATAATGTTACATTTTGTTCAAAAAAAAACTTCATTCAAGAGACTTAAAGATCCTTAGGAGAAATTTTTAAGTTTGCTAACGAGCTGTCCTGTATTTATTGAATTGTAATATAATTTCTTGGCAAACAGTTTTGTAGGGGATTTTAACAGTGGATATCACTGTTTCTCTTTCAAAAGGGACAAAAGAACTCGTTCGGAAAGGAATAAAAGGGGAAAAAAAATTTTGACACAAATGTTCGTCGTAGGTCTTACACTTTCAAACTTTGAAAATAACAACAGCAAACGAGGAAGGGACTTCAACACCACTTTTATGTTAGACACATATTGTCGGCTTAGAGTGTAAACCTGCTTAATCTACTTTTTATATTATGTGACATTTTAATGAGAATTTGAAAGAGAAAGGGACGCCACATTGACTGCCTAAAATATTTATTTTAATTTGAAGCTCTACATGTCGAAAAAACTTAATGTATGATGCCGAGTACACATCTGGCACACATGTGCCCAAAAAAGCGTAACCACTAATAACAAATCGATTTACAATCATGATGTATGAATTTGTTTAACTTAATAAATACGTGTGTGAATCAAACAGTTTTTCATTAACAATTAGTGGTTACGCTTTTTTGGGCACATGTGTGCCAGATGTGTACTCGGCATTAGGCTAATTTCTTAAGCTATGTTAGAATCAGTGCTAATAGTGGTTTGTCTCTCCTGTAAAATTTGGTTAAAGTGAGTTAGCAGGTTTACACTTTAAGCCGACGATATGTAAGTTTTTCAAATTATGATATTCTATAATTCGTCTGTGTCCTCTGCCATTTTCATCGATGTGCCAATTTGCAACGAATATCATTTTGTTGTTTAGTACTATTTAATAGCTTTTAATCTGTAATATTCATCTTTTAATTGTTTCGATAATAAAAACAAACACTTTGGTTTATCTCCTATAGTTTTTAGCAGCAATTAAAATATAAAATATCGTTTTCCATTAAACAAAACTAAGGAAAAAGAAAAATTATGTTAACAACACTTTCGTAAACAAGACACAAAATATAAATTAATAGATTCTTGCATATCTTGTAAATAAGTGTGAATTAGTGTAAAATTACTTGTGTAGTTTGTGTGTGTGTGTGTTTTTTGTTTTTGAGTGTTTGTTTGCTTTCTTACAACATTAAAAACTAATAAAGCAATTTAAGAAAAATGTCGTTTATTATAATTTATTAAACCATAAAAAATTTGAAAACAAGAGCAAATTTGTTAGTATTTTGTCTTAAAGACAGTACAAAAAACGACTAAATCTGTAACTAAAGAAATCATGTTTCAAAAAGCTTTCTTTATTATTTCACTAAGATGCTCGTAGATAAAGAACACCTTAAATTTTCAATAAATGTAAGAAGTATTTGTTTGTATTGTTGGAGAAGAGGAAAGTTTTAAGAAGAAAGATGCTTAAGGCAGGTGCTTAAATTATTGATATTATTATTTGGGTATTAAAAAGTTTGCAAGTTTCTTGATTTTTAATCAAATATAATAATTATTTGTTTGTAATAATCTTTAATTTTGTTAAGCTTAAAGTTTCTTGTATTTATAATTTTATCAGGTTAAAAATCGTATCGCTTTATAAGCCATCACATAAAATTTAATGAACAAATAACACCAAAGTTTATTGTAAATATTCTGACAAACACGTAGTAGAACGGAACAACCGGCTGTTTTCGAAGGCCACTACACCTTCATCATCAACGTTCTTTGTGTTTGGTCCACTGTGTGTGGTGTCAGTTGATGTAGATTTCTGTAGATTTCTGTAGAACTTACCTTACAGTTGGTAATTGACTAAATCTACATATTGGTTCTGAATCTTTGACACCTTGATGACAAAATCATATTTTATAATTTTTAACTTTTTAATACATTTTTCCTTTATAATCCTTGCATAAAAATAGTATCTGGAAAACAGGAAAAACTCAGAAATTAATATATAAAAAGAAAATATAAACATTTTGAAAATTTTGTAGGCATTGAGCACTTTTGCCGCTTTTGTACTTTCAACTGAAGTAAAATAATTCTGCCAAAAAAACGACTTCTATGCAAAGATCTGATAACAAAAATCAGAAGAAGTGCGTGAAATATAAAATTAAATTTTAATGGGCGTGCCTCCGCCCATTTTTAAATGCAAGATTGTGTGTTTTTCAGAGCTCAGGATGCGTCTTAAGTCTTGTAAAAATCGGCGCAACTCCGCCCATTTTTTTAAAATGAAGAATTGTGTCTATTTTAGAGCTCAAGGTGTGTGCTAAGTTTCGTAAAAATAGGTTAGGTAGAATCGCGTGAAATATTATAATCAATTTGGATGGGCGTAACCCCACCCACTTTTTCAACTCTCCAATTGTGTAATTACAAGAAAAGAAAGGTGTTTGATAGGTCTCGCAGTAATCAAATAAGTAGAATATCATAAAATTGAATATAAAAAAATTTAGGCGTGTCCCCGCCCACGTTTATTACAATGGGACCAATAGGAAGCTATACCCTCTCAGATAAAAAAATAATTTTTACAATCGGTCTAAAATGTGCCGAGTTATGCAGTAACACCGCCAAAAAAAATATAAACGAATTGATAACCTCCTCCTTTTCTTGAAGTCGCTTAAAAATTAGTGGCTGCCCTGGGTCGTCACCAGTGACACAGCTAAAATAGTGGAGAGATATGAATTGATCCGCGAAAATAGGACCTTTGGCCCCATTGTGCAAAGCATTGAAATGCTTAAAATTCACTAAGTGACCATTTCGCAGTCACAGTTTGCAAAACTAAAACATTTTTGGGTCGTCGTGAAGCAGCTTCTCGACCAGAAATTGTGAAACTGTAACTATTTTCACTTTTAGCTAAGATATGCAATCTGGGTCATGACGAAACTTGTCTATAAAAACTTTAACATATAATCAAATATTTTAATAGAAAACTTTCGTACACATTTGCAATTTGTTTAAATGATTTAATTCCTTTACAAGCTTGTAATGTGTTTTCTTTTTTTTTGTGGAAAATTGCAATAATGGACATAAAATACATAATTTTTAGTGGAAGCAGTTGTTGTAGCAGTAGTTTACAAACATGTTTAAATACTTGAACAAGTTCATATGGACGTAGTGTTGTCTAATGGTTGTTATTTGTACTAAAGAAAAGTGTCCTTTTTGTTGAAGCAACAAAAAAAGACAGTGGACAAAGTTCTTTTTTGTTTGTTTGCTTTCTTTCTTTTCTACATACTCGTACTCGTACAACATCATGTAAGTTGAAACACTTATTTGGTCTCTTTGCATACGAGTTTGTATAAATGAGTGAATGGACGACGTACTTACATATTTTAGGAGCATAGACCTAGGCGTGGTAAAATGGCAAACAAATTCAAATGCATAATTTTTTTTTTTTTCATGCAAAACTAGTTTTTATTGCTCTGCTAAGGTTAACACTGTGGTGGCGTTTGAATAAGAACAGAGTATTAAATACATCTTACTGCTTGCTAAGAAGGAACATATGGTTAAGAGAACTATTATCTAAGATTAAAATAAAGACAGAAATTTTGGGTGTTCATAAGCACACTCAAACATACCGATAGCTTGCAAATGAAATATAGATACAACTGATAGAAAATTATTCAAGCAAGGCCTAGAAAATATTTCCAGAGGACATTTACACATGCACTAAATCTAGTAGATTTAAATTGATTTTTTTTTTCAAAATCTTTACCATTTATACCAAGTTTCTTGATATTTATTAAGATTTCGTGTCTTAAACAATAAACATTGACTGACGTTTTTTCTAAACTACAACCAAACAATATATCAAATTCACACAGAACTTGCAATATAGCCAATTCACACACCCTTTTTATATACTCGTACACAGGCTGACCTTTAGAGCTGTGCTCTTTATGCCAGAGACAGGAGCTACGACGTGATTTTGGTAACAAAAATAATCCAAGCTGTTAAACAGTTATAAATTTATTTTTGTTTTTATTTCTTTGTACTGAAACCATCAGAACCTGAATCAGAGGCTTTTCTTAGTTCTGGAAGCAGCCCGCTTAAGATTTTTGCATGTCCGTACGATCAGGACCGGCCAGATGCCGTCAATTTTGCAGCACTGTCTGTAGCTGTGGCCAATATGTGTGGGTCTATAGTATAGTTCGCTCAAATGGCCGCAGAGTGCCGAACTTCAATAAACTTCTTATACAAATGAATACACATACACGAATATATTTTTCTCGGTGGCCAGCAGCCATACGCACAATGTGCAAACTTTTTCAAAAGACCTTTGTGCTTTTACACCAATCAGATTTTGGCGATAATAATGCTTGCTCTTACTTTGAAAAGAAACAAGAATTAATTTAAGAGCTTTCAAAGCTATTTACCTGAAATCCAATTGTCAGAGTATGTGCGTTTGGCCGTAGCTGGTCTAGTCAACTATTTTGTGGTGTTTGTCATGTTTTTGTTGTTGTTTTTGCACATCAGACAAGAGGCAAAAACAAAAACCACTTTACTGCGATTGCTTAAAACTTTTAAAAACAAGAGTTTTTGCTTCCAAAATCATATAGACTGCTTCTGCTATTACGTGCGATACTAACCAAAAGCAAAATCAAATCAAATTAAAACTTTTCAAATCGTCGACTGCTGAAAGTACTGCGCAATTTGTCATAATTCGTTTTGTGATTTTGCTTTGACTGAAACTGTTATATTTGTCAAAAGCGAAAGCAGAAGCAAAATCAAATGAAATGAAAATCATTACAGTTTTTTAAACACTGATAACAACTCGATATTTTGCACTATCCGCAAGTGTTATTATACGATTCTGCAGCCGCCGCAGTTAAAATTTCTGTACCTTGCTCTTTGTGATATGTATGTAGTACCAGCTTTGTTTTGCTGCAGGTTTTTAATTCATCCTTGCATTTTGCATCCTGTTTTAACGCTGTGCTCAATATTTTAATCTGAATTGAATATTTTAAACTTTTTGTAACTATGTACCTTATTTTGTGGCCACTACTGTAGCTTGAATGGATAAGCCTAGAATACTTTGAAATAATAGTATCTACAGCTCGTATATAGCACTCTTGTGCGACAGTGTGTGATGGACAGTGGCCTGTTTTTTAAAAAGGATCGCGTTGCAAAACATGTGTTAAATCATCATTTAACACAAACGGGAAAAACAACATGCATTAAAAAATGCATGTTCTTACATGCTTTCAACATTTATACCGAACATGGCGAAGAAATTAAGGAGAAGAAAAAATTACTACGAGCAACCATTAGAACAGCAAAATATTAAAAAGCAGAAAAAAAGTGTTAAAAATTTATGGGAAACTCGTTGAAACAATTACCGCCAATTTTGTTTTACTTTGCATTGATGTTTTCTTTTTTTGTCAGCGAGGAAAAGTCTTAAAAAAAAATTTGCAGTTATTTTCTTTTTCAGTTTTACATTAGAAAAATTTTACTTACTTAATGCAGGAAATAATTCTACATATTGGTGCTTTATTGCAGCATAGACATACCTCAAACAATATATTTTTTTTTTGGTGTTAATAATGTGAAAAAATTGTTATATCACATTTAATGTTAAGTAAAGCTTTCATGTGAAAGCTTTGTACACACTAGAGATGGGTGCGTGTCGAATTTTTGCAACACAACACGACCCGAACACAAGTACTAACTAGGATGTCCAACATGTACGAAATACTTACACGAAAAATGTTCTCAACGCGATACTGCACAATACGCTCGGAATGAAATTGAAGAGGCGAAAATAATGTTTTTTATATGCAAATAAATGCAAAAATTTGCTGGTGTTGGTTTTTTAACGATGCCAAATAATAAATTTTTTTATTGGAAATAAATGCATACATATGCTACACCTAAGATCGTTTCGTATTTTTTGTGTCAATTTTGCTCAACGCGAAACGACCCGACCACTTACGAAATCAGGCGTTGAATCATCACATCCGTAAACGTACAACTCGTCGCGTAAAAACACCATTTTCGGATTATGACATACGTGAATGTACTGAAATCCCATTCAGCTTATACGATTGACGTATCATTTAATTTGTTTTCGCACGATTGTCGGTACGCTCACGGATGTGACGATTTGAGCCCAGATGTTTTGTCACGAACACTTCGTGTTCAGTCGTGGGTGTTCGTGTTATCTCTACTACATACACCGCTTGAGAAAAAAAATCTTTTTAGTTAATTTAATTATTATTATTCGAACTACATTTGTTTCTATATTTAATGAATTGAACAGGCTAATGTTCGTATCGCCTTTTTAAGCCAAATTACATGTGATAATTATTAATGAACAAATAACATCAAAGTTAGTTGTAAATATTCTGACAACACATAGTTGAACGGAACAGCCAGCCGTTTTCGAAGGCCACTAAACCTTGATCATCAGCGTTCTTCTGTGTTTGGTCCACTGTGTGTGGTGTCAGTTGATGTAGATTTCTGCCTTATATACGAAACTTTTCTGCAAATGGAATATGTGAATTGGTTTGATTCATCGTATTTCAATTTGCTGAAATGTGTTTTGTAATGAAGGCCCAAATTTACCATCCGTTCAACTATGTGTTGTCAGAATATTTACAACTAACTTTGATGTTATTTGTTCATTATTAATTATCACATGTAATTTGGCTTAAAAAGGCGATACGAACATTAGCCTGTTCAATTCATTAAATAAAAAAATCTTTTTTTTTTATCTTCATTGAGTTGTATGTACGACGTAAATTGAAAATTTAAAATGTCGTTTCTGCAATACTAGTTCTTTCGAGTTATGCCTCTGTTGCAATAAATGAGCGCTGCGTACATATGTGTCTTCAATATCACTCAGTTTAAAAATACGTGCCTCAAGGTTTTTGTTTAATGATTAAACTTGTTAATTAGGAACAATTTATTTTCGATCACTCACAATATCCCAGCAAAAATTTATGTACGGGAGGGGAGGCAATGTTACAGAATCAGTTGCTGTTGCGCATGAATAATTAATTCTTTTATTGTTCGAGATGAGCCAGCTAGAAGCACTACATTAAGCTTCCAAAAAGCCATTAATTTTTTACTTTACTTACGTGCTTCACAGAAGTAATACTCACATGCAAAAGTTATTGGTTATGAAAGTTTTCGGTAATAATTTTCTACTTTGTTAGAGAGCCTGCCTTACATTAGTGCTTTCCAGAGACATTTTTCGAAGCTTTTGTTATCAACTAAGCAATTGAGAGAAGCAATCCTCAAGTTCTTAGTGCTTCCAAATCAGAATTTTTTGTAGCTATGCTATTTATGGGGCGATACAGGATTTAGGAGATGATTTTCCTAACAAAAATAATCGACACAATTACAGTTATAAATTTATTTTTGTTTTGATTTCTTTGTACTTAAAAGCAAAGTACGAAAATAAAAGAAACAAATTGTTTGATTTCTTTTTGTTTAGTTCTTTGAAGTGAGAGAAACAAAAAAAAAATTAGAACGATTGCTAAATTTATTTTTGTATTGTTTTTGCACATGAGCACAAACCAGAGAACACAGCCGATCGGCTGTAAGCCTACTAACAGCCACCACCGGGCACAAACAATACATTAATTTAATCGTACGCCGCTAGAAAAGAAAATAATGGGAAATGAATGGAAACGTTTCGAAATATTTGCATAGAATTTGACATCATCATATAATGTAGTTTTGTTGCATTGTTATTTAACACATTAAGTTTATAGCATAGCTACAACCGGGTGTCCTAAGACACCTTTCTTCTTTTTTTTTTTTTTTTTTTGCTGGAATATGCATCTAAATCAGAGCTGACCACCGAGAAACACGGGAGAAATGTATTCGCTTATGTGGTGTATTCATTTGTATAAGAAGCCGGTTGATGTTGGGCACTCTGGTGCTACTTTGGGCAGCTCATATCTAAATAACATGTATTCAAGGAAGAAATTTAATATTTAGACACACCATATCAATTAATGTCTTCAATCACATGATCTCTTTCAATTACACTGTTCTGCAAAAAAAAAAAAAAACAAAACAAAAAAAAACAAAACAAAAATAAGTAAAAAGTCAAGAGGAAGAACTTCATTAGGTGATTGTAAAGGACTTTTATGTGCTGAAACCAAATCTCAGATTGTTTCCATGACGTCAGCTTTTTGAACTATTTTCATTTAAATGAAATACTGATATTGGAAAAAAAGTGGAGACAAAAAGTGAAAACGGATTTGAATTTAGGGCACGAATGTCCAATATAAAACACATATTTTTATTGAAATTTTTTTTTTTTTTGAAGAACAGTGTTATTGTAGAGTTGAGTATTTATTTGTGTCTGCAGTGAAGTGCTTTGTTGAGAATTAATTAGTTTGTATCAATGAAATTAACACCGCTTTATTAATGCCTTTTTCAGAAAAAGTAAAATTTCATGTAATAAATTGAAAAGAAGGAGTCACGTTTTAACAAGTAATACCACCACATGTAATTTGCCTTAGATTTTATGTTTTAGTAAATGCCATAAAAATAAAACTAAAAACGTTTCTAAACGCTTTTGAAATGTTTATTTTAAGTATCATTGCAGGCATTTTGTGTGTGTCTGACAATTTTATGGGGTCTTCATTTGACATGAATCCATCAATGACATCAGTAAATACTTCAGCTGACACAAAACGCTGTTTTACATATTTAATTAGGGGAAGTAATTGAGATATTTTGAGAGCAAACTAAGGAAAATAAAACTATCTAACGAAATCTAAACAGCCGTATCTTGAAGTTGAGATGTCAGTAACTCCATGAGTTAAAAGATTTTTTACAAATATTTTATCAGAATTTAAGTTTGAATCTTATTATAAATTAATTTTTTTACATAATGATCCCTACTAATAATATAAATGTGCCCTGAATTATGAAAGTGGTCTAAGTCATACGCATTTTTGCTTCGAAATAGTAAATAAATCTTCAAAAAAACTTCAATAAACATTTAATAAATCACTAATAAATTTATATTAATCGAGACTAGTATAATGTCGCATGATATTTAAATATTTTTCGATTTGTTCAAATTTAATCTACTAAATATCTCGACCAAAGAAATATATGACTTAGACTGCTTTCGTAATTAAGGGCACAAATGTGCAAGTGAGTTTGTTTGTTTGCTGCGCTTTCACGCCAAAACTGCTAAGCCGATTTTAAAAATTCTTTCACCAACAGAGAGCTACATTACCAAATTAGAATATGGGTTATTTTTATCCGGTTCGGAACCGGTTATTTATATTTGGTACGCATTTTTTCCGAAAAACACATTTTAGGATTGTTTGTGATAATTTTCGTTTCGGGTTTGCTTGTTTATCCAGTTTTAAAAGCGATTGTTATGTATTTTTAAAACAGATCAGTTGGAATTGGAAACAATTTTGTCATGAGCAGCTTTTCGAAGAGCTTTGACGTTGTTGACAGTAAACTTATTGGTCTATATGACTCAGCTTTGGTAAGATCTTTGCCCGGCTATGGAATCATTTTGACCTTGGCAAGCTTCCAGCTGTGTGGATAATACTCAAGTCGTAAAATGGCAGGTTTTTAATTGCAATATGAGGCAACTTCATCAGCTCCTGAGCTTTCTTCGGCTTGAGTTCAGCAATTAGTTTTTGTACACCACGCATCTTAAACTTTAAGGGTCGAGAGGCTGGAGCAACTACACTCGGTAAATCAACAGCACCAGCACATGTGTTGGGGGTTAATACGGCTTTTAAATGCTCAGCAAATATTTTACCTTTTTCAGTATCTATCTATCACTTCCTGCCCAATCTCCGGTCGAACTGCGCAGAGGTGGTTTAAACTCAACGGGTCTTTTAAGTTTTCTAGCATATGTACATACATATATTTTTTATTATTACGAGGGCGGATCTATAAGTCTCTGACTTTTCGAACTTCCCTCGTAGTTGTATGAAATGCAACACTGTTCCCCTCAAGTACCATCTGTTAATAGACTGTAGGTACTTTTAACTTGTAAGAATTTTTCTAAAAATGAAAAAAGTGAATTTCGAGTGCTCATTAACCATTATTTTTTGCGAAAAAAAACCGTCAAGCAAACCAAGGAAACGCTCGATAAATGTGATGGGGAATCTGCAGCATCGATTTCAATGGTAAAAAAGTGATTTACTGATTTTCGTAGTGGCGTTGAACGTTCTGGACGGCCAATTAAGGTCAGTACACCCCAAAATGTCGAAAAAATCTTCGATATGGTGGTGTTGGCCGATCGAAGAGTAAAAGTGCATGAGATTGTTGATGCCATAGGCATTTCATATGCCAGTGTGGCTTAGATTTTAAGTGATCAACCAGCTGGGTTTAAGAAAGTTGTCTGCAAGATGGGTGCCGCGTTTGCTCTCAATTGACCATAAACGTAAACGTGTGACAACTTCAAAGGATTGTTTGGAGTTGTTTAACCGCAATCAGAATGAGTTTTTGCGGCGTTTTGTAAGTGTGGATGAAACGTGGATCCATTACTGTACTCCGGAGACCAAGCAGCAGTCTAAACAATGGGTTTCTAAGGGTGAACCAGCTCCGAAGAAGGCCAAGTTAAGTTTGTCGGCCAATAAGGTGATGGCAACAGTTTTTTGGGATGCACGCGGTATAATCCACGTCGATTATCTTCAAAAGGGAAATACAATATACGGCGAATATTATCCCAACTTATTAGACCGAGTTAATGAGGATTTAAAAAGAAAACGACCACATATGGCCAAGAAAAAAGTTCTTTTTCATCAAGATAATGCACGAGTGCACGCGTGTGCAGTCTCAATGGCAAAACTCTATGAATTGGGCTACGAATTGGTACCTCATCCGCCATATTCTCCGGACTTAGCCTCTAGTGACTACTTGCTTTTTCTAAACCTAAAGAAATGGCTTGGTGGAAAGAGATTGAGCTCCAACGATGAAATTATTGACCAAACAAATGCCTATTTAAAGGACCTCGAAAAATCCTATTTTTTGGAAGGGATACAAAAACTGGAGAAACGTTGGACTAAGTATACTGAGTTAAAAGGCGATTATATTGAAAAATAAATATTTGTTTTTCCAAAAAAAAAACAGTGTTTCATTCAAAAATTATTATCTAGACTATATTACTAATTAAAATTAAATCAATCATTAAACAAAAATTGATTTGTCTCAAGGCGAATTGACACCAGGAAATGGTGATCAGCAATTTATTAATTTCTCGTCTGTCAAATCAAGTAAAATGTTCGAACATTTTCTGAGAGCACTAACAAGCGCTTTATGCTGAGTTGCAAATCCAGACCACCTGCTATGAATTCGCCTTGATTTGTCTTTAATTAAGCGATTGTAATTGCATCCGACAGATACGTGAAAAACCAATTGCCTCGTTTACGGTTTTTGCATTGAAGAAGTATTTGTCTTTCTTTTATACGAATCGCTTAAAAAAATTGTTGTCTTTGCGGGAAACGTTTGCGTAATAATTTGTTTTTTACTAGTGTAGATGAAAAAGCGCTTCTAATATTTTCTTTGCTTATTTTGCAATAACATTAGGATGCATTCAATATAATTAAGAGTTCTTCTAAACCAACAAAAATTAATTGCCATTTACAAGTTTTAAGTCAAAATGACAACAAAGACAATTTGTACTTGTGTTCAATAAGTCAACATCATGCAGCTTTATGGAGCTTTATAAGTGCAAAGATGCATACAAATACTAATACATATACTATAGACAATAACCCAGTTGACAATGTGTCAAAGGATTCATGGAAGTCGTATGTATCTCGCCTATTGACAATTGGCTGACAACAGTCCCAGCCAATTGCTGAAGATTTTTTAAATTAAAAGAGCACTAAAGCTCTAAATGACAATGTAAAAAATATTAGCGCCCACAAAGGCGACATTGTGTTTAAATTTTAAAACTAGCAATTTAACAATGTCCTAAACTTTTTCTTATTCAGCGAAAACAACATAAAGGAAAATATCGGACATAATAATATTAATTATTAAAAAAAAGGACCGAAAATAATAACACTGTTCTGCAAAAAAAAAAGTCGGGAGCAAGAACTTCATTATGTAATTTTAATGGACTTTTGTGTGCTGAATGCAAATCTGTTCTCAGGTTGTTTCCATCACGTCTGGTTTTTAAGCTGTTTTCATTTAAATAAAATATTGATATTGGAATATAAAATACGTATTCATTATGATAAAAGTAACAAATCTTACACATAAATGGCTTCTATGATATAAATTAAAATCTTAAATGAAATAAAACACTAGTTTAAAGATAAAAAAATCAACTACTAATTATTAGATCGCTTCCTTTTATAAGTTTTATCTGTTGTTTCACGATTGGTTTCCCAGCAGAAATCAGTTCATATTTCTGGGCACCACTTGCCGCTTTATCTTTTTTCCATGTGCGCAATATCTCGATAGAACCTTTCGCCATGCTAACCAGAGATGGCAAAACTAAAGAAAATGTAAATGTGAATGCAGGAAGTTTTTTTTAAAAGGCACGTTACAGCTGAGTTGTTGATATGAAAGAAGAAGTTCTTGCACCAGAAGCCAAATTGCGGCATTCGATATCATAAAAATTTTCATACAGCTTTAATTATGTTTGTATGGAAATTTCGAAAAATATCGAATGCCTTGATCAAGGTCTAGTTCTACTTAATTTGGAGCCCTTTCATTTCCAATAAAATTGTGACATACATTTTCGAAATCTACCCATGCTCCTCTCTCTCTCTCTCTCTTTATTGACCAACTTAGATTTGAGCAATTCTTTAAAGATTTCTCATATCTGGGGACCCACAACTACGCCTTCCCTCGATTTTGTCTCACTTACATGTGGAAGTATACTTTTCGCGTGTTTGAAACCGAATCTTTTACTAAAGCTTATTTAATGCACAGTGCTGGCAAAAACATTTTTTGGCTGTCAACTAAGGGCTCATTTGCAATGTTTTTGATTCCCGGCATCGCATAGCATCTTAAGGACCAATTCACAAAAAGGCAACAACATGTATTCTACAAAAATGATAGTACTGAACTCCTTTGAGCGTTAGTTTCTTGTTTTCATAGCTCCCTCTCATACATACACACAAAAAAGTAATATGAATGAGTTTGTAATATTAATTAAAATATTTGTAATATTAATCAAAAAATTAATTAAATTTTCACCTATAAACAATTTGGTAATATCAATTAAGTTTTTCCAGTCAAATTAATTAATACAATTAAAAATTTAATTGAATCAATTAAATTATTAATTGAAAACATTAATTAGTGAATACTTTTTTCTGTGTAGTTACTGCATAAGTTAATGGTGCGGACGGATATTAATTTCCATTATGTAGTCTCACTGTTTTCCGATCCATTGGATACATATATTCCTATTATTACTATATTTTTGATTCCAGGAACCATAAAAAATTAATTCATTTACTTGGTATGGCCTTGCGATTCAAGTTTGTTACGGATAAAAGTATAACACCATGTTTGTCAAAGTGGGATATCTGCTTTAGATGTGAACACGAGGGCGGATCGTTAACTCAGTGACTTTTTGAAGAAACACAGTTTTTTTTTGCAAAACAAAAATTTATTTTTCAACATAATCTACTTTTAACTCAATACACTTAGTCCAACGTTTCTCCAGTTTTTGTATCCCTTTCAAAAAATAAGATTTTTCGAGGTCCTTAAAATAGGCATTTGTTTGGTCAATAATTTCATAGTTGGAGCAAAATTTTTTTTCCACCAAGCCATTTCTTTAGGTTTAGAAAAAGCAAGTAGTCACTAGAGGCTAAGTCCGGAGAATATGGCGGATGAGGTACCAATTCGTAGCCCAATTCATAGAATTTTGACATTGAGACTGCACACGTGTGCACCCGTGCATTATCCTGATGCAAAATAACTTTTTTCTTGGCCATATGGGGTCGTTTTGTTTTTTTAAATCCCCATTAAATCGGTCTAATAAGTTGGCATAACATTCGCCGTTTATTGTTTTTTCCTTTTGAAGGTAATCGACGTAGATTATACCGCGTGCATCCCAAAAAACTGTTGCCATCACCTTATTGGCCGACAAACTTACGTTGGCCTTCTTTGGAGCAGGTTCAGCCGGAGAAACCCATTGTTTAGACTGCTGACTGACTGGTGTCCGGATCTCTGTTACATCCACAGTTACAAAACGCCACAAAAACTCATTCGGATTGCGTTTAAACAACTCCAAACAATCCTTTGAAGTTGTCACACGTTTACGTTTATGGTCAGTTGAGAGCAAACGCGGCACCCATCTTGCAGACAACTTTCTTAAATCCATCCAATAAAATGCCTTTGGCATCAACAAACTCACGCACTTTTACTCCTCGAGCGGCCAACACCATATCGTGGATTTTTTTTCACATATTCATTCGGGTGTACTGACCTCAATTGGCCATCCGGAACGTTCAGCGTCATTTGTACTGACGAAAGTCAGTAAACCACTTTTTTACCATTGAAATCGATAGTGCAGATCAATGGTTTGATTGGTGGGTTTTTTTTTGCATAATAATGTTTAATGAGCACTCGAAATTCACTTTTTTCCATTCTTAGAAAAAATACACGAGGTTGTATGTTTTGAACAGCTGTTAAACGCAAGGTAAATGACGACACTTGCTCAAAATTTGATAGAAGTCTATTAACAGGTGGTACTGGATGGCAACAATGTTGCATTTCATATAACTATGAGGGAAATTCGAAAAGTCACGGACTTATTGATCCGCCCTCGTAAAATCGAAATTTTTGCACAGATTTTCTTTACTTATAGCTTATTTTATTCCCCGCATATCTAGCCTTCCGAAAAGTTTTAATATTTTTATAAAGTTTTGAAAACAAATAAAAAAATCAATTTTGCTTTAAAAATGTTTTTTTTCGCCACTAATTTCTGAATAGCTCCGAAACCATTGAAAATCCAAAAAAAAAATATATTAATCTGATTTTATTTTGCATCTTTGAGTGTTTAATTTATTAAAATCGAACAAACCGTTATCGAGTTAAATTGAAATAACTTGGCATGACCTCCTTGTTAATGGGCTTATATTAGCCACGCCCATTAAAAAATCCTACGTCGTAGACAAAAACTGAAAACTGATTTGAATTTAGGGCACGAACATTTTTTTGCAGAATAGTGTAATTATTCTTAAATTAAAAAAAAAAAAAAAAAAAAATCAAGTACAAGGACACATCGGACAACGTGGCTAATCACATCATTCTAGTTCTTTTCAACTAGATTTGATTTTTTTATTTTTTAAGCAGAAATTATTGTTAAAGTTATTTTGCGATTTTAATTTTTTCGATATACTTTTGACATTCTGTGGCAAAAATGTATTTGCTCATGGCAAACAATAGTCAGATTCTCAAATAGTCCGGCTCTCTGGCCAACTGGGATGTGTGTGTTCGTACTGCAAGAATCAATGAAAATAATTGTCTATCATTATGTGTGGCTGACTGGCCGTTTATCTTATTTCACCCCCACCGGAAAACAAAAAAAAAATAAACATCTTAAAGGAGTTGTACTTAAGTTTTGTTGCCACAAACAACAAAAACTCTAGAACACACACACGCACACAATGCACGAATTTTAGAAAGGAATGATTTAATGTTCTCGAAAATGAAAACAACCAACTAAGTGTTGCAAAAGATTGCAATTTTCATTATTAGACATTTTTTGCAAGAAAAGTCAAATAATAAATTATATAAAGAAAATAAGACAAATTTTTATTTGCAATTATTTTCAGTTTACTTAGAATGGATATTGAGAGCAAAATTATTTGACAAATAATTGAAGGCCGTCACCTATTTTTATCTTATTTATACGAGACAACCAAATGGCATTTACTAATTATTTATTTTCGGACTTGTTAGTGGGTTTTATTTTATTTTAAGTTTTTGTCATTTACAATCGAATATTATGAACCAAATTCCAACGCAATTTAAAACAAAAAGCCTTTTATCAGTTTTTTTTTAAATCACCGTGATTTATCTGATGTGTCCCATATGTTCTAGTGAAACAGTTAAATACAGATACGTATATAAATACATGGACATAAATTATTATCGCTAACTAGATTACGAAAAATTTTAATTCCGTTAAACGATGCAAAAAGAAAATGTATCCCAACGTAGGTCGAGAGTCACTCGAGTGATAATTCGCATGCACTTTACAGATAAATATTATGTGAACTCTTCACCCACAAGACCCACAACTTCAATGTTAAAAAGATCAAGACGTTACATCACGAAAATGGTGAATATGCAACCATCCACAGGATATGTCTTTTTCACCATACACTACTGCCTCCTTGTGCTAACACTTACATTTTCTTATGTCGTAGGAAGAGTACGTTTGGATCAATTGTTAGCAAATTTTTTGCAGGGTACTTACACAGACAAATACTATGTGAACTCTTTAACAAAAATTTCAATGTTGATGTTCCCTGCAGAAAATGCGAATGGTGAAAATGTAGTGACTTACTAGTGACATTGTCAGTAGCACTACTGACCAGGTGTACCCCAGCCAATGTAATCGCCTATTGACATTTAACATTAGCTTGTCATTGAAAATCCACCACTAGACTGTAGCACTACTGACTAAGTAGTTTTTTTGTGGCCACATGGAGACATTGGCACCAAAGATTCACTAGTAAATTTTAGGGGCTCTAATCTACAATATCGATATTTCCTCGCTCGATGTCCGTAGTAAAACTGTACTGATTCACTATAGACACTGTCACCACCTGCAAGAAATTGTTTGTTATTTCTATTAAATACATATGTATATTAAAATTAAAAATTTTTTATTTCGCTGAGTTAGTAAAGTCAAACACTTACGTATGGATCTTAAAATGTGACAAATCTTTACCTGATGACACAAAATCTTCCACAGGGTCAAAATTTCCATAATTGGCACCTTTCACTTAAAACTCTTCAATTTTCACATTTTATATTTTTATACAATATTGATTGTTATTTTATTTGTTTTTTTATTTTTTTAGTGTATTATGTTTTTAATTATTGTTAAATACATTTATATACGAGTATATTAACCTTATAATTCTATTTCTTAAGATAATTCTTATAAACACTTAAGTTTTGCTTGACAAACCAATAAAACATTAAGGAGAAGCATAGTTGTGTGTATGTGAAAAAATGTTTTCTACGCATTAAAACCAATATTAATAGACGCTCTTTTGACAATTTCAGCAAAATAGTCGACAAAAGTGGTGACTTGGGGACACTTAAGCCCATGTTTTCTGCAGGGTTGTTGTGGCATTATAAGCATGGAAGATGCCGAACGTTCTGCACGCCCAGTTGAGGTCTATACAAACAATTTGAAACAATTTGAAAAAAATTCATAATATCCTAGCTGGAAAAGTAGGCATTAATTACATAAATAATGGAAGAAATAATGTATTACTTTTCAAAGCAAGACAATGCATTCCTTTAGAGACGAGAGGGTAATTTGATCAAACACAATAATTGCACATTGATTACCACGTGCATTATCACATCTGCAAAAGAAGAATGTATAGTTTTTGCTTGTGACGAGTGTTATGAATTATATAATTCATTCCTCGGACGTTAGCAGAAATGAATTCTGTAATCAAAAACTATACATGCCTTCTCTTTTACCATTTATTACCTTTTCCCCACTGGGAGATTGAAAATGAGAGAAATTGTGGAAGCCAATGGCACCTGACATGTTTTAAATTTTTGATAAACACTTGAGTATGTGAAAACTTTCCGCAAGATGGGTGCCGCCTTTGCGCACAATCGATTATAAACGCAATCGTGAGACAATTTCGTAGGAGTCTTTCGAGTTGTTCAGACGCAATATGGAAGAGTTTTTGCGGCGTTTCGCAATCGTAGACGAAACTTCTATCAACCACAACACGCTAAAGACTAAACAGTGGTCAAATTAGCGAGTTGCTGAGGGGGTTAATTGGCGCTCCAAGGAGGGCCAAGGTGGGTTTGTCTACCAATGTCGTCTTCTTGATTTCTCAAGAAATCTTCACTCTGCGCGTTTTACTTTTAAACAAATTTGTGCTGAAAATATTTTCAGACAAATATATGCATGTACTCGTATGTACGAGGTGTGTTCAAAAGTATCGCGGGTTACGTATGTATATTCGAATTTTGATTTTTTTGTGGCGTTATGTTGGTACTCATGTCTCTCACTTATGCCGACAATTTCGGCCATTTTGAATGTTCAGTTAATTGTTGACAGCTGCCTTGCTTGCTCTTCTTCGATTTTTGCCTCGTCTTCAAAATTCGCGATACTTTTTGAACCCACCTCGTATGTATGACAAAAAATAAAACTAAAAAATTAATTTACCACTTGCCTTAGATCACTATTAAGATTATTTCGAAATTGAAAAATCCTGCACCAACTATTAATCATTAAAATCCGTGAAATGCAAATGCCTGATTGTTTGTCGTTCTGTGACAAATCATTAAGATCAATGATTTCATTTTTGTATGTCAAATTTTTAATTAAAACGGAGAGAATATATTCCAGTGAAATCTATCAAGATGTCCAAAATATTTCTATGTGGCTGAAATCGTTAACTGTTTGTCCATTTATTTGTATGTTTGATTATTTATTTATCTATTCTTACATACATACTTGTATGTGGCATAGCTAATTTCGTATGAGACGTTTTCCATAATTGTTCCGTGTTATGGATCGAGTGGTTTGTGGACGCGATTGTGCGCATTTGATTCCTTGTTGTTTCTCTCGTATTTTAAATGCCTAGAAACGCTTGCAAGTCGTGACTTAAGACGCACGCTCAACGTTCCAAACGCTGATGTGCTCAAATTATTTTCAAACAACACACATTTAAATCACGCTGACATGTCAGTGTATGTTAGAGTGTGAAGATTTATGTGAAATTTTAAAAATGTGACATGGGATTCGTATAGTGTTTTTGTGTGTTGCCCCTTTTATTTTTATTTATTATTTTGTTGGCTTAAGTTTTTTTTTTAGTTTTATTTAGTATAATTTTTGTTTTGTTTTGGTTAAAAAATTGATTGAAAGAATGAATGAGTTAAACAAAAGGTGGCACCTCAACTAATTTAGGCAGACAGTAATGTAGAATAAAATGCAATAAGTAGGCACTTCATAGGCGTATAAAGACCATTCCCCCTTTCCTCTACCCCCCGGAAATTTGCGTTTGTCTCCCTAGAAGTATAAAAAATTTGCCTTTAATTATTTATTTCAAAATTACTCATTCTAATCATCAGTCATAATGCCCCTCCCTTTCTAGCTACGCCAGTGCATATGCTACAGTATGTAGTTGAAATATATTTTACTAAAATTACAAAAAAAGTGAAATTATATATTTTTATAAAGTTGCGTTTGTTGGCATTTACAAACGTCAGTACAAAAAAAAAAAAGAAAAAAATCAGAAATCAAATTTGTTAAATGAAAGTTTTTATTTTCAAATTCTATTCTGGCAAAGTTACTAATGCCGAAAACTTACTTAATAATTCTGCCAAAAACAAAACCCACTTGAATGCAAAGATTTTATAGAACATTTTCGAATAAAATTCAGGGGACCAAACTGGAAGTAAACACTTTCAAACAAAAAAAATAAATAAAAATTTTAAAATCTGTGTTGGTTAGCAAAAAGTACGTGTAATAAAGGGTGTTTTTTATTGAGGTATAGAACTTTAAGTTGGCATCACTTTTTTAACTGGCGGCCATTTTGTCAGCTGTCAAGTGATTAATATTTAGTTTGGTTTGCCATTTCATCATGAACAGGTTGGCAAAAGAACAACGCTTGCAAATCGTGCAAATTTATTTCGAAAATAATGGTTCAGTTCGCGAAGTTTACCGCAAGCTCCGTCCATTTTATGGTCGACCGTTGGTTACCGTTAATGGAGACCGGTATAGAGCCATGATAACCGACTATTTTGTTCCCGAATTGGATGGCATGAATGTGGATGAGTTGTGGTTCCAACAAGACGGCGCTACATGCCACAGAGCGCACGTCACAATCGATTTATTGAAGGAAACATTCGATGAGCGCATAATTTCGCCCCATATGCTCGAAAAAGTGGTTAAAAATTGGACCTGTAGAATTGGCTTTATTCGAGCCAGCCGCGGCGGCCACATGCCCGAAATCATATTTAAACGTTAATGGCATAAAATTATCCTTCCAATAAAGCCAAATTGATGGACATTAAAACGATTTTCTTGTGTTTTATTTCAATTCGAAGTTCTATACATCTAAAAAAAACACCCTATATAAAATTAAAGTTTTATGGGCGTGCCGGCGCCCATTTTTAAAATGCAAGATTGTGTGTTTTCAGAGATCAGGGTGTGTGTTAAGTTTAGTAAAAATCGGTAAAGTGGGAACCACCTAATATAAAATATTTAATTTTAATGGGCGTGACTCCGCCCATTTGTTTAAATAGAAGATTATGTGTATTTTAGAGCTCAAGGTGTGTGTGGTAAGTGTGGTGAAGCAAAAACACGTGAAATATACTAATAAACTTTTATGGGCGTTGCCCGCCCATAATTTGAACTTTTAAATTGTGTAATTACAAGAATCAAAGGTGTGCGCAGCAATCAAATAAGTAATAGAATATCATAAAATCAAATAAGAAAAATTCGTGGGTGTGACCCCGCCCACATTTTTTTACAATGGGACTAATTAGAAGCTATACCCTTTCAGCAAAAAAAAAAAAAATTTACAATTAGTCTAAAATTTAACGATTTATGAAGTAACAATATCAAAAAAAAATGCGGACCGGTTATCAATTGGTTAACCGACTTCAAAAAAGGAGGAGGTTATTAATTCGTCTCTATTTTTTTTGGTGGTACTTCATAATTCGGTTCATATAATACCGATTGTTAAAATTTTTATTGTCTGAGAGGGTACAGCTTCCCCCATTGGTCCTATTGCAAACAAATGGGCAGGGACACGCCCAAAATTTTTTATTTGATTTTATGATATTCTGCTTATTTGAGTGCTGCAAAACCTAGCAAACACCTTGCCTTCTTGTAATTATAAAATTTTAGAGTTGTAAAAATGGGCGGGGCTACGCCTCTTAAAATTTATTGTAATATTTCACGCGGTTCTACTTGACCGATTTTTACGAAACTTACCACATACATTGAGCTCAAAAATAGACGCAATCTTTTATTAGAAAAAATGGGCGGAGTCACGCCCATTAACATTCAATATAAGTGGTTCTACTATACCAATTTTTTTACAAAAAACACAAAATCTTGCGTTTAGTGAGCAGAGGCACTCTTATTAAAATTTAATTTTATATCGCATACATTTTTTTCGATAATATTCTATCAGATCTTTGCTTTGAAGTCGGTTTTTTTTGCCAGAATTATTTTAAGGTCGGCTAAAAATAAACTGCAGCTTAATTATTATTTTAAGAAATAAATATCCAGTTGAAAATTTTCACTTCTTTCGCACTAGTCAGTTTCTTATTTTTTTTTTCTACAACAAATTGTATTCCTTCTGCCATGCCAACAAAATATAAATTTTTTTTACTTCGAAATGTTTTTTTTTGTTTTAACACATTTACACCACCACATAAAAATATTTTTATAACAATTTTAATCTTTTATTCGTGGAAGTTTATTTAAAGTTTTCATGTTTATGTGGTTTAATTTCCCATGTTTTTGAACTCCCTATTCGTTTTTTTTTCGGCTTTTTTCATTTGGGGTATATTTTCTTTCGGTTTTGATAAATTTATGACAAATTTTCAAAACTAAAGCATTTTTATAACATAATTATTTATTTTGGTTAATTGTTGGTTTTCGGCTGCAACCTTCCATAATTTCTTTCATTCTTTTTCATTTATGTAGACTTCAACATAGTTTTTCAAATGGTTTTGTTTGTATTCACCTCTAAAAATGCCATTTATCGTCGAATTAATGAGGCTTGTTAAACTAAATGGAAATGTTTATGTCATTTATGATAAGAGCGGTGTTCTTAGAGTAGAAGGGCTGGTGGCTGCAGTAAATAAATTGAAATGTTCAGTTGAAAAATAAGTGCAGAGAAAGAAATTTAATTGGCTTGTATCACTAAGTGCAAGTGCGCAGAAGTGTGTGTAAGAAATATTAAAAAATTAATTTGTGAAATTTCAGTAGAGTTATCAAAAGTTTTAATAAATAAAAGGGCCAAAATTAATGTTTTTTCATAAAGTAAAGCTTGGCATGTAGTCTCATTTTATCAAATAAACACAATAAATTATGTGTGTTTGCTAAGTGGTTCTACAGTAGTGTTGCCAGGAAATGATGATGAGAGATCCCAGCAAAAATATTTGTGTACCTGGAAGCAGGCTGGTAAGAGAGAGAGACAGAGAGATAGAGAGAGAGAGCACAACTCTCGCTTACCTGCTGCGGCATCACATGATCTTTGTCCGTGATGTCCCACTTGGTAGCTCTACAAGTATGAGCTTCTGAATGCATATAGGATGTGCAGAAAGAAGCCCACATTTCATGGCTTTATCACATGTATATATATAGTTAAAAAATTTGCTCTTTAGATCATAACTTTTTATTTTCGTACACAATTCAATTAGAAAATAAAAATTAGAAGTAAAAAATTGCATTCGCATCCAAATGTGTATCCAGGTAAGCGAGACAGGATGCACTATAAAAAGCTTTGAGAATTTGAGTATAAACAGCCGACCAACTTCGCAGTGTTTGTGTTAAATTTCGTCATTCGCTTGCGTTATTGCATCCTCGTAAGGCAGAGGCAATGCACTGTATGCTTTTCGCACTTCCGAAGCGCTTCTTTTTATCTTAGTGCTATATATATATACATTTATTCCTTCCTGTTGTTCCTATAAGGAATATAGGTCCTCAATGATTTCATTCCAGTTCAGCCTGTTCCCTGCTGTGATCTTGACTTCGTTGCACGATTTGTTTGCTCTGCCCGTTTCAATTTCTAGCTGCCTCCTCTAGGTGTGACTACGTCGTCCCCCTCTTCGGCTGCTTGGAGGATTCCATTCTATTGCGCTTTTTGTAACGTCATCCTGGGGTCTGCGCAATGCGTTTCCGATCTAAGTGTTTACTTGTACCAAATTTATGTTTGCTGTAATGTTCTGCAGAAGATGAGCAGTTTTTTTTTGTTTTTTGAAAAATACCTTTTTACGAAAAAAAATAAGATAAATCTAGCAAGAAAATTCTAAAATGGCCACATGTTGTCCAGCATTGCAAGAGCGTTAACAACTTTGGTTAGAGATTATATATTTTGAGAGCCTAGAAAAGCTCACAATACTAAACCTGAAAACATCGTGGATGAAAAAATATTTTAAGGCATAAAGTCTTGGAGTAGATGTAGGTTGGGCCGAAATTGGTTGGAAAGATATGTACTCCAATACGTTGCTTATTATTTAACTGGGTGTTACAGCTATTCAATGGAGCCTTGTCCCAGCTGCTAGGATATGTACAAAGACTGCCTTTATTGCATAATACGATTACATATGTATCGTTCATTGTAACAGTGAATTATCTCCTTGCAATTAAATTTCAAGAAAACAAGCCTTTTAAAAATCATTGTGTAGGAAAAAAAGTAAAAAAAGTAGACAAGTAACGCCATCTATTGGGTTTTGATGCAAATATTCCAGTTGCTGCACTGTTACTACTACGAACACATGACTAAATGTGATGCTATTCTACTAAAGTATGTATTTATTAAAAATATGCAGTTACATCACTTTTACAATAAGCGACACATATATCGTCATATTATTTCCAAAAGGGCGTAACTTACAAAAAATTCAAAATTGTCTTTTTTTCCATTGATTGTGATGTAATTGATGGTTGAATACGAATAACGTTGTAAGTGACAAAATAATAATTTTTCAGGAGAGCCTCAAAACGTATTTTAAAGCAAGATTGTCTTTTTCTTTTATATTTTTTTTAGCTTATCGAAAAAAATGATAATTAGAATTAACATTTCTTTTTGTATCTCTGTTACTTTTATCATTTATTATCGGCAATTTCGTTTGCATGACTTTTTGTTAGTTACTTACAAAGTTCTTCCACTGACTGACTGTTTGTAATTGTATTTTGACGGCGCTAAGATGCATAATTTTGCATGCTTTGATGTCTGAAATACGCAAGAGAGCAATATTAACGGTAATCAGTGAAAAAATTGGTTTTGTAAAAATTGACTTTTGAGACATTATTCGCGGCTACGCTTCAATTATACAAGGTGGACCAAAAGAAGTCATCCGATGTTGTTTGGCTCTGTCTGGAACGGTTAAATCGGACGATCTTGCGGGCCAGCGTAAATCGCCAAAACGAGAGATGAGGCGACCCAGGAACGCCACGACACGATTATTCCGCGTTCTTGGGGAGTGTATCGCTCCATGGCTTGTTCACTTGTATTCTACCTCTGTCTAGTTCACAAATGTCAAAACAGATTTCTTCCAATAGGGTGATTTCTTTTGGCCCACCTTGTATAAAATCCATGTACCCACAATATTTTTATACGAGTTGCTCGAAAATATCAAATTTATTTACGAAATTCAAAAAACTAGTGATAACTTAATGCACTTAAACTTATAATGTGCTTCGCATCTTCTGTAAAATATTTTAGATATAACTTACGCCTTTTTTGAATTTATGTGTGGTTATGCAGGGGTGGGGGTGAACGCATTGAATTTATTCGGTGCTACGACTAGAACTAATTAAAACCTCTGATAGTGTTTGGGGGCCTTTGGGTAAACACTTTGCAATTTGGGCAACAAATTCTACTTAAACATCAGAAACATTGTAAATTGCAACAATAACTAATAACTTTTTTCTGCATAAAAAAATTTTGATTTCAATAAAAATATGTGTTTTATATGGGCATTCGTACCCTTACAGATTTTTTTTTTAATGGGTGTGGCTAATATTAAAGCATAAACAAGGCGGTTACGCTAAGTTATTTCGATTTAACTCGATAACGGTCCCTACGATTTCAATAAATTAAATACTTACAGATGCAAAATGAAATTATATTTAAATAAAATATATGTAGTTTTTTTGGATTTTCTATGGTTTTGGAGTTAAACCAGAATGACTTTAGTTTTTATTTCGCTGGGATATAATTTATGAATGTAATTCATGTAAATCATTACTTCTAACAATCACCATTGAAATGTTATGTCTATGGAAACTTGGTCTTAATATTCCAATGAGCGTTTAAAATTTCCTTTCATTAATTGGGAATCACCTAAATATTGTGATAAAAATTTATGAAAAAATTCCAAAAGAAAATGCTAATAACACAAGTTCTATTTTTATTCCCCAAAATAAAAGGTCAGCTGAAGTTTGCGATTGTCTCTTGCTTATGGTTCTTCGCACTAGATTAAAATTGCCACACAATCGCAATGCTAAAGAGCATAAAGTGTTAAGGCTCTTTTTCAGATTAAACATATTTATATACGAAAAATAAATTATACTCGTACCATTACAAACAAAAACGCTTGTACAACTGATTCTAAAATTAAGTATTAAAGTCATCTTGTTTTTCCAAACATCTGGCAAATAAAAACTCAATTCAATCAATGCGTAAACATTTCAACTAAAAATATACTTGTTTTCTTTCCCCTTTTTGAAGATCATGCAACACGATGTCATTTTTTATGCGACAATTTACAAGAAATAACACTTGAAAGAACATGTAAATTTGTGTTTGTGTTGTTGGCACAAACATGTGTGTGTGTGTGTGTGTAAGGAGTATGTTAATTGCTTGACATATTGCTGTCAATGTTTGATCGATTTTTCAATGACTTTTAGCAGTTGTCAACAAAGATCAACAACGAGCGCCTTCCTTCGTCTTTTACAAAGTGATGATACCAGCAACACATGCTTGAAATGTTCAATTGCCGTTGAGTGTTTTTGTAATTCTACGAAAGCGTGAGATATTCCATTTTCTAGGATTTTTCCCTAAAGTGCAATATGTGTGCGTGTGTGTATGTGTGTGAATTTGATTGACGTTTGAGTGTTTAAAATTTAAAATGTTGCATTTTCGAAAGATTTATAGCTGGACAAATTTGTTAAGATTAGAAAGTTTAAAAAGACTCTAAAATTATTGTTCAAATTTTATTTCTATGTTTTCCTTGTTTTTATATGATAATTATTTTTTGTTTTTCTTTTTTTGGGAAAATGGGCATACAGACATCAAAACTTTAATGTAGTTTATTGCAGCTCATATTGAAAACCATAAATCATGTTGGCTGTCTCAATTTTGTAAATGAAAAACAAAAAACACAAGACTTATACTTCAGGTGGGCGTAAATATACACACCACCACACTGTCTAATCCAATAGTTGGGAAGTCTCAAGTCATGAACTGTAAGAAAAGTTCGTAGAAATAAAATAAATAAAAAAGCAAACTCCTTTGTTGCCTCTCGCAGTAGACTTTCTTGTGTTGAATTTGGTTTTTCTTTGGTCATAATTAAAATTTTTAATCAATTGAAGTTGTCGTCTGTGGCAGCCAATCGCAGCAGCAGTTACAGCCCAGGCATCAGCACAATAACAACAACTTTATACGAGTACAGCAAGATCAGTAGAGGCCCCCTTCTGTGTTCTTTAAGCAAGTGAAATAAATCCATTCATTTAGACAAACATGGTCAATGTTGTATTTTGTTGTTGTTGCTGCTGCTGTTGTTTTTGCTGTTGTTGTTATAAGTATCTGTCTTTGGCTAAACAACCAATAACTAACATAGTAGAACATAGTGGTCTATGTTTTAATCGCGATCTCAGCTTGTGATTTGCATGCACTTGATGAGACAAGTTACTCCAAGTATAACCACTGTACGTATTCCACTATGCATTTTTTACTTCAGAAGTAACTCTATAGCTTCTAACAGACATCTTTCTGAAGACACTCAACGGCAGAGTCTTAAAAGATCAATTGAACCGATGATTTTTAGCAAGATTCCTTTTGAAAACTATTGGTATTGAAAGATGATAGCTTTTCACAAAACTTATTTCTTCAAAACTGAAAGAAAACTGCGCAATATAATACTGTGGCAAAAAGGAAAAAGTGCTTAAGTCGAGATAAGCTGATTTTGAGTTAATGGTGCCTCCATAATCTGCATATTCGAAAGTGTCGCTAGCCAAAATCTCAATTAGTTTGTGTGGCTTTTCAGGAAGTTATAGCACTATGATTTGCTACTTATCTTTTTTAGACTTCTTAGCTCATTTGGAATAATATTTTAATTTAGATTTTACTTTGGTATGTTTCATCTTAAACGTATTACTAAGAGTGTGTAGAACGATGTTTGCTTAAAAAGAAATAAAATAAATAGAGAATTTCCCAATTTAACTGTAAAAGAAGTAAATTTCTGAAAATGGACTGAAAAGCTTAAAAGTGCTCTCCTGCAAAATATTTAAATATGACTTTGGCACTTTTTTCTTATTGCCACAGAATTTTAGACGATAGGTTCTAGTTTCCAGCGCTTAAAAACTTCTCATTTGTATATTTTCTTTTGCTTCTGCTCATACTTCATACAATAAACGAATAGCTATACACAACTTCAGCTTCAGCTGTCTACATGTTCGACAAGTTTTCTGTTTGTCTGAATGCTGCTGTTTGGCCAAAAGATTTTCATTATTCGCTTCAGACATCTGTTGGCAACTACCTGCACCGCGTTTATACATATGGCAAGCGGTCACATGCCAAGTCTCGCATCCATACAATAGGGTTGACTTCACATTGGAGTTAAATAATTTAATTTTTATTTTTCTGCTTTATACGAAGCCTATACTGGATTTAGAGAGCCGAAATAGCTCCTAGTACAATTGATTCGATTCGCGATAACTGCATTTGAATTTTTACCTACTTTTCGTCTGTGCTTCGTGGAAGATAAACGTAAACGTATTGTTTTATGCATTTCTTATAAAAGATATGCTTTTCATTATGTGAATTAATTTTTCGGTCTTAGATGTTGGTGTGAATGACTCTGGCATGGGATTGAGCTCGGGCTCACGACGCACTAACTACTTCAGTCAACGGAAACTGTGACATGATTTGACCCGAACACGAGCGTTTCAAAGGACGCGGCATTGTACGGGTACTACATCAAATAATTTTCTAAGAGAATCGTTTGTGTAGTAACTAGAAATGCTTGGCATGATATACTCCTACGTATTATTTTTAAATAAACAGATGCATCAAAAAGCTTTGAATTAATTTTTAGCTTCTATTATTTTTAAAAGTGGCTAATTTAAGTGTATCCACGTCCCAGCCGGATGGAGTTTGAGTAAAACTTTAATACACACTTACGTTAGTTTTAACATAAACCAAATGAGAATTCTACCTGATGTTGAAATACTAGCTACAGGAAATTTATTTGGAATGCGGTGTCTTGGGTAGTGGCAAGTTTGGGAAGAATTTAATGATATGCATCCTGCATTAAGTTTTTGGGATGAGTCGAACCGGCAATCTCTTGACTAATAGACTAACGTGCTTACCACTCAGCTAAAGAGCAAATCGTTTTGATCATGCAAATAATGAATACACGCAAACATGATTTCTATGTTTCTTCTACATGTGCGCTTTGCGTTGATATAATTTAAAAATAACTTTGTTGAGTGAAAAAAAAAACAATCCACGACGTTTTCCGGCTCCTTGTCGGAATTCACACGTATACAACACGAGCAATCAAAAAATACAACAACAATAGCACATGACCGCGTTGGGTCAATCAACAAGCAAGATAAACACCAACACAAAGAAATTAAATTAAATGATATTTTAAAATGCGCGGTATTGTTAAATATTGTATTAAATTAATGACAAATATTGTTGAAATTAAATTTTTTTTTCAATAACATGGTTTTGTTGAACATAATTCTTGTCTATTTTTTTCTGTGTAGTTATTCCCGTCGTACCAATGTGGAGCGTAGGGCCGTAACAAATGCATTCCAGTGAGGTCTATTATGTGCTCTTGGTTTTATTTCTCTCCAGGTCTTGCGAGCTATCTTCATGTATGAGCTGGTCTTCCTCATCTCCTGCTCCCCAGTGGATTCCAACCGATGGCTGTTCTTGTTACGTCATCTGCTGATTTGCGTACACAGAAAAAATTATGCCCAACAAATTTTCAAACAAATGTTTGTTAAAAAAAAAAATTAGTTTCAGGAAATATTTTTTACTGTTCCAGTAAATTGTTTGTTCCAATTTTATTTGTCGTTTTTCGGCTACTTGTCGGCATTTACATGTATACAACACGATGAATAATTCCCCTTAGTGTGAATGGCGTCGTCGACGTCACATCAAGACGACAGTAAAATTTATTGCTTCTTTAGTAGCCAAGAAAAAGTAGTTCTTTAAGAAAGCATCCTAACTTTTCAATGAAATTTGAAAGTTAATATCTTACAAATAAGCCTTATAAGGAGATTTTCAAGAATATATTTTCATGGTGATAGGTTGAAGAAAATTCCAAACCAAGTGCCCAGAAATGTAAACAATCCCCCTTATTGTGAATGGCGTCGTCGACGTTACATCAAGACGTCAGTCTACGCTTTATTGGCAACAATTGCCTCTTATTGACAATCTCTTACTAGCAGATTTCTATTTACGACCTCTTATACCACATTAAATAACAGCTTGAACATAAATAAGGAATCACTTCCTTTAGAACCTGCTTTTACATGCTCATTCATTCATTCATTCCCTTTCCTAATGCGACAAGATGATCTGACTACAAGTAAGTCTTTTAAAATCATGTGGTGTATAGACTGTTGTCTCAAACTTTACCTCCTCGTGATGTTGGGTCGCATTTCCATCACTAGCGCTACGTAACCACCACGCATCTTCATAAACATCTTCAGTTGCTGTTTTCTGCAACTACTTTTTTTTAATTTTTTATTTTTATTTATTTTTCGGTTCTTCGTTCAATATCCCGCTATGAATATGACTGAGCATAAGTCAGGTTAATTTTGAGTTGATTTATTTTGATGTTCGATCAGATCAAAAAGTGAAATCCACGTTATGGACAGACATTAAAAGCACTGCAGCACATGCAGTAGAGAGCAAAAAAAAAAAAAGCAACCAAACCTAAAACAGCGTTAAGCCAAAGGTTGTATGTTGTTCGTAGCCCTTATCATGGTATGGGGTATGAGAGACAAAACATTATTTGGCAGGACAACTCGCCTAGTATGTTTAAAAACTGAAATAAAAAGAATCTTTCTAAACAGTTGCAGCATCAAAGTTCAACTGCTTGTCGACTGCTGTTGTTGTTTTGGCATTTTTGGTTGCTGGCTGTTCATTGTTGGTGTGTTGAAGGTGTTGACGTCTTCTTAACACATTATTTTGTCATATTCATTCGCTTCTTTTTTTTTTTGTTTGTTTGCCTTTACTCCTTTTCGATATTATAAATTATGCTTAAGTCTGATTGAATTAGATTTATGCCTGGTAATCATGTTATATTCGGGCAGATTTCGATACAATTGGCGCCAAAGTTAACAAGATTCTTATAATGGCGAAAAATTTAAATAAACTAATACCCAAGGTATTCATTAAATGCGCAAACAGCAAGTTTGCAAATTTTAAAGCTTTAAGTTTCAGTAATTTTTTTAAATTATTTTAGTGAAATAATGACCGTAGATTTTAGCTAATGAGCATGCCAAGCCAAAGGCCTGTAAGTGCTAAAGAAAACGATTCTAAGGCTGAGTTTACATCTGGATCTTTTTTGGCAAAATTATTTTAATTCATTATCTTGCAGATATTCATCTAGTAGAAACGCTTCAGTGTTTTATGTGCCTGGGCATGTCTTACATACTTATCCATATACGAGTGCAAATGTATATTCAAATAACGAAAAGAATTTAGAATCTATTTATGATGAAAAAACTAGGCTTGTGCATCAAATTTAAAAAAAATCCCTGCTGTGTTGTATCTATAAAGATGATTTAATTTCTTTTAATTTTAATTGTTATTGTTCGAATTTCATTTGTGTCTATATTTATGATTTGATAAGGCTAAAGTTCGTATCGCTTTGTAAGACAATTTACATGTGATAATTATTAATGAACAAATAACACCAAAGTTAATTGTAAATATTCTGACGAATACGCAGCAGAACGGAACAACCGTCTGTTTTCGAAGGCCACCTTCACACCTTCATCATCAGCGTTATTTGTGCTTGGTCCACTGTGCGTGGTGTTACTTGATGTAGATTTCTGCTTTATATACACAACTTTTGTTGCAAATGGAATATGTGAATTGTTTTAATTTCAGTACAAAGATTTTTTGGACAAAAAATAATAATGAAAAAGCGCGCATTTTTATGCAAAGTTAAAAAAAATCTAATGTTTAAATTTAACCCTCTAATTTCTCATTACTTCCTTAATTATTGGTTTGCTGTATCAATAATGTATTCTCAATATCTGTGCGGCAAACCAGTAACCACCCGAAGAAATACTGCAATGATTCTAATGACGCTAAAACTGGATAAAAGCTTAAGATGTTATCTATCCAATTAAAAAAGAATTACAAACATTAGTTCTAAGTTAACAGAGGTTTGCCCAGAGAAAAACGATCTTGAACTACTATGCGGCGTTACGTTTCGTTGACGTGCAGGTCTCGGTTAATTGTTTACTGAAGCTTTGAACTCAATTTTAGCCATCACTTTGTGAATAGTGCTCTCGGTAGGACGATTATGGGGACCGTAAAATGGGCAAAGCACTCGAAACGTTGCCTATTTTGATAAAACAGCTGCAAAAGTTGAAAGAATCTCTCTTTTAACACCCTTTATATTGATGGCAAGTTTTAAGTTGATAAGTAAATCCATAATGACTGTTTTTAAAAGACTGAATGAATGAATGAATGAATGACTGACTGAGTAAATGAAATACATACATAATTGTCACGTCTTTAATAAATTTTTTTCTTGCACATTTTTTGTGTGGCTCTCTTGTAAATGTGTTTAACAATTGTACACATGTATAATTTAATTGCCAAAATTGTTGACAAAATGTTATGTTTCATAAACTTTTGTGTTAACACAATCAAACTTTTTGCCACTGGTGGGGATATAAAAGAATGCATGTGAATAAATGCATGCACTGCAATACGCAGCCACATAAATACAGTGATAGAGAAAAACAATTTCCAGTTAAGACAAGAACATGAAAGGAAACATTAAAAAAGAGAAAGAAATTATGTGTTACAAATACATTCACTAATTCTAAAGAACACTTCCGGTAGAGTTATTATTTTAATGGCCGTTTTAAGAAAAAAATTTAAAATAATCTTTTGTTCTGCCGTCTTCGTTTTAAGAAAAACAAACTGTCCCATTATTAGAGTACATGTATCCATAAGGTGTATTTCAATTATTACATTATGATTTCTTCCATTTTAAAAATTATAAAAATTAAAAAAAAACGTACAAACTACATCAATATTTTTACCAATTATAGCTATGCTATTAATTGCGCGAAACAGGAGTTAGGACGTGATTTTCGTAACTAAAATAATCGACACTATTACGGTTGTAAATTTATTTTTGTTTTGACCAGAGTACGAAAATAAACGAAGGAAATTTTTTGTTTTTGTTTTCTTTCGTTCTTTGAAGTGAAAAGGATTGCTCAATTTGTTTTTTTTATTGGTTTTGCACATGCACACAAACCAGAGCACACAGCCGATCGGCTGTAAGCCGGCAAACAGCCGCTGCCGGCCACAAACAATACATTAATTTAATCATAAGTAAAAAGATTAATGTTCACATCAATGTTCATAAATTCATAAATGTTTTGACCACTTAAAAATAATTAATTATAATGCAGATTTCTGCACATAACTTGCAGTTGCTTTCTTTTTCACACAGATTACTCTGTTTGACACCATTTCCTGTGCAGAAACGCAAATGAGCGAGAAAAAAAATTAATTAACAATTTAGCAGTAAGAAAGAAACAATTTGTAGTTGAAATTTTGTATGCTTTTTTATTGCCAAATTTATTATATTTTACTGCCACTAAAAAGCTTCGTTTATGGCTTGAGTGTTTATGAGTTGTTAATTATAGTCGTACATAATTTGACTGTGTTTTATATTCAGCTTTTTTTTTTTTTGCTCTTTAAAATTTATAACGATTATGAATGAAAATTTTGCACATGAATGAATGCAATTTTTGGAAAAGAAAAACATCATGTCATCTGTCTGCACATTAGAATCTTAGTTATACGACTAAAAAACAAATTGTGAATATTTTGGTTTCGAAATGATTCTTGTTAAATGTTTTAATATCTCAAAGTAAATTTTTCCCAAATAATATGCTGCTAGTGGTGTCCCAAGATAATGAGAACTGAACATTTAATTCAGAAACCATTTCATTATGCTCCCAGTATGTGTCTTAATCAGCTTAATCATAAACAAAAATTCCGCACGAGTTTTCTCTCTTTTCCCTTTGCTCCTATCATGAATTTGCTTTTTCCCTTTTGTTGTACCAAATGCGGGAATAAAAAAACTCCCCGGGAAAGAGGTAGGTACTCGTATTATGAACGCAGTTGATTTTAAGTTCAACAATTTCAATTCTTATTGAATGAAATATTTTAATTAATTAAAGTTTCTAAAGAGGAGAAGAAAAATTAAACTAGACTTTATTAGCTCGGGGAAATACTTAAGCCCGACTAAGAAATTTATTTTTGATTAAAACTCACTATAGTTCAACTAAAAATTTTAAACTTTCTACTTTTATTATAATAAATACATATTTTATATTCCAATATCAGTATTTTATTTAAATGAAAATAGCTCAAAAACCTGCGGTGATGGAAACAATCTGAGAACAGATTTGCATTCAGCACACAAAAATCCATTAAAATCACATAATGAAGTTGTTGCTCCCATGTTTTTTTGCAGAACAGTGTAATCAGCCTTATCACGAATTCCACATGTAGAAAGTTCTGAATAAAATTTTTCGTTCACATGGATTTTAATGTCGTATCATCACCAATTCCATGAAAATTAAAAACTTACATATTTCCACCTTGTTCGACCGATAAATCTTTGTGTATAATTTTCGTCATAATTTTTTAAAATCGTATGAAGCTTTTGGAAAGCAAACAAATTCACATTCAGAAATTGCCATGTGAAAATTTATTTAGGATAAGGCTGAATAACAGAAATCGCATGCATAATTCCCTATGATGCATTTAATCACTTAAAGTCAGTTAATCTTTGTTCTACTGTTGCACTAATTTTTAACAGATTTTTTGTTTTTATAACCACGAAAATTTCCTGTAAACAATTTTTTTGTTATCATCTGTGTCAAGTTTTTGCCACTTTTTCGCAAAAGTCATTAAATTTACATGTATCGTCATGTACGAAAATTACTTCGACACTTGTATTATTTTGCATAAAAAAACACACACACTTTGTATACACACACATGCATACGAGTACATACATATATTTACAAATCCATAGAAATGAATATGTGAATATACCCAGCAGTTATAAAAGCAAGTCAGAGCTTACCTTCTAAGGGCCATTATTATGACTTAACGGTAAACTTCCGGATAGTTAATTTTAAGTTTAGCAAAACTGGGAGCAAATTACGGCATTCGATACGACTCTTAAGTTGCCCCCTGAACTAGAAAATTACCTTTAAAATTTTTCCATTATTACAACCAGTGTTTAAAAAACTGTAATGATTTTCATTTAATTTGATTTTGCTTCTGCTTTCGCTTTTGGAAAATACAACAGTTTCAGTCAAAGCAAAATCATAAAACGATTTACGAACCATTGCGCAGTACTTTCAGCAGTCAACGATTAGAAAAGTTTGAATATGATTTGCTTTTGGTTGGTATCGCAAGTGAAAACAGAAGCAGTTTATATGCTTTTGTAAGTCGAAGAAGCAAAAACTCTTGCTTGTTTTATTATATTGTGTCACTCTATTAGTTTTTAAGCTTTTTCCATAATTTCATTTTAGATCGTTGGACGAAATGGCATTGAAACCAGCAGCATGTGGACTAAGTAAACCAATCAGTGCAGGTATATTTTGTTTTAATTTGAAGCATAATAAGATAAATAATTTTATTCCTTCAATTATCTTTTTAATTTTATTTATTTCTTGGTTTATATTTCAATTACTGAATTGTTTAATTCAATCATTAGATTAATTGGTTTTAAGCTTATTTTCAACTTAAAAGTTTATTTGTTCATTTAAACATTTCAATTGAAATTGTATTATTTTTACCCAAGCCCATATCCGACGGAAAGAAGTGTAAGCAATCCGTCCTTCATTAACCTTAACGCAAAAACGGAGAAGGTTGGCACAATCAATAGTTTATTGACACAAGCATTTGGTTCCCCATTTTATTTATTAAACTCACCATATTTTTTTTTTAATTTATTTCGTTTACTTCTTTTGTTTTATATTATAAATAAAGTAAATCAGAACATAACAAAAAAAAACCACCAATATCTGTCAAACTACTCAACGTACGCAAAAAGTTAAAAGTTGGCAAATTTTTGTACTTTACGTGGACGGCAACGTACTGAATGTAACAGACGTTACGTTGTTAGTAGTTAGGAGTTAGGCTGGTTGTTAATGGTAACGATTGGTAGTTAACGAAGTAGTTAGACATTCGCTAGCTACGTCGTCGGCAGGGTATCAAAATTAATGTTTGTTTGTATGTCGTTTATGCGCAGCTAAAGCGCTTAACCGATCGCGATGAAATTTGTTGCACTTAGCCTGTGAAACTCCGGGAAGGTTATAGAGTATTTCTAGGAGGCTGGTTTGGGGGATGAAATTTCTGTTTCTCAGAAACGTTCTAACCGATTTTAATGAAATTAGATCTGCGTCTAAAAAGTCACTAAATTACTATAGACATTTCCTAAACGGGAACCTGGAAAAAATAAGGGGGACAATTTCTGAGTCTCAACTCGATTTTGGTGAAATTTAAAATGTAGATAATCTTTAGTTTAGAAAGAGACATACTCTATGTACCTTCTAGAAAGCAAGACAAGCAAGGTGGCAGGGGATGAGTCCTGCTCCTCCGAAACTTTGAAATCGATGTTAATGAACCACACCGGGTGTAGCCAGTATATAATAATGATAAAAAAAACAAATAACGTGCGTGATTTAAGAAATTAGTGATCACGCTCTCACGATCTTGCTTTCTGAGGCTTCTTAAAAAAAATCTATTTTTGTATAACTCGTATCCGAAGTCATTTATGGGCAGCCAATTCATCGCGAGCAAAAAAAAAACGCATTTTTCCTTATTTTGTTGATTAAAGCACCGTTTGTATGCATTTTGTTCCTGCTTCGGTATTCTTATGTAAAAAAAACATGTTATGTGGATACCCGTCTCCGCACTCCTGTACCCCAAAAATTTGGTGGAACATGTAACTTGTTTTCAGAGTTATCCACTTAAAATTTAGTGTGTCTCACTGTTGTGGCTCCGAAGATATAGGAAAAATAATAATTACCTTCATTAATAATTATCACATGTAATTTGGCTTACAAAGCGATACGAACTTTAGCCTGATAAAATCATAAATATATAAATAATTACCTTGTATTGGGGGGTACCCGTCCATCTCCTTCTTATTTACGTTCAAGATTGTGTTGTAATTCGCAGTTTGTGCTAAGGGCTATACGGATAAAACTTACTGACCCCCAATATTGTAGTGGTGGAAATATAAACTGATCTGCCAAAAAGCGGTTTTGGACCCACTGTGCGTCGTTCGGAAAGAAATATGAAGCGATTAGTGATTTTTTGCATTGGACGCTATTGGATCTTATGTAGGCTGGTATTATTCCTAATGGATTATTTTTTTCTGTTGGCGTACAAATTTATGCAGAAATGGGGCTCTTTGAAGAGGATTTTTCGATGAAAATTGTAGTCAGTTTCCAACTGCTCTGCTCTGTTTCGGTCTGTGTTCTGCGGAGGGCAGTATACTTATTTGCGGCGCAATATAGACTGCCTCGAATTCTCTTGTATACTCAGAGGGACAGCGGCGAAGTTTTAAGTAGATCTTGCGTATCATCGATGTACGGGTGTTAGTTAATTGTTTACTGAATCAGTGGACTCACCTTTCGAATATTATGATGACATTAGAATGGACGAAGCGCACAGAACAACCATTTTGAGAAAACATTTTTGTAATTTGAACGTGTTGTTGAGCAGCAAATTCTATAGATCTATCTTCAATTGTCAAAGCTCATAAGTGCCTATTGGAAGACCCTATGTATGGTAAAAATAATATAATATATAATATAATAATTTTTCTCATTAAGCTTTCAAAGACTTGAAGAATAATGACTTGATAAAGCAAACATTTTTTTTAAAGTAAAATAGCAGCAGTTCATAGTAAACTGTTGCTTCAAATCAAACAATCTAAATTCGGTTATTAATGATCTTATACAAATTATATTGTTGCGTCTTCTTAACCGCAAAACCTCATTTGTCTAATAAAATTTCCATAGAAATAGACTCAGTCTATCTAACAGTTAAAATCACAGCAGTAGCAGGCCCGTAATGATCTCCATTATAAAGTAATTAATAAACCATGACATCTCTTACTCTAAAAAAAATAAATGTATATATAAGATAAAATGAATTCTTTCGAAAACCAACCATAAAAATATGATGAAATTTAAATCTTCACAGCAGGTTCTTCATTTCTCTTTCAAATTTTTTTTTTATTGGAAAAATAAGACGAACTGTTTGAGTAGCTGTTACCAAAAAAAAAAAAAAAAGAAATCACAGGCAATTTATTAATCGAAATTCTATGGAAATCATAACATTATAGACCAGTTAATAGATATCACAACTATTTTAAGCAGATAAAATGAATTGTGGTTGTTTGTGGGCTTCGAACCTTCTTTGCGCTTTGTGTGGGGCTGAGAAAATAAAAATTTCGTTGGGCACGGCATGTGTAAATACTCGTACAGATGTGGATGTTCTAGTGTTAGTTAGTGCGTGATAAAATAACAATTAACCCTTTTTTAAAGAATTGATAAGACATTGAAAACAAAAGGAGGCAAAAAAAAAATAAAATTAAAAATTATTTATAACAAAAAATGCCACACATACTCGTACTCCTAATAAATTATTGTACTCGTACCTATAAAAAATAAAAACTGTATATTGACTCAGTTTAAATTGTTCCCGGTACTTCATCTTTTTGTGTAAAGTTGTTGTGGTTTTTAATACCAAGAAACCAAAGGAAAAAAAAATTAAAGATAAAAACAATTCAAAAACACATAAAAATAAAAAGAAGGAACAAAATCACCAGAATGCCACGAAAGAAAGAAATGCACACGTTTATTTTACATAAAAAAGGAGGAGTGTTTTGTTGTTGTTCATATTTTTATAGGAAATTGTTATTCTTGAGAAACAACAAAGCAACATTTAAACAGACGGACAAACTTACACACAAGACAAGAATACAGTAGCCGACATATATGACAGTTAAAATATGACAACTTATAATTTTCGGTCTTTCAAGGAAGCCGAAAGCGTTTGGAAAACAAGACAAATCAATAAAGCGAAAATACTAGTGTACTCAGTATTACGCACATGTTTGTTCATACTGGTGCATCTCAAAAACTGAATGAGTGCCACTGATACTGAAGTGAGTTCAAGTGATTAAAATACACTACGCTAAGGGATAATTATGCAAACTTTAGATATTTTCGATTTAGAAGCCCAGTAAAACAAAAGAGCTTCCAAGGAAGTCAATAAAATGCTGAACTTGTGTTCCGGAACTAGTGCAAATTGGGACAATTTCTAATGATTTGTAAGAAGTTCTCTTTTTTTGCTATATGTTCAGTGAATCTGTTTGAAAACATTTATTATGCGTGTTTGTAAACAAAATAGCCCTGTATATACGCATGTGTAGTCAATTAACAGTCAGAGTATTTTTATACTCAGTGCGTATGATTGTAGTTCACACAGTGTGCTAATTTTACAAAATGTGTATAAACCTAGTTAACGGATGTTTATAGTTATACGTATTGGGTTTAAAATAAATGCGTGTATTTGTATATGAATTCGTATTCTGTTTGAGGGCCAATACTAAAAAAGTACTTAAATCCATATTTATGTCATTCTGCGTTATCTACTTCAGCGAAGCACTTAAGCACATTTAAATTTCCATTTACAGCTCAGTGATTGATGCATTTACGAACATGCCCACTGTCACACAGTGTTAATATGACATATAGGTATATACGAGTATATATATATATATATATATATTCCTTTCGATCCTATAAGGTGCATAGGGCCTCAATACACGACCTCCAATTAGATCTGTCAATGGCGATGTTCTTTATTTCACTCCAACTTTTCCTTGTCTTGGCGGCCTCCTTACCGACCCGTCTTTTCCATGTGTGGGCAGGTCTTCTTCTGCGAGTGCTCTGCAGGTTCCATTCAATTGCAGTACGATTTATATCATTATAAGGCTTACGGCCGATCCAATTCCATTTTCGCCTTCTGATTTCTCGCTCGATATGTATTTGGTGTGTTCGCGTCCATAGCAAAGTGTTTGATATTCAGGGCAATCATGAATAAAATTCCGCGTGAAATTTCTCCCTTTTCCAATTAGAGTTTTTTTTGTCCCTATTACTTGCTATTAGTTGGAATTGTTCCCAGGGAAAAATTTCACGCAGAATTTTATTCATGATTGCCCTGATTATGTTTGGCCAAAAAAATATTTAGGATTCTCTGCAAGTACTGGTTTATAAAGACTTGCAAAGCGTTCAAATCACGTGTTGCTGCATTCCAGGTCTCGCACCCATACAAAACTACTGACTTGACGTTTGAGTTGAATATCCTGATTTTAGCATACTTCATACTTACATCAATTAATTCTATTTAAATTATTTTATACACTTTTACTTTTTATTACACTCTTGTAATATTAATAAAAATATATAAATACATATGTATGCAAAGCTTGTTTTTTAGAGTGTCACAACTTTCTGTTTTTTTTTTTAAGTAAATCAATTGTAGAGCCCGCTTTGTGGCATGTGGTTCCATCCTGTTGGAACCACATATCAGCAAGATTAATGCCACGTAATTGTGGTACAAAAAAAATTTCGAATTTTGAAGATAAATGGGCCAATGACACCGCCACCCCGTAAAGCGGACCAAACAGTAATTTTTAAGTGGATGTAATAGTGTTTCGACGAAAGCTTGTGGATTCTCCTCACTCCAAATGCGACAACTCCTCTTACTTACGTACCCATTCAACCAGAAATTGGTTTAATCGGAAAATAAAATTTTTTGAATGGAAATTCAAAATCAATATCAATTTGTGTTTCAGCCCATGCGCCGTACAATTTGCACGCGTTGCTCTGTGTAAGTCGATTCATAATGAAATTTCAAAGCAAACTAAACAAAAAGCAACTATCAGCTGTCAAATGGGTGCTCAAATAAAGCAGTGATGCCAACTCAAAGTTGTGACACTTTAAAACAAACACCCTATATTTAAAAGGTTTGATACTCATAAAAAATCTATATATCTATCCAGAGCATGCACATTCTTATACACATACATACATATGTATGTATGTAACGCTTAGAAATTGAACAAAAAATTTATTTATCGTATATAAAATACCTACTAAGCCGTTGTTATCGCATTGTCGGAATCTTTTTTAGAAACCACACAAGCGAGTGACTCTGCATCCACCGCAAATGAAATCAAATTTGAAATACAATATAAAATCACATAACATGTCCTTAACTGTTTTATTTAAGCAAAAGCACAAGGAAATCTTTTAAAACGCAAAAGACCATTTCTTCCATTTTATGCGATCTTACATAATTATTCTTAAAGGCTTAAGAAATAAAAAGCAACGTAAAATGAATTTAAAAGAAAAACCATTTTATAAAGTATCATTTTTTATTTACTAATTTTTTTTTCGTTTCTTGTTTCTTTTTGAATTTCAATTCAAGTCCACCTGATGATCATTGAAAAAATTACTATCATTAATAATGCAGGCAGGCAGGCAGGCAGGCATTCAGTGAGCCAGCGAGAGTTGGGCCAGATATCCTACGGTGGTTTTAAACCGCTCATGTGGTTTATTTTACTCTTATTTCGTTTATTCCTTAAACGTCTGTTAATATTTTCCTCAGCCCTTTTGTACATACTTATGTATGCTTAACGTTCTATGTATTTTTGTTTTTTCTTTCCTTTGCGTCTTTATGCAAGAGCATATTAATGATTTTCAATTAATTTAAACCAAGAAGATGAAAAAAAAACGAAATGTCACAAAATGTTTTAAAACTGTCCGTACCCGTGATTCATTGAAAATATCAACATTGTAGCCGACAATGTGTTGTGACATAAGAGGCAGATCCATAAACACTCCAACTGCCTGCTGTAACAAGGACTATCATTAGTGTAAAGAAAAAAAAAAAGAGTTGGGAAATTTGTCAAATTACTGACTGCTTCAAATTCTCAGAAAATATTAAATGTAATTTATTTTAAAATGATATTAAAAAGTTTAAAGGAAAGAAAACAGATTTAAATCGATTGATTTTTTTTTCCTTGGAGATTGAAATTAGTGGAAATAACATAATTGAGTTTTATTCCTTTCTTAGCGTCTAATGAGCCAAGGCGAATTCAGTAAGAGTTGTTATCGATAAAACAGCTGAGCTAATATTTTTTTTTTAATTTAAAATTGGCCAGAAACTTCAAAATTAGTTTTTGAAAAAGAAAAGAAAGAAAAAAAATTAAACAAGCAAACTTTAACCTGAAAAATAATTTGTTAAAAACAAATTAAATAAAAAATTAAAGCTTTGTGAAAAAATTTTTAGGCAAAATTAAAAGTAAATAAAGTGGTTGGAAATATTTCGCAATTGCGCACCACTACAAGAAATGAAAGTAAAAAAAAGTTTGTCTCAACCGTGATACGAACTCACATTGTTCATATCGCAAGGCAATTTTTTTGAACCTTTTTAAGTAAATACTAAATTATACACATTTTTTATAAAATATCAGAAATTCGTTAAGGGGGCAGACATGTCCGTGTTCCTTGCAAATGAGCTAAAAAGTATAGTTTTATAATTTTTTATTGGTTATTAGAGCATTATGATTATAAATACAATTAAAATGTATTTTTTTTTTTTTTTGAAAAAGGATATATAAGAGGCAGTCATGTCCTTGCACCGAATCGAACAGAATTTACAACAGAGCTTAGATGCGTAATACTAAAAATATATAGAAATTTTTAGTGCTTTCTAATCATATATGAAGTTTAAATTAATATTTTGAGAAAAAGAATATTGGGAGGTAGTCATATCCTTGCACCGAATCAAACAAAATTTACAACAGGGCTTACGTGTATAGTTTTAAAAATGTATATAAATTTTTAGCGCATTTTAATAATAAATTCAGTTAAAATTTATTTTTGCAGAAAAAGGATATATGAGAGGCATACATGTCCTTGCACCAAATTCAACAAAATTTACAACAGAGCTTAGATGCGCAATACTAAAAATAAATATAAATTTTTAGTGCTTTTTAATCATAAATGCAGTTTAATTTTTATGTGATGAGAAAAAGGATATATGGGACGTATGTAGTTATTTCCTTGCACGGAATAGAACAAAATTTACAACGGAGCTTACTCGCATAATTCTAAAAATATTTATAAATTTTTAGTGGTTTTTAATCGTAAGTTCATTTAAAACTTATTTTTGAAGAAAAAGGATATATGGGAGGTAGTCATGTTCTTGCACCGAATCGAACAAAATTTGCAACAGAGCTTACACGGATAATTCTAAAGCTATATATAAATTTTCAGAGCGTTCTAAGCATAATCAGATAAAATTTATTTTTTAAGAAAAAGGATATTTTGGAGGTAATCATGCCCTTGCACCAAATCGAACAAAATTTGCAACAAAGCTTGCCCGCTTATTTCTTAAAATATATTTAAATTTTTAGACCGTTCTTAGCATAATCAGATCAAACTTGTTTTCAAGAAAAAGGATATTTCGGTGGTAGTCATGCCCCTGCATCAAATCGATCAAAATTTGCAAAGTGCTTATATATATAATTTTAATAATATAATATAAACTTTTAGTTCGTTTTAATAATATATTCATTTAAAATTTATTTTTGAAGCAAAAGGATATATTGGAGGTAATCATGTCCTTGCACCGAATCGAACAAAATGTACAACATAGCTTTCACGCACAATTCGAAAAATATATGCAAGTTTTTAGTGTTTTTTAGTCATAAATTCTGCAAAAATTTATCTTTGCAGAAAAAGGATATATGGAGGGTAGTCATGTCCTTGCACCGAATCGCACAAAATTTACAACATAGCGTACACAATTAATTCTAAAACTATATTTAAGTTTTCAGAGCATTCCAATCATAAATTCTGCTAAAATTTATTTTTTTAAGGAAAAGGATATATGGGAGGTAGTCATGTTCTTGCACCGAATCAAACAAACTTTGCAACAGAGCTTACACGAATAATTCTAAAAATATATATAGATTTTTAGTGCTTTTTAATCAATCATTAATGCAGATAAATTTTTATTTGATGAGAAAAAGGATATATGGGGAGTAGTCATGTCCTTGCACCGAATCGAACAAAATTTACTACACAGCTTACACAATTAATTCTAAAAATATATTTAAATTTTCAGAGCGTTCCATCATAAATTCTGCTAAAATTTATTTTTTTAAGAAAAAGGATATATGGGAGGTAGTCATGTTCTTGCACCGAATCGAACAAAATTTGCAACAGAGCTTACAAGCATAATTTTAAAAATATATTTAAACTTTTAGTTCGTTTTAATAATAAATTCAGTTAAAATTTATTTTTGAAGCAAAAGGATATATTGGAGGTAGTCATACCCTTTAAGATCTTTCAATTGTTGAGTCTTTTCTTTAACAGCTTCTGCAATGATCCGCAGCACTCAATTTCATCTTAAAATTAAATTAAAAATTAAAAAATCTCTTACCTTGCCCTCTCTTTTAGGTTTAATTTAACCAAAAAATATCTATCTGCCTGATAACATTCCAAGTTTACTTTTTGGGAAGTTATAATAATAGGCCTTAGTCTAAAAAATAAAACTCATAAAGATTTTCACACGCGTGGCTTTGTTTTTTTTTAATAATGTTATATACAATTTTATTTATATAATAATTTTTTTTTGTCATATTTGTTAAGTGAGATATTTACGTCTAATAGATCTTTATGTATTGCATTTATTTTATTAACTAGATGATTTATATAAATGTGAATTTTTTGTTTGATTTCTTTTTTATGTTTGTTAAATGATTAATAGGAAACTAACACTTACATATGTACATACAAACATACTGTTAAACTTTATCTATAGAGAGAGATACTCATACAATTTGATATTCATTCATCGTTAAAAAACAAAGTATGTACATATCAGTTTTATTTTATTATCACAGTTTTATTATTATTACTTTTTTTATGTAATGCTTAATGGGTATATTAACTTCTTCTTAAAGTGTTAATCCTAAGTTACGAATAAACATAATAATAATTTTATAAGTGTTCTTTAATGACTAATTGTTGTTGGTTTTTTTTATAACTTTATTAAAAAAAGTACACAAGTATTATTATTTGATTTATCATTTGCAAAGTGCATCCATCATTCTGTTTTTAATTTCTTTTATGAACTCTTTCATACACTCAAAAGCGAGAGAATTAAGTTGTAAAGTAAAAAGTAAGAAACTTTTAATTGTAGTTCTTAAAATTAAAAAAAAAAATACGTAATAATAATTTAGTAGCTGTTTAAGTAGATTTTTGTGTGTGTGTGCAATAATAAATTGAACAGTGATATTTAGTTAAGAGTTATATTTATAAGAGTACACAGAAAAAAAAAATATTCCAGCAATAAATAACTTTAATTGAAAATAAAACGAAAAATCAATTAAAAATTTAATTTAGTCAATAAAACTACCGCACTACCCTATGTCTATTCATATATTATTTTTTCTTATTACTGTATATTTAAAAGATGTTTGTTGCCATCAATTTGTGTGCATTACAGGGCTAACTAATTTTTATGAAGTGCCTTTAAGGGGAAACTACTGTATTGGCACTTAGACGGTGTGTGAATAAGTGTTAAAATGAAGTCATTAAACTTTTCAACTGTATTTTTTTTTAAATGATCGGCTGCACTCACGTCGCAAATACTAAAAATATTATATTTTTTTTCTCGTACGCGCAAAACAATTAATTAAATATGAATCGGCTGCAAAAAAAATAAAAAAATAAAACAAAACAAATAAACAACAACAAAAAAACACATGTCCGAACATGTGTTGGCATGAGTGTTATTTTTCTCTACATTTGTATTTGGTCTACTTCCTCAAAACAGAACGTTTTAATGTATTTTTCTTTTCTTCTTTTTTTTTATTGAGCATTAAAAATTATTAACAGTCATAAACTTAAACTTTATTTGCAATGAAAAATGGCTTTTGCCACAACATAAAGCAGGTATTTATGGGATTTTTTTTCTTTTCTTAAATAACAAGCTCAAACTAATCCGTCTTAACGGCCACATAAAAAAAATGCAGTTAAGGCGGTTTGGGAACAGCTTTGGTTTATGAGTTTTTAATGGATAATGGCAGTGGAGATAAATAGTTTTGAAGTGCGAACGATTTTAATAGTTTCGTTTTGTATGGATTTAAGTATGAAAGTGTAGCTGTTTATTTTGCCAATTAGAATAAAATAAGTATTGAATTTAATTAATAGAAATTGCATCGATTGAAAAGTAGATAAAAAATGTTTTTTTTTCAAAATAGAAAACTGGTTACTTGCCTCCTCTCCTATCAAACGATAATTGCCATTCTTGATACAACTCTTTCCAGTAAATATTGAAAGTCAAACAGTTTTAACCAGATATGCATTTGAGAATTCTGTGCTAATAAGATCAACTTTCTTGAACATGTTGCCTTTGACACGCTGTGACATTAACGCATTTGCATTTGCGTTAACGATAATGTGAAGTCTGTAATTCCTTTTTTATGAAGAATTAAAAAGCTTAAGCTTGAAATTTTACTTTTTATACTCACAACCGACAGCTATTATCGTTAGCAGAAATCGATAAATTTTCAGTAACTTTTTGCAAACCAAAAATCGTAGTATTTATCGACTGAATATCGTTTGCGTTAACGATAATGTGATTCTGTAATTTCCTTATTACGTGGTGTACATCTGTGTTATTCACCATTCAATTGCATATCATGTGGCATCCCTGCATACAAAATGTCAAACTAAACGAAAAGCACAAAGAAGAATTAAAGCAAAACTTAATGAATTTGAGCGTGTCATTTCACTTTTTTACTTCATCCGATTGGTAATATCATTAAAATATGTTACTGGATAGCAAAATCGATAAATTTTCGTTATATGTATATTATGGCGACACGGTAATCGTAATAAAAATTACTGAATTCCTCGTCATTTTTTTTTATATAAACAAACACAACCCGGAAGCGATTAGCTTGTCTGCAGAAAACACCCAGGGTCTATGGTGGGAATCCAACCCGCGCCCTCTGGACTGAGAGGCTAGCATCGCTACAACTCAGCCACAGGGGCATTTAGAGGAGAAATGGTTCGAACTAGATGGCGCGGCGAACAAGAGCTCGTGAAACCATCAGTTTGCTGAGCTAAACGTTTGGTGGCTGAATGAGTTTTCTAAAAAAAAAAAATGAACTTGTGAACGAACTGGCCACCTCGTTAGCCATACCAGCACCTTGACTTTGACTTCTTTTTGTGGGCGTACGTCAAATATTTGCTCTATGCTAATAAACGCCGCGCAATTCTTGTTCAGCAACTTTTGAGCTTATAGAGGTCAATATTAAAGAAAATATGAGCCATCATATTTTTCTCTCTAGCTCAAAACAAAATTTGTGATGAGTAGCTTACTCATCACAAATTGCTGTGTTGAATCGACTGAAGTCGATGGCACAGTCTTACAACTACCTGATGCAGAATTTTTTTCCAAAAATTTTTTTGTTCTGCTGTAATTTTATTTTCGCGTTTTTTCCGTTTTTATAAATTTGTTTTTTTCATAGCGATTTTTTTCGTTTGTGGCGATTTTTTTCAGTTGTATATTAATTTTGTCAAATTTCTTAGTTTTGGCGATTTATTTATTTTAGTTTTTCTGCTGACCTTTTTTACTTTTGGTATTTTTTGTTGCATTCTAGCGATTTATTTTATTTATGGTGATATTTTTTATTCATGCGCTTTTTTATTTTGGAGATTTTTTGTTTCGGAATTTTTATAATTTTGGGATTTTTTTAGTTTTAATGTTTTTGAAAATGTCAAGAGTTTGCAAGTTGTCAAAATTACATAGTCAGTTAATGTAACTGACCTTTAGTTTTGATTTTTTTTTTAATTTCAGTGTTAATTGGTGTATCCTGCATAAAAATACACTAGCTTTGAATATTTCAAGTGTCTATGTATAATTGCCTGTATATTGCATTAGGATTTCAACATGTTCCGTTGCTCGCTTTAGAACACCCTTTAATTTTTAACTGTCATATATTTGTTGTTTGTTGTAGCGTCCAAAGTTTTACATACTCTGTGAATATTTCAGGTATGGTATATCTTACGGTTGTCGAGAAAAGAGCCTGTGACAGACAGACAGACGGACACCGTAGCCAAAAACAATTGTGTTCCATTTTAGCTTTGGCGTACGGAACCTTAAAAAATAGAAATCACCATGATCTTTTTTATAATATAAAGTTTAAAAAAATTTGTTTCTGCCTTAAAAGAAAAGGCATATTGTTTTTTTTGTCAAAGATGGATGCAAAAAGTCTGTAGGCTTTTTTGAGTTGTAATTGAAGTCGAATGCTTTGTACTCTGTTCACAATTTCTTGCGAAATGCTGTCAAACTACATGTAAAAGTATTTGGTATGAAATATTTTCAAAAGTAGTACTCTGTTCTTATTGCAAAAAAACTCGAAAAATCTATCTGCCAGCATGTTTTTCCATGCAAAATGACTCTGGCATCATTTTAGTTTCAGCTGTGAAACAATATGGGCAGTACTTTTTTTGCACGGATTTTTAACAATGTTGCATACTTTCAAGCAATAAAAGCAAGAAATTTGTAAAGGAAAAAACTCGAGTTGGGTTAGTACACGTTGAGTTAGTACACGTCAAATTTTTCATGCGAAATAATCAATGTTGCTGAAAATCTTTCACAACTTCGAATAGAGTGAATTGTCTAAGCTGCAACGGATTGCAATATGGCGTTTTAAATCAGCTACGTTCGAGCCATAAGAGCTTTGTGCTTTCACACCGACGAGAAAACACAACAGCAAATCAGCCCCTTATTCTGTAACTCGCTAAATTTTAGTGCTTTATGTTATCGCCAGAAAATTTTTTTTGCAGCAGTTAAGTTATCGAATTTAGCTTTAGCGAATTAAAGAATAATGGGCCAAATTGCAGTCCTCTCAAATCGCAGAGCTTTCAAAGCTATTTACCTCAAATGCAATGTCAGAGTATGTGTTTTTTTTTCTTAAAGAGAATTATATAACACTGAGGCAATGAATGCCTACCACTATTACTAGGTGTTACCTTCTTTAGGCAAGGGATAGTGATAGAGAAGACAGGTGGTGAAGGAAGAGATAGAGGAAAGCTTAATTTTGTGCAGTGTTGTAGCGTCTTTGGTGTTAAATGAGGCGTATTAAATTTGTTTAGCGGTGTTTTTCAGTAGCCATTTTATTGGTTATTTTACTTCGCCGATGATTCGAAGGAGCGCTGATTAATTATCTGCTTAAGTCGGTATGGTTTAGTGACCAGTGCCTATGCCTTCATCACTTGAACTTTCCTAAAACAACTGATGCAAAGGGACACTAATGCTCATCAGAAAAATGCGTTGTGTGGTTTGTTAATGACTGTTAGTCATATTGACTGTGATTAAATAAAAATAATAAATTAGTTATTAATAAACTTGTTGAATTTTAATTGTACCACGAGTACCAGGATCAGATTAATCTCTCTTAAAAATATAACCCTTGACTTATTGCACATTTTTTCCTAATCAAATTTAAAATTAAAGTATAATTTAGTTGTTTAGTTGCACTTAGCCCTTTAGGAATTCTGTTGTGTGAGTGAAAATCTGAATAAATTTTCCAATTACTGCATTTCCAAACCTGAGCGGCTGGTATGTGATGACGAGACATCACTGCCATAGGAGGTGTTAAGGCCATTAGTATTCCCCGCATATGCCAAAGAGCTGGCCGAGGATGCACTATTGGCCATCAGGCTGTGTAAAGTGTTGGCATGTTTCATATTGGGAGGAGTTTGGGGTGGTGTGTCAGGTTGTATTTCCGGAAACCCCAAGCGACCTTGCTGCTGCTGCTGCTGCTGCAGTTGTTGGTGTTGTTGCTGCAGTTGGTGGTGTTGTTGCTGCAATTGAGAGTTTAGATTTTGGGCAGCATATTGTTGGCTCATATGCATCATATTCGCTGAGGTGTTTGCTGTATTATTCATTTGCCCGGCATAATTGCTGGCAGCAGGGTAACCCGTGGTCAGACGTGAATAGGGAGAGGTGGCGTTCACGTAGCTGCTCATCATGGACAGGGGAGAATTGTTGGCCAAGTGATTATTTATTTGTAAATTATTGGCATAATACGATTGGGCAGCCAGTTGTTGTTGTTGGCTGTTGCTCATGTAGCTGCCTGCGTGGCTGGGAGGTGGCGTTTTATTGGCCACTGTGTCGGCCACACTCCAAATTTTTGGTTTTGTGGCTGGTATAGGTATGCCACACTCGTCCCTAATATTTGAGGCAGGATGGGTGGTGACTAAGTAACCTTGTTGCTGCTGTTGGTAATAAAGACTTTGTGTGTGGTGCTGTTGCTGTTGTTGTTGTTGTAGTTGCTGCTGCTGCTGCTGCTGCTGTTGGCTTTGGTAAGGATGGTAGGAATTATTGTGATGACCACCGCTTGCTGTGCCATATAGTGAGGCTGTATTGTAATTGTCCAGCTGCCTGTTAGCTGTTAAATTTTCTGGCTTACGATCCTCGTCTTCGTCCTTTAAAGCATGTTTATTATTGTGGTGATTATTTTTATGTTGGTCTTGTTCTAAAATTGAAACAATAAATTGAAAAGTTCAACAACTTAAATTACAATTTAAGTCTTCGAATTTTACAAATTGAAATCTTAAATCTTTTAAATCTTAAATTTTAAGATCCCACCCAAACCGCCTTAAAAATTAAAATTCTTAATGGATTTTTAGTTTTCTAAGGAAGCAATTGTTTGTTATTTCTTGTCCTTAAGTCAAGTGCTGTCAACTTCCGGCTTATATTTGAAAGTAACATTAAGTATGCTTGTGTAAAGCTCTCAAACCATGTTAAGGTGGTGGTGGGTGGGATAAAGGGACCACTAACAAAATTTATGTGTAGGATTAGATACAGCTAATTTAAAAGTGATTTCTTAAAGCTTTAAGGCAAACTTTTGAAAACTGTGGAGGTTAACAAATTCCTTTTATAAAGTATTTCTTTCCAATTACCTTTATGCACTTGCTGGCCATATAAATTTACCGCTGGAGCGTTTCCGCCACCGCTATTGGCACCTGGCACCTTATGCATCTCAGGTTTATCCATTTCCTTTTCATCATCGGACAACATGGCATCATCGTCATCATCTTCGGTGCGATTCTTTGGTTCCCAGGTCATTTTGTTCTCCTTCTTTAAACGGCGCCTTGCATTGGCAAACCATGTTGATACCTGAGTCAAAGTCATTTTAGTGATAATTGCCAACATGATTTTTTCGCCTTTGGTGGGATAAGGATTCTTTTTGTGTTCATTTAACCAGGCCTTCAAAGTGGCAGTGGACTCTCTGGTGGCATTTTTGCGTCTCGATGCTAAATCGTAGGAAGCACCGTAACTGAAATTGTATGGAATAGCACAAAAGTGTTGCAAATTAATGTTTCTTTACTTTTTTTTTTTTTTTTGCTTTAAAATAGAAAGTTGAATTGAAAATGCTTTTAACGTTAAGTGGATTAAATATTTCTTTTCTTATAAATACATACTAAGAAGACTTCTCTGCTATTGGTGAAGACCTTAGCATACTCGTATGCTAAACTTTTTTTCCTGCAAGTTTTTTCCTTAATTTTTTTTCCTTTATCTTACATACTTCTGAGGCACTTGTTGAATGTTAAAGATAAAAAATAAACAAAAAAAAGTGTGAAAAGCTATACAGGGTGTGTGCAACAAAAATTGGACATAAAAGTTGAAGCTTTTAAAAGGGACATTTATTTTCTGCTTTCAGAGGAAATATTTTAAAAGAATGTTTTCGAAATTAAAGGCCGTGATTCACTATCTAGGTTAGCATGCTGCTGGTAAGGAAGGGAGAAAATTTAGAACCCAGCTAACTTGGGTCCAATACAATGATCCCTTTGCTCTACCTGGGAGTTGAAGAGAAGATAGTGAGAGAGGGTGATAGGGAAGGGATAGTAATAGAGAAGGACAGGTGGTGAAAGAAGAGATAGAGGAAAGCTTCATTCTATTACAACTCTGCTTTTTACACGTTTTTTTATATTATGCAGTGTTGCAGCGCCTCTAGTGTCAATGAGGTGTATTAAATTTTTCGAAGCTCTGCTTAGTAGCCATTTTATTTTATGGGTTAATTTACTTCGCCGATGATTCTGCTACACAATGCCGACGAAGGAGGGCGCTCTGAAGCTACATTCGGATTAGCATCCGCTGAAGCCTGTGTGGTTCAATGGCAAGTGTTTATGCCTTCTTCACTAGAACTTTTCTTACAGAAACTGATACAAAGCGACACTAATGCACATCGGGAAAATGCGTGGTGCTGTTATTTAATGACTGTCGGAGACCGGGCTCGAACCCAGGACCTTCGGTTTTGTAGTCAACGTGCTAACTACTTCAGCTTCGAAAAATTTAATATGCCTAATTGACACCAGAGGCACTGCAACACTGAATTATTAACAAAAAACTTGCAAAAAGCAGAGTTGTAACAGAATGAAGCTTTCCTCTATCTCTTCTTTCACCACCTGTCTTCTCTATCACTATCCCTTTCCTAGTAATAGAAGTAGACATACGTTGCCTGAATGTTACTTCTCTTTCAAAAAAAAAAAAAAAAAAACAGCTCAAAATTTTCCACCAGTTTCACAATTGCTGGTCGATAAGGTGCTTCACGACTACCCAAAAATGCTTTAGCTTGGCAAACTGTGACCGCAAAATTTTGCCAAGTAGATACAGCTTGAGGCATGACAACTTTTACAATGACAGGTTATGGAAAATTAAACGTCTTATTGGAATACCCTTTACAATTATTTGCATTTAGCAGTTGGTTTCCTTACTAAGAAATAATTCTTCACTGGTAAAAGTAAGAAAATTGCAGTTGCTGTGATTGGATTTTGCACATCATTTTATATTTTATGCCATGATAAATATTAATACCATCATATCAGCAGACAAAACCCAAGGGAATCTTTAAAATTTTATTTAAGATTATCAAATCTATGAACACTTTCCTAAGACCGCTGCATCAAGACAAGCACTTGAACTTCAAATAATATGTATATCTTTCCTTTTATTTTAATATTTTCTTTACTTCAAATGCATAAACTGGCATACGATACGTATCGTTTCTTCTTCTTTCTTAGTTCTAGCTTTTTTCAGTTTCTAAGTACGTATGTTTGTGTGTGTGTGCATTTTCTGATAATAAGAAACAATTTTATTGAAATTCATTTTTTATAATTTATTAAGTGTTAAAAGATTTGTTGAATTTTATATTTCTTGTGTGATAAGGTTTTATTGAAAAGTTGTCTTTTTAATTTTGTTTTGCTTTCAATTTAAGATAATTTAAACGTTGTTATTTCAATGTAATAAATCACTTAAGTTGGTTTGTATGCTTGTCTGTCTAATTACTTTGTGACTGGAATTTTAAGTATGGAAAAAAATATCAGCAGTGAAATGTTTGCGTTATTAATACAAAACTCACCTATAAGCAAATGTTGGATCATATGAATAATAACCAGTTGTTGGCTGTAAACCGGCTGTTGACCAAGCGGACATATCGGAGCCGGTGGTAGATTCTTTGAGACTGTAAGGATTGCTCTGTAAAGATGAAAAAGAATATAAAAAATAGTTTCTGAGTAAAGGAGTTCAAGTACATACAAATATACGTATTATTTGCTTTTAACTAGTTAGGTACATGATTTTAAATAAAGTTTCTTACAAAAACGTTGCTTAAAAAATTTATTTGCTTAAAATTTAAACATTAAAGGCCTTATTTATAAAAAAAAAATTTTTGCTTTATAAAAGATTTATGAAGCTAATTTCCATACAAAATTTGTTTTAGTAAGCCATAATAACACAGAATTATATTTTATGAATAAGGCTGTAATTATTTAAAGATAAATTTAAACTTTAACGGTTTAATTCATTAAAAATACTTTAGATTTATTACAGGTTTATTTGACAAATTTCCCATAGAAATATGTCAAATAAGCGCTTAATAAACCTGAAATATTTTTTATGAATAAGGCAGTAAATATACAATCATAATCGAAATACAATCGTAATGTTCTTCTCATAGCTTTCCACCGATAATGAAAACAATTTATTCAAACAAAATAAATTTAGTGATATATCTATTTAATTATTTTGTCGAGCATAGTAACAAAAAGATCCGTTGCAGTGCAACAGACTGGAACCTTTGGTAGGAATATAACCCACAAGCTCCGCACTGTTAGTCTAGAGCACCCAAAATAAACTTATGTATATTTATATTTAACTTTGCAAAGTCTTTAGTTCGTAGAAGAGTAGGGCAAATAGAGTACAACGAATTTCTTTATTTATTTATTGGTACATATTCTACAAAGTAAATTTGAAGAATATGGTTGCACAAAAATAGACGGTGTGATGTTATTAACAGTATTCTTAAATATGTTTTTCTGACTGCCTATACCCGACCTATGCCTTCACATAGGAAGTAGCAACGTGGTTGTCAACGAAATTCCACAAAAGAACTACGATACTATACGGTTATCCGTGGCAAATCAGTTAATCAGTGCGAGCGAGGCGAAATGCTCTCGAACGCCAAACAACACACACAATCCTGACCGCACTTAAGAATTAATTACAATGACGCGAGATCTGCTCAACGACTGCACAACGGATTGGTTTTTCGTTTAACTGTTTAGTTGTTTTCCCCAGAAGTTTGTAATTTTTTGCCAATGCCTCAGACGGTCTTACATACATACATACATATATAAACTGAATCTTTATAAGATTTTACTTCATCCCAAAACTCGTTAGTGACTCAATGCACAAATTAGTTCAGTGTTGAAGAAACTGACTTATGAAAATGCTAAAATCAGCTGTTTTGATCACTGTTAAAAAGGGACAACTATAGTATGCTTGTTCTTTAGTATTTTTAGTACAATAATCAAAGCAGAAAATGTATATTTAGTGTGCTGATTTAAGGCTCAGTTAGCCGACTGTAACGCAATGTAACTGTAATGTAGGAAACAGCTGATCGATATTTTTATATGAATAAAGTAGGTTACGTTACATTACATCTCTATAACCATTTTCATTACTTTTCACATAACAAAATCGATCAGCTGTTTCCTACCGTTGCAGTTACATTACATTACAGTCGGCTAACTGAGCCTTTACACGGGCATAATTATGCTGGCATAACATGACAGTTTAGGGACAAATTCGGTGAAGATAATGGTTTTGTGGTTGGCATAATTTTTTCAACCAGCTACAACCCCGCATTAGCAGCACAAGACCACCACACACAATTTAAAAAACAGCAAATTTTAAATGAATACGAAAAACCCTTAACACACACAAAGCTGTGTATACGTATACATTTAATGCAGGATGAATTAGTCTCGTGTAATTTGGAAAAGAACAAAAATTGTGCGGCTTAAAAATTTTTCTCGTGTAAATTACCTCAGTGAAATGAACAATTGACCATTTTTACAAAATTGAATGAAAGATTTTGTAGTGTTGAACTAAAATACACAATGTGTAAAAGATTTTTAGTATTAAAAAAAGTGATTAAAATTTGTTTTCAAGTGATTACAGACTGCGTTTTAAGCGTTTTCGTTCACGAATATTAATTTTTACCATTTATTTACAAAAATCACGCAGCGAATGAGACCACAAAGTATAAAATGAAATTACGTTAAAATAATACCACGCGAAAGAAAAAGTAAAGAGGATTTGATGACTGTGTGAGCGAGAACTCCGAAAACACAATTATCTTATGTCTAGTGTCATTTCTTTTTTTTCCATTTGATGAAGTGAATTATTATCCATCCCTTGTCTCTATATTATAGAATCTATAACAAAATTATTGTACATATACAGTACATGTATGCTTTATTTACTTATAGTAAATGTTATACTATAAATTAAATCTGTTTGAAACAACTTTTGATTTGAACACTCTCAAACTAGTTCAAAAAGAGCTGTTGGACTATTGAATTATTTTGAGAGCGTAAGAATCAAAAGTTGTTTCAAACCCATTTAGTTTACATTGATGCTTTTGACCGGACTTGTGTCCAACAGCTCATTTTAGTTCAAAAGAAGTTTTTGAATGCTGTTTTTTTATTATCATTCTGCAAGGCTTTAATTTTGGACTTAGTGCCACCGCCTCGGAAAAAACCATATAAAATTAATTTAAAAATGCATTGAGCAATATAAGTCGATACACTTAAATTTCCCTTTTTTAACCGATTTCAAAAAAGGAAGTGATTATCAATTCGTCTCTTTTTTTGGGGGGTGTTACTTTATAGCTTGGTACATATTTTAGACCGATTGTAAAAATTATTTTTTTGTCTGAGAGGATATAGCTTCCCAGTGGTTCCATTGTAAAAAAAAAATTGGGCGGGGACACGCCCAAACATATTTTTATTTGATTTTATGATATTCTACTTATTTCATTGCTGCGAAACTCCTTTGGTTCTTTTAGTTACACTATTTTAAAGTTGAAAAAATGGGCGAGGCTCCGTCCATTCAAATAGTATTATATTTCACATGCTTGTACTTATTTCACGTGGTTCTACACACCCTGAGGTAAAAAAAACACAATCTTTCATTAGAAAAAATAGGTGGAGTCACGCCTATTAAAATTTTATATTTTATTTTAAGTGGTACCGATTTTTACAAAACTGAAAACACACCCTGAGCTCTGAAAAACACAAAATCTTGCATTCAAAAAATGTGCGAAGGCACGCCCATTAAACTTTAATTTTATATGCCATAAATTTTTTTCAATAATGTTCTATCAGATCTTTACAATGAAGTCGGTTTTTTTTTGACAGAATTATTCAACTAACAGCTAAGTTGAAATACAGTGTTTCTTATTCCCATTCAATACGTTTCCGTCAACGTCTTTGTGACTTGCAGTGTTACCGTTGGAAAATTTCAAAATGCAGCAAAAAAGAGAGGCAATTCTAAGAAACAGAAAAATTAAACCCAAACGGTTTAATTTTAAAAATATCAGCTTTAAATAAACAGTCCTTAAGATTTTTGGAATTATCTTTGTAAACTGCAAAATAAACACATTTTTCGCGAATATCTCGAAAACGCTTCTCAAGAAAAATAAATGAAGGCCATATTAGTATTCTGCAGCCCCAATTTAGTTTAAAAAAACATTCATTTTAGAAGTTAATTTTTTTAATTTTATTTCCGATGATAACACTTTAACGCTTAATGCGTTTGTTACAAAATTTTATTTAAGATACATGCTTAAAAGTGCAACTTAAAATAAGGAACTTGATTACAAAAACTTAAAATTTTTTAAATCTAAAGGGCCGTAACTCGTTGAATTTTTATCCGATCAACACTCTATAAATATGGGGTGATAAAAGAAATTAATGGTTACGCTTTTCTGGGCACATGTGCGATGTCATTATCGGCCATGTCACAGAGCTCAATTCCGTTCGGAAACGAAATTCAATCGACCCTATTTTGTAGGAGATGGTGTCTAGAAAAGAAAACTAAAATAAGGAAATTTGTCAGGTGTGTCAAGACTTTTGGGGGCACTGGTTTGCTGGAATACGCTTCGGCTAGGGCTTGACATCTTGAAGTGGATTCCATTCCGTTTCCGAACGGAATTGAACTCTGTGACATGCCTGTATAAATATTAAGCAAAATGGGTAAATATATGGCATCAGAAATAGGAATTATTATAACAAAATTGAGAATAAAAAATTAAAATGGAAAAATGCAAGAACTGCACAATTTACAGAAAAACTTATTTTTTAAGCAAAAAACTGCAAAACTGCTCAATGCTTAGAAAACTGCAAAATGCAGGAAAAACTGCACACTTGGCAACGCTGCCCATACGCGTCGTACGTATGTATGAATGTGTGTGTAACTCGTTCGCATGCAAATATGTATGTATGTACATAAAAACGCATTTTAGTACAACATAAATCAATGGGTTGTTGTTGATTAATTGGGACATCTCCTTTTAGTTCTGGATTTTTGTCAATAGTGTTCGGTCGTTAATGCGTATGTGCTCTACTTTTGTTTAATAGTTTATGTAACAAGTGTTCTAAATTTCATTAAATTTGTGCTGATTTTAAAATGTATTACGGTTGTAATCGAAGCGAAAAAAATTTGTTTCGATTGGTGTTGTAGTATAGAAGTTATAAGTGATTAGATTTCTTATTGAATTGTACTAGTTTACACTATGCAAGTCTTATTGCTAAGCTGATTAGTTTGTTAGGAAAGAGAGACAAGAAACGTTACTGTTCCCCTCGTCTCTCTCTCTCTCTCCGTCAAACTAATCAGCTTAGCAATAAGACTTGCATAGTGTAAATATGGACATTGTAAGAAAAAAATGTGTAGGTAAGTAACAAATTAATATTTATGTGTGCGCCTATGTACATATGTGTGTGTGTATGTACTTTGTTTGTATTTTGGTTGCCTTTTAACGAGTATGCAAATAAAAGGAATGTAAAACAGAACAAAAAGAAAGAGAACGATTGCGCCCTTTACTTTTGTTTTGTTTTCACCGATGACAGTGTTACCAACTGAAAAATTTAAAATCAAACATGAGATGAAGCAAAATTACCCGATTTAATTGAAATTACACCTGATCACAAATTAACGTTTTGTTTTATGAAAAATTTTCTGAAAAGAAAACAACACGAATTTAAAGGAGATCAATATTATTTAGAATTAATATTCACAAAAATAGCTTAAAAAACTTAAAAAAAACTAACAAAATATTAAATAAGAAAACTTAAAATAATGACTTCCAAATTTGGTTTTTTGTACATGTGTACAATCGAGCCTTTTTTTCGATTTTATCGTAAGCGACATGTTATCGAAAATATACTTTTTTAATGAAATTATAGTTTAGAATTATCAAAATGCCAAAATTGTTGATAAATTTTAAGATACGGGCCACAATTTACAAAAATAAAAATTTTAAATTACTCAATACTTTTAAAAAAGTTTCGATAATTTTGCTTTTAAACACACGATTTGTTGCTGAAATTAATAGAAAATAATTTTGAGATGTTAGCTATAAATATAAATGTATAAATATACATAACTCATGTAATTATTAAATTTAAATCGTTATCAATTTTCAAACACAAACTCCTTATCAAATGAAAGCTAAAATTTTTAATGTAAGTGTGTAACAGCGATAATAAAGCAAACATGTTTTTAAAATCAATAATATATTTTTCATGCAAAAAACTGTTTTTATTAACAACTGAAAACAATATTTTTTGCTCCAATTTTGCTGCCTTTTATTGTTATTATTATTTTAAAGAACAAAAGTTTTTGTTAAATAACAAAAGTGATTTTTATAGATTTTTTGTTTGCCAACTACTCCCACAGCAATAATAGTTTTTTAATTTTAATTTTTATCAGAAAAACACAATCACAGTTACATATATATTATGTACATGTGTTTGTTTGTATTTACATGTCGTAGTCTGGGCATTTAGAGGCTGGCCTTTTTTTGACAAGTAAATTTTTATATTGAAAATAAAGGGAAATTGAAATATTTAAAACAACAACATAAAGCACACAATACAGTTTTATTGTTCTTGTTATTAAGTTGAATTGCTGTAGTGTATGCCGACGTGACAACACGAAACACTTCACTCTGTAGTACGTAATAATTTCAATTCAACCCAGCAGGCAAGATGAAGCCATATTTTTAAGGAAACTTTTCTCTCCATGTTTGGTTAAACATGGAAATAGGCTGGAGACTGAAATCGATGCTTTTAACAAAATACATAAAATTTTCCTAACACTGGGCATAGTTGTCAGATATGGCGATTTCTCGCGTTTAAATGTTTGATTCGCGACATGGCGATAAATAAATGTATTGGCGATTTTTATGGCTATTTTTTAACAAAATTTAAATTAAAAATTTTTGTTCCTAAATTACAAAAAAAATTAGTTTGTTGAAGTAGTAGTTTCAAAAATAAATCCTACCAAAACTCGTCTGCAAGAAATTAAAACAATTTGATATATTTATTTTGTAAGTAATTTGTCGACCTTATTTTTAGTATAAATTAGTGTGGTTTTACAGATATTGTATCTATGCAGGCTTTCAAAGTCATTAAATTTCTTTAAAATGTAGATAAAAGACATTTTCTATTTAATTTTTAATGCAAACTCGTATCCGACGTATCGTTGGGATTTTCCAACATCTTCAGGGATAATTATTTTTATTGAAATATATTTTATTTATTTATTCCAATTGACTTTTAAATTTTTTTGAAATGTATTTTAATAAGACATAAAATGTACGACATAAAACACATAAAGTAAAAAATACAGGCAAATCCCGGTATAACGAACCATATAATGTCAGGCCCATTCGTTATACCGAAAAATTCGTTGTATCGCAAAGTTTTTTTTCAAGTGTTATTTTAATTATTTTTATTGTAGACATGATACAATTCAATAGAAAGAATGAGTACAATTTGTTTTCAAAGAAGATATCCAGTGCAAACTAACGATATCATAGTTTTTTAATATTTTTTTTTGCCGTTCATTATACAGAGCACATATTTATCAAAATATTCGCTATATAAAGTAGAGCTAAATGTTAGAAATATGTTGCTAGCAAGTTTTTGATTTTTATTTTGCGATTTTTTCTTTATCATTCGTTATATCCCGTAAAAAAATAAAATAGTCTTCGCTATATAAGGTTGTTAATGTAAAAAATTTTGACGTTCGTTATATCGGAGTTTCGTTAAAGCGAGATTCGTTATACCGAGTTTTGCCTGTAATTGCAAATATAAATAAAATAAAATAAAATAAAATATCACAGCCTTTCCTTAACTTTTAATACGAGTATTACAGTTTGATTTTGATGATTTTTCTTATATTAATTATAGTCATTAATGCGTTTTGAATTTGAATGAGAAAAATTTACAAGAAATAATTTTTGGCGATTTTATTTCTACTTTTGGCGATTTTCTGTAAAATTTTTATACGGTTATTTTATAAAAATTTATATTAAAAAAAAACTGTTTTATAAAAACACATTAATTATCAAATATGTATAGAAAAAAAATACATAAAATTGATTTTGGCGATTTTTAAAATCGATTTGGCGAAATAGGTCTGACAACCCTGATACTGGGTTCACACACGGTAACTTACTTAAGTCCTAATTTACACTATGCAAGTCTTATTGCTAAGCTGATTAGTTTGTTAGCAAAGAGGGACGAGGGGAAAAGCAACGTTACTGTTCCCCTCGTCTCTCTCTCCGTCAAACTAATCAGTTTAGCAATAAGACTTGCATAGTGTAAATATGGACTAAGCAGCATTTGAGCTTATGTAAGAAAGAGAAGAAAATAATGAAGAGGGGAGCCATAATATTTTCCTCTCTCGCCCCATGAACTAAAAAGTTGCTCAACTAAAAAAAACTAAAATGGTCGTGTGTGAACCGAAACTAAGGGACTCATTCTCAATATAACATAAAGTTTTTTTGATCTTTTCGAAATTTTTATATTGTTTGTTGGTTAAGCACGTCTAGATGCATTTGGTTTCTGCTGGAGAAAGCTAAAATAAATATTATATGTTGATAGACAAACTCTCACAATTTTATTGAGAAGTACAGTCATAAGCATAATAAACTAAGAAGTATTAAACAAAAAGGTGAAATTAAAAAAAGTTTTGTTTGATTTTTTGTTTTTGCATCTTTACATAATTAGCGCACTTTTGAAAAGTTTGATGTTTCTCGAGTGTTTCTTGTTTCTGTTAGAACATGTGTTCTCTGGGTAATTGGTTTAAATATTCATTTCATTTATTTGTATGCTTGCAAGTGTTTATTTGACGTCGATGATATTTGAAGGGATGTTGAAAATGACGGCGTGAGATCAACGATATGAATATTTTAAAATAAAATTGCAAATAAGTTATTTATAAAGTATTTTTTTTATAAAAAATTCTCCTGCTGGCTTTCAATGAAGTACAATTATGTTCGAAACATTTGCATTTGATAAATTTTCTACAACTTAGCTTGGGAATGATCCTATTTTGTTTTTTATTAATGAGCAGTATTTAGGTTTGCTCTACCGTAACTTTTTGAGAACCAAAAATGATTACACTATGCAACAAATGAAAAATTTTCTTTTTTTCGATAGTACTATCCGAAGGGTAGTAAGACCCTATACCCAGTTTGGCGATTTTTTGACCATTTTTTTTTATGGGGCTCCAAAGATTTCGAAAGCTAGTGCGCCCTCAAAAAATGGTGTCTCCAGTTTTTGACCAACAGCTAATTCAGACTTGGTGTTAGCCCTAAATTATATACGGCAGTAATGTAGCTAAGAGTCTACCGAACAAATCTTGTTAACATCTTATGCCCAAAAAAAATTTTTTTCTTTGTGCACTTTTATGTTGCAAGGAAAAAATTTTTTTCGCTTATTTTAGAATAACTGTCAGGGAGTCCTGATTTTTTGATAACAATATTTGGCAAAGTTGTAGCTACGGTAAAGTGGAACAACTTCTGTGAACCATATCAGTAGGGTGTCTAGGCACCCTAATAGCTCATACAGACCGCTTTTTACCTTAAAATTTTCGTCCAGCTGTGTCTAACTTACCATTGAATTCTATATCATGTGGCATATTTATATACAAAATATCAAAATGAGCGAACCAAAAGGAGAAAAAACTAAATCAATTTCAGCTTGTGATTTCCTTTTTTAACCGACTTCAAAAAAAAAGGAAAATCTTATCAATTCGTCTGTACTTTTTTTATGTTTTTTACTTCATAACTCGTTACCTTTTAGCCCGATTTCAAAAATTCTTTTTTATCTGGTGGGTGTGTCTCCACCCACTAATTTTTTCTTTGACTTTATGACATTTTATATATCCGATTGCTACAAAACTTAGCAAACACATTGGGCACTTGTAACGACACAATCTCAAAGTTGGAAAAATGGGAGGAGCTAAGCCCATTAAAACTTACTATTATATTTCACGTACTACTATTTGATAGATTTTTTCGAAACTTGGCGCACACCTTGAGCTTTTAAAAATACACAATCTTACATTAAAAAAAATGGAGGTACACCCATTAAAATTTAATATTATATTTCATATAAAATGTCTTGAGCTCTAAAAAATGCGGGGCCGCGCCTATGAAAGATTAGTATTAAATTATGTGTACTTCTGCTTATCCGGTTCCCAGGAAACTTGAGTTAAGAGTTAAGGCTCTCAGAGTGACATAATTTTGTGCTTATACAAATGGAACGGGTCTTGCCCACATAAGTTTAATATTATATTTCACGTGCTTCTACCTGACCTTGAGCTCTGAAAGTGATGCTTTGTTGAATTTATACAAGGGGGCGGCACTTATATTTGCCAAATTGGACGTGACCACTCTCCTAAAAATATAAAATTGGTACTTAAAATTCAGAAATAAAATAAACCAAAAATAAACTGACATCAAAAATAAACACTGAAAGTTAAAAAATAATTTAGATTTAGTTAAATAAAACATTTGTATTTGCTAACAAAATGCTATTCAAAGTTGGTGACGATAACAACGCATAAATAAGTATATATGTATGTATGGTGCGAAAACTGAGTTTGTTGCAAAAACCGAGTAAAAAATTTATATGCCTCTTTTCCACTAAAAATTTTATTATAAACCAAATAAAATGTTTATTAAAGCATGGAAGGTTAACTTTTAAAATATATAAATGCATTTGCCACGAACTTCTTTAGTAGTTGCTCGTTTATTTTTTTAATTCTACATACTGTTGATTTATGAATTCTGTATTCATTGCAAATCTTTCAAGTTTCTTAAGAATTTCGCTCTTGCGCTTTATTGTTAGTTTAACAAATTTTGCTACTTCAGGCATTTTCTTTATCCTACTAGAAGAACCGCTCACGACCAAAGAATCTTTTTAACAGAAGCACTATGCAAAAATTATTTGTCATTCCTGGAATAGCGGTATATCAAAATGATTTTTGTACGATAACATAAGATTTCATGCACAAAGGTTTATAGTTTTTAATTTATTTATATATACGAAATGAAAGAATCTTAACTTTCTTTGCAAAGTTGCATTAATTGAGGTCTTGTTTTTTGAAAAGTTGCGTTAACAGAGTCACAAATGTTAAGAATTTGGGTGTTGCGAATATCGAGGTGTTGCGTTTATCGAGGGTTGCGTTAACCGAATCTGCATTGTAAATTGAAAAATATAAAGGGATATAATCGACATGTTAATTTAAAATTTTATTTTACCAGTTTTGTCTACCACTGTTCATGTGTTTAAGTTTCTTTGTAAGGGGGAGTAGTGGAATGAGATGTTATTACTTGCTGTTAAACAAATATTATGTATTAGTTTAAGGATTGGCCGTGTGCGCCTGTCTATTGTATTTATGTATGTATGTATGTATGTACGTACGTTTGTCTACAAGGATGTGAGTTTAAGGATATTCTTTTACTGATTTTTCATTGATACAAGCAATATTCCGTTGTTATTGCTGTTGTTATTGTTATTGTTATTATTATATTTATTTTCTGTAATCGTCAATGAAAAAATTTTACTTATATTGTTGTTACTTTCGTATACGTGATTGTGTTAAGTACATGAATATGATTTTATGAAATATGAAGATGGTATTATTAATTTTTATTGATATGTTTGTAAATGTGTTTAACATTGACAATATTATTAACAGGATTTGACGTAGTTATGAAATGTTTACACTTCACAGTAGAAAGGTTTAAACCAAAATGATCACAAATATATATGGATGCGTTTTATTATGGTAAATATTAAAAAGAAATATAGAAAATCAGAGAGTATGTAATAGTTAAGCATAAAATTAATACAACTTTTGCAATAGACCAAAATAGTCGAAATGTTTTAAATTATAAAATACTAAAGGAACATAGAATATATCAAAAGTAAACGTTTTAAAATAAAGGGTCTATCCCACCTTGTCAATGAAAACGTTCGGTCGACAATGTATATTGAAAATAGCTATAAAATAAAAAAAATTGTTTTTGTTTTCCATATACGTATATGTATATGGAAACAAATTTTATAAAAGAGATAAATTTTGCGACTTTTGACAGTGAATGCATTTAAAATTCGCCCATCGCCATGTTTACCTCAATAGTCTGTAAATACTCTTTATTTTTCTACTTAAATTAATTTACAAGGTTTCTGAAATAATTTAATTCTGCTTAAAACATGATTTTCTATCTAAGCATGCTGTCAATACAAATTTATTTAAAGGATTTAAAAACTACTTTTTTCACACAAAAACCAAAAAAAAAAAAGAAAAATGCAGACACAAAAAAGCAACCATCCAAAAGATTCCACACTGACAACAATAAAAGTTGAATGGCAATATAAAACCAGCAGCCAACAGACTAATAAAGAGCAACAATAACAACAACAACAACATAAGCATGTGTTGTTGTTGTATGTTGCATTGTAATGCCAGAATAAATTTGAATGCGTATGTGGTACAGACTTAAACAAACCTAATCCAATTAACAATTTGACATTTACAAGGTAATTAAAATCAATAAAAATAAAATGCGTAGAGGTAAATAAATTAAAACAGAAACAGAACTGTAAATACCAGCAGATGAGGAAAAATTATAAAATAATATCCTTTCAAAAGCTGTAAATAAATAAACGTATGTGTTCATACACATCTACTTACCAAAGGTGTATAGAATGCCGAACTGTCGACGCCAATACTGGGATAAGGATTTTGTTCTGTCGAGGGATACGCAGCGCCATAAACACCTACACCTCCGGCCGGCATGCGCGAATAATTGGATAAAGCTAAACGTGCCGAGTCGTATTGGCAAGAGCACACGGTCTGACCAGAAACTGGATCTGTCATAATGGGGCGACCGTTCTCACAACAGCCGCCTCCTGAATGATTCGAAGCTGAACTGCCAACTGCTGCCGCCGCGGCTGCTGCAGCTAAGACAGAAGAAGCCGCTGATGCTGCTGCGCCTTCTGGGCCATTAGCCAATGCAGTGGCAAGCGTTGCATTTGTTGTACTGGCATTTGGTGCTGCAGCACTACCAGCATTGTGTGTTGATGTCTGTGACATTGCACCTGGACTTAAGGGACCATTTGTTGTGCCGCCACCGCTTGATGAGACGGATGATGATGATGACGCCGATGAGTTGCCAGATGGACTGAGAGAGTTTTCATTTGAGCCCGATAAGGGAGATGGAGCGTTGTGTGACGACAGTAGAGCGGCTGATGTTTGACTTGCATTACCGCCAAGTAACTGAAAAATGAAAAGAAAAAATTAATGTGACTGAGTTTCGAGACCAAGCAAAAAGCAAAAGGAAAAATATAAAATATAAAATAACAAACGTGGTACAATGTGTATGTGGTTATAGGCGCAACGAAAAAAAAACTAAATTTAATATAAGTCGGAATTCTTCAAACAGGTATCTTTTTTGCCTTATTTTTGTCTGCTTGTTCTTGGACGTAAGAATTTTTTTTGTGCTTCATGACTTAACTTGGTCAAGTACTACTTAGTTGTTGTACTCGTATAGTGTACATTTACCTTTGCAATAAAAATTCATGAACTGCAATAATTTGCAACGTGCTTCAGTTCGTTGCAGTAATACACCATTTCGATTTTTTTTACTTTTAACATACAATTTAGCAAATGGTTCGTTATTGTAAAAAAAAATTGTCAATTAAACCTGTCACTAAAGATAAACTGAATCAATAGGAAGGAGTACAGTATACTGTTATGAAAGAAATAAGCCATATTTTTTTTAAATAAATTCTCTAAAGCATTTTTTTTGTCATTAAATAACAACACCACTCATTTATCTGATGTACATTAGTGTCCATTTGTATCAGTTGTTGTAGTAAAGTTCAAGTGATGAAGGCATAGGCACTGGCCACTGAACTAAACCGGCTTCAGCGCGACATCAGAGTGCCCTCCATCTTTGGCATTGTGTAGCAGAACCATCCGTAAAGTAAAATAAAATAAAATGGCTACTAAGCACAGCTTCGAAAAATTTAATACGCCTCATTGACATCAGAGGCGCCTGCAACACTGAATTATTAAAAAATATAATATCTCTTCCTTCTCTACCACTATCCCTTTCCAAAAGAAGGTAACACCTAGTAATAGTAGTCGGCATTCATTGCCTGAGTGCTACTTCTCCTTTATAAAAAATTTACTTAATTTATATAATTTTTTTTTTGTAAACAAATTGGCTTTATTAAACATATCGATGGAGCATTTGCTGCAATAGAAACATAACTCAAAAAACGTGATTTTTGATTTAGTTATGTAGAATTAATCGTCATATAAAATTTGTTTAAAAATTGCATGCAAATATCGTGCCGTCACCAGCAAAAAGACTTATTCGAAATTAACTTTTTTTTTCAAAATGGATGAATTGCAAGCGTAAGTAATCAATTTTCGTAAAAAAAAGTAAATAAATAATATTACACATACAAGTATAACAATAAATATATAAATAATAATATAATAATATTTTATTCTGGGTCCTTATTAATAGGAAAGACGAATAAGTGATATCCGTCTGTCCGTCTGTCTGTATGTAAAATCGGTTTTCCGAAAATCCTGAATTGTAATGTTAATAACATACAAGTTCGAACGAATTTTCTTTCGTTTCGAAATACAGAGTAGACCCCCTGGTGTGTCAGAAATGGTCCGAAATAGTTCGATATTGAAAATTAATAAGATCAAAAAGATGGTTCCAAAGCTGGAAAGCTTAAATTTATTTTTTTTTGCTTAACCATAAAAACTAGCAAAATTTTCAAATTGAATGAAGACTTAATCTCGTCATTTCAAGTAACCTACTTAAATTAATTTTTTGATAGTTTTACAAGATATAGATTGGTATAGAAAATCAGAAAAATCTGAAAGAATGATTGTAGGATGGGAAAATTTCGACTTTTTGTGGCATATAGAAGTTAGTGGGTCTCATTTATTTTTTTTCTTTTGCTTTATAAATTAAATATCTTTTATGTTTTTGAGAAAAGTAGTATGATGTAAAAAATTAGAAAAATTAAAAACACAGCTCCAGAGCTGGAAAATTAAATTTTTTTTATGGTATATTAAAGTAACTTAATAAAACATATTCTTACATTCTTATTTTTTGTTTTGTTTGTTAACTAAGCATATTTTATATTTTGAAAAGAAATAAATGTGTATTAAAAATCCGAAAAATCAAACATATGGTTGCAGGGATGGAATTCTAATTTTTTTTTTGTAAAAAAAGTAACTAAATAAAGATATTTTAGGAAGATCTCAAGAGTTTTTCTTATATTTATTGAACTGTGATATGAAAATCTAATTTAGGAATGGGCGCTCATTAGTCTTACGAAGTTTTGTGATAATAAGCATATTATATCTGTGGCAAAAAAAGAAAAATATAAGATGCTTTTGAGTTAACGGCACTCCTGCAGTCTCCATATTTGAAAGTACCCCTGGGCAAAATTTCATTTATTTTGTGCGCTTTTTCAGGAAGTTATAGTTAATCTCAGACGGAACTATAGCTTATTTAAGCTTATATTTTGATATTATTTCAATTTGAATTTGAAAGGAAGTAAATTTCTGAAAATCGACTTGAAAGTTTAAAACTGCTCTCCTGCAAAACAAAAAAATATGACTTAAGCACTTTTTCCTTATTGCCACAGATATATATATATATATATATATATATATGTATATGTTTCCGTCGTTCCTATAAGGAGCATAGGGCCTCCGATTCATATTATGCTCTCAGCATAATTATGTTTCAATTCGATGGTCATACGTTGACAGCTTGCCAAGAGTTCTTATTAATTTTTAGTAAACGGAGATAACATAAAATATATCGCTAAAGAACACTCATTTCAGTCAGTTGCTTTCCCAGAACCTGTTCCTTTCTGCCGAACATAATCTATAAATTCTTTAGTAATAAATAGTCTAAATAATATCACGATCTGAGTGAACGTGCGACATTGGCAATGGGATGTTTGAATTGAGACACTTGACAGTATTTTAATACTTAGTCTTATTAAATACCTGCAAATATGATATAAGTTAGTTTAGTTGGCATTAAATGTTAAATGTTTTAAAAGACAAATTTGTTTTAGTATCATTTATGGATATTTATTTAATTAATTTTTCGGTGTCGTTATCAATATGGTAAAGGCTGACTTTAGATGTGAGTAAATAAATTGCCATTAGAAAGTACTGATCTCTAGTATAAAACGAAATAGTAAAAACGTTGACGATAAACATGTCGTGAGAAAAAAGCGAGTGTGATAAGGGAGGCGTAAACTTTGTTTTTGTTTTCAGATGGAAACAGTGTAATTTAAGAAAACGGTTTCTCTAAAGCAATTTTATTTTGGTAATTTTTTATTACCTAAATCAACCAACCCTCACTTTTTATACAGACATGCATGCACTCATACATGTACATATATAAGTTTGCAAGTGCACGTATGGGAGCATGTGTATGTGTGTGTGTGTGTTGAGGTGTACTGGTATATATTTTCAAAAAGTCATTGAAGCAGATTAAGACGATAACTCCAAATGTCAAAATATTTTATTGGCTTGGCGCAATTTGCGATCCGTTCCATCTATTTTCACTTCATTAATTTTCAATTTATCACTCGTTCAGATTTCAGATTGTGAACTTTTTGTCTGTAGACTTCAGTTTTTGTTTTTTTTTGTTTTTTGAGCTGATTTTGCCTTAAAAATAAAACTACAGACGGACCAAACAGACTTATGAGTACGAGAGAACAGTTTATATGGAATCAACAGTTTTAAACTGCCAAAGGTTTTTAGCTTCATTGCTGTGTTTGTCTTCATATTTGTCTACCGCTTTATATATTTATGTACGAGTATGTTGGAGTTTAAATATCTGATATTTTTACTTGGAAAAAGGGTATAGTTTTAAAGAAACAAACATACACACAGCAAAAGCCAAACCCCACTGAAAAAAGGTCAAATTGTTTATAAGGTACGCATGCGCTCATAAACCGACAACCGCAACGAATCTCTTCAAGTTGTGTTTCTTTATTTCGAACAGCTTAGAAAAGGAAAATTGTTTGAAGCTTGAAAGCAGTGTTGTCAGATTAGGGGATTTATCCCCAAATCGAGGATTTTTTTTTGCAAATGGGGATACAAATTTTGGTTTGGAGATTGAGGAATTCATTAGGGATAATTTTATGTTTTGGGGATTTTATGAGGACTTGTATTTTACTTAATACTTTTTATTTATTTCGTAGATTATTTTAAATTCAATACATTTTCCAATTTTTATTTCATAAATAGTATAAAATGTTATCAAAAACGCTTCAATAAAAAAGTGTTACTGGTAAAAATGAACTCGTTTTTAACATTCGTTGTTGGCAAGACTTAAACAAGGTTTATTACAAGACATATCGACAGGTACTCGCATTGGTGAGATTGCTCAAGCTAATGTATGTAACTTCCAAGTTATTTGACAATTAGTTCTTTAAAATTTTATATATTTGTAACAATTCAAACATCTTTTGGGTAAAAGATTACTCATATCAAGATGCCGTTGAATCACGGCCGTCTAAAGAACTGTAACGATTTAAAATGTACTTTGTGCGTCAAGGAGCAACGCTTGCGTTGAACGAGTTTTTTCGGCAAGGAACTCAATAAAAACTAAAATTAGAAACAAAATTCAGTGCGAATTGCTCGAATCTCTGTTAAGAATTAATATACATATGCATATTTAAATATAAGCCACGTGTACAAATAATATGAACCACAGTGCAAATAAAATATTAATAAGAAAATAATTAAATAAATTAAAATAGTATTATTTTCAGTAGGGATTTTGGGGATAGTACAAATTACTTTTTAGGGAATTTTGGGGATCAAAAAGAAAGAAATCTTGGAACCCTGCTTGAAAGTAAACATTGTGTCTGAAGAAGAGACTTTTATTATTTTTAACTTTAGTTGAATAGAAATGTCCAAGAGGTGTTTTTAATGGAATGTGTGTCAGTGGCCTAAAGACAGACTACTATTTACTACTTATTTGCGACTCCCAAAATTTTGAATTTCTAAGACTGACAGTATGTGTACAAAGAACGAAAATGGCATAAGAGCGTTTTTGGTTTATTTCACCGAAAAAAAAATTCTTTACTTTGAAAATTTCAAAAATCGATGATACACGTGTATTTTTATTTTTTAACCGACTTCAAAAAAAATAAAATAAAAATGAGGTTATCAATTTGTCTCTATTTTTTTTTGACAGTGTTACTTCATAACTCTATTCATATTAGACCGATTGTAAAAATGCTTTTATTGTCTGAGAGGGTATGGCTTCCCATACGTCCCATTTTGAAAAAATTGGGCGCAGACACGCCCAAATTTTTTTATTTGATTTCATGTTATTCTACTTATTTGATTGCTGCGAAACCTGGTAAACGCCTTTGGTTCTTGTAATTACACAATTTTAAATTTGAAAAAATGGGTGGAGCTACGCCCATTAAAATTCATTATTATATTTCACGTGGTTCTACATAAGCGATTTTTAGGAAACTTACCACACACCTTCAGCTCAAAAATAGACACAATGTTCCATTTGAAAAATTGGGCGGAGTCACGCCCGTTAAAATTTTATATTTTATTTTAAGTGGTTCTACTGTAACGATTTTTTACAAAACTGAACACACACACCCTGAGCTCGAAAACACACAAAATCTTGCATTTCAAAAATATGCGTAGGCACGCCCATTAAAATTTAATTTTATGTCCCATAAAATTTTTTTCGAAAATGTTCTATGAGATCTTTACATGAAGTCGGTTTCTTTTGGCTGTTTTGGCTATTTAGGATGATAATCAGTTGCAAACATTTTTAATATATGTATCTTTATTTTTCATGTGTTTCAGTTGCTTAACAGTCTTGACTTCCGAGTGTAGGGTACTAACGTCCAGTGCTATTACATACAAAAAAATTATACCACACAATTCTCTAAAAACGCCTTTTAAACATACTCAAAACCTGTGACGTATCGCAAATAACAATGGCATAATGGCTTTTTTTCTACCTTGCGGCGTTGCGTTAGTTTGAAGACGCCAAATAGAATAAGTGTGACTGTGTGGCAGGTGGCTTTATGCTTTTGGTGTCTAATACAATTGCGATCTCAAATAATTGCTAACTACTTATGACTCTGTAAAGCTCGCAGTGAGTCAAAGGCAATGGATACATGAATCCACCGATTCGATTTTTTTTTGCAACAGTTTTGATGCTTCAATGACCTCTGGTAGATTTTTGTTTACTCTAAATGCAAGTTGTTGCTTCATCGTATATTTGGATTTTAGTTTCATCAATATTACCTCGTTTAATTGGAATGATGTGAAAAGTATTTTCACCAATGGCCGACAGTAGTGTTTTTAGAAGCGCGTTAGAATTTTTTCTCTCAGATAGATAGGTGGTGGCTTAAAAGACTTTTGCGATGATGCAGCGGGCTTGTCGTTATTGTCTTGCAAAATTTTAAAACGGTTTTGACGATTAGTAGATGCTGCGCTGTTATCCCTGGACATCTTTGAAGCAGATGAAATTTTAGAAGAATTTGGGCTTCGCCCACGCTTTACCACGGTTATATGTATACATATCTGTCCATTCCGACTTGGACCTTGGGTTTTGAGCCACTGTTATCTGTAGTGATAACTTGGTTAAGTGATGTACACGAGCCCGAAGGGGATGATATCGCTGACTTATATGAAGAAGTACTAGGCAACGGTAGTGTTAATAAATCACTAGTTGGCATTGGACAAAGCGAAGTTATTTTCATTGTTTTCATTAAGAGCTTCAGAACTCACAGTAAAATAGTAATTTCTGCCGTTAGAACTCACTTCACAATTTTTTGTATTTGAGGCACTCGTGTAGAGTATTCGTCAATGTGACTCTGTTTGTGTTTTTTTTTGTTGCTGCTATTTTTTGCTGTGTAAAAAAATATTATTAAAGTAAATAAAGCTTATTTATCAAAGTCAATATGTATTACGAATATTTTTTAGTATGATTTTTGTTTTTTGTTTCGTATGTACGAGTATGTAAGAAAGATATCGCTATGACGTCTATTCACTGTGAAGGTTCAACAAGAACTGATGACGCTTTACATTGAAATTCAAATATTGTTTTTAAAAAAATTAACGACTATAATAAAAATTAAATTTAGTGTTAAAAATTTTAAAGCTTTTTTGCATGATTTTATTAAAAAATCTTTAATCCTGTAACAGTTTAAATTTTTTTTTCTGCTCAACAAGCCCTAAACTAATTTTAAGCAAATTGCCGAAAATAAAAACAAAAATAAAAGAGTTTTCAAATAAACTTAAACTGAACTTAAATTAAAAGCTTATTAAAGTATATGGAGGCCATTTAAACATAAATAACTAAAACGCACTTTAATTTCCTTAATATTTTTTCGTTTTGCTGCTATAAAAATAAACTCCAATGGCAAACTTTTCATTGATCATTAAGCAAAATGCAGAAATAAATGTGAATGTTTGCATGTATGTGTAAGTGTGTGGCTATCCGTTTGTCCCTCTTATAATGTTGAATAAACTGACAAAGTCGTGCCATTTAAAGAAGATCTTAAGGCCACGATTAAAACGTAAAAAAAAGCACACACAGGAAAAATATACGCAAATATGCAAATTATACAGTGATGACATTTAAAATCCATAAGAGTTTTTTTATACTTTTGCTTATATACACGCACACACACATATGTATGTAGGTATGTATGTATGTATGTATACGAACGTATTTTCAAATGTATTAAACACACCACGTACAAATAAAAAAAAGCAACAGCAACAATAATAATGCACATATCAAATTACACACTCTTAAATGATGGCTTAAACAGATTTAGCCAACAAAAAAAAAAAAAAAAAAAAAAGACTAAAAAACAAAAAAGCAACAAACGACAAGCTGCAAAAATAATAAAGAAGAGGCAAAAAAAAAACTAAAACTCTAAAGTTTATGACCAGCCAGAGCCAATATCTTCGGCTTAAAAGTTTTACACAAGACAGGAAGTCAATGTTTCTGGTTGCTGTTTTATTTTTCCATTCGTACTCATATTCACTTATTTAACAGGCTTACGAGTAGAACATCTCTTCGTGTTCTCAGCTTTCTTGCAAATTGTTAAGATTTATATAAATCTAATCTTTAATTACCTTTGTATGGTCATAAAAAGCTAAATGATTCCCAGCACAAAATTATCTTAAATAACAAACAATTGGGACTTTGTTTTTTATTTATTTTTATTTCTTTTTGTTAACTTCACTAACTCTATTCATTAAGCCAGTTAACCAAACAGGCCATAACAATAATTTTTCATATCATTATTGAGTGCACAAACAGGGTATTTAACAGAGATTTCAAAAGGAGTCCATTTAAGTAACTCCACCTTTGCAGTTCGTTCTGTGTGTGTTTAAAAAAGTGTTATGGCTGTTTGAAAATTGGTTTCCTTCAGATTTTTTTAATAAAAAAAAAAATACCGAAAAAAGTATTAAAAGGCACGAGTCACTCACTATACACGGACCGGAAAAAATGAAATAAAATAAATAAAAGCCCATGCATTTATGTGTGTCCCCCCCTTCAAATGAAGCCTTGAAAAAGTAATGCAGTTTTACACAAGTACCATTAAGCCAAAAAAAAAAAAAAAAAAAAACCAGAAATATATTTGAATACGAAAGTGTATTACGATTGTGTTTGTGCCAAACGTTTAAATGTGAAATATTAACTTTAAGTTGCGTGCTGATAATAAGCAGCAGTAGTCGTTCTGATATCACGAGCAGTAGCGGGAAAAAAGGCTTTGTGCCATTTACAACAAGAAGCTTTCTGGACGGGTTTGTGCAGCTGTTATTAGAGCTGTGACCTGAAAGTTGTTGAATAGTCTGAAAATTATGAGTGCATAGATTTGGTGACTTATTTACACTGGGCTCCAAAAGTGAGATTCATGATGAGAGGGATGAGATGAAAGTTTTCCGTTTAGCTCGAAAGAGCTATATAGCAAGCATTACATTGAAGAGCTTAGCAGTTTTGCATGTGACAATAAATAATTAATCAATCTGTCTGTTGCTTGGTTGATTTACTTGTCTGCCCCGCCTCACGCATTTAATTCCAGTAGCATCTAGATGATTCCTATTGGAAAGACCACGCCATTCGCTGGTGTCAACCTATGTAGAACCCTATCCAAATTCTCGGATACAATGATTGGTACTAGATCCCAACCGTTGCACAGTGGGGCCAAAGGCCCACTTTTTCTGGGATCAATTTATATCTACCTAAATTGTATATGGGTGGCTCTTAAATCAAACTGCATGTTTTAAAAAAATCCTGGCGATATTGGATAGGGGAAACGGGTACCCCCCTTAGAAAATAATTATTATTTTTCCTATATCTTCCGAACAACAACAGCGAGGCTCACTAAGTTGTGGATGTGGATAAGTATTAAAGCAAGCTGCATGTATGGAGTATAGAAGAGGGTGGGACGGGTACCCACCATATACGTGTGTATATTGGGCACAGGCGTCAGAAAAATGTTTGTATGATATAATATTTTCTCCGGCAGAGATTTGAACATGGAACTCATCGCGTGGTAGATAAGGCTCTTACCGCTGCGGCCACAACTACCTCAAATATCATTTAAATACACACTAAATATATACCAACATTAATGAAAATTTAATTCAACATAAATTAATTGATCTAATTAATTCAACATTTTTTAATTTATTTGAAAACTTATAACTAAATTATACATCTTCTATATATAATAATCACAGTGATTCTGGAACTATAACACATGTGGAGCTGAAATTTTCAACAAAGGTTCGGGTCAATACCGGGTAGGTTTTCGTTTTGTTTTTGACCCAGCAACTGACCACTGTATGGAGTAATTTGTAGTTTAAAAAAAAATAATTGAAGGTAAGACAACTTTTGCCGGGCTCATCTAGTAAATATAAATAAATATATGTTTAATTAAAAAAAATTTGTCTACAGGATTCGAACCTGCGACTTCAAGGGTAGCACACTGCCTATTAGCCAGTAGCAGGAAGTTTTCTTCATTGTAGTTACGAAAATATTTCATTAAAGTTTCAACGAAACTATAATTTCTACAACTATAGATTAATTGCAATTGTTGTTTGATACTTTGATCTTCTTTTATGTCACCTAATCAATTTAAGATATTTTTTGAATGAATTCTTCATAAGAACGTGTATTTAAGTTTTTCATTGCCCGATTAAAAATATTTCGTAACATTAATGATACTAAAAAATTTAAAATATTAAGCATTAGAAAGGTTTCATTCCATTAATGAAATTTGCATCAATATAATATAATGTTTCATTTTATTAATGAAATTTTTCATTGTATTAATGAGAGGGGTTCAACGTAATGATTTCATTTCCGTTACAAAGTGTTTTCCTTTCAGTGTGGCCGCTTCCTTTACAGCCAATATTTCAGCCTGAAATAGAATGGTTTCGTTAGTCCCCTTTCGTTAGTCAGGTTTGACTCGTCAAGTCTTGAATTTTTAGGAGAGAGAGTAGAAGAGAATTGAAGAAGCAAACTTGACGGTGTGTATGAACACGAATGCAGGTTTAAAAGAAAATTTATCAAAAACTGATCAGGTAAACCTGGAGTGTGTGAAAGAGGACTTAGGGATCATTATGTTTCAAGATAGTCTGAGCAGAGTTCAGAGAAGACAACGCATACAATTCTCGATCCGTCAGTGTATAATCTGACGTTGTATTCTCTTACTATTTTGCCTCCCTGCCATTTACATCTGCTGCCTAATCGGGACTTTGGTAAGGTGTTTAAATCAAAGTCCATATGATGCAGAAAATTCTTTTAGAAATTGTACAAATCTCTTTAATAAGAGTGCCCTAAGTTTTTCCCCTTTATATTTTCCTTAAGAAATGGCGTAAGCATTGAAACAAGTTTCATCGTATGCCTGTAGATATAAATATACTTTCATTGTTTGCTGCTGTTGTTGTCATCATTGTAACCGTTCTATCTAAATTGCTGTTGTCTTGTTGCAACAATAAACATAAAATATTCTTAATGCCACTTGTTGAGTGTGTTCGCATTCATTCATTCATTCACCGATTCCATTTACCAATATTAGTTTTATTATCATTGATTGTGTCTCCCCCTTTTTGTTTTATTGTAATGTTATTTGTTCTGCTGTTATCTCTTCCTTTTGAGGGATCTTTTTTTTAACTTAGAGCACTACAAATCATAAATGTTGGCTTAGTTTACTTTGTGGTTCCTGTTTGGTTTTTCCTTTGCAATTGATCCCTCTCTTGCCAGCTGTCTCACTCTGATGCCAGATTATGTTTTAATTCCTGTTATTGAGAGGTGTTGATTCTGCCACTCCTTTATCAAGACACCACCATTATTATTTAATGTATTTATTTTTGATTATACGCTTTTTAAAAGTTGCTAAATTGTTATGCTTGTTGTTGGTGGATTTTTTGTTTATTATTATTATGGAATATTATTGAAAATTGAGGGTATTTGTTGCATGAAATTTCAATAATTGTATTCAGATTTTATATAAATTGCTACGGTTGTCATGTGTTGTTTTTCTTTTTTGTTTCATTTTGAATTTTTATTACCAATAACAAGCATGGAAATTTTATTTTATGTGCGTGTCTTGTTAGTAAGCTACCATATAATAATAGATATTGAATATCTGTATAAATATACATAAATAGTTGATCAAAAAAGGTTGTTTAAGGAGTGGGGAAAGCCTGGCATAAAGTTTTAACTGAAAGGCCGCAAAAAAAATAAATAAAAATATGTAGCAGAATATTGTTTAACAAAGGCAAGACTTTAGCCTAAACTATAAATATAATGCAAATAGGAATAAAGCTAAAGCTTTTGAGAAGATAGTTGCTTAATATTTCCTGTTAAGCTGTTAACTTCCTTTGCAGCTTTCAGCAAAAGTTATATAAATAATTACGCGTAAATATTATAAACTCTACCCACATTTGTATGCATCAACATGCTGACGAAAATTGAAAAGAAATTGCATTTTTTTTAAGTTATTTTTTGTTTCTTCTCAGAAAATCTGTTTTAACTTGACAGATTTCAAAACTGTATTGCCATTCAGCTGTTTGTTGATTCATAATGTGCAAATTATTAATTATAAATATTTGTGCAAATTCAATAAACACCCAAACAACTGTGGTGAATACCAATTTTGAATGGAAGTTGGTACAAAAATAAAGCTTCTGAAAAAAAAACATATTTCAACATCCCAAGCGTATATTTCACGCATTGCATAGTAAGCGAAATATTTAACATTCTCGCATACATACAACTTGAAATGGCAAGAGATTCTCAAGCATCAAGAAGCATATAGAGATATTTAAGCCAGAGCTGGTAATCATGATCGCTCCCATTCAGTAGCCTGGCCTTTAAGGGCGGTAGATTTGAAATCAAATTTAAATTGAGCAATTTCCCTTATGTTTTAACATTTGCCCAACTGACTCACTTTATTTACTTAATTTCGACGAAATCAACATGGATAATGCTTTTTGCATTAAAAACACTACTTTTTTTTCCAACTGTGGAGACATTTACAACCATGAGAAGCAAAAATAAATTTAAAGCGTCCGTCCGTTCGTCCACCTGGTTAGAAATAAAATATTTTAAATTTAATGTGACATTAATTAAAAATTATTTATGTGATAACAATTTGCATAAATTTTAAACAGGAATAATTTCTTCTTAATCAGGCTTAAGTTCAGTATTTTCAATTCTTATAGAATGAAATATTTTTTATTGTGACTTCCTAACGGAGAGAAGAAAAATTAAACCAGACTTTTTTTCATCAGCACTAGACCACCCAAAAAATGTATGGCATGCCAAAAGTATTTATTTTATTCGCTCCTCCGACAGTTACTGATAGACTGGCCATAAAAAATCACATGCGTGTAAAAATTGCACTAATAGCGTGCAAACCGGTCATGCGCATTGCACTTTTCACCCACAAAATAACCTATATTGCCCTTAAAACCTTATGGCGTCATAACTTTTAAATGCGGCGTTTTTTGGAAAAACTTTGTAAGAATAAATAGCACAACATCTTTTGTGTACAAAATTTTGACTTAACTATGGTCTATCATGGTCCTTTAATGGCATGAAACTAAGTTTTTTGGAAAGTTTTTTTTTCAACGACTCTCGCTAAAAATTGGATAGCGATATTTATTATAATTCGTTTTCATTGTTTTATAAGGTAAGATCTACATATATATTATATAGCCGCATCATATTTGTACCAAATATCTATCATTTAATAATATAAGGATCGTTGAATATATCTCAACAAAACTAGACACAAATACATATAAACGATAGAGGAAACTATATTTTTTTGGTAGAAAAAAATATTATTTATTAAAAATTAACTACATATTAAAATTAACAAAAATTATCAATCGAATCTTTGAATTATACAACCCTGATATACATAAGTTACAAACAGACATTATGACAACAACGCAAAATGTATGATGCTGCATGTGTTTTCTTTTTCATTTTAAACAAGGCCAGACGCCAGAGCCACCAATAAATGATGCAAGTTTGTTGAGCTGTTGTTAAATTTTTTGTTCACGAGCAACATTTTCCTTATTAAAAAATCCTTTTGCACAGTGAAATGACGCCAACTCTATAAAAATCACATGCACTCACATACACAAACAATAATTTCGCTAAGACAAGCCTAAGAAAAACGCACTCACACTCGCTCGCATGTTTAGACTAAAAACTACTTTTGGCCATACGAGTATAAGAACAAATAATGGACAGACAACCTTTGACAAAGAAATAAAAGCAAGGAAGCCAAGAAATGGCACAGCAAAATGTCTACAAACGAACAAACAAACAAACAAACAAAACGAAACGAAACATACCAAACAAAACTAATAATATTTTCATGCACACATTCCATAATTGATTTATGAATTTTTAATGCAAAACTTTGTAATTTTTTCCACCAACATTATTATTGAGTCAGTCGGCTGCTGGATGAATGTCTGGCAGAACCGAGAGAAAAAAGTCTGCCTCCTGCACCAGAACGAGGCATCTTACAAACGTGCAGTACATTTCTGAACAAACAAAACAATGATCAATACACAACAATTATAAGCAATGACATGTATGGGCAACGCAAAAATAAAAAAAATAAACAAGAAATCCTTAAATAAAAACTCCACCAGCGACTACTGTTGCTTCAGACTGAAATAATGTTGCTTCTTCTGCTGCACCAGCTACACACCAGACTTGTTTGCCAATATCGAGCAACAGCCACATGAGCCAGTGGAAAGCTCTGTGCAGTTATCAACAAGCTCAATGTGAGAATATGTGTGTTATTCATAATAATACTGCCACTTTCATACTACTGTTCTGTTGCTTTTTGTTTTCTTTATATTTTTTGAGGATTTCGGCAAGAATTTTTACGCATGCAAAAACAACTGAAAGAAAATTGGGACTTGAATAGTTTTTGTGCACAAGAAACCTATTCAGAAATTTTATTTGGTGGGTTTTTATTGAATTTTTATTATGATTGCAGTATTTTCGATTATATTTGTTTCTTTTTTTTTTGCTATTGCAAGACTCTCCTTAAAGTGGTTTAATATTTATGTCATTAAAATTTTAATTCAATAAAAGGAACGTCATCAGTCGTTTTCAGCAGCAAAAAAATAACGAGTAAAAAGGATCAACCAACACACATTTCTTTGACGGTATTTTATAAAAATACAACAAAAAATCGGCAACTACACATTGTAGGCTTCAGCTATTGTTTTCTTAAGGGTGACCAGTTCAAGAAAATCAAGTTTTTGTCACAATTCAAAAATTTAAAGTCATGTGAATCTATTTTAAAACTCTTTAAGATGATGTCGGCATGGATGTATGTGTGTGTGTGTGTGTGTGAGAGAGTGTATGGATCTATACCTGTCATAACTTGAGACCCATCGGGAACAAGTAGTAATTGAAAAAATTAAAAAACCCGACTGCGACCAACTTTGAACCATTCAATATCCTAAACGGTCCTTCGCAATGAAAAATCATAAGAGAAACCTAAATATGATTTTAAAATACCTGTCGAATGATACTCATTTTGATATAGTTCGCTAACCTTTTATTTGTTTCGTATTTACAAAATGGCCGCTATATCGAATTTTTACTACAATCGTGTGTTTAGTGACACTCTCAGGATGAAGACAAATCGATTCGCGTTCGGTTTATATAGTGCCGAAAAGGAACACACATACATACATACATAGGCGGATAAACACAAGACCTTTCTTTGCGCCGCGCAGTCGGGTAAAAAGAAGGAGTGCAGATGCCTGATAGAAGGCTGCTGTATCTTGGAAGCCGTAAGAGGCGAACTCTGGAAATTTTCAAAAACGCTAAAACTAAAAAATCCCAAAGTTGTAAAATCACCAAACCGAAAAAAAATCGCCAAGTGCCGGGAAGAATCGCCAAAACGAAGAAATCGCCAAAATAAAGAAATCTCTAATCTGAAACCGAAAAAATCGCCAAAATTCAAAAATCGCCGAATTAAAAAAAAACTAAAAAAATCGCCAAACACTGAAAAAATCGCAAAAAATTTCTAAAACTAAAATAAATCGCCAAAACAGAAAAAATCTCCAAAATGTCAAAATCGCCAAAAACAGAAAAAAATCGCCAAAACAAAAAAGTGCCCAACCTAAAAAAACTAAAACTGAAATAAAACCGAAAAAGTCGCCAAAATGAAAAAAACGCCAGAACTAGAAAAAGCGCCAAAACTAAAAAATCGCTTTAACTAAAATAATTCGCCGAAACTTAAAAAAAGCGCCAAAAAAGCCAAAACTAAAAAACGCCAAAACTAAAAAAACTAAAAAAGGCGAAAAAAATCCCAAAAACCAAATAAACGCCAAAGTTCGTATAGCATTACATATCCAGTGTCCGTACGGAACCCTTCGTGCTCGAGTCAAAGTCGCGCTTTAATGAATTTATTTTTTACACATGTACCAATCACTGTTGGGATTTGTGGTACAATTTGTACCAAATTTGGTACAATCGCATTTGCATTGGTACACTGCTACACTTTATACTTCATTGGTAAAATTTGAAACAAGTTGTACTTTGAAATACAGTAATAATAATTTCTCCGAACATAGTTGCCCAACACTAATAAGTACCAAAATTTTCAACATTGGTAGTTATGCTGATACTTTTCATGTGTTTTGGTAGGACTTGTTCCAGTTCTTTAAGCCTAGATACCACTATCGGCACAATGTGCCGATTTTCGTATACTCTCTGAAATAAAGTTGTAAGTATTAAGCTAAATTGGCCGTATTTTTCAACTGATTGAAAAATATTATACTGCATTGGTAATAGAACCATATAGACTTATTCCGGAATGAATTGAAAAATAAGGCAATTTGGGTTTATTACTTATGATTTTGTTTTTTGGTACATTGTGCCGATAGTGGAATCCCGGCTTTATCAGACTTTGTATGTATACTTACATATATGTATGAAAAACTGTTGTGTTCGATAGTATTAGTAGTTTTCTTTACGTTATTGTTTTCAATAAATGAAAAATTTTTATGAATTCTTACCGTGTACGCTTGTTTAGAAGATGGCTACATTTTGGTACAATTGATGTTAATTTGGTATAATTTTACCATTTTTATGGTACAATTTAAGAAAAACCATACCCCGACACGTACCAATTCTAGTTCTAATTCACTGAGCTCAGGTTTTCTCTAAACAATGCACGTGAGAATTGCTCTTGCAAGAGTTACCAATTTTTCGTATAATTTCTACGTAAATTGAGAAGTGTGGAGTTGTTTGGCAATGATTGTTTGAAATATTACATGTACCTAGAGTAGGTGTCCTCCCCGAAACACGGTACACAGGAATCGCGCTTCATATTACGTACAAATTACAGGTTGATTTGATAACTTTTAGGATAGCGCAAGGTGTTTTGAAAATGCCTGACCTAGTGGGTGGCATTTGAGGGCGCTACTAAGTTCAAAACAAGCCACTTTGCGATAGGTATACATGCTCTTAGGTTATCTTGTTTTCCAAAATACATTTTGCCATATTTGTAATTCGAATAACAGAGCACAAGTTCTGATTTCAACAGAGATAAAGGAGACAGTTTTCCATCTTTAAAAATAATTGCCTTACATAGAATTTTATACGCTTCAAACATAAGTGGAAATTAAACAACGAAGGATTATGTAGGCCCTCGTTGGTCCATTAACGTTCACTGCATCTGCTCTCGGTGTAGTATATGGGCATTTCAACAGAAAAGTTCACCTTTTGCTACGTTACGTCACCAAGCAATTATGCTTGTTCGAATTTTTCCTTTCTTTTACTAAATGTAGACATGATTACGCTCTACACCAACATGTAAAAAAGTATTTCAAATATAAGTTTTCTTAAAAAAAAACAGCTTACATTAGCAAGCAAAGTCGCGTGACAAAAGGTGGACTTTTCTGTGGAAATGCCCATATATGACTGTTGTTTGCTTTCAGCAGGCAGCTATAAAAACCAATCAACCATTTCACGAACATATTGCTGCTGCTCAAAATAATTATTAAAGCAATTCTCAGATTTTCTCTGCTAAACATCTGGTCACCTTATTATATGTATGTATGTATATTGCATATGATCTCTTGTTGTTGTTGAAAACCATAAAAAAAAGAAAACTGCAAAAACTCCAAAAACGCCAAACAACAATACTTTAATAAAATGCCTTTTACTCTTTCTTTTGTTTTTGCGCGCGCGATTTCGTGATCTGCAACATAAATCATAAAATTAATAACCGTAAAGTGACAGCTTCAGGAGTTTTTACTTATGCGTTCTTATTATCGTAGTTTTATTGCTGCAGCAGTTGTTTTAGGTTGCCAGCAACACACACACACAAACACACACACTATGAGGGCAATTATTATTGCATGTAAAACAATAACCATACCAACAAAAACAACAACAACAACAGCAGCAACAGCAACATCTCAGCAATTGCAATTCTTTAGAGAGCGGGCGAGTTGAAAATCACAATGTTTTGATAAACTGATAAAGAGAAAAATTAAAGAAGCCAAGATCTCACAGCAAAAACTGCAATAACAAAAAATCACTGATGATCATCGGCGATGATAATTGCTGCAGAGCAGTTTGATAAACATCTTAAGAATTGTGGAACAATAAATAATTGGTTTTCATAACCTGCCAAACGGTGCACTTACACAAAATGAAACCCAGCGGGAAATTTTACTTTAAAGATTAATGCTTTTTCAATAAGATGTCCAGGAGGAGTAGAGTATAGTTTAATGTAAAATCATTTAAGGCAAGGATTCACTATTTTGCAAAAATCCTACGACTCTGACATGATGGAGCTTATGAAGATTTTCAAAAGTCTAAAAAAATTCATTGGCTCAGGGTTTAATTTTTTCAAACTACGCTTCTGTAGGGTAGTGAGTTTTTGCCTTTAATAGCATTTCCGCATAAGTTTTGCTTTAAGGACTTCAAAATATTTCCATACATAAATCAATTGTCGAAATAACTTAAAATTTATAAATTTTTATATTTATACATGCGTCTTGCATATATTTGTAGCTGATGTTTTAGGTGTAGTTTCTCATAGTTTCTGCCCTTTCTTGACTCGATGAGAATCAGTGAACACAACATGTTTCTGGCTTCCATTCTTCCTTGCAATGCCACCAAAAATCCGTATTGCTGATGCTTGCTCTAAAATGGAAAATGGCCAGTCAAGATTCAATAAGTCAAGCTTTGGCCAGAAGAACCACGAGACTCTTTAATACTAATCCAGGAACCTTATATTTCTTCTAAAACCCAATTTCAAAATTCCCTGAAATAGTGCCTAATCAGTGGCTTTAACATACGTCTCTGCTGCTCCTAGAAGTTGTCAGAGTTAAGTTTAATATTTCAAACGCTTTTTTTCCTAAACTTACTATTTTATTTATTCAGTAAAAAAAATTAATTGCCTGTTCAATGATATCGCAAGAAAATCTAAGCGATTGAAAGCCAGTCACTCGAAATTTAGTCAATTTGGATTCAACGATGCCAATAGTGCACGTTCGCAAGCACTTACGTTTGTCAGTTGTCAGTTGATGTTTCTTATGTGGTAATGAATCAAAACATTGCCAGATAGGAATTAAATAAAATTGGTTAGCCGATTTCTTTAATTTGCATGAGAATAAATACAACCATATTGAACAATTATTATTATTATACTTATCTGCTTTACAACTACATTTGTTCTATTTGATATGTGTGAGTACCTTGTATAATGTAACAAAAATGAAACATTTTAAAACCCCGCAAAGTACAGATCATACGTCTGGACGGATTTTCTGCAAGTATAGACTAAAAGATATTAGATGAAGTTACCTTTCAGACGAACAAACCAAATTCAAATCGGTATAGCCGCTTGGGAGCTACGGCGTCAAATACACAGATTTAACTGAATATATCTAGAAAATACGTGATATCTTCTAAATGGCTGGACGGATTTTCTGCAAACATAACTAGGAACACTCGCGACCAAGTAAGTCACCTTTCAAAAAAAAAAAAAATACTAAATCAAAATTGGTATTGCCGTTTGGTCTGTACGTGGACTCGTAGAGACACACACTACAAACTTATAACACCCCTTTTTTTGGTCGCGGGTTAACAATAATCAAAACAAAAATGTTCAATAATATTTTAATTCATATTTTGTGTCTATTGTGTACAATAAATTAACAAATTATTAATAAATAAAATTATAAAGTGATAAATCAATCTTGTTGCCAACTTTATTGGCTTCTTGACAGATAAATTGTACCAGTCGAAAGCAAAATAGCAAGTGAGTGGTTTTGACATTTGAGTTCGTATTGTTGAAAGTCTTGTCGACGTAGCCAATTTGTATTTTATATGAAAACACGTATGTACATACGTTTCCTTTCGACTTGCCGTTCGAACAGATATTCGTTGCTGATGAACCCAAATCAATTTTCATTCACTTAGAACACGAAAGAATGCCTAGTTTCGATATCGTTGAATAGCCTGTAATTGTTTTCTTAAATTACATTTAATTCCATTATTGAGAGGTGTAGCTAACTCTTTTCCGCATTTCACTGTTGCGAATGCAATTTATCAGGGAAGAAGCTCTCCCTCAAAAATTTCTTTTATTAAACTCTCACTTAAACAAAGTCTAACAAACTTTAACTTGTGTTTTTGCAAAAGCAATGTATAGTTGTTGTTGTTTTTGCATTAATTTTCAATTACCTGCCGATTGCAATTACTATTCGCGGTGAAAAAATATCAGCCCGCCTAATAATGGATAAAATACTAAAATAAGCACAACTGAATGATTGAGTGAAAGCTTAACATAATATCCCTAGTTGCAGCTTACGGAATTACTACACACAGAATAAATCTCATAAAAAAATCAGCTATAATAAGGTTATTTTAACATTTTTCCACATTGATTTTGCTTCATATGTATTTAATGTTAATTCAACATGATTTACAGTAACCTTCAAAGATTTTTTTCTGAAATAACTTTAAATCATATTGATTTAATATTCCAGCACTATTCAAACAAAATGAAAAATCATGTTGAGTCCAAGTTGTTTCAGGTTGAAACAATCATTTTATTTTATTAACTATTTGACTTACTATTTATTTTTGCATGGTGATTTTTTTTGGTATTTTTTTTTTCTTTGCGTAAGAATAGTTTTTACATGTACTGAGATTTTCTCCGTAGGTTATATTCTCAACTTGTTTTTATTAACTTGTCTCTTGAGGGTAAGTGCTAATCTTAAGGTCGAGTTCGGAATATACTTCAACGAGTATTTATGAGATAAGTATTTCAAAGATCTATCTCGGGGAGTATGTGCTGGCTATGATTTGGACTCGCAAGCAAGAAGGGTTTTATAAAGGTGCACAGATAATTTCAGTTTATCCCTTATAGATTTATTGAAGCAGATATTGGGAGTAACCACCCGTTAAGATTACTTAAGAATAAATAAGGCCTTTGAAACATTTGCCACTGTAAAGTTTAATCGTGTTTGCCTGAGTAAAATCTTTCTAAACTTCCCACTGGGTATTTCTAAACTCTCTAAATGCCATAAATTTATGGGAAGGGTTTTAGCTTGTATAAGTAATATTTAAGTTGGCGTTTTCTCATGTTGTACTCTTTCGTTTTATAAATTTAGTAATAGTTGTTTTTTTCTTTCTTTTTTTTTTTTTTGCTTTGTACTTAACACAGATACATAAACGATATGAATTTAAGTACAATATATATTTGTAGTTAAGATCGTTTTCCCATTAAATTTAGTTTTGCTTCATAAATATTTACTTATAGTGGGGCAATTTCCTTTAATGTTATAATTTGCAAAAGTGTTTTGTACAAATTTGCCTTTTGATCTTTAAGCGGCACGAACAAAAAAAAAATTTTAAAATAAAAAATTAAAGAAAACACATTCGTAGTGAAAACATACTCGTACATGCTAAGTCGAGTGAAATGCGTTACTTAACGCCACAAACATTCATTTACACGCTGATTTAGTGATAAATTCGTAGAATTTTCGCTGTGTAGTTTTAGTCTCACTAAAATTACTAAAACGAATCGACGAACTTCCATCGACAAGGCTGTTAATGATGGTATGAATAGAGTTATAAAACAGAGAGAAGCAAAATGCCATGTATTTATAGATTATGTTGTAGCAAATGATAGTAAACTTTAAGTTTAAGGCTTTAGAGTCAAGATATCTTAATGTAAATTAGGGTCAAATGTCCATGGCTGCTGGGTCTGGAATTTTTGCTCTTAATCCACGTTTCTTTTAATTGATTTTGGTATTATATTATATTATATTATATTTTGAACTGTGTTTAATGCCCATTTTTACAAAATTCCAAAAAAATTTTCAATTGATTCAATTAATTTTTTAATTGATTTTAATAGATCTCTTGCTAATTTTTTTTCTTGCTTTTGAATCAATTCAGATGTCTAGATTATGCTTAAGCAACAAGAAACAGAATTTCTTCATTTGGAGAATCATAAACAGAATTTTATTTTAATTCATTTCGTTGAGCGTTGAAAATGCTCTTTAAAGAATTTTGCTTGAAGTTTGCTATTGACAATCTTCCAATAACAATTTTGATTTTAATCTGTCGTCAACGAGTATTTTTAACCTAAATAATCGGATATTATTTAAATATAAAGAGGGTATACCATTAATAATGGAAAATAGTATTGGCCAAATAGCCGCCACGGCTGTATGTCCTCGATAACATCACGAATTCCATCTTAAAGATCTTAAATGCGTTTTGGCTCATTGGCATAGAACTTATCTTTAATGTAGCCCCAAAGAAAAATGTATTAAATCGCGAGATCTCGGTGGCTAATTTGTGATCACTTCTTCAAAAAATCACACAGCTAAGAAACTTTTCACCCCAGAGAGTGAAAGAGGCAGATGTTAACTCAACCTTAAAAGCTTATGCAAAATACGGTGTAATGTCGTTTGTGGAATGCTCAATTCTGCAGAGCGACATGAAATAGACAAACAGGAGTTTTCATCAAAAGAATCTAAGCTACAACATCAGTATTCTCAGTTGCCCTTGAGTTTGATTCTTCACATCACTAAATTGTGCCAACAGCTCATCTGTCAAGTGAAACCTTCCATCAGGAATCAATCAGTTTTTGTTACATACTTTGTAATGGGTGTTTTTTTTTAGGGTGTCACAACTTTGAGTTGGCATCACTGCTTTACTTGAGCGCCCATTTACTTTTTGTTTAGTTTGCTTTGAAACTTCATTATGAATCAACTTGCACCAGAGCAAGGCGTGCACATTATTGAAATTTATAATCAAAATAATTGTTCTATTCGTCATACTCATCGTGCACTTCTTCCATTTTATGGCGTACATAATTCTGCTTGAATGAGTACGTAAATAAGCAGAATTGTCGCATTTGGAGTGAGGAGAATCCACAATTTTTTGTCGAAACACCATTAAATCCAAATCCACGCTTTATGGGCTGGCGGAGTCATTTACCCATATGTCTTCAAAAACGATGATGGTCAGAAAGTTACTGTCAATGGTGAACGGTGTAGGAACATGATTCGAAATTTTTTCGTAACCCAGTTACGTGGCATTAATCTTGCTGATATGTGGTTCCAACAGGACGGAGCCACATGACGCACAGCGGTGCTACACTTGAGTTACTCAAAGAAACTTTTGATGCAAAAATAATTTCACGTAATGGCCCAAGAATACACAAGCCGCAATTTTTGTGTTGTGTTAAAGTGATGTCGATGTCGACAACTGGAATAAGGGTGAATATTCGAATTTGAACCTGGAAAGACTGAGCCATACCTTGTCTGGAAAAATAGACCACGTTACGGAAATTGTAGGTTAATTGATAACAACTGTTAAAATTAGGGTATATTCAAAATGAATATTGTCATTGTAATACCCAGTTCTTCCATTTTATAGTCAGTTTGGGCGACCTTCTGAGGCGGATTTGGCTGAAATGTGGTTTCAGCAAGACGGTTCCACATGTCACACATCACGCGGAACAATTGCCCAATTGAGACACGAGTTCGGTGAACAGTTTATTTTACGTTTGGGGCCGATCAATTGGCCGCCTAGATCGCGCGAATTAACGCCTTTAGACTATTTTTTGTGGCACTGTTAAGGCTCATGTCTATAGAGACAAGCGCGCAACGCTTGACGCACTGGAAGATAATTGTAAAGAATTTATTTGTGAGATACCGACGATATGATGGAGAAATTATGCACGAAATGGACCCAGCATATGAACCATTACCGACATATCCGCGGTCAAAATTTACATGAAATAAGCTTTAAACATCAAATTATATAGATCGTTCTACCGACTAAAATAAAAACACAGAAAAAAGTATTCACCAATTAATGTTTTCAATTAATAATTTAATTGATTCAATTAAATTTTTAATTGTATTAATTAATTTGAGTGGAAAAACTTAATTGATATTATCAAATTTTTTATAGGTGAAAATTTAATTAATTTTTTAATTAATATTACAAATATTTTAATTAATATTACAAACTCATTCATATTACTTTTTTGTGTGAATTTCATACATTTCTCTGAATTTTATGTGTTTTTTTTCTATAAATCAAATCCGAAAGCTGTTAAAAAATTTAATTGATGTTTAAAAAAATTTTTTTTATAAATTTCTTAACTGATTTTTGTCGTATTTTAATCCGTCTTATAATCCTTTATTCCACTAATTTTCTATTAAACTTCTAATTGAATATTTAAAATTTTTTCAATTAGTTTTTTATTGAATTTTTTAAAAAAATTTCTATTAACTTTTTAATTCAGATAACTAACATTAATTAACAATTGTTCAAATTTTGTTCTTTGTGGCTTAAGTACACATCAACAGGGTTCGATTACAATTAAAAAAAAAACTTGTAAAATGATTTGTTTAATTCGTACTCAAATAGGCTGGTGGTTCAATAAAAAAAAATATGAATCGTTACTATGAGTGAATCTGCTTTTTTTCACTTGTATCTCGCTACTTATCCTTTTGTTCCCGCGATGGAGAATAACCGCTGCTTCACTGCTCTGGAACATATCTCCTATCTGTTCATTTTAAGTACTAGTTTAATGCTAAAGTTCTACTGCACCACCAGAATAATAAATGCGTTAAAGGAATAAGGAAAAAGACATGGTAGTGGTGTAAAAACATTCAATTCGATTGTGGCCTGTGTCTAGTCTATAATTCTAAACGAAAGAAAAGGCTTTAAAGTTTGCATGTTATTAACTTAAAAATTCAAAATCGTTTGATATTATTTAGAATTGCAGATTATATACCCCGATCTCGTCAATAGGTAAACTCAATGCACTTCTGCTTTGTAGACTTGCTTTCAAAAATTCTGAAGTTTTTAGAATTTAATTAAAGAATTATATTTAACATAAACTTCCACTAACGCCTTTAGGCTTGAATATTCAATATTTTCTAATGAAAATCTATACCAATCGTTCATTTTAATCTATAAATTATGCATATAAAGGAAATGTTGCTTAATTTAGGTTATTAAGTAAGAGAATAAGGCAAAACAAAGAAGAAAAAAAATACCTTAACGCTCATACCATAATTAAAGCGTTTGGTGAATTTAAGTAGACAAGGCAGACCAAGCAGGCAGGCAGGCAGACCAGGCAGGCAGGCAGGCAGGCGGCGTTCATAGACTTAAACACACAATGCAAAACGTCTCTTTCTGCTTTCAAGGCAATTTAACATGTGTACGAGTTTGTATTTGTGCAGTTTATTCTAACAATATCCTTTGGTGACCATGTTTTCTAAAATGTCTGCGTTTTAAACTGATTTTAAGTATAATTACACTGGGGCATAACAAACCAAAAACTTATGGTGGCAGCTGGCAGCAGTTTTAAGGAATGTTTTCTACAAAGCCATTGATTATTTTTAACAAAAAAAAAATTTTTTTTTCATACATTTTGCCAGATACAGTTGACCTGGTATCATCAAGTCTGGGGAGTCTAATCGTCGCTTTCGATAACGAGCTACTTGATCACATTTTTTTAGTTTGAGTTTATGGCATTCGATATCGAACAATGTAATAACATGGTTCGATATCGAATGCCATAAACTCAAACTAAAAAAATGTGATCAAGTAGCTCGTTATCGAAAGCGACGATTAGACCCCAGATGGTTCGATATCGAATGCCATAAACTCAAACTAAAAAAATGTGATCAAGTAGCTCGTTATCGAAAGCGACGATTAGACCCCAGATGGTTCGATATCGAATGCCATAAACTCAAACTAAAAAAATGTGATCAAGTAGCTCGTTATCGAAAGCGACGATTAGACCCCAGATGGTTCGATATCGAATGCCATAAACTCAAACTAAAAAAATGTGATCGAATGAATTAGACCCCTGAATTAGCTGTTGCGCAAAAGCTGATGACACCATTTTTGTATGTCATTAAAATCGCTAAACTGAGTGTAGGGTTTTACTACCCTTTGGGTAGTATTTAGTATCGATTCTATACTGTCCAGTTCGTGTATTTTCCCAAAAGTCTTCATTTCTCGCATAGTATTACAAATCAAAGTGAAAACCTTAAACTTATTTTCTGCACTGAAGTAGCGATATGAAGTGTCGTTTAAGCAAAAAATTAATTGCACAAAAAATAGAAAAAAATCATTGCATTCCTTCAAACCCCGTTCAGGCACATTCTTCACAAGCATTTGAAGTAAGTTTGTATGGTTGGGCAAACGTTCAAAACTATTATTTTTTACCAACAAAAGACGTTATAAACAGCACAACATATGTACATACATAACCATACATAGTAAAGTTATATAATTAAGAGCATTCGAGTAAATATATTTAAATTTATGTTTTCACATACATACAGACATATCGCACTCTCTACTGCTTAAGGAAGGCAACAGCAGTAATATATCGCGCATTTAACTAACTAAATGAACGTAATATAACTGCCTGTCCCTGTCGACAAGGCGACTTCGTTCTCATATTTATATTGGGCCTAATTACGAATGTCGTATTTTGACTACGACTACGAGGATTTTGTACTAGATAAAAAAAAATTTTGCAATGTTCGCTAGTCTAGTACCAAATCGTCGTAGTCGTAGGCGAAATAGGACACTCGTAATTGGACCCATGGAAAACAATAATAAAAAATTTAAATTTTTGTTTTTGTTTTCAATATGAATATGAGAAGGCAATCGGCTTATTGACTATTGTTAATGTTAAATAGTTTTTTTTTTTAATTAATTCCTTGACTGACATTAATAAAAACCCCAAAATAATATTTTTGTAATAATTTTGGCAAATAAATAATAAAATAGAATAAATATGCTTGTTTTGGGAGGATTTTTGTTCGAAGCTTTTAAACTTATTATGCTTGTATATTGTGATTCTCAATAAGGTATTAGGAGTCTTACTACAAACATACGAATAATTTAAGGTTTTAAAAAAAATCTTTTGGGTTGAAGTCTACTGACGAGCTCCAAACCAACGACAAAATGCATATTAACGTTGCTTAACAAAAAAAAAAAACAAACAGGTACTAGACTGGATGCTTAGTAACTAGTTCTGACAAAGTACATTAATAAGGTCTATCTGGCTGTACATCAAGTAAAAGTAATACAAAAAAACAATAAGCATTTCAAGTTTTATATATATCGCAGTTGTTTTTTAAAACTGATATTTTACTTATTCAGTAAAATATGAATTGTTATTATAATAAGATACATTAAAATTGGTTATTGATGTGCGTTAGAAGATAAATTTTAAAATTAATTAATCCTAGACACAAACCATTATGTGTAACAGATCTCTGTTAACATAACATAACAGCCCCTGCAGGCTGACGCGAAATTAAGTATTTTCTTTTTCATTTTGAATTTGGCGAACTGCTCGTAATTCATTTAACTTAATGTCGAAGATATAAATATGAAATTTCAGTGGTCAATATGTTTGTGGAAAGTTGTTTATATTTGTGAAAATCATTCAGCAAAAAGAATTCCGTAATCATGCGTTGATAATTTTAACCGTTGACATTCTTCGCCTGGCATCGAGAATTTTCGAAAAAAAAATGTTCCAATTATCTCATATGTGTATAAGGCACACCAAACAGTTAACCCCGTCGCTCCAAATATATGGGATTTTCAGTGTGAAAACGCTCCAACATCGGTTCACAAAAATGTTTGCGTAAATCAGTCACTTTCTTTGAGATCTTGAACGATTTGAATTTTAAAAGGATGTAACTTCAGATCCTTTTTTAAAATTTCATGAATAATCGCTCTTGGAAGTCCCAGTGAGGCTGCTCTTTTCCATATTGAAAGTCGCGGATTTTCACGTAAACTGCTTTCAACCAGTTCAATGTTTTCGGGAGTCCTTGAAGATCGACTGGGCCCTGGCCGGGGTACATTCATAGCCGAAGCAGTTGCGCGGATTCTCTGCACCCACGAACGAATTAAATTTACACTCGGTTCATCACGTATTCGCGGAATACCGAACTTTCAACAAAATTGTCGACGAGCAATTACGTAAGAACCATTACTCTTAAAAAATTTATCCACAGCGAACGCGCGATGCTCGCTCGACCACTGCGACATCGTGACTAACAAATCCGCACAATCGATAATTCCAACGGCGCCACCTTTTGAAATAATTGTATTTAAAAATATAAATTTGCCAGCAGACACCCTGTACATATCGTACCTCTAAATTTTAGAGTCTTAAATTTTGCAGAATTTAAGCTTAAACTTTCTTCAACTTAAGTGACGTTATGTACGCATATACACACACTCATACATACACACGCCCACTGTCAGTTAAGCGAACGAACAGTTTGTGTGTGTGTATTGTGTTTATAACAAACTTTATCAAAATTTCTAAGTAGCCTTTTTGTTAAATTATAATTTAGATGTTAAGTAGGCTCCCCATAAGAACGTCGCAAAATTTATTGTCTTAAATTGCAATTTATATATATTCTAATCCACACACATACACACACAACATACATACATGTGCAACTACGATACATTAACAAACACACAATTGCAAACGTGCATACACTTCAAAAGCCACATGATTTTCAGCAACTACAGTAAAATCTTGATTAAAGGTTTCTTTTTCTTTTGTAAAACCAACAGAACTTTCTACACTTAAAGAGTTTGCAATGACTTGCTTTATAACATCACATGTATGTATGTATAACTTTTATCTATTTATGTATCTTATGTTCGCCTGTGCATTTAATAATATTTATGCATGTAGTTTTGCAAGCATTAGCTTACAAGTGCTCAAGGGAAATATAATTTTATCAACAGACCTGCAGGGCTTTTAGTGTGTAAATGTTTGTACGTCTAATAGAACTGTTATAATTTAAAGCTAAATTAAAGTTAAAATTTATTGTTAAAATTGTACAATTTTACAATCTTTAAAGGGACAAACGTAGCAGAGCACTATGGGGCCAATTGTTAAATATATACATATTAATGTATAAAGAAATGTTAATTTAATAATATTTTGTACATGTCGCACTTGTTCCCTGAAAGGGGTCAACTAAAAATTTTGCAATTTTCACTTTTTGCAAGAAGACGAAGTACTCACTGTAACTCAATTCGCCAAAAAAAATGTAGCCGTATTTGTGAAATAAGATCACTAGTAAAGGTTGTTTTTTTTTTTTATTTGGCATCACTGATTTATTTTGGCATCACTGCTTTATTTGAGCACCCATTTCACAGCTGACAGTTACTTTCTGTTTAGTTTGCTTTGAAATTTCATTATGAATCGACTTACACCAGAGCAACGCGTGCAAATTATTGAAATTTATAATCAAAATAATTGTTCTATTTGTCAAACTCATCGTGCACTTCTTCCATTTTATGGCGTACATAATTCTGGTTGAATGAGTACGTAAATAAGCAGAATTGTCGCATTTGGAGTGAGGAGTATCCACAAGCTTTTGTCGAAACACCATTAAATCCACATCCACTCTTTATGGGCTGACGGAGTCATTGGCCCATATGTCTTTAAAAACGATGACGGTAAGAAAGTTACTGTCAATGGTGAACGAACGGTGTAGGAACATGATTCGAAATTTTTTCGTACCCCAATTCGTGGCATTAATCTTGCTGATATGTGGTTCCAACAGAACGAAGCCACATGCCACTCAGCGGGCGCTACACTTGATTTACCCAAAGAAACTTTTAATGAAAAAATAATTTGACTTTATGGCCCAATTAATTGCCCACCAAGATCGTGTGATTTAACCCCATTAGATTAATTTCTTTGAGAACAATTGGAAATTAACATTCGAAGAGTTATAGGCGAAATACGACCGCAAATGCTGCGAAAAGTTGTTCAAAATTGGTATTCCAGATTGCGCCTTCTATGCACCAGCCGTGGAGGCCACATGACAGAAATCATATTTAAACATTCATTTTATAAAATGTTCTTTCTAATAAAGCCCGTTTCATTGATATTAAAAATCTATTTGCTTGTTTTATTATGATTTAAACTTGTGTCACTCTATAAAAAACACCCGTTATATGGAAACAAAAACAATTATTTGGTTCTACTGAAAATAAGTAAACTTTGAATTGGCCCCCTCGAGGGGAAGAAGTGCGCTATGCATGCAGAAATACCTTTTTTTTGTAATACTTATGCTAATTTCATTGTGAATCATGTGAGAATTGTATCATATATTCTCAGATGTAGTGCACAGTAAAAATTTATAGTTTTATTTCCAAATTCACCGGTTTTAATTATAGAATAGAAATTAATTGCTAAATAGTTGGAACTTAAGGGGAGTGCAAGTTTTTTGGTACATTATTATAATACACATACGTACATATTAATGCAATTTTTCAGTTAATGATACAAAATTAATGCTCATATTGTTCTTCATATTGTGTAAAAATTTCATACAAATATCTTGTTTACTAAACTCTTGAAAACAAAATGAAATATTTTTTCTCCATTAAGTTGTGTGTAACTTGAGAACTTTAAATTCGTTTTTTGGCAAACTACTTTTTTTGAGTTATGACGTTTTTTAATGAATTAAATCATATTATTTTCGCAATAGTAAGTATGCTATGTATGAATCCAGCATATAACCAGTCTGTGTGCCGAATTTGATTAAAATCACAATAGGGGCGAAAGTCGGTCATCTTACGATTTAATTAAAAAAAAGTTAATGTACCTTGAAAACTGAAAGTACTTATTTAAAGTAAATTAAATTATACATCATTAGGCAAAAAAAAAAAAATAATATAAATGTCAAATAGGTAACGCTGCCTTAATATATGGTTGTATTTATATATCGTCGGCAGAGAGTGTAAACCTGCTAACTCACTTCAAAAAAATTTTATAGGAGAGACAATATACTTTCAACATTTTCTATACATCGCTTAAGAAATTAGTCTAAAACATTAAGTTTTTTCGAAATGTAGAGTTTCAAATTAAAATAAATGCGGCGTCTTTTTCTCTTTTCAATGTCATTAAAATGTTATTTGTTAAAAAAGTGGATTTATCAGGTTTACACTCTAAGCCGATGATATGTGCATATAATAATGATTTAAAAAAATAACGTGTGTGAGCTAAATTTCTTAGGCTTGTTAAAAAAAAACTATTTTTGGATGATTATTATCCGAAGTCGTTCAAAATGGCAGGCAGGAGCATGCGTGAATAAAAAACAATCAAGATTTTTTGCTTGTTTTGTCGGTTAAGCATGGTCTATATGCATTTTGTTCCTGCTGCGGTATTTATTATCTAAAAAAATAATCATATTTATTATTTTTTTAATAATTACTTTGTATGGGGGTACCCGTCTCTTCACATCTATACTAACAAGATGTTGGTGGAACATGCAGTTTGTTTCAAGAGTTTTCCATATAAAATTTAGTGTGCCCCACTAGTTTGGAAGATATAAGAAAACTAATAATTTCTTTGTGTGGAGGGTACCCGTCTCATGTTGGAACATGCAGTTAATTTATTAACCCTCACTATTGTGGAGATATGAATTGATTCGCGAAAACTTCACTGTGCAGCGATTCTTTCGTCACAAGATGGTAACAAACAAACATACAAATTTTGGCGCTATAGAATAAGACAAGGAACTAACGCCCAATTAAGAAAATGAAATAAGGCCCAATAAAACTAAGGAATTTTTAATTGGGACTTATTTCATATTTTTTAGGCGTTATTTCATAGCTCCCAAACTCTCAAATGTATAACATTACTAGCGGTCCTCTGTTTGAAAAAATACCTAAAAATCGGGCTTAAAATGTGTTTTTTGAAAAAACATCCATAGCAAATACAAAAAACCGATTCCAAACCGGATTAAAAATATCCTTTATTTGACGCTGGTAATGTAGCTTTCCATTGGTGAAAGAATGTTCAAAATCGGCTTAGCGGTTTGGTGGTGAATGCGTCACAAACAAACTAACAAACAAACTCTCTTTATCTCTCATATTCATAATATTACTGAGAATTATTAATACATCCTGTATTGAATAATGCGATTGAATACTTTGCAATGTAAGTAGTTGACATAAATATTGATTAAATATAAGCCTACAAATTTTATGCGTATTTTTGATGACAGTAGCAAACTATACAAAAATTAGTACACATAAAGAAAATCATATACATAATTCTCTAATTTATGGATTTTTTTTTTGTACACTATTTTTATAATTCAATACAAAAACAAAAAAACGGGTTAATCAACTTACCTGATTAGCCGACGGATAAGAGCCATATCCAAATTGTGTATAAGCAGCCATATTTGTTAAATGTGTCAAACAATAACAGTTGCCAAAATAAAAACTGCTTTTTATATGCAGTCACAAAAATGAAATCCTTTTTTTTAATAACCCCTACAAGCACATGAAAACATTTGCATATCACCCACGTATGTACACACACACACACGCACACGCATACAGCCAACCATAAAGTTTACAAAAAGCGTTGTGCGATAATTGTCATCAAAAGCTTTCAGGATTTATGATTTTATGTTTGTGTTTTTTTATTTCCTTTAAACTTTTTTTTGTTGGTTTGTAACGTTTTGTTTTTTTTTTTGTTATTTATTTGGATTGTGAAACACCAACACATGCACCCAGGGAGTGTGTGAAAAAAGGAATCCTTTTAGATATTTTTCTTCGCTTTGCTACTGAAACTGAAGCTGCTGTGTTCTTTATATTGTTTTTTGTCAGTCGCTCTTTTGATAACGGAAATTTAACACAGCAGCACACACATTAATATGTTTACATATGTACATATGTATGTATGTATGTTTGTTTGTTTGTTTGTATGTAGATGAAGCTTAGCTATAGCAACTGCAACAACACTTGGGCTACAATGACTACAGGCATCGTTATAAAAAAAATACGTATAAAAAAGGAAACTGTTTGAAAGAAAAAAATCAAGTAAACGACAATTGTTAACGTTTCCGTATTTTGTAGGGATCTGTTCGGCTTTTGACTGTGTATAAATGTATAAACGATGTTAACAATGATGATAATGATGACACTCTTTTGCAATGTTTAATATGTTTTTATTTCTTTTTGGGTTTTAGGAAGCAAGTAATTTGTTAAAAAAAAAGAAAGAAGAAGTGTTAACACATTGTAGCAAATAATGTATAAGAATACAGAGCAATTAGTAAATTCAAAATTAGTTTTACTTTACAGCAAGTTTATTATACTTCACTGTCACAACTGTTTAGTTTAATCACTCGAAAGTTTTCTTAATATTACAAATGTTTTAAGTAATAACTCCATACATTTCTGATTAATTATTATTTCTTGAAATTTTTAAAAATTTTTACATATGTGCGTTATTTGTTTTTCTTTTTATTTTCATAAACACCGGTGTTTTTTCCCCCCAAAATTGTTTAGCAATACGAGCACTTTTGCTATTTCTCACATTCATAAAGTTTTAACACACAATTTTTATTAATTTTGTATGTTTTCGAATTCATTTGTACCTCTATCAATAACACACCGATGCGTACTTATTCACGTTCGAACACAAACTAGTTGCAGACGGCTGATTTAACCCAAAAATTTGTTGTTTGAATATAATTTTCGGAGTGTTGTTGTTAATGCCCTGGCTTCATACAACTTGACAGCAAAACACGCAATCAGCAACAATAACAACACCAAAAGAACACCAAAAACAAAATATATATGTATATAAAAGAATTACCCACTGGCTTAACACTTGCATATGTACATGTTAGAGCGAGACAACAAGTTAAGTCTTCAATAAAATAAAAAATAATTTCAACCAAAAGGAGGAGCAGGAGTTTAATACCCATAAAAATGATAACACTTGGTAAAAGAGAGTAGCAATGCCGGCGTAGTCTCATGCTCTCCACTCGTCGTCTTGTAATATGAAAAATAAACCGTTCTTTACAACTCGTTAATACTGTTATTGCATTTTTATAGTAGAGAGGGGGTTGCTTTTCATGCTGTTCTCTGTTATAAAATAAAAATTACTCGTTAGTTCTGGGAAGAAAGAAAAAAATTTATTATTCCCATTGCATTTCCATTTCCCCTTAATACACAAAAGCAAACAAGTGTGTCAGGGACTATTTTGTGGTTGTGCTATTCCAGTGGAAATCTCTTAATGGCTTTTATTTATTAAACTGTTGTTGCTGCTGTTATTGTTATTGTTGTTGTTATTGTTGTTATTATAGCTTACATACCATTATTGTGCAAATGTTTAATAAGGTGTGTAAAATTTGTTGGCCTGGCATACATTTCATCCCCTTCTCTTTGAGTTTTTGTTTTTGTCATATATACGAGTATCAAGCCAAGCACCTTAATGTTTATTTTTATTTTTTGTGGTGCAAAAAAGAAGAAAAAAAAATAAGAATTTTTTTCGGCTGCATTCAGGTGTGGTTTCATTTTGTTATCTTTGAGTTATAAACACGCCTTCCTATTTTTTTTTTTTTTTGATATGTACTACTTTCATATATGTATGTATCACTGTTGGCATAAAACTATTTTGGGCCTAAATTGTGTTTAAATATTTTTAGTAGTTATTTTTTTCGTATCATGAGATTTATAATTTAATTTTGGTAAAACAAAAATTCACTCACCTTGATGATTTTGCTGTTTTTAATTTGATTTTTCACAGCAATTGGATTTATTTTGATATTTCAATGATTGAATTTAAAGAAATTAAATCAAATACAGTAGTTTCAGCTTAATTGCTGCCCGCATAATTTAAATTTAATTAACCGGTTAGATTTAAATTATAAAATGAAAACCATGGATATCTGACCGCACATGGGACCTCATAGAGAACCGGAAACAATTAAAAAACGACCATGATAACGCCAAAACTCGTCAATCTAAATCCGAATTGCAAAGGAAATATAACGATGCTAATAGGCAGGTAAAACGTAGTAAAAGAAGTGATAACAGAAAGTGTTTTGATGATCTAACTAACCATCAATGCAGAAACAGCTAGCGAAACAAGAGATCGATATAAAATAGCGAAAACTAACATAATAACAGATCGCAATCGTGTAAATACATGTGTTATGGTAGAATTATTCGATTCGTATCGTGTTACTTTTAAAGTTGTCGTATCGTTTAAATCTGGATGTTAGTTTGTAAATATGTGAGTCTGCAAGCGAACGTGTCAGCTGTTATTGTATTTCTCTTTGCTTTATACATGTGTGTGTGTGTGTATGTGAGAGAGAAGTTAACGTTTGCTCCGCAAAAATCTATTTTCTTTAGATTTCTACATCACATACGTTACGATATGTATTAAATAAACAGCAACATGTTTCAAGGCTTAATTAGCCAACTGTAATGGAATGTAGCTGCAACAGTATGAAACAGCTGATCGATATTGTTATGTGAAAAGTAATGAAAATAAATATAGAGATGTGATGTAACGTATCCTGCTTTTCATATAAAATATCGGTCAGCTGTTTCCTACGTTGAAGTTATGTACATTCCACTACAGTCGGCTAACTGAGCCTTTATTTATGTTACAGATTTTGTCAGCTGATTCGTAAACTCACGATAGGAATCGACTATTACTACCATTAGACCAGCTACGTCCACATACACATACTATGATATTTGCATTTAAGGTAAATAGCTTTGGAAGCTCTTAAGTTTGTTCTTGTTTCTTTGCCGACATCTGATTGGCTGTTGTACTCTCGTCGCTGTGAAAGCACAAAAATCTCTTTATAAAATTTTGTTAGACCCATAAAGAATGCAGGAAATGAGCTGGTGCACGCCAAAGAAGATCAAGTAAAACTGTGGGAGGAACAATACCGAAATATGCTATCTAACAACGATAACAGAATACACTCGAAAATATGTAACTGTATTGAATAGGAGCATCAGGCACGTACTAAGAATATCAACATTGATCCACCCGATTTGGAAGAGATCAAATCCGCAGTTGAACTACCAAAAGCAGATTGTGCCACCACCCAGCAAAAATTACTGTTTCCCAGAAGCGTTTTTGTAAGAGAGACAATGTTACAGAATCACTTGCTGTTGCGCATGAATAAGACATTTTTTGTTCAAGATGAGCCAGCTTCCAAAAAGCCATGAATTTTTTTTTTTTTGCCTTACTAAAGTGCTTCACATAAGTAATAATATATAACTTTTGTGAAAGCCCGCCTTACGTTAAAGCTTTTGTTATCAAATAAGCAACACAAATCAAAATTTTTTTTTTTGTTGGGCACATCTAGGTTACTGAAACCGCTTATAGAACATTTCTCTGTAAATAGGCATCTACCGGATGAACTCCAGGAAGGGCTCATAATTAAGTTACCAAAGAAAGGCAATATGTCTGAATTAAATAACTGAAGACGCCTTACGCTTTTAAACATGACGAACAAGATTATTGCTCACATATTAAATAAAAGCATCACTGCCACCATTGAACCTGAACTTCGCAATCAACACTCTGGTTTTAGAAGAGGCAAATCTTGTATAGATCTTATCAGTAGTCTACGTATAATAGTAGAAGAGTCTGTCGAATGGAGGTCTCCCTTATATTTGTTGTTTATTGACTACGAACGGGCATTTGGTACGTTGCACCAACCGCCGATATCGGACGCTTAAAGCTTTAAAGGTATTCCTGAACCACTAATTCAACTTGTGTAAGTAATAAATTTACAAGTTGAAAAAGGAGTGCGACAAGGTTGCGTGCTTTCTCCCCTTCTTTTTGACATCGTTCTAGATGTTGTAATGGCTGAGTCAATGCAGGGTGATCGTGGTATATCCTTTGGACCCCAGGTTAGACTAGACGACCTGGACTATGATGACTATATATTTATGTATGTCTTTTCTCACATAATTTTAATAATATGCAAACCAAGATCAATATACTCGTATGTACTTTTTCAAATTCATCTAAAGCTGGTCCCACGGTTAATATACATAAAACAAAATCATTAGGCATAATCACTAACAACACCGATCGATCCTCTGAAGATTCAACAACACCCCCTTCTCGAGATGTAGAAATCTTCTGTTATCTCGGTAGTATTATAACAACTTCGGGTGGCATAAATGAGAAATATTATGCTTTAGAAATACTCGTACATTACTAGCAATCAAAAAAGTTTTAATTATAAATTTAAGAAATTGATTTGTTGTTGATTTTTCACATCGTAATACATTTCGTTGCTGCTAAGCAACATATCAGTATACTTCAATTACAATACACAAAAAAATCAGCCACGAAATGCATCTAGACATGCTAAACCAACAATAAATAAATTGTTTAAGTTTGCATTCATTTTGACAAGCGTTAAATAAATATAAAATATTGAAATAAGTTTGAAATATATTTTTGAAAACTAAACAGCAATTATTCTGTGTTGTAAATCAATTTTCTTTTTAATTTACTTTAATTTATTTGATGTTCATGGCACTTGCGATGATTTAATGTCATCAATGTTTCGACATGAAGTCTTATTTGGATTCGCTTACGTGTTTTGTCAGTTAATGCAAGAGGTCTGCAATGCAAATTAAATAATAATAAAAAAATATATGTATGTATGCTTAAGTTTTTTTTTCGTCCCCGCAATTCCCTTAATGAGTTCCAAAAGCAAATGGAATTTTTTTTTCGTCAATCAGAAAGTAAATATATAAAAACACTGTGTTTTTCATTAAAGATTGACGACAAAGTGTACGTGTGGCCGAAAAATCACGTCAGCACGCAGAGGGGATGCCAATCGGGACTGGTTTTTACGATCCCGGGATTCTGGATGAAAAAAATTAAATCCCGGGATTTCAGGATATTTCGGGATCCCGAAATTTTTGGAAATTCAGGAATTATGTATTAGGGACTCTTTGTTTCTTGAATATTAAAAGACAAAAGTTTTATAATTATTTCATATTACATAGTCAAAAACTATTTGAAATTTCACATATAATATTTTTTTAAATCACAAAAGAAAAATAAGTGTAGTAGGCTTAGAAACTTTAACAAAACCCAGATTCATATTGAATATAAATTATTTGCTGGGCTTTGTTAAAGTTTCTAAGTTACTACGTTACTACGCTTATTTTTCTTTTGTGATTTTCAAAAATATTATTATTTGTGAATTCTCAAATAGTTTTTGAAAGTCTGTGCATAAGATGAGTAGTTTGTGACTGTTCAAAATATGTGGTTGATGTCTACTAATGATTTGACAAAGCATCAATGAAATACATACATAGACAATGCTTAACCACCGGCAAATAAATTTCAATTATAAAAGATCAATATTGGGTTGCCACGGTTACTATCTTCACAAGGAGGAAGGTCATGATGAAAAAAAAAACAAACAAAACTTAGTAAACAATTTTGGGATTGACTGAACCCCAAAAATCCCAGGATTAAAAAATTTAAATCCCGGTATTCGGGATTCGCTGAATCGAGATTTCGTGATTGGCATCCCTAGCACGTACACAACTATGTGATTGATGAGTATATTTGATCGTCTATAGAGCACTTTATTGATTTCATTAGACTTGCACCTTTTTCTGGAAAACAAAAATTGTTGACACTATATTCCGCAAACTGAAAGGCAACTTAGCAAAAAATATATTTCAGTTAGCAAACAAGCAACTGTTTTAGCACAAAAATCAAAAACAATTTTTTTTTTTGGATTTCCTATCCTTCGGTATTTTTAAATAAGTTGGTGTGCTTGCTATCTCATAGTTGTATAAATAAAAGCATGCAGAAGAATTATTTAAATACTCTGCAGTACAACTAAATAGAAACAACAAGTCCCGGTGCCAGACTTGCAAATTTTGTTGCAGCAATTCTTAAATATGTGTGAGAGTGTTGAAATTGAAATATATACTTTTTGTATTCCTCTCGCTCTTTCTCTCTTTTGCAGTAAAAAATAAAAAGTTGCTGCAACAAAAATTGCAAGTCTGGACCGGCACTAAGCGAATGGAACACAAAATATTATGCGCTTACTTTGTCCCGTAGCGCCATCTGTGCTTGAAAACTCTTTACCAAAAACAGTACTAATTGCAAATGATGAGATGTGTGTGATAGACGAAAGTGTGTCCAAAGCAGCCGGGAACAAGATCACATTACCAATCAGTTCCATTAGCTACAACACTTTACATATGTACATAAACTACAAGCTCTATATTTTAGTTCGTTTGTTCCATGATTTATGGTAATTTGAAACTGTATGTGTTTATTTTTAAAGTCCATTTACAGAGAGAAATTCCTTAGAAAGAAAAGTGAGAGTTTTGTAAATAAATTTCATACATTTTCAATTAAATGTAAGTGGGTGTTAACCTTAAATACATTTAAAATTATGCTTGTTGTTTAAAGGACATTTGGTTGCATTTCAAAAAACTAAAGAAGGATTGCAGGAAAGCAGGAAAAAAAGAAGGGAACACTTGTTGGCGCCTTTCCAAAATTTAAATATATAAAAAAAATTTCAAACAAACAAGTTGGTGTTTCATGACAAATGGAAAAAAGTAAACCATTAAAATTTATTTTCAAATAAATATTTTTTATCTTGAAAGTAATTGTAAAGTGTGTATATGTTCTTTTTTTTTTGTCATGCAAGTATATAGAAAGAATGCGAGGTTTATTGGACAGATAGAGACATTTAAATTTCAATATTAAACTCCTGCGTACAAGTGCGAACGCATTTAACTTGTTGTAAAGTGAGTGTGCGTGGAAAGGGAAGGGAGGAGTGAGTGAGTGTGTGACGTGGGTATATTTATGCGTGTGTAAGCAAATATATCCATGCATATGCATATAAATAAGTGCTGGGAATTGTTACACATGTTGTCAAGTATCTTAATAATACTGTGTCTATTTACAAACTACTAGATACTTTTAAATCTTTATCGAAACTCTTGAATATATACATACGAGTACATTCACGCATACATATGTACATGCATACGTGTATTATTAAAAAGCAACAAAAGCAATAAAAGGGAACAAGGTGTTACAGCCCCAATCATAAGACTACTGATGACTATGATGATGATGATGTTCGAGAGAATGCTCTATTGCGAATAAGGAATCATGTCATACTATTCATCATCTGCTAGTGTATTTGTATGTGTGTAAACCTTTAAGGATTTCATAAGTGCTTTCTGCTAGTGAGGCGTAAGTGGTGTTTGGGTGTGTTGCTTAAAGGAATTCACTGAGATCTCTTCCAAAAAAAAAAAAAAAAAAAAAAATATATTCAAGGAATGAACAAATGTCAATGACAGAGTTATGGAATGAATACTGGTCTGCTTGTCTGTCTTTCACTTATCGACAATTGTTTCAATTAAATTCTAAAGTTTTTGTATATTTAAATTATGTTTCATTTTAAAATGATGATATTTTCTTACATTGCAATCTTTTTTTTAAATAACAAATACATTTTAATGTAGAATATATCTAAATAAATATACTCAGTCGGTATGTTTTAAAATCAATTTAAGTAACATACTTTTATGCAAAAGCATCCGTTGTTCTTGCACTATGGGCCCGTAAAACCTAGAACACTATACCTCTAAGTCATTTTTAAAACATTTATTTTATATTAACTGCATTGCAATGAAAAATTTGCTCCCCTTCAATAAACGTTTTTAATTCGATACATTCCTTGCAAGCTGTTTCGTAACATACGCTAATCCTAATTCTAGCCCTGGAAAATTGAGTATAATTAAAATTATTATGTGCATAAGATTAATTTAATTTTAGTTTTAATCGAATTAAAAAGTTTTCTCAGAAATTCCTTATTTTTTCATAAGAAACATTCTTTACCCAGCAAAAATAAATTTGCTACAAGTAAGCACTAAGCCATAAAAAAACGCTTCGGAAGCGCGGAAAAGCACACAATGCATCCGCTCTACCTTACGAAGATGCAGTAACGTAAGCGAATGACTAAATTTAACACAAACACTACGAAGTTGGTCGGCTGTTTATACTCAAATTCTCAAAGTTTTTTATAGTGCATCCTCTCTCGCTTACCTGGATACAAATTTGTGTGCGAATGAAATTTTTTACATCTAATTTGTATTTTTTAATTGAATTGTGTACGAAAATAAATACATATTTGCTTCGGTAGTTCAGTGGGTAGTCTTCTAGCCTAACATACAGAAATCCTGGGATCGACTCCTGTATTTGATTTGATATTGTATTTAATATAGAATAAATATAAAAACAAATAAAAGCTAATCTAAGACTAGATATAAAATTCGTATCAAAAGAGCGAATTTTTTGATTGTATACTTATTAAAAAGGCATGAAGTATGAGCTTCTTTCTGCACATCCTGGCGAACTACCAAGCGGGACATCACGAACAAAAATCATGTGACACCGAAGCAGGTTGGTTAGCGAGAGTTGTGCTCTCTCCCCCTTACCAAACTGCTTCCAAGTAGACGAATATTTTTGCTGGGTATGTGTGTTACCTTTAATGCTGTTCGAAGTTAATGCCAATGACGCTAGCAAATTCTATATTTAGACATTTATGCGTTAATTTATCATTGTTATTGTCACCGACTTTGAATAGCATTAAAGGTAACCTAAATTATTTTTAACTTTTTATTTAATTTTAGGAAACGCTGTTACGCCCAACCTTGCAAGCAAAAGTGGTTGCCCACTTTTATTAATTTAAAATCGCGTTACTTTAAAAGCTCAAGATGGGTGCCAAATTTCGTAAAAGCGATCATGTAGACTCATGAAATATTACATTAAGCTTTAATGGGCATGGCCTAGTCCACTTTTTCAAATACAAAATTATTTAGTTCTAAGAACTGAAACCGTTTGCCAAGTTATAAGGCAATAGGAGCTTATCCTAAAGAAAAGGAAGTACATATAATTTATTGCTAATTTTTCAGGAGCATGGTCACGCCCACTTTTTTTAGGGCAAGTCTGATCCAAAATTTTTTTAGAGCTCATTGAACGGCTGATTGATCCTTTTGTAGACTTCGGGGTGTGTTTCAAATTTCATGAAAATCGATCCAGTAGAAACGCCTGAAATATAATATTAAATTTTGATAAGCGCCCGCCCACTTTTTTTTAACAATGAGACCAATTAGAAGCTATATCCTGTCAGACAAAAAAAATTAAAATCGGCCAAAAAGTTACCGAGTTATAAAGTAACAAACATAAAAAAAAACTTCCTCATACATAGTTTTATTTACAGTGTAAGGCAAAAGTAATCACCCGATGTTCCTTTGCTGTAATTTCTTTTTATAATTTTTTTTTTTATACTAATATTTATTTATTATGTCTTCAAAAATGGACTAACAATAAGTATTCAAATCTTAAATCTAAATTTAATTATTAGGCCCGACCAGTGTCGGACGCAAACTTAGTGATGGTAATTAAAAATACACAAGAGTCGTGCTAAGCAAAAAATTGCAAAATACTCGGGCAAATATTTGACAAAGCTCGAACCACAAACTCTTGCTCGTAATATCTTGAACTTTAAAGGACACATCCTTTTAAAAAAGAGGGACACAACACTCCAGATGAAACTGCTTGAAATATTTCTTGCTTAGTATGACTCTTTTTTTTGTAATGAAAAACTTTTTTCCTCATTCTTTTCGACTTGTATTTTGCCCTTGTTAAGTTCACAAAAAACCGAATTGTCATGGTACCATTTGCAAAACTTATAGCGTTTTCCAATAGCTTGATTGCTTTTGACCCAGCCTGTATATCATGTACATATCGCTCCTTTTTTTAGTTTTTTTTAGTTAATCGTTATTCATACAAACATCTTGTATACCCAACTCTGGGGAGAAAAATAATTTTCTGTTTTTCCACTGAATCGTGTGGAAATTGAAAACTTTAAACTTGTTTTCGCTGTAAAGCAATTTTTTGGACTAAACCAAATCTTTGCATATCGATCTATGACATAAATGCAACCTCGAATTTAAAAAACTAGTCTTACAAAATTACCACAAAATTTTTATTAGCAGAAAGTGCAGTATATGATAGCGAAGCGATTGTGTTTTTTATTTAGACATTTGAAAAAATATTAATTTGATTTCTGCGGAAGCCACGATGTCGAAGCGGATCAAGAAATCAATCAAACGAATGAATCGACCAAACTTCACATATTTTATTGACAATAAAGAACAACATTGATATGTTTGTTGCAAGCCAAAAGGAGAAAAAATAATTCCTCTATAAACATTTTTAATTATGAAAAATTTTCGTTTGTTGTTGGTTAAGCACGTCTATATATATTTAGTTTCTAATTAGTTTTTTCTTAGACAGAAAAAATTATTCCCAAAAAAAATTAAAAATAAATAAATAAAATTTAATTTCAGTAAAAAAAAAATTGTTAATGAAACAATTTCTTGATAGAAAAAAAGTTGTTTTTTTTGCAATAGTCCTTAAATTGCACAAATTCATATTACATAATTTGAGATAATTTTTTGGGTGAATAGGAAAAGGAGTTAAATCTGTGAAGCTCTATTATATTCCAACGTTCTGAAAATGGCAAATGCCTTTGGTATGCAGTCCCATAGTGCATTGCTTTTGAACACATACTGGATAACAGTTGGTGAATTACAGGCTTTTGCTTATAGAATATATATGTATGTGAGCGCGTGCGTGTGTGTGTCCGTATATTTTGTCTGTCGATTACAACAAGAATTTTATGAACAGCTTAAGTGTTGTTTCATGTCACCTGGAAAGCATTTTGGACACAGTATAATCTAGTCTTCGTCGTTTTTATTTCTATTATTTTAAATTTTCCTTAAACATTTGCATACGGGCATTTCCACATAAAAGACCATCATCTTGGTGAAGTAGGCTTTTTTTTCAAAGAAAAATTTATATTTTTAACCGAGTCCAAAAATAAAGGAGGAAGTATCAATTCGTCTGTATTTTTTTGGCAGTTTTACTTCATAACGCGGTTCATATTAGACCGATTGTAAAATTTTTGTTATTGTCTGAGAGGGTATAGCTGCCAATTAATCCCATTGCATAAAAAGTGAGGCGGAGACACGCCCACAAATTTTTAAATTTGATTTAATGATATTCTACTTATTTGAACAAACAAATACCTTTGGTTCTTGTAAGTGCACAATTTTAAAAATGAAAAATGGGCGGCGCTACGCCCATTAAAATTTATTATTAAAATTTCAAGTGGTTCTACTAAATTGATTTTTACGAAACTTACCACACACCTTGAGCTCTGAAATAAACATAATCTTCTATTTTAAAAAATGGGCGGAGTTACGCCCCTTAAAATTTAATATTTTACTTTACCGATTTTTACAAAACTTAAAAAGAGGGACACACCCTGAGCCCTGAAAAACACTCTATCTTGCATTTTAAAAATGGGCGGAGGCACGCCCAATAAAATTTTATTTTATATTTCACTTACTTCTTAAGCAACAGATTTTCCACTTTTTTAAATAGTTTACTTACTTCCATTTTGGTCCCATAAATATTTTTCGAAAATTTTCCATCACATCTTTGCATTGAAGTCGGTTTTTATTTAGCAGAATTACATATACTTTTTTGCATGTTTACGCCCACGCCATACGCACAATGTGCAAGCTTTTACAAAAGAGCTTTGTGCTTTCACAACGACGAGAGCACAACAGTCCATCCGATCTCGGCTAAAACAATTTTTGCTGCTTACTTTGTTGCAAAGAAACGAACAAGTTGTAAGAGTTTTCAAAGCTGTTTACCTTAAATTAAAATGTCAGAGCATGTGTGTTCTTAAGTAAATGGTGTAGAGCGCAGTTAGCTCTACATTTAGTAAAATATAGGAGAAGCTCAAACAGCATGGCTGTGAGATGGACTTCTTTGTGGAAATGACCATATCCAACTCAAAAAATGTTTAGTGTTTTTTGCATATTGAAATTTGTCTTTAAAATTGTTCTAATACTGAAAGTAACCTGTACATACATACATATTGCTCATTTACTTTAATAGTGTAATAACTCAAAAAATGAGTTTTTTGAATTAATAGTGCAGAATGAGGCGGCATTTCGTTTGTATAAAAATTTCATATAAATAGCTTGTACCATCATCTGCTGAGAGAAGAATATTTTTTCATGTGTAAATTGACAACCCAAACGCGTTTTCTGCAAAACTGTTTTTTTTTTTTTTTGAGTTGTGACACTATTGAAGTAAACGAGCGCTATGTAAGTATGTGTACGGGATTGGATGCTTGTGTATGATATCTATTACTTTAATGATTTTTCCTGACAGGCTGCTTACTTTTTCTATGTGTTAGTGTTTTAATAAGAATTTCTCCATATCACTAAAGCACTATCACGCAAACTTTTATACAAAAGCATGTGTATGTAAAACAAACATTTTCTTGAAATTGAAAACTTTCCTTTGGCACTCGTATAAATTTTAGGCATCAATTCACTTGAATGTAATAAAAATCCTTTGAAGCGTATCTTTATTGTAAAACTGGAAATAGCAATGAAAAGGATAAAGGATTTAATGCAAATTATTTTACCGACAAATTTGTAGTTATTAGAAATATTAATGTTGTTTTTAGGGCAAAAGATTTATTTATTTCAATTTTTTTGGGTTTTTGAAAAGTCAGTTAAAATGTTAATTTAATACAAACAAACACTCTATAGTGGCTTGCAAAAGAAAGTTCGCAGTTAATTTGAGAGTTATTTTTTTATCTTATTCATGACTTGCTCCAACTGACATGCGTTTGTGTGTGTGTGGCTCGTAAAAGTTTGTTTTGTTTAATTCATTTGTGGAAAATGTAATAAATTACACGATTACCAAAGTGTAACTAACAATGATATAAAACGCATAAATGTACAATGGATACATAAATGAATGCAACTTTTGAGTATTATGGTGGAATAAAAAATAAAATAAATTAAATCCATTTGAAACAATAAATTAAAAAATATTTTATTTTATTTTTTTTCACTAAGAAGCTCTGTTGTAGTTATTTTTACATCTGACTTTAAAGAAAAATTTCTTTTTAAATAAAAAGTTAAGTCATAATTCTGCGTTTTATGGCTTTTAAGTTTATTTAAGTTTCATTTAACCTCCTTAGTAATAAATTAAGCAAACAAAATGCCCTCACGATGGCATGCGTTTTGTTAAGCTGCGTTTTTATTTTTTTTATTTTTAATTTAAATTACAATTTTAAACATGTCCGGAAAATGTAATTATTTCAACTTGAATTAAATAATTTTTTTTCTTCGTATTATTCCCAACAAATATTCCTGAGTTATAAAATTATTATGGAGACTGTTTAGTATTGGAGAATCACGACACAAAACCCATCTACAGGGTGGCACACCAATTGTGCTACAATAAAATAAAATTAAATACCTTTTTTAATCAATAGCCCAATGCACAATCTTGTGCAAATGGTCTTGCATCGTAGCAGGTGCAAAATGGTATAATAAAGGTATAATAAAGGGTGTTTTTTTCGAGTGTCACCACTTTGAGGTGGTATCACTGCTTTATTTGAGCACCCATTTAACAGCTGTTTAGTTTGCTTTGAAATTTCATTGTGAATCAATTTACACCACAGCAACGCGTTTAAATTCTTGAAATTTTTAATCAAAATAATTGTTCTATTCGTCTAACTCATTCTATACAAAATTCTAATTTCCAAAGAAGCCAATTTCTGGTTGAATGGGTTCGTAAAAAAGCAAAATTGTCACATTTTGAGTGAGGAGAATCCACAAGCTTTTGTCGAAACACTTATACATCCGCAGAAAATTACTGTTTGGTGCTTTTTATAGGCTGGAGGAGTCATTGGCCCATATGCCTTCAAAAACGATAATGTTCTGAATGTTACTGTCAATGGTGAACGGTGTAGGATATGATTCGAAGTTTTTCCGTACCTCAATTACGTGGCATTAATCTTGCTGATATGTGGATCCAACAGGACGGAGCCACATGCCACATAGCGGGCGCTACAACTGATTTACTCAATGCACTTTTGATGAAAAAATAATTTCACGTAACGGCCCAATTAATTGGCCACCAAGATCGTGTGGTTTAACCCCATTGTATTATTTTCTTTGGGCTTATATTAAGTCACTTGTCTACGTCGATAAAGCACAAACATTTTGTACGGAAACAAGTTTAAGTCATCATAAATTGTCCGTTATAATGACCGTGTGCTAAGTCCAATTTACGGCGACAACTTTTGAATCGAATCTTTTGCCGCGATTTTGTCTTGAATTAGAACACAGGGATGTCAATGGTACAGTCTTCGTTCGCGGTACAGTCTAAGTAATAGTCACTGTTCAAAGTGAAATTTCTGCCAAAATACCGCCTAAATTGCCTTTGAATAGAAATAAAAGACTGGAAAGCATGGCATCGCTGTATTTTGCAGTATTCCAAGCACCCATTTCAATAAATCTACATAGTAATCTGTCATTTAAAAAAAATTATATACCAAGTACTCACACAGAAAAAAAAGTTGTTACGTTTTATTATTGTAGCGCAATTGGTAAGCCACACTGCACTTGTACAGTAAGTTCTGCTTAGTTGATTTTTTGTTTAAAAAAATATTTGGTGCTTGCTGCAATTAACATTGAATTAATTATACGAATAAATCAATTAAGTGAAAATCAATTAAGCAGAAACTTATGTATACAAAAAGATTTTTAAGGTATTTATTATATTTCATACAAGAAATACCGAAATATATGTATTCATTTGAAATTGGGAAAATTCGCTCGGTTTTTGGTTAAGCAACGTCTGTATGTCTCTATTCGTGCTTCACGGAAATCGTCAGTAGACTTTAAGCAAAAAAAATTTGAAATTAGCTAAAAAAAAATTGGTATGTTTATAATCAGCCATATCCCAAAAATAATAATTTAAATTAAAAAAAAAAATTAAAACAAAATTTCCATAAAAATTTTAATAAAACAATAAATTTTTTTTTGGATGCGGCCGAATAAATTTAAAATAAAATAGATGCAAAAGCGAATAGAGATGCTTCTTTTGTAAAGATGTTTGCTTGATGCTTTTAAACTTATTATGTTGGTAAAGTGTGATTCTCAATAAGATATTAAGAGTCTTACTATAAACATATAAGTTTTTTAGCTAAATTCAAAATAATTTGGGTTGAAGTCTGCTGACGATTTCCGTGAAGCAGGAATGAAATGCATACAGACGTTGCTTAAAAAAAAATTCAAGCAAAATTTTCATAATTTACTTTATAAAATGCGACAAAAAGGCGAAAAAAAATTAAAAACCGAATAAAATCCTTTTCAATAATAAAACTCGAAGCGAAAAATGGGTTTTTCTGAAAAATTCCGAACTTAATATAAAAAACCGGTTCTGAACCTGATAAAAAAGACGATGTTTGCCGCTGGCAATGTACCTCTTTCCATTGGTGAAAGAATTTTCAAAATCAGTTTAGCGGTTTGAAAGTCCGTACCAAATAGAAAAAAACCGGTTCCAAACCGGTTAAAAAAGCGATCTTTGCAGCTGGTAATGTAGCTTTCCATTTGTGAAAGGATTTTCATGAGAGACAATTTTCATTGAGCAACTTTTCTCCTCTCTCTCTCTCTACCGTAAACTCAAAAATTGCTTTACCATAATTGCCTTCTGTAAACGCGGAATTACAAGAATAGAAAGCGGCAAAAGTGATTTGTAGTTATGTAGCTTAAAATAATCGTGTGTTCTATTATAATAGGAGTAGAAAGGCAAGGCTGGTGGGGCAGCTGTCCCCCAACAATTGCTGTTGTTGTTAATATTATCTACTAAACTTCACACAAATCCAAATTTTTTCTTCCATGAACAATTTCTTTCTTCCACCACAGCAAAAATTCAAGCTACACCAATCTCTATTATTGACAGATTGTAGTCGGTAGACTGCTGTCATCTATGTGTGTACTGCTTAATCCCGAAGTTTATGACTCCTGAACGAAATGTCAAACAAAATATGAAACTGCCTATTTGTACGGTACTTGGTAATGATGAAAGTATAGCCTACGAATATGTCGCTCATTTACTAAAACAACGTCATAAATTGAACAACTTGTTTGCCAATTAACGAGTTTAAAGTTTTCGATTTACGTACTTACTGGAAAAAGAAAATTTTATTTTTCTTTCAAGAGCTGTATAATCAAGGTATTTGCATGAAGTTTTTTACACAAAATAAATAACGATATGAGGATTAATTCTGCATCATTAAGTCAAAAATTTAATTTTTTGAGTTATGATATTGTTTGAGTAAATGAGCGATATATGGGCTTGTAGCTATGCAAACCAAATGTGACATTTGACTTAGTCACAAAACAATTGTTAACTGGCCTAGTGGTGTCGCCTTATACATATATGCGCCTGGCTCACTTCTTGGCACGCTGTCTGTCAAACTCAGATTTTCCAATATCAAAAAAAAAAAACATGAAGTTGTCTGTTAATAACAAGTGCAACCAAACTAAATTTGTAATACTCTTCATTGCGCATAGACTTCATAAACTCAGGAAAAAAATTATTATTTATTTTTAATTGTCTTTATACAAGTTTAATTAGTATCAGGTTAATAATTTTTTTTTTCAATTATACGATCTTCTAACAAATGTTTGCAATGAAACAATTAATTTTCTATACACGATCACTTGCTGTGCCGACAGCGTAATGTGAAAGAAATCAAAATAGAAGCAGCAACAACAACTAAAGCAAAAAAGTCCGTGCCGCACGCACTTGAATGGCTGCAAGAAACGACCCGCTCGGCATTGACTATGTAGCTCTTTTCTAAGTGGTGTTTGCTTTTATTATTATTTTATTAATTATTTGTTTTGTTGCTTGTGGCTTTTTCAAAAGGGAGAGAAAAAAAACATTATAAGAATAATAAAATTGAAGAATGAAACACACAAACTCAAAGTAAACACACTCTTTTAAACTTTATCAAATGTTTTTCTAATTTGATTTTCTGCCATAATGTGGTTTTGTCTTTTCTCTTTGTTGTTGTGTTGTTTGTCGCAATCATGTTCATTCAGTGTTCATTTATAATTATGAAATTGATAATTGTTACGGTTGCGCCTTTGATAGTCGTCATACTGTTTAATATAATTGTAAACATTTTGAAGTGTTTTGTGATAAGATTAATTGATTTCCTTTTTTTGTTCACATTATGTGCCCTACTATTTTGACATCTTAAAGATTCCAACAGACGTGCCATAACCATGTTCGAACCTAACTTATGGGCAACATTGTATTTGATTATTGGTGACTCGCTATAACGCCATAGCCATTATCATGGAAACCAATTGAGTTTTGATTTGGTAATGGTTATGGCATTATGGCTATTAGTGTGGAGCGATACTGTGATTTTTTAATAATGTTGCTCCTTGTGAACGTGATTTCTAAATAGCTGTTCTTTTGAACTGTGACTGTGATCACAGTTTAGCAGTATTTTGTTTGTAGCAGTTCTGTTATTTTGACAAAATCTAATAAGAAGAGCAGCAGTGAAATTAAACAGTGACTGTGATCACGGTTTAACACATTTAAGCTCATCTGCTTTAAAAGTATTTATTAGTATTGGTATTTTGATAAATACTAATGAGAACAAACAATTAGCAATCAACCCCATGAAAATGTTTAGAATTTTCGTATTAGAGTCAGAGAGACAGTAAAATTGCAAATACAAAAATGTCAGAGCTATACATAGTTGCCAGAAAAGACGATTTGACACGATTTGACACGATTTGACACGATTTGACGATTTTTCTCGATGAACGGTGAAGGTATAAAAAAATTCATGTGGTAGCTTTATTTGCTGTAAAGTAAGCATACAAGAACATTTACAGTATTTCCAAAACCTGTTACTAGATAAATTCAGTCACAGTTGTGATTAGTGATTTTTCAATCGCTTTGAAAAAGTAACAGGTTTCGAAAAATCGCTCATCTCTAATGGCTTTGGCACATCTAATTTAATTTTAAGGTGCAAGTACATATGTAACACGCGTTCAACGCGCTAATGCGATACACACTTCTGCCAAAAAAAAAGTTAAAATAGTGTGTTTTCATAAGGCAAGTTGCATACAGAAGTTGGCAACGCGCGTAGCTCGCAAAAAGTTCAACATTCTTCAACTTTGTATAAATAAAAAATGGCAGTTCATATGCTCTACACAAAAATGATTAGAGATTAAAGTTTTTTATTAAAAAATTGATAAAAAAATGCATTAAATATTTAAAATTGCAAGACAAAAAATGTCCGGCAAAGGCTTGAAATTTTACATTTAAAAAACCCCCAAAAGCCTGATTTGTCACTTTCCATTTTTATAGCGTTAAACGTTTAACAAGCAAGAAATGCGTTGCCGAGTAATGCGTGGTATGTACCTCCACCTTTAGACCTTAAACCTTAGTTTTTAAACAGTCAAAGGAAATATGAAATCAGCATCTTAAGCAGGCAGCCTGCTACTAAGGCGAGTCTATTTAGAGATCAGTTGCTTCATTGTGGTGCTCATAGGACTAATAACAGACTAAATTTCTATGAAGATCTGGAGATTATGTTTACTGAAAACCATTTAAAAATTTTTTTTAATAAACAAACACAACCCGCGAAGCGATTAGCTTGTCTGCAGAAAACACCCAGGGTCTATGGCGGGAATCGAACCCACGACCTCTGGACTAAGAGGATAGCATAGCTACCACTCAGCCACAGCGGCTGATTTTTCTGACTGATTTTTCTCCTTCCTGCATTACAGTAACTCATGCAGCGCCCAGTGGTATTATCTTTGTCAAAAGTGCTATTTGTCGGCCACAGAATTTCAAAAACCTAATCATGCAGTTTTATAGAGAACATTTTCTTTCCAATAAAACCCGTTTCATTGATATTAAAAATATATTTCCTTGTTTTATTATGATTTAAACTTGTGTCACTCTATGAAAAAAAAACACCCTTATTTCTACGTCTCCGAAAAATCATCAATGAAACGACACTAATACATTCTCACCGATTGATGGCTTTTTTTGAATGTCTCCTGTATCTGGATTCAGTAACTTTTATTACGATAATCGTTTCGCTGTAATAAATTTAAAGAAAATGCATCAAATTTGTCATTCAGTAACAAATTTTAACGACATTCGCTGTCGTCGGTAAGATAAAGCTGGAGACTATCTTTAAATTTAATTACGTAATCACATTTTCGTTGCAGCAAACGAATAAATATGTCGATAAATATTACGATTTTCGGTTGGCAAAAAGTTACAGACTTCAGGTACTGGACTTTTGTGATTTCTTTTTTTATGGCCGTAGTAGGTGAACGAGTTCGGCCTCGGAAGTTTTTAAATGATTTTCTAGGCGACTTGAATTTCATTTGATCACTTATTGAGTTGACAAATCAAATTCCTTCGATTTTTCGAAATACTATTAATTAATTATAGATTCTTTTGTTTGCTTTTCTTATGAAAAAATAAAAATATAAAAAAAACTCTGCAATGCGGCTACAACAAAGACTTCGAAAACTACTTCAATAAATATCATTTTCAGAAATATTCTCTGAAAAGAACTCTTCAAACAAACAAACAAAAAATTGTTATCTTATTTTAAGAGGACAAAAAAAACCGCCATTAAATTACAAGTTAAATTGTGATTTGAATGTGAACAATAACAAAAGAAATAATATAAAATATTGAAGCTCTGTTGCAAACTTCTACATGTTATTTATATTAATTGGCTCCAAGTGTAACTTGTTAATTCTTTGTGTCTATTTTTTTTTTCTTCTTACTAACTTTTGTTTTTTTTTTGCCTTGTGTCAGACGTTATCTAATAAACCCTTGTGTTAAGCAAGTTTGAACAAATGTTTTTTATACCCTTCAATTCCGCATAGAAAAAAAAATATATATATATTAAAACTGAAAGGAAAAACTTTTTTATTCTCGTTGGTATTATTATATATTTTTGTAACGTTTTTGTTGCCATTGAAAGTTCTATTATTCCGAGAATTGTATTTCTACCTGTTGTCGAATGATGGGTTTTTGTTGCAGTGTGCTTGAAACAGAATAAAGTTTATAGTGAGTTTTATTAACCTTTTGCTTGGGGCAATTTTTGTTGAATAATGTTTATTATTATTTTTTATGTTTTTCTCTAAGAAGTTGCAAAACTACATACAAAAATTTTTATGTTCATTAGAGCAAAAAAAAAAATACATATAAAGATAAAGAGAAAGGAAAGGAGCCCTTAGAGACATTTAGTGAGGCGCGCACTGAACATGTTTGTATGTAATTTTATTTGAAAAAGTTACACATATGCACGTATATGTATGTATGTATGTATGTGTATCATAGGCGTAGAAAGGCCATTATGGGGGAAGTGCCCTTCAAGAATTGCTGCCATTACGGCTTTATGCATAAGAAAAAATTTGCATGCAGTTAGCATAAGTGACGAAATTGAATTAGCTGCTAACGAGTTTCTCCACACAATTTGATATTAAAAATGGGCGAATTACGCAGTTTCAACGCACTACTAAGTCCTAGCGTGATTTTTAATGTAAAGTTTTATGGCAAAACTCTTTAAGATTATGTTCAATCTCGCCACTTATGCTAACTTCATGCCACTTTTTGCTTATACATAAGGCCGTAAATATGTAGCATCATTAATAAAAGTTTAATTCAACATTATTAAATTGATCATTTAAGAAAAACTTTATTTGAAAAGTTATATATATATAAAAAACATACTTTGACTTGTCCCCAGGATTCGAACAAGGCGACCGTCCTACTACAAGGCTAGCACACTGCCTTCTAGCCAGCAGCAGGAAGTTTTCTTTATTGTAGTTACGAAAATATTTCATTAAAGTTGCAACAAAACTATAATTTTCACAATTATATATTAATTGTAACCGTGGTTTGATACTTTGATCTTCTTTTATGTCACCTAATCAATTTAAACTATTATTTTGTTTGAATTCTTAATAAAAACGTGTATTTAAGTTTTTCATTACCCGAATAAAAACTATTTCGTAACATTAACTATACTAAAATATGTAAAAATATTAAGCATTAGAAAGGTTTCATTCCATTAATGAAATTTGCATCAATATAATATAATGTTTCATTTTATTAATGAATTTTGTCGTTGTATTAATGAAAGGGGTTAAACGGGATGGTTTCATTCCCGCTACGAGGGTTTTTCTTTCAGTGTTAGACAAGTTGCTTGTTTGCATTATGGAAACTACACATTAATCAAAATTTGTATGAACTTTTTTTTAAGGAATAATTTTGAAAGCATCAGAACTTACAAAATGTGTTTTTATTTTTCAGGTCATAACAATTATTTCAAGCCATGGCGGAGTTAACTATAATATTGTATGTAAGGTAAGTGATTGTATGTATTCTTACTTGTAATTATTTTTTCATATTTTTCCAAAATATTTAAAACTTTTTAAAGTCCTTATTTAAAAGCAATATTTATTTAAAAATGAATATGAAAAATGTATGCTAAACTTTTTTGGATGCATTTTTTTGCTGCTTATGGAAAAAATATTCATTTTAAAAAATTGTTGTTTTTATTAATAAGGCAAAATTCCTTTCTGAATTTGTTAACAAAATTTTCTACCTCTTTTAATGTTTCTTTAAAATTTTGTAAAGTTTTAGGTCTTTATTTATATATAAAGCGTGTTTTTTTAGAGTGTCACAACTTTGAAATGGCATCACTGCTTTATTTGATTACCTATTTAACAGCTGATAGTTGCTTATTGTTCAGTTTGCTTTTAAATTTCATTATGAATTGACTTACACCAGAGCAACGCGTGCAAATTGTTGAAATTTTTACCCAAAATAATCCCAGTAAAAAAAATTGAAAGTCATTCTGAAGGAACTACATTTTCATTGCTTCCACAAAAATCGATATTTTTAATTTGCCGATAATTAGCAGAAACCCAAATTTCGAAATTTCTTTTAGTCATACAAAACCTTGTAATTCCTCCATAGTTTTAGAAAATACTCGCCAGTATTTTAAAAAGATAGATTTTTTTAAAGAAATTTATGAATTAATTTTGGTCTAAAATTTAAAAGTGGTTTACTTAAATTTACATGAAAACAATATTTCGCATTTAAATACGTATAATAAGAAACGGATTGATAAAATAGGTAACTTTTCAACCATTTTTCCTAGATGAAAATATTATCATAGAACACAAAATAGGAAATTGTTTCTTAAAATCGCTTCAAATTCGGTGACTAGGCTTTGAAAACGAGAACTTCTTGCAATGACAAGCCTATGTAAAAATCATTGCAACGGATCGAAATTTGCACTACTTCCAAATCGCAAACTCTACATTTTCATGATTTCTTTGTAGTGTCTTTTTTTACTGCGAATTGTTCTATTCTTCAAACTCATCCGGCAGTTCATCTGGTTTATGGCGTATATAATCCTACTTCAGAGCGGCTAATTCGAAGAACAATAGATAGTTTTTGGACCTCATTTACTGCTACTGATAGTGTGCAGCCCGTGAGACGCCGGACAGTGCACACTGAAGTAGCTGTAACCGCTGTACAGGAAAGCATGGAAGATGATCCTAATCAATCAATTCGTCGCCGTTCTCAGCAACTGGGGTTATGTCCTTCTACTTTATGGAAGATTTTACGAAAGGATCTTGGCTAAAAATATTTCAAGATTCAACAACTTGTGCAGGAATTAAAGTCAAATGACCATCGTATGCTTTGCCAATTCGGCGAATGGGCTGAAGCACAAATTGATATTGATTTTGAATTTCCATTCCAAATTTTATTTTCCGATAAATCCCATTTCTGGTTGAATGGGCATGTAAATAAGCAGAATTGTCGCATTTGGAGTGAGGAGAATCCACACCATTACATCCACAGAAAATTACTTTTTGGTCCGCTTTATGGGCTGGCGGAGTCATTGGCCCATATGTCTTCAAAAACGATAACGGTCAGAATGTTACTGTCAATGGTGAACGGTATAGGAGCATGATTCCAAATTTTTATCGTAACTCAATTACGTGACCTCGATCTTGCTGATATATGGTTCCAACAGGACGGAGCCACTTGCCACACAGCGGGCACTAAAATTGATTTACTCAAAAAAACTTTTGATGAAAAAATAATTTCACGTAATGGCCCAATTAATTGGCCACCAAAATCGTGTGATTTAACCTTACTGGATTATTTTCTTTGCGGTTATGTTAAGTCACTTGTCTACGTCGATAAACTACAAACAATTGAACACCTGGAAATCAACATTCGAAGAGTTATCGGCCTCAAATGCTGCGAAAAGTTGTTGAAAATTGGTGTTCCAGATTGCGCCTTCTACGCGCCAGGCGTGGCGGCCACATGCCAGAGATCATATTTAAACATTCATTGCATAAAATATTCTTTCCAATAAAGCCCGTTTCAGTGATATTAAAAATATATTTCCTTGTTTCATTAGGATTTAAGCTTGTGTCACTCTATAAAAAAACACCCTTAACTTGTACGTAATCTGCCTATTCAAAAGAACACCCCCACCCCCCTTCTGAAAATCGCCTTGAACGCTTAAAAGTGCTCTCCTACAAAACAGTAAAATACGACTTAAGCACTTTTTTCTTATTGCCACAGCATTAAAGTTTTGTCAAAACTTTTAAATCACACTCTAAAAACATGCATTAGTTATTTTGATCTTTTTGAAGTAATGAAATATTTCTTCCTTCAATATGACCTTTGCAATTGTTTTGCTAGAAAGTTTGCAATTTTTAATTAAGATCGTAATCTGTGCATAAATACCCATTATTATTTTGGTGTCATTGAAAGAATTGCCTAATTAAAAGGTGATAAATTAGTTTTATTTTCTACAACAAGGGTGGTTTATTGGCCATAAAACTTAAGTTAAAGTAAAGCATTCACATATATTTATGTGGTCTATATGATCACTAAAGTGATTCGTTGATAAAGATACTTTTTTGTTCTGGGTTTGTTAGCTGTAACATTTTTAATGAACTCAAAAAAATAGAAAGAAAACAAAAAAAATGCAATGATCTCATTAACGTATAAACATCTGCTAAATTTTGCCTGAACGGTGTGCATTTTTGAGGGATGTCAGCACAATATTCTTACGTACTCTCTTAAATGGGGAAATATTTAGTGCTTTTGAATTTAACTGAAATTGCACATAAGTAAATACATACAAAATTAAATCATGTATATACATATATAACATAATTCTCCAAAAAAAAAACCGACTTCAATGTAGAGATCTGATAGAACGTTTTCGAAAAAAATTTATGAGATATAAAATTAAATTTTTTAAATGCAGAGCTCAAGGTGTGTGTTAAGTTTTGTTCAAATCAGTACAGAAGAACCACTTAAAATGAAATATGAAATTTTAATGGGCGCAGCCCCGCCCATTTTTTCAACTTTAAAATTGTGCAAGTTGCAAGAACCAAAAATATTTGCAAGGTTTCGAATAAGTAGAAATCCATAAAATCAAATAAAAAAAAATTTGTGGGCGTATACCCGCCCAATTTTTTTTTCATGGGGCCAATGGAAAGCTATCCCTCTCAGACAATAAAAAAAAATTTGCAATCGGTGTAATATGAACCGTGGCCATGAAGTAACACTGCCAAAAAAGAAATATAGACGAATTGAAAACCTCCTCCTTTTTTTGAAGTCGGTTAGATGGTTAGAATTTTATTTGCGGGCTCAATTTAATTTCAAGACTTGAGAGCTCTGCAATGTCTTACGCAGACACTATAATCTTCCGGCCACGGAAGCTGTAATACTACAACTTCTGTTTTTTTTATAAACAAACATAACCTGCGAATCGATTAGCTTGTCTGCAGAAAACACCCAGGATCTATGGCAGGAATCGAATCCACGGTCTCTGGACTGAGATGATATCATCGCTCACTCAGCCACAGGGGCACTTCTTGTCACTTTTTCGTCAAACTTTCACTTGAGTTGATTGTTCACTCAAAAGTACTGCACGTTGAGTACTCCCAAAAGCTCCCTGTCCCACTTCAAAGATGAAATACATAAATACAGTTTCATATTTTAAAAAGTCGAAGCAATAGCACAATTTTACGACTTTTGCAATTTCGATTGCAGTTTTTCAACACAGCTTATTACTTTAAAGTTTATATAACTTACAAGTCATATAAAGGGTGTTTTTTATAGAGTAACACAAGTTTAAATCATAATAAAACAAGGAAATATATTTTAAATATCAATGAAACGGGCTTTATTGGAGAGAAAATTTTATGAAATTAATGTCATGTGACCGCCACGGCTGGCTCGTAAGAGGCCCAATCTGGAGCACAAATTTTCAACAACTTTTCGCAGCATTTGAGGCCGTATTTCGCCGATAACTCTTCGAATGTTGATTTCCAGGTGTTCAATTGTTTGTGGTTTTTCGACATAGACAAGTGACTTAACATAACCCCAAAGCAAATAATCCAATGGGGTTAAATCACACGATTTTGGTGGCCAATTATTTGCGCCATTACGTGAAATTATTTTTTCATTAAATGTTTCTTTGTAGCCGCCGCTGTGTGGCATGTGGCTGCGTCCTGCTGGCACCACGTTACTAAGGTACTAAAAAATTTCGAATCATGTTCCTATACCGTTCACCATTGACAGTGACATTCTGATCATGATCGGGCCAATGACTCCGCCAGCCCATAAAGCGCACCAAAAAGGAAGTTTCTGTATATGTAATGGTATTTCGACAAAAGTTTGTGGATTCTCCTCCCTCCAAATGCAGCAATTCTGCTTACTTGCGTACGCATTCAGCCAGAATTAGTTACGCTATAAAATGAAAGAATTTCACCATGAGTTTGACGAATAGAACAATTATTTAATTATTTTGATTAAAAATTTCAACAATTTGCACGCGTTGCTCTGCTGTAAATGGATTCATAATGAAATTTAAAAACAAACTAAACAAAAAGCAACTATCAGCTGTCAAATGAAGCAGTGATGCCAACTCAAAGTTGTGACTTTCTAAAAAAAAACACCCTTAAGTATTCAAAATGGGCATTAGTGGATAAAGTAGTCTTGAGACTTCACATATAATATTGTAATCGCAATCAGTGTTAATGCAAATTCTGGCTCATCTTAAATTTTTTTAAATTGGCAGATTTATTTCAAAAATTACAATCATTTCGGTGTAATTATCGCCACCAAAAACTTGATGAAAGCAACAATAGTTTTTTTTTTTTTGGTACTAAAATCCCCTTAAACCTTCAAAAGTGGCTCTAAAATTTTTACAGCACTGGTGCAAAAAAGTACGCTCGCTAATGAAATAAATTTTTCATGCTGAAAACACAGTCAGGCAGAGATTTCAGATTCATTTAAAATTGTGCGTATTCTTAAGGTGATAATTCAATTTTGACATTGTGTTTCATAAAATATGTCACAATATATTTCGTTCTCATAAAAAAGGAAAAAGTAAAAAGAACTAAATAATATTATTCAAATGTGTTTGTGTGTGTATGAGTTTAGGATGCGTTCATTTAATTAAATAGTGGTGGCATTAAAAGTCCTAAAAACAATACACACATCTATACATACGAGTACATGTGTGCGTACGTGAACTTGCATATACAGTTTGTCAAGAAAATGTTTGCAGAATGAAAAAACGGATATATATTTTTGTCTGCTTAAGTGCAAGCATTCCGATAACTATAGTGCCTTTCTGGCGGAAATCTATGATGACAAAAAACTTGCAGAATTATTTCCCACATTTCAAACTATGAAAGCGCGTTTGAATTTTAATATTGAAAGCCAACCAACAATCAATGTATCAATGCATTTGTGCGCTACAACTAAAAATAAAAACGCACATGCGCATCAAACGCCTTGACTCTCTGTCATACTTATAGTCGGAGTATGCTTATACTCAGACTATGGATATTTAATCGGACAAAAAAAATATATACGCATGCTACTCGGGATATTCATTCATCATACGCTACCGTATACGTATATATGTATGCTGCGTATGTAAAATAAATTGGAAAATGTTTTTTGGCTGTTTGAGAACATGCTTTAGTCAGAGTATTTTTATACTCATGTGTATGATTGTAGCCCATACAGTCTATTAATTTTATTTACAATAGTTTGTGCTGCGTAATCTAAAATATGTTTATAAGCATGGTTGTTGAATGTTTATATAGGGTGTTTTTTTACCGAGGTACAGAAATTTGAATTGGCATAAAACAAAGATGAGTTTTTTTAAATTGACATGAAATTTACTTTACTTTAAATATGACTTCTGGTAAATGACCGACACGGCTGGCCTGGACGTAGTTTAATCTGGAGGTCCAGATTCGATGACTGTTTTCAAATTTGTGGCCGTATATCGGCAATAACGCGGCGATAGATAGATAGAGAGAGGCGTTGTCCAAAGTAGTTAGCACATTGTCTAGTCAAAGAAGATCCTTGTTTCAAGCCCCATCTCCGAAAGGCATTAGTGTCCATTTGTATCACTTGTCGTAGGAAAGTTCAAGTGATGAAGGCCTAGACACTGATCACTGAACTACGCCGGCTTCAGCGGATACTAATCCTAATGTAACATCAGAGCGCCCTCTATCGTCGGTATTGTGTAGCAAAATCATTGGCAAAGTAAAATAACCAATAAAATGGTTACTAAACACAGCTTCGAAAATTTAATGCGCCTCACTGACACCAGAGGCTCTGCAACACTGCATTATTCAGAAAGTACCAAAAAAAAGCAGAGTTGTAAAAGAATGAAGCTTTCCTCTATCTCTTACTTCACTACCTATCTTCTCCTATCACTATCCCTTGCCTAAAGAAGGTAACAACTAGTAATAGCAATAGAAGGCATTCAGTGGTTGAGTGTTACTTCTATTTAACAAAAAAAAAAAAAATGTGGCAATGTTAAACTAAATAAATTGAAACTGTCAGCGCAGTTGATGAAAAAATAAAATAGTTATTTTGCATAGCAAAAGTTATTTTGATAAATTTATCCAACAACAAGTTCAAATATGAAAGATTTTGATATTTTGATACTACTGTTATTTATATCGTTGCCTGCTCACAATGAAAATTTTTAAGATGGCACAATGTTGCCTAATTATATTTTTAAAAATCGATTATTTGAATTTTCAAACTTATTTCAGAAACGTGGCTTATTGGGTCACATTTAGAACCTTTAATACTACCTACCTATATAGTGTAGAATGTGTTCTATTCCATGCTTGACCAAAATGACCACAAACATTCTCAAGGAATTAATGGTTTCTTAAATTAAATTTATTGGCTTCACCGTTTTAGTTTTATAATTTCATAAAATATCCCTTAAAGCAATTTTTCCAAAAAAAAAAAAGAATTTGAAATTCCAATGCTTTTAGCATTTTCTGTTAAATAGCTAACAGTGCTCTGTTATGTGCTTAAAATTATATGTTAGAGATTCTGGTTTCTGTCTCTGCTAGTTAAATTTGAACTTATCTGCATACAAATATATTTTATTACGATTGCTTCACCCAATTTGTATGGTTAAAAAACAAACTTATAATAAGTCAATAATTTAAAATTAACTTTTTGGTTTTTAGGTAAATTTTTTCGTAACTTCTTGCTGCTAAAGGTTTAGTCTCAATATTATATTGAGCGAGCCCATTTCAATAATGTCCTTAGTATGACATTAAATTCCTGTACTGTACTATAAAATCAATATATTGTTGATGGGTTAACACACAATATTCGCGTTTTATTTTGCTTTTGAGGACTGAAAAATTTCTATCATAAACATTAAAAATGGCCGCGTTTTGTAAAATATAGATGCAGCATCATAATATTTTGTACAGATAACGCCGAAACAAAACGTATAAGCGCAATAATAAGTTAACTCTGCTCTGTTCTTTGCGCAAAATGAATAAAGAGGGAAAAGAGCGGCGCTGCGTTGTTAGGTAATATATGCTCAAACAGTAACTTCGAAAAGGTCACATCTCTTAGAGTTGTGACTTTTTCGAAATTGTTTCTGTACATGCCATAATGTGAACAGTAGAGCGAATGCCTAGAATGTACCCTTTGCAGAGTAGCATTTCAAGCTCATTTATATGAAAAACCGTATACAGTCGACTCCGCTTTACTGGAAATAACTAAAACCCAATTTGTTTTCAGTTATCCTAATTTTTCTCTAAAACGTAGTTCGGATTACTGAAATTTGTTACAAATAAGCGTACTGCTTAAAATCAGTAACCATATGTGCACATTTTGTTGTTGAAATTTTTCACGAATTCCTCGAAAATGTCTAGCCACTTGCATTGACAATATAATAAAAATATACCATAAAGTACGTAAGAGCGAAAGGACAAATACATTTTGCCATTTAATTTTTTAACGAACAAAACATGCACAATTTTATCAGCTTTAAGTTATGCAATCGATTTCTAATAAATAAAGTTGTCATTGTTTATTTTTCACTAAAGCGAAGTAAGTTTCATACAAAACGTAGTTGTGAGCTTGCTTTTGATTTTCAGTAATACGATATTTTCAGTAAAGCGATGTTTCGCTAAAGCGAAGTGAAAAGACTAGCTGTGTATAAATTCAGTGTGGGGATTTGTATCGCTTTCAATAATCCGGATCCGGCGGATTCGACTGTATGTATATTAAAATATGCGAGATGTGCCCTTTCTAAGTTCTAATTAGTATATGCATTAAATTTATTCAGTCGTAACCGGCTAAAAGGCTGTTTTTTTAGAGCGTCACAACTTTGAGTTGGCATCACTGCTTTATTTGAGCACACATTTAACAGCTGATAGGTGCTTTTTGTTCAGTTTGCTTTGAAATTTCATTATGAATCGATTTACACCAGAGCAACGCGTGCAAATTGTTGAAATTTTTAATCAAAATAATTGCTGTATTTGTCAAACTCATCGTGCACTTTATCCATTTTATGGCGTATATAATCCTCCTTCAGAGCGGCTAATTCGAAGAACAATAGATCGTTTTTGGACCTTATTTACTGTTACTGATAATGTGCATCCCGTGAGAAGCTATAGCCGCTGTACCGGAAAGCATTGAACATAATTCTAATCAATAAATTCGTTGCCGTTCTCAGCAACTGGGGTTGTGTCTTATCTTGGCTTAAAATCGAAATCGGCGAATGGGCTGAAGCACAAATTCATATTGATTTTGAATTTCCATTCAAAATTTTATTTTCCGATGAAGCCCATTACTGGTTGAATAAGTACGTAAATAAAGAGAATTGTCGCTTTTGTCGAAACGCCATTAAATCCACAGAAACTTTCTTTTTGGTGCGCTTTATGGGCTGGCGGAGTCATTGGCCCATATGTCTTCAAAAACGATGATGGTCAGAATGTTAATGTCAATGGTGAACGGTATAGGAACATGATTCGAAATTTTTTCGTACCTCAATTTTGTGGCATTAATCAGAAACCACAATTGATTTACTCAAAGATACTTTTGATGAAAAAATAATTTCACGAAATGGGCCAATTAATTGGCCACCAAGATCGTGTGATTTATCCCCACTAAATTATTTTCTTTGAAGTTACGTCAAGTCACTTGTCTACATCGATAACCACAAACAATTGAACACCTGGAAATAAACATTCGAAGAGTTATCGGCGAAATACGACCGCAAATGCTGGGGAAAGTTGTTGACAATTGGTGTTCCAGATTGCGCCTTCTACACGCCAGCCGTGGCGGCCACATTCCAGAAATCATACTTAAACATTAATTTCATAAAATTTTCTTTCCTATAAAGCCCGTTTCATTGATATTAAAAATATATTTCCTTATTTTATGATTTAAACTTTTGTCACTCTATAAAAAACACCCTTTCATTTTGAGATCAGTTCTCACTTAATGGAATGTAACCCAAAATTTGTCTTCTATTTGCCAACACTTCATTGACAAACTGTATGTTTGCTCGGTTCTGTATAAGAAAATATTTTATATCCGTATCATTTGCAACTGTGGGTGGTCGTTGTTGGTTTTAGTGATTTTATTTTTTATGATCACTATATCATATTTTTAATGCTACATGTTCTTGTGTTTTTTTCTCTTGATTTTATTATTTTACGATTATGTTGGAAAGTTTTCGACTTACTAACAAGTGTTGTTGTAAATTATATCAAGATTATAAAATATGAAATACACATTTATTACTTCTTTGTTTTTGGTTTTTTTTTTTCGTTGAATGAATGAAGTGAGTTGGTTGTTAAGTTAATATGGAAGTTGGTTTCCACAGCACTTCCCGTTTTACTACGCATATTAACATTTGCGCTGCATTAGAGTGCATGTGTGTGTGTGCGTGTTCGTATTTATTAGTTACTTTTATATATTTGCCGCTCATTTTCCTCTTAAGAAGTGTGTTGTAAATTTTTTTTAATGTAATTTAATGTTTTTCGGAAGGTGGAAACAGGAAGGGATAAGTTTGATATATAAATACATACATACATACGTACTAGTAATGTGCCGAATGTCAATTTTTGATATTCGCGAACACGAATGCGAATATTATAAATGTGTGAAACTTGTAGACATTTAATTGGGTTCCCATTTACATCTTCAAAATAAAAAATTAGAAGTTTTTGTGAAAAAGAACTTATATCTCTTGTACGCGTAGATTAAAGTTACCAAAAACGATCCAAAATTTTAATGGCCGTCATTAAATAATATTTGAAAATAATACAAAACACAAATTACTATAATAAATGAAAGTTTTCAGTTTTAATTTTTTGCTGAAAAGTCGCTTTATACACGAAACATTCCAGAGACAAATTGTAGTCAAACCATTTACTTGGCTTTCCTTTCCTTATCTCTTCTCCTTTTACATTTTGAAATATTTCTAATATACATGATAAACTTATTGGCATATCAAACTACTACATTTATAAGCATTGAAGGTATCAAATACATATCGTTACCTAAAATGCAAAACAACGTATCATAAGAAAATTCAAAATTGTTTTATTTTTATTGATTACGATTCACTACATCATATTACATATGTGTATAAAATTTTGCAGGTCTTATATAAAAAATACCAAAGTTATAAGCAAAATACAAAATAACGTATCATCAAGTGCATGATTTTCTTAAACCATATAACGTATCATCCATCACTCATATGAATTTAAAAAGCTACAGAACATTTATTTTCCTGTTTTTAATTGAAGTAAGCATTGACCTTTTAGTTATGTATATTCAATTTAATTTCATCTTATTTTTAGTACAAATAGTTTCAAAAATGGAAAACCAGGAGTCATATCTTACAAAACCAATATTAGTGATTACTATCAGCTGTTTCCACAAAGAACTAGCAGAAGTGCTGGAAGCCAGCAATCTAAGCGATTGCATTCGTAAAGGCTTCTTTAAAGCCCACCTGCTGAGTGCGTTCACAATCCGAGCGAACAAGTGTTCAGTGGTGATGGTCTTGTTTATAAACTTGATGAAGGAAAAGCTTCTAAGCTTTTATTTTTTAAATTAATTATTTCTCTCTTGAGGTGAAAAAAAGTACTTCAACTATTTTAATGCTAATTATACAAGCAATTTGTTTTGTTTGTTTTTAAGTTGGCTACAAGAATATGTTTTATTCTTGGTATTGAAATAAATTTATTTTTCAAATTAATTTTTTGTGCCATTTATTAAAAAAGTAAAAATATTCCTATTCGTATTTGTATAAATTTGGCGAATAGGAATACGAATATCTAAAAATGGCAGAATATTCGGAAATTCGAATGCAAACATTCGTTACGTCCCTAATACGTTCATATAAACGTATGTGCATATATGTATTAGAGATGAGCAATGCTGTGATTTTTTTAATAATGTCGCTCCTTGTGAACGTGATTTTTAAATCGCTGTTCTTTTAAACTGGCAGTTCCGTTATTTTGAGATAAAATAATAAGAGGAGTTGCAGTGAAATTAAACAGTGACCGTGATTTTAACACATTTCAGCACTTTGGCTCAGTATTAGACTTGTATCGAACTCTTGTACTAGCGCTGTTTTGATACAAACCTAAGCATCCAACAAATATAAATTACATGGGTTTGATATTTGGTTTGTGTCAAAAACGAACTACTGATTGAGTTCGCTACAAGTCTAGTTAGTATTAGTATTCTGAAGTACTAATAAGAATATTAACAAGAACAAACAACTATGTCAGCGATTAGACACGAAAACATGTGAAAGGGAAAAATATTTAGTTAATTTTAATTATTATTGTTCGAACTTCATTTGTTTCTTTATTTATTTATCATAAATAAAGAAACATTGCATGTGATAAATATTAATGAACAAATAACACCAAAGTTTATTGAAAATATTCTGACAAACACGCAGCAGAACGGAACAATCGGCTGTTTTCGAAGGCCACTACACCTTCATCATCAGCGTTCTTTGTGTTTGGTGCACTGTGTGTGGTGTTAGTTGATGTAGATTTTCTGAAGTTTTCAGTGCAAATGGAATATGTGAATTGTTTTGGTGCATCGTATTACAATTTTCTGAAATATTTTTTGTAATGTAAGCTCAATTTTACCATCTCTAAATTTTCAACAGTCTTGCCATTGTCGTTTGTTCTTTACGAATTATGCACACGTTAGTTAATTTGCTTATTTTTGTTCTACTTAAGACAAACTCTTTTTTATAATAATGTTTAGTTTTGCAGCAATTTACGGGTGGGAAAAAGGAGAATCATTTTTGTGTTCGGTACTCGGCGACACGCTTTGTTTTCATATTCTTTGCTGGCCACCGAGAGAAACACGAGAGAAATGTATTCACGTATGTGTATTCATTTGTAAAAGAAGCCGATTGGTGCTACTTTATGCAGCTCAGACACACATATATATGCATGTATCATTGCTATTATCCAATAATATTGGAATGTCGGCGGCAGCATTAACGTATGTGTGATCGCAAAGGAAACAACAAAAGAGAATCCCAGTTGTTTTCCTTCCAAATGTTCGACCGTCCAAACCAAGGCACATTTACTACAGGTACACGCATTAGAGAAAACAATGTGGCAACTCTGTGCTTCTCACATAGTTTTACAAAGTAATTGTCAAAAAATTGTATGCATCAAACAAGGCACAAAAGTTATTGTCAAATGAATTCTTCGTTATAAACGTGTAAACAAAAAATCAGCGGATTAGCAGTTTGCCCAATGCATGTACCTGTTTGATGTGCCTTGGTCCAAACTCAGACTTATTAATCAACCCCATTCAAATATTGAGAACCTTTTACGTAAGAGGCAGAGGGACAATAAAATTGCAAAGACAAAAATATGAGAGCTATACACAGTTGCCAGAAAATACGTTTTGACATGACAGGTATGATGATATTTTTCCTCGACAAACGCTGTATTTACGGTAAAGTAAGCATACAAGAACACTCACAGTTTGTGTGACAAAACTATATTTCCAAAACCTGGTGCTTGATAAATTCAGTCAAAGTTGTGATTAGTGATTTTTCAATCGCTGTGAAAAAGTAACAGGTTTCGAAATATCGCTCATCTCTAGTATGTATATATATATATTTTTGGGTAAATAAAACAATAAAATTTTTTCATATGAAAATCGCCATGGATGCAAAAAAGACTAAGTTAAGAAGAAAATGTAAAAATAATAAATTGAAATTATTATTTAATAGTTTTATAATTTTGAGAAGACAATAAAAGTGTTTTGTTATGTATTTGATTATTATTACTTATAATAAAAAGTATTTACGCCGCTACTATTTGCTGTTCTTGATCGTCTTAAGCTTAGATATTTCACAGTTTTCGAAACTTTTTATTTCCTCTTTTTTATATCTAATACTTAATTTTTCCAAACTTTAATTAATCTGGGCTGGGTTTAGATTAAAATGTTTGTAATACAAAAAATACTGATCATACATTTTACATCTCATACCAAAACTTTGTAGATTCTAAATAGGTTGACTTGCTTTAAACATTCCTCAACTATTAAACCATCTTTTTTTTTTTTTTTAATTTAACTCTTAACTTGACGAAATACCAAGCAAACAAAGCTGGCAATTTAACTCAAACACACACATTTTCCAATGTTGCTTTCTTGCATTTTTAATTAATCGAAGGATGTTGCAATACCATTAAGGATGTAGTCGTTTGTTCGTCCAAATACAATGTACGAGTATTTGTATAAATAAATTTTCACTCCCCATAAAACATGCATTAAATTTTACTGGAAACATTTCCATAAAATTGTATAAATTTCCATGATTATGATGTTCCATAAAGAGGAGAAATAAATTTCTTAGAAACTCATCAATAAAACTAAAAAAACAAGAAATAAAATTAATTAGATAATTGTGGTGCAAACTACACATGTTGATACGCCAGGGTGTGTAACCAGCGAAAAGTTGTGTTGTACACTAATTACTCTGCTTCCTTGTTAAATAAAATTTAAAAAAAATATATATATAATACTGACTAAATAAAACAGCAAAAAATAATAAATAAATAAAAAAAAACTTGAGCAAATACATGGCGAGTTGTACAAGGTAAAAAACATCTCTTTTTTTTCTTTAATATTTTACCACAAAAATGTGCAAACTAATCTGCAATTTATAATGAATATTTTTTTTTAATTTTTTTTGCTGTAAGCATCTGCAAACTTATGTAAAGTTGTCAGGTACACACATACACGCTGGCATACACGATCTCAAATTGTAGTTTTATTAAGAAAAATTAAAAATGGTTTCACTTTTGTAAAACAGACGAGATTTATGTGTGTAGGTGTTCACCCTGCATTTCAGATTTAGCTGTTTTGCAAATAAATTTTTATTTTATTTATTTATATATATATTTTTTTTTGCACTGAAAGTCCAAATATGGTGGTTAGATTACGCTATGTTTAGGCTGCTAAATCCATTCTGTACATATAAAATAAATTATTGGCAAATATTTTCAATTAATTTTACAGTAAGTGAGCAATTTGGAAATAGCTTTAAGATATCTATTGTCAATTTGCCAATAGACATGAAATGAAACGCTTTAATGAAGTTGGTTTTTCACTTTGCTATAAAATCCAATGCTTGAACCCTTGGTAGACAGAGGTTAGAATATGCACTAAAGCATACAGACGTCACGAGAGTTTTCAGTATGTAGGTTGCATTTCTTTTATTTTTTTTTTTGGTGGCTACATGCCATAAAATGTTGCCAATATTTTGGTCACAAAATCCAAATGTGCCACATTTCCAAAGACCGACGAGAATGGTATAAACATGGGCTTTCCTTAACACTATGGGCTACATTAGCAATATTCTCAGTAATTTTTGAGCGACGTGCACAATTTCGATTCTTTACATCAGTAACTTGTCCGAAAAGTTCAATGTTTTCTTCTACCACTTTCTAAATTGCTGGTAGATAAGTTGTTTCACAACGACCCAAAACTGCTTTAGTGGCCTGGAAATTCTTACTCTATTTGTAGTGCATACCGGGCACATACTAATATTTCTTTAAATATGGTTTAAGGTGATTCAAAAAATAACAATGCGTTTCTTTATTTATGATTTGATCAGACTAAAGTTCGTATCGCTTTGTAAGCCAAATTACATGTGATAATTGTTAATGCACAAATAACACCAAAGTTAATTGGAAATATTCTGACAAACACGTAGTAGAACGGAACAACCCGCTGTTTTCGAAGGCCACTGCTTCTTCATCATCAGCGTTATTTGTGTTTGGTCGGTCCACTGTGCGTGGTGTCACTTAATGCAGATTTCTGCTTTATATACGCAACAATACGTTTCTTTGCTCTGCCGGAAGTAACTAAAAAATATTTTTTAAGGAATTCGTTCCCTGATTTGATTATGCCCTACCTTGCATAACATAAATCTACACATATGTATGTATTTGTATCCATTTGGTATGATTTCCTTGAACTAAAACACTAAGAACAATACTTTTTCTAAAACTTTGTGTTTTTTTAAATATTTACACAAATAAATTTCTTTCTTAATCAGAAATAATTTCTTAGTCGGGCTTAAGTTCAGTAATTTCAATTCTTGTTGAATGAAATATTTTTTATTAATTAATGTGACTTTCTAAAGAAGAGAAGAAAAATTAAATTAGACTTTATTAGCTGGGGGAAATACCGATATTTTTCAGTGCAGCCACGCACTTCATCAGCACCCAAGTCTATCTACTGGTGTACAGCTTGTTATTAACATCAGCTATTTAACGCAAATTTTCTTTCTGTCAAACTTGATATTTTAAGTTGGCAACGCGATGACAATTTCAACTAAAAAACATTTGTGGTTCATAATATCAACACAATATAAGTTGTTGTTGTAAAATTTTAGCTATTGTGTGGTAGTACCATCACCTTATTATTGCACCATCACCTTCATAAGTGAATAACGACACTCATCAAGGAATGTGTACATACTCGTATGAACTAAAGTTGCCATAATAAAATCAAAACAACAAAAAAAATCCCGGGAATTCCCGCAAATATATGCCGGGTTTTCTTTCCCGTAAATTGTGCGGGATCCCGGGAAATCCCGTATGAAAAACACTAATCCTAACGCTCGGAGAGCAGTGTGGCTACATAATGTTACAAAACTTTTAAGGAAAGAAATGAATATGTATTAAAAAGGCCTTTTTGATTTTTTTTTGGAGCAGCTTCACTAAACTGCATTTTCTATTTAAACTTTAAGGATCAATAGCTCGGGGAAATATGGGTCACAGCCAATTTTTATAGCTATGCTATTTATGTCACGACACAGGAGACAGGACGTGATTTTCGTTAAAAACCTAGTCGACACTATTACAGTTATAAATTTATTTTTGGTTTGATTTCTTTGTACTTAAAACTAGAGTACGAAAATAAACGAAACAAATTGTTTGATTTTGTTTTGTTTCGTTATTTGAAGTGAGTGAAACAAAAACAAAACAAAACAATGAGAAGTATTGCTCAGTTTGGTTTTGTATGGTTTTGGCACACGAGTACAAACCATAGAACACGCCGCCGGCCACAAACAATACATTAATTTAATCGTACGCCGCTGAACAAGAAAATAATATGAAATATTTGCGGCAAATTTGACATCATCATGTAATATAATTTTATTGCATTGTTATTTAACACATTAAATTTGTTTTATATAGCTAAGCAGCAAAGCTATAACCGGGTATCCTAAGACAACTCTCTTCTTTTTTTTATTTAATTTTCTTTCTTATTTTTCAAGTTTCTATCAGTTAAGCTATTTAAAAATTTTAAATCAATTTGAAGATTCTTCACAGTTTGCTATGAAAAGTTCGGATCGCTGCCAACTCTTTTATTTAATTTTTTCTTCTTATATGTATTTTAATTTTCTATCACATAAACTGCTTTTATTTTCTTTTGAGCTTTTTTGCTAAACTGCATTTGTTCCAAATATTTTTTTTTTTCTATGTACTTCAGAGACGAAGGAGACAACCTTTCTCACACACACAACTATAGTTTTAGTTTTGACATCACTGATCTAGAGTCCAAATATTTCGTCCCAGTAGTGGACATTGTTCCACCGGAGTCTGGTATAACTTTCAATACTATTGCTGTTTGTTGCAACTTTTGCACTGCAAATAACCTTCCAGCAAATTTAAGTCATCAATTGAGCAGCTAGTAATGGAAAGCAGGCAACTGCCCAAACTGCATCATCATCTTCAGTGTGGCCTGTTTGTTTTCAACTCGGGATTGTAGTGTTTGATTTGTAGCATTTAAGGCATTTACTTGCCGATAGCTCATATAATAGTACAAACTATTTTATGTGGTGATCAAAAGGTTACATACAAAATCAATTAAATTTTTTATAGAATCATGCCATTCGGCCTACTTGGGCGACCAATGCCCTGTTTTTGCTCGTACTCATGTTGCTTTTTTTTGGTGTTGCAATTGCATTACGTACGTAGGATGACATTATTTTTTAAGCCAAACAAGCCATCATACATTCAAACAATTCACTTGTCTGTCTGCCTGCCGGCCTGCCTGCCTGGTTGTCTGTCATTAGCACTTTTGCATAAGTGCATTCGTTCAGTGTTTTACTTGCAACGTAAGTAAATAAGTTGTGCGTGCATTCGCATGCACTCGAAGGAAAGATGTCAACCAAGTTGAGTTAGTTGCAATGAAATGAAAATGAGCATAATAAATAGAGGAGAAGCTGCAGTAAAGCATTTGGCAACTCATCAAAATGATTTATATTTGATAAATCGTTTTGCTATGCTGCATTTGCTGTGTAAATGTTTGTGAAATAGACATGCGACACATAATTTTCATTTAATGAAAGAATAAAAAAAATGTAAATTAAGAAAGAAAGAAAAAAGAATGCTGAATTTAAATCGATGCTGCAAAAATAAAAAGTGAATTAAAATGAAAAATCTTGTACACTTTGGGTGGTAAAACATGAAAATTGCACTTACAACACTATAAACTACATACATATGCAACAGCAACAACCAGAACAACAACAACAACTGTATACGAGTATTTACACTCTATTCTTACAACATCATAAATATAACGTGCCACAAATTCACACAAACTCTCGCATGAAAATGCCAGTGCTAACACTCACATTTCATTTTGATTGCCATAATCTACATACATTTCACTTCACAGGTCCAGAACCTCTTAAAGGCAGAAGAGTAAGCCAGCAACTTCTTTATCCATCTAGAGGAATTTTTCTATACAAAATTTTATTTTATTTGTTTGTTTTCTTAATAAAATGAGAATGGGAAAAATAAAACTGTTTGTGTCACTGTGTGACATTTTGCAATGTTGCATTTTGCATGCAAGTATTTTGTATAAATAAATTGTATTTATGTTTGTGTCTTACTGTGTTCTGTGCTCTGCCCGGATCTAGCGCATAAACTGGGGGCTGTGCTCGGTCTGCTTTTGTTACATTCATCCAACATTTTGGTGTGTAGTTGAATGTGTTTCTACGAGTATGTGTGTATGTATGTATGTGTTTGTAAGGAAATTATTAATTATGGTGGCACATCTTATCCGGAGCATTAAGCATGTGTTAAACTTGTAAATGGAAATGTTTAAATGCGCTGAAGAACTTGTCACATTAATTTTATTATGTGAATTATTGTTATTTTGTTAGTATTTGTCTTGTTGCCTTGGTTTCCTTGACTTGCTGCGCTGCTCCTTTAAGTGACAATAAATAGTGCGATTTAAAAGTGAATTGCGCCAAGTATGTATGCACTCGTACATAAAAAATATATTTATCGGTTTGGCTTAACATCATTAATCCAAAATAAGCTAAAGGAATATCTTAACGTAACAGAAAGTAATTATCATTGAAGTACGAGTATAATGTTGTTTTTAAAACTAGTATACGTATGTTTTCAAATATTTAAATAAAAACTCTGAATAAAATTAGCTCGAGTTCTACAAAAATACATAATTCGTAACATCATCAGCCCATTATTGGTTTGACCCACCGACCATTTAAAAAAAAAATGAATTAGGTATGGGGTATATACTCGTATATTTCGAATATCTCCTTCCTGAATCCAAAACATGTTTTCGAAAACTAAAATTTGCTTCACCTTTGTAGCAAGAAATAACTTATTTGTTCTAAAGACATTTTGACGTAAAGTATATCAGAGAACAAAATAATTCCTGACAGCGAAACGAATGAAATCCATGACATGTCTGAGAAACATGATTTATTTAAGCCAATATTAATTTACATTTATAAAATATTGTATCCTTTCGCCAATGTTTCATAAACTTGCAAAATGTTCAAATTTTAGTCACCAGCATTTACCAGTTTTGTGGTGATTTTGAGAAAAGAACATGAAGGATTGAAATGAATCCTGGCAGATAACAAACTTAAAGTTGTTATTATTCCTGAAACAGGCACAGTTTTTATATTTATTTTATAAAGTTTGTATATTTTAAATTTTATTCAATTATAATATTAAAATATTTCACTAAAATTAAATATCCAAAAAAAGGATATTAGGGACCATGACGATTCCTTTGACGGAGTAAAACAAAACTTTACACAAAGCCTTAAAACACAATTCTAGAAATAGTAATCAAATTTGTTATACATTTCGATCATAATTAAGGGCGAAATTAAATTTTTTTTAAATAAGATTTTTTGCTGTGATATTTTTCAAAAACTAAGATTTTCTTCACCTTTATAGCAAGAAATAGTTAATTAAATTTTTTCTAATTTCAAGTGTTAGTTATTTGCTCTTAGGCTATTTTGATGAAAAGGATAACAGAGACCAAAATAATTTCTAACATCGAAACGAATGAAATCCATGACAGTTCTGAGAAACATAATTTAAGCCAATAGTAATTTAATTTCATGAACTTGAAAAATTTTTAAATTTAAGTCTCCTATATTTAGCAGTTTTGCGGTGATTTTCAAAAAAATTGGCATGAAGGACTTAAATGAATCCTGGCAGATACCAAAATAAAAATTATTGTCATATGTTATTTTATATATTTATTTTATATAGTTTTGCCTATTTTAAGTTCTCTAAAACCTATTTATTTTTTATATAAAAATCTTTCCCTAAAAGTAAATTTCCAAAAAAAAGGATATTAGGGAACATAACGATTACTTTGACGCAGTAAAACAAAACTCCGCACAAAGCTTTAAACTACAATTCTAGAAATAGTAATCAAATATTTTATACATTTCAATCATAATTATGGGTGAAATTTAATTTTTGAAAATCAGCTTTCTACGCTGATTTTTCTCAAAGACTAAAATTGTTAGAAAGTTTGTTAATGATAATTAATGGTGCGTTTACATCTGAATAGAATCAAGTACTTGAGAGATTTCAAGCGAAATCTAGTAGAACTTGCAACTATGTTTATTTTTTTAAATTGTACTAAAAAAAGGATGCATTTCAGTCAATTGTTTTTGTTTTGGATAAAAAATCTTGATAAATCTTAGATAAACTTGTAGATAAACGGTATAGATTTAGATTTAATTGAAAGCAGTTGGATTTCCATTTTGACAAAAATTATACAAGATGCCTCACAGCGAATTGAATAAAATTCAGCACAGGATTGCAAATTATAACTACATATAGAAACATTTTCGAAGGCATATTCTTACGCCAATATTTCATATACTTGAAAAATTTTTAAATTTTAATCTTACGGTGATTTGGAAAAAAAATCCTGACAGATATCAAAATGAAAGTCGTTGTCATTCTTCAAAATACAGTTTTATATATTTTATCTCCTGCAATTAAAAAAAAAAACATAATATGTTGCAAGTGGACATGTCCTGGCACAAAATTTTACCAGCCTTGGAAAAAATTTAATTTTCTATGTAACAGATAAGTTTTGTTTGTTTAAAACAATATTTAGCCTTCTTATAAAAAATTTAACTAAAAAATATGAAAGGCACTCACAGAGCAAGTGAGAAACAGCAGCGACTGAATATATTTTAGCGAAGGCCTAGCCTACAGTAAACTAACGTAACTTATGATAAATTTCCTACCATTAAAAACTCCTTATATAAGTAGAGTTTAATTAAATATTGTGTATTGGGATTGGTTTCACACAAAGCAACTTTTGTTGGTCATCTTTGCCTTCATGGAAGAGAGAGAGAGAGAGAGGAGAAAATAATTCAATTCCATAAAATTCATTCATACATATTTTACATATAAAATCGTTCAGTGTCAATTTTGCTCAACACGAAACGACCCGAACACTCACGAAATCAGATTTATTGTCACGAACACTTCGTGTTGAGTCGTGCGTGTTCGTGTCACGAAAAAAACACGACACGCGCCCATGTCTAGTCTGAACCAAGTCTAGGGCATTTACACCTGCACAAAGTTTCAATTAAAATCTTTACCGTTTACATCAACATTTTTTTTGGACATTTATCTAGATTTTTTATCCAAAACAAAACCCTTTAACAGAAAAATATCCAAAACTACAACCAAACCACTACAATGTAACCAGATCACACACCTTTTTAAGTAGACCACTCATCTTTTTTTTTATAATTATGTTGTGTAAAATAAATAAAATATTAGATTTTGATCAGATTTCGTACAAATCTACTGACAAAATAGAAACACGACACGCGCCCATCTCTAGTCTGAACCCAGTCTAGGGCATTTACACCTGCACAAAGTCTAGCAGATTTTAATTAAAATCTTTACCCTTTACATCAACTTTTTTTGACATATATGAAGTTTTTTTTATCCAAAACAAAACCCATTAATATAAAAATTTCCAAAACTAAAACCAAACCACTACAATGTAGCCAATTCACACACCTTTTTAAGCAGACCGTAGCTAATTCACTTATCTTTTTTTTATATAAATATGTAGTACAGGGTAGTATAAAATAAATAAAATATTAGATTTTGATTAGATTTCGTACAAATATACTGACAAAATAGATTTCATTTTGTATGGGAAATCTGGTAAAATGGAGAAAGATTTGGCTAGAAATCTCGAAAGTACTAGATTTCGAGACAATGTAAATTCTCTTTCAAATATAAATAATAGAAAGTTCGATTCACAATTTATTTTAAAAAAATCAACTCGTTTTGCGAAATGTCTTCACCATAAGAAGATATAGATTGTTTTAATAAATTAAAATCCCCCTTTTAATTAACAGCAATAATAAATAAGTTAAATAACTGTTTTTTTTCTTGCTAAATACCATTTCATTGACTTCCTGGCATTTATATCCATAAAAAAAACAATTAAAAATTAACAAAAAAAAAGAAGACAAATAAAAACGTTTTGTAACAACTTCGTTTTATTGGGCAAAATGTTATTTATGTTTATTTCATGTTGCATTTTTAATGCACTTTGCAACCAAAAGTTTAAAAGTCTATAAACACTTGACCCTTTTTTCAACTCTCAGTTCAGATTTGGCTATAAATTTCCTTCTTATCCAAATTGCACAAATATTGCCATTTGTACAATTTTAAGCTCAAATGCATGAAATGAAAAAATTAAAAATAAAAGTGCATCACATGTGTGTAAAATTGCAGAAGTGAGTAGAAGAGTATATTTGGAGTGGTAGTGAGCGAGAGAGAGAGAGAGAGAGGGTGAGTGGAGGAAATTGAGTGCAGCAGCCTAATAAATGCAAAACACAATGAAAAGTTTGTGCAGTGCAGTTTTTGAGGGAAAACGGAAAAAACAAAACTGCAACGAATTGAATTTAATTACAGCAATACTACAGATATCTTAACGCACATGATGTTGCATTTACGAATAAGTACCTAAAAGTACTGCATGCACACTCTTGTTACACAGTTATACATACATACATACATATGTATGTATGTGTGAATATCCGTACGGATGTATGCAAGCATTTGTGTTCGTAGGCTTGTGCTGTTACAAATAATGAACGAATTGAAAAATTGATGATGCTTCTGAATATTTAAACAAAAATTGCAAACAATACAAATGACCAGAGTAAGATAAACTAAAAATCTGTTGTAAAACAAGGCAAGCAAACAAACGCATTCATGCATTTACATACATACTCCTACTTATGTACATACATACATACATACATACATATGTATATTAATTTTCGTTCACTTCGCTTTTGTATTTCTGTTTGCATTCAAAAGAAGAGCATTTCAAGTATTGGGTTTTTTTTTGGTTGCAGTTGTTGCTGCTATAAAAGGTAAAATTGCATTCAAATGCAATTTATGTTGATTGCATAAAAGAATGAATGGCAAGACGATGTTTCTATATGGTACATTTGCATTCGGTATAAAAGAAATTACGGTTATAAAGGGCTAAATGTCCATAATTTTTACTCTACTTGATTATTTTTGAATATATTCGTAGACATTTTCGTAAATGAAGTCGGTGGAAATGAGAAGATTTAAATTTGAATTGTGAAAAGTTGCGTAACAAGCTTTCCACAGTTACGTATTGTGTATAATACTCATATACTCGTAATAATATAATAATGCTCCTACGTTTAAGTAACTGGTCAATAAATTTGATCAAATATTCTTACATTTTGATGCCTTTTTGCTTTTTATTTGATGGACATCAATCAACAACAAAAATTTGCTTGCTAGAAAGCACAAAAAAATTTTTTGTAATCTCATATCCTAAGTACTTACAGTTTGACTGAATAACTCATTATTTTTATTTGAGAAGTTACAAAAAAAAATAAAAAGATAAGGTACCACTAACAAATCTATACATGGAAAATTTTTCACATTAAAATCTACAAAAACAAGGTTAATTTAACATTTAACAGCAATTATTTTGCTTGGTATATATTTCATGTTAATTCAACATAATTTACAATAATCTTCAGAAAAATTTTTTACTTTTCTAATAACTATTTTATTTTCACTTAACATGCCACTACGAATCATATTTAAAACTTCAATGTAGTAGAAAATCTTAGATCATTAAACTTATTATTGAACAAAAAGTAATAAGCATCGCTGGAAGGGGCACAGACAGGGACTGTCTAAGTAGCCAATGGGAGCAATCATCCTTGGCAAGACGATTTCCTCTACTCGTGCAACCCTCTGACGTGATGAATAAAGTGTATTACTTCGAAAAGAGTTTTAGAACTGTTCTGGCCAATAGAAGGGAATGAGGGAAATAGAACCTCGTTATACCTTTGGAACTGGCACCATCAGGTGGTACACTGATGGCTCCAGAACGCCGGCAGGTTCTGCAGTGGGAGTCGTAGGACCTTGGGAAAATCTCCTACCATTTTTTCAATCGAAAGTTTATGCCATTGAGAGATGCGCACAATTTAATCTTGATAGGGGCTACCGAGGGAGAGAAACAGCCATTTGCTCGGATGGTCAGGCTGCCATCAAAGCGTTAAGCTCATATGAGTTTACCTCTAAGTTAGCTTGGGAATGCCGCATTAAGCTAAATCAGCTAAGCAGCATGAATAAGGTCACACTCTGCTGGGTTCCCGGACACGCCGGGGTGGTAGGAAAAGAAAATGTAGACAAAATGGCCAGAAGTGGGGCTAGTACACCCATGGTCGGACCAGAACCGTTGCGGACTTGGAATGGACAAAATCCGGTAAGATATGTCGACGGAGATCAAGAGTAATAGAGAACACCTCTGGCTCAATCTCCCTGGATTGAGGCATATGCAAAGCTAATGACCAAAATCGTTTCATAGTTCTCATGTCCCTGAGTAAATACAATCTAAGAATGCTCACAGGCTTCCTCACAGGTCATTGTAGACCGAGAAAACACCTCAACAGACTTATCGTTGAGAGTAACAGCCTGTGCAGATTCTGTGAGTACTACGATGAAACCCCAGAGCATAGTCTGAAGGACTCTGAAGCGTTATGCCATAGAAGATATAGCCAATTGGGCAAGCACGTATTGGAGGATTGAGAACTGCCAACACTGGACCCACTGGCAATCATGAGATTCATCAGGAGAGTAGGTCTAGATGAGGTGCTCTAGCACCTGGCATGGGATACAATAGATCTACTTTGGTCGCAGTGTCCTGTGTTTCCCGTTTGACTTAATTCATTCATTCATTCAACATGCCAGTACTGTTAAATCAAAATGAAGAATCGTGTTGAATCAAAGTTACTTACAAAGAATAGCCTTTCACACAAGAAACTAATTTTTATGCCGCACAATTTTTGTTCTCTTTAAAACACACGAGACTGATTCATTTGGCATAAAAATGTATACGAGCACACAGCATTGTGTATATTACAGTTTTTTGTATTCATTTAACATTTGCTGTTTTTTAAGTTGTGTGTGGATTGGTTTTGTGCTGCTGGTGCAAGCTTGTACTTAATTGAAAAATTATGCCAACCACAAAACCACTCTCTTTGCCTCTCCCACCTACAAACTGGCATGTTATGCCAGCACAATTGTTCTCGTGTGTGCAAGGCCAATTACACGAAGAACCATGTTGTATCAAAGTTATCTCAAGTTGAACTAACATGAATTTAATTTAAGGTAGTCTTTATATTTTATTAATTATTAAACTTTTATGATTGTGTGTGTTTTGGCACAGGCATCTGGAATAGGTTTGTGTGTATGTGGCTTCCCGTGTTAATATATAAACTCGAGCTCATTGCGTGCTAGCCGACGCGCTTACCGCTGCAGTCACAACAACCTTAAATATTCTTAAGATGTGCACTAAATAGATACTGTCATGAATTAAATATTAAATGAATTGCTATGCAGCTACACGGAAAGGGCATATCCCCAAGCAGAACTGCGTCTGGCTGCTGAATGAAGGTGAATAATCTAACGGACAAGCAAAAAAACTTAAATCGGCCAGACCTAGGGAAAGCATCCAATTTTATGCTGTTTCTTAACCTCAAAAGGGCACGTTGATCGCTGCCAGTTTGACTAAAATCGGTCGATTCTTTCGTTGACGAAAAAAATTTCTGAAAATACTAGAAGTGTATTGGATGACGTAAATATGACAAATACATGTAGTGTTGAGGGAAGATTCAGGAGTGGTTTCCAAGGTCAATTGATTCCCATATTTTTTTTTTTGTTCATTTCATTTCATTGTCCAGGCTGTTTTTTTTTAAGTTTTGTTGAATAGGATTTGGAAATTTGATTTAAATATATGAAATATTATTATCAAATATAAATGCAAAACAGTTAGGACCCAGAAGTTGTTCAGTATACGCGCTACTTCGTTATAACCTGGATTCTTTATAACCCATATCGACTGTATAATAAAATGCATGCTAACTATTCTTGCGCCTTATATAACAACATCCAACCCATAGTGCACGTACATATCAATTGCAATAAAAAAATTAAATTTTTCTCATTTATTCTGCCACCAATAAATGCAAATAATTACTTATTGAATTTATGGTAATTTTGTTTTTGTATTTTGTATTCTGAAGTATTCAGTACAGTCCGGATAGTATGTGAGTGCGTATGCGTATGTGTGCGCGTGTGTGATGTGTTTGCTTGGTTGCGTATTTAAAGTGCGTGCAAAAGTGTTGGGGTGTTCGAGCCATTTCAAACAACTTAAGTGTACATGCATGTCAGCGATGGGATTGAAAATTTTAAAATTGTACCAACAACTTTAAAAACCAAACTTTTTGACATTGATTGTACAAAAAGATTTTTTTAGTTCAAATTTCATATGTTTATTAAAATCGTCTTTGTGCCTGCTACCGAGTCGCTTGCAGAAATTTTTTTGCAAGTTCGGATGTTAGAGCGTATGGCTACACCTGCTTAAGCATGTGCTCTGGCATCCGAATTTAGGAGAAAAATAATTTGGAATAGGTCGAGTTTATATATTTTGATTTTTTCATTGCGTTTTACTTTCACAATACTGTTTTCAAGTGGGAATAATAAGAGTTTTATTATTCAAAAGTAAAAATGGTTTGAAAATAAATACGGAGTGAAACTAGGAAGATTCCTTAACATTAAATTAAACATTGGTGTAGGGTTTGCAGTTTGGTTTTAACCGAAATCGAAACCGCGGGTCTTTGGGCCAAATATTCGAAACCGAAAACCGTTAAGAAAACTGTTGATTTTCGATTTTTTCTTCCTGTTATCTTACCATTTTTTTTTATCAATCATTAATAATGATTTGAGAGTGGTACATAGTATCAGCGCTTAAGAAAGGCAACGCTCATGAGGAATTTGTTCAAAGCTCTTTACAGCATGGAGAAAAATTAATGCACGCATTTGTAAAAACTATTGTATCAGAGCTCGCAATGGGTTGATGAATTTTCCACTAGAAGTATAACACAATCCAAATTTATAAGATAATCAATTGTATTGAAGTTAAATGTGTAGAAATGCTGACAACGTCTGAGTTATAATAAATCGAATGCTCAAAAATACAGTTTAGCAATGGATGAGTGAACAATTCAAGTTTATAACTTTTAATAATTCCAACAAAGAAAACTCAAGACCTTGTAAGGCAAAAATTAGTTGAGTTCGACAATGGAACAGCTTTGAATATTAAATTTGTATTGGAAAACTGAACGAAACTGTAGTTACATATTTTTGGCTCACAAAATCAATCTTGAAGTGATGGATGTGGTTTATGAAAATATTATTCATAATTCAGAAAAAAAAAATCTAATTTCTATATTAGAAGCATGCAAATTCAAACAAAGTGGCTTTCTAATCGAATTGCACAATAAATCCCCATCCCCAGGATTAAAACCCGAAAGCGGTCTGTTTAAGTAAATTTCAAACCGAAAACGCAGTTTTTCATTTTATCGGTTTTTAGCAAACTCTAGTGTACTGTGGTACTCTTCGAGTTTGAATACTACCAAAAAAAAAATTACAATTGTACCAATTTTGCCAACCCTGATGGCTGTTGTTTGACTCCATATACATACATACATGCATACACACAGTTGTGTTAAAAAAAATAGGGAGTATTGTTCAGTTAGTAACAAAGTTTTAATTTTTAGGAAAATAAAATAGTTTTATTGAGTTTGATGTATATTTCTTCTATTACGGGTTTCTTTAATTTGGAACGATTTCTTTTTTATTTAGATTGTAAACATTTCGGTTTCGGCTTCTTCAGTGTTCACTCGTTCCAAATTTTTATTAATTTTTTTTTGTACCATTTTTATTGATTGTTTCGTTAACTCTTTTAAAATTCATATAGTAACTTATGTAAAGAGCACTTAAGAGGAAAGTTTGTCTTAACAAAATCATCTAAGACCTTATTGTTCAAAATAACATTAAGGCAGATGTAAATATTTCAAGGTAAAACTCAAAAAGCTTTTTTCTTTTGAGTTTTCTTTTAATATTTTGAGCAATAGCCACTATTTTTAATGACTGCCTTATATCTGCAGGCCATCGACTCAATAAGGTCTTGACATCGTTTTGATAAGATTTTCTTCCACCCATCTTGAATGGATGTAAGTAAATAGGTTACCTTTGACATCATCTTTTCTGCTACATATTTTGCAACGTCTCAACATTAATGTTCAATAGGGTTTAAACCAAGTTATTGCTCAGACCACGACATAATCTTAACGCTATTGTCCCTAAACCACTCCTTTGCCAATTTACAGGTGTGTCTCGGAAAGTTATCTTGCTGAAATAATCCACTCTGAATGTGGAAAATTTCATGTTTTCATTTTCATGCCTATCGATTAAAAATCTTTTAATAAAATGTATTGGGTCCATTCCACCATACGAGAAGCATACTGATATCATAATTTTTGCAGCACCACGTTTCACGCTTTTGTTTCCTATACTGTATAACATATAACACTATATAACACAATACCTGGAGCCAGGACCAGCAAATAAAACGATTTTGCGTTCGTTTATCCTTAGTATATTTCTCCAATTGCTTTTGGCCAACTGACGGGATCTTTGGCGAACTTTATCAGCACAGTTACCTGTCTTTTTTGCGTTAACACTGTAACCTTCATTGGACTCCATATAAGACTTTTCTTCTTTAATAATTGTCTATGGATAATTACCATACTAACATTGAGGTCAATTTCCTGTTAACACTGGTTAAATTGCACTACAGTGGACTCTTGCTATTTTCGAACTACTTAATTTGAATTTCTCGATTATTTCCGGATTCTTTTATAATCATAGAGTAAGTTGAAATAATTTGAAATTATTTTAGTAGAATTATTTTAATGTGCCTGTGTCTTACAGCAAAAAAAAATATAAACAAAATAATCGTTTGTTTTACTTCATATGCATTGCTCTATACATAGGAATGCCATCTTGCTCTTGAAGCTCAGCTTTTCTACACTCTGCAATTTGAACCGGCAATGCGAATGTGTTCGCATTTTTTAAACATACAATAAATTATTTTGCTTAACTGAATTAAAAAAATAATAATTTCTTTGCTTTTTTTTGTTCTTCCTCTTGCGGAAATGACTGCTTTGCACAAATAGTCTTGCGAAAGTCCAAATTTAAAATATTGTAAGGTTTTTGTGAAATTTTAATCAGAAATAATTTCTTAGTTGGGCTTAAGTTCAGTAATTTCCATTCTTATTGAATGAAATATTTTTTATTAATTAATGTGAGTTTCTAAAGAAGAGAAGAAAAATTAAATTAGACTATAAGCTGGGGGAAATACCGATATTTTTCTGTGCAGCAACGCACGTCATCAGCACCCAGGTCTATCTACTGGGGTAGAGATTGTTATTAACATCAGTTATTTAACGCAAATTTTTAATGAAATGAAATATGAGAAGTATTGTGTATACCCCAGTAGATAGACTTGGGTGCTGATGACGTGCGTTGCTGCATAGAAAAATATCGGTATTTCCCCCAGCTTATAGTCTAATTTAATTTTTCTTCTCTTCTTTAGAAACTCACATTAATTAATAAAAAATATTTCATTCAATAAGAATTGAAATTACTGAACTTAAGCCCGACTAAGAAATTATTTCTGATTAAAATTCACTATAGTTCAACTAAACATTTAAAAAAGTTTTTGTGAAATATAACGATTAAACTTGGTATTTTGTAGTTGGATTTTAACAAAGCTAAAAATTGTTTTACAACTTTTTACCCAGTATCTTACAATATGTTATCTAGGAACGCAGGAAATTGGCTACTTTATAATAGAATTTACTGCTGCTTGAGCAGAATTGAATCTTGTAGAGCATATGGGGGCAGACTTAAAAAAAATGCCAAACACGCGACGGGCCAAAGGTTTGACGCACTGAAGGAAATCGTAACAGAAGAATGGTGTAGTATTGAACCTGATCATAAAAAATTAGCTTGAAAGTATAGCACCGCCTGCCTCCTCAAGTTGTGATATCAAGCGATGGGAAAGTCAAACAAGTGTTGAAAATGTATTCAACACTAAATACAAATGTGTAATTTGTAGTGTCCCACTTTGAGTGTGAGCTTCGCTTTAAGCAGTTTAAATATGAAATGTCTAATTTTATATTGTTTTTATTGAATTGATTGAACTTTCTTTTTTGTTTTGATTTTATGTTTCTTTAATAAAATTAAAAATATTAAATAGAGCTTTTAAAATTTAACCAAGTCCTTTATTTTTTGGTCCCAAAAAATAGCAAACAACAGAATTTTTTTTGTGTTCCACTTTGCATGTGACTATCTGTACTTTCTGAACCTAAACACATTTTATTAGATTTTTTTTCGAGCACCTCTTTTTTTGAACACAGCTGTTCATGTCTACACATAGACCAGCGTTTTTGCTGGTTAAAAAGATCCATTCATTTACAAAAATTGATATTTTTAAAAGTGCAATTTTGTGAACGTGTGTGTGTGTGTATACATATATTTTAGGGGGTGATTTTTAAGAGCTTTCGGATTTGATTTATAAAAAAAAACACATAAAATTTAGAGAAATGTATGAAATTGTTATTTTAGTCGGCAGAACGATCTATATAATTTAATGTTTAAAGATGATTTTATGTAAATTACGCTGTATGTAAAATACGCTGGGTTCAGTTTTGGCATAATTTCTCCATCAATATCAGCGCTATCTCACGAATAAATTCTTCAATATTGTCTGCCAGTGCGTCAACCGTTGCGGGCTTGCCTCTATAGACATGAAACTTAACATAGCCCCACAAAAAATAGTCTAGGCGGCCAATTGATCGTCCACAAAATTCGAAATAAACTCTTTACCGAACTCGTGTCTCAATTGGGCCATTGTTTCGGGTGATGTGTGACATGTGGAACCGTCTTGCTGAAGCCACATATCAACCAAGTCCAGCTCTTCCATTTTGGGCAAAAAAAAAAGTAACAGAGGACCAAGTACTGCGAATGGCACCGAATCGATAATTCACGGTCATCAACAACACTGGCAGATACAGCTGGGATATTTTGCTCTGTCCGCACTCTACGTATGCGTGTTGGTGATTTTATGTTCAATAATGTAATTTTGATGCGACATTTAATCACAAAACCCCGAATAGCCGCCTCAGAAGGTCGCCCAAACTGATCATATAAAATGGAAGAAGTGCACGGATGCACTTTCTTAATCGAGCATGAGTTTTGATAAAAAAAAAAAATTAATAATCTGCAAGCGTTGATTATTTGTAAGTCGATTCATGGTTAAATTATAGACCAAACTGAACATGTTTAACAGTAAAATTATACACGAAAGCAGCTGAACACAGTGTTGCCAAAAAGCAACTTGCTCAAAAAAATCACCCTTTCTTTATATGTCTATATATTTATAGGTTTTGCTGTTGTAGTCAATACACAATAAAAGTGGGCATGCGTTTAATTGTCATTTAGCTGACATTTGAAATGGCAAATTAGTGTGAAGTATTAACATTAAATTACGGCTTAAAAATGGAATCGCATGGTTATCTGTAACAGCAGTGAGTAAAAACTCCATTGTGTACCTTCCTCCTCTGGTAGTTGTTTATCCGTTTAAACGTTTTTGGGTTTACATGTGTATGTATGTACATAAGTAATGTGCATACATATGTATATACATACATATATCGCAGTAATAGTACGAGTATGACAAATGTAGTTAAACGCATACAAAACACATAATCTTCATTAACAGGAATGCTTATTGAATTTAAAATATTTTATGAAAGGTACAGATAAATTTAGTGCTTTACGGACCAATTAATATTTGTTTGATTCTTGCGAGTGCTTTAAGTAACATCTGGGCTTTAAACGTCATCATCTGGGATGCGCAGATGTGAAATTTTTTATATTAAAATGTAGTTTTATTACCATAATTACTCCTAAGATATTTATTATTCTATTGTCACACAGTGGTGTTGTGCAGCGTTTAAAAACTTCTCATTTGTGTATTTTCTTTTGCTTCTGCTCATACTTCTGCTTCGGAAAATTTAAGAGTCGCATTAGAAGTTAACACAATAAACGAATAGCTATACACAACGAAGCGCTTTAGCTGTCGACATGTTCGAAAAGTTTTCTGTTTGTCTCACTTAGTGATGCCAATTTAGCCATTTTCTTTTATTTTATGTTTAGGTATTTTTTTTAGCAATTTCTCCATACATGAAATTTTTTGCGATTTTTTATAACAAATTTTAAGGAAATACCAAAAAAATACAACAGAGTAATATGTTGTAGCGCACTAATAATCCCAAATTATTATTTTACTTATTCAGTAAAATATTTTTTTTTATTAAATATGCATTGAAATTTATTATTTTTTTAAATGTACATGTTTTTTCCTGTAGTGTTGCATTTCATTTCAAAGTGAACTCGTCTGGCTCACAACACTCAACAATCCATAAATTTCAGCTTTCCATCTCTTCATTAGGCCGGGTTTACATCTGTGTGCCATGTGCCACACAAGCGAAAAAAAAGAGTAACCACTAATTACTAATGAAAAACTAATTTATTCAGATACGTATTTATTAAGTTAAACAGTTTCATAAATAATTAATAGACAATTTTATAGAATCCAACATGATAAATCACAGTTTAAATCAATAAATACATGTCTGAATCAAACAGTTTTTCATTAGTAATTATTGGTGACGCTTTTTTGGGCACATGGCACGCAAAAAATGCCAGATGCAAACTCAGCCTTAGTTTGTGACTAATGTAGACTTCGTACTGTGGATTTATGTGCGTTGACAAATAAATATCATTGTAGAAGCGTTAGATTTGTTGTAGTTTGTGTCTCATCTGCATCGGCGTATGTGTTTGTGTGCTTGTATATTTCTTAAGGCCGTGATACACTATCATACACAGTCGGGCGATTTTTGAAGAAATACAGCTCTGGTACGATGGAGTTTATGAAAAATATCAAAAGACAATAGGAATTCATCAGATCAGGGTTGTATTTTTTCGTAGATAGTGCGATTGTGTGGGATAGTGAGTCATGGCCTTTAACAATCAGAAGATGCAATTAACTACATAGTTGTTGTTATACTTTGAATATTTACTTCAACATTGTCTTGCATATTTGTGCGTTTGTGTGTTTATAGTGGGCTTAATTATGCTAGATTGAAGAAAAAATGTTGCAATGTTCTTTAATCTAGTACAAAATTGTCGTAGTCGTAGTCGAAATACGACACTCGTACTAATGCCCAATAATTTCTGGATTATTCTTATTGTAATGTTTTCATGGAAAGCAAGATACCTCGTAGTTGTTGGATGACATAAAACACTGCACTTTTTACATAAAAGAGCCTGTGTCGATTCGTCGCATATGTATATACATAAAAATGGATAGCCTAAAGTATGTGGGCGATGAATAGTTTTGAACCGTTTAAATGGCTCTGACAAGATGGTAAAATTGCTTTTAGTAAAATTTTGATATCGTAGTGTCAATATTAATAAGCATATATTATGTATGTAGAGGGACCATAGTCAACCTGTTTTGTAGTTTTCATCCCGGTTGGCAACCACACCGACGGACTTCAGATTTATTCCTTCTGAAAACAGTTGATTAATGTTCATCAACTCAACTATTTAGTCTATTATGGGGATTACTAACCAGTAGGAGACTAATAAGCCTCAGATATTATATCCTAGCGAAGGATGTTTGGATCTTTCGGCGTAACTTTTCACCACAACTTAATATTCAAAAAAAAAATCCTAAAAATCATATTTTCATTTTAAACAATTAGTAAAACAGCGTTATGCCGTTTTAATATTCTTCCTCGAGTATGTGGACTGTCTATTGTTTTCCCACTCACCCGTTTGCTGATAGTTTCATTTGTCTTTCTGCTGCTTTTGTTCTGACTCATATGAAAAATATATAAACATCAAAACTTATTTAACATTTCAAATACAATTTATATTTGTTTTAAAATGTTCATAACAAATTATGCTCTTATAGGGCACTCATACATGCAAATGAAAAAATATTCAATACGAGGGTATTCTGAAAATGGTGTTAGCTGCATCACATGCCACATTGTTTACAAAGTTTCAAATTAAAATATCAATTCTATTCTAATGGAAAAATTTTGATTTCTTGAAAACAAATTTTCAGTCTCACCACATTTGTGCAGCAAGAATTAGAAATATGTGCGTATGTATGTATGTATCTATATGATATGTAAATATGTAAGTTTGTTTGTACATACTTCATGTTTTTGTATGCACTTTTACATTCATACAATTCGTTGGAACATTCCGTACAATTGAACATTTAAACATTTGTATTAAATGTTTTATTAATGATTGCTTTTAAATTGCGTTGACAAGCGACACTTAATTTAGTTTGTTTGTTTTTGTTTTTTTTTTTGCTTTATTTTGATTTTGTTGCTGTATTTCTTTTTGCTGTGTTTACGTTTATTATTTTGCCAGAGTGTGTACATACATACATATGTACATCTTTATATATTTGTTTTGTTTGCTTTTTTTTCTGAGTGTATTATGAACTAATTTTTCAGACATGTTTACAGTTGTTCGCAATTTGTTTCACATGCTTTACATTACTAAACAAATACAGAGAAATACACACGAACATACATACATACGTACATAAATGTTCACTCACCAGCCATTTGTATTAATGCAACTCACATCTACATATGTACATAATGATACATTTTAATTTATATAAAATTATACAACAATACAAATAAGTATGTTGAACAACATTTTTAACAAAAGTCTCAAGTATAATGTTTGAAATATGTTTTAATTTGTTGTGTCTGTTTGTTTGCTTTCTAGTTGCTTCTTCCACGTCTCTTTATTTATCTGTTTATTGGAAATTTTAATTATTGGGAAAATTGATTTTCTAATAATAAAATAAGCCAAATATTTTTTAGGTTCTTTACAACAAAAACAAACCTTTGCCAAAACAACCAGACTCCAAAGGCGGCTTCTGGCGGAGGATACAATAAAATATACCGGTATCAGCGTTTTGAAAGTTTACCTCAAGTGGACTTAAAACTCCCCACCGGAATATTGTTGTGTCGCAAATCATTTAAGGCTTGCACTTTTATTTTAAGATGTGTTTTTTATAAAGGGTGAATTTTTAGCAACTTTGTTTTTGGCAACTCAGCTGTTTTCATGTGACATATTGCTGTCCAACATGCTCAGTTTGGTCTATAATTTAACCATGAAGCGACTTAAAAACGCACAACGCCTGCAGATTATTCAATTTTATTAAAACTCATGCTCGGCTAAGAAAGTGCATCGTGCACTTCTTCCATTTTATGGTCAGTGTGGGCGACCTTCTGAGGCGGCTATTCGGACTATTTGTGACTAATATTCGCACCAAGTTTACGTTATTGTACATTAAACCACCAACACGCATACGTAGAGTGCGAACAGAGCAAAATATCGCAGCTGTATCTGCCAGTGTTATTGATGACCGTGAATTATCGATTCGGCGTTGTTCGCAGCAATTGGGCCTAAGTTACTTTTTTTTTTTGGCCCAAAATGGAAGAGCTGGACTTGGCTGACATTTGGTGTCGTCGAGACGGTGCCACATGTCACACAGCACGCGAAACAATTGCCCAATTGAGACACGAGTTCGGTGAACAGCTTATGTCACGTTTGGGGGCGGTCAATTGGCCGCCTAGATAGTTCGATTTAACACCCTTAGACTATTTTTTGTGAGGCTATGTTAAGGCTCTAATCCATTGGTGGGCACTGTGAATGTATTGGTGAACTGTCAATGTATTGAGCTTGCCAGTTACCCACCAAACACAAATACACACAGTTAAAATATTAATTGAAAATAAAACATTTTCTAAGTAAACAGTCAATTGTAAAAAACTTTTTCAAACTTTATTTTGGTATGGTCCACTGATACAAACTATTTATTTTTTATTTTTTTAAAATAAATATTTGTATTTTTATTTAAAATTTCTCTCCTTCCCTACCATTAAACTTATGAATATCGCTATGAAAAGCATCATAATGTGTTTTAATAGCATATTCCTTTTTTTTCTTAAATCTTTGATAACATAAAAGGCATTGTATGTTACCAAATGCGTTATTTATAATAAAATATATTTCGCATATCATAAATTTGAAAGGCAACACATATGTTTGCTGGGCAAATATTCTAGAAACAAATATGTAAGCATCCGCCTCATGCGCCTTTATTTGTGAGATACCGGCCTATATATTGGCGAGAGTACGACAAAGTATGCCCAGCCTATGAACCATGCAGGCATAGCCGCGGTCAACATTTACATGAAATCGTTTTTAAACATTGAATTATAATATAGATAGTTCGTTCTATCGACTTAAATAAAGAATTCATATATTTCTCTAAATTTTATGTTTCTTTTTTCGAAATCAAAACAAATCATCCATTATAAAAATACTAGAATAAGGAATAATTTTTGTGTGCATATGGAAAAAGAAAAAATGTTTGTTGTGATTTTTGTTGTTGTTGTAGAGCTGTTACGCTCAGTGTTTACTTAATTTAAGAGATAAAATAAATTATTTAGTTTATTTGAATATTTTTAGTTTGAGAAAATATTTTCTCTGAGTGAAAAGAACTTCGTTAATAACGATACAATTCGCCAGTTCCCTCGGAGTTCGTTATAACCGCACTCCACTGTATATAAGAAAATCAATTTCAGCTATATATCCCATCCTTAATTACTGTTCTATCCTTTCCATCATCGGCAATCAAATCGTAATTTATAGCTTAATGAAATCTTAGAGAGAAAAAAACCCACCTGTAAAGTAAACCGTATCATGCGTTGTATCTTATCATATCTCTAAATTTTCCTATTAATCATGCGTCCGTCTCTTTGCATTCAAACTTTGTGTTGCGCACTAACTCTCACAAATGCAATTTGTTTATGCAAAGACGAACGTACGAGTATAAAAAAGTTATTTAATATAAAAAAAAAAAATAAATAAAAGAAAAGGAATAGATATCTTTAGTGGGTTTTTCTTAATTCTCTTTTTATCTTGTAACCGATTTTTTTAATACATTCTATAGAGATTATGCATTTTGTCAGTTGATTGAAGTTATCTTTACGACGGTATTGTCGTTTATTGTTTTATTTTATTTTAAGAATTTAATGTTGCTGCATATTTTATTGAATACCTTTGCACAAGATGTTATTAGTTTTTACCTTAAGAGCGGGTTCAGGTTTATTCTTTTTTTTTTTTTGAGATTTTATTTTTTTAAGCGCATAAAATGTGAGTTTGATTTTTTTTTTTTTGGTTTTATATTTTTGTTTATAGTGGCCATTTAAAGTGGAGACACCATGTCTGCCCAGGTTCAAGACTATTTCTCATGCTTAATGGAATTTTCATGTTTTTTGGCTTTTTATATAAAAATTATGTATATTTGAGGTTTCAAAAAAAAAAAAAAAAAAAAAGGTTAAGTCACTTCTTGCACCGTGTTGTTGCTGTCCTGTTTGATTGTGAGTGTGCGTGTGTGTTTGTTTTAAGTTCTAGTTTCTTTAGTGGTTTGTTGTTTTAAAGGTTTTTATTTTCAGTTTTATTTCAATTTTTAGATTTTCCTGCTCTTGTTGTGGTTGTTGTTGTTGGTTGCTGTTGTTCGCTGATGGTGCTGATGATTTTAAAATTGTAAGCATGTGTTTGATCAGGCTATAACATGCATTGGAATGATAATGAAATGTGTTAAATGATCAAATTTGTTGTAATACTTGTTGTAATGTTTTTCCCATTTATTTATTTATTTTTTGTGTGTTGTTAGAAAATGTTGTTTTCTTTAAGAGAAACATTTAGTCTTAAGTGAACATGAAATCAATCATTTCATACGATCAAAACACAAAACAATTAATGTTATATACGAGTACACATACAATATGTATTCTTAACAAAATTCCATGGAGGATATCCAGGAAATTCACATAAAAAGTTGTTTGAGCTTTTCGTATGAATAAGAAGTTTTTGTTAGAATAAAACAGCATAAAAAGTTGGACCTTTTAAGTCGATCTTATTCACATATACTACATAAAGTAATTATAAAATAACTGAAACGAAATCCTGTAGAACTGATTGTTTAATATGCTTTAAAGGCGGGTGATATCTTTGTTGCGTATGTCTTCGAAAAGTGTTGCTGACCATAAGGTTATATATAGTTTATGGTGACCGCTACAGAATCATGGCAATCAACCGCTTCCTTGTGCCGCAGTTCAGTGCCCTTAATATGGGAAAACTGTGTTTTGATAAATATTCGAATATTCGATTAACTTTTTTTTAATTTTTGTTCAAGCGAACTAAAATTTGTCAATTTAGAGTGAATACTTGAATATTCGAATAATTAAATTCCTTAACGACTTTATATGAAAAATATTTTAAGTTTCATAAAAGAGTACGAAACTACTTTTTTCCCCCGAGTTATAGCCATTTCTGAAGTAAATGATCTGAAGTAATTGATGTAAGAAAGTTTATCCATAAATTGATAAACCAACTTTTTTACAACTAGTGCTGACTGACACTTAGATTACTTTCCAATGGACAACAACTAACTATTTTAACATTGCGATGTCCTAGGCGGTAGTCAATTGTCTCACTTTGCATTGCTTTTCAACTAACTTAAAGTTGATTTTATTTAAGTCACCTGGTAGTCAGTAAATTTACAAAAAATGTTGCTGCGGTTCGAACTGTGCACCATCGAAAATAATAACAGCAAAATATTTATATAAAATTCCAATGAGTTTCAAAGTAGCTGAAAGTAAATTTGTTGACTCACAAATCCGATCAACTTAAGAATTACCCAGTGGGAAAAGGTAATGAATAGTAAAGGGGAAGATAATGCACAGCATGTATAATTTTTCATTCTAGAATTCATTACTGTTAACATAGAACATGTCCTGTGAAAGTAATGAATTATTTTAATACGTCCGAGGAATGAATTCAATAATTCATAACACTCGTCACAAGCAAAAACTATACATTCTTCTTCTGCAGATTATTAATTAATTAATGCCTACTTTTCCAGCTGGGTAATTTTGGATCAGTTCTGAATGATATTATAGTTAGCTTTTAGTTAGTCTAAGAAAAGTTAACTATAAGTTAATTTTTTTTGTAGTCGTTAACCACACATTCTCCGACAGGGATATTTTGCATGTATGTATTTGTAAACATGAATAATATGCAGGTTATTGATTTACCGAATTTTTGTGATCTCCAAATATGAAATACGTAGATAAGTTATCAACAATAAATATCGATAAGATTTTTAATATTACAAATCTTTATGGTGCACAATTTACAGAATTCTTTGTGATGGCGAACATTTATTTCAGTTTTTATTGCAACATTCTTACATTCGTTGCATATAAATGTCAGTAAAATAATAAAATTAGCTGCCTTTGATGATGATCAGAAGATCAGTTCCACTTGAAATTCATTTTTTGGAGTTTGTCATGCATTTGTTGTTTGTTCGTTGCAGTTTGAAAAAATGTTTAACGTTCTCTTAATAAAATTTAAAATCTATTTTTTGGGGGGCGCACACTAACGTGTGTCTGTCTGTCCAATGATCATCAAAGTTAAACCACGTAAACTGGTACAAATAAATGTCGTAAATATCGCTGGTCATTTGGCTGACTTGGTTGGCTTGCCCCGAATGGCTGGCTGAACGTGTTGATTGGAGAGCCCTTTCTTCTTTTATTATATTCATTTCCATACTTTTTTTCTTTGTTTACTTTTATTGTTAATTTCTGTTTTCGATTCTCGTTTGTGCTGGAGGTTGTTGGTGTATTTAATAAATTTTCAATTTGACATTTCTTTGTTATGTTAATTACACCGCTTTTATTATTTTTGTTGTGTGAGTGAGTCTGTGTTTGTGTATTTTTCCGTTGACATTTGCTTATTTTATTTGTTGCTTTCCTTGTGTTTGCTCTTTTTGTATTTTATTTATATCATTTCACTGTCATCTCTTCTCCTTTGCGAGTTAAGGAAATTTGATCATACTTCTAAACAATTCGGCAATATCCCAGCTAGCATTTTGTATCATAATCGAATCTTTTCCGCATCAGCTTGATGATGAGCTCATTCTTCTGTCATAAATGATACTCCTGTTGTGAGCAAATGGTACTCTACAGATGGATCATCCCAGAGAATCGTTTATGATACGATTTGCTGATTTATTTTTGTGCAGTTTTTTGGAAGTACGAGTATTTAAATCATTGGGTTTCTTTTTGCGGTTTCCTTGCATTTTGTTCCTCTATTTTCAAGAAACCATTATTTGTTCATATAGAAGAATCATAAGTGAATCCTTTTTCATTCACCCAAGAGATAAATCAGTTTTTAACCATCAAACGGGATCTGAGGAGAATCATATAAGAGATTTTTGAAAAAACTTATCAACCAAATGCTAGCTGGGATATACGACATTTGTTGCTTCTCGAGCATTAATTATGTTTGTTGGTATATATAAGTGAGTGTGTGTGTGGAAAATAAAGGGTTTTTTAACGGCCGAACCCCATAAAATTCCAAGTTAATTAGATGATCATTTGGTTTTTGTTTGTGGATGGGTTTCTTTTATTGATTTTAGTTTTTTTTCTTCATTGATTTGATCTTTTTGTTTAGGTAGACTGCTTGGAGACTGTGATTTTGCTGCAGGTTGTGACATCTTTTAATAAATAAAATAAATAAAAAGTTTTTTTTTGTTCAAATTTAATTCATTAGGAAAGTGTTTATTTATTTTCAGAGTTTTAATTTCATTTAAATTTTTAATGATACAAAGGCATTTCCCGCTACGTCCGTATTTTCCTTTGGGTCCAATTAATGGGTTTGTAATTGGGCATATTATATTTATATCAACATGCAATTTTATACAGATTTGATGTTAAGCTTTTTTTCTCATTATGTTCTTTGTATTAGAGAAAAGCCGAATGAATTTATGTGTTTCTGGAAAATAAAGTAACACTAGTCGGCTCTTGCAATACGTGGTTTAATGTGACGTTGTAAAAAATACTATTTATTAGATATATTGCTTGCTTATTTTATAGATATTTGATTAAGATATATTCGTCTCTCCATATGACCAAAATTGCGTCTTGAAAGTTTTATATTTCTTTTATTAGCTGCACTTAGCTCATTTAAGGAAAGTTATAACTTTTTAAAGTCCTTTATACTCGTATAAGATAAATGTAAATAAAATAAGTTTTCACAACACAACACGCACAGTGGGCCAAATGCTCCTTTGCGCGGATAACTTCATATCTCGACAACTACAATAGTGAGGGTCACTGAATTTGATGTGAGTGAATGCTTGGAGCAAACTGCATTTTTCATCTAAATCTTAGAAATATAGGAAGGGGGAGACATGTACTCCCCATACAAAGTAATTATTATTTTTCCTATATCTTTATAACAACAATAGTGAGGCACACTAAATTTGATGTGGATAGCTTTGAAAACAAACGTAATGCTCCACCAAAATCTTGGTGGTATAGGAGGGGCAGATCCCCCCTCCCCCGCATACACATTAATTATTAATTAATTATGAAATTACGATTTTTTTACAAGAAATACCGAAGCAGGAACAAAATCCATGTGAACCATGCTTAACCAACAAAAGAAGCAGAAACTCATGGTTTTTTTATTCACGCACGTTCCTGATGAATTGCCTGCCACTGAATGACTTCGGATACAAATTATCTAAAAGAAGATTTTCTAACAAGCCCAAGAAAGTTAGATACAAAGTACTCACGTTATTTTTGAAATTTGTATATATGAATACGATCACGCGTGACTTAAACTTAACAAATGCATGACTCATGCGTATTAAATCATGAAATTCTAATGAAATCACATAAAACAATGGCTTGTAGCCATCAGCCTGATCGTCCAGTCTAGATCGCGTATTTCTACACTGCCCAACGCATCAAAGATACTTAAGCAAACTTGCAATAGGGACAAATATTGCAGAAACTGGCACTGGGCAAAGGCGACAAGGTTACCTACTATTTCAAAACGATGGCTAAATTTGATTAGTGTCAAGATAACCTTATAAAGGGTGTTTTTTTTATAGAGTGGCACAGTTTAAATCATAATAAAACCAGCAAATATATTTTTAATATCAATTAAACGGGCTTTATTCGAAAGAAAATTTTATGAAATTGAAATGTTTAAATATGATTTCGGCCATGTGGCCGCCACGGCGGACGCGTAGAAAGCGCAATCTGGAACACCAATTTTCAAAAATTTTTCGCAGCATTTGCGGCCGTTTTACGTCGATAACTCTTCGAATGTTGATTTCCAGGTGTTCAATTGTTTGCGTCTTATCGACGTAGACAAGTGACTTAACATAACCCCAAAGAAAATAATGCAATGGCGTTAAATCACACGATCTTGGTGGCCAATTGATTGGGCCATGACGTGAAAATATTTTTTCATCAAAAGCTTTTTTGAGTAAATCAATTGTAGCGCCCGCTGTGTGGCATGTGGCTCCGTTATGTTGGAACCACATAACAGCAAGATTAATGCCACGTTACTGAGGTACGAAAATATTTCGAATCATGTTCCTTTACCGTTCACCATTGACAGTAACATTCCGATCATGATCGTTTTTGAAGACATATGGGCCAATGACTCCGCCAGCCCATAAAGCGCACCAAACATTATTTTCTGTAGATGTAATGGTGTTTCGACAAAAGCTTGTGGATTCTCCTCCCTCCAAATGCGACAATTCTGCTTATTTACGTACCCATTCAACCAGAATTATGTACGCTGATGCCGATCCTCTTAGAAGAATATGTTACGAATTTAATCAATTGTATAGATTTATAGACTTTTTATTAAATGCTAATGTAGTAAAGAATGTGATTGTAAATTTTCTTAACTCATAAGAAAATGTTTTTGTATTTTGTTATATATTTTGTACTTTTTTAAATGTTGTGGAATGTTAATTTAATATCAGTTAGTAGCATCAATAATTGTCTGTAAGGAATTTAATTCCATAGACAAATAATAAATAAATAAATAAATAAAATGGAAGAAGTGCACGATGAGTTTGACGAATAGAACAATTTGATTTGATTAAAAATTTCAACAATTTGCACGCGTTGCTCTGGTGTTAGTCGATTTATAATGAAATTTGAAAGCAAACTAAACCAAAAACAACTCTCAGCTGTTAAATGGGTGCTCAACGAAATCAGTGATGCCAACTCAAAGTTGTGACACTCAAACAAAAACACCCATTAGTTGTTTAAATCATTTTTGAAAGCCATAATTTTTATTGTACAATTTTACACGTCACCTTGATTTATCACAATACATCACTCACAAAAATGGTCTCCAAAATAGTAATAAAATTAATTAGATGTATTAGTAAAAGCCTCAACAGACAAATAACGGTGTGACAAACGCCTACCGATAACATTTGGCCACCACGATAGAAATATGTAGAAAATCCCAAAATAATAAACGAAAAAATTAACGAAAAATACCACACACGGTTCACCAAATGTTAAACAAATTCCATTCGGCATTAGACATTAAAACATATGCAAGGTAATTTTATTGAACATGCCACACATGCGATTGATAACATCGAATGAAAATAATTGCAGCCATTAGTATTAAAATAGTTAAGCAGTAAGGGTTTCAAAAAGCTAGCTTAGCTTGCAATGCGAACAACTATTCAAATAATGAGGCGCCAGACTTAAAATGATTTGTAATGCAAAAGACAGTAACTTGTTTTTAGTTAAAGCTTCTTATAGGTTGGAATAGGCGAGAGTGGCAGTCAAAATCTCGTACTAACTATGGCTCTTTTAATATGTGGCGAAATCCACATCTTCGAACCAACCAAAGCTCAATGTTAAGCCCCTTGCACGTTGCAGTTCAGTACTGGTAACTTTGGAAAGCTGTCTAGAGTCAAGAGTGCTCTTGATGTGCATTATCTTTCGTGCTAGTCCAAGTAATTGACACAAAAAATATTCTACGTTTTTTGCTTTATCAATGCCTTGGCAACTGTGGCAAAAGTTTTTGTATTCAACCACTAAACTCTCTGCATGCCTGCCTATAAGACATTCTCTGTTCAACACGGACGATGAAACCGAGATTTATTTCACATTTCCTTAAATCAAAGACACCGTATTTGGCTGATTTAGGTGAGTCCATAACTGCCTGGTGATCATGCAGTAATTTTTTTTGGTTTGTTTCGTATTTTTTTGGGCTTATACCCCTTTTCCACACTCAAAGTTTACTTTGCAAAGTCTTAATTCAGCGCTGTGTGAAAGACAGAGTTAGTAATACAGTCTCTTTCTGGCTTTCTCCCAGCTGAATTAAGACTTTGCTAAGTAAACTTTAAGTGTGGAAAAGTGGTATTGTGGAATAGTGAAGAAAAGTTTCCTCTCTCGACCATGAAGTTAACTAAGCCTCAAATTGGCGTGTGTGTGAATCGGGTCTAAAGAATAAAGTCACAATTAGAGAGAAATTGAGGGAATTACCACTTGCTAACTGAGACAAGCTAAGGGGAATCACTGATGTGCTATTTAATTTATTCCTGCTCTAATAGTCACGTTCAAAAGAAAGTGAAACATCATCACACGAAGAATACTGCATTTCAATGCTCAAACTACTGCTACGGCCGAAGCAGATATTTAAGCAAGATATATTAGTTGTTGTTGCTTCTCCTGCTTCGAAAAGGCATGACTTGCGTTCGCGTTGTCCCACTTGGGAGCTCTTGTTTTTGAAATAAGACAGCCCTTCTTTCATCCAAAATCCAGTATATTTCCTCAATTTCACAAGAAAACGAGGGAAAGAGAGAGAGAGAGGTTTTAAATGAAATTTTTTTTCCCATTCGTCCCAATTTCAACAAGCTTAACAACAAATTGAGACTACGGTCTGCCTTCTTTTGGCACATCCTCGGAAGCGCTTCATAACAGAACATCTAGAAAGCATGAAAAAACTTATAATTTTTTTGCTGTGTTATGTTTGATTCTTTGGTACATAATTCTCAAATGCTCAAACTCCTTTAAAGTTTACCCTCGTAAGTTCAAACACGAGCACACAATTCTTTAGTTCCTTAAATTTTGATCACACGTTCCATTACTTTTGAATTTCCATATGCATGAATGTTTCTCGAATCAGCACAAAAACTCAACAGGCTTTTAACGAAAAAGGTCAGTAGCTGCTATAAATGTTGTGGGGAAATTGAAATGAATGAAAAGATTCAAAAGACACTTTACACACAGAAAATGTTGGAAGTCATTTTTCATAATGACCGCAACAAACAAAAAACAGCACTAGAAGAACAAAAACAAATGTGTTCATATTCATTCCTAAATTGAAAGATGAAGTAGTCGTTGTTTGGAGAAAAGATGAATGAGAATGTGTGGTCATATTAGACGATATAAAACGATAATTTGTGGTAAATGGAAAATGACAAATCAAACACAGCACCAAAGGTGGTATTTTTGTCTTTTGAAGGAGGCTCAAAAAGGAATATAGAGGAAATGGAATACAACATACAAATATACATGCATGCATATTATTTTTGACAAATGAAAAATGGAATTGACTTTTATGTAATGAAAGCCTAAGGGGATTTTAAAAGCAGCAAACTTTTCCTTAGTTTAGTTTGGCTGAAATTAATTATTCAACTATCTTTTAAGCAATTCATTCTTAAAAGTTTAGTTTAGTAAACTTGTTTAGATTTCTTTTGTTTTATTTCTTGCCATCTTTTTTATTTGGGCAGTTTAATTCACCAATATGGAGACATCGCTTAAATCCACCACAGAAAATTTAGCTTAATTTTGCTGTTTTATGTCCCAGTTGAAGGTGACAGTGGTTACAACTAGCCTTATCGTAATTGGCGTATTTCGACTCTGTCTTTTAATCTCTTAGCGTTAGCGTCAAAACTTCCGAAAAATTCTAATTGGCTTAAGTCTACTTAATCAATTAGTGCCACAGAATTGCGTATCAATTTTTCTGTTTATATTTTTCAATAGAAACGGGTCCTGAGAACAAAGCAGGTAATTCAGTAGCGGACAAATTGGCAAACACAGGAACTATGCTTCAGAACGGGAAGATTGGTAACTTATGCCGCATTCCTCTAAATTCCTGCTGGACGCGTTTAAATAATGGATTTTTTTTAAAGAGAAGTAACACTCAGGCAATGAATGTCTACTAATATTACGACGTGTTACTTTCTTTAGGAAAGGGATTATGATAGACAAGACAGGGGTGAAGAAAGAGATAGAACTCTGCTTTTTTGCACGTTCTTTAATAATACTGTGTTGCAGCGCCTCTGGTGTCAATGAGGCGTATTAAAATATATTTTGAAGCTGTGTTTAATAGCCATTTTGTTGGTTATTTTACTTCAGATACATAATACCGACGAAGGATGGCGCTCTGATGTTACATTAGTATTAGTATCTGCTGAAGTCGGTATAGTTCAGTAGCCAGTGCCTTTACCTTCATCACTTCAACTTTCCTCACTGACAACTGATACAAAGGGACACTAATGATCATCTGAAAAATGCGTGGTGTTGTCAGAGACCGGGCTTGAATTCAGGTCCTTCGGTCTTGTAGGGAACCTGCTAACTACTTCAGCCAACGCCACCCTGCTAAATGATGCACTCTCAGCAAAGGCCCACAGCAAGAACATTATGAACATTTATCAACGAAGGTAGGCTCTTAATGGTACTTAGCTTCCCGAGAACAAGGATAAGGGATATAGTAGCAGTTATAAGGATATATTGTCTTTTTGGTACCCATCGTTAAAGGATGGAAATGCCACATAATGACTATTGTTCAGGATGTCTAAATGAAAAAGAAGAGGAGACAATCCCCCTTATAGTGGTTGGCATATTTCGACAATAACTACGACGTTTCTGGAATAGATTACGGAGTACCGCAAAAAATTTTTTTTAATCTAGTACCAAAATATCATAGTCAAAATCGAAATATGCCAACCACTATAGAGCCTAATAACTCACCTCCTACGCATCTGCCCTGAGTGAAAATCAATGATTTCTCGCCTCAGAAAAGTGGCTGGGCCAGTAGCCGTTCGAAACTATCAGTGGTTGACCTTAAAAATCTACTTTCCTTTATTAGGAGCAGTGGCTGCTTCAACCGATAGCTCCAGCTGCAATAATTTCAGTACTCCCATAAGGGGACCTTCTAAATCTTTCGCACCTTTAATACGACCTCTCCGTTCTTGCCCTTTCTATCTTTTTGATTATAACGCTCTCTTCCTCACAGGTAACACAAATGGACTTAAATTAAATGTATCCAACAGAGCCGAATACTTTCTCTTCCCTCGGCAACCTGTTAACCTGACCCAACCTTATAGACTTGGATGTAACTCATTGAGTGGCTCGATTTTGACACAAATCAATTATTAAACTTATGTAAATTAAATGGGTTTGATCACAGAAATGAGCTACTGAATGAGTTCGTTTCAAGTCAACAACTTAAACGTGTTCTCTCAATTGAAATGCTTCACTAGCAAACAGTACCCCCATTTCTAAAAAAGGATATATGAATTTCTGAGAAGAGTTTTAAAGTGGTCTGCTCTATTGTACCACTCTATAATGATATAACAAAATGTGATCGGCCCAGCAGGATCAGTCCTCAAGACTGGACTTTATTTTGTAATTTGTTTGGCATTTGGTGGGTAAGGAAAAGTTATTGCTGTGGTTTAATTTTGATTGTTATTCTATGGTTGTGGGAAGCAATCTTCAATTGCAGAAACAAGCAATTCATTATTTTCAAATGGAAAAGACTTACTGCTTTCTATTCATGCAGAAACTCTATAGCAAGGAAATGTAGTATGCTGCCAAGTGATATAAAGTGGATTTACACATCATTGTTCAGGTCAGTTATTTCGCATGAGTGTGTTGGGTGTACGAAAAGAGTTTGTTTCTTGCCCTTCAAAGGCTATATAATAGGAACGGTGGCCCGGCAAACAAGCTTGTTTAAGATTTTTCAGTCAGGCTTAGTGTAATTGCAACTTATAGGCAAGCATCCTGAATAAAGTTGTGCTTCGGTAAATTGTTTCCACAAACTCTGGGCTCATACATTTCAAGTTTTGTGAGATTGATTTGAGTAAAATCATTCAACCTCTAAGAAGGTTTTACGGTGTTCATTGATGTGTTTAAGCTGAATATAGCTACAATTGCTGTGGTCTGCCATTAAGCGAACTAATGCTCGTAAATCATTCAGACTTATGAACGACTGTATGCTTCTCTAGGCTAAAAAGGCCATAAAATAATGGACCGAGAATGTAACTGATGGCGAAGCGGTTTCTCTGCATGTTGACAGTCAGCCAGCACTAAGAAAAAACCTTTTAAATTTAAGAATGATGAATAAAATCGGTATTTTTGAACAAAAAAAATGTATGTGAGCAAAATTTGAAGGAAAGATGTGTTTTGGTTAATCACATCATAATCAATCAAAAAGTCTATTTTGAATTTTTTGCTTGTTGGATTTTAGGTGATGATATAAGGAGGAGTTTTGACTGGCCGCTGTTCGGTTAGAGCAAAGATCGGTAGAAGCGTGACTAGTTTTTTGTAGCTTATGTGCAGTGAATGAAGCTGATACTGATATGTCGACTGACCAAAAATATCTACGGTGGCGGCTAAAAGTCGACTTGCTCTGAGAAAACTGGTGGCGGCAGCCTACCAATAAATCCGTCGTCGGCTAGTGTATTTCGGTTAAAAGTCGCCTAATGTCAACAAAATCTCTAAGCTACCATTAAGGTCAAAAGTGGGCACATATTTTTGCGTTGATTTAAAAAAGGAAGCGGCTTAGCCGAAGCCGAAAACCAGCCGTTAAGGTCGGCAGCTGAGATTATTAAAAAAATTTCGGCGGTGGCTGTTAGCCGACTCCGGCTGGGAGTCGGCTTACTTCACTGATTATGTGGGGAATAATTGGATGTCTGACGAGTATATCTACGAGTGACTAAAAGGCATCGTAGAGTATAAATTCAAGGATATCAGCCCGTTTATCATGGAAGTCAAGTGCCTTAGGGCTAATAAATCAGTGCAAGTTAATCTCTATTTTTGGTTTAAAATATGTTTAAACTACCAAACCTTTAAATCAATACAGTATTTTAACCACAGAGGAGATCAGAGTTGTAGAAAGTGACTTAAGAAAAAAGCTCAAATCATCTGATTTGATCACTGTTAAAAAGGGACAAATATAGTGTGTTTGTTATTGAATATTTTTAGTACAATAATCAAAACAAACAGCAGAAAATGTATACTTAGTGAAAGATTTTGCAGTGTTGAACTAAATAAAACAATGTGTAAAACATTATTAGTAATATAAAAGTGATTAAAATTACTTTCCAAATGCTTACAAACTCAATTTTAAAAATTTTCCTTAAAAAATGTTAATTTTTAACTTCAACTTGCAAAAAGCAAACAACGAATGAGACCACAAAGCATAAATTGAAAATACACTTGAGCACATGAACATTTGCACAAAATTAAATGGAAGAATTTGTGGTATTGAATTAAAAAACACAATGCGAAAAGGATTATCAGTATTAATAAAGTGACTAAAATTTGTTTTCAAATGATTAGAGACTTTGTTTTAAGCATTTTCGTTCGCAAATATTAATTTTTACCATTTATTTACAAAAACTAGGCTGCGAATGAGACCACAAGGAATAAAACAAAAATAAAAAAAAATAAAACGTAATTACTTTAAAATAATACCACGCGAAAGAAAAAGTACCCGTGTGCTCGTGACACCTCTGGTCTACTTTGTGATTTAAACCATCGGTAAATGCATAAAATTGGGCGTTTATGCTACCAATACAGGCCATGTGGTTTTGTTACTTACAGATCATATGTTATGTTTTGCATTAAAAGAGCACTCAACTTTTTTCAAGTCTCTACTTTTTCTTCAGATCTTGTTCGACCTGTTTTCTTACACTCTATTATTTTTTATACTATTCTACTTCGCCAAGCATAAATATAATTCCTTTCTCAGTAAAATTTTGGCTACATTTAATTAAAATTTTTTAACTTTTTTTTTGCATTTTTGATTGTGTAAAGAATTGATAGCTTGCTGCAAATCAGCTGTTTTTTGATATTTCTTCTAGTGCTGCCACAATATTATTTTTTAAACTACACATAAGGTATGGTTCACTGATTTACTCCTGTTGAGTTTAAACTATATATAAATTTGAGTTTAGTTTAACTAAACCAGCAATTAAACTTTGACTAATTTGTTAGCCCTTAATGACATGTAGTATGTATTTAGACTTTCATGTTGTTCAGGAAAGAGGGAACATTTTCGTGGACTTAAAAATCTAGCGCTTAAGCGCTACCCTTACAAATCTAACCTAACTTCAGCTAGCCCAAAACTGATTGCTAAACAGTTTAGACATAATGTTAATATTTTACTAAAGCATGGTTTGTGGGCGTCTCATAACGGACACAAATATGATTCACATAATATGCTTGTCTTTATAATGGTCTGCTTAAGGCTGTTTTTCTCACAGGCTATTTAAAACCTGGAGAGTTCCCGCAATATATTGCAATTAGATGATGATTTCGTATTTATTCTATTGGACCCTTATTGGGCGTTTAGAGTTGTTTTTTATTTTTTCTTATTAGGTGGGAGAAATTATTTATAACTTTTATCTTTTAATGGAGTCAAAAGCAAGCAGAAATTTATTTTTTTAGAATTCACTCCTTTAATTTTCTGCTTCCAAAAAAAATGTAGTCTTAAAGATTCTTGTAGCATTAAGATTTGAAAGATTTGAAATATTTCTTTTTATTACAAATTGTCCATAATTTAATTATCTTTAATTCTCGATAGAATATTTAACAAATTTTCATATACAAAAAAATTTATTTGAAAACATCCATCCACACATGTGTGTTAATGCATGCATGTGCACACATAATACATACATACATACATACACATTTGTATATGTATGTATATTCATATGTACGTATGTATGCATGTCTTTAAGATGAATATTTGTATATTCAAAAACTAAATATTCACACTCAATTATAAAATTCCAATGGAATAAATACCAAATTTGTTGAAAATAATTAAAAAGGAAATTCCTTAAGATGCATAAAACAAAAACTTAAGCTCCTTCATCTAATAGTTTTAAGAGTTTAACAAGACAAACAACTCTGACAGTATAAAAGGAAGCCAAATAAAAAAAAATACTATCCAAAACAATGACAGGAAAAGGCAGGCAGTTAGCAAAAACACAAAAGGAAACTGACAAATTCTTAAAAGAAAAGGCTGCTTTCAAATTTGAACAAAGTAGTGTGAAAAAGTAATAAACATGTTGGGCATTTAATTTAAATACATGTATTATTAGAGTTGGATGTTTAAAATATATTAGTATAAAATTTAATAAATTTATTTTATGGTTTCATATGAAGGGCTTAATTTCATTTCTTTAACAGGGGAAAATAAATGGGCTGATGTATTCAGAAACAGAGACTTACCACTCATGGTTAGATATTTGAACAGCCAAATAAATGTTTATATGTACATTTTTATATGAACTAAAATTTTCCTTTTTCCGGCCTCTTTCATTTCCCGGGAAAGCGGGAATGATTTTTAAACTGGCAACTGACAGCTGTTAATTTCAGTCCCCACATTGGCAACCACCAATTTTTAGTTAATGCATGTTTTGAAATAAAAATTATGATAAATAAAATAAATTAAAATAATAAAATTTAATTAAATCAACTACTTATATTAGAAGTCAAAAATATTCCTTGAAGCCAAAAAACAAAATTTTGTTTTTTTTTTAAATATATTTCAAGCCATAACATTCACTCACAGTATGTGTGGTGTACCTGAAGGAAATATTTACTGCCTTTTGAGAATCTAATCAAAGACCCTGTTATGAAACTCTCCGGCATATAAAATCATCAATTTCTTAAGCGGCCCATACACTACAACAGCATGCACGCGTAATCAAGCTATTGAGCAATCCAGCAAATTGGTACAATATTCAATTTAAAAAGAAAATTCAAGAAGGGTGTTTATGAATAGTGACACAGTTTTTGCTGCAATTTTTATTGATATTTTGTAAATATTAGCAGCTTTGTATAACTAAAGTGCTCAAATTCCATTTTCCATTGAAACAAATTATGTTCCAACAAGTTATGATTTTTAAATGCATATTTACTCCTTGACAACTTTACTCAACTAAGCTAATTTCACCATACACAATCCAGCAAGCTGGTACCATCAGCAAAATATCAAACTCTATTTGATATCGCTAGAGCAAAATTTACAATCACACAAAATGCCCATACACGACCGCTGGCACAAACACTTGATTGGAAATTGGAATTGGTAAAACGGTTTTTTGCTTTTACTACACAAATCTGGGTCTTTTATTTCCCCACACATTTAGTTTTACTTTTAAAGCGTGTTTTTTAGAGTGCCACAACTTTCAGTTGGCATCACTGCTTTATTTGAGCACCCATTTAACAGCTGATACTTGCTTTTTGTTTAGTTTGCTTTCGCTGCGTAAATTCGTCGTGTGAACACAAACACGACGAATTTACTCAGCGAATTCCTCTCTTATATTTGATAAAGTTGGTTATTGTGTGTGCAAAGATAGAGGGAGGGAGGAAAAAATTGTTTTTCGTCGCTCGTCGGCGTACAAAATAGAAATAAATCTATGTCAGAGTTCGTCACGCACGATGAATTTCGTTCAATGGCGGTGTTGTGTTCATTTTCATATGCACAAATGTGTTTTATTTTTTATGACCGAAAAATTCGTCGTTCGTCCAGTTGTGTTCCTATCATTAAACATAAATTAGATTGCATCTCTTAACTAATTTCTGTGACTTCTTTGAGGGATTTTACACACGCAAAGTTTACTTTGCAAAGTCTCGACTACACGACTAAAAATGCCGGTAGAAACAATCAATCACACGATGTTCTATTGCTGTAATGTTTTTTTTTAATTTAAAAAATTTTGTTTCTGCTTGTGAAATTTGTCTGTTTAATCCATTAGAATTTATTCCATTTAGTCGAAAAAATTATACCGGTCAAGTGGGTCCTGTTAGAGTTGATTACCATACGGGACGGTTTTATGGCATTTTCCATCACTCTTGCCAGAACTGCGGGCGACTGGTTCTCGCATTCTTGGCTAATATTTTCCTTAAGGGCTTCAAGAGTCTGAGGCTTTTTGAGGTAAGCCCGCGCTCGCATAAAGTAGTCTGAAACGGTTAAATCGTGTGATCTGTCCAGCCAGTGCAAATCATCAAACTGGGAGATTCAGCGATCCGGAAATGCTTCCTTCAAAATATCGGTTGTGGCTTCAAAATATCGGTTGTGGTTCGAGCAGTGTGCGCTGTTGCACTGTTCTGTTAAAACCACATGTTCTGCAGTTCCAATTCATCCAATTGAAAGAGAAAAAATCGGTAATCATGGCTCTGTAGGGCGCGCCGTCCACAATCGTCGCTTGGCCCGCGGTCCGATTACTCCTCCAGCGCAAACAGCACACCACGCAGTAACTTTGAGCTGGTGGCTCTTCGTGGGTGATGAACGGCTTTTAGGTACCCCAGAAACGATTATTTTGTTTATTCACGTAACCGCTAAGATGGAAATGAGCTTCATCGCTCGTGATAATTTTCGATCTCTTCGTTGAGATTCTAGATGACTTGAGCGTAGATTAAACAAGTTTGGCTGTCAATAGCTAACACCTGATGCACTGTCTGCGCTTTGTAAGGGAACAGCTTAAAATCTTCCAAACCAAAGTTGTGCTGAGAAACTGCCGGCTAATGCCCAATTCGTGGCACGTCGTCTGGTCGATGTTTTGAGCTTTTCTTTGGCATTTTGGGCACAAGCAGCGATATTCTCAGGAGAAATGCTGCTCATGTTATCCCAGTCTATTCAAGGCAGTGTTTGTCCAGTTGGTGTCGGACGGCCAGGAAATGTGTGACGAAATTCACGCTGCGTCAACACAACCCACGAGTTGTTGTGCAAAACAATGGATAAAATTATTTCGCGTTCTTGCAGAGTTAAGCGATTTCTGGCTTAACGATTTGTATTCTGCATTTGTTTACTTCACAAACGTCAAAACCGAAGTGATATTTCGCGCCATTGGCAAAAGTTATAGCATTTTCCAATAGAGTGATTACAAATGTAGACATATTTCAGTAGAGCCACTTTTTTCCACCAATTTGTGTGGAAAATGTGTTCACGACGCAATTCTGTTTGATCATTTATTCAGTGCGATCAGTTATACATTGCAAAAAAAGGGGAAAAATATATACGCTGAACCCATAGTCTTGTATTATTATTCGCATTAATATTTTTATGCCAAAGAACGCTTCAACATCCCAGGAATGCTCCCGACCTAAAGAATTAATTTTTTGGTTTTGAGCAATTTTTCAAGAAATTCTACAATTTTGCTACGATGTCCTTGTAATAAAAAAATTAAAAAACATTTTTTTTTTAAATATAAGTTGCAAGTTCTTAACGTTTTCTAAATAGTTTTGCACATTTTATTACCCACACATGCATAATTACAAATCCACTTGCATATACATATGTATGTATGTATGTGTGTATGTATGCATGTTTGAATTTCTTCACATCCATTTACTGATGCATCTTTCAAGGCATTTGCTTATATTGTTAATTTATAGATTTTGAAAATTGTAAGTGTGTGTGTGTGACTGTGTGTGTTAGAGAGATTTTTGCTTAAAACAAAAGGCGTTCACTATAAATTATTGCCTGTGCTTGTCATGTTTTGTAACATGTCTACGAAAATCCTTGTGTCATTGTTACCAGTCTTAACAAACAGGCAAGTAGTCATACTCGTACATACATACATAAGAACTCGTATATTGTAGAAGCCTAAAGGAAATTTGCAACAATAAAGTTCTAAATGAAATCTGACATTTCTGGAAGTGGCAGAGTGTTTGCTACATTTTCAACAAGATTCTCAATATGCCTTATTAACAGCAGCAAGTTTAAGACTGCACAGTGGGGCAAAACAAATGATATTTCCATGACAAAATTTAAAATTATTCGATATACAAGCAACGCACTTAAGCAGTGTTTAAAAAAACTGTAATGATTTTCATTTCATTTGATTTTGCTTCTGCTTTCGCTTTTGAAAAATAAAGCAGTCTCAGTCAAAGCAAAATCACAAAACAATTTATGACCAATTTCGCAGTATTTTCAGCAGTCGACGATTTGAAAAGTTTGAATTTTATATGCTTTTGCTTTTGGTTCGTATCGCATGCAAATCTAGAAGCAGTCTATATGCTTTTGGAAGTCGCAAACAGTCACAGTCGGAGAAGCAAAAACTCTAGCTTTTAGAAGTTTTAAGCAATTGCAGTAAAGTGTTTTTTGTTTTTGCCGCTTGTCTGATCTACAAACACCGCAAAATAGTTAACTGAACCTGCAGAAAGCTTCTAAAAGCAAGAGCTTTTGCTTCTTCGCCTGTGACTGTTTGATACTTACAAAAGCATACAGAGTGCTTATGTTTTTACTACCGAAACTAACCAAAAGCAACAGCAAATCGTCGTCGAATGTTGAAAGTACTGCGCAATTGTTCATAAATCGTTTGCTGCTTTTGCTTCGACTGCGACTGCTGTTGATTTTCGCAAGCACAAGCAAAAACATTGGTTGATTTTAAACAATCGAAAAAAGCCAAAGCAGCGAAAAGTAAAAATTTACGACTTTTGCTACTTCGACTTAAAGTTTTTTAAACATTGCACATAAGTAAGTAGTGGATGATGGAAATTTACCTACGGGGCAAAGGCAGGTAGAAAATTTCATACAATTATTTTGGTTATTTTGAATTCTGTCCATTATTCGGCTTATTCAAAGTATTTGAAATACTTTAAGAAAGAATTTCATTTTAAGAATTCTCACATCTCAGCTGCAATTTAGAGGGAGAAAGTTCTTTTGTATTTCATTAAATTTTCTCCAAGACAGTCGCAAACCTGCAGCAATAAATAGTCAATATTGTCAGATATATGACCTCTCAAAGTCATACTTACACATTCGGCTTCAACTAAATTAAGGAAGTGGCTGCCAGAGAATTCAATTGTGTATGAGTTTGTTTATGCTTTAGTTAAATTTTCAGTCAATGGTTTTTGTTTTTGATTAGAAAAAACAAACTTATTGCAAACGGTAGAGATTTGGGTAAAGATTTCCATTCCAGAGGGGCAAATGCCACATAAAATTTATTTGGATACTGCTGGCATATTCTGGATTTTATATAAACATATGGACACAGGCTGACTGTTTAGTACAAAATTTGAAAAAAAAGCCACAAGTTCATTACTATGTTCTACTAAATTTTAAGTAGATTTTGTAAATACAAACGACTTTTTCTTTTTGTATGGAAACAATATTTTTTGAAACGAATTTTCATTTATTTTTCACTTAAATTTTAACGTTTAGAATTGCATCTTTTTTTATAAAATTGGCCTCAAAATCTACTGACAACTTAGATTTTGTTTTGTATGGGAAATCTACTAGATTTTGCCTGAAAGGCAAATTCCTTATTAACTTGATTAATTCCCACTATAGAAATATAGACAACTAGAACCGCTACAAATAAAGAGCAACTACTGCTACTAATACATATCAACAGCTGGAATACATATCGCTCATTTACTCAAAGAACGCCATAACTCAAAAATTCCGTTTTTTGAGTTAGTGATGCAGAATTAATCTTCATATCGTTCTTCATGTTGTGCAAGAATTTCATTCAAATATATCGTTTACTCAACGACTGAAAGCACAATCGAATTTTCTTTTTCCATTTGTGTGTAAATTAAAACTTTAAACTAATTTTCTAAAAAAAACTAGTTATTTTGAGTTATGACATTGTTTGAGTAACTCAGCGATATATAAATACATACATACATCTACAAAACAATATTTCCATCAACTCGATTTCCTACAACAGTTGAAGTATTTTCAGAAGAATGCCAAGATGAAGACGTGCAATCGTCTCTTTCAAAAGGAAGTGGTAAATAATTTAAAACACACACATACATACGTACGTATTGTTATATCAATACATATTGCACTTGTGTGTTTATAAATGTATGTGCGAGTATGTACGAACTTCAAGTGTCTTGAAAACAATTCAAGCATGTAAAACTTATAGAAATAAACACACACATAAATTCTATTGTAAATAGAACACAATAAACAAGGATACAGCAAAACTTTGCAACTTTATCAATTAAAATAAATACTTACAAACATTTGTATATGTGTAAGTATGTGTAGATGTATTAATGTGAGTGTGTGCATGAATGCATCTATTTCCTCATATGTTTACGTATGCGTGTTAAGACACGAATATTTAAGTGCGTTGTTGTTATAATTTAGCAGTATTTACATATGCATAGTTTTGTGTGGATATGTATGTACGAGTATACACATACAAACATACATTTACATATTTTAGTATTTATTTCATTAGATACATACATCAAATTGTATCATGGTTTAAACATTATTAGGCTGGGATTTTCTGCCAAGATTATTTCGTCTTGGTTTTTTGAAGCAGTGAAAACTTTTAATGAAGTTTTCATTTTTATTTCCGGTGATTTGCAATGTCTTTATAACAATATGTGCAAGTTTAATTTAATTTTCCAAAAATTTTATTTAAAACTAGATGGTATTGTAAGCACTACTTTTTGACAAATTATAACTTCATTTAGTTGAGTGAAGTCAAGCATCCTTATAATAATAACGTTTAATTTACAAAATTCATTGCATGCAGTATAATTCCTTTAAAATTGTAGCATTGCCCTTTTCCACCCGAAATTTGTTGGGTGATATGTGCCATTTGCCCCGAAGCAGCGTGTCGTTAGAGACTAAAGTCTGTAAATTAAAAAGGTACACAGATGATGTGGTGCAGATTTTACTCTATATATAATTTGCGTTTTATTCAATCAACATTATACCTAAACCATTTTTTTTTCGATTTTAATGATTAACTCAGGATCAAGCAAATCAAAATACTGAATTATATTTGTTTGACGTTAATAGACAGATTCTGTAAAAAAAATACGTTTCTAATACTGCTTTTACATTGTCTCAAAATCTAGTATATTTGATTAGAAATCTTTAACGAAATCTATATCGTTTACACTAAGCTTTTTTTTTGACAGTTTCCAAGATTTTGTATCTGAGACAAAATCCTTTGCCTAAAATTTAGTCTTGAATTTTAACGAAAAAAATGCCGACTTAGCTCATTCACACACCTTCAACAAAAATTTGTGAAGAGCGTAGCTAATTCACTCACCTTCTATATAAATTATGATATACAGGGTAGTAAAAACGAAATAAAAATATTAGATTTTTAGTAGATTTCCTACAAATCTATTGAAAAATTTGATTTTGTTTTGTCTGGGGAATCTAGTAAAAAGAACTAGATTTAGCTCAAAATCTCGAAAGTACTAGATCTTGAGACAATATAAATGCCCTATAAACGTTTCAAATTTGTATAAAAAATAACGTATATTTTCTTTTAAAAAAGTATTTTTACCATACAAATTTCAAAACGAAAAAATCGTTTGCAAAGGGTGTTTTTTATAGAGTGACACAAGTTTAAATCATAATAAAACAAGGAAATATATTTTAAATGTAAATGAAACGGGCTTTATTGGAAAGAAAATTTTATGAAATTAATTTTTAAATGAGACAATTTTAAATTTTAGTTGAACTATAGTGAATTTTAATCAGAAATAATTTCTTAGTCAGGCTTAAGTTCAGTAATTTCAATTCTTGTTGAATGAAATATTTTTATTAATTAATGTGAGTTTCTAAAGAAGAGAAGAAAAACTAAATTAGACTGTATTAGCTGGGGGAAATACCGATATTTTTCTGTGCAGCCACGCTCTTCATCAGCACCCAAGACTTAGGTCTTAAAATTGACACCTATCGAATTAAATTTATAAAAATACACAGTTTTCAAGTTTATTTATGTTGTATTTAAGTATAGATTTAGATCTTTTTATATACACAAAATTCTGCCTTGTTCACAAGAACAGTTTCAAGTTCACCAATCTCTTATTGATTAGACGAGTAAGCTGCGGAATGCACCATGTAAACGTAAGCAACAGGGTGCAATGGGGGACGTCTCAAGAAAGAATAATACAATCACTTCTTTAGGTAACTATACACAGCCTGCTAAGGGACCTGATCCGTGAAAATTATGAACCTGTCTGTTCATGTTCATTCACGATGCCATGATACTTCTAAAGAGTCAAAAACGTTAACCTATTATCCAGGGAAGCGGAAAGAACTCTCAACATTGCAATAAACTGGGCTCGGCCGAGAGGACTGAAAAAATTGAGATAGGCCTTTTCACTAGGATGACAAGGATTAAATATTTAGGAGTGATCCCAGATCGGAAACTGTAATGGAGATATTACATAAAGGAAAGAGTCAAGAAGCATAACTTTCGCTGGTCTCTGCAGAAGCGCCATTAGGTCTAGCCGTATGGCAACGCACTGGCTCATAGCAGTGTGATGAGACCCATTCTAACATACGCATCGGTAGTATAGTGGAGCTTAATAGGTATAAAGTGCAGCAATAAAATTTTGGAGAAGGTTCAACAAATATGCTGCCTTGGTATAAGTGACGCTATGAGAAAAACATCCACCAGGCCATTGAAGACTATTCTTTATGTCCAACCTTAAGACATTCGTATTATATATGAAGCATCTAGGGCTGAATGTATCAGACACGCTAACATTCAACATCATCAGAACATATGGACGTCAATCGACGGATATGACCAAACATTGGACATGTCCGACCGGGCTAAAGCTGAATGGAAGACATTCACACCGGAAAGACATTGCTGGTTTAATCGAACCTTCGAATAAACACCCTTGGGAGGTTGCTGCTACACATCTGGCTAAAAACTAGGGTAAAACCGGGCGCCTAGGTTTCATCGTAGAAAATCCGAAGACCGAAATTTACTTTCGCTTACCTGACCTTAATACAGTCTTCCAGGTGGTAGTTGGTGCGATCACGGCTCAAGGTAAATATTAGGGCCACAGATGTCAATATGTTTACTGACAGCAAATCGCCAATTAAGGTCATCTCAACCGAAAGAGTAAATTCTAGGACCGTTTTACAATACGCAGAGCTGCTTTGCAATTGGAGCTTTTTAATTGATTTTAGTGTTTTAGATGTTTAAGATATTTTACACGAACTTAACTTCGAATGCAGTAAATCGTACGGTTATCAGAAACATTGTTTTGAGTTTTTGGAAATTGCACGATTTCAAAACGTGCGGGTTACCCTGATGGATGATTAACTATTGCGCAGTATACGACAAAATCCGCCGGCCCACCACGCCGCAATCGATAATGAGCGTCCAATGGACTGGTGAAAAAGCCAAAAACTTTACACTCAATAACTTTTATTAATTCAAAGCCATTCAATGCAGCAAAAATTGAACCACTCATATATGTATGTAGTTTAAATTAGTCAACATTTTACTTATTCATTTCAGTCGAAATGCGTATACAAATGTAACATGTGTATCTGTGGTCGAATCGTGTATCTTGAATTTCATCAATTTGTTAAGCAACACTTGTGTTTTATTTCTATTTCTATGATAAATTATAAAATAAATATTTCGCTCGATACAAGTGCGAACAGAAATATACTCGTACATAAATAATCAAATAAAAACGCGTGCATTTTATGGTCTAAAATTTTAATATTTAAAACTCATATTTCAGACATGCTAAATGAGGTCTGCTTCCATTAACTGCCGCAGTTTTATTTAATGAGACTTCTTTTGCATTTCAATGGAAAGAAATGGCATTTGTGACAATTGCACCAAAAGTGGAAATGCATGTTTTACACATTTAAGAATACACACACACACGCACACAAAATAAATAAATACCCAGCAGGAAAAAGAAGGAGTGCGGATGCCTTCTAAAAGGCCTTGGTACTTCTTCTTTTGGATGTACAAGGCCTGCTCGCTCCATCCCATATTCATATCTTTTTTACCTGCGTTGTCATTGCGGGGTAGGCCTTCTGTTCCTGCTTCTTTTGCCAGAGATTCTAGGAGAACTTCATAGTAATCGCTTTTACTTTTTCTTTGGTAAAAAAAACAAAAAAAAACATATTCCTTCTTCTTTTCTCCCTTCTCATAAAAGGCAGCAGGCCTTTAATAAGGCCTGCACCAAAAAATCCTTCTGAGTTTTACCGCTGGGTGTACAAGTATTTCTAGCACTGTGTGTACAAGTGTCAAACAACCACGGTCAGTTAATAATAACACGCAAACTAGGACAACATTTAACCCGCAGAAAATATTCGTATGTGTATTAAGATCATAAGTACAAGAACAACAAGAGCAATAGTAGCAAAAATTAAAAGCAGCAGCAGAAAAAAGGCTGCAGACAGACAATAGTGCAATAACTGCAACATTAACAGGCATCAACCAACACCACATAGAAAAACATGTGCAACATAATATAAGGGTTGCGTACAGCATGTTTTCCTTGCAGAATGTCTGTCTGTAGGCTCATTCATCCATCTGTCCGTCTGCTTGTCTGCTTGTCTGTATCGTTGCTTGCTTGTTAATTGGAAACTAAAAAAAAATACATTTTTATAAGTTTATGCAACACATTCTATTCAGCGCTTAAGAAACAAAACTCTGTGTTAAGTATATTCTCGGATGAAATAATGTTCAAAGGATACTTTACGTATGATTGTATATATAAGTCATGACTTAAAATGCCTTGATCTTGTTGAACCGAACATCATGATGTCATCTCTTTTAAATCGCTTTTATCAATTTAAATAATAGCAGATATTAAGACAAATGGGTCGGACGCCTTTATTTACTTTTCATATATTATTTATCTCAATGTCGAGTCCACATTTACTGTCAAGGACATTTAACTCTCTTAGACTGGTCTTTAGGTTAGGATTGGTTTTACAGGCTGCCAATTAGATACCGTTTTGGTAACCGGGCGACAGAGAAGGACAAGAAAAAAGTTTTTCTCTCAACATCTTGTTTGCTCGGTACTAAATCAACCTAAGTTTTGTATGAATAAATTTATTCTTCGTATATCGCATTCTAATAGTTTTGGTGACAATTGATTCAAATGTACTCGTGCTATGACTTGGCAAAATGGGAGTGTTACCATCGTTACATATTCATCATTTTTGTGATGTATCTATCGTCTTGATATTTAGTCAATTTAATTTTGACTGAGTCTAGTATTTTAGTAAACGGCACGGAACACATTCGATGTGGTTGAATTCAGAACTTTACAAAGAGTATATAAATAATGTTAGTTGTGCCCTTCAATGTGACTCTGGAATCAGTAAAGTAACTATATTTAAGTACTAAATTAAGCTTAACTGTCATTTATACTTTTGAAATATGAGTGTCCCTGTGGTCGAGTGGGCAGTGTGCAAGCCTGTCATGCCGAAGGTGGCCAGTTCGAGTGACAAAAAAAAAATCTCTGATTAAAAATAATTACCATTACATTTGCAACAATAAAACAATTTATAAGTTTTCATTGTTACAGTTAAATGTCGGAATGACATTTACATATAATTTTTTTATTTTTATTTTTTTTTTTTAGGAGAAGTAACACTCAGGCAATGAATGCCTACTACTAGTACTAGGTGTTAGCTTCTTTAGGAAAGGGATAGTGATAAAGAAGACAGGTGGTGAAGGAAGAGCTAGAGGAAAGCTTCATTCTTTTACAACTCTGCTTTTTTTTGCACGTTTTTTTAATAATGTACTGTTGCAGCACCTCTGGTATTGAATGAGGCATATTAAATTTTTTGAAGCTGTGATTAGTAGCCATTTTATTAGTTATTTTTACTTCGCCGATGATTCTGCTACACAACGAAGGAGGGCGCTCTGATGTTATATTATTCTACACGGAATAAGTCCCCAAAAAAAGACAGTTCAGTAACAAGTCTCAAAGTACCTTACAAAGTAACAATTTACCCCATGCTAGGCCATCTTCATATAAAGTGTTAGAACTCAGACTGGGGACCGGTCACGTGACTAGTCCTTTGACAGTTCCATTTCCTGCAGGTTTCTTCCACATATTATTAAGGCTTTCATTAAAAGTTATAAAGTATCAGGAATAATTTCTTAATTGGGCTTAAGTTCAGTATTTTTAATTCTTATCGCATGAAATATTTATCAGCAGCAGGATTTCATGCAAAAAAATTTTTAAAATCAACTTTAAAATAACTCTTTATGTTTATAATAAGACTCCCAATATGTTGTTGAGAATGACAGTATACAAAAATAATAAGTGAGACAATTTTAAATTTTTAGTTTAAACTATAGTGAATTTTAATCAGAAATAATTTCTTAGTTCAGTAATTTCAAGTTTTGTTGAATGAAATATTTTTATTAATTAAATATTTTTATTATTTAAAATTGTCTCACTTAAATCATCATGGGCACGTGACAAATATATGTTCACTTGGCAATCACAGTTTCATATACTGGAAATTAAAATCAACTGTAGAAAGCAAAAACAATGTAACATAATATCCACTACAATAATACTTACATGTTGGGTGTTTTTTTAGAGGTATAGAACTTCGAATTGAAATAAAACACAAGAAAATCGTTTTAATGTCCATCAATTTGGCTTTATTGGAAGGATAATTTTATGCCATTAACGTTTAAATATGATTTCGGGCATGTGGCCGCCGCGGCTGGCTCGAATAAAGCCAATTCTACAGGTCCAATTTTCAACCACTTTTTCGAGCATATGGGGCCGTATGTTGGCAATAACGCCACGAATGTTGGCTTCCAAGTCCCCTAACGTTTCTGGTTTGTTGGCGTAGACGAGCGACTTCAGCGGATGCGTATTATCACATAGAGTAAACGTAGTGCGAAAACGATCCATGGTTAACCGAATTAATTGCTCTGTCGACCATAAAATGGACGGAGCTTGCGGTAAACTTCGCGAACTGAACCATTATTTTCGAAATTAATTTGCACGATTTGCAAGCGTTGTTCTTTTGTCAACCTGTTCATGATGAAATGGCAAACCAAACTAAATATTAATCACTTGACAGCTGACAAAATGGCCGCCAGTTAAAAAAGTGATGCCAACTTAAAGTTCTATACCTCAATAAAAAACACCCTTTATGTACCGACTGTACATCGAATAAGTAAAAATAATTACTGTGATGATCGTAAAGGATAAGCAAGAATAGTTAAAACATACTTAGGTAGAGTGATATAACTTCGTGCTAACCTGAATATAAAAATGAAAAAACGGATAAACAGAAAATGAATAGTGATACTTACAAATGTATTTACCAAAGGTAAATCAATAATTGTATACACAACATTTCTCATATTCCATTTCATTGAAAATTTGCTTTAAATAGCTGATGTTAATAACAATCTCTACCCCAGTAGATAGACTTGGGTGCTGATGAAGTGCGTGGCTGCACAGAAAAATATCGGTATTTGCCCCAGCTAATACAGGGTAATTTTATTTTTCTTCTCTTCTTTAGAAACTCACATTAATTAATAAAAATATCTCATTTAAACAAGAATTGAAATTACTGAACTTAAGCCCGACTAAGAAATTATTTCTGATCAAAAATAATAAGTTTCAAAGTCTCAAACAAAAATTATATATTAAAAAACAAGCATCTTTAGTTTATTGTTACCCAATACGGCAACTAATTGTAGAAAGGTTGTGAAGAATTAAAAATGAATGCAAAAAAGATTTTTTAATTGAGGCTTTTAAATTTATTATTTTTGTATAACTATTGTGATTTTCAATATCATTTTAAGAGTCTTTGTAATATGTTTAATTTTATTAATGAAATTTGAAATGGTGTTTCATTCATGTTGCGAAGTGTTTTTTTTTTACACCCGTATAAAGCAGCGTCTGTCTGATAGTTTAGTTTATGTAGAACTCACTTACATTGGCCAACTTTAACTTGGCAAAATCTCACATGATTGAAAGAACTGTCGATTTTTCCTTAAACATTTTTTTCCTGCATTAATCTGCCTGCCAGTATTTCAGCCTATAAATTGGTTGGTATTCAATGAACCTGTTGGTGTTTTACTTTTAAATGAAAATGGTGTCTTACTCCACACACATTTCTATTAAAGTATAATTTTATTTACAGAAAAAAGTGTATTTTATTAAATATCAACACCTTTTTTTAAGTTATTTGACTGTAGGAGAGCATATTAAAAATATTTAAATTTTTTTATAAAATTACTTGGACTTTAAGCTTCTGGGAGCAATAACATTCAGATCGTTGGAAAACCACCAACAACAGCCGCAGCCGCAGCAGCAATAAGAACAACTGAAATAAAAAAATTAATAATTAAAACATGCTAAACAGCGTGTTCTGGCCGACTGGCTGGTTGGCAGTCCTGTTGGTGGCTACTTCTTTGCTCTTACATTTTTTTCCAGTTTTCCTACCAAGAGTAAAAGCATTTCATTATGTAGACCACGTTGCAACGCGTTGTTAGGTGCCAGGCAACATTTTTAAACTACGGGCTGTTTTTTTCTTCTTCATTTGTTCTTCTTCTTGTTCTGTAGTTGTCTTTTATGCTGCTGTTTTATTCCTATTTAATCCTGCAGTTGTTAATTTTGTTAATGTTAACTTTTTTTCTCGGCTGTTTAGCTGTTTGTAGCTGTTAATAAGAGTATGTTGCCCTAAAGTGCAACCAAATGGATTTTCGCAGAAACCACACTTGGGTAGAGCAATTCCCTTTTGCTCGTTTTCACTTAAAGCCATTGATCCTTTTTTCTTGTTGTTGTTTTTGTTGTTGTATTCCCTTACTTTTTTCACGTTGCGTATTTATCAGATTCTTTTTAAACTCCAGTGAACGAACTTTAACATTTTTATAGCGAAAATTAAATTTCTAAAGTGGTATTAACAAATTACAAGTTACTTTTTCTTATGCGCTCTTGTTGTCTTTTGTAATTTGCGCTGCCTGGGCGTACAAGTAGTTGGTCCTTTTTTTATTTAATTTATTAATTACTTCAATGTTGTTTCATAACTTGTCTCAAACTGTGCTGATAAAATGTTTGTTATTTCTGGTATTTATACTTTTCGGGAGAGAATAAATGTGCATTTATGCATAAATTTTTTTTAGTGTCCTTTTTTGTTGCTGCCGGGTTGTGAAGAGAAAAAAAGAAATAATTTGTGCATCTTAGTGCAGTGTTGTTGAAATTAATAATGGGGCTAAAAACGCAAATTGCTACAGGTGGCACATAAAAATAACATCATTGAACACTTATGCTAAGTGCAAAACAAAAGGGAGAGAAATGCAAATAATTGTTTACAATAAACGCAGTGGACAGTTTTGCCTGAACCACAGAATTCTGATCGACCTAAAAATTTCTTTCATCCAATAGTACACTCATAAAAAAGACGTACTATTATTAAGAAGAAAAAAATTATAAATTTAAGTAAAAAAAAAAATTATAAGTTTAAGTAAATTTTTCTGAGTCATAGTAAATTTTTACAAAAATCTAGTAAAAATTACTTAATATGAATAAAAAAAAAATGGTTCATATTTTTAAAAAGAGTTCATAAAAATACACAAAAAATTTATTACTTTTAAAGAAATGTTTACTGACTTAAAGGGGGTTAGGTTAGTCTGGTTGGTCAGGGACCTCGCATAGACCAGTATTGATCCTTAGCGATACCAGCAGATGACAATAAACCTGTAAGTTTGGCAGCCTAGTTCGTGCTGCCTGTATCGAATGACTTCCACACAGATTTAACAAACCTTAGCAGTCTACACATTTCCATTCCCGATACAAGTTCAAGACTTCGAAAAGTGTGATCACCAAGACAATCAAATATAGTGCGGCTTAGAGCCGGACAGTGGCACAGTAGATGTTCTACTGTTTCCAATACTCCGTGCTCCCTATATTTCCTGCAGGTACCGTCAAGTATCTGTTCTATTTTGACGGCATACGAAGCCGTCCAGCAGTGTCCAGTTAATACCCCCACTAGAAGTCCACATTCGCTTCTGGTTAGTGATAAAAGGAATTTAGTCTATTTAGGATCATAGGAGCTCCACATGATTTTAGAAGCTTTGCGAGTTTTCGTCGCACGCCAACTTTCCTCCGCTTCTTCCTTCATCTTAGAGTCTATGATCCATTTCAGGTATTTAATTGGTTTGCGGACATATACCGTTTCTTCCACAGGTAATTGGGTCCCCCTTTTTGCCGGTATATCAGCCATTTCGTTACCCTCAATCCCCATGTGTCCTCGGACCCAATAAACATGTACTTGTCTACCAGCACATAAAATATTTAGGGCCTTTTTACACATGAGCACAACCGAGGAGTAGTTGCAGTCTGCTGAGATTGCCTTAATTGCTGCTTGACTGTCTATATATATATTCTCACCCGCATTTATGGTTTGAGGGGTGGAAGCTAATTCTGCAGCCATTTGGGTTGCATAGATTTCCGCCTGGAAGATGCTACAGCAATCAGGAAGTTTATAAGATTCCTCTATAATGAGCTCCGGGCAGTAAACCGCAGCTCCCACTACTACATCCATCTTTGAGCCATCAGTGAAGAAATTCAAACTATAGCCACTATAGTTAAGACCTTCAAGATAGCCTTCTTCCCTTATAGTGATCTGTGGTTTGGCTAGGAAGTTAATTTCTGGAATGATGTAGTCCGAGCTACATTCCAAGTGTTCCAGCAATTTACCTTGACCAAATGGTTTGTACGACATCTGTCCTGTTATCCTGAGTCGGATTACGGATTTGCATGCCGCATTCAGAGCGGTTAGTTTTATTGCTTTAAGGTCTAACATAACGTCTAAAGCTGCAGTAGGTGTGCTTTTTAGAGCTCCAGTGATGCAGAGTTCTTCTAGTCTCTGGATATTTTCTAACTTTTTTAGGTATGCTTTTGTCTCAGTCGCCCTTCACCATACAAGTATTCCGTAGAGTAAAATTGGTCTAGCTACCGCTGTGTAGGTCCAATATGTAAGATGTCTTGCCCAGCATATTTTTACATGCGTATAGAGCAGTGGTGGCCTTTTTGACTCTATCCTCTATATTGGGTTTCCACGTCAGTTTGCTATCCAAAATAGAGAGCGGCATACCATCTAATTTTGGTGTTCTGACTTAAAGGAAATATGTACCAAAAATAAGTAAATGGTTTTAGGCTCAGGAAAATTGTATCCTAAGAACTAGTCAATTTCGTTTTAAATAAAAAAAATAAATTTTAGGACATGACTTCTTACTCCTGATTACAACATACATACTTGCAATTTGACTAACTTATAAGATGTAAAAAGTTATTCTAAATTTTAGAAAAATATTTACCAGTTGTAAGTATTTTTTTTTTTTTTGAATTATAGAATTTATTATTTATTTGCATTTAGCAATAAATCTAAGTAAATTTTTCATATTTTCGAGAAATATTTGTAATTGAAATTTATTTTTTTTTTTGTAATTAAAATAACATTTTAAAACTAAATAATTTCAATGCTTATTCAGGCTGCCCTGTTAGGCAATTGGTTAGAGTGCTTGCCTATCATTCAGAAGGTTGTTGGTTCAATACTTGTCTCCTCTCAAGTTATTTATGTGTATGTATGTATGGTGAATTAATTAAGAATATAATATGAAGATATAATAAATAACATATCATGTGCTACAGAATTTAATTAAAAATAAGTACCAGAATTAAAGACATCAAAAAACTGTGGAATATTTACTAAATTTGAGATCAAAGATGAAAAAATATTTTTTGCGAAACTCCGAATTTGATGGGAAAATTTTACTTAATTTTAGAAAAATTTTACTTAAATATAAAAATATAATTACTATAAACCAGTTCATTAATGAACTACAAATTTAGTAAATATTTTACTGGTTCCATTTTTTTCTTCTTTTTTTTTACCTAAAATTTAGGAAATTTTCCAAAGTTTTAGTTAAATATTTTTTTCAGTGTAATTATCAAAGTTGTATATGAAATTTTATTCGACATACATACATATGTGACTACTTCCATTGCGACCGCTTCCTGCAAGAATGGGTTTCTTAAGTAATATTACAGAATTAGTTGTTATATCATTCTTTATATTATATCTGCAAAAATATCATATAAATATTTGGTATGTCTACTCACACAGAAAAAAGTATGCACCAATTAATGTTTTCAATTAATAATTTAATTGATTCAATTAAATTTTTAATTGTATTAATTAATTTGAGTGGGAAAACTTAATTGATATTATCAAATTGTTTATAGGTGAAAATTTAATTAATTTTTTAATTAATATTACAAATATTTTAATTAATATTACAAACTCATGGATATTACTTTTTTGTGTGCACCTCTTGCTAGATATTATTTGATATCCCAGCAAAAATATTCGTCTACCCGGCAGCAGGGGAGAGAGCTACCGCTTGGTACCTTAGTACAGAAATAAGTCCATATTTCATGCCTTTTTCATATGCAAATAATTAAAAAATTTGCTCTTTACACCAGAATTTTATATCTACTTTTGGATTAACTTTTCTTGTTTTTATATTTATTATATATTAAATACAATATCAAATCAAATACTTTTTGTTCGCGTGTTGATTAACCACATACATCTGTCCTTAAAATTTTACTCACATATGTACTCGTATGTTCAAAAATACCGATTTTATTGATTATTCAATTTGGCATAAATAAATAGTCGTAAATTTATAAGTTAGTTTGCTTCTGCTGTAAAATTAGAAAAATATATTATATAATAAATTTGTTTTTATGTAACATTTTTTTTTTAAATATATACATTTTTATAAAATAATCGTATAAAAATTTAACAGAAAATCGCCAACAGAAGAAATAAAATCGCCAAATATTATTTCTCATAAATTTGTCTCATCCAAATTCAAAACGCATTAATTACTATAATTAATATAAGAAGAATAATAACATTCAAATCATTTTCATTTCTTGCAGACGAGTTTTGGTAGGAATTATTTTGGAAACCACTCCTTCATTAAACTAATTTTCTTGAAAAAGAAAGTTTAAGTTAAATTAACAAATAACCATAAAAATCGCCAACAAATGTATTTAACGCCATGTCCCCAAATCAAACATGTAGACGCCTAACAACTTGAAAAATCGCCCAGTTTGGCCAGAAATCGTCATATCTGACAACCTTCGTTGCGTTGTGCGTGTTCGTATCACGAAAAAAACATAGCACGCGCCCACCACTCACTGATAATGTTTTGTGAGTGACAATAAAGTTAGACCAATTTAAATCTTATATATATATAAGAAAACCAACCAATCCACAGTTTCATTTGGCGTTAACAATATGTTTAGTAACCATTTAACTCATTACTTTGTAATCAAAAATTTTACTGGGATGTTTGCTCTGAATTTTTTTAGCCGTGTTCATCATGTGAGCTTTTCAAATGAAAGCTATTGCAAAAAAAAGTTTTTCTCTACCTTCTTATCTCGATGACACTCAAAAGCAGGGAAACCGCAAATATGCAATTGCATGTTTTTTCTTGTGTGACGTATTAATGCGGGCACAAGATATTTATCCGTTTCAGAACTTTTTATGAGTTTTGGCATCGATTTGTTTGTGCATATTTTTGCATATTTTACCCTTTAAAGCATGTTTTTGCATATATCAGTCTTACACGCATAGTTTTATCATATTTTCAAATTTGTACAGCATAATTTACGCTTTTAGGGCATATTTTGATACTATATAGAATTTTTTTTTTATCTTATCTGTTGGTCAAAATTTTTATTTGTCTAAATTCCACTGTTCCATCTGTGTATAAATTTTTCTCATGTATTACGCAGTTATTACGGACGTTAGTTTCAATAAGAATTCGGTTTTGTTATTTGTGAAAGTTTATTTAGCTGCGTCAGCAACGATTTTTCTTTGAAAATCTGGGTCAATATTTTGTTGCTTATTGCACTAAAAATTATAAATAAAAATCTTGTCTTATTTATCCAAAATACAGCTCCAAAGCTTTAATTCTGATATCGTGCTGTCTTTTGAAATGGAAGCTAAGTTTTTTTTTTAGTTTAGTATCAAAAAAAAAATAAAAAATTTGTATTAAATATTTGCTTGAGTAAAAATTTGTATCGCATTTTTAATACGGCAGTTATTCTTTGCTAATTTTTTTTTTGGTTTGTTTTATTTTTGTGTTATTTTATATGCAACTGTTGTTGAATTTTTTAATTGAAAATATATTTTCATTTAAAAATAAACCAACTTATTTTATTTTTAAGAGCACATTTTTGGAGTTTTTAGTGCATATTGAATGCGCATAAAACACTTTTTTTAGAGCATATTTCTGGTTTCCCTGCTCATAAGTAATGGCTTGGAAAAAGTAATAAAATCCGTCCAATAGTTTTGATCTAATTCACATAGTATATTAATTCAAGAAATTTATTATTCGACATATTGTCATAATTAATAATTAATAATAAAAATTATTTGCTGGGTTTTGTATGAGTTTCTAAGCCTACTACGCTTATTTTGCTTTTGTGATTTCCAAAAATATTATTATTTGTGAATTCTCAAATAGGTTTTGAAAGTTTGTGCATAAGATAAGAAGTTTGTGACTGTTAAAAATGTGTGGTTGAAGTCTACTGCCGATTTGTTAAAGCAACAATGAAATGCATATAGACATCGCTTAACCACCAGAAAATAAATTTCACTTATAGTATATTAATTTTAATCTGGTAACGAAATTTCAAAACCAGTTGATTGGGTGGTCCCAAAAAAATCAGCCCTACAATTCATTGATAGTTAACTATTTATTTAACAAGTATTAACCATATATTTATTAGAGAACCATTAAAATATTTATGTTAAATGACCCGAACCTGATAATAAAACAACAAATTTGAAAAGCATTATTTTATTTAAATTAATTTGCCCTGCTGCTTTCTTTTTATGTCCGAAACATATATTCCAATAACTTTTCCTAATTGTTAATTTTTATTAAAACCAAAAAAAAAATATGATAAAAAGAATTATGTACATATTTCTCGTAACATTTCCCCATTGGAATAAATAACATAAATGCGCGACAAGTGTTTAAGCGACGTTTTAAGTGGGGGCTACTTGTTTGTGTGCTGGTGTTTGTGGTTTTTATATTAAATTGAAAATCATCAAAATGATTAATTTGTTATTTGTCTTTTATGGTTGTACATTTTGTATCCAAAATAAAAAAAAAGAAATAGATGTATAAAAATAATAATAAAAAATTAAATAAACAATTGAATTGATTTATGGCCACGAGACGCTAAGTAGACATAAGATTATGTAGTTAATGTTTAAGAGGATATTGTGACCAGAAATGCACTCAACACATACTACATACATACATGCATTTATTCAGTCTCCTTAAGACCCATTCGAACACACCATTTTGGCCGAACAAGAAAAGAAAATGCTCAAGCAGTCAACGGGAAAAGCAAATCATTTTTTGTTTGACTGTTGCTGTGTCTTTTTTTAAATTTTTTTTTTACTAAGAAGGTATTAATGTTGCTGTTTATGATCATACAAAAGGTGGTGGGCAATTTGAAATTTTTCAAAACTTTTATAACTTTTTAACTCTCACGACTGCCTTGCACAATAAAGCATTTAAATATTGTATACCGCATGCCGAGTGTGGGCTTCTGTGCCCAGAGGTAAAACTGGTCATTAATTACATTAATAATGGGGGAAATAATGTATTAGTTTCCAAAGCAAGACAATGCATTCATTCCCTTGGAAGCGAGATGGTAATTTGATCAAACACAATAATTACACATTGATTACCACGTGCATTACCACATCTGTAGAAGAAGGAATTTACGCATTAAAATAATTTATTACTTTCCTAGAATGGAATGAAAATTATACATGCTGTATATTACCTTCTCCTTTACTATTCCTTACCTTTTCCCACTGGCAAATTACACATTGATTACCACATACATTACCACATCTACAGAAGAAGGAATACATTGTTTTTGCTTAGCGCTAGTGTTCGTATTTTTCCTTATAAAGGGTCCGCCATCTAACATTGAAAAACCGACGCACCCAAAACGAGTCACTGTTTGGTGCGGATTTTGGTTCAGAGGCATAATTGGGCAATTTTTTTCGAAAATGAGCAAGGAGTGGCCGTTACAGTCAATGGCGATCGTTATCGGGCCATGTTGAACGAATTTTTGTTCACAAAAATTGAAGAGGAGGATATTGGCAACATTTGGTTTCAACAGGCACGTAGCGCCTACGTGCCACACAGCCGAAGCTACACTTGATGTTTTGCGCCCTGTTTTTGAAGATCGCATTATCAGCCGCAGAGCTGATGTCGTTTGGCCACCTCGGAGCTGCGATTTGACACCGTTGGACTATTATTTGTGGGGTGCCGTCAAAGATAAGTGTTACGCCGACAAGCCAGAGACAATTGACGCTTTAAAGGACAATATTTGTAAAGCCATTGGTGAAATACAGCTGCACATAATCGATAATGTGCCTCAAAATTGGATCGATCGTGTAGGCTACTGCATGGCCAGCCGAGGCAGCCATTTGAATGAAATTATTTTTCATTATTAACCGGAAGGATCGTACTTTCAAATAAAAAGAGAAATTTGAGAAAATATTCAGTAGTTTTTTATAGCATTTTCAAAACAAAAAAGTTATCTGGCGGACCCTTTAATTTGTTAGAAAAATGAGAAATCTGTTATTTCTTGCTGCGCCTTCAAACTTTAATATTTTATGCACAGAAAAAAAAGACAGGAATTATTTTCAACAAAACCATATTATTTAAAACCAATTTTAATTTAAATAATACTTGGCATTAACTCGATACGATATTTTCTCAATACCGCGCAATTTAAAATATCGTTTAATTTAATTTGTTTGTGTTGGTGTTTATCTTGCATGTTGATTGACCTAAAGCGCTGATGTGCAATTGTTGTTGTTTATTTTGATTGCTCGTGTTGTATACGTGCGAAATCCGAAAAGAAGCCGAAAAACGTCGTGGCTTGTTTTTATTTACTCAAAAAAGTTATTTTTATATTACATCAACGCAATGCGCACATGTAGAAAAAACATAAAAAATCATGTTTTGCATGTATTCATTATTTGCGTATTTAATAACGATTTGCTCTTTAGCTGGGTGGTAAGTACGTTAGTCTATTAGTCAAGAGGATGCCGGTTCTACTCATCCCAAACACATTTTATTTTAATCGCAGCCAAGCAAAAACAAACAAAAAGGGGCTTAAAAATGTGACCTTCATCCCCACACGCACTCACACACACACACACATCACTGCTCATGTGCAAAAACAATACAAAAACAAATTGAGTAATCCTTCTCATTGTTTTTATTTTGTTTTTGTGTCACTCACTTCAAAGAAGGAAACAAAACAAAACCAAGCAATTTGTTTCGTTTATTCTCGTACTCTGGCTTGAAGTACAAAGAAATCAAAACAAAAATAAATTTATAACTGTAATAGTGTCGATTATTCTTTTTACGAAAATCACGTCCTAGGTCATGTGTCGTGCAATAAATAGCGTAGCTTTAAAAACTATTATTTTAAACATAACAACTAGAAATTTGTAAATATGCATACAATGTTTGTATTTTATAAAATAGTGTCTGGTTTAATCATACATTGATGACACTCAGTGACAGCACATGAAAATATACGTTCTTGAGTTGAAGTCAAAAACAAATATGAGAAACATACATATGTTTTTCTCTATGTATAGAAATCAACAAAGACAAGCTCTGGTTGTGAAACATTTGTGTTGAATAACTTTTAAATTTTAGGTGACGATATGTTATCTGCTTATTTGTGTTTCATTTCATTATTGAAACTTTTCTAATATTCAGTTCGAATAATTCTTAAATATTATGTAAACTAATACAAAACTATAGCAATTGACAACCTTATGTATGTTTACCTTTACTATTTGCCTTAAAGAGCATAAAACTTGTCGCTAATTATTACATATATATTTTTTGTATTAAAAACCATTTTTTTTAATACAAAAATCAATCGCAAGAGCTGACATAATTATGTATAGCTATCAAATGCAATTAAAATCATCAATATGATCGTTGCCGTCATTCGAACATGTCATTTGACAATTAATCACTAATAATAATTTAACCTCCAAATTCAATATTATGTCAAATAATAATTGCTTAACAATTTATTTGCTAAAACTTTCAATTTGTTTATACAATTTCGTATAGTTGCCCTCCCTTCCACCCACTTATACAGCCATTTAGCGGAATTGCATGACTGGCTGGTCATACTCGTACATACATACATACATATGGATGTACTCGTACATACATACATGGCAATCAATAGTATAGCAACATGGCAAAGAGCGTTATCGCCATTATTGTCTGCATAATTCTAATTTATCAAAGTTTTAGTTACAATTGAATTGTGCTGTGTATTGAACAATTTGTTCAAATTGAACATTTGGACATGACAACAACGATTTGTACTTTTCAACACTTTTGCCAATTTGCCAATCGCATGGAATTAGATAAAAAGAAATAATAAATGTTAAATAAGTAAAAAATAAATAAAAATAAAGTTACAGTAACGATGTGTTTATGTTCTTCTAACGGTGGCCTTGTGTTTTAATTACAGTGTGGCCAGATTAGGAAAACTTTAACATGTGACTCGAGGTTGAAAAACTTAAACTAAAAATCATGTATTGTCAAGTGAAAATTTTGGCTAAAATACGGAAATGAAAATTAGCTTTGTTCACTGAAATAATTAGGAAATGCTTTTGACTTTGCGTTTTCTTTTGGTTATTATAAAATACAACAAGAAAATGTTCTTTAATTTTTTTTAAAATACTAACATATTGCCAGAAACCTTACAAGCGAATATTTTAAATGGACTAACCAAGCTCTTTAATAAGAGACATATCGATATGGTTCAAACACTTTTCATGTTGATTTCCTAAATGTACTCGTCAAGCCCTTTTGTTCGAGAACCATTTTTTATATTCAGTCGCTCTTTTTAGTTCAATGATTTGACATCTACATACATATGTACGTATATATGTTGGGGTCTTTGACAGACATAGATAGATATGTGATTAAAAACTTTACGAAAACTAAAATTAATTCCCTAATTCATAAGAAATAACTTTGCTTTATAAAACAAATCTGGTTTAAAAATCTCTTAAATCAACTAACAAAGCACACATACAGTAAACAAGTAGGAATTAAAAAAAAATCAAAAAACCCGACTGCGACCAATATTGAACCGTTGAATATCCTAAACGGACCTTCGAAATGAAAAATCATAAGAGAAACCTAAAGATGATTTTAAAATACCTGTCGAATGATACCCATTTTTATATAGTTCGCCGACTTTTTATTTTTTGCGCATTTACAAAATGGCGTCTGTTGGCCGCCATATTGAATTTTGACTGCTGTCATGTCTAGTGACACTCCCAAGACTAAGACAACGTTTTTATACTACTCAAAAACAAACTAATACTATTTAACATGAACCCAATTTTAAGAACAAAATAAAAATATAAATGATATATACTCGTATGGATACAAAAAATTTTACAACAATAATAAAATCACTAAAATTGCTAATTTAAAAATCCTGTTTTTTAGCTTCTCTTGAATATTTGATAACCGTTTAATTCATTAATATTTCTTTTCTTCTTCTTATGAGAATATTTTTGTAACATCTGTACTCCTGTCTATCACATATCAAAAAATCAACAAGATCGGGGACATTTTTTTTACTATATAAAACAGCAGTACATATTTTTAGTGATTGTGTGGCATCCTTCGAATTGACTCCAAACAAAAAAAAAACACAAATTGCATTGGAAAAGATATGCCACTAACAAAACATGAACTAAAACAAATGATGGCGATAAAGAGCGTAAAATGTTCGTTTGTTCATTTATTCACTCATTCATTCCTTTATCTATACACTTCTTTATTCCTTTATTCATTGCTAGAAATACTCATGGGCTTAACCCAACTAAGTGTTGCCTTGGCTTGCAAAGTACCCACGCAATGCAATAAATTGGCTGAGGTGCCAAACAGGTAGATAAGTAGCAAACTGTGGACGAACACACACACACTTTACTGGCAAACAAAAAATATATTTATGCCAAACAATAAAATGAAATGAAATGGTTAACAATTTTAAGCGAAATTAATAAGATAAACCAATTATAGAACCGCAGAGTCAAAAGCAATTAATTCTGAGTCGTATATTTCTTTTGTAACATTCATCAGTTTTTAATAACCGCACGCGGTCAAATAAATTGTTTATGTTAAGATAATAAGCAAACCATTTAATTAAGTGTAAAAATTATTGAATTGTAAAAAAAATGTTAAGTTATATAGACTTCTTTTAATACGAAAATATTTTCCTGGAAAAATTAAGACATGTTCAAGACATTGGAATAATTTATAACCTAAATTTTGTCTTGCTTCAAGCAAAGGATTATATATACTTACATGCATGTGTGTACACCTGTAGATGATTACATATATTACATCTTCGCAAATTAAAGAAATAGTTTCACTAATTTGAATTATCTGCATACACATATCGCGAGCTGTATGTAGTATTCCGTGTGATAATGATCATTTGTCTTAACTCAAGAGTACATTTACGTAGGCCAGATAGATAGCAAATTCGTTTTTGCGTAGTTAGGGAATATTTCCTTTTCTAATTATGCCAGATGATGAGCAGCATTGCCAGTTAAGTCTTTTCAAAGTTTAATTTAACCTCACATGCCTTAAAGGCTCAGTTAGCCGACAGTAAAGGCTCAGTCAGCCGACTGTAATGGAATGTAACTGCAACGGTAGGAAACAGCTGATCCATATCGTTATGTGAAAAGTAATTTACAGATTCTTACATTCCGGTAACATTACATTACATCTCTATAATCATTTTCATTGCTTCTCACATAACAATATCGATCAGCTGTTTTCTACCGTTGCAGTTACATTCCATTACAGTCGGCTTATAATAATAAGTTAATAAATTATTTTTTAAATATTATAAATGTGAAAGTGAGTTTGTTGCTGAAGCTGCTAAACCGGTTCTGAAAATTCTTTCACTAATGGAAAGCTACAATACCAGCGTCAAACATGGACAATTTTTTATCCGGTTCGGAACCGGTTATTTTATATTTGGAAATTCTTTCACTTATGGAAAGCTACATTACCAGCGTCAAACATAAGTTATTTTTTATCCGGTTCAGAACCGGTTATTTTATATTTGGTACGGATTTTCAAACCACTAAGCCGATTTTGAAAATTCTTTCTTCAATGGAAAGCTACATTACCAGCGTCAAGCATAGCTCATTTTTTTATTGGGTTCGGAACCGGGTTTTTTAATATTTGGTACGGATTTTTACTGAAAATTAAATTTTTGGCTGGTTAGGGCAATTATCGTTTCGGGTTTGATTGTTTAAATAGTTTTAAAACCGGTTTTTATACGATTTTTAAATACTTTTACCGCCTTTTTGTCGGTTTTTATGAGTTTTTTAACATTATGAGTGCGTAACGAATAACAAAACATTCATAAATTTTAAGTGTAGTTTCTTATATAACAGATCAGATCAACGCGAGCGGAACCGCGTGTAAAAGCTAGTTAAAAATAAATTTAAAATTCGTATGCTCATGGTAAAAAATTTTAAATTAAGAAGTAGAATAAAATCTTTTTTAATTGATACTAGAAATGGTGTACTAAAGATGTTTCAAATTTAAAATTGTTCATGATTTTTCATGAGTATTTTGTAAGTGTTCAAAATCTTGAGCTTAAACAAGTATGAGTGAATTTGTATTATCGCTCACAAACGTCTGTGTATATATTAACCTAAATCTACTCCCGATGTCATCTGGAATATGGAGGCAAAGTTTGTCTTTCTCGTAATTTGTTTCTAGAAGGAGACATATTGAATTTAAAGCACATACTTGCATTGCTACTTCTTTCTTGCTTCCTAAATAGTTGTTTATCGTTGATTGTGTATATTTAATTGAATTTGCTAAAAAATATATATGTATGTACATACACATATTATTTTTGTCAACGTAAATTTGTTTTTCTGTGGCTGTAATTAATTAAGTTTTCTTTTGATATAAACGTTTATTTCTTTTGTTTTATTTCAATTTGCTGTAGGCTGTCTCTTCTTTCATGTTTTACAATTTTCAAACAAACAAAATTTTCTATTTATTTGTCGTTTGTTGCATACAAGCAAGCAACAACTACAGCAGCATATATCGTACATACAACAACCATCATGTCGACTGCTTAAGTTTTGCTAATTACCAACAAAATAAGAAGCTTTTTCTCGTTTGACACCGAAAAATGTTTTTTTCAAATCTTACTTAGACTATTTTAAGTTTTGTGTCTTTTACTTGGGCTCTAATTTCTTTTCCTTCTGAGCATTTTTATTTATTTTTTAATTTATTTATTGCTTGTCGGTATTAAAGCAGACAAGACAAGTAGTACTAGTAAGAATTCCGATTTTTTTTATTTTCTTTTATTCCTTGAAAATTAAAATACAAATGATAATAAATAAAATGTAAATCTTCTTTGTTTAGGAGAAGAGGACATGACATTTGTACTCGTAACAAATAAAAAAAAAATAAAAATCAGTTGTAATTTATTCACGTTTGCCATCATAGCAAAAATGTAGTCAATAAATTAGTTAATTTCTTTTTTTTTTCAAGAAACTTTAATAAAGTTTCATGTTTTAACTTGATATAATAGAAGATTTTTGTTTGTATATTTCTTGTGTATTTGCATGGGACTTTTCTTTAAGAAAAGTATGCTGTGACTTAGTCAACTTTTCTATAGGAAAAGTCTTCTGTGACACAGTCAACTTTTCTATAAGAAAAGTCTTCTGTGACACAGTCAACTTTTCTATAAGAAAAGTCTTCTGTGACACAGCCAACTTTTCTATAAGAAAAGTCTTCTGTGACACAGTCAACTTTTCACAGTCAGCTTTTAAGAAAAGTTTGCTGTGGCACAGTCAACTTTTCTATAAGAAAAGTGTGCTGTGGCACAGTCAACTTTTCTATAAGAAAAGTCTTCTGTTGACACAGACAACTTTTCTATAAGAAAAGTGTGCTGTGGCACAGTCAACTATAAGAAAAGTCTTCTGTGACACAGTCACAGTGCGCTCTTGATTATATATAGAGAATAGATTATTTAAATTAAATTTGTTTGATTTTTAATTAATTTTTAAGTTTTACAAATCTTTTTCTCTTTTTACATGCACTGGGACTGATAGCGGGAAAAAAGTTTCACGGGAGTTTCGCTATAGAACTTTTCCGTTCGAGGGGAATAAAAATTTCACTTGAAGAAAATTTCCGCTGTTATTCACGAGAGTGGTGAACAAAACTTTAAATCAGTAAGATAAAGCAAGTTTGCATAAAAAGAAGCCTGTCATAGTTGGTTTTTTCTTTGTAATAATAATTTTTTTTCACTCGAAAAGCTGTTACGTTCGCACTTAAAAATTATACAAAAAAATATTTCAAGTGCCGGGCAAAAATTAATTTACAATACGTTTTAATTCAACATGGTTCCACTTGTATGCATGTACACTTTGCTTTTGTTTAATTAATACAAAAATATCAATATTTTGTTTGTCAAAATTATTATTATTAAAATATTTTTAATAAATTGTTAAAAAATTTAACATGATTTTAATTATTTTTGCAGTCCTCTATAATTTCGTCCATCTGTTTTTTTTTTTTTTTTGTATGATTAATAGGAAAAATTACATTTTGGCATGAAAGATGAATGTGACATTTTACGGACTTTAATTGCAAATTATTGTCTATAATAAAAATAGAATCAATTTTTGATTTAATTTTGCTTGCATGTGCGGGTCGGGTATAAAATTGATGTAAATGTGCAGTAACACATGCATACATTCACTAATAATAAAGTCACAATTGCACACATTTAAACCTGCTCTTAATACATACATGCACTCTAAAGCACACGAAAACACACTCACGTACATATGTATGCATACGCCGTACATTTTATGCTGATAAATAAATGAAATAACTGTTCATTTGCTAATTATCCATCAGAGAATTAAAATGAAAAGAAAACAAAAAAAACTGTGAAAATGGGTAAAACGTGTAAACATCAAAATATAATTACCGACATGTTTGTCCTCTGAAAATTGGTCTGAATGTGTTCAATTGTCGTGTAAATTGTTAGCTAGTGTTTGTATGTACAACAAAAGTTGAGCAGGCATTTTATCCACATACATCCATATGTACACACATCCATATGTACACACATGCATGCATACACATACAAGTTGGTAATGCTACATGGCCATAGACAGAGGCAAATGCGTGTTTGTTTGTAATTTTAACCAAAAAAAAAAACCTAAAAGTTACGCGCTGACCGATGAATCAAACAACCCAGCGGACGAACAAGTAAACAAACACGGAGCCACTAGTGAATAGTATTTACATACATATAAATAGTAGTTGGTAAGTTCATCAGTTTAACGGACGACGAGTAAATGTAAATGTGAAGAAGGTAGAAAGACAACTTTGACGAACTGAATTGCTGGCATTGGAAAATTTCCTTGTGATTTATAATCGTATAAATGCATTTAAAATTCGAATTTTATATACTTACATATGTACATATATACTTATTTCATAAATTAATGATTCGATTGGATTAACATACAAATAGACTTAACTACACGTTTATATATTTTACATATTTTACAGGAGAAACAAAAAACATTTCAAAGTCAATAATAATAAAGTGTTCTTGAAAATGTACTTCGAGGTTTACTTGTAGTGAGGATACTTATGTATGTATATGTTTTTAACCATTTACTTCCTTTTTATGTATATTTAAGCTTTTATGTTAGTTACGTTCTTTGCAATTAAAAAAAAAATACATACATGCATTCGTTATTACGTGCGTTTGAATTTCTTTAATAAAGTCGTTTGATAAAACGAACCATAATCAATCAAAAACTCGATTTCGAATTTTTGTGTAGTTACGTTCGTTTGCATTTAAGGTGACGATATGTTTGTGTGCCCTAAATCATAAAAGTGGTCTAAGTCTTTTGTTGCTTCGAAATATGAAATAAATTTTAAAAAAACTGCAATAAATCTTCTCTATATATAAAATCGCAGTGTGTGTTTGTTCGTAACGCATGATCTCTGGAACTTTAAGACCTGTGGACCTAAAATTTTCAACACATGTTCGGGTCAATACCGGGTAGGTTTTCGTTTAGTTTTTGACCCAACAAGTGACCACTGTGTGGAGTAATTTGTGGTTAAGAAAAAATAATTGGGAGTAAGACAACATTTGCCGGGCTCATCTGGTATTTAATAAATTTTAAATAGATTGATTTATATTAATCGAGACCACCAGTACAACTCTAAATTAAAATGTTGAATAATCAGGGCAATCGTGAATAAAATTTCGCGTGAAATTTTTTCCGGGGAATAATTCAAAATAATAGCAAGTAATAGGGAAAACAAAAAATTGTAATTGGAAAAGGGATAAATTTCACGCGAAGTTTTATTCATGATTGCCCTGAATATAAATATATTTTGTGATATGTTTAAAAAACATTCATATTATGAGCATCGAAAATTTCGTGGAGCAACGAATTTTCTATCGAACTCCATTTAGCTTTCGATGAAGTTTTTTAGTATAAAAAATTATTACAAACGATTGTTTTTTTATTTTTAGGTAAAGATGTTGTAAATTTTAAAAATCACTTTGAGTGATATTCACAATAAGGACATTCATTGTCGAATGCTCGTCATAATACCAAATGAAAATTCGTTCGATCAGTGCTTTCGACTACAGTCGAAGATCGAAAGCTGATTTTGATACTTGAATACTAAAATCGTTGATTCAATAAAAAACTCTTTTGAATTTTCTGTGATGACGATTTTTGCATTATTGATAAATAAAATTGTATGCACGTTTATTGAAAATAAAGTCAATAAAGAAATTTGATGAATCAAAGAAAAACGTTATTGACTGAAATTTTATTTTCAGTGATAATTGTTATTGTGTGCGTGTGTGGATGAATGTCACATTTTTCAGCCCCTTTTTTGTTTGTTTTTGCTTGGCTGCGATTAAAACTAAATGTGTTTGGGATAAGTTGAACCGGCAACCACTTGACTAATAGACTAACGTACTTACCACTCAGCTAATGAGCACATCGTTATTGAATACGCAAATAATGTATACACACAAAACATGATTTTTTATGTTTCTTCTACATGTGCGCATTGCGTTATGATATAATTTAAAAATAACTTTGTTGAGTAAAAAAACAAGCCACAACGTTTTTCGGCTTCTTGTCGGCATTCACACGTATACAACACGAACAATCAAAATAAACAACAACAATAGCACATCACAGCGTTGGGTCAATCAACAAGCAAGATAAACACCAACACAAACAAATTAAATGAAACGATATTTTAAAATGCGCGGTATTGATAAAATATCGTATTGAGTTAATGACAAATATTATTGAAATTAAAATTTGTTTTCAATAACATGGTTTTGTTGAAAATAATTCTTGTCTATTTTTTTTTGCTGTGTATAATCGTAGTAAGGGCCAAAATGTAATCTAAATATCGCGACAGAAGAAATATATGACTTATACCATTTTCATAATTATGGGCAAATATGTATATCTTATAACTCGGGATCTTTCGATTAAGGAATATGTTCTATATAATTTTTCTGAAATTTCTGTATACAGAAATATCGCGTTATAAGAAAAGAGACATTCAAAAATTTTGGAATAATACATTTTACTAAATACGGGAAAATATAAAACAAGTTAGCTTATTTGGCATGTACGCACAATACTAAAATTATCGTAAAAGTACCAATAAGTAACACGATTTTTGAACATCATATATTATCAACAAAATTATGGCGGTGTTTACTTTTCCATCCCTGCTTTAGTTTGTATTGCTTTTTGTAAAAAACCAGAAAAGTCAAATTTAATCAAATGTTACATGCATCACTTATTATTACTAAAATTTTGATTTATGTAACTATAAATGATGAAACAGACTAAGTCTGCAACTTCAGGCAAAATTACTATCAAACTAATAAAATCTACAGCAGTAACGTCAAATGCTCTCAATTTTTTTTCTTTTCTGAAAAGGCAGGAAACGAATGTCCTGATGATTTTTTGGAGAGTAATATTGTACACTTTCTGTCTTATTCATAAAAAAGAAATTCGTTTTATAAAGGGTTTATAAGAAAGTTTTAGTTTGAAAAACTGTTTTATTAACCTCTTAAAAATTAAAAAGATTTTTTTGTGAATAAACAGTGTTGTCAACTTACAACTTGTTTCGCACCATTTTGAGTGCTTTTTCAATTTTTTTGTGCGAAAAATTCCTCAGTTGGTGCGCGGTGCACTTTTTTAAATTTTGGTGCTTTTTTTAATTTTTGTGGGGGCACCAAAGCAAATTCAACACAATTTTTTTTCAATATGAGAAAAAAATTCTTTTACAATAAAATACGCCTGTTTCAATACTACATATTTCTTTCAACAGTACAAAACTTTTACAATCAATTTTAGTCTATGTTCAAACGGTGAAAGTCTTATTTTTAAGCTTGCTAGTTTATAGGGGAGATAGACGTGGAGGAAAGAAACGAGTACTCAGCTTCATGTAATGTCAGTATATTATCGTAGAAACTGTGACAGTCAGCCGGTAGTAAACATTTAAGTTAATTAAAACATTTTCCAGAAGCTATCAAAAAATTTCCTTGCAATTTTTTTCGAAAAACTTAGCACAATGTCGCAATGGACTTTTCGCACATAATTTTGATGTACATCCATCTTTAAGTTGGCTTGGTGATATTTCACAAATAATTTCTTTTCTTAGGCCCGTGCATTGTTTTGCTTTCATTCGGTTTATTTTATGCTACACAATAACTAAATAAAAAATATAAGTATGTGCAATTTATTTCGGCAAAAGCAGCAACATAACGGTGAAGCGGTACTCTGCTGTACAAACAAAAAAAAAATTTACTTACATGTCGTAACTAATTCGTACCGACATATCGTTGCGAAGTCGTGTCAACCATTTCATATGAAAATCGTAACGATTTCGGTAATATTTCTGTACCGAAATCGGAAGATTCTGTCGACCAGCCGTTTCGAATTCTTTACAACATATTAATCCCGATTATATCATTGTTACTTATTCTATTTATTTATTTCTATTAACTTAGAGAAGGAATTTACTAACTCGTAAGGTGGAGTTATGTAACTCGTGAGTGAGAGCTAAATAAAATTCGTTTGATTTCGCGTTTCTGTAAAACAACAATTTGTGGAATAACTAGACTTCGTAATGAAAATACTGTGGCATAAGGAAGAAGTTCTTAAGTCATATTTTACTGTTTTGCAGCAGAGCATTTTGAAACTTTTAACTCGACTTTGAAAAATTTCTTTCAACGAAAATATCGTTCTACAATTACTACGGTGTCATTAGCTCAGCTCGACTTAAGCACTTTTTCCTTTTTGCCACAGATATATGTACTGGTTTTTTTGACATTTGACTAAAAGTAAAAATAATATATGAAGGTTCGCCGCGAATAACGTTGTAAGTGACAAAATTATCTTTTTAAAAACGACGATGATAAAGACTTTTATTAATTTTATAATTTTATACCTGCTTTCTTATTGTACCTCCGTTACATTTTTGAAATACTTACGACCATTCCGTTTGCATTCATCATTTTGTTAGTTGCTTACAACGTTCTTCCACTAAATAACTCTTTGTAATTGTGCTCTTAATTATGCCCTTTTTAAAAAACTGCAATAAATATTTAATAAATATTAAATAAATTTATATTAATCAAGACTATAACAACACTAAATTAAAATGTTGCATACTCTAAAAATACTTTTTAATTTTTTCAAATGTAGGCTAGCAAATATCTCAACAAAAGAAATACATGACTTAGACCACTTTCATAATTAAGGGCACAATTGTATTTTCACTGCGATATGATGCATAATTTTAGACTGTTTGATACAATGCAAGAGAGTAATATCAACGTTAAACTGTGTATAAACAGGTTTTGCAAAATGTGTTTGTGACAACATTGTTCGTGCTACTGCTTCAAATGTTTGCTAAGCAACCAAACTACATACTCGTACTTACCACATCCTAGACAAATTTATTCCCATACAGAAAACAGTTTAGTTAATAAATATTTTTCAATAGTTTTGTTTTATTGATTCGTTAATTAAATTAAGTTATTTTTCTCTCACTTTATTTTAAAACGTTTTATCATTATAATTAATTGCTAATTAAATAAACTAATTGGTATGATGGTACAGACACAAAAAGTCGCATTCATTATTGATTGAATGCCCCTACTATTCATTTAAATTAATATTATTTAAATATATTAGTTATAAACTATTTTGCACAAGTGTTTTATCTCTAAAGTGGTTTGATATTATTAAAAAAGAAAAAATTGCTTATTTTATTGCATAAAACTGTACATAAGAAAACGTGATTGAAATTGAAAAAGTTATTTGTATGGATTTTATACAAGTATGTGTATATACAAATCATTAGAATTAAAAAAAAAATATTTAAAAAAAATTTTAAATAAATTAGGAATTTATCACAGTAATAAATTTACTAAATGCTAACTTACATTTTCATTTACACACACTTTAACACCTGAAGTTATGCACTCACACATGCATTGCTTACATACATACATACGTACATGCCCAGTTAGCCACGTCTTGAAGACATCTTTGACGGCGGGTACAAGACAATGGTAAGTCGTAGGACACATATTGAAGACAGCTCAATACAAATCGTCAACGAAATTTTCATACAAATGGCGGCGAGGTCACACAAGACGAGATGAGCGACATTATCGCTTAGATTGTCGTCAACACGGCTTTCTTGAGAAGCAAACGAGGGTCATTGTCACTCAGATTATCCTCAACTAAGTCTTATTGAATACAAAACGAAGCTCATTGCCGCTCAGATTGTTCTCAAAAAAGTTTTATTGAAGACAAAAAGTGTGACATTGTCGCTCAGATTCTAGTCAACACGGCTTTATTGAAGACAAAACTTATGACACTGTCGCTCAGATTGTACTTAACAAAGTCTTATTGAAGACAAAACGCATGAACAAAGTCTGATTGAAGACAAAACTGGGTACATTGTCGCTCAGATTGTCCTCAAAAAAGTCTTATTGAAGACAAAACGTGTGACATTGTCGCTCAGATAATGAACTACGATTTCCTTTAATTTGTCGATTAGAAAACCTAATTGACAGGCGACATGTCGAACATTAATCGTCGAAGACAATGTCGTCTGCGACGATTTGGCCAACTGGGTTCTGTTGTATGTGCGCAAGTGTGTGTGTGCGTGTGTGTATTTGTTAAAGTTTGCATATGTAACAAAATTTTGTAGGTATTAAAATTTATTTAATTTATAAAAACTGTTGATTTCTTGCAATATTTGAAAAATCTGGGATTAGAACTGAAACATTTCATAAGACTTAACAACTAAGTAAACTTAAATCGATAATCGATAATAGAAACTTTATTAAATTACTTAATAAGAAGTATACATATTTGCACTTAACCCCTTAGTTTCAGTTTTTTTTTTTTTCTTAATTATGTTTAGAAGTCTAGTCGATTTTTGGAAACTGCTGCAAAGAAACATAAGAAAGAAATTAAAATCCAACTGATGAGAATATTTACAAACATATCGTCGCTCCTTTCTTGCTTCATAGTCATATATCAAAAAACTAAAGGTATGGTCACACTTGGGCAAACATTTGCCCCAAAAAAAACGTAACCCTTAAATATTAATGAAGAAGCTTTCAACGCAGAGACGATTTTGTTAAGATAAATAGTTTCCAATAATGTTGGATTGTCTATTAGATGTTTATGAAACTGTTTAATTTAAGAAACACTTGTCTGAAGCAAAATGTTTTTCACTAGTATTTAGTGGTTGCGTTTTTTTTTGGGGCAAATGTTGGTCCAAGTGTGACCATACGAGTACCTTAAGCCTTGGATCATATTTTATCGTGTGCAAAAGTGTCTTAGTAAACTGAACCATTGAGAAAAGATTTTTTTATATTTTGTATCTAAATTTAAAACTTTACGATAATTTTGAGCAAAACTAGCTTTTTTGACTTATAACTATATTGCAGTAAATGAGCCATACATAGAAAATATTTGCTTTTATATGCTAAAAATGCTTGAAATGATAAAAATAACTTTGTTATATTTTCACGAGCCATTCTGGGGAGACCAAATTAAATATCTTGAAAAAAAAAATTAAGCTAGACTTATGAATTTTGTGACAAGGTGTTACTAGGCCAATATATACCATTGTCTAAAAAATGGGCGAAATTGGACCACTGCCGCGCCCACCTCCCATACAACTGCGAAATATTGTACCTGATAATCAAAAAGTAAAAAACCGGCGGCGAGTATGCGTGAGAAATTTCAATGTTTGCGCTTAACCAGTACCTGGATTCAGTAACTTTCATTACGACAATCGTATCACTATAATAAATATAACGAAAATTTATCGACTTTGCTATTCAGTAACATATTTTAACGATATTCGCTGTCGGTTGAAGCAAAAAGAAATTAAAAAACAAGCTCATATTCATTTAGTTTTTCTTTATTTTTGTTTGTGTTATGTTCACAGAAAAATTATTCACCATTTAATGTTTTCAATTAATAATTTAAATTTTTAATTGTATTAATTAATTTGAGCGGAAAAACTTAATTGATATTATCAAATTGTTTATAGGTGAAAATTTAATTAATTTTTTAATTAATATTACAAATATTTTAATTAATATTACAAACTCATTCATATTACTTTTTTGTGTGTTGATAAGATGTTTATTCTTTTGCTGATTCTGTAAATTCTTTTTAACGATAGTGTACATCTGTGTTTTACTCACCATTTAATTGTATAACATGTAGCATCTCTGCATACAAAATGTCAAAATACTCGTAATCGAAAAGCGCAAAGAAGTATTAAAGAAAAACTAAACGAATTTGAGCTAGTGATTTTACTTTTTTTTTTTTTGCTTCAACCGACAGCGAATATAATTAAAATATATTACTGGAGTCTAGTCGTCGCTTTCGCTAACGATCAGATTCGATCAAGTTCTTTTAGTTTGAGGTTATGGCATTCGATATCGTACCATATTATTACATTGCTCGATTGCGAATGCCATAATCTCGAACTGAAAAACGTGATCAAATCAGCTCACTATCGAAAGCGATGATTAGAGCCCTGAATAGCAAAGTCGATAAATTTTCGTTATATTTATTATAGCGATACGATTATTGTAATAAAATTTACTGAATCAACGTACAGAAATAGACTGTTAATAGTAAAAAAAATTTTGTTGACAACTGGAATAAGGTTGATTATATTTCTTTTATTTTTATTAACTAGTTTGTTGCCATATGGCATAATCAAAATTTGTTACCTCTTGATTCATTTTAATTTAATAATTCAATATTTTTTGAAATAACTTTTTTGTATTTTAGCATCTTGGACATAAAAATAAAAAAAAAACAACTTTTTTACAAATCTTCCTTTTAAGATTATATAAAAAAATTTTAAGTGCCTTTCCAAAAAAAAAACAACAGAAACATATTCCCCTCTATCGTGGTTGGCGTATTTCGACTACAATGTTTTTGTAGTAGATTGAAGAACACTACCCAATTTTGTTGAATCTGTGATCACATTGTCGCAGTGGAAGCCAAAATACGCCAACCAAGTATAAGGCCCATTATCATAAATTGTTAGTAAATATATATAAATGTTTTTGTTATCAATGACCTATTTGTGGTAATTTCATTAATTTTCTCATATTCCATTTCATAGAAAATTTGCGTTAAATAGCTGATGTTAATAGCAATATTTAGCCCATTAGATGAAATGCGTGGCTGCATAGAAAAATATCGGCATTTCCCCAGCTAATAAGTCTAGTTTAATCTTTCTTTTTTTCTTTAGAAATTCACATTAATTAATAAAAATATTTCGTTCAATGAGAATGGAAAATACTGAACTTAAGCTTAACTTAAAAAGAAGAAATTTAAAAATGCTTCACTATGGTAATTTCTTTTAACTTAAGTCGAAACTTAAAAAAAAATTAATTTCTTGTACACATATACAAATTGTTGCCATATGGCAACAGTCTGAAGAACTCAATTCGGTAAAAAGAATTAAGTTTTTTTTTCAATTAAAGAGTCTCTGAGTTTAACTATTAAATAGTTTTAATTTATTATTTTTTTAATCCTTAGATAAAATGTTAAAGCAAAAGGAGGGTTGAAGGTGTTAATTGAAGAAAGTTACTTTAAAAAAATTACTCACCTATTCAAAACACTCACTTTGAGTGTGAACTATTAGCTTTTGAGCTCGTATTTTAAGCTCTTAAACTGGTGGTACAAATCCTGCTGCTGACAATTGTTGGCTGTAATGACAAAATCCCAAGCATATGTATATCTTGTTAATTCGATATAGTTTACGAGTATTAAAACTATTTAAATAAAATAATATCTTATCGTAAATGTGGAAAGGCTTACACATAATTTTTTTTAGCACGATAAAAGATGTTAGATGCAAATCAAGGCGATGATGAAAAAACAATTTTAAACCATTTCCATTCAAATATTTTTTTTTTTTATATTTTTACATGTTCCCATAGTTTGACTCAAATATCAATTTTCTTCAGTTCACTCCAAACTGATCATATACGAGTACACCGAAAAAATAAAAGAATAGCCATCTCATAGAATAAAATCCTTTCGAAAATAGAATTAAATCATTGCTTGAATTATTTAGAAAACGAAGCTTTATTGTCGGTTTTAATAATATATATATATTATTAAAATAATATATTTCCCGGTTTGACAGACTTCTTTTGGAATGGTAAGTCCTAATTCACACTATGCAAGTCTTATTGCTAAACTGATTAGTTTGAGGGAGAGAAAGACTAGGGGAACAGAAACGTTTCTTTTCCCCTCTTCTCTCACTCCAAACAAACTAATCAGCTTAGCAATAAGACTTGCATATTGTGAACTAGGACTAAGTATGGAACTTGAGGCAAAGCATCGAAAATGTATAAAAATATTAAATTATTTATTTATTTTCTTAATTAAAACAATAAATTTTATTTCAATTAATTTCTTTATTAATTTAAAAAAGTTTAAGGTCTTTATTTTTTATAAAAATTATATTGCAATTAATTCCAATATTTCGCTACTTCTTTGTGTAGCTTCGTCAGGTACAAACTCCCAATAAATGATTGAGAATTACAAAACCAACAACCACAGTATGTCGAAAAACTTCTTCAAAAAACAACAAACAATATTGGAAAACACGTCGAAAAAGTGAAACTTTACATTAAAATAAAAACAAATTTTCAAAAATTGTTTTTGTTTGCCATACATTTCTAAAATGAAATAAACGTGAGAATTTCCACGCGTTTCTCTCTCTTTTAAAAACGGTTAATTTTATATGAGAAACAAAAACAATTTTTTTTACATTTACACAGTTTTGTTGTTGTTTTGCATGTAACTTTCACCATTTCACAATTCTTTTATTGATTCAAGTAATTTGATGATTAAAATAATTTTTAATTACTCTCTGTGAGTATTCAAAGGACAAAATGGAATTTAAAATGTGAGAGCAATTTTCTTACGTTTGTTGACAGCCTGTCCCACGATGTCGACAGATAACATTCAATCGATTACTCATGTTGAAAATAAAATGAAGGGCCAATTTCACGATGTCGACAACGTTCGACTTTTCGCAAACTTTCATTCAAAACAAAAACAAATTTTCATATTTTGTTGTTGTTTCAAATGTAAGTGTACGACAAGTCGACCGTTGTCGACATCGTGAAATTGGCCCGAATTTTTTTATTTTATTGTTGCAACATCGTAGACCGAATTTTCTTTTTTTATTGTTGTTGTCAAAACAAAATGGCTACCGAACGTTTGCTGTCGACATCGTGGGCCGAATTTTCTTATTTTATTGTTGTTGTCAAAACAAGATGGCCATCGAACGTTTGCTGTCGACATCGTGGGCCGAATTTTCTTATTTTATTGTTGCTGTCAATGCAAGATGTCGTCCATCGCACGTTTGCTCTCGACATCGTGGACTAGACCATTATTCTTTCTGAGCAGACAAATAAACGATAAATAATCCTACTAAATACCATTACTCGTATTAAAAGCAGTTACAATATATTTTACGCATGCTCTTTCTTTCTCAAGAACAATCAATACTCGTACATAATTAAAACAAACTTAAAACGAATGCTCTACATTTTTAAATTAAATGAAACTTAAAAAAAGGGCTTTCAAAAAATCTTAACTTACCTTTTGAAAATCTCTTTGTATGGCTGCTGGTCGTGGTCATTGGAGGAAGCGGAACTACAGCTACTGCCGCTCGAGTTCTCATCTCTCGGTGAGTAGTCATAAGAATGGGAGCAGGCCAACTTGTATGGGATATTATTGCTGTGGCTATTGATGTGATGGCGGTGGAGGTGGTTGTTGGTGGTGTGGCTGTTGATGTTGTGGCAGGTAGCGGTCATATGGGCTTGCGTAGCGGTAAGCAGAAGATTCGTGGCCAATTGGACGTTCGGGACTTTCATATTCGGTGGAGTTTGGGGTGGAGTATCGGGTTGGGCTTCGGGAAACCCCATCCCCCGCTGTAGGATCGAGGAGTGCTGATGCTGCTGTTGTAGATGATGCTGCTGCTGTTGCGTAAGATGAGAGTTTGGTATTGGGGTTGTTAAGGAGGCTGCCACTGCTGTTGCTCCTGCTGTAGTAGGTGGAGTGGTGGGGGTATGTTGCTGAGATATGCTGGTGGCGTGATGGCTGTTGTGTAAGCTGTTGTTGTTGCTGATGCTGCTGCTGCTGTTGTTGTTGTTGTAGGCTGTGATATTGTTGGTAGCCATAACTCCTAGAAAATTCTCGTAAGCTGTAGAGTGCCCCCGTGTATAAGGATTTATGTTGTAATTTCCAGTCATCATATTGCTGCTGCTGTTGTTGCTGTTGTTGCCGTTGCCGTTGCTGCTCGGTATTAAACTGCTCATTTGTTGCAGCTGCTGCATGGGATGTTGGAGCTGCTGTTGCTGCTGGTGATGTTGCTGCCGCTGTTGCTGCTGGGCCATGAAAGCTGCCGAGTGTGGTGGTGGTGTTTTGCTGGCGACTGTGTCGGCTAAACTCCAGATTTTCGGCTTGCTGGCTGGAATTGGTACGCCACAGTCCCGGCTCATGGAGTTTTTTGACTCGTTACTGTCATGTTTGCTGCCCACTAAACTTTCGGCCGCCGCTTGGGCATAACCCGAGGAAAACATTGTTTGCTGGTGCTGATAATAAGCCGGATGTTGATGGTGATATGGATGATAACTGTGCGGGTGACTAGATGCGTGATAGCCTGAGCTGGGAAAATTTAAGCTCATTCTTAAATCACCCGCATGATTGGGATTCTTAAGATGTTCATCTTCATCGGCTTTATCCAAATCTAGTGTTATATGAAATTAAAAAGAAATGATAATTTAAAGAAAATTTACACAGAATATCTCACTGTCTTCAAATTGTGCTAATAAGCCTCTACTGACCTTTTCTGTTAGCCAAATTCATTTGACCGCTCATTTGTGAGCTACCGCCATGCATTTGAGTGGGTTTGCCCTCATCTATGTCCTTGTCGTCCTTATCCTCATCCGAATTCATGCCGTCATCATCATCGTCCGTGCGATTCTTTGGCTCCCAGGTCATTTTATTTTCTTTTTTCAAACGTCTTCGGGCATTGGCAAACCACGTTGACACTTGTGTCAAAGTCATTTTAGTTATTATGGCCAACATAATCTTCTCGCCCTTGGTGGGGTAGGGATTCTTCTTATGCTCGTTTAGCCAGGCCTTCAACGTGGCAGTGGATTCTCGTGTGGCATTTTTGCGTCTAGCAGCCAAGTCATAAGAGGCACCATAACTAAAACAAAAGAAAGAAAGAAAAACGTTAAATTTTTTTAATGCTTCAAATGTTAGAATAAAAAATATTTAAGAATTTAAACAACACTCGTATCCTTTAAATCCCAGATGCTGGAATTTTTTGTTTTTGATTTAGTTTGCAGCCGCTCCACTACAGTTTTTCAATGAACCTTATTTTAGTCTTTATTTAAAAAAAAAAAATCTTGTTGTTTCTTTTATTTGCTGGTTATTCTCTGTGGTTTTTTATTTAATCGTTCTTTTTTCATCAGATTTTTATAGCCGCTAGTTGCTGCGAGCACTTGCAACACCGCAGTATGTGCACTGAATTTAACAATCTTGTTGCAAGATGTTATTTGCTGTAGTTGCTTTATTTTCAGTTATTTTTTTCGAGTATTTTTTATGGCTTATAATGTAGCAATAGTATCAGTGTAACGTTAGCAAGGACGTTGCCTAGCGTTGGCTGGTTATTATGCGTTTTGGGTTTTAATAATATTTCTCTTTAGATGTTTTTTTTCCTGTTGTTTTATTTTTTTTACAAAATGCATTTAAAATGGAAGAGTGTTGTTTTCAAGTCTTTATCTTTATGATAAAAAACATTGTAGCAAGAATATTAATTTATTTTTATATGCCGAGTAAGAGAGTGTGATATACATATGTATGTGATTTAACAAAAGACTTTATAAATTAAGCTTTAAAAAAATTAAACGTTTTTGGTAATTGTTGCGTATGATTAATACATATTTAAATGAGTGAAAATAACAATCATACGCTTGTACATTTATTAAAGATTTTAATAAAGTAATTGGAAACAGTTTAGTTGCGCATTTAAAGTGTTAATAAAAAGAAGTGGGAGAAGTTCTTAACCACTTTCTCACGAGAGTCAAAAGGTCACCCGTCTGAGAGTATTCAGATGTGGGTGCTGATGAAGTGTGTGTGTGACGGCACAGAAAAATGTCGACAATGCTTCCATTTAAAAAAATTTCTAGTTTAATTTTTCTTCTCTACTTTAGAAAATAGCATTAACTAATAAAAATATTTCATTCGCTATAAATTGAAATTACTGGACTAGAGCCCGATTGGAAAATGCTTTCTGCTTAAGTTTTTAAAATTTTTATATGATCTTCATGATCAAGCTAGTTAGTTCAATAAAAGGAAAAGAAGGTCAGCTAAAAACCTTGAAGATTGCAGTGATCGTGTAAAAGAATTTAAAGCTGCTGATTTAAAAACGCAGTAAGCCAAATGCAGTAGGTAAAATGTTCCATTTCCATCTTACATTCGGTCACTGACACGTTTAGACATGAGCCAGCCCAACAGGATTTAGAATGTGAAGAAATGATGGACGAAAAACAATTGGAAAACAAAATCTTATTTGTATTTTGTATGGATTTTATAATCTTGGGGGTTTTGATGAAACTTGGCATGTGTATTTTTTTATACTAGAAAGTGTATGTACACAAGTGTTAAATTGTAAGACTTAAATAGTTAAAATTGTATGCGACACAATCAATTTTGATTGCATGAGCGGTGGGCGTTTTTGATTTAAATGAAATTCGGCGTGCGTTTGATAGTTATTGAGGAAATATGGAGACCTCTGCCTAGATAAGGAACATTTTATGCGAAAACAAAATCGATTTGTTTATTATGGACGATAGGCCGTGGGCTGGCCCGAGCTTTATGTATTTCACAAGAGGGTTTTTTTTTTGTCTAGAAAGTATATGTACCAAATTTGAGGACTTCTGCTTGAAAAAAAATGTATGCGAATAAATCGATTTGCATATCATGGGCGATTTTTATGAAACTCGGCCTGCGTTTCCTTTGTTGAGGAAAGTGTATGTAGCCAATGGGAGGACTTCTGCTTCGATGGGAAACATTTTATGCGAACAAACCGATTTTGATATCATGTGCGTTAAGTCGTGGGCGTGGCCGCTTCCTATGAAACTCGGTGTGCTTGATTTTTTTACAGAAAGTGTATGTGGGAATTTCCTGAGAAAATACTTTTTGTAGCGTAATGCCTGGTCTTATTTTGTGTATATCTTGAAATCCTTAAGTTTGATTGTTAGCATTTTTTTTTCACTGAATATAGAAATGTTACAACACATTTTTTTTCAATCATTTTGTCGTACTAATAACGCTTAACGCCAAAAAAGAATGTACCACATACCAAACTTGAATACTTTCCCTTAATTAGGAAAAATTTTAGGCGATAAAATCGATTTGGATTGCATGGTATGCAGCGAGAGGGGCCGATTTTGATAAAATTCCCTAATTTATTTTTTTAATTAAGTTAATTTATTGCCCGGCAATAACTTTCAATGATACTAGATATATCAGGCTACTCTTTGTAGTTTTTGCACAAAAATGTGCAAAGCCCCCCCACTGTGGCATTGATTAGAAATTCTATATTTTGGAAAAAGTTTGATTATAATGTACAGTGCAATCATATGTATATAAAAAGCAAATCTTTCTACGTATACAAGCCTGCACTAAGTAATACCAAAATATGTTCCACAAAAGTTAATTTCAATGAAAAATTGCAATATTAAGTATAGAGGAAAACACGCGTTTTTGTTTGCCTTAAAAGCTAATAAAAAAGTTTATGTCTTAATCTTTAGCATCAAGCATTTATTACAATGGATGGTTAGCAAAACACAAGATATGAAATCTGAGTTAAAACAAAAAAGTCATACACTCTGTTTGCATTAAAGTGCATTTGTGTTGCAGCCATTGCAAATCAAAGGAAGAAAAAAATTAAACATTGCATGTGTGACATGCATTTGTATGAAGCGAATGCGAATCACATGAGTGATTGAATCAGCGAGCGAGTGAACGAGTTAATAATACTTATTCTTTGTTGCTGTAATTGCTTTACTGTTGCACGAAGCTGTGTGTGTGTGTGTGTGTGTGTTATTATTGTTATTTCAACTCTGTAATTTGCTTATGAAGCAGACAGAAAACAACAATAACATGCACAATATGGCAACAATGCCTAAAGTGGGTGGTAATTGTGTAAAATTATTAAAACAAAAACTGCAATTCTAACACAAAATCAGTTTCAAAAAAATTTTACACGGGTCTAAAGTTTTAAACTGTGTAATCTTGTTAACAAATCAAATACTTGTTCACACAAAACTCAAAACATAAAACAACAGAGCAAAGGCGTCTAGATCCCAACGAATGGAAAATATTTAGCAAACTAAAAAAGTAAAAAAAAAACAAAATAGAAAATACAAAATAAATAAATAAAAATCAAAGCCGGTACAGTACGGTTTACTAATAATAGACTATACTGTTGGAAAGAAACTTATGCACGACTAATGACAACGTATGAAAATATTTACTCAAAATAACTGAAAACCTATAATTACGAGCATTTTCAGTTTTCTATAGATTCGCTATGCATTAGCGTGTGTTTGTGCGTCAAGTTGCGGTCGCTAAGCCCTTGTCGATGGTTGGAAAGTGCACAAAAGATACGCATTAGTTTTGTTAACATTATAAATAATTATATTAAACAACTGCCATGACAAAACCCCAACATACACTTGTTTGAATAGAACAACACAATTGCCTTAGGGTGGTCACTAATATCGTGACTTTGTGTGCTTTGCAAGCAAATTGTAGCATTCTTTTTTTTCGCTCTAAGAAATAACTGAAACAGGAAGTTTTACTTTCTAACCACTTAAACAATTCTAAAATAAAAGCAAAAAATAAATAAAATAAAATATATAAAATTGTTTTCTTTAAATCAGCAAAAACATGTCGCAACACCGCATTTTGTTGAAAAGCTTTCAATTCGCCCGATCATAAGCAAATCATTGATAATATCAAAATATTTACATTTGGGGTATTCACAAGATATCATAAAGTTAAATGTCATAAGCAGCGAAACCAGAAATGTGCTACAAAAAAGGTGTTTTATGCGCATTCAATATGCACTAAAGACTTGAAAATATGCACTAAAAAGTCAAAAAATATACTCTTAAAAATAACATTAATTGGATTATTTGGAAATGAAAATCTAGTTTTAATACAACAATTTAATAAAATTTGCATATAAAACAAGACAAAAATAAAAAAAATAATTGAAAAAGGAAACCATAAAAAAATTCAACTTCACAACGGATCACGATATCAGAATTAAAACATTTGAACTGTATTTTGAAGAATAATACAAGCTTTTTATTTATAATATTTATTGCAATAAGCCAAAAATATGCACTTAGATTTTTAAATAAATATCGCTGCCTGTCACAACTAAACAAACTTGTATAGATTGACAATGTTCTTTCAACCTCAACTGATGTCATCGGGCAAACTGGCCAAATCAAATTTTTATTGAAATTAACGTCCAGTGAGAATGTTAAAGCACATGCAACACCTGTTTAAGTTGAAATTTGGAAAATACAAATCCATAGTAATTGTTCCATTATTAAAATTAAGTAGAAAAAAATTGATGATTTTAAATTGTTTTAATTTTCTTGTTTCGTTTTTCTTTCACAAGACTTGTAAACAAGTGATTGAAAATTAAAAAATCAAAAAGTTTTCGAACGTTCATTTCCAATTTGTTTTCTTCTAAATTTGGATGTTAGAACTAGTAAAGGGTGTTTTTTATTGAAGTATAGAACTTTAAGTTGGCATCACTTTTTTAACTGGCGGCCATTTTGTCAGCTGTCAAGTGATTAATATTTAGTTTGGTTTGCCATTTCATCATGAACAGGTTGACAAAAGAACAACGCTTGCAAATCGTGCAAATTTATTTCGAAAATAATGGTTCAGTTCGCGAAGTTTACCGCAAGCTCCGTCCATTTTATGGTCGACAGAGCAATTAATTCGGTTAACCATGGATCGTTTTCGCACTACGTTTACTCTATGTGATAATACGCATCCGCTGAAGTCGCTCGTCTACGCCAACAAACCAGAAACGTTAGGGGACTTGGAAGCCAACATTCGTGGCGTTATTGCCAACATACGGCCCCATATGCTCGAAAAAGTGGTTGAAAATTGGACCTGTAGAATTGGCTTTATTCGAGCCAGCCGCGGCGGCCACATGCCCGAAATCATATTTAAACGTTAATGGCATAAAATTATCCTTCCAATAAAGCCAAATTGATGGACATTAAAACGATTTTCTTGTGTTTTATTTTAATTCGAAGTTCTATACCTCTAAAAAAACACCCTATATTTTCTAAATTTCCACTTAAACAGGTGTAGCATGTGTTTTAACATCAGAACTCTTTAAGAGAACATGTAAAACCGATTCGGAGGCCAATGGCCTTTTTTAAAGTCTAACTTTATAATGGTAGCAAAATATTGCTTGCCCATACTACTGATTCTTTCACTACATGCATAGAATATTGAAAATGAAATTTAGAAGGAGAAAAGTAGAAAGCTTTTTCAAAAAAAAAATTTTATTAAAATAAAAAAAATTATAAAACACCAAAATATGCCCTAAAAGCGACAAATATGCTCTGAATACACGAAAAATTCTCAACATATGCGTGTTAGAGTGAAATATGCAAAAACATGCTTTAAAGGGTAAAATATGCATAAATATGCACTAACAAATCGATGCCAAAATTCATAAAAAATCTGAAACGAATAAATATCTTATCCCTGCATTAATACGTCAGACAACAAAAAACATGCAATTGCATATTTGCGGTTTCGCTGCTCATAAGTTAAAAAACTAAATATACATACATATGTTTATAACTCATAGTTTAATGTGCTATTTGAAACATAAACAAGATGATACAAAATAAATGCGAAAAAAATATTACAAAAATTAAATAATATTTAGTACGAAAATGCTTGAGACAATTATTCAACGGCTTCTATTTGTATCCGAAAATTATTTGCGATTTTTTTTAATTTTTGCAATAGCTAAATAAAATTTTTTCGAACATTTATCCCCTTGAAATTTTAAGGCTTTGGACTCTATTTGCAAGTTTTAGTAAGTTTTGTTAATTTTGTTAAGTTAATTTTTAATAAACCTTGTTGCTCTTGTGCATAATTTTAACAAATTACTGGTGACTTAAGCCACTTAGATCATTGTCTGATAGAAGTATTTTTTGCAGTTTTTACCCTTTTCTGGCGACTTTTTGAGTTCAATGTTAGAGATTAAATTAACCTTAATCTTCATTTGTGATTTTTGAGTATTCGATTATATGGTTTTACTGGCTAGTTTAAGCTACCAATCGTGGTGGTTTAATCTTACATAAATATTGACAACATACGCTTGTGAAACATATAACTTTTTGTAAAAATTATATGATAAAATAATTTAAAAAACACATAAATAAATAAATATATTTACTTTATATTATTTACCTATTTCCTATACACTAAGGGTTTCCGCGGCGCTTGTTTTTTTTTGGCGCTTTTTCAGTTTTTTGGTATTTTATATTGATTTTTTGGCGATTTTTTTATATTGATTTATTTTGGATTTTGGGAATTTTTTTAGTTTTGGTGATGTATTTAATTTAAGTGCTTTCCTTTATTTTGGCAATTTTTCGTTTCGGCATTTTTTTGCATTTTGAGATTTTTTAGTTTTAGAGTTTACAAAAATTTCAAGAGTTTACCTCTTACGGTTTCCAAGATATAGCAACTTGTCAAAATTGCATGGTCAAAATTACATTAACTGATAAAATATACTTTAGTTTGGATTTTTAAAATTTCTGTAATCTGCATAAAAATACACTAACTTTAATGGATTACAGACACACAGGCAGAAAGCAGACGGACGGACGGACATCGCAGCGAAATTGTACGGAAGAGAAGGCAAAAGTGTGTCACCTCTCAAGTAAATTAAGTCTTAATTTTTTAATATCTTTGCATCTGCCACAAAACATAAACTTGCAACTCGGGATAAGCCAAGTGAGCAATGAGAACATTTTTAACTTAAAAATATATATTGCAAGCTAATACAGTGAGAGTTTTGAAACTCTTCTTGACTATTTACGTTAATAATCAGAGTTGTATTCTACAAAATGGTGAAGGTTGGATCACAAGCGAGGAAATTCTAATATAAAAAAATTTCTTCTCATCACAAAACGTATAAAGGGTGTAGCGAAGCACACAGGGTTTTAGCTAGTTTTGCGTAATTAACCGACTTAAAAAAAAGGAGGGGTTTATCAATTCGCCTCTTTTTTATTGCGGACTTATCTCATAACTCGGTTCATTTTGCAGAGATTGTAAAATTTTTTTTTTGTCTGAGAGGGCAATTATTTGTAATGTAATTATTACACGCGCAATATTTTACTTGTAAATAACAAAATATGGCAGTTTCTTCTTCTTCTCACAAAAAATCAAAGTGTGTTGATGGCAACATGTATGACTTTTGCACAGAAAATGTTGCCACTACTTTTAATAATAAGAAGTTTAAACTACCACTCAACAACATCAAACTCAATTAAGAGAGATTAAGTTAATTTTCGGCTTAGTTAGTTAGAGAAAACTAAACTAATCTTAATCTCGAACCCACAAAGTCGCCCTTAATTAATATCACATCTTGCTATCTTTTTGATGTTGCAAGTTTTTCAAAATTTTCTTCATTGTAGCAAACGCTTTATTTTTAAACAATTTTAGGGATTGTTTGAAATTTCGCAAGTTGTCGCCAATTTTCGCTATTTTAGCGATAAATAAGATTTTTAGCGAAATCTTGCCTTTTTTTACCATTTCACCGATTTTTAATCCAGCTATCTAATTGATGTTAGCAATTTTGTGCGAATTTTCATCATTTTAGTAATTTTTTTCCTAATTTTTGGAATTTCTTATATCTTTTTAAAGTATTTGTAAGTAATTTGAGGGTTTGTTTACAATTTTGAAATCGCGAATTTGCTCTAATTTCGCAAAGAAGGTGATTGTGCCCCATTCTTTGGTTTGTTTTTTTGTGGCAGTTTTAACGATATCTTTTTGATGTTGCCAAGTTTTTGGCGAATTTTCGTCATTGTCGCAAACGTTTTCAAGTTTCTGGCATTCTTCACAATATTAAGGGCTTTATAGCTATGCTATTTGCGTCACTACACAGGAGCTAGGATGCAGTTATAAATTTATTTGTGTTTTGATTTCTTTGTACTTAAAACCAGAATACGAAAATAAACGAAACAATTTGTTTGATTTTGTTTTATTTCGTTGTTTGAAGTGAGTGAAACACAAAAACAAAGAGAAAGATTGCTCAATTTGTTTTTGCACATAAGCACAAACCAGAGAACACAGCCGATTGGCCTGTAAGCCGGCTAAGAACCACCGCATGCCACAAACAATACATTAATTTAATAATGGGAAGTAAATGGAAACGTTTCGAAATATTTGCGGCGAATTTGACATCATCATATAATATAATTTTATTGCATTGTTATATAACAAATAAAGTTTGTTTTTTATAGCTACACAGAAAAAAGTATTCACCAATTAATGTTTTCAATTAATAATTTAATTGATTCAATTAAATTTTTAATTGTATTAATTAATTTGAGTGAAAAAATTTAATTGATATTATCAAATTGTTTATAGGTGAAAATTTAATTAATTTTTTAATTAACATTACAAAGTCATTCATATTACTTTTTTGTGTGTAAGCAGCATAGCTATAACCGGGTATCCCAAGACACCTCTAATCTTTTGTTTTTTAAATAAATTTCAATGCTTTCTCCAATCATGAAATTATTCGCAATTTGTTTATTCACAATCAAAACCCTCGAAACGATTTTTTGCTTGTCTGCGAAAAACACTAAATATCTTTGGGCGGGTTCGAACCAGCAACCTCTTGATTAATAGCCTAAAGTACTTACCACTCAGCTAAAGATCAACACTTTTTATTAGTTAATCAAATAATGAATACACACAAAACATGATTGATTATGTGTCATCTATATGTGCGCATCCCGTTATGATATAATTTAACAAATAATTTTGTTGAGAAATTTAGTCGACTAAAAAAAATTAACTTTTTTTATATCAACAATGATGATTGTTAATTTTTAAATGAATTATTATTAACTTATTTAATTATGTTTATTAAGCTCGAGGTCGTTTTTATTTAATTATCAACTTATTTTGTTGGTTGCGAGGGTTGTGTGGAAATAACTTTTAAATTCTAAAAAGACAAATTAAAAAAAAAATATAAACAAACAACGAAACACGTATTAGAATTTGAAAAACAAATTTATTAAAAATTATTGTTTTCTGTTAACAACTCATTTTAATTGGAAATAATTAAGTTGAATTTTGTTTTCTTACGTTAGAAATGTGTGTTTGTATTGACAAAAATCGTTGTAAGAGTCTTTTTAAATAATATTTTAATTGTATTCACAAATAAATTAATTGTATTTACAAATCTTTTTTTTCTGTTTAAAGTGCTTAATATGTATAAAGCATTTAAAATAATGATTTGAAAGAATTGGTCAGAAATCTCGAGGAGAGAGAAAATATTACATTCGTGAATTCATTTATCAAGAAAAATTTACTTTAACGTGTTTTGATCATCTTAAATTTAACACAGCATTTAAACAATTTACACATCAGTAGACTTCAACCTCAAGTTAAAAAAAAACATACAAATACATTTTTTAAATTCGTATTCGTGAAATATTGAAATTAACCCAGAATTTTAAAGTTAAATCAGACAAACTCACCCATAAGCCGACATTGGATCATAGGAATAATATCCAGTGGTGGGCTGTAAACCTGCTGAAGTCCAGGCAGTCATCTCAGAACCCGTTGCAGTATCTTTTAAGCCATAAGGGTTGCTCTATAATAAAAAACCAAGAACGCAAAATTAATAATTAATCAAATAACTAACTACAAAATCATCAATTCAAAGATCATGTAAAATTCAAGAATTAATTTATTGTCAATGTTAAGCAAGCGAAGACATGTGTTTATTTATTTTTTTTTTTTAATTTTTTATGTATATAAATATCTTTTTGATGCCATATAAAATTGATATTTTCCCACAGTCTTTATATGGGTAAATGGCAACAGCAACTTGTACTATACATATTTATTAATATGATTTTACAACAACATTCAATAGTTATTTATTTGTCACAAAAATTTTGTTAAACATGTTGTTTAACTCGTACATATAAAAATCCAACAAATTATAAAACATTCAATTCAATTTCCATTTCCAGCCTAAACATGTCGTTCTCTCTTTGGCTGTACGTCGTCGTGTCAGCTATTCACTCTCTGCTGGCATAAACTGGAATGGCTAGATGGAGAAGGCAAACAAACAGATAGACAGACAGACAGATGGACAGACATCAGTGTAGCTAAACAGCTTAAATAACTTAACTATATAAAGCTTGACAAGAATAATAAATTTATATATGTGCATACAAATGTATGTATTTATATATAAAAAAAAAAAAGAAATTCATGTGCTCATACGTTTGTATTCTTCTTTTTCCCTAAGTCATCTGTTTTCAAATATGAAAAAGGTTGGATGGAAACTGCTTGAAAATAATGGCTACAAGACAATGAGAAGGAATAACAGCAGCATTAACAACACTATTAGCAACAAAAATGTCCAAATGGAAAAATTTGTGGCAGCTTAATTAGAATGATAGGAAATAACAAAATCCATTTGGAATAACACAACAAGATCATTTCAAAATTTTTGACTCAATAAATCTTATGCCAGCATAAAAGATTTTAGAGGTATAGAACTTCGAATTGAAATAAAACACAAGAAAATCGTTTTAATGTCCATCAATTTGGCTTTATTGGAAGGATAATTTTATGCCATTAACGTTTAAATATGATTTCGGGCATGTGGCCGCCGCGGCTGGCTCGAATAAAGCCAATTCTACAGGTCCAATTTTCAACCACTTTTTCGAGCATATGGGGCCATATGTTGGCAATAACGCCACGAATGTTGGCTTCCAAGTCCCCTAACGTTTCTGGTTTGTTGGCGTAGACGAGCGACTTCACATATCCCCAAAGAAAATAATCCAATGGTGTCAAATCACACAATCTTGGTGGCCAATTGACAGGTTAACCGAATTAATTGCTCTGATGAACGATTATGTCGACCATAAAATGGACGGAGCTTGCGGTAAACTTCGCGAACTGAACCATTATTTTCGAAATAAATTTGCACGATTTGCAAGCGTTGTTCTTTTGTCAACCTGTTCATGATGAAATGGCAAACCAAACTAAATATTAATCACTTGACAGCTGACAAAATGGCCGCCAGTTAAAAAAGTGATGCCAACTTAAAGTTCTATACCTCAATAAAAAACACCCAATACATACATTTAAGGCAATTGCAGCAAACTGCAAATACTCTTCGACTGTGCTCATGTGCAAGAATGCCCCAAACACATTATGTTCTAGTAGACAGGTACATACATATTTTTTGGGTCCGTGGACACATGGGCGTTGAAGTTTACCAAAAAGGCCAGTGTATCGGCCCAAAAGACCAAAAGGGCAGTCCAATTACCGCTGGAGGAAAAGTTTTAGGTTCGAATACCAATTCAACATCTGAAAGGGGCCACAGACTCGTAAGATGAAAGATAAAGTGGAGTAAGGTTGCAAACTTCTAAAATCATGTGGATTATAGCGATCCCAAATGGACTAAATTCCTTTTATCACTAACCAGAAGCAACTTTAGACTTCTAGTCGAAGTATCAAATGGACGGCTTGGTATACTGTCAAAATAGGGCAAATACTTGTTGGCACCTGCATCCTGATCTCCTTAAAGATTACAGATGTGACAATCTCGCGGACCCTAGTTGGGGCAAAATAGCTTTTCTTGAGTGTTACTATCCAATCTGTGAATTAACAGAGTAACGGATGTGCGCTTATTTATAAAGGAAAATAGCTGGGATAGTATCAAAACCCCTAATTTTAAAATCCCGAATTCTAAAGAAATACCGAATTTCAGAAATAAAATTATTTCAAAAGGAAAAATTTTGTTTGAAAATGACTATAAATCATGTTAAATTAACATGGAACACATATTAAACAAAATCATTGACTAAAAAGATTAAATTAAGTTGAAATTTTTTTGTGTTGTCTCGCTGACTTTCCACATGGATGACCCTACCTTTACGAAATCTCTATGGCTCTATTCATCTAACTTTTGTCTCTTCCTACTCTACACAATTTAACGTTTTTACTTAAATATATACCTTTCGCTTTTACTCATCCCTGTTTGTTTTTTTTTTCTTCTTTTACAAGGAGATCACAATCTTGGATCCAAGTCCACAGAATACTTTCTTTCCTATACCAGCAACCTTCTAATACATATTATCTAACTTAACCTAAACCTTAATGAATATTTAAATTCAATCACACAAAATAAAATACCAATGTAAAACCACCATGCAAAAATTTTTATTGGAGATCATAATGAAATTTTTTAGAAATTATAATTATATTATATTAAGCGCATTGGTGAGTGGTTCATAGCTACAATGCACTGTTGTGCTCAGTTGTGTGACTTGTTAGTGTTCGTAAATAGCCGATAAACTTCGCATAACCAGTGAAAACTTCCTGCAGCCGGCTGTTAGGCAGTGTACTAGTCTTGTAGTTAGAGGGTCTCAGGTTCAAATCCTGCCGACAAGGCAAAGTGTTTATTTACTTTACCTTTAATTTCAAATAAATTTCATATTAAATGATAAATTAACTCATGTTTAATTAAAATTTAATGCATTAATTATGCCATAACGGCTTAAGCGCCAAAATTTTCGAACTTAATTTTTTTACCAAAATCGATCATTTCCGATCGTAAATAATCAATTTTCGTAAAAAGCGAGTTCCAAAAAATGTGTCGATTAAGCTTTTTTGGCGGTTATGGCTCGACATATATGTATTTAGTGTGTACCTTAAAAATATTCAAAGTCGTTGACTACCATGCGAGTTCAAATCTTGGCTGGGACAACCAACTACAGCACGCATTTTCCTGATGCTTGTACCAATACTTATCACGCAGATTAATTAGTTAATCGAATTAATATGACGAAGATTATTTTTCATTTTCATTCAACAGTACTGGGGGCAAATTACGGCACTCGTTATCGAACGAAATTACAAAACATTTCAATAGAGTTTATATGGAAATATTTGATAATTTCGATTCGTATCGACTGCCGTAATTTGCCCCCTGGTCTGAAATAAAGTTATTTCAAAAGGAAAAGTTTTCTTTGAAGGTTACTGCAAATCATGTTAAATTAAAATGAAACAGATATGAAGCAAAACCATTGCCGAACAATGTTAAATTGACTTTATTTTTGGGGATTTTAATATTAAATTTTTCTGTGTGAATGGAAGCTTATATTTAACAACAAAATATTTCAAAGATAAAAATAGAATACAATTTCTAAGACATTCAACACTGTAATAGTTTCAAGCTATTGCCGGCAATTTTGGTGATCTACATAAATAATCTATAAATTAATTTTTACAAAATCGTTGATATATTTTGTTGATTGGAAATTTGTTTTTTGTTTTACATTTACATTAACAATTTTCATATTTAACATAAAGATTTGTTAAAACAATAATCACTGCTTTGTCCAGTTTATATAATCTTTGGACGTATTTTTAATAAATCCATAAATTATTTGTACACATTCATTCATCTCCAACTGCTGGTAAATAAATATTGATTTACCATAAGTTTAGCTGATCACATTTGTAAAGAAATACTTGAACGGTTTAGTCTGGCCAAGTATTTCTTTGTTTGCCTTATTTGTTAATGCCAGCAGAGTTATACTATTGGTCAATATTTGTTTAAGTGTGGGCTGTTCTTCACCACCGAGCACATCTGAAATATACACAATTCAGTCCGCATACATTAATCAGTTTAAGTCCAACAATAGAAAGAAACATTTTGTATATGTTTTTGTTTTTTTTTTTCATAGTTTGGCTTTTTTGTATATTTTATCTATTCACCATTATTGCTTAACAAAACCATTTTGGTAAATGCTGATTTACAAAGTCATTTGCTGGTTTTATCAAACTGTCCAAAAACCTGTCTCTGACTTGCATGTCTATAATTTCCACGATTTAGCTCTATATTGAATATCAGAATGCATGTGTGAGTGAGTGTACGTGCACAAATTTTAAGTGAGACTGTGTGTAGTAATTTTTATTAAATTTATATTCATTGTATCATTTGCTGGTTGTAGTTAGTGGTGTTACGATTTGATTTCTGCTGATTATTTTTCTATTCATCGGTTTCTTAGCACTCTTTGATTTATTGTGCATAATTAACATTTTTAATTATTTTAACATGATGTTTCATTAATTTTTAAAATCACCTCATCTTTTTCGCTCGACTCCAAAGCCACTATCAATTAAAGCTTAAAAATTATGTCCATGTTCGAAAATAGTGTATGTTCATAAATTGTTTTAAAACACCAATCTTTAAGATCTTTTTCTCACGTTAAGGATGGCTTTGTTTTAAAATATTTATGTAAATGATTTCTTAATAAATTTTTTATTTAATAATTGTCAAATTGGCATAAAAATTATATTGTAGATTCTTCGTATCTGTTTCATCTAAATTCGAACGAGATTTTATTGCGGAACTTTTGAATTTTTAATTGTTGCTTAAAATAAGATGTTCTTTAAATTATAATGCGTTACCAGATTTTTGGTATTTCACAGACCCAACTACCAGCTAAAAAAATCATTTTAAAGAAGTTCATTAAATATACATGCATATATCTTGTGAATGGGAAGCAGTCCCTATGCATACTCATATTATATTCAAGGTTTTTAACGTAGTTTTGTTGTTGAAATGAATTCTCTGGTGTTAAAATATTTTTTTAAATCCGAAACCGTATCCCACAAAACTTTGATATATTTGATGATATTTTTAATCCTTGCAAAGGAATTGGGTTTGAAAGCCTCTGCACATAGAAAAAAATACCAATGTAAAATCAACATGCAAAAATTTTGATTTAAATTTACAAGAAAAAATATGTTTTTTAAGTGGGTTGATATTTATTTACTTTGTTCATAGCTGCAATACACTTTTGTGCTTGTGTGGTGGCTGGTAGGCAGTGTACTAGTCCAGTAGTCGTAGGATCGCAGGTTCGAATCTTGGAGACAAGTCAAAGAATTATTTTTTTTAACTAAAACTTTTCAAATAAATTGTATGTTAAATTATCAATTAAATAATGTTGAATTAACATTTTATTCATGATGGTATATATTTGATGTGTATCTGAAGGATATTTAAAGTTGTTGTGTCTGCAGGAGTAAGCACATTGACTACTACGCGATGAGTTTCGAGTTCAAATCTTGCCCGTAGAAGCCAATTTATATATACAAACAAACATTTTTCTGATGCCTGTGCCAAACACACGTAAGTTAAATAATTAATAAATTATACACTAAATTTAAATTCATGTTGTTCCAACTTGAAATAACTTTGGTTCAACATGATTCTTCATATTGATTTTAACAGTACGTATATGTTAAATCAACGTGAAATAAAGTTATTTCAAAACGAAAAAGTTTCTTTGTAAATTACTATAAATCATGTTAGATTAACATGAAACACATATGAAGCAAAAGCATTGCCGAAAAAGACGAAATTAACCTTGAATTAAATGATAAGATTTTAAGTTGAAATTTTTCTGTGTTTGTGTAATAAAAGCTATATTAATGCAGTTTATCAATTAACCTTGGTAAAATTTCCTGTTAAAATATTCTCTCAGTCTGAAAAGTTTGCTTTGACCCAAAGTGTTGTAAATTTTCTCCTAAACTTCGTTTCACTTCTGCACACACAAAATATACTTTGACAAATTTTCCCTTTTTCTCCCCCTTTCATGCAGTAACTTCACTTAGTTAAGGAAAAAAGCTAATAAAAACTATGAAAAAACATATACACCGGTTGTACGTCATAGTTTCCTGCGATAGCTTTTCGCAATTGCCGCACAAACTACTCACTAATCTAGCGCGGCTCCCTGACTCTGATTATTCTGGCTTCAAATCTCTTATAGCGCTCATCTAATTCGTTGAGCTCCCCTCCTTTCTTACATCATCAAAATTTAAATGTTCTCTTAATTGAGCTGAGTGTAAGTTTCAATTTTATATTTGAACATTCCGCTTGAATATTTTTTATTTTATTTTTTTCTTCTTCGTCTTATAACAATAAGAAAACTTTTCTCAATACCCGAAGCAATTAGTTTTTTATACGTTTTAAAATTGCTAAAGTTTTACTTCTCTTGAAGAAACTTGTCTTTGCGCAAAGATAAAGTTTTAACTTTTAACAATTTGTTAGTGTTTGCCATTAGCAGTCATTAAGGTAAATCTTCATTAAGGGATTTCTTAACAGAAATTTAAGAAGTTGCTTAATGATGACATTTTTTGCCTTTTCTTTAGCAAGGCAGATGCACACAAAAGTTTAAGCAATTAAATGGGCGGCAATATATTGATTTCTTAAATCGTTTAAGCCATTATTATTGAAATTACTTAAAGCACACTCGTATACTTGAATTAATAAATTAATAGGCCCACAAAAATTTACGAAATATGAGCCAAAACGTTATAAGATTTTTTGAAATATGATATACGAGTATAAGTATTTAGGCAAGAGTGGAGGTAACTATTGAACATAATCTACAAATGAAATATGAAATATATCATATTCTGTCCGAAGATACGTGCCAATGGCAAGTCAAGGTCATTTGTCGCTTGGTGGTTTTAGGAAATTATATTTTTCATATTTTTTGAACTTATTTGTTTCTCTGGTTACTTATCGATTACACTGTGTGACAAATTTTAATGAAATCGAAATACCTGGTGCATGTTACTATTTTTCTGGTAGGTATTGCCGAGCATAACAATAATCCGTATTTGAAATTTTCCAAACACCCCCCAAATCCTGAGTTACGGGTAAAAAAAATCGGGTTTTCGTACCCGTATGCACTTATCAACCTCTAACTTAGTTAAATAGTAACCGATTTTAAATTTATAAACGGATTTAGAAAGAAGACACTAAAACCTTTCAAACCATATATATTCAGTAGATTTTAGATACATGTCTGTATTTTTTCACCAAATATAAATTTTGGTGTTATTTGTTTATTAAAAATTATCACATGTAATTTGGCTTACAAAGCGATACGACTTTAGCCTGATCAAATCATAAATATAGAAACAAATGAAGTTTGAGTACTATTATTTTTTTGTTTTTTTCGACACTTTTCTGTTTTGGATTCATTCTTACGCAGTTTCTTTTTGTACTGGAACCATACTATTTAAGACTTTTTTTTATAAAACATAATTGATAAAGATTTATTCGCAGGTTTGTGTAAAAAAATTCCTTAGAAATTAACTGAGTTATTAAATATTTTATTAGAAGATTTTTTCATTAAAAAACTACCTGCATGATGTTTTTCGCGCTCACTATTCTACACAATCGTGCGCGACTTTTGAGAAAATACAACCCTGGTGTGATGGAGCTTATGAAAATTTTCAAAAGACAAAAAGAACTTATTAGAGCATGGTTGTACTTTTTAAAAAGTCGTACGATTGTCTAGAATAGTGAGTCCCAGCCTTTAGCACGCGATGATTATATTTTTTCTTTTCGACTTTAAATAAAAGACAACCTGTAGGAGTTTTCTATTATTTTTATATTAGACATATCATAAGGACTAAGTGAATCATAAAAAAGATTTCAGATTTTTATTTATTTTTTGTTTTGTTTTGTTTTGTTTGCAGTTTTCCAACTGTAAAAAAATTCAGTAAAGTGCGACTTTCACTCCCACCAAAAAGGGTTTCGTAGGGCGTTTGTTTGTTTTTTTTGGCGATTTATAAATTTTTGGTGATGTTTTTAGTATTGACAATTTTGTTTAATTCTAACGTTTTTTTTCCTTTTGGCGATTTTGTTCAATTCTTAGCGATTTTTTTATGTTTCTGCAACCTTTTTACTTTTCGTGAAATTTTGCATTTGAGTGATTTATTTTGTTTTTGAAGATTAAATTTATTTAAGCGCTTTTTTTATTTTAGCGATTTTTCGTTTCGGCATTTTTTTAACTTTTGAATCTTTTTAGCGTTTTTGAAAATTTCAAGAGTTTACCTTACCTCTTACGGCTTCTAAGATAGAGCACGTTGTCAAAATTACATTATTTGACGGAATACCCTTTAATTTTGATTTCTTAAATTTCAGTGTTAATTGCTGCATAAAAATATATTAAAAATACATTAAAATTTTAATTGTCTATATACAAGGTGGGCCGAAAGAAATCACCCTATTGGAAGATGCTCTTATTTTTGCAAATGGCGGTCAATTTCAAATCTGTTTTGACATTTGTGAACTAGACATATGTAGAATGCAAGTGAACAAGCCATGGAGCGATACATTGTAGCGGGCAAAGTTTTACATATTCTAACATATTCATATTCAGGTCGGTTGCTGTTAAGGCAGAGGTCCCTAGCTCGCTTTTTGCGCGTTACGCTTTCTATGCATCTGTCAAAAAAGTAGAATCAATGTAATAGTATGTGACAACTTACACTGCAAAAAGCGCAGAACGCGTAGGCGCGTTCAAAGCAAAAAGTAGGTCTACTTTCTTCTTTTGTACGCGTTACAAGCACCATGAAAGAAAGTCAGCTGTTATTGAATGCTAAAGATGTTAAATAATACTTTATTTCTTACGTTATCGATAAATATTATTTTGCCGTGGATAATTTTTTTCTTTTTTTTCAATAAAAAAAATTTCTTATAAAAAAAACTTGTTTAATAAAATATGTGAATATTTTCATTAATGCGATGTATTTTAATTAACTTTTCACCACACTTTTCTCAGTAACAAATTTTGCATATTAGTTATCGATTACTTTTACGTAATGAGTGTCATCTCCGCTAAATCTGTATTAAATAGCTGCTTAGAAAAGCTATTGCTTAAGCCAATAATGTGCATACATTTATATGTAATTTTCAATTTACTTACATTAAAGTCAACAACAGCCGACAATCTGCTGGAATAGCCCTGGCCGAATTCTTCTCAAGACTATCTTTTAAAATGCTGAATAAATAGTCAAAGGCATCTGCAGACATTCTTGTCGCGGTTCGAAATTGCTCAGGGTCAGAAGTTTTCATTTTTTAAATGTGGTTTCAAAAAACCCACTTAAATTCCGTTCTAAATACAACGGCCGTACCCAAAACCTTTTCTTTTTTTTGAAATTGTTCATAGGCATTTTTTGCACATAAAATTAAATATGCAAACTCGACTAACTCCACAAATTCTTTTAAAAACTCGATTTCACTCTCCATTTTTTCTTTATAAGTATTTATAAACAAACGCACACAGCTGATCAAAACAAAAATAAAATGGCGCATGAAAAGCAGTGCATGTAACTCAACGCAAACAAAGTATAGAATGAAACAAGAGGATGAAACGCGTGTAAAGCATAACGCGCAAAAAGCGAGCTATGGACCTCTACCTTTACGCTCCTCGAAAAAAAAACAGTCAGTGGCAGACGGAAGGTTGGACATCGTAGAGCAAACAATAGGGTCCTCTTCACCTTTGGTGCACATAACCCCAAAAACTGCTGGCTACAGAAAAACAATTGAAGTCGTGTATCTCGCTGTGGTCAATGTGTTCAGAGCATGAGTTTCTGCATACGCTGCCATAAAGAAGCAATGTGACTTTTCATTTACTTTTTGATTTGCCCTCGTATTTTAAATTACTTTCTAAATATTATTTTTCTTCAGAAAAAGAATGATAAATAGCCATTATAAAATATAATAAGGCTTTCTTGCTGGTGATACCCGTAAAAATTTATAAAAAACGTACAACTGAAGGTATTTTAAGTAAGTACAATGCAACAACCAATATGCTTTTGCCTCAACGTTAAGCAATACAAAAAAAAAAATCAAAAAAAGAAAAAAAAAACCAAATGACAAAAATATCAAATTTCATTTGATGATGGAAACAAGACAGCCATATCGGCATTAGCAGAAAGCAAGACCATCAGACGGACGAAATAATGAAAAATAAAAATAAAATACACACATGCATGCATGCACACAAAACTTACTGGTATAATCATATTGTTATGCATGGATTCTAATTTGATATGTTTACACAGAGGAAACTAATTGGTGGACGGACAGACGCACGAACAGACATATTTGTTCGAGTAGGTTTTGAGTGAACTGCAATCGGCCATAATAATGATTCGATTTGCTGAAATAATGTTGACATGCAAAATAAATGGTTGCCACAAGCAAATAAAATGACCAAATTGTAGGCAGCGAATACCAGTATGCATAACAAAGGCAATCAAATGAAATAAAAATTTAAGCAAATAGTACTAAAAAGCTTAATTCAGCCTTAAAGTTAAAACTGAACATTATTTTATTCTTATAAATATAAACATGTGTACATACTTATATATTTTGTTTAATGTTTTAGTTTTCTTTAACCTTAAGTTCTTTTTTCTTTTTAATTTTATTTTCATTTGGGTTTACAGTGTTCTTTTTTTTTTTGTGTGGATTTTCTTCTGGTTGCTAAAAATGCAATGATATATTTTTATACCCTACACTAAAAATGGTAAGGGTATACTATATAGGTTTGTCATTCCATGTGTTATTCCTACAATAATTATATATATGTGACCCCATAAAGTACATATGTACATACTCGAATAAGCGTTGACCGTCTGTACTTGAAATCGGTTTTGCAAAGCCCCAGAATTTGTCCTAAATAGATTGGAATTGAAAATCAGCAAAATCAATAAGACTGCTCCAGGGCTGGATATTTAAATTTTTTTTTCTCAATTAAACATATTTCATATTTAAGAAATAAATAGTTCCAGGGTAACTATCTAAAGGTATGGTCACACTTGGGCAAATATTTGCCCGAAAAAACGTAACCAACAAATATTAGTGAAAAACATTTTGACTCAAAGACGTGTTTCTTAAGTTAAACAGTTTTATAAACAACTAATAGAGAATATCATACATATTGGAAACTATTTGACTTAACAAACATGTCTCTGAATTGAAAGATTTTTCAATAATATATAGGGGTTACGTTTTTCGGGCAAATATTTGCCCAAGTGTGACCATACCTTAAGACTAATTTTATCTTTATTATTAAACAAAATATATTGGTATTGAAAATCAGAAATATCAAAGAGACGGTTCCAAGGCTAGTAAAGTTAATTTTTTTATTTTTTTTTTGGTATATAAAATAACTAAAACTATTTTTTTTGTGTTAGTTATTGGTACTGAAAATCACCAAAACCCAACAAATGGTTCCAAGGCTGGAAATATGAAACTTTTTTTGGTATATAAAAGTAACTAACAAATAAAATACTTCTTTTTTTATTAGCTCTAAATTCACAGTGTATAGTTAACTAACGCCCGTGGTTTAACTAACGATTTTTCCTATCAATTTCATTGGTTAAACCACCTTTATTAGTTAACGAAACACTGTGAATTTAAGCCTTAATCAAACATATTTATCTAATTCATAAAGACTTCTGAAGTGATGAGTAATAAATAACTATTTAAGTGAAAATATCAGTGTTGTGAAGGGCCTGGTGCATTAAATGACAAAAAAATGTGATACACATACATACGTTAAATTCAAATGAAAGGAAAACTTTATAAAATTAATATACGGATATGTTCTGTAATTCACGTGAAATTAAATCGTTTAGAATTGCCAGAGAATTGTTGTTATAAATACATATTTCCAACAAGAATTCTATGGCAATTCTGCATGTTTTCCTTTCACGTGGAGTACAGAAGATCGAGTAAGTCGAATTTTTGAAAATAAAAGAAAATTTAATCAGAAATAATTTCTTAGTCGGGCTTAAGTTCAGTAATTGCAATTCTTGTTTAATGAAATATTTTTATTAATTAATGTGACTTTCTAAAGAAGAGAAGAAAAATTAAATTAGACTGGGGGAAATACCGATATTTTTCTGTGCAGCCACGCACTTCATCAGCACCCAAGTCTATCTACTGGGGTAGAGATTGTTATTAACCTCAGCTACTTAACGCAAATTTTCAATGAAATGGAATATGAGAAATGTTGTGTATACAATTATTGATTTAACAAGAATTTAAATTACTGAACTTAAGCCCGACTAAGAAATTATTTCAGCTTAAAATTCACTATAGTTCAACTAAAAACTTAAAATTGTCTCAATAAAAGAAAGTAATATTTAAAATAAATAGCAGAATGCGAAAACATGGATGTAATATTTTTATATATAAAAAAAATTAGCAAAATGTTTGACATTCATAAAATTTTACGCAATAGATACAACAAATATGTCGCAATAGAAAACTTTGTGTATTGGCTAATTTCGTATTTAAGAATGACATATGTACCCTTAATTATTAAAGTGGTCTAAGTCGTATACATTTTGTCTTCAAAATATTTAAAAAAAAAACTTGAAAAAAACTTCAATAAATATTTAATAAATATTAAATAAATTTATACTAATCGAGACTATAAAAACTCTTAATTAAAATGTTGCATGATATAAAAATATATTTTGATTTGTTTAAATGTAATTCACTAAATATATCGACTAAAGAAATATATGACTTGGCCATTTTCATAATTAAGGGCACGTATTAAAAATCAGAAATGTTGGACAATTTAAACTTTTTGTTTTTGATATATAAAACTAACTAACTAAAACAAATTGTTTTCTTCATAAGTTAAACATGTTTTATATTTTAGAAAGAAAAAGATTAAAATATTAAAAATCAGCAAAATCCATTAGATAATTGCAGGGCTGGAAACTTGAACTTTTTTTTTTGGCATATAAAAGTAACAAACTAAAACAATATTTTTTTTAATTGAGATTTTTTTTTTCAACCAACACAAACTGCAAAGCTACTTTTGCTTGTCAGCAGAAACACCTATAGCCTAAGACAGGAGTCGAACCTGCAACAATCCGACCACTGGACTAACCCAGCAAACAAAATCTGATTTGGAAGCACTAGCAACTGAGGGAAGCAATGTATTTGCTTATTTGATAACAAAAGCTTCGAAAATGCTTCTGAAAAGCACTAACGTAAGGCGGGCTCGCACAAAATTATATATTATTACTTCTGTGAAGCTTTTTAGTAAGGCAAAAAAAATCATGGCTTTTTGGAAGCTAAATCTATTGCTTCCAGATGTCTCACCTCGAACAAAAGAAATGCCTTATTCACGCGCAACAGCAAGTGATTCCATAACATTGTCTCCCTTACAAAAACGCTTCTGGTAAGCAGTATTTTTTTCTGGGAAAATGCTGCCTACCATAGAAGAAGGCATTCAACTTAAACATATTTTATATATTAAAAAGATCTTTTCTCAAGAAAAATATATATGTATATATGTCGTTATGTACATATGCATGCATGTATGTACTCCATACGTACTTCGCTGAAGGTCACATAAGATTCGGTACAGCCGAATATTGCACTTTAACTTGTTTTAGTGTTAGTTTGCGCACCAAAAAGTAATAATGTTTAAAAACAATCAAAAAACAAACAAAAAACCAACACGAACATCTAGCCAACAACAGCAACTAGAAGACGACAGACATGTTTAACAAAAAATTATATTGCAAATGGAAACATGACCACAGTATGGGTGCAAGTTGTTCGAACAATATAACACACAATAACTGGAGAATAAAATAATAGAGATGTTCATCATATACATATGTAAGGCCGAGTTTACATTTGGCACACATGTGCCCAAAAAAGCGTAACCACTAATGAAAAACTGTTTGATTCGGACACGTATTTATTGCTTTAAACAGTTTCATACATAACTAATAGACAATTTTGTAGAATCCAACATGATTGGATACTATTCAAATCAATAAATACATGTCTGAATCAAACAGTTTATCACTAGTAATTAGTGGTTACGCTCTTTTGGGCACATGTGTACCAGATGTAAACTCGGCCTTAAGGCTCAGTTAGCCGACTGTAACGCAATGTAACTGTAATGTAGGAAACATATGAAAAGTAGGTTACGTTACATTACATCTCTATAACCATTTTCATTACTTTTCACATAACAAAATCATCGATCAGCTGTTTCCTACCGTTGCAGTTACATTACATTACAGTCAGCTAACTGAGCCTTTAGTATTGTCAATTAAAATCGATTTAAATGTGCTTAAAAAAAAGACGACTTTCTTCTTTGTTTTGTACACATGTACTTATAATAAATCTGTGGCAAAATGTAAAAAAGTGTTGAAGTCCAGATAAGCTGATTTTGATTTAATGAAACCGCCATAATCTGCACATTTGTAAGCACCCCGTACCCCTGGCCAAAATCTCAATTAATTTGGGCGAGTTTTCAAAAAGTTATAGCAAAACGAATTGCGGCTTATCCTTTTTAGACTTCCTTATCTCATTTGGAATAAAAGCTTAATTTAGGTTATACTTTGTTATATGTCAACTTGAATGCATTATTTACAGTGTGTAGAACGATGTTTGCTTAAAAAAATAAAGGTTAACAGAGAATTTCTTAATTTAACTGTAAAGGAAATAAATTTTTGAAAATCGACTTGAACGCTTAAAAGTGCTCTCCTGCAAAATAGTCAAATATGACTTATGCCGCCCATACATTATACAAGTACACTGCACAGGTCTGGCACTGTGCAGAGCGTTTCTGTAGTGTATGGGGGTGGTTGTGCTATTTACGCAGTGAACTGAGTAAATATCAAAACGATTTTGATATTTGCTCAAGTTTGTGAAACTGTACAGTGAACTTGTGTAGTGTATGTTGCAAAACCCTCAGTGTTCTCGTGATTTTTGAAGAGTTCAGAACAAGAAATGAGCGCTGAAAAAATATGCTAGACAGAGTTCCTAGAATGATATATATTATAGTCTTAAAATAAAAACTGCACATTTTATTTGTATAGTGTGTGTCACAAGCTTAGTTTACGCAGTGCCACACTTGAGCACTGAACTTGTGTAGTGTATGGCTGGCATTAAGCACTTATGGCTTGTGGCCACAGAAATAAAAACATACTTGCATATGGGAAGAATTCCGTCAACCCTAGACAATGGCGTTGCCACTTTTTTGCATTGGTTTCCTTAACCAAAGATTGGGTATCAAGCGATAACTGCTTCGTAGACCTCGAAGACGTCAATTTCTGGCACCGTTCAGAATTTATTCTACTTCAACTAGAAATCGTCTGATTTCATTTGGAAATAAGTTTGGCAAGCCTTGAGCATGGCGTTGCCACCTTTTCTCATCGTCTCACCGAACCAAAAATTCGGTAGCAACCGAAAACTGTTCCACATAATCAAAAAAGTCCGGTAATTCTAAGCTTATTTCTTTAGTTAAAAGTAAAAAATTCATCAATTGTTTCTGCAATTCTGGCAATTGATATCATTATGTTAATAACGGGCGCAAAATTAAACAGTTCTTAATTGATTCAAGCAATTTGATGATTGAAGATTTTTTATAGTTTTTTTTTCTCTAACTTTAAAAATTTTCCCATATTACAAAATATACAAAGAGGTCGATTATTCCTTTTATTTAATAAACTTTTATAAGAAAAATAATCAAGTCAAGAGCTCTTTGTATCTGGTACCAACAGGACTCTTACCACAAACATAACTTCCCCCAGCTGGAACGTATTTATATAGTTCGCCTTAACTCTGAAACTTTGCTTTTGGAACTTGTTAAATATTCGAAAATTTATGTACGTAAAATCATGTATTTTTGCATTTTTAATTTAATGAATTTCAAAAGCACGTGTGGATACTGTACGTTGTGGACTACAACAAGCTGGTAGTTGTATTTTTATCATTGCAGTTTTAGTTGTTAAACACATGCATAGACAAGATTGCATGTTGTCGGCCATTTGATGAACAACGAAAACAGGAGGAGAATAAAAGCCTAATGGCAAACTAAGCGACGACCTTTTTGAATTTCATTTTGTTCTTTTTTTTTGTTTTTTATTTTTTTTTTTTGCATTATTATTACTTTTCAATAGAACAAGAACAGTATAATGACGACGATAAACAAAACAACCTAGACACCACAATAACCAACCATATAAATTATCATGCCACTCAGATACCACACAAGAGCACATACTTGCACACAAGTGTGTGTAAAATGGATTGTTACTAATACACATTTATATTTTTATTGTTGTATAGAAATGCATGCATCTTGCCGTAGTTGTCATATAAATTTCCTTTTCCTGTTGGCTGTTTTATTTGCTTTAATTTTTTATTTTTTATTTTTAATTCTTCTGATGGTCACTAGAACTATAATGTTAATGCTAAATGGTTTAAAGAACTCATTGATGTGTCTTTTGTTTAGAATTAAATTTTTTTTGTTTGTATCACTTACCAAAGGCGAATAGAATGCTGAATTATCTACACCAATACTTTGGTAAGGATTTTGTTCGGTGGAAGGATAAGGAGTGCCATAGACTCCAACACTGGCAGCGGGTAGGCGAGAATAACTCGATAAGGCCAGGCGAGCTGAATCATATTGACACGAGCAAACGGTTTGGCCCGATACAGGATCTGTCATTATGGGTCGTCCATTTTCACAGCAGGAGCCGGAACCACCAGCCGAACCCCCGCTATTAGAGCCTAAGGGCGTGTTCTCCATGTTTGTGTTGACAGAGGGATTGTTGGCTGCTGCGGCGACATTATTCGAATGCTGCGACAGAGCATCGGGACTAAGAGCACCTGTTGAAACCTCTGCACCGGAGTTGGCAGGATTGCCGCTGCTGGCATTACCAGAACCGGGCACTGTAGCTGTAGTTGCTCGACATTCTTGGCCGGGACTGTGAGCAGCCGCATTCGGGCTGGTCATTGAAGACTGGCCGGTGGGAGTGTCGCCTGTTTGAGGCGATTGTGTAGGATTTGTTGAAAGTAACTGCAAAAACATTAAGAAACAAATTTAAATCAATTTCTAATTAAGATAATCAGCTGCCATTATTTTTAATGCGATGCTATTCTCTCAATTCCAAATTGAGAGAAAAATTTTCATTTGAATTCATAACAATAAATGATTTTTATCACTTTTTTGTTTTATACAAAACATATTTAAAAATTTCCATTGTCAATAAATCTAAGCAAGTTATGTGCTTAAAAAGATCGGTGATGGTATTTAAATTTCTCCAGTACCTTTAAAGAGATTTAATCGCTTTTAACGCAAGAAACTTAAATGATTTTTATCAAACTAAAATTTTTCACACAACATAAAGCTACCGTATCATAATGTAGCCTGATCATTGAGATCGTTGAGAACTGTTATAAGAAATCCACTCACTATCTGATAATGTTTATAAATAATTTATTGATAATTTATACTTTGCAGAGTCATAATTTAAAGTTAATTAATTTTGGGATTGTTATCTAAACAATCAATGTGTGTGTGTGTGAACACACATGTAAGCTTTTAGCAACGATTTTCCCTAGTTGGCCACGTCTTTAAGACACCTTTGACGACGAGTACAAGACAATGGTAAGTCGTAGAAGACATATTGAAGACATCTCCATACAAAGCTTGGGTGAAATTTTCATACAAATGGCGGTGAGGTCACACAAGACAAGGTGAGCGACAGTGTCGCCCAGATTGTCCTCGACCAAGTTTAATTGAAGACAAAACGTGTGACATTGTCGCTCAGATAGTCAGATAGAAGAACGACGATTTCCTTTAAATTGTCGATTAGAAAACCTAATCGACAGGCGACATGTCGTACATTAAGCGTCGAAGACAATGTCGTCTGCGACGATTTGGCCAACTGGGTCTATGCAAGTTTTATCTACGATATAAAATGTGTTAGATCTTTTAATTAATTAATTTCTATAGACAAACAAAAAGCATATAAAATAAATTAAATAACATGCATTTGTTGAATCTTAAAAGGCGTACAGTTTTAAGAAGAAAAAAAAATGTAGTTGTAACATTCGCCAATGAAAAATATTTCGCAAATTTGTTTAAACGCTCACAAGCAATTTAAAATCTATTAAAAATATTTTTGTTTGATTATTTTTTTTCTGTAGATATTTTCAATATTTTTCAAACTTATATATTTCTATTATATGCATTTTACACCAAGTTTCAAAATTCTCACAATCAGGTGGCAAATTACGGCATTCGATATACCACAAATTTTCATACAGTTTTAATTCTGTTTCTATAGAAATTTCAATCGATATCGAATGCCGTCATTTGCCCCCTGAATTTTGCAAGAACGTGACAAAAAAAAGTACGTTTGTACGTTTGAAAAACGAAAAGTTACACTACTCAACAAAATTGAAGAAAACTTTATTAAACTGAAATGGCTGTATGTGGTGTCAAATACGCTGAGGTTTCTTACTAAAGATCTAAAATTAAATTTTTTTTTTTTTTTTTAATTTTAAAAACGACGCCAAACATTGTAATTTTTATGTAAATTTATTAAAATTTGACCCCAATACGTATTCGTATCGGTGACAATATTTCTAATATTTTGAGCGTAAGTATTTTTTTATAGTTTGAGTCGGCATAAGTGAGTTTCATCGCAATGAAGTTAGAAATGTCCTTTTTCTGGTGTTTTGGAATTTTGTGTCAATAAGTTTTACATTCGAAAAGAATCTTTACACTTGGTATTACATTTAAAAGCTGGATTTACATACTAGTGAACATATTGTTGGAAAAAAAAGTTTCAAATTCATCAGGTAATTCCTGAAATACATATATGAAAAACTACTTTAATTTACATTTAAAAAAATAAAATAAATAAAGAGCAAAAATTTTAATGACGCAGTTTTATACTGTACCGAAATTATAAACTAACGAGAATAAATTTTTAGAAGAAGTACCGCAGTACAATTATTTTAGATTTAGTCTTCAATGTTTAATAATTTTTGCTTAATCAAAAAAAAAAAAAAAAAACAAGCAAAAGTCTAGTAATGAGTTCCAAAAGCAGGAACGAAATGCATGTAGACTTTGCTTAAGAAAAAAAAAACTAGTACAAACGCATCAATTTTTAAAGTTTGACTAAATTTTTTTTTTAGGATAAATAACTTTGAATTTTGGACGATGGTCAAGGAAATTTTGGGACAAAAATGGCGTGTGTGCCCGCAAAGACCGCTGAGTGCACTCATATGTACTTTATAGAAAAGTTTAAAAGTGTGTTGGGAAATCTTGAGAGTTTCATTGAAAAAAAAAACTGTTAAAGTACTTGTATATATACGACAAACAAACTGACTTCTTTTTGAGTTATACCAATATACTAGTTCACAAAATACTGAATAGTTTCCAGAGAGTATCGACATTTGGCAATGTGCTATTCCATAAATCTGGGGATTTATGATTTTGAATGCCACTAAGGACTTGTTGTCAAAAATAATTGGTAAAAATTAACTAATTTAAAAAAACAAAAAAACAAATTCTCTTATTTTGTTTTTGTTTTCAATATAAGCAAGCGAAAGAAACTTTCTTGTCGACTCGTGGGCCAGGCTGTAAATCTGCGGGTTCATGATTTTGTATCCCACTAAAGACTTGTTGCCAAAAACCATTGGAGAACATTAATTTATTATAAAAAAAACCTTAAAATTGTAGAATATTATTGAATACCTAAACAAAAATCTTGCAAAGTATTGAAAATTAATTAAGACTAGTGAACAAAAATATTTTATTCCACCCAATCGAAACATTTAAGGGTACAAATCGCGCGTTTCCAAAAACGAAAAACAGTGCTCTGGCGATCGGACGATTTAGTTCCTTCGAAGAAGTTAAGTTCGTATAAAATCTCTTAAGCATCTAAAACATTTAAATCAATTCAAAAGCTGCAATAAGTAATTTTTAGTTTGAGGCGATTTCAAAACGCGCTATTTACAGAACATCCCCGTTTAACTTTTATTTATAGTAAAATTAACAACTAAAGTTGGTTAAAATTTTCGTTTGCTCAACAGTAAATATTTAAGTAAATTTTATTGTATATCTGGTTTTCAACCAAATCATGAGAACTATTATTTGGCGGCAGAATAACAACCAAAAATTGGTCAAATTAACCAGGCGAACAGTTTGTTATCTAAATCCCAAAGGTGGGCTTTCTTTGCTGTAAGATTAACAACTGATATTGGTTAGATTGGCTTTCTTAGTTACTTTGAATTTTTTCAACTATGCGTGCCCGTTAAATTAGCTAAAAGAAAATAGTAAATTTTATTAAATTTCGAATTACGGTATTAACAAATTAAATATTTAAAAAAGTAATAATTGACAGTTAAAGAGTAATTTTTGTCGCAAAAAATAAGCTTTAAATGTAAGTTCATCCTTTAGGAAAAACCATAAAAAATTAAACTTGGTCGCTTTAGCTAAAAAATATTGGTACTTTTAGAGTTAAGTAGCTATTTCAAATTTCACATTTCAACTAAAAATCGAGTAACACATTCAGTTGAAATTTTGTTAATTTACATTAACTGTAAACTTAACAACTGAAATTGGTTAGATTAACCTTTTAGATTTTTTGCTGTGTACAGTTGCTAAACATACACACACGCACTAGTGCTGTGCTGGCAGACAAATTTAGTTTTTTACCCTGCAGATTTAAAATATTTTAATGTAGGCCACATTATGGTGGATTTTGATCATTAGTATGATTGCGGCTACATTTACAAATTCAACAGTTCTGCATTTAGTCACATAACATGCATAATTAAAATGCAAAAATGCAAAAAGCAAAAACAGACCAGACCAGACGTTTACGCCTTAGTTTCAATAATCATTTATATCTGGAAACTCTTGATAATATTGGAAAGATTGTGGCCAACGTAAAAACATTTAGGGCAACTTGTATACAATCTACCGAAAAGCTTCTGAAAAATTATGGCTGTTAGGCCTGATCGCATCGCACATGAACGAAACAACAAAATAAAGAAGCTCTTTGCCACAATGTTCTTGCATAAAATTGTAATAAATGCCACAAAAATATAATGGCGTAAAAATATAAAAAAAAAGAAAAAAATAATAATTTCCCAAAAAATGAGCAGATAAAAAAAATCAACTTCTACAAGTTTTTCCTTAAAATAATAAACCTATAATTAAGATAATTTCTTTCGTTTATGCACATTATTTTTTTTATTTTTTATTTTTTGCAAAAATAACAAACGAATGCGCTTTGATCGAAAGCTGTCGATTTTAGTTCTTTTGTTGGGGAAGCATTCATTGCGTTTCCTCTGCTCCTCTCTTTCTTTCTTGTTTTCTTTACTTTGCTGCCAAAGAATTCCATTTGAAAAATAAGTTAAAAATTATTAAAATAAAACAATGCCTTTCAACATTTCAAGTGATCAGACTGATGTGCTGTGAAGTGATGCGATGTGAAGTGCTGATTGATGTGTTTGTTGTTTAAAGAGCTGCCGTTTTTGCTTTGGCTCAACTAAAAATTCTTTTTAAAATCCCTTTTCTCTCATAATATTGTTCTATGCTTAAGGCTTAATTAGTCTGGAGTTTGCTAAAACAGAATGAAGTTAAAAATAAAAAAGAAAATCATCTAAACGTTTAAAGCTTGTCTGGCAAAATTTTGTATCTACGGCTAAATACCACAAGCATGTGGAGGTGCCTTTCTAAAAAATTATGATAATTATCGTTAAATGTTGCAATTATTATAATTAAATGAATAGAAAATATCATATATGGAGTTGAGTAGTTTTTAAAAGTCAAATATTTTTGTTGCGGCACAATTAAGTTTGAAGCCATGTGGCTTTCTCGGCTCCTTGGGGAATATTATTTAGTTAAAAATAAGGAAAATTAAATGTGTTTTACTAAATATTAAGATCACATTTAAAACTTTGTTTCAGAAATTTTTAAACCTTTTATGCATGTATGTAATTTGCTGGCTTTCATTTTTAAAACGAAACATTTTTAATGGAAAAACAAATTATCTTTCTTGAACCATCAGCATCTCATACACTGCAGCTATTGGTTAGACCTTCACACAAAATTCTATTATAAATTAATATCTATGAGCAAAGTTGTTTGCTTGAAATCTTCCTCGCATACGCATTTTTTCTTTCAAATGCAATGGCGTCTAATTACAGCTCTTGAAGACTTGTTTCTCTTTTTCTCTGTTTCTTTTTTCTGCAAATAATAATGTTTGATTTAATAACAATAGTAATGGTTTGTTTCCTTGCATTTTCTCATATTTTTCATTTTAACAAAACTGCCCACTTTGGGGGAAAAAAAGCACAAAAGTGTAGAAACAAAAAATACGAGTGCAGCAAAACCTTAGGCGTTTTAAGCTTCTGCTTTTGACTTGCCTTTGACTTGTAATTTAGAAGGCTACTGGTTGTCTGTCTACAAAATGAGGAAAATCATCAGCTTTTTTTTTATCATACACTACTTGTAATTTATATAAGTGCAGCTAATTTTTAATTTATTGCAATGAATTTGCTGCCCATCGAATTTAATTGAAAACATGCTAGAAAATAGTATAAAGAATATTTTCGCAATTTATAAAAAAAAAATATTCTTTTAAACATTATTTTTAATTTATCACATAATTCAATTAATTAACTTCATGTTCATTTAAAAAAACAATAATGAATATGAATTTAAAGAGTTAAGAAAATATTTGGTGTACTAAACTTGTTGAATAAAACGTTCACGTTCACGTGCCAAAGCAAGTCTCGTATTTTATTTCAACTAAAACCTTGTGTACGACAGCACCCGAAATATCTTTGGAAATATTTTTTTATAAGTTTTGGCTCTTCTTCAGTACATTTGTTAAAAGTTTTATTGTTATGACTAAGTCAATATTGAATTTTTTTATATTTTTATCGATTGATGATTTGCTAGACAAGCATATAAGGCTGAAATTACACAAAAAATTTAAAGCTAAGTAAATTTAGTTAATGGTTTAATTATTTTTTCGAACTTATTTGCTTTCTCTGTTTATAATTCGATTAAGCTAACCATTATATCGCCATGTAAGTCAAATTGCATTTTATAATTTGTAAGTAGGAAATTGCATTAAAGACAATTGTAAATTATTGTGACAAACACTTGCAGAAGGAACGAACATGCTGATTTCGAAGCCTGCCACACCTTTGCCATTAGCATTCTTGTGTTTGATCCACTGTACGAGTATGTGATGTCAATTATTGTAAACTTTACCTCTAGACACATAGGCTAAGTTTACATCTGGCATTTCATGTGTGCCATGTGCAAAAAAAAACCCGTAACGACTAATTAATAATGATGTTTGAATCAAATATCTAAATCAACCAGTTTTTTAGTAGTTAGTGGTTTGGCACATGGCACACAGATGTAAATCCGACCATACATACATACATATGTGTATTTTTCAATGTAAATGGAAAATGTGCATTGTTTTGGTACATCATACTCCAATTTGTTTTATTTAACTGAGTCTAAATTATTTTTAATTTTCAGTGCTTATTTTTGAAGTTGGTTTAAATGCCAGTTCATAGAAGCCATGTAAAAATTCTCGTCTACGAATTTATATTGAAAACAAAAACAAAGCACTCAAAATTTGTTATAATATTTTTTTAGAGCCTAGTTCACCAATTCCTTTTAAATAGCAATTAATGTTTAAAAGTCGTCGTTCATTTTCATCAACATACTCGTATACTCATTGAATATTTGAATACTTTTTAAATGTTTCCATACTTTCTAATGTTTCGTTATTTAAGTTGGTGAAAATAAACAAAATTTAAACAGACTTTAAATAAAGATCCTTAATTAAATTATAATTTATTTAAATATGTTTGGTGAAAGAGACTCTAGGTTTTATTTTTTAAATTTTAGGGCACATTTTATATTTTCAGGGCGCAACCACTTTTCGAAATGCAAGATATTTGTCAAGTTTCGTAAAAATCGATCGAGTAGAAGCACGTGAAATATAATCTTAAGCTTTAATGGGCATGACTCCGCCCACTTCTTTAAGCACAAAATTAAGTTACTCTAAGAGCCGAAACTGTTTGCCAAGTTTTTTGGGAATCGTAGAAGTTCATATGATGCAATACTAACACTTCATTGGCGTGGCTTCGCCTACTTTTTTAAATGCAACATTGAGTATTTTTTAGAGTTGTGGGTGGTTGTGTGCAAAGTATCGTAAAAATCGCTGAAGTACAAGGTGGGCCAAAAGAAGTCATCCGATGTTGTTTGGCTCTAATTTTTTGTTATGTAAATGAAAAATTTCGATTCTGTTTTTTGAGTATGTTTACTTGAGTTTGTAGAATTTTATTGGTCAAGTCGGGAAGATGATATCGGCTAAATGGGCGCCGTCACAATTGATTGCTATACGGGCTCGTTTTATGGCATTTTTCATCACTTCGGCGAGAACTTCGGGCGACAGATTTTCGCACTCGTGTCAAATGTTGTCCTTGAGGGCTTCCAGGTTCTCGGGCTTGTTCACGTCAACACGGGACTTTAAAAAACGCCACAAAAAAAGTCGGGAACGGTTAAATCGGGCGATCTTGTGGGCCAGTGTAAATCGCCAAAACGAGAGATGAGGCGACCAGGTAAAAATAGACACGATTATTCCGCGTTCTTGGTAAGTGTATCGCTCCATGGCTGGTTTACTTGTATTGTACATCTGTCTAGTTCACAAATGTCAAAACAGATTTGACATTGGACACCATTTGCAAAAATAAAAGCATCTTCCAATAGGGTAATTTTTTGGACCCACCTTGTAGAAGTACGTGAAATATAATATTAAATTTTTAGAGCCCAAGGTGTTTGCCAAGCTTAGCAAATATTGATATAGTAAAAGTAAAAGCTCGTGAAATAAAATAGTAAATTGTAATGGGCGCACCTCTGCCCATTTTTTCAACTTTGAGATTGTGCCATTACGAGAGGCCAAGATATTTGCTAAGTTTTGCAGCAATCAGATTAGTAACAAATCATTAAATCAATGAAAACAAAATTTTTTGGATCATACAACGGAAGCAATACCTTCTAAAACAGAAAAAAAAGTTCATAGAAAAATAAAAAAAATGTATAAGCTCGGCTAAAAAGCATTTGGGGGTGGTAAAAATCTCCATTCTGACTTTGTTCAGGTTTGAATCTACTAGATGGTAATTGTATGAGTGGATTTCGATCGGGCATCCTCGATACATTTTGAGCTATTCTTAGTAAGATTTCTCAACTTTAAGTCCAAGTTATACGTGAATTTGAGAAGTATTATAAAAGTCTAGTTGAATTTTGCTTCTCTTCTTTAGAAAATCACATGAATTAATAAAAATATTTCATTCAGCAAGAATTGATAATACTGAAATTAAGCTTGATTAAAATACATTCTAAAATTTAAACTCTAAAGGCCCTGTTCATAAAAAATATTTTTGCTTTATAAAAGGTTTTTGAAACCAATTTCCATACAAAATTTGTTTTATTAATATTAATAAGGCTGTTAATCATTAAATTTAATATGTAAGTAGTAAGAGAGTTTAAGGTGCTATGGAATATGGAAAGTGCTTCTAAATGTATTCTGCCCTTCAATAGTTTTTTCACATTAGTTGGTTTATTTAATACCTTGATTATTGCAATTTTAATCATCAAAATTTGCTAGACTTATATCTGTGGCACTAAGGAAAAACTACTGAAGTCATATTTTATTTTTTTGCAGTAGAGCTTTTTTAAAGTTCCAAAACGATTTTCAGAAATTTATTTCCTTTGGTATTTACTTAGTTTTTTTTTTATGAAAAAATCCGATTCAACACACTTTAAACAATATATTCAATTTGAAATATACCAATGTAACAGCCAAATTAAGCTTTTATTCCACAGGAGATTATAAGTCGAGAAAAGATAAGCAGCAAGTAATTTTGCCCAGTGTTACTTTTGCGTATGACGATTATAGGGGTGGTGTCATTGACACAAAATCAGCTTATCTGAACTTAAGTAATTTTTCCTTATTGCCGCAGGTTTATTACTTTTGTTTTGCTGTATAGACATGCACGAAATCATATGCAAGCGTAATTATTTAAATTTTTAAGGGCAGTTATATGTTTTTGCGTGTCGGGAGAATAATTCTTAATACATTAGTAAACTGTGATCGTCTGTCTTCATAACTAAATAATAAAAAAATTTAATTAAAATTTACGGTTTCTTAAGATTTTATTCTTTTATACTTTTCAAAAAGAACATCTCATAATTGCTGGTATCTTCTGTTTTTATATGTATCATATATTTATAAAATTAATTTCTTTAATTTTTCAACGTCTTGTTATTTTGCTGGTGTTGTATTCTTCATATTTCTATTTAATTATTTTGTTAAATTTTAATGTAAATAACTTTTGTAACTGTTTTATTGTTCACGTTTTTCAAAGCACTAAACACATTTCTTCTCCAAAGCAATTAATTTTGTATTAATTAGTTTTCATAGTTTGTAGTTTTGTTCAAATATCTGTATGTGTAGCACATGTGCACGTGTGTGTGTGTGTATATACCCTCTAGTCAGCCTAAAACAATGCTGTCCACCGAGAGAAACACGAGAGAAATGTATTCGCGTGTGTGTATTTATTTGTATAAGAAGTCGATTGATGTTCGACACTCTGGTGCTGCTTTGTGCACCCTCTAGTCAGCCTAGAACCATATGTCTCTATGTCAACACTCTTTTCTCTAGCGACAATTGCACTAGTTGAAATGTCGACAACTTGCCTTTTATGCGCGAGTACAGATACGTTAGAGTCAATAGTTTCTGGTGTATTTCTGCTGGCATTGTCAATGAACGCGTTAATAGTTTGATTTTCTTTTTTTATTAAGCTGTGCAATAATGTTAAAAAACGTAGTCATATCTGAAAAAATTAATTTTTAGAATAAGTGATGCAGAATTAAAATTTCTCTCAGCTCTTGAGAGAAAAATAAAATTTTCTTTTTCCATTAAGTTGTGTGTAAATTGAAAACTTTAAACTCGTTTTCTGGCGAACTAGTTTTTTTTTAGTTATGACTACGTTGCAATAAAGGAGCGATATGTATGTGTTTAAGTTTGTTGCACAACCCTTGTAAAATTGCAGACGAGGGCCAATAAAATGCACTAGTGAATTTTTTTTTATGGTCGTAAAAGAATAGTGCTAAAGTCTACTGGTAGACTTTCAATGACAACCCTATATTTTGTGTCAATAAGTGATTACATTGGCTGGGGTGCACTTAGTCAGTAGTACTATTGACAATGTCACCAGTAAATCACTATAATTTTACTATTGGCATCGAGCGAGGAAATGTCGTTATTGTAGACTAGAGCCCCCACAGTTTACTAGTGAATCTTTGGTGCCAATGTCTCCATGTGGTCCCAAAATAACTACTTAATCAGTAGTGCTACAGTCTATTGGTGGATTGTCAACGACAAGCTAATGTTAAATGTCAATAGATGATTACATTGGCTAGGCTACACCTGGTCAGTAGTACCACTGACAATGTCACTACTAAATCACTACAATTTCACTATTCGCATTTCCTGCAGGGTACTTATACATGGATGTATTTTAAGTTTTTATAATTGTTTGCCAGTCAGTCTGACGATTTGTTGGTTGTTGTTGTTGCTCTAATAAAGATGCTGTTTGCGAGCATTTTAACTATTGTCTTGTAAAACGTGTAGTGTTGAGGTTTTTAAGGCCATAAAATTATGTATGAAAATGTTAAAACATTTTAAATTGTTATTTTTACGCCAATTAGTTTAGTTTAATGAATGTTTTAGGTAAAAAGTATATAACAAACATAAATAAAAAAGCAATATGTTAAATTATAATAGTAAAACATGTCTTGCACTTAGCACAGCAGGTGATTATTCTCACCAGATATAATACATATGGTTAACATTAATATAGAAAGGCCCTAACTCATTATTTTTTTTTTAAACGAGATATGCAGAAGAACATCTAATGAATCGAAAAATGAAAAACCTCGATTTCCAAAAAATAATGATTTAGGGACTTTCTATATTAAGGTAACGATATAGCTTGAAAATTTGATTTTGAAGATACACAGACACACACACACACACATATTACTTATTACATTAATTAAAGAAAAATTTGTCATTCAAAGCAGTTTGCTTAACAAAGTGTTTAAAATTTGATTTGCTTAGATATTTTAAAAGTGTTTGATATAAAAAAGTTTTCATTCATTTATTTTTATTTTATTTTCTTTGTATTAAAATAAATATTTTGTTTTTATAACTGTTTAACGGGATTAGTCTACCGAATTAAAATAAAAAACTTACTGTAGATTAAACCATTAAAATGTTAAACTTATTGATCATAAATAACAAATTAAAATACCTTATACATGTGTACATACACAAAGAAAACATGACACCAAAATAAAATCAATAATTTACAGCTTTAAAAATTGAACAGAAGAAAAAAAAAACAAAATAAAATTTAATGAACTCAAATCAAAATTCAATTCATTCAAAAATAACAAACATAATATTAAACGCCCCTAAAAGCGCGCAACAAAAGGAATGTATATAATAACAATAGACACACACACGCACGCACACACCCACACACCCATTTACATACATTCATACTTAGCCACATGAAACAATAAACGTGATAAATAAAAAAAAAAATAATTGGCATCTTTTCATAACTAGAACATTATAAATTTTTATAATATAAAAATTGTATAAACAAAAACTCAAACTCTGTATGCCCCCTCGACTGCAATAAATAATATTAAACCAATAAAAATTCAATGATTTCGTTAAGCGACACCAGAAGCTTCAATAAACACTAAAAAAAATACAAGATGAACAAAATAAGCATAAATCATAAAATTCATAATCGTAAATTTGACAGCAGCGCGCGCACAGTGGGATGATGCAATTTTGTAGAGAAATTTTTAAATATGAAACGTGCATTTATGTTTTTTTTTTGGAAAAATTTTAATTTATTTTTGAAAAATTGAGCTAAAGTCCATGACAGGGAGACATGAATTATATCTTCACGAAATTCAGTGCTCTATATATATTGTTTTTTCTTTACAATACCATTTCACTTTAATATGTTTGAAAAATTTAGCATTTCTCTATAAGTTGAAAAAAAATTATAGGGATCTAATAAACTTTTAATCCTTTAAGAAATTTATTATTGGACATAACTATTGTAATAATTTTTTTTTAATTGAAATTTATTTGATGGTATTGATTTGTCTTTTACCAAATCATCAGTATACTTCAACCACACATTTCGGAAAGTCACAACCCTCTTATCTTAAGCCTTAGACCTTAAAAACCCATTTGAGAATGCACAAATCGTTAGTCCATTATTGGTTTGACCCACCGACCATTTAAAAAAAATATTGTTAGGCATGGGGTACACATATTTCGAATATATCTTTTTTGAATCCAAAACATATTCCGCGAAATTAATTATGGCTGCCATTCAACTATTTTAAGGTTTAATAAGTATTATTTTGCTGTGCATGCCACAGTTTGGCGTTTGCGTCAAATTCTTCATACAAAAACATGCGAAGTAAAGTTAACTCTTGTTTTGCTTCATTTCTATAAGAAATGAATAATAATAAAATAAGGTGCCGTCAGAAAAATTCAACGGCGACTCTTAAGCAAAAATATCATCACCCAGACGCAGCCGCCGATTACATGTTTTAATATAAAAATATTAAACACTAAAATAAAATAAAATGAACCCTAATTATGCAGGTTTGAGTAGAACAGAAATATATGTGATTTCATTTCATTTTTTATATTAAATACTCTTCAATTACTTGTTTTTCTTGTTTAAATGTGTGTAAGTGGATTGATAGTTAAAAATAATACGGCGGCGGCTTTTTGGTCTGCGTTAAACGATCGACGACTTATTTGTCTAGACATCAAGAAAAATAAACAAAACAACAAAATTCTCAATTCACAGCAGTAAAGTATACGTATGGAGCCCAAAAAGCTACTTTTTGAAAATAAATTAAGAAAAGTGGTGCCGCATACACCAAACAATAAAGTAAGTATGGATAAAAAAAAATTAAAAAATCATATAAAGGGTCCGCCAGATAACTTTTTTTTTTAAAACAGGGCGCAAAACATCGAGTGTAGCTTCGGCTGTGTGGCACGTAGTGCCGTCCTGTTGAAACCAAATGTTGCCAATATCCTCCTCTTCAATTTTTGTGAAGAAAAATTCGTTTGTGAACAAAAATTCGTTCAACATGGCCCGATAACGATCGCCATTGACTGTAACGGCCACTCCTTGCTCATTTTCGAAAAAAATGGCCCAATTATGCCTTGGGTGCGTCGGCTTTTCAATGTATGCGTGCGGGTTTTCTGTGCCCCGAAATGCGACAAGTTTGCTTATTTACATATCCGCCAAGATCAAAATGAGATTCATCTCAAAATATGATTTTTTGGCAAAATCGGCATCTTCTGTAAGTCGATCGCAGGCACTATTTCCCAGCGTTGTTCAAGCGTATACACAACCATATTCGTTCAGAGGAAGGATAAAACTAATTATCTGTCAAATCAGACATGAGCGTTAGATGGCGGACCGAAACACGAAATCTACGAAATCTAAAAAAAAAATTTGCAAAGAAACCATGAGCCTAAAATCAAACCCTATACCACGCCTCCCGACATGAAAATTTTGGAAAATCATATTACATTATATGCAGTACAGGTTATCTATTCAAACTAAACAAAATATTCAATTATTAATAACTCCCTGTTTGTGTAAGACGTTGCCGTTAGAAATCTTGACGTTTTTGTAATACATTAAAGGAAACTTCTTCAACTTTTCTTTAATCTATTACAAAAACGTCAAGATTTACATCGTTAACCGTCTTCCACAAACAGACTGTAAAAATGCAGTCGAGTCCCAATTTCCGTATACCAAAAAAAAATTTCCATAAGAACAAAGAATATTAAAAAAAAAATTTGTTTTCTTATTTAAAATAAACTTTGCGTTTTGATTGATTTTTAACAGATCGCATTAAAAAATCTAAAAAAAATTTCGGATAAATTTTTCTGCCTATTCAGAAATTTAGTGCTGATGGTTTGCTAATTGATTTAAGTCAATTAAATTGTTCAAGCTATCGCGAGGGTTGAGAAAAATAGAAAAAGAAACATTCAATCGTATGAAAGTATTACTCCTAAAGTTGCTAAAAACTTATTGAAGTTTGGAGCAAAATTAATGTTGCAACATTTAATGAAAAAAGTATTATGCAAAAGTTACACATTTTGCTTAATTAGTACCATAGAGAAATCAAAAACAAATCAAGATTTTTAAAAACTTTAAACAATTTGTTTTATATCGATCGTTAAATGTTAGTGCATAACAATAATGCAATTCTGATGTGGAATGTGTGCAGGTTAAAAAATACCATGTACGAGTATTTAGAAGTACAACGTCATAAATGTTGCTATAGTGTGCGATAGATTGGGATTTTCTGATAGAGCTGCTTCTTGTTTGGCTACTGCCTGCTTTATTTAAAGACATTGACTTTAAAGATGAAAATGGGGAACTAATTATTATGGATAAATCTAAGAAAGCTCACGAAAAAATTAAAAGCAGGGAAAACGTACGTGGGAGGAAGAATAATGATTGGAGTTGAGTTGCATTTACTTCAGTACATAAAAAAAATTCGACCCGCCCTAATGTACATATTTTTCAATGCAAATGGAATATGTGAATTGTTTTGAATCATCGAACTTCAATTTGTTGAAAGTTTTTTACCTTCGTTTTTTATTAAGGACTTAATTTTGCAAAACGAAAATGTTAAGCGCTGAAAAATTTTATATATTTTGTTTTTGTTACTTATATTTTTCCATACACAGAGAGAAAAGATTGGTTAAAAATCTGTTGGAGCAACAAATATTTAATTATGTATTTCATATTTTCTATAAATTATCAATCAATTTCTATAATTACAATACAAATATAATTTTCACAATAGTTTTATTAGTAATAACAATTGATTCCGTTCATTTCTAATTAAACATTTTAAAGTATTGTTAGGCACAACTGAATTAAACTCAAGTTAGAAAGTAACGCAACTGAATATTGGCTTTTGAAATTAAAATAACTTGTGTATTAGTTGTTGGAAAAGACAAAATTCGATTGGCCACAAATTCGGTTATCACAACAAATCTGTTTTCTCTGTGTACAAAATTTTTCATCCCATAACGTTTTTGTTTTTTACAAAATTTCGCCCTAAAGGCTGGTACTCTGTTCAAAGTTGTGAAAAATTTTCAGCACCATTGATTATTTCGCGTGAAAAATTTGACATGTACTAAATGTAGCCCAACTCGCGGTTTTTTTTTTTATAAATTTCTTGCTTTTATTGCTTGAAAGTATGCAACATTGTTAAAATTCCGTGCGAAAAAAGCACTGCTTATGTTGTTTCGCAGCTAAACTAAAATGATGCCAGACTAATTTTGCATGAAAAGACATGATTTTACGTGTTTTTCACAACAAGTACAGAGTACTACTTTTGCGAATTTATTTCGCAAATATTTCACACCAAATACTTTTATATGTAGTTTGACAGCATTTCGCACGAAATTGTGAACAGAGTACGAGGCTTAAATTTGAAAAAATTGTTGCTAATATAATTTTTTTTTTTTGTACAAATTTCAGATATACATATTTAAATAACTTAAAATTTTAAATTATGTATTTTCTTGCTGCTTTTTAAATTTTAAAGATTCTTGAGATTTTTTGTAATTTTTATAAAAAAATCAATTTTGGCCAGTCAACCGTTTGCGGTACAATAATTTTGATTGAAGGTACAAATATATACAACCAGTATATCAAACGAAAATCTTATCTTTTTTTATAAGCGAAAATTAATTTTTGTAGAGATTTATCACCAGTGACTGAAAATCCTTTAAATCGACTTACGCGGTTATTAATGATATTTTCAGACATTCTATATACGGAAAAACGTATTCACCAATTAATGTTTTCAATTAAAAATTGGAATGAAAAAACTTAATTGATATTACAAATATTTTAATTGATATTACAAAATTATTCATATTACTTTTGTGTGTGTAGATATGTATACTACACATACTTACATATCTAAGTATATTGCTACACAAAAATTATTGTAATATAATTGTAAATTTTCTCAGTTCAAAATGCCAGGAAGCTTTAATAAGAATGAAAAAAAATATACAAATATCATGAGTTGTGTGACTTGAAAAAAAAACTAAAGTAAAACAAAATAAACACAAAAACAAAAATCTTGATCATTATGAATTTTTTGTTTAAAATTTAAATATACTTTCATACATAGTACATTCATACAAAAAAAAAGAGGAGTATGAGAAAATATCAACTACTTTGTAGAAGAAGAAGATGCATAAAATGCCGGTAAAGCAAAATCAGAAATATGATGGCGCTTGTTTAATTTCATAAATACAAGTTTGTATTGCAAATGAATTAATGTTTTATATCTGTTGAACACGGTCAGTACGAATCTGCACTCAAACAGAAAACTTAATGGTATTTTTTTTTCAATATTTCGCCTTGTAACATTAAAAATAAAACAAATGTAAGTAAGTATGTTGGAAATTGTAAACTTTGTGACAACAGTAGCATTGAAAATGATATTATCTCAAAAAATTATAATGAACAAAAAATATGATAATAAAAAAAGACGGACAGAGATCATCAAATGTGGATAAGGATGGAGTGAGTGGTTGCTGCTGGTTGGCAGAGATGGGTGTAGTGGCGGTGGCGGTGGCGGTGGCTTAATGTTGCTGATAGTATTGCATATAAAGATTCTGATGATCATTACAATTATCATGTAAACTTTTGTCGTCATCTTTCAACCATTTTTTAGTTTTTTTTTCTTGAAATTGTAGCACAATTTTTTTGTTTTAGTTTTTCTTGCTTCCATGCGTTTCTTTTATAAGTTTTTTTGTTCAGTTAAGGTTTAAATTTCATTTCCAGCTTTATTTTTCTAGTGGTACAGAAAAAGAAATCTTGTACAAATAAGCTTTCAAAGCGCTACGCATCTAATTTGTGATGGCACATCTTGATAAGCTTTAAGCAACATATCGCATTTATTTTGGATTACAAAAAGAATACTAAAAGCTGGTGATTTTCGTATTCCGTTTTGATATAAAAAAGTTATGTTTGTTTTTGCGCTTGTTCTTAAATGCCAGTTAACCAAAGGAACTAATTTTTTCTGGGCAAGCGGCAATAGCCAGGTTTTATAGTTTTATGTGAATGTGTAGGGAATAGAACCGAATCGTTGAAATTATGCCGCATAGACCTGCACCCTCATATTTAGCTTATTTTTGTTGTAAATGCATATTTGGCATATATATTATATATTTAGAATCTTTGTTAAAAGCCAAGAAAGTCCCTATTCAGACTTCAAATTTTTTTTCCAGCAACTTTTTATTTTTCTAGTGAAAAAGAGCGAGAGAGAAATACAAACCAGCTGATTCGGAACGGAACAGCATGTACAAACTAATGCTGCTTTAACCAGTCTCGCTTAGAGGGAATTCTCAGCAAAATGACACTTATTATAACAGGTGCTCGGAGATCCATGTCGACAAAAGCGCTCTTCGCTATGTTGAGTTGGTTTCCCGAGGACTTAACGCCTAAGAAGCTAGCTCTACGTCCCGCCGTCAGACTAATTGCACTAGACACATGGAAACACCAATCTTGATTTCATGCTAGCATTCTAAATACAGCAAATAACATACCGGATCTTATTGACTACTGCCCTCCGAAACCCTGCTTCAACAGGAATTTTTGAATTTCATTTACAGAAGGCTTTCCCCACTGAATTGAGCCGTATAATTTTTGAAGGACGGCCCAAAAAAGTAGGAAGAGTTAGTGGGTTAATGGAATTCGGAATTAAGATGTACTTCAGACTCCCGAACTAATGTACTATATTACAAGCAGAGATATCTGCCATTAAAAGCGCTATACACTGGCTAAGGTTCTATCGGATATCAAATAGGGATATCCATATTATAACTGACAGCCAGTCTGCAATTAAGTACCTCATAGGTGTGTATGCCACATTTTTTCTTGTCCATGAATGTCGCAAAGCCTTGGATAGGCTCGAAAAGCACTCCCGTGAGTGGACAGAGGACTATTTAAGAGAACATAGTTGCGGCTGACCTGAAAAAATGTGGAACCTTACTCAGGGAAATTGATATCGATAAGCTATTTGGTCTCCCACTCTCATCCTGCTGGAGACGCTTCGATGTTGCTTTTCTTGAATCAGATCAAGACAGATGGCGCATGAGCCCACCTGCACAATAGCGAGAGCCTTCTGGCCTCGCCTAAGCCCCCATAGAACGAAGAACCTCATGCACTTCACTCTCGTCGTCACTCTGACGGGCCACTGCGCTTTCGGAACCCATGTTAAGCGTATAGGTCTCCCGTATAATGACTACTGCATCAGTTGCAATGATAGGAGGAGGAAAGTATCTTGCATCTCCTCTGTTTTTGTATTGCTCTTGATGATCTCCGTATGCACTTCCTTGGCAGGTTATCTTTCAGTAGCCTATCAAAGTTATCGGAAAAAGGACTCAAAAATTTGAGCTTTCATATTAGGAGCAGGGGCTCCTCTCTCTTTCTATCCAGTCTCTCCTTCACTATAACAACCATCTCTTTTCTACTTCTGCCTTTCGTCAAATTGCTTGTAATTTGACGTCATCATTCTGCCGGCGTTATTGCTTATGCAAAGATACATTGATGACATTTTTATTAGCTTCAGTTTTTATTTTCATTAGCCTTCAAAAGTTTAAACTCTTTTACTACTCTGCTTTAAAATAAAAAAGGAGCAGGTAAATGCGAGCTACATAGTTCCTTTTTTAGTTACTAAATACAAATGTGTTCAAATTTTTTTGTTTGCCATCGCATTTTGGTGTAGGCTTTTCCTCGTTTTCCTTTATCTTGTTTTTGTTTTATTCACTTTTTGCATTCTGCAGTGCCATAAACTTTATATTTTTAGTTTTTCTATAATGTGCGTGTTTTTTATGCTTTGTTTTTATTGTTTTTTTTACTGATGTTTTCTTTTCAATCATGAATTATTAATTTGCAGCATTGAAACTTACCAACCAACTTAACAACCAACCAACCTACCAACCAACCAAGTGTTGCCTTAAAAGGATAATTTTTTTCTTTATTTATTTTCTGGCCGTTTGCCTATCAGATGCACTCTGTCATATTCCTCATAATTGTTTTTGCTAAATTCTAAATACATTTTCTTATAAGTATGATAATTTAATTTTTCTTTCTTTTCTTCACTCCGAAATGACAAAAATTCCCAGGCTTATTTTTATTAGGAAAATTTTTGTTTTAAGAATTTTTCGAAAATGTTCAAGTGGCTGGGCATGCTCCAAAAAAGGATTTTATTTGTTTGCTAATGAGTTTGCAATAGAACTTCAAGAACATGTTGCCATACAGTTGGATTCATATTTGTGAAGATACGAGTAGCTTGTAGAAAATATGTACGCTTTATAAAAAGAGACTACATAAAAAAAATTCAAGATATTTATCTGAAATCTGTGGAAGAAGAAAATATTTTTTAAATTATGGAAATGTAAAATAAGAATGAGTCTTCTACCCTTGTTAAAGCTAATAAAAATTATGGTCCTTTGAAAATGATTTAACTACGCAATAAAAAAAGACCTTCAATATGTATAGAACTGTCATTACTGGGAGTCCCGCATAGTATGAGTTCATTTTAGTCAAAAAAACCATATTCCAACTCTTTCTTATAATAATGAGACCTTGAACTCTGTATTCTTAGTTTTTTCTCCAAAAAAATTGCTTAAAGTGGCTAAAGCGCAGCGAGAATCTTGTCCGTTCGTGAGCTTTTATAATCTGGAGCATATAAGCGAACATCAGTATAAATCTTTATTTTCAAAGATGACACCTGGAAATAACTCACTGATTTATTGCTGTATAGCTGGGTCCAACTCGTTCGAAATTGTTTAGTCGGTCTTTTTAGAAACAAGCATATGATCAAACCCATATAATTTAAATTAGACTTGTATCAAACTCTTTCAGTAGCAGGTTTTTGACACAAACCAATGATCCAAATCCATTTAAATTACATGGGTTTGATGAAAGGTTTGTGTCTACAACGAGCTACATACTTAAAGGGTTCGATACAAGTCTGACACAAACCTGTGATCAAACCCATGTAATTGAAATGGGTTTGATCATAAGCTTGTGTCAAAAACCAAACCTGGGTCCAACTATTTCATTCGTTCATTTTTGCCACAAACCTATGATCAAACCCATTTGATTTTTCTTCAACCAAGTCGACAGCTGTCAAACTAATCAATTGACAGAGCCATACACGCCTTGATTTAGAGAACAACCTACTCAGTTGCCAATTGAATTAAAACATGTATGAGGTACTTTATAAACAAAGCTGACGAAATATAAAACGGTACGAGAGTTTTATGGTAATCATTCATATAAATTTATTTTGAGAATTATAAACATTTTAAACTAATGCTGGGAACACAACTTTACCTCGACGAACGACGAAAAAACAATTTTATCTCTTGCACAACAATAACCAACTTTATCAATTATAAGATCTGTTATTTATTCGTCGTTGTTGTGCTTCACGCTACAAATTTACTAAGCGAATTCTTTCGACGAATTCGTTGTAGAGTTGGGTTTAACAGGTCTTTTTGAACTAGTTTGAAAGCGTTCGAATCTAAAGTTGTTTCAAACCCATTTAATTTACATTGATATTTTTGAACAGAACGAGTTCAAAAAGAGCTGTTGGGACACAATTCTAATTCGTTGCCTTTCACGAAATTCGTCGTTCGTCCCAGTTGTGTTCCCAGTTGTGTTCATAGCATATTACTTCATACTTAGATCTCACAATATTTGGATTTTGAGAAATTCATAATAAATAATACTTAGACTCGGGTCGAACTCGTTCACTAGTGATCAAACTCATATAATTTAAATTAGTTTGATAGTCGGTTTGTGTCAAAAATAAACTAGTGAACGAGTTCGACCCAATTCTAGCCATTACACATCGAGCATGCTGTTGAATAAACTTGGGTGGAACTCATTCAGTCGGTCTTTTTTGATAGAGCTGGGTCCAACTGTGTGGCCAAGAATCTTGAGAACCGTTAAGAGAGCGTGAGGTGTTGTGCAGATGCCTGCTTTAAAGTCATTGTTTTGAATTGATTTTTTCTATTTTATTAGATATAAAACCGAATATATATATATATATATATAAATCAGTCAAACTGTTTGCACAACTAATGCAACTTAAATAACCAAACGGAAGCGTACTTTTTTGTGGAACAGGAGGCTAATGTCCCTCTTAGAAAATATTTTACAACTAGAACTTCCGTATGATTTGGAGGATATAATTACTGGTGAAATATAAAAAAGCAGTTTCAAACCGTTTAAAATACCGGTTAATTTGTTTATAATATTAGTAAGTATTTACTTCAAACAATTTTGTTTTATAACCCCTTTATATATAAAAAATAATTTGCTTGTTAATTTCTGTTCGAACTTATTTGGTTTAATTAGACTAAAGTTCGAGAATAAATAACAATGACAAGATTGTTATAAATTAGAGATAATAAATTTGAGCTTTCATTCTAAAAAATCTTTCAACGCTAGATCGTCGGTTGTTTATTGGTTTGCGGCACAGTATATTCAAAATACATTATGACTGCAGCAAACCAATACCAACCGACGAGATATGAATCAAAACAATTCACGTTTTCCATTTGCATTGAAACATTTTTATAAAAGGCTGACGTTTGCATACGGTGAATTAAGCACATGGAACGCTGTTGTTCCGTTCGGTTGGTAGTGTTTGTCAGAATAATTATAATTGTCTTTGGTGTAATTTGGAATTTGGCTTCATCCAAACGCGAACTTTAGCCTAATTAAATCAAATAAACAAAAATATTTTTTTTTATAAATAAGGGCTCAAATATTGTAACGAAATTCAATATATTATAATGGCTAGTAATTAAAAACTAATTGTAATAATTCGCAAAGAAAAAACTTCCCCCCTAAAAAATGTTTTCCTCTTTGGATTGAGAGGGCTGAAAGAAGACAAAACCATCAGGTATCCTCAGTTCGACAATAATTCTTGCAATAACAAAAATCACATGCACTTTCTTGGTATAAATTATTATGCCAATGGCCAATATTGGGTGGCATTGTCTCTTTAAAGAAATTGCAAACACTGCAGAGAGCTGCAATTTTTTATAGCACTTGACAGTGATAAAAAATAAGTGCATTGCATCTCCAGAGCTGTAAAGACGCAGACAAAATTTGACATTTGGCTCCCGAGTTTGCGCCTTGGCCTGAATCCAAATATTACAAAATTAATTTCTCAGTTGCTTTTTTAATGCAGGTTTATTATCATTTTGCTTTTCATTAGTTGAGCCTAGAAGAATCAAAAGATTTTTAGACAATAATAAAGTTTATTCAATTATGCAAACAAACTTGTGTAGGATGCCTTAAGATCAATCTGGCATGACAATACTTTCGCACTTGTATTATTTTAATTTAATTTAAAAAGAAAAAAATATGTCAAATCATTAATTAAAAACATGATTAATGATTTCACACATACATATTTCATATTTTGAACACAATTATTTTATTTCTGGGTTTGTTTTTGTTTTTGTTTTCTAGTTTTATAACAAATGAGTTTAAGAAAGTTAATTAAACTGACATGAATGCGTCATAAAAGTAGATTTTTATACACATGTTTACAAAAATACTACAACAAAGTTAACAAACAAAACAAACAAAAAACTATATTTTATATGAGATTGTGAAATATTTTTTAAAAGAAAATTCAGAATGCTGAGAGAATTACTTTCTTAATCGAAAGCAAAATTAAATATGTACATAAAATAAATAATCAATTTCAATTTTTCTGAGATTTTACAAAATCCATATGTTACATTAAGTCTCATTTTCAAACATTCTAATGTTTGGAAAAGAAAACTTTAAAAACTTTAAAAATTTTTTAAATAATTTTTTTTTTGTATATGTAGCCTATCAGGACCCAAGTGAGTCGGTTTCTCATGAGAGCGGTAGGCTTTTTTTAATATATGCTTCAAATAGTTTTTATTTTAAATTTATTATTTCTTAAACGGGTATTCCATATCAATACACAAATGTGAACAAGATAATTCGGTCGGTTATATATGGTTATCCGTTTTTCGGTTTCAGTGCAGTGAAGTGAAGTTAAATAGATCACACATATCGTCGGTTGGTTATTGGTTTGCTGCAGTCATAATGTATTTTGAATATACTGTGCCGCAAACTTTAACGAAACTTTTATTTCACTATAATGCTTGCCATTACTTACGAAATCCAGTTTTATTTAAATAACCGCCTCTAGATTGGTTGTAGCATACGATCTTTTTGATCTGGTTTTCGACCAAATTTTCTCATATTTCTGGTTGTATTTATATCGCCGATAACTTTATGTATGTTGGTTTTCAAATGCTCCAACCTTAGGATATTATCCGCGTAAACAACATGATCTTTGGCGTAGCCCCATAAAAAAAAATATAACGGCGTCAAATAACAAGATCTTGGTGGCCAATTGACGTCGCACATACAACATAAATGTCGTATTAAGCACAAAAATATTTTCAAGAAGTTTCAACTGGATGAATTAAAATTAAATTCAGATAATTGCCTTGAATTTAGCTGTATTTGGGCAAGTTTTAATTTGATTTTCGACACATGACCAGCTTGGCTGACTACCAGGAAATTCAATAGGAAGATTCATATTTCGGACTTCGGCTGCTTTTTGTAGCAACAGAGGATTCGCCACGTTAACACTAACATTAGTGATAAGGTCTTTGCCGTATCGACATACATACGAGTAGACCCTCAAAAAATAGTTTTGATGAGTTAAGGCCCATGTAATTATTCGTCCAGCTAACATTTCGTTTAATAAAGCATTCTCACTGCTAGATTAAGCACCCTCTGTGGTAAACTTGTTTGAATAAAAAAAATAAAAACATTTGTACGGTGTCGTGAGTAAGTGATTTTTTCCACAAATGGATATATTTCTACAAGTCCTTGTTTCCTACCAGTGTTTAAAACACTTAAGTCGTAAAATTTTTACTTTTCGCTGCTTTGGCTTTTTGCAACTGTATAAAATCAACCAATGCTTTTGCTTGTGCTTGTGAAAATCAACAACAGTCGCAGTCGAAGCAGTAGGAGCCAACGGTTTATGAACGATTGCGCAGTACTTTTATTAGTCGACGATTTCAAAAGTTTGAATTTGATTTGCTGTTGCTTTTGGTTAGTTTCGGTGGTAAAAACATAAGCACTCTGTATGCTTTTGTAAGTATCAAACAGTTACAGTGGAAGCAGCAAAAGCTTTTGCTTTCGATCGATCAATGTTTTAAATTATTTCAAAATAATTGTTTTTGCTTTTAAACAAAAATCTTAGAACATTACGCGGTTTCAATCGCACAGAAATAACATGGTACAAAAATGATCATTAACATAACTTTAAGTTTATTTTTACATTGAACATTTAAATGTGTACTTTTTGATTATTTTATGGTTGTCGTTGCTTAAATATTCATTAGAGTAATTTCAGAAATTCAAAAAAAGAGGAAATGTTTATCACAAGAATCTACACCCAACCAACCCAAATTTTATATTCCTTTAAAGCAAACTTTAGTCACATTAATTTTCGAATTTCAAAATTTGTATTCCTTTAAAGCAAACTTTAGTCACATTAATTTTCGAATTTGTAATTGCATTTACGTTCTTTGAACTTTCAATTTTGGCGCCCTTTAAATTATGCCATCATAGACCCGGGTCTTAGTCTAAATCCACCACTGATCATAAGAACAAACATTAATGACAGTTTGCGATTGTGTTTGTATCAACTATGTTTTTTCTTTGCGTGTACTTACTTGAATTTCCTATTTACTACGCTATTAACAAAAACAAAGTTCTTATAATTTATCTGATTAGACAAATGTATAATCAGGGCAATCATGAATAAAATTCCGCCTGATATTTCTCTCTTTTCTAACTAGAATTTTTTGTTTCCCTATTAGTTGCCATTAGTTGGAATTGTTCCCAGAGAAAAATTTCACCGCGGAATTTTATTCATGATTGCCCTGAGTATTCAACAATTGGAGTATTTTATTATAATAATGCTATGAAAAGTTCTATATCAGCAAGAAAAAATATGTATGTATGTATGTATTTCAATAATTTTTTTTTTCTCTTTGAAAAATAATATATGGAGGAAACATATTTTCACTCTCAACTTTTATAATCACAGAAAAAAGTAATACGAAGAATTTTGTAATATCAATTAAAATTTTGTAATGTCAATTAACAATTAATTTAATGTTCACCTCTAAACAATTTGATAATATCGCTTAAGTTTCTCCACTCAAATTAATTAAAGCAATTGAAAATATAATTGAGTCAATTTAATTCCTAATTGAAGATTTAAAAATATTTTGTGTGAATATTTTATTTGCTTTTATAAAAATTTGAGTTGAAGTATATTAGTATTAGTTCCTTTTTATAAAAAAATTTTTTTTTTTTTGCTAAACATATCACATAAATTATTAATTGTGTGCTACCCAATGCCGCGTACACATTATGACATTTTGTGACATCGCAATACTGTGTACTAGTGGCAATGTTTGTCATTTTCGATATTTTTCATTGTGTTGCATTGCTTTCCACATAAAACATTTTGAAAATGACCCCACGAAATGACCAAACAAGGAATGCCAGCTGTGTACTCAGCATAAGTCCTGGGGGCAAATGACGGCATTCGTTATCGCACCAATTGTCATACAATTTTAATTGTTTATGTATGGAAATTTCGATCGATATCGAATGCCGTAATTTGTCCCCGGTTTTATTTAATATGTACATATGTACATATGTATGTTTATATGAAATGGAACTATATTTTTTTTCTGTGTAGCAAATCTGTAATACCATAGATGTAATTACTATGAAATATGATCAAATTGTTTGATGACATTTGATGCAAAAAATCTGTTGATACCTAGGTCGTATTTAAAATTTTTCGAGCACTCACTCACCTGTGAAGCCGACGGATAACCGCCATATCCAAATTGTGTATAAGCTGCCATTTTCAATTATTATGAAGTATACATATATTATTCTATTTTTTTTGCTTTCTTATTAATTTTTATAGGTATTGCACTTTTATCAAAATTTTATAAAATCCAAATTCAGTTGATTACTTTCAAAATACCAAGTACGTATTTCTGTTTGTTATTCCATGTTTTTTTTTTTTTGGCAAACACTGTCGTCAATTGCAATTGTTGTGTGTTTGTAATATGATCCTTCCTTTATTCTGATGTTGGGATTCTTTTATATTTACTGCCAAAAGGTCAAAACATCATATAACCAACATTATATGCACATACTATGTACACAACATTGTTAAAAAACTTCATATGCATGCATACATACATACATATGTATGTATGTAGGTGTAAAAAAAATAAATACGTTTACTACACAAACAACAACACGTTTGTTAGTTGGTTTGAATATTTTAACTCCAACCAACGAAACAACACAACACAAATTGGTACATATATTGTCAAATTCATGTACAAAACACTGTTACAATGATGCGTGGAGCAAAAACATGCAGTCGTGTTAAAACAATTTTGGTGACCATCCGTTAAATTACAATACCACAGTGTTCACCGCTAACAGGTCAAACACAAACTCTTCAAACGTACAAGGTTACAACACACACATAGTTTGACAACATGAAATCCTTTGTCTTTTTTTATGCTTCTTATTTTTGCTGTCTGCCAAAAGACCGTTTTTACACTAAGTTTGGCATTAGCTAACAAATAAGTCTTTTGAGTGCAAAAAAATTCCCGTAGAATATTTGTAGCGCAAAATTCCTTTAGACGCACGTTTTGAAGTTAAATGTTTATAAACCGTTTACGTACGACCAGGCATTATTATAGCTTCTGCGCACTACCGATGTTAATCAACAGACCGTCCAACATGAACTGGTTGCATTGTAGTAACACACAATAAGAAAATTCCATTGAACTAGAAAAACAACAAAGCATCACACATAAGAGGTAATAAAGTACCAAGTGCATATATGGCTTGCTCTCTTTTGCTCACGTATATTTGCATAAAATAAAAAGAAATGCAACTATATATAAGTCCAATAAGAAAGAAAAATTGCTAGCAGCCTCTTGTGCTATCAGGCCCAAAAGAAACTGGTTTAAATATTTCTCCTCGTGTGGTTAACAAAATAAACTCCTCCTTTGAGGCAAATTAAAATTGAGAGAGCTTGTACATATACTCGTACTAAAACTCGCTATTTAGTCAACGAGTAACTATTACCAGCGAATTAAATTTCTCATTCTCTACTCTTCTTGACAATTTATTTTTACTGTAATTTATTTTTTTCCACAAAATACACCCTATCTCAGGCTCTCTCACACACCCAACCCATTTTCACCCACCGCACGCATTTGTATAGCAACAATTTAAAAACGAGAAATTCCCCTCTTTGAATATGTGTTGGGTTTTAAGCATAAATTTACTGGAATTGCCTTCATGCTGTTATTTTAAGTGTGTGTGTGTGCGTGTGTGTGTTTCAGTCAGCCAATGAAATGGTTCCATTTTACCGTTTGTACAGGCAGGTGTAGTTTCGCCTTGTTGTTGTTGCGTTGAGTTATTACAGTTTTTATTTTCTTCTTTTTTTGTAGTAATTTTTTGTTGCTGTGTTTGTTAGCACAACAATGAAAGTTTGTGGTCTAACAACCATTAATTTATTTTTGTAGCTCACACCAACTTTTTGTTGTTATAATAATTATAGGCACAAGTTGTTGTTGTTGGTTTTTCTATCTGCTTCTTGTGTATAAAAGGGTAAATGCTGTTGTACTACCAGTGCATTATATTATTTCCCTTTATTTTCTGCTAGACACGCCCTTCTTAAGAAAATATTGCTGTATGTTTTATTTTTTCATTTAGACAAATTTTTTGCAAAGCCTTGCACCATTTATTGTACTAAAAAGAGTTTTGTTTATTTGATCAATTCATTTTGTTAATGCTTATTCGTTCGGATTTTCATTATAGTTTGCCTGCTGCCTCTTTTAATTGTTACAATTGTTTACCTTTCTTTACTAAGCGCATTGTTACAATTTCCCCTATGTGTTTAAAATTTCATTTGTCTGGCAAAAAATATACGTATTTATGTACATATGTATGCATGGCTTAACAATTTGACCACTATTTGTGGTAATGTAGCAAGAAAAATATATGTATACATACATACATATGTACATATGTATGTACTATGCACAATATCACAAAAAAACCACCAACAACTTTTGATAGAACACAAAAACAACAGTTTTGAAAATGAATTGAAACAGTTGTTACAAGAGAAATGTTTAATAAATTACCGAGGTTTTGTTTGTGATAAATGTTGTGGGTATTTGAGTTGAAGAACTCTTTCATGCAACATCGTTGTAAGTAAAAGATTAGTTGCCTAAACATGTGTTTCCGTTGCCAGAATCAGTGTGTGGTTTTCAAATAATTAATTACATGTTTGTTTTATTTTAAATTTAGAATTTTACTAAAGCAATTAGGAAACAAAAACGAAAGATTTAAGACACATACTCGATTTTAGTTAACTTCTCTGCAGTTTCTTCTTTCCCGTGGAGAAAAAGTCATGTTAATTTAAAATTATATTAGTTATGTGCTTTATTATGCAATTATGTATTCTACTTTTGATGATATCGCATTTAAAATTCAATTAATGAATATTCTATATGGATTTTTTTACTGCAGGCTAATGAATGTATACATGTGGCTTAGGATTTAAAATAATTTTGCTGTTGATATGAGTAATGATTTTTGATTAGGGTTATCAATCAGAGAAATAATATGGGAAATATTCTGTAAACTAGTTTGGGAACATTTTTGATGTGTACTGAAATTTGAAATTCAAAGCAGAAGTATAAAGTTTGTGAGTCTCTTTAAAAGTAAACCAGTGTATGTCCATTATATTTATGTAGTATTTTTGTACACATGCACATACATATATGTATATATGTATATACATACATATATTCAATATTGTTTTCATGCATACACCAAGAGAAAAAGTTTAATTTCTGTTATGAATAATATCATTGTATTATTGAATTTTGTCATTAATTAAAATTATATTGATACCTCTCTAGTTGTGTTTTTTTTTATTTTAGTTCAAGTGTTAATAAATATGTGTTCATTATATACTAAAATTAAATATATATGTATATACATAGAATGTGGTAATATATGGGAAAAATTTTAATTCTTTATATCAACGCAAATGTGTGTAATAAAGCGTGTTATATGAATGAATGAATGTCACAACTTTGAGTTGGCATCACTGCTTTATTTGAGCACCCATTTAACAGCTGATAGTTGCTTTTTGTTTAGATTGCTTTGAAATTTCCTTACTAATCGACCTACACCAGAGCAACGCGTGCCATTTGTTGAAATTTTTAATCAAAATAATTGTTCTATTCCTCAAACTCATCGTCCACTTCATTCCACTTCTTCCATTTTATGGCGTACATAAGTCTGGCTGAATGGGTACGTAAATAAGCAGAATTTGTCGCATTTAGATTGAGGAGAATCCACAAGTTTTTGTTGAAACACGATTACATCCACAGAAAATTACTATTTGGCGCGCTTTATGGGCTGGCGGAGTCATTGACCCGTATGTCTTCAAAAACGATGATGGTCAGAATGTTACCGTTAATGGTGAACGGTATAGGATTATGATTCGAAATTTTTTCGGTATCTCAATTACGTGGCATTAATCTTGCAGATATGTGGTTCCAACAGGACGGAGCCGCATGCCACACAATGTTCGCTACAATTGATTTACTCAAAGAAACTTTTGATGAAAAAATAATTTCACGTAATGGCCCAATTAATTGACCACCAAGATCGTGTGTATTATTTTGTTTGGGGTTATGTTAAGTCCCTGATCTACGTCGATAAACCACAAACAAATGAATACCTGGGAATCAATATTCGAAGAGTTATCGGCGAAATACGGCCGCAAATGCTGCGAAAAGTTGTTGAAAATTTGTGTTTCTGATTCCGCCTTCTACGTGCCAGCCAGCCATGGCGCCCTCATGGCAGAAATCATATTTAAACATTAATTTCATAAAATATTCTTTCCAATCTAGCCCGTTTTATTGATATTAAAAATATATTTCCTTGTTTTATTATGATCTAAACTTGTGTCACTCTTTAAAAACACCCTTTATATATGTACAGCAATACAAAATGAAATGGATTAAAAAAATGAAAAACTTCATTCCAGACATGTTATTTTTCATTGGATTAACAAAGCAGTTGATTTAAATATTAGCAATAATACATGAAGCCGTTTCATAAATTGAATGACTGATTTTGCCCTTACTTAAAAATTTAGTTGATTCAATTAAATTTTTAATTATATTAATTAATTTGAGGGGAAGAACTTAACTGATATTATCAAATTGTTAATTAGGTGAAAATTTAATTAAATGTTTAATTAATATTACAAATATTTTAATTGATATTACAAAATTACTCATATTACTTTTTTGTGTGTAGTGTATAAAGCAATAATTGAAGTGGGGCTGGGTATATTACCAACCGACTTTTTCGTAACATAAATTACAAATAAATTATTGATTCAAACCAAAATATTGTTATTAATACAATTTACTCCCTCATCCGCCCCATTCTCCAGACTTAGGCCCAACATGCTTTATAACCCGCATGACTATTTCGTGTTCGAAAACCTGAAGAAATGGCTCGGCGGAAAGAGATATGAATCCAACGATGAAACCATCTCACACCTTCAAAAAGCTATTTAGATATTTTGGCAATGTATAAAAAAAACTGCGAGAAACCCTGGACAAAGTGTATGCCTTTCATAGCTGACGCTAAACTGCTGGGAATTGTTTCATAATATTCGGAATATATGGTCTTGATATAGTTTGAAATTATAATCAATATTTATTTATCATTTTTATATCCTTCAAGGATTTTCAGGATAGGCAATTCATGCACTCGTTGAAATTTTTCAGCTAAAACGCATTTTTTGGCATCAAATGACTCCCTTTATTTTAAAGCATTAAAATTTATAATTTTTTTTTAGCTAAAATATGCCCACTTCACTACTTGTTAACAATAAGTAATTTTGTAATTGAAAACTCAACTTTCTTCTGTAGCTTATTTTGGCAAAATTGAAATGTGACGCAAGAATTTTGCCATAATTTAAGTAAAGGTAAATCAAATAGCGGACTAATCTTAGAAACAAATATAAGAACAACCTTAGTCGCACAGAATAAAATATTCCTGCAATAATTAACTTTAATTGAAAATAAAACCAAAAATCAATTAAATATGTAATTGAGGTTATTAATTCTGTCATGGTCTGAAAGGAGTATAGAGCTCAAGGCACACCACCTTGAAAAAAAAATACTTTTTATCCCAAAACCTGTGTTTCATTAAAAAAAAAGTTATGGACTTCACCACCTGATAAAAAAAAAATTTGATTTGGATGTTTATATAGATTTTTGTATATTTTCAAGGTGGAGTCTCCCATTGTTTCCGAACTAAATTTTTGACCGGATAAATTTTTTTAATATGTAGTATGACGTCTCTTCTTGAGAGAGAGAGAGAGAGAGAGCTAGAGAAAACAGAAGAGAACTAATTTTTTTCGGAAAATTTTCAGCTTGAATAATGAAACAGAATAAAGCCCATAATAAATGATTAAACAGAATACCGTCATAAACACATTTTCCATACAAATTGGCACAAAAATCAGCCGCAGAAAACAGTCGTGAGATAGAATCTATTTTATTTTGAGAGCGTTTTTTCTAATGCTCTCACATATAAATAAATATTCTCTCAAAAAAATACCATACTTTCAATAAATTTCATACATTTTGTAAACAAAACTACAACAAAAAAAAATAAGCACAAGAAAATATAACAAAAGTTAGAGATCATTTGAAGTTACTGCCGTAAATTTTATTATGGGCTTTGTTAATTTGACAGCGATTTTTCCTGATGTTTCGGACTTATTTTGTTTGATCATTTACTGTTTTTAATTAAAATAAAAATAAAACAATTTAATTTCATTTATTAACCATTTTAGTATTTCTCTAAAGTTTGGGTTAGGCTAAAGGTAGGATTTATTGGATGGGGAAACACTTTTTCATTATTACAACTGCACTTTAACCAAATATGAGTGATAAGTTAAAGGCAAGTTCACCAATTCTATAGCTTTTATCGTAAGGTTTAAGGTAGAATTAGTTTTTACTTTCTGTTCTTACAGCTGACTTTTTTGTTTTTAGAAATCTAATACAAGTCGTCAGTTTTTCTGTTTCGTTCTGTTCTGGGGGGTCTACTCTGTAATTCGAAACGAAAGCAAATGCTTTCGAATTGCAATGTTAATGACACACAAATTCGAAAGCATTTTCTTTCGTTTCGAAATACAGAGTAGACCCCCTGTTTCGGTTTAACCTGTGAAAATCAAAAAAGTTTTAATTTTATGACAGCATAAATTAAATAAAAATATTTTGGAATAAATTGTGATTGTGCGTTTAGAATTTAAAAAAATTAATTTTGAAAAGAAAAACATAAAATTATATTGAAACATAATAATGGATCAGAAACAGCTGATAAGCTACTACAGAAAAAGTAAGTACGCGAATTTAGAAGCAGAACGGCACAGCACAGATCAGCAACAGAAAGTAAAGACTAATGAAGCATTTAGTCATTTGAAGTTGCCACATTTTCATACGTTGGCACACTCTCTAGTTTATGTATTACATTCAAATTTTATTTTAACAAAATATGACACAAAACAATGTAATAGAAACACATAATAATACAAAAAAATAAAGAAATGACAAAACTGGTTTAATTTTGTTTGTAATTTTGCAAATAAACAAAAGCAAGTTGCCACAAAAATGTTGCCACCAAACAAAAATTGTATTATTTATTATTTATTTTATCGGACAGTTGTAATAATGGAAAAATTTTAAAGGTCACTTTATATTTCACTTTTGCTAAACTTATGAAGCTTAGTGTCAACTCATAATAATGGCGCTTAATCAAGGAATAGTTTCCTAAAGCATTCCTTAAGCCGTTTTTAGCATAAAAAACTCGTAGGTTAAACCAAGATTAACTTTAATAAATTATTATAAATACCGATGTTAATTAATCAGACTCAAGTTCACTTTCTTTCAGTTCTTATTATCGAATGAAATGTTTTATTAATTGTGATTTTTTTATTATGTGATTTTTTAAAGAAGTTAAGAATTATTAATATACATTCTTTCTTTTGCAAATTTCATATGTATGTATATTGAGAACTACTTTATGTCGAAATAATAATTTATTGCCATTAGAGCTAGCTGTGTGTTGCCTAAGCCCTCCCCTTTGAAAGAAAAAAATGTTTTGATTATAAAAAATATTTTGACATGCCAACAAACAAATCATTTTAAATGATTTTTATTTCTTTTATTAGCCAGGGGACAGACAGACTGGCTGACTGACTGGCTGACTGACTGAATGTTTTCATTAAACAGCAACTCAAATTCAAATGCATTCCATTCAAAGGAGAAAATAGTGGCACTAGATTTGAAGGTAATTTTCATAAAAACCACAGTGACAGATGTTGCAATTAAAACTGCTACGATTCAATTAAAGCGGCAACAAAATAACAAAAAATATACCCTGATCTTGAATTTAGGACTTAAATCAAAGCGTACAAAAACTACAATGAGGGTTTGCAGGATTGTGGAAAATTTGATAGTACGACAATTTTAAATGGATGTGTGACAGTTTTTATTTTATATTAATATTATTATTGTTGTTTCTGTTGCTGTTTGCTTTCTATATTTTTCGGTTTTGCGGCGGACATCACTTAAACGGTTGTTACAAAAATATGGAAACAATTGGTGCGGAGGCAATGCAAGCAGGCATCATCGTTGCCAACCAACAACTACATACATACATACATATATAGCGCCGGTAGTTGACAAATGCAAAACAGTTTGTGAAAGGAAAGAGGAATGATAACAAAACTCACTGAATACTCGTATATGTAAGTGTGTGTCAGCCTAAAAGGGATGAGCAGCGTGTTTGAAATCAGGTCGCGTAACATGACAGGCATGAAGACAGAATGCATAAAAATAAATGTCATCTTTTTCCTCTGACACATGACACATCAATTGTCAAAATATAATTAAAATCTAGCCAGTGATAGTTTTTTTGCATTTGCTTAAATTTGACTAAATCTCAAAATGACAAGTGATTTTTGTTTATTTTTCTATTCACTTAAGCACTCGGTGGGTGTTGCTGAGTCTTAAGTGGCAAATGGCTGATATTGAATTGATTTCATCTACTACAAAAAGGTCAACTAATCAGCCATATGTTGAAGGAAAAGAAAAACATAGAAACCGAAAATGACTAAATGTTGCAATACAAAAACAAAAAAGATTAAAAAAATGCTGCTCTTACTCTCATTACCTCTCGCCAGGACATCGTCACCACAAAAAATAAAAAATAAGAGAAAAACCAAAACAGAAATTATCATCATGGTCGTCATGCAATGAAATAAAAACTCATAAAAAAATCATAACAAAATCAACACTGTTGAACTTCACAGCTGGATAAGTTTTGTGTTGTAACGTTTATTTCTTGTTGTTTGATATTTTTCCCCAGATTTGTATTGATATTTTTTTTGTTTGCTCCTTATGTTGTTTATTATTTTTAACTGCTGTGTTTGAAGGAGAGATGTCCTTGCGGAAAGAAGCCAAAGCTTTTTGTTTGTGGTCATTTGTAACATGCTTAACACTTATAATGTTAATAAATATAACAATGTATGTATGTTCGTACTTCAAAGGCTGAAATATTAGGGAAGAACAAACGACAACGGCAAGACTGTTGTAAATTTAGAGGAAAAAAAGCTTTCAGCAAATTGTAATACGACGAATCAAAACAATTCACATATTCCATTTGCAATAAAAGTTGCGTATATAAAGCAGAAATCTACATCAACTGACACCACACGCACAGTCGACAAACACAAAAAGAACGCTGATGCTGAAGGTGTAGTGGCCTTCGAAAACAGACGGTTGTTCCGTTCTGCTGCGTATTTGTCAGAATATTTACAATTAACTTTGGTGTTATTTGTTCATTAATAATTATCACATGTAAATTGTCTTACAAAGCGATACGAACTTTAGCCTAATCAAATCATAAATATAGAAACAAATGAAGTTCGAACAATAATAATTAAAATTAACTAAAATTAGGGAATTCCTTCAGATATTAATAGAAAACTGTTAAGAAATCTTCCTTAACAATGCCATAATCTTAGAGCAACATGTTACATTATAATTCTATGACTACAGTCGAATTGTTCGATTATACTTATTTTCGTTAAATATAATAAAAAATCCTAGTTTAGATGATGACAGTTCCGCGCTATGAAATAAGGTCCAAGGAAATAATGCCCGAATAAGAAAATTAAATAAACCCCAATAAAATTGAGAAATTTATAATTGTCTTTATTTTATTTTATTTTTTGGCTTCATTTCATCTTGACTTTGATTTCATTGAGCTTTTATAATTGGGCTTTATTTCATCTTGAGTTTGTGTGGGCTTTATTTTGTTTTTTTTTGGCTTTGATTTCATTGGGCTTTATTTCATCTTGAGTTGGAACATTTTTCATAAATTTTCTCTTGGGCCTTATTTAATTTTATGGGGTTTATTTAACTGGTTCTTATTTACTATTTGGGCGTTATTTCCTTGGGCTCTGAAAGCTCTCTTCAAGTAATCAAAGCATAACAACAACTATAATATTATATATATTGCTTATTAAGAAATATACAACCACACAAACATATTAGCCAATGCAGATGCCAGACACAAACAATAAAAACTCTGTAGAATACTTCTAAAATGATGTGATCGAAAGCTAGTATTATTGAGAGGATGTTGAATGCACTGCGACTTTCTGCTTGTTGCTAACACCCTTCTGGAAGACTTTATTTTTGACTGAAATTCATTTCTTATAAGATATTATTACTAGCTTTTTAAAAGTATTTTCAGTTGTAACCCATAACATCTTCCAGTAGCAAATATTAAAATTTAGTATTTTCTTCAAATATTTCTTAAAATTTTCGAGCTCATATTTAGAATAGGGATTTGCTATTAAAAACCCATACACTAATTTTACTTTTCTATAGGAAAAGTGTGCTGTGACACTGTCAAATTTAATGTAAGAAAAGTGTGGTGTTACACAATCAATGTTTTTTTAAGAAAAGTGTGCAGTGTGCTGGTCCACACAGTAAATTTTTTCATAAGAAAAGTATGCCTTAAAACAGTCAAATATTCTATAAAAAAGTTTGCTGGGATACAGTAGACTTCAAAAAAAAAAAGAATAGCTTACTGTCAAATAGTAAATCATCTTTTCTATAAGATCTGTGTACTTTTCTATAAGAAAAGTTTGCTGTCACACAGTCAACCATCTTTTCTGTTAGAGCAGTGTGCTGTCATACACTCAGAGTGTTTTCTATAAGAACAATTTTTTATAACACAGTCAGTTATATTTTCTATAGAAATAAAGCACTGAGACATAGTCAGCCATACTTTTTATAAGAACATTGTCCGGTCACACAGTCAGTGATCTTTTCTATTATAACACTCTGCTATAACACAGACTGCCATTTTTTTTATAAGAAGAGTCTGCTGTCACATCTTTTCTCTGAGAACAGTTTGTTGTAACACAATCACCCAACTTTTCTATAAGAACTGTGTGCAGTTACAGAGTCAGCCATCAGTGTGCTACAATACAGACTTTCATTTCTTCTATGAGAAGAGTCTGCTATCACATATTTTCTTTAAGGACAGTATGTTGTGACAGAGTCAGCCATATTTTCTATAACAATAGTGTGCTGTCAGAAACTCAGCTATTTTTTCTAAAGGAAGATTCTGTTATCGCATATTTCCTTTAAAAACAGTTCGCTGTGACACAATCTGCCATCTTATCTATAAGAACAGTGTACTATAACACAGTCAGCCATTTGTGCTATTAGAGCAGCATGCTGTTTGCTTTCTGAAATATTTCATCAAGTGCCTTTGGATGGATACACCCTAATAATTTTCAACTGCTGTTATTTTTTTACTACCTTTGTTTATACTTTTTCGCTATTTTGCGTCTTTGTTAAAAAATATATTTATTATTTATTTTGTTTAACATGTTTTCTCATTTGCTTTGGTATAACAAACACCGTGAAACTTTTTTCTTTCCATTAATATTTACAAGCCTCCCTCTGCGACCCAACCCCTAAGTATGTACGTACCTACTCATTCCACTTTTTATGTACATACACTTTGGAGTACATTTTTAATTTTTTGTGGTCGCTTTTTTTTGTGTTTCATCTAATGGCCCGCCCGCATAGAGCTTGTGGTGCACATACATACTCGTATGACTTTTTCTCTCATTTAACGTAAGTGTGTATGTGTACGTATGTATATGTGAGTGTGTTTTAATACTAACGTTAATTTTACGCACATTTTTACACTTTTTTTATAGGTTAATTCGTTTTTATGCCAAATAAATGGTTGTCGTAAAAAACCCGACATGAGTTAAAGTGACACTACTGTGGAATTTGGTTTTTTATGAACGGTTATAAAAAAAGTAAAATAAAAGAATTTGCTCGTAATAACGTTAATAGTTTCTGTGTGCTTCCATATGCTAAAGAGCGGAGAGGCTGCCGATTTTTACCTTCTTTTCATACACGTTAATGTTGTGTTAGGAGAAGTACTTATGCATTCATACATATAAGTGTATACATGTCAAGGTGCATTTCTAAGGTGAACCCACAAAGCCGGGTGACTTTTGTTTATTAACTAAGGCAATTGTCAAATTTGGTGTGTGTTGATACAAGCCTAGAAATGTGCTCTTGGTTTTGTTATCACCAAACCAAATAACAAAAACCGCGTGTCAAAATAAATGCGCACACGATGGGTACATTTCGAGCCATAACCGCCAAAAAAGCTTAACCGGCACATATTTTTTACCTCGTTTTTTTACAAAAATCGATTATTTACAATCGGAAATGATCGATTTTGGTCGAAAAATGAAGTTCGGAAATTATGTTGCTTAAGCTATTTTGGCGGTTATGTTAGGATATGTAATTCTATATATACGAACGTTAAGCGTATAGTATCGAATATTTTAAATGATGTAGAAACTTAAAAAAAAAATTTCGTATTCTTTTAGTTTTAGCGCTTTTTTTATTTTGCTGATTTTTTCAGTTTTTGAAGATTTTTTACATTTTATCGATTTTTTTTATTTTTCTCGCTTTTTTCAGTTGGGCGTTTTTTTTTTTTTGCTTTCGACACTTTTCAGTCAGCCATATTTTCTATAAGAACAGTGTGCTGTCACAAAGTCAGCTTTTTTTTTCTAAAAGAAGATTCTGCTATCACGTATTTTCTTTAAAAATAGTTCGCTGTGACACAGTCCGCTTGCTTTTCTGCAAGAATATTTTGGCGATATTTTTCGTTTTTTGCCGATCTCTTTACTTTTGGTATTTTACTTCCATTCAAGCGATTTATTATATTTTTGCTGATAGTTTTCATTTTGACGCTTTTTCGTTTCGAAATTTTTTTTAATTTTGGTATTTTTTAGTTTTAGCATTTTTAAAAATTTCAAGTCTTTGCCTCTTCCCGGTTGCCAAGATACGGCCATTGGTCAAAATAACATTAACTGATAGAATACCCTTTAATTTTTATTTTATAATTTCCAGTGTTAATTGTTGTAGTCTGCATAAAAATACTCTAATAGTGCGTTTTCTTTGAACAAAATCTAGTACTGAAAAGATTTCGGGCAAAATCTAGTAGATTTGCGATACAAAACAAAACCTACTACGTCACTAGATTTTGTCCAAATCTACTTAAAATCTATTTGAACTTAGTGATGCAACTATGGGTTTTTTTGCTTCAAATTTGTACTAAAAAGTCAGCATGTGTACTTAAAAAGGTGTGTGAATTGGCTGCACTGCAGCTGTTTGGTTGTAATGGGTTGTGTTTTGGATAAAAAATCGTAATAAATGTTAAACAAATTTGGTGTAAACGGTATAGATTTTCATAAAGATTTTAGCCTATAACTTTGAAATTGTCAGTATATTACATAGAATTTCATCATGTTTCGTTGCTCGTTTTAGAACACGCTTTAATCTTTAACTGGCATATATTTTTTAATGTTGTAGCGGGCAAAGTTTTGCACATTCTGTCATTTTCATATTCAGGTCCGTAGCTGTTACGCTTCTCGAGAAAACAGCCTGTGACAGATAGACGGACATCGTAGCAAAATTAATAACCCTAAAAATTTATTTGTTGTTGGTTGAAGTCTACTGACGTGTTGCTTAGCAGCAACGAAATCAATTTTAAATAAATTGTTACAATACTGTCTTGTTAGTAAAAATCAATATTTTTATTCATTGTATTCTGTTGAAATTTTTTATTTTACTTGCAATCGTTAATAAATCTGTGGCAATAAGGAAAAAGTTTTTAAGTCATATTTTACTATTTTACAGGTGAAGACTTTTTGCGCCACAGAAATAAACACTCCCGTAGGACGAGGGAAATATCTATCTCTTTCAGAGTAAAACACATAGTTAAAAAATAATTCATAATGTAACTATTACTTGCTAGTTATAGATTTAAAAAAAAATCTGCTATAATACTAAAGTTCTTAAAAGTTCAAACAGTAGCAGGAAAATTATGGTGACATAAAAAAAATATACGAATATTGAAATTTCTTGCAAACAGGTGTTTATTTTTTTTATTTTTTATTTTTTTGCTTACATTCAAATATTCATCTTCAATTTAAACTTATGTTCAAACAAAAAATCCTGTTCAAGGACTCGGAAGTATGTTTTGTTATTGAAAATAAAGTGTCAATCAAAATAAATCGCACACATAAATGCAAATGTCAACTGAAAGTGACATAATCCCACTTGGGAAGTAAACTAATCTCAGCTAAGCTGCTGGGTTTCCAAAACAAAAAAGCGTGAAGTGCTCGCAAATTCCTTTGAGATTTAAACACTATGACCGCATGAGGGAAATTTTTAACGAAAAAAAAATAAATAATAATACCATAAGGTTACCAAATAATCGCTCAAGCAAACCATAAGACAAAAAAAAAAGAGGGTGAAACAGCAAAAAAAAGGAACAATATTAAATCTCTTCCGCAAGGGTAAAAACTCTATTAATTTCAACTTCCCTGCTTGCTCAATTTTTAAAGGCAACTAAGGGCAGAGCGGTAAATTGCATTAAACGGCTCTGGTTGTGCCATATTTTGATTATTTATTTATGATGGTTCATTGACACCACATGCAGCAGCCAACGTTATTGAATGTTGCTTAATGTGTTGATAATGATGTTTAAATGTTTCTTGGAGGATTTCGGCCGATAGATTAAAACAAAAACAATAAAGAAACAATAGCTCACCTACCCAGCAAGCACACAGGCTCGATCTTGAAGAAAGAATGATTTGAACGAAAACTCTATCTATATTTCTGTGGCAATAAGGAAAAAGTGCTCAAGTCATATTTGATTGTTTTGCAGGAGAGCACTTTTAAGCATTCAAGTCGATTTTCAAAAATTTATTTCTTTTACATTTAAATTAGGAAATTTTCTGTTAATCTTTATTTTTTTTAAGCAAACATCGTTCTACACACCGTAAATAATATATTCTGGTTGAAATATACTAAAGTATAACCTAAATTAAGCTATTATACCAAATGAGATTAGAAGTCTAAAAAAGAAAAGCCGCAAGTAATTTTGCTTTAACTTCTTGAAAAATCGCGCAAATTAATTGAGATTTTGCTTAGGGGTACTTTAAAATCTGCAGATTACGTTGGTACCATTAACTCAAAATCAGCTTATTTCGACTTAAACACTTTTTCCTTTTTGCCAAAGATTTATACCATCTCACGATAATGGCAATTATTTCATCAAATTGAAAAATTTATTTATGTTGCAACTTATTCTCAAATGATGAACTCGAAAAAGTGCCTCGTACATAAATACTTACATACACTCAGGGAAAAGCTGCAACTTAGAAATAAGAACGCGACACATTAATTCAGTAATGTTCAATGTAATAGCAAATGTATATTAAAAAACTTAAAAATAAATAAAATTAATAAATAAATAATGTAAATTTATATTTTTCATACTGAAGTAAGAAATTTCAACATTACTAGACTTTCGTTCATGTTTCTTATTAATTCCATATGGTTTTTATTGATTTTAAGTTGTTTTTTCTGTGGCTACGTAATATTTTTCAAAATTTTCTTAGTCTTAATTATACATATGTACACTCCAAATTGTCTCACGACAGAGCGCTGACTGATTATATAAAAGTCATATATATTTCAGGCGAACATCTGGCAAAATAGTTCAGCAGACGGACAGACTCTTCTGACCAATATCGGAATGAAATTTAATTTTAGACATCAGACTGATCCATTATTCTAATAATATTCACAGAAAAATTTTCTTATGCTCTGCTAAATGTGCGGGGGAATTTTTATGCAATTCAATTGGTTGTTTGCAAACGTTTAAATCTTTTTTCTGAAAACAAATGCCTGGTAAAATGTTTACTGGGCATCCAGCTTTAGGCGGGATTATCCCAATTTTCACAGATCGATCCCGCTCTATTCCGCTTTTTAGAGTTTTGAAATTGTCAATCTCTTATTCGATTTGTATTAAAATGTAGCTGATAAAACTTCATTCCAAATATTTTTTTTCAGTGTAGTTATTACTTAACTAGCCAAAACCCTGTTTGCTTCGCTACAACCCATAGACGTTTTGAGATGATAAGAAAAATTTGTATATTTACTATTTTGTAGAATACTGTTCTCATTATTACATACGAGTAAATGGGCATGAAGAGTTTCAAAATTATCACTGTATTAATTTCCAAGATATTTTTTAAGTAAACATTTTCTCTATATTCTAGAGGAGTCACGCTCCTATCAACGACAAAATCAGCGAAATTTCAAGTTTATGTTTGTAGCTGATAAAAAAAAAATACTCGTACTAAGAAATTAATCCCCCTTCCCAGCAAAAAAAAATCCGATTTGGCAGCACTAATCATTGAGGGAATCAATGTATTGCTTATTTGATAACAAAAGCTTCGAAAAATGCTTCTGAAAAGCACTAACGTAAGGCGGGCTCTCACACAAATTATATATTATTACTTCTGCTTCTAGCTGGCTCATCTCGAACAAAAAAAAATGCTTTATTCATGCGCAACAGCAAGTAATGCTGTCTCTCTTACAAAAACGCTTCTGGTAAGCAGTAACTTTTGCTGGGTTATTGTGAATGGCATCATCGACGTCACATGGCTTTATTGACAACAATTGGCTCTTATTGACAAATCTCGTACTAATCTCTGATGCTTTTTAAATTAATGGAGCATATTAATGACTACTATTAATTAATTATTTAATTAATTAATTAATTAATTGTTGTCGACAAAGAGTAGACAAGTGACAATTTTCACTGTCGTCTTGATGTAACATCGACGACGCCATTCACAATAAGGGGGAGTATTTAATTTACTTAGGAGGTGCCACTCTTTTGCTCCACTATTTTGGCTTGCAAAATATCTTCAAATAAATATTCGTCGTCGTTAAGCAGCTCTGGGCTGAAGAACAGCAACTGAACATCAGTCCAGTCGTTCTCCGATTTTAGATAAATTACAAAAAGTGGCTGTGGTCAATTTTCTTTTCCGTAAGGATATAAGTTAGAATGTGACAAATATTTAAGAAAAAATTAGACAAATCGGTGCAGTTGTTCTTAATGATACGATTACCAGCGAACGACATTTGATTTTTATTTATATAGATAAATATTTTTGTTTATTTAAAAACGTTTCTGTGCTTCACAAATGCATACGAGTACATACGAAACTGTGTAATATGCCCATATATTACATATCTCGCTTCCTAAAAGATGTTTATTTTTAAACCCCGCTTTTTGGCGGTATTTTCTTCAAAATGATCAATGTCCCGCTTTTTGCTAAAACCATCTGGTTACGTTATGTATCAAGTACATACTCGTATAATTGCATTTGTGTTTGTTGGGTGATGAAAGAACCCTGAGAGTAGAGTGGCTTTTGCGTTCTATTTAATGCAATTTAATAGATTTGAAACATCATGTGTGCGGGAAGAGGGGGGAGAGGCAAACAGTTAAAGATAAAGATTATGCCTAAAAGGCCGTAAATTGTCTGTGGAAAATGTAACACCTGAGTCTAAAGATTTTGTTGTTATTTGCTGTTAATGCCCCCTACCTCTGGTGCTATTAACGCATTAGCAGCAGCAGCAGCAGCAGTAAAACATAACAAGTGTATCAAATTATAATTGGGGTAACAGATTATTGGATTAAATACATAGAGCAATCGACTAGTGTTGAGAAAGAACATCATAAAAAAATTAACAATTGCTGCATAATAAAAATTTATAAAACTCATTTTATTATTAATGCGTAAATTTATACTTAACAAGCAAACAGCAGCAAAAAAGGACATAAATAAATAAGGAAATGTTGTTGTGTTTTTGAAATCCTGCCATAAATGTTTCATTTTTTATTTATTTTTTTTATAGATGTATTATTCTTTTTAAGCTCTTGTGTTAGTGAATGTACTCGTATGTGCTAAGCGTGTTTGACTGTGTTTTTTTTAAGAAGATGATGATAAAATTTTACAAACATTTTAAATTGTTCGAATAGTCACACTTCTTTTTTGAGTTACAATGTCTCGTACTAGTAAGTACAGAAGTAATACCTAGAGATTTTAACACGTGATTTTAATTCTTTGCTTTAGTACTCTTTCACGAAAGACAATTGCCAATTATTCAGTCAAGTACAAGCATTTAGTGGCAGACATTTTTAAACTTTTAGCCATTCATTGATCACATGACTGGATTATTTAATATCCGTCGAGTAGTTAAAAGCAGAGGTGGGCCAGCAAAGTGCTTTGGTGGCCTTCGTCATTTCTATGAAATATGAAAGATTTTGACGCCTGCGAACTTTTGAAAAACTTTAGCAGACAATTCATAAATCCTGTCTGAAATGGTGAAAGTGCTGAAAGAAGAGTTTCGTCTAATGCTGCAGAGTGCCATCTCATTTCTACAACCTGCTAACTTGATAATAGTTTTAGTAAATTATGTTTTTTAAGGATCCACTCGTCAAAAAAACATCTTTGTGTAATCCGATCCCTGTTATTACCCGACTGCGCGACGCAAATAAGGGTATTGTGTTTATCAGCCTATGTATGTATGTATGTATGATGTATGTATGTGTGTTCCTTTGCAGCACTATATAAACCGAACGCGTTGACCGATTTTGATGATTCTTACATCAATCGACTTGTCGATATGGCGGCCAACATACGCCATTTTGTACAAGGTGGGCCAAAAGAAGTCATCCGATGTTGTGTGGCTCTCATATTTTTTTTAATGAAAAACTTCGATTTTGTTTTTTTATTGTGTTTATTTGAACCTTTAGGATTTTATTGGTCAAGTCGAGAAGATGATATCGGCCAAATGGACGCCGTCACAATAGATTGCTATACGGGCTCGTTTTATGGCATTTTTCATCACTTCGGCGAGAATTTCGGGCGACAGATTATCGCACTTGTGTCGAATGTTGTTCTTGAGGGCTTTCAGGGTCTCGGGCTTGTTCACGTAAACACGGGACTTCAAAAAACCCCACAAAAAAAACTCTGGAACGGTTAAATCGGGCGATCTTGCGGGCCAGTGTAAATCGCCAAAACGAGAGATGAGGTGACCCGGGAACCACATGTCCTCGATTCCCAATTCGATCAATTGCGGCAGAAAAAACTCGGTTAACATGGCCCTATAGCGCGCACCGTCCACTGTTGTCATTCGACCAGCGGAGTCTTCGAAAAAAAAATGGACCAATGACTCCTCCAGCGTGAACAAAGCACCATGCAGTCACATTGAGCGGGTGTAATGGCTCCTCGTGCATGACTCGTGGATTTTCGGTGCCCTAGAAGCGATAGTTTTGCTTGTTCACGTACCCGATAAGGTGGAAATGAGCCTGATCGCTCATTATGATTTTGGTCGGAAAATCGTTCACTTCGTCCTCGAGATTGAGGATGGCTTGGGCGTAGGTTACACGCGTTTGGCGGTCGACAGGCAGCAGCTGATGCACGGACTGGACTTTGTACGGGAACATGCGCAGGTCTTTGACCAAAATTCGCCTTAGCGACGACCGGCTGATGGCTAATTGGGAGGCACGGCGTCTGTTCGATGATTCTGGCGACAGCTCAACGTCCTAGGCAAGAGCGGCGATATTCCCGACAGAACGGGCGCTCCGGGGTCGGCCTCTCTTGGCAGCGTCTCGTGTGGTCCCATACTCTTCAAGGTTGGTGGCCAAACGACGCAGTGTTTGCGCAGTCGTTGCCGGACGACCGGGGAATCGCAGACGGAATTCGAGCTGCGCCAACACCACAGACGAATTGTTACGCAAAAAAATATACACGATTATTCCGCGTTCTTGGGGAGTGTATCACTCCATGGCTTGTTCACTTGTATTCTACATCTGTCTAGTTCACAAATGTCAAAACAGATTTAATAAGAGCGTCTTCCAATAGGGTGATTTCTTTTGGCCCAACTTCTAAATGCGAAAAAAATAAAAAGTCAGCGAACTATTTCAAAATGGGTATCATTCGACAGGTATTTTAAAATCATCTTTAGGTTTCTCTTATGATTTTTCATTTCGGGTGACCATTTAGGATATTGAAGGGTGCAAAGTCAAAGAGTCGCAGTCTGGTTTTTTGATTTTCTTAATTAATACTTGTTATTTAGTGTCGGTATAATATTCCTTTACAAAGTTTATGTGAGATTCCACTTCTTTAGTCTGAAGTTGAGAAAGATTTCTCACTCCAGCATTTTAAAATTACAGGTCGCAAAAGAAAATCCAAATAAAGAAGAATGATGATGATAAAATAAAATGTACTCGTTGTACTCATTTCTGGGTGCTACATGGACAATTGCCATTTCTCACCATTGATCATTTTTCTGTCCAGTCGTTCATTCGTATGTTGTTGCTGATTTTTTTTTTTTTATTCCTTTTTTTCCTATTTATGTAACTTCTTATTGGCCAAACATGAAATCCAAACGTAAAGCTAAATGAAAAAAATAAATCAAATATCCAAGAGCGCCATTTTAAGACAACTCGTTTAAACTTGTTGGATATCATTGCTTTGTTTCATTTTTTATTTATTTTTTTTTTTTGTTAAGCTAAAGTTGAGGTTTTTGCTTGATTTGTGCACTTAATTTGATTTGTTTCGTTACTATCAGGCGCCAGACCATGTTGAGTTTTTTTTTCATTTTTATTTATTTGCTTTTCTATATAAAGATTGTTTGCTTTATTTAGTTATTCCAGTCTAGGCTTTGATACTCGTTTAGACTTACATATTTTATACTTACATTTACTTTCTTGGGTTTTTAAATTTTTTTTTGCTGAACTGCGTATGTAACATGTCATAGAAATAAAGAACTATACCCGCTGCATTATTGAAATTTTTTAATTTTGATGTTTAATTTAGAATGTACTTGTTTTTGTTAAAGGAAAATGTGTATCGAAAAATGAGTTGAAAAATTGTTTTTCTAATATACTTATTGGTTAAAGTTTTAAAACATGTGCATTTACTGCAACAATGTTATAACTTAAAAAAATGGGATTTTAGTGCCAACAGCTTGCATTTTAAGTTGTATAAAAAATTCATAACAGTTGCTTGTACAATCACCTAGAGAAGAATATTTCTTTATACTTTCACTGAAATGTAAATAAATTGAAACCTTTATAAGCAGATTTAGGACGTTTTTGTTTTAAAAATATTTTTGAGTGTTTGATTTTGAATTCTTTAAATTATTTTCTTCATAAATCGTTGTTGTCTTTGATAATGAAAAATACAAATATTATTTCCATGATTTAAAACACAAAAATTAATATAATAGTGGGGCATTTACACCTAAACAAAATCTATTAGATTTTAATTAAAATCTTTATGAAAATATGTGCCGTTTACACCAAGTTTTTTTTTTTTTTTTTTTTTTTTTTTTTTTTATATTTATCAAGACTTTTTTTATCCAAAACAAAATCCATGAACTGAAAAATTTCCAAAACTTCAACCAAACAACCAAAATGTAGCTAATTTACACACCTTTTTAAGCAAAAAGTAGCTAATTCACTCATCTCTTATATGTATATAAATATGTTTTGCAGGGTAGTAAGAATAAAATTAAAATATTAGATTTTGAGTAGATTTCCTACAAATCTACTGACAAATTAGATTTCGTTTTGTATGAGAAATCTAGTTGCTTTTTACTAGATGCCCCATACAAAACGAAATCTGCAATTAATAATATACGCAAAGACTGGCATGAGTAATGGACAATAGATACTTTCGTATTATATTTTATTCTAAATTCCAATTATTTATTTAAGCATAAGTTTGTATTTAATAACGTCTTTTAGTTTTCTCTTCAAAATTAATATGCATGATAGGCGTGTGTATGTGTGTATGTATGTGTGTGTGCTATATGTCTTCTGCATTCATTGATTGCAATTGTATCTTTCAGTTGCATTTCAAGTTGTTGCAAAATGTCATGTGTTGTCATCGTCATGTCTATATATGTGTATGCAAACCTACATACATACATATGAGACACTATACAAGTACTTTATAGCCAACTGTAAAAACTACTACAATAACAACTGCCATCATCTTCAAACATACCAACCAGACATTCTAGCAATAAACAAATGTAGGAACGAACGAATACTTTTGTACCATCTCAACCATCTCATAGACAAATATCTTCTCTATCCTGTTTCATGGCAAGATATGTATGTACATCAAATGCAAAAAAATTAATTGAAACCAAGTATGCAAATGAATTATTGCATCTTGGTAAAATAATTGCATTTCTCATTTAATAGATAGAAAATTGTTTGTCTGTTTCGAAAAGGAAATAATATAAAAAAAAAACTTAAAGCTTTTCGAGGGGAGCAAAATTTATTGAATATTATTAATTTAATAAAGATAAAATAGCAAATGCTTAGCAACCCAGCCAACAATTTTAAAAAAGATAATCAGGTTTGGAATTAAGCATTTTTGGTGGAAGCTCTTCCCTACTGAATCACCAACTTAATGATTTTAACTGGGCGTGTTACTAAAATAATCATAATCGATTATAATCGATTCTTGAGAACTACTTACATACTTTATTTATATGGCAACATGTTCACGTAATCTATTCACTGAGAGAAAAACCTTCGTAAATGATTTTGTCATTGTTTTTCAACCAATGCAACGCTTCATTTGCATTACGAAAATTGTTTCATCAGCTTAAAAAAATGTCATATATACAACGAAATATTTTCATTCATGTAACGACATGTTTTTTACTTAGCAACATACATTTTCATATTTTAAATGAAAAATGTAATTATTGCAATGAAACTTTTTAGTTTAAACAATGAACTTTTTCATTGAGTTAACAAACAACATTTTTCATTTATATATCATGACAATATTTCAATTACTGAGACGTAACAAATAATTTTTTGACGATATCCGGTATCATTGTGTTATCAACATAATTCAAATGTTGTAATAACTCTGATTCATTAATTTAACTCTGATTCATTGAATTTTAACAATTGTTTAACTTACGTGTGTATATTGGTTACAGGCATCAGAAAAATTTATGATATAATTGTCTTCTCCGGCCAAGATTTGAACTTGGAACTCATCGCGTGGTAGTCAACGCGCTTACCGCTGCAGCCACAGCAACCTCAAATATTATTTAAGGCCATACAAAGTCGTGCCATCGATGAAAAAGTACAACCCTGGTGTGATGAATTGTTATTGTCTTTTGAAAATTTTCATAAACTCCATCATACCAGGGTTGTATTTTTTCGTATATCGCACGACTTTGTATGATAGTGTATCACGGCCTTTAGATACACACTAAATATATACCAACATTAATGAAAATTTAATTCAACATTATTTAATTGATCTAATTAATTCAACATTATTTAATTTATTTGAAAGGTTTTAACTTATAAATAGATATATATATATATATATTAAAAAAAATACTTTGACTTATCTCCAGGATTCGAACCTGCGACTGCAAGGGTAGTACACTGCCTACTAGCCAGCAGCAGGATGTTTTCTTCATTGTATGTACTTACGAAAATATTTCATTAAAGTTTCAAGTTTCAACGAAACTATAATTTCCACAACTATAGATTAATTGCAATTGTGGTTTGATACTTTGATCTTCTTTTATGTCACCTAATCAATTTAAAATATTTTTTTTATGAGTTCTTCATAAAAACTTGTATTTAAGTTTTTCATTACCCGAATGAAAACTATTTCGTAATATGAATGATACTACGAAATGTAAAATATTAAGTATTAGAAAGTTTTCATCCCATTAATGAAATTTGCATCAATATAATGTAATGTTTCATTTTATTAATGAAATTTGTCGTTGTATTAATGAAAGAAGTTCAACGTAATGGCTTCATTCCCGTTACGAAGTGTTTTCGTTGGTCTCTTTCAAAGTTACTGCATGATTTCCATTATGTAGCCACGCTACTTTTCGAGCCATTGGGTACATATATTTTTCTTATATTACTATATTTTTTAATTCCAGGAACCTTCAAAAAATAATTTATCAACTTTATATATCCTTGCAATTGAACCACAAGATGCAAGTGTGTTACGAATAAATGTATTACACAATGTTTGTCAAAGTTGGCTACCTGCTTTAAATGTGAATAAAATCAACATTTTTGTACAGATTTTCTTAACTTCTAACTTATTTTATTGAGGGTGGCGTTGGCTGGAGTAGTTAGCACGTTGACTACAAAACCGAAGGTCCTGGGGTTCGAGCCCGGTCTCTGACAGTCATTAAAATAACAACACCGCGCATTTTTCTGATGTGCATTAGTGTCCTTTGTATTAGTTGTTGTGGGAAAAGTTCTAGTGATGCAGGCATAAGGCACTGGTCACTAAAAACTACACCGACTTCATCAGATACTAATCCTAATGTAACATCAGAGCGCCCTCCTTCGTTGTGTAGTCGAATCATTGGCGAAGTAAAATAACCAATAAAATAAAAATGGTTACTAAACACAGCTTCAAAATTTAATACGCCTCATTTAACACCAGAAGGCGCTGCAACTCTGCATTATGAAAAAGCGTGCAAAAAAGAGCAGAGTTGTAAAAGAATGAAGCTTTCCTCCTCCATCCCTATCACCCTCTCTGACTATCTTCTCTTCAACTAACAGGCAGCACAAAGGGATCATTGTATTGGACCCAAGTGAGCTGGACTCTAAATTTCACACTTCCTTACCAGCAGCCTGCTATCCTAACTTATTTTATTCCCAGCATGTCTAGCTTTCTGAAAAATAACAAAAATGTAAAATATTTGTGGTTTTAATTTTTTTTATAAAGTTTAAAAAAATAATAAAACGCACTAGTCAAAGCATATTTATATAAAGTATATGCAGGTCTACAACAACTAAGAAAGTACAAAAACAACAGGCGATTTGTTTGTGTAAGAAGAATGGATGAATGTCAAAAACAGATGGATACAACCAGACCTGGGAAACTTGCATTAATTTTGCATAAGCACTGATTGAAAAACAAAAATTTTAGTGCAAATTTAAATTTGATGCTTGTAGTGCACTATTTTTTGCACTTAAATAAAATCTCTTAAAAGCAAGGGATTAATATTGCATTAGCAGCTAATCGCATGACAAAAAATACACTAATTTTGTGTTGCCACTAAGCACATCATGAAGTAATGCAATATTATTGCACTATCACATATTGTACACAGTAAAATTGAATAAAACGTGAAAATATTTTTTGGAGATAGCACATATAAAAAATATAAAAAAAAATATATAAACTAAAGTTCATTGAGGGCACTTTTACAAGTACGTACATACAAATTAACGAAAAAAACTTTCAATATAAATACAAACTAGATTTCAGAATCAATTGAAAAAAATTAAAAAGTTTCATACTTTAAGTACGTTGCATCTCGAGCTTATATGAAAAACCGTGGAATTGAAAAAAGATCAGAACTTAGGTTTTCGTTTATTGTAAAGTTATATCTTAAAAAATGGTGATTTTATAAACGAAAAATACTACCGCATGGAACAATTTCATCAAGTTTTGTCTTTCTCTCGAAAAATTATAAAAAACGTAGTGATATGATTTTTCCTCTTAGATGACGATATGTACATAGGAAAAAATTTACATATTTATGTATGTACGTATGTTTTTATGTATGTACACATTTACGTTGTATTTTGCACTATATGTTTCACTGATAATGCAATAATACTATTCATAATGTGTTTAGTGGTGCAAAAAATAGTGCACTAAAAGTAACAATGCAATGTTGATGAATGTCTTTGAAGGGATTTTAGTAAAATGCAAAAAAAAATTGCACTAATATTATTAAAATTAGTGCTAATGTAATAAATTTGCATTTGCATTGATTTAGTTTATTGTGGGAAAATGGTCAATGCATTTGCTTATTTAATGCAATAGTCCCAGATCTGCATACAACAAAAAGAAAATGTATGGATAGACAAAACCAAAGTAAATTTATTAATTGATAAACCTTTAATATGTGAAATAAGTATAATTAAAGATACATATGTACCTTAATAATTAAATATAATTATTTTTAAATGTTTTGTAACATATTTTTTAAGTAAAAGTTTATTTAAACTTTTTCACATACGTTGTCAGTATACCCAATTGTGTATAACAAAGCAAAACAAAACAAAATGGCGTACGAACATTGTAAACAACTTTTGACATTCATGCATTGCCACGAAACGAGAAAAAAATGAATCACCTGAGTAGTTGCATATACTTGATATAAATTTACTCTGGCACTAGTAATCCCAAATTATTATTTTACTTATTAAGTAAAATATATTCTTACTAAAAATACATTGAAATTTATTATTGAGGGGTTTAGCTGAATCCTGTGCTCATTTCACTATTGCTAATGCAGATCATTAGGGAACCTTTACCCAAAAATTTTTTAGAACAACTAGAGTTATTATGTTAAACTTTCATTTAAACTTTACCATTGCTACGAGTACGAGTACATTGGCTGACTTTTTTCAGCTTCAAATTCTAGTTGTAAGAGTATGTAAAGAAAATAAATGTAAATAACAACAACAGCTATTCAAGAATAGAGTGTTGCCATACAAGGATTTTTTATTTTTTTGACCGGGTGCTGTCAAGTTAACTGAATATCGAAAAAAAAACTATATTGCTTTGATAAAAAAAGGGGACAGTTTCTTTGATTGCGGTGTCCATTAAAACAGAACTTTTTACCCTGGAATATTCTATAACTATACTGTGTGGAATATTCGTACACTGAAAGGAAAATCTTTGTGCCAGCTATGAATTCGTTCATCAAATCAATGAACGCTCGCATCATGGCATTAATGAAAATGTTTCATAAAGTTTCATATAAAACACTTTATTGATTTCGTGAAACTCTTTCATTCAAAAAGTTAAATAATGCCAAGTGCATATGAAATTAAGTCATTGATTGCACTTTTTGTAAATGCTGTGAAGTCGTGCCGAAACTGAAACTGTGCACCAACATTTTATTAATTACGTTGACAATCGCTCAGTGTATCGAACTCGCACTCTTCATTTTCATCAGATTTGTAGACAACGCCTTAACCACTTCAGCCAACGCAGCGTGCATTCAACTTAATGCTTTTAAAGTTTTTTCAATAAAAAATGTTTTCTATGAAAACTGTTTCGTTGTATCTAAAGAACATTTTCATTGTGTGTGTAAAATATTTTCTTATACTTTTATCGGTTAAATAGTATATTTTTATTATCAAAATTTATATATTTTATTTCATGCATTATAAAGTGTTTTTGCAAGAAATCATCAAATATAATGAGATAAGCTTTTAGGAAAAAATTTAATTTCATAATATCAACGAAAACATTATCATAAATACAATGAAGGATAAAAAAAATGACAAATGGAGATAGAGAGCAATTTCATTCAGCAAATGAAAATTATCATTCTATTAATGCAACATTTCATTCATATGATGAAGAAATATCAATGAATCCGCCTCATTAGCTGAATGAATAATTTTTCTTTTAGTGTATAATACTCGGTGCCAACTTTTAATGATCTAGCAACACTCCTTAAAGTTTTTGCTTCATACATTTATGAAGCACCTACAAGAAAAAAATATTTTTAATGCACAAGCGTTTAATAAAATTTTGTGAAAAATATTTTGAACGAGCTTTTTGAAGCTTTATGTCCGCATTTAAGGATATTTACTTGAATCTTTTAATAAATTAAAAAATACCCAGAAACTCTGTTTCAATATCAAAGAAAATTTATTACTAAGAGGGGAGGTGTTAGAATACTGCATTTTTAGCAAGTTTGTTCGCTCAAAGTATTTTATTGCATGCAATAAAAGCTAAAAAGATTTCTGATAAAAAGGCTTTTCAAAGATATAAAAGTATAATGCATATACTCGTATTTCAAAAGATTTGTAAATGACATAAAATCCTGCTTGTCTGTATGCAAATATTTAAAAAAAACACACAACTTGAAAGCTAGAATAAGAATTGATTCTTCAAATGCAAAAACCAAATGAAGTGTATCTGCTGGCAAATACAAAATGACTGCAATTGAGTGGTAGTTAAAGCATGAGTATCTTTGTATCTCGAAGTACGTACTCGTATATATGTATTTACGTAGTAGCACCGCTCTTAAAGAATTCTTTATGTTATAATATTTGCTATTTGGTTTAAGATATTTGTGCAAATGATAAATGACGACATCTCAACAATTTTCACATTCAGAGTGGAAACAAACCAAAGTAAAATCGTACACATGTGGCAAATCGAAAATGAAATTAACACAAGTTTTCAGAAGATTATTTCGAAACTGTAAGAATTTTTTTTAGAAATAAACAACAGATTTGCTGTTGCATCTGTTTGTGACTACAAATTCTAGTAAGTTAAATATTGCTGCTGACGATGGATGTTGCTGGTGATGGTGACAATAGACAGCACAGAAATTGTAACAACATTATATAAATATTTAGATAAGGCTGTACCACTTTATTTATGCAATTAATAACTTTAAAATACAGAAGTTTTTCGAAAAATCCAGGGGTCTAGTCGTCGCTTTTGCTAACGAGCTGATTCGATCACGTTTTTCACTTTGAGATTATGGCATTCGCTATCGACAATTTAATCATATGGTTCGATATCGTATTCCATAATCTCAAACTAAACAAAAAGTAATCGAATCATCTCGTTATCAAAAGCATTATAATAGAAAATTAAGTTTTTAAATGAGCGAATGCAAGCTTTCGAATTTAATCTAGTAATCGAGTATCAGAGAGAGACTATTCGAATAGATGAATATCAAAAAATCAAAAAATTCGTGTAAAGAAAATAAATTTAAATCCAATTGCAGAAAATATTCGAATAACCAATATGAATTAAAAAAGAATTAATTTTAGTAATTATTCGAATAAAAGGTTATCAAATAGTCGAAATTTATTCTACAAATTTAATCGCTCATCAATGGAGATTTTTAAATTACTCGAATAAACTAATACCAAACAGTTTAAGAAATTATTCGAATAATAGTCGTATCCCAGTTTTTTTACTATTCCCATAATCAAATATCAAATGATTGTAATAGAATTTTTTTAAATTGCTTTTTTTCTCAACTTTACCCGACTAAGAAATAATTGCTGATTAAAATGCACTATAGTCCAACCAAAGATTTAAAACTGGTTTTTATTAGTTTGGTACCAAACAAAAACTAGAAATGCGGTTGTAAAAATTATTTAAATAGCTATGCTAAGCTAAGCTAAATATAAAAATGTAAAAACGGAAAAACAGAAAATGAATAGTTATACCAAGTCGAGTTTACAATAGGTGATCTCGTTTCAGGAAATATTAATCAGCTGTTAATTTTTCTTGTATTAAATCAAGCAAAACGTTGGGAAATTTTTCGACAGCAGGAAATTTTTTACTAACAATTATACATGCATTTTCTAAAGTGTTAGAAATCGAATTTATCGATGGTAAATCAATAATTGTATTTGCAATTAAATCGTTTCTCATGTTCCATTTTATTAAAATTCATGCTAAATAGCCGATGTTAATAATGAATCTCTGCCCAAATACATAGATATGTACGCATGCGTGTGCGTGAAGTGCATGGTGGTACAGAAAAATGTCGACATTTCCCCCAACCAAAAGTCTAGTTTAACTTTTCTTGTGCTCATTACACAATCACATTAATTAATAAAAGAAAAAGAACGCACGGTGTCATGACACACCGGGCAGGAAAGTAGTTCCTTACATTTTACTTACCCCAAGTGGGCCTATTTTTGATAAATACATATTTGTATAGCCTTTGTGTCCTGCCAGACGCATATCGATCTATGTTTTGAATTTCATCAAAATCAGTTATTTAGTTTCAAAGAGGCAGAAATTGCCCCCTACCCCTCTTCGTGCTCCTATTTTCTTCCTTTAGACTCAGATCTATCAATGTTTTGAATTTCATCAAAATCGGTTAGAAATTTCCTCGTACCTCCCCTCGCGATTCCAGTTTTTAAAAACATATAACCTTCAAGGTGGGCCAAAAGAAATCACCCTATTGGAAGATGCTCTTATTTTTGCGAATGGCGGCCAATGTCAAATCTGTTTTGACATTTGTGAACTAGACAGATGTAGAATACAAGTGAACCAGCCAGGGAGCGATACACTCCCCAAGAACGCGGAATAATCGTGTCTATTTTTTCCAGACTTTTTGTGGGGTTTTTTGAAGTGCCGTGTTTACGTGAACAAACCCGAGACCCTGGATGCCCTCAAGGACAACATTCGACACGAGTGCGAGAATCTGTCGCCCGAAGTGCTCGCCGAAGTGATGAGAAATGCGATAAAACGAGCCCGTATAGCAATCAATTGCGACGGCGCCCATTTGGCCGATATCATCTTCTCGACTTGACCAATAAAATTCTAAAGGTTCAGATAAACATAATCAAAAAACAGAATAATGACTTCTTGTGTCCTTCAACACTTAGCTTTATACATGTTCTAAATTTCATTAAAATCGGTTCCCTGGTTTAGCCGTTAAAGAGCAACAAACAATAGATTTACTTTCGCATTTATAATGTTAGCAGAGACACCTTCAGTTATCACTGCCACGAACCACTCAAAGACACAAACTACACTGAAAATTCCCAAAAACTAGGATAAGAATCCCCAAAATCTCAGGATTTACCCGGCAACACTGAAAATCTAAAACATCCGCTGTTGCAGCACCAGTATTTGCCAGTATTTCTTTAATTTACAAACAATTTTTGGTTTACATGAATGGCGCGTTATAAGGAACTTACGTTCCAAAAATATTTTATTCTATAACGAGAATTGAAAATACTGAACTTCAGCCAGATTAAGATATTATTCCTAATTAAAATGCATTCTAGTTCAATTAAATACAATACATATTTACTCAAAAAACGTCTTTGAACAAATGAGCGATATGTATCACATTATTATTTTCATTATTCATGTAATTTCAGTCTGCGAACGAAATTTTTTGTCTGCGAATGAAATCGCAGAAAGATGCTAGTATGTGAATAATTGAAAACCAACTGGTATCTCTGGGTTAATTCACAAAATCTTTGCAATTGATCTTTTTCTCGAACAATTACTTTAATGAAATATTTCGACTAATCGAACGTACTTTAGTGTAGCGTAAACCCTACTTTATTTACCAATACACGTTGAACTGTATCTAAATTTTTCTATTTACATATGTATCGTGCCATAACCACCAAAAAAGCTTAAGCGACATCATTTTCGAACTTGATTGTTTTTACCAAAATCGATTATTTGCTATCGTACATAATCCATTTTCGTCAAAAAAAAAAAAACAACGAGGTCCAAAAAATATGTCGGTTAAGCTTTTTTGGCGGTTATGGCTCGATATAAACTAACATATTTGCATCTTTGAGTAAACTTTTCTTATTCGTAGTTTATAATAAATTTTATAGTTTCATTTTATTTAAAACAAATTTATTTCGTAACATGTTATTGATTCACTACAATCTCACAAACACAAACAGATACAAAGTCATATTGTATGAGTGAAAAATACGTATGTATGTCCTGTGTAAGAAAAATGAATTCGAAAATTTTGATTGTGATCAAAATGTTTGTAATTTGTAAGTGTTTGTCAAGTGGAAAAACTAAATTAAATTCAAAACAACGAAAAGATATATGGATTTCTTATAAATGTGGCGTGTAATTTCTTTGTGTCATTTTGTAGACGATTTCTTGTAGCAAATTCATGTAACAAAAGTAATTGAAAATCAAACCAAAAATTATATACAAGAAACATGCATATAAATGTATGTATATCGTTAGTTAAAATGCAAAAATATAATTTTACAGGAGAAGCAAAAAACTAAAAAAAAACTAAGCAAACTTGTAGTTAATTAAGTCCCCTTGTTTTTTCTTAATAGAAGCATCATTTTTGATCGCAGAAGTGTAAAATTTTGTCAAGACATGTAGTTTAATAGCATTCATAGTAATCAATCAAAAACTCAATCTTGAATTTCTTATTAGTTGCGCCTTTTGTGCATTTTAGCTAACGATATGTATGCTAGGGGAAAACTTGTTAAAGTAGCATATGTTGTAAACTTCATGGCAAACAATTTTCTCTTACATTATTTTGTTGTAAAATTAATATCTTTCAAGTTACAATACATTAAAAACAGATTTTCAGATAAATTATGGTTTTCCCCGAATTTGAGTAGGCTTCAGGCACGCCTTAATCTTCACCAATTGGCTTGAAATTTTCACCAGTTTGGGGAGTGAGACTGGATAAAATCCCAAAATTTTTACTAAGGGAAACTAGGGTTCCCCTTAGTACAATGTACAATGTACATTAGGATGTACATACTAGGGATGCCAATCGAGACTGGTTTTTACGATCCAGGGATTCGGGATTTCAAAAAATCAAATCCCGGGATTTCGGGATCCCTAAATTTTTTGAGACTCAGGAATTATTCGGAACTCTGGGTATAGGTATTTACTTTATTTCATATCACATAGTCAAAAACTGTTTGAAAATTCACAAATAATATTTTTGAAAATCACAAAGGAAAAATAAGCGTAGCAGGCTTAAAAACTTTAACAAAATCAAGATTCATATCGAATATAAATTATTTGCTGGGTTTTGTAAAAAGTTTCTAAGTCTGTTACGCTTATTTTTCTTTTGTGATTTTCAAAAATATTATTAATTGTGAATTCTCAAATAGTTTTTGAAAGTCTGTGCATAAGATAAGAAGTTTGTTACTGTTCAAAATATATAGTTGAAGTCTACTAATGATTTGGCAAAGCATCAATGAAATACATATATAAACAATGCTTAACCACCGGCAAATAAATTTCAATTATAAAAGATCAATATTGAGTGCGACGGTTACTATCTTCACATGGGGGAAGGTCATGATGAATTAATTTTTAAAAAACAAACAAAACTTAGAAAACAATTTCGGGATTGACTGAATTCCGGAATTAAAAAATGTAAATCCCGGGATGCGAGATTCACCGAATCCCGAAAATCGGGATTGGCATCCCTGTTATTTCTACCTGTGCTGTACAGTGTTATTTAAATGGAACATCCTAAATTTCTTATATAGTGTCCACACCTGATGAATTTACATCATGATGAATGTCAAATTGATATAACGATGAAAATTCATCACGTATAGACTCAATTTATTAATGTTCTGACAGCGTTATGATATAATCATCAGAGCTCACGGCCTGATGAATTCATCTTGATATCAAATGTCATTTTATGTGTTAATGTGCATTAAACGTTTATTTATTAAACAATTTTCGCTTAAAAAAGAGGGCACAACAATTATTTGTGACCAAAAAATTAAACAACACGCAAATTAGATATTTTTGGCAAGTATTTTTCAAATATTTGTTTGATTCATCGTGATATACATACAATCATCAACGTCTACCCCTTTGTGTTGATATTAATGAAAAAATGACAGTTGCTCTACCGGCGTCATATTACGAGTTATGATATAAAATCATCAGGTGTGGACACTATGTTATATTTAAGGGATTTTTACCATTTGCAAGGCAATCGCTTCATTTATAAAACTATTATTCCCTTTTTTCACTTTTTATGTAAGACGATATACATACATATGTACATATGTATTAATTAAAAAAAAGATAACTCGTGCATGATAATTCACAAAATAATCTCCCCATGTTCGCAATGATTATTAAAAAATTTCATAGATTTGTCACAAGAGTGATAAATTTGTATGACTTTTGTTTTATAAAACTGAAAATTAATATCGATGCAATTATTTAAAACAAAAAAAAATTCATGCATGATTTGCTGTGTAATTCTCATTTTTGTGCAAGTGTATGATTAAGTTTTCTATGTGACAATTTTAATGCCAAACGATGTCGGTCCAATTATAGAAATGGCAGCATGATCGAGATTGAAAATGTGTGTGGCAAAAGTTGTACTCGTATATACATATGTAGCTATTTTTATAAGCACAATGTGGACCCATAATGTCTATCTGGTAGTTAGTGAGTTTTTTTTTGTCTGTGGCAAAATAAATAATGAATATATTTACATTGAAAAATTAAGTAATTTACAAGAAGATATGCATGTCATCTTCTGTTTAATCTAACAATATTATGATTAATTAAACGGAGAGGCAAAAGGAGATAAATTTTAAATGAAAAAATGTTGACTGGTTGGCTGAAAGTGGTAAAGAAAATAAAATGGTAGCGTGGCTACTAACTCCATTTTATGAAAGGCAGAAAAAAGAGCCACAAAGAGAAGAGTACACCCCATAAACTCACATTTTCTGAAAGAAAAATTTCATAGTATTAAAGGTGAAAGTGCATAACACGCGTTAGTGCGCGTTCGAGCTGTAGACTTGTGTCAAAAAAAGTTGAAATAGTGTGTTTGCATGCGACAAGTTACACACGAAACTCTTAGACGCGTTTGCCGCAGAAAGTTATTTAACTTTTAACTTTTTAACGCGTTGTGTTGTTTTGACAACTAATCAGCCGACAATAAAAAAGAAAATAATTTAAAAAATTAGAATCATGGAGGAAAAACTTCTTGCAGAGTTTGAAAATCATACAGTATTGGATAAAAAAGGAATTGAAAATGTTCCAAGTCCATTTTTCAATGTAAAAACAAGTAAAAAGCTAATAGAAAAGGCGTTTGTAACGCGTGTTGTGTAACTTGCTATTTGTCATGCGCTAAAATTTTCAAACGCACAATATTCGTAGACGAACTGACGCGTGTTATGCACTTCTACCTTAACCGTGACAATAATATGCTGTAATGTGTGTATGTAGTATATTTTGTGAATTTGTTTATTGTACATAAATTTGTTTTATATTTTTAGTCAGCTTTTTATCTTTTTTACTATTTCTATTTGCCTCTTGCACTGGGAATTGGCGTAAACATTTGCATGTGCAATAAAAAATACACATACATACATACATAACAGACAAAACTTTAAAATAAAATCTTAAAACTTGGTTCTTTTACAAATCACACATACAGTACATCCACTTGAACGAAAAACAAGCACATCTCGCTGTTTGCTTCCTCGATGTTGAATCATATTTGTTTGTCTACTCGTTACTTTTTTATTGCTCTCGCTCATTTTGTACAATTTGACATTTTGCTCAGCTGTTTTGCATAGTTTTGTTTGGTTTTGTTTTATCAGTGCTTATGGAATTTGTGAAATTTGCTAGTGTTTTTTGTTGTGTAAATTAAATTGTGTTTTATAAATAATTATAAAAATGGAAGGACCGAAAGAATTATCATTGAAAGAAATACGTAAATACATGTTAGAAAATGGTTGCAAAGTTACTAACCATGCATTAGTGAAGCATTTTAAAAATTTCCTAACACATCCCGAGACACAAAGTGAGTCATGTTGTTTGTGTGGACTATGCAAAATATAAACAAAACTTGTTGCTGCTTACGATTCAATAAAAAAATGTCTAATTGAAATTTTTGTTAATTCATTCATGTATTTCAGATGAAGCTCGTAAAGAATTTAAAACTTATGTGAATATATTGGCCACTATTAAAAATGAAAACAATCAAAAGTATTTAATTTTGCGTAAGAAATATCTAAATGAATGTCCGTCTGACGATGTGGCACAGCGTGGTATCACACAAGCTGGTGGCTCGGATTCAGTGCCCAGTAGTCCCGGAGGTGTTTCTCTTAGTTGTGAAATATCTGCCGGCTCTCCATATCGGCTGCCACCACCATATAAACCACCGCCAGAGGTTTCTTCACCTTTGGCTAAAGTTGCCCAAACACCACTCGCTACTGGTGTTGGCGTCCATGCAGAAAATTTGGACAACTATCGTGAATGTGTTAATGAATTTACTAATGCAATGTCACGCATTGCTCCAAACCGTCTTGAGAGACAAAAATCGGACAACGAACCACCGACTCCCACTACACCAGGGGAAGGAGATAATAACCGTAAGGAATTGAAAACAAAAGCAAAACGTGGTAAAAGTGTCACACGGGCTAACTCTGTTGATGAATTGGCAGATAACAAAGAGAACATACCACGTTTTTCCTTCTCTTCGGGATCGTCGGGCACATCGACTGACGCTAGTGGTGATAAATCTTCTGGCCCAGATGTGGATATTGAAAATCCCATAAGTGTCAAAGAAGCGACACGTAAATTTAATCGCATGGCTTCGGAAGAAGAGGCGAAAATTATTTCACCACCATCGAAGAAGAAAGCAGAGAAGGTAAGTGGAAAAATTTATTTATTTTTATATATTTATAGGTAAGAATAACAAACCGAGCCCATAGGGCCATAATATATAATTGGTGGACTACAAGTGTAACATAAGAATAATTAAACATGTAGGCAACAAATAAACTAAAACCAACAGTCATGAAAAAAATAATAGTTATAAAATTATTAGATGAGACTACTTTCACATTAAAGAATTGTTAACATGGAAATACTGAATGGAGTTAGAAATATTATTAAAATTAAACGTTTTAATATGTACATTAGCGTGGCCGTTAATTTTTTTTTTATTTCTTATATTCTCTCCCCCCAAATCTGTTCAGTTTTATGTAAAAAAATACAAAAAAATTTAATAAAGTTTTTTTAATTTAAAAAAGTTTTTTGTTAAAACTAATATTTTTGAAAATAATGAAGAAAATAACCAACAAAATACCAAAAATTTCATATAAAAAAATTATATTTATATGGAAATTATTTATAGAGAGAGAATATAAGAAATCAAAAAAAAAATAAATTCGTTATTCAACTAACGGCCACGCTAATGTGCATATGTATGTACTCTAGTGTTTTTCATACGGGATTTCCCGGGATAAATTTCCCGGGATCCCGCACAATTTCCGGGAAAGAAATCCCGGGATATATTTGCGGGAATTCCCGGGATTTTTTTGTTTTGATTTTATTATGGCAACTTTAGTTCATACGAGTATGTACGCATTCCTTGATGAGTGTCGTTATTCACTTATGAAGGTGATGGTGCAATAATAAGGTGATGGTACTAGCACAATAGCTAAAATTTTACAACAACAACTTATATTGTGTTGATTTTGTATTTAGTAAAGAAACCGCTGTTTCGATTCAAAGTAAATCATTTTGAAAAAACTGAAAGTGTCCAGATTATATAATGCTCTTCTGACTATAAGGCCAACATCCGTAGAAAGTGAACGTATTTTTTCATTAACAGTAGTTTTTTTTTTAAATAAAATTAGAAATATGCTGTCGAACGATTCTATTAATGCTTATTCTGTACTGAAGTCCTATTTTCAAAGCAAGATTTTGTAATATTTTTTTAATGATGTAATTTGTTTTTTTTTTTTTTTGCGTTATATTAATGCACTTGACTTTCCATTTACATATAATATTGGTATTTATGCATTACTATTATATAAAGAACTGAAATTATATTAGTTTTTCGACTAATGTGTTTATAAAACGTTATTGTTATTTGTTTTTTGTCGAATTAAATTAAATTAAAAATATTTTGCATAGTTTTGCACTGGTCGGGAATTCCCGGGAAACTGAAAAGTCATTCCCGCTTTCCCGGGAAATGAAAAAGTCCGGGAAAAGAAAAACTCTAATGTACTCGTGTGTATATGATGTAGAAAATCTGCCAAGTACGAAGTTTGATATTTTAATCAAACCAATTGCGATAAATTTTCAAGTATTTTTCGATACTATAGGGGGTTTCATTAAACGCTTCCTGTCTTTAAATTTAAGAGATATCAAAATATAAAAACTATAAAAACTTACCAGAAAAACTTATAATAAAATATGTCAGCATTCGCTGAAACTCGTCTAAAACTCTTTTAAAATTGATAGTCAGAATTATTCAAGATCAGGTCAAGTGCACTGCCGAACATAACTGCCTTTGAATTCTTAATTTCATAAAAAAATTATCATATAGGGTCCGCCAGATAACTTTTTTTTTTGAAAACAGCGCGCAAAACATCGAGTGTAGCTTCGGCTGTGTGGCACGTAGCGCCGTCCTGTTGAACCAAATGTTGCCAATTCAACAATTTTTGTGAACAAAAATTCGTTCAACATGGCCCGATAACGATCGCCATTGACTGTAACGGCCACTCCTTGCTCATTGGCCCAATTATGCCTCTGGACCAAAATCCGTACAAAACAGTGACTCGTTTTGGGTGCGTCGGCTTTTCAATGTATGCGTGCGGGTTTTCTGTGCCCCAAATGCGACAATTTTGCTTGTTTACATACCCGCCAAGATCAAAATGAGCTTCATCTGAAAAGATGATTTTTTTTGGCAAAATCGGCATCTTTTGTAAGTTGATCGCAGGCAATATTTCCCAGCGTTGTTCAAGCGTATACCCAACCATATTCGTTCAGCGGAAGGATAAAACTAATTATCTGACAAATCAGACATGAGCTAAGTGTTACCATTCACGAAATAAGCACTAGTTGAAAAAAAACGTTAGATGGCGGACCCTATATTAGGAATTTTAGTGGACTATAAGTTTACTGTTGTGTACTAGAGCCCTGCGTAAACATTCTCGATATGTAAATACGTCTTGCTTTTTAAATGTATTGTCGTGGCATGTATTATACTAAAGCAACAATAAATGCTGTCGTTTAATAAGCGAAGCACGTTGTATGTAGTGATGTTCGTATATATTAATGTTTACAAGTGATGCCACCAACACTTCTTGTACGTAACAAACACTCCAAATACCACAAGAAGTAGTGTCTTCACCTGGTTACAAATACTGGTAACAACTTCATAATATGATGGCGCTGCCACTGCGGATTTTTTTTTTAGATTTTCAGTGCTTTCGTAATTTTCCGGGGAAGTGTCGGGGAGCTGCTGGGATTTTGGGGATTTTTAGCTTCGTTTTTGGGAACCTTCCATATGGTTTGTGTCTTTGCTAAAATGTTCGTGACTTGGTTAAGTGATTCGTGGCAGTGAAAGCTGAAGGTGTCTGCTAAAATAAAAGAGCTTGCACGCGCCCATGCGTAGGAAAAAGCAAACACCACAAATTCTTTCGTCACGAAGTATTTGCTTCTTTACTTCCATACGTACAATAACTCAAACAAATGTCTTGCAAACAGTGTTGTTCAGTGTTTCTTTTTGAAGGTTTCGTTACAGTAAAGCATTTGAAAAATCCCTCATGCCTTGAAAGTTCTTTTAAATGGTCTTATGTAGGGCTCTATTGTGTACTTAAGTCATTTTAAAATAATTCTCGTCTCAAATGTTTGGTACGTTGCTTGCAATAGCTTCGATGTTATGATCAAAAATATAATACATACTGAAAGAAATTGAAGTGTTTCTAGTAAAAATATCTTTTGCGGGTTGCATTTTAATTTAGGGTTTAGGGGAAAAAGCAATCTTAATTTCCAATATTTAATTTTAATTATGAATATTTATTAATGTTATTATGTACTAAGTAAAAAGGTTTTATGCTATAAAAACTAATTTCCTTTGTTATTTTGCACCAGCATTTTTTATATATACATATATTTTTTTTTACTTAAAAGTTATATGCATTAAGATGTCGCTAAAAGCATTATTTACGAAAATAGCAGACAAATTCTGCTGGTCTAAAGTCTTAAGACGATTTTATTTTTGGTCATACAAATATCTCTATCTCCCTGAAACTGATATTAGTCATCTAGTCCGTCGTTTTAGTTGAGGGTTTTTGTTGTTGTCGTTTTTAGCTGATTTAACTGTGAGTACTTGTTAACTGTCACTTGATGTCACGTAACAATTTAAAATTGTTTGGCTTTTATTATTACCACACATTTTCATCTTTCAACTGTTTGCCCTCTTCTTGAAAATGTCTTCTTTTCCTCTACAAGTTGTGTATCTTTAGTTTGGCTCATTTTGTCAAGACTACAACAGAAGGAAAGCAAAACCAGCAGTTTTTCTTCTTTTTTTTTGGTGGAAATTATTGTCACCATTTATTATTGCTAAGCTCTTTGTTTTTGTAGTTTTAACGTGAACGTATTAAATAAATCCATTTATTTTATTAGCAGACAATAAAAATAATGTTCTTACATAAACATTAACATAAACACACATTTTTACAGATACTGGCTTTTGCATGTTTGGCAATTTATGTGCGAGTATGTATGCATTTGTACAGCAGACTAATTTACAAGTGCTTTCAATGTCTTACTATGAACATGAATATAAAAATATTTTATTGGAATAGTTTTCCTTTGCTTTATACACTCTTCACGACAAAAGCTTGAAGCGAAGCTCTTGATGCAGAAAATAAAAATATGGCAACAGTGAACAGGGGGAACTTAATATTCCATCTTTTATAATAGATACAGACTAAACGTAAAAAATATAGCAACACTGAACAGGGTGGAACTTGCTTTTCCATCTTTTATAACATAGTGACCACACCTGATGATTTTATATCATAACTCGTAATATGATGCCGGCAGAGCAACTGTCATTTTTTCATTAATATCATTAATATATGGGGTACACGTTGATGATTTTATATCATGATGAATCAAACAAATATTTGAAAAATACTTGCTAAAAATATCTAATTTGCGTGTTGTTTAATTTTTTGGTCACAAATAAGTGCTGTGCCCTCTTTTTTAAGCGAAAATTGCTTAATAAATAAACGTTTAATGCACAGTAACACATAAAATGATTATATCATAACGCTGCCATAACATTAATAAATTGAGTCTATACGTGATGAATTTTCACCATGATATCAATTTGACATTCATCATGATGTAAATTCAGCAGGTGTGGACACTATGTAATATATATAGACTAAACATGCGTCCCCGTCCATACAGTGAAACATTTGCTGCGAAACATTTTTGATTTCTCCTTTGAAACTGCATTCGTGTCTACACTGTGAAGTTTTTGTTTTGCAGCTTAATACATTTTCTTATAGTCCCCGTCCATGCAATGAAACCTTTGCTGCAAAACTTTTGAGTTTGTTGATCAAGGGGGAAAGAAGAGTAGAAAAGGGTACTTTGTTTCATGTGCATGCAGTTCTTGTTGAGTACGTCATTCTCGTCTCATTCTCATGAGAAATATATGAGAAAATGTATTAAGCTGCAAGACAAAAACTTCACAGTGTGGACACGAATGCAGTTTAAAAAGGGAAATAAAAAATGTTTCGCAGCAAATGTATGGGCTCAGTTAGCCGACTGTAATGGAAAGTAACTGCAACAGTAGGAAACAGCTGATTGATATGAAAATGGTTATAGAGATGTAATGTAAAGTAACCCACTTTTCACATAAAAATATAGATCAGCTGTTTGGTGCGAAACATTTTTTATTTCTCTTTTGAAACTGCATTCGTGTACACACTGTGACGTTTTTGTTTTGCAGCTTAATACAGTTTCTCATATATTTCTCATGAGAATGAGACGAGAATGACGTACTCAACAAGAACTGCATGTATGTACATGAAACAAAGTACCCTCTTCTATTCTTCTTTCCCCCTTCATCTACAAACTCAAAAGTTTTGTAGCAAATGTATCACTGTATGGACGGGGACTGAACAAAGTTTGATTTTGTTGCATAGTGTTTGAGATAAACAACGAAAGGCAAGCGAAGAAAATGTCGCATGAGAAACGATAAAGCGAGCGATTAAGCAGCAAGGAAATGGTCTGTTGCATTTGGCGACAATCATGAACAGAATGCAGAAAACGTTGAATAGGGAAATTTCATCTCATCCTACTCATTCTCTGGACATAGCGCTTGGATAAGGCTTGCAGCAAAGTTAATATGTATGTACATGCTCGTATGTATGTATGTAGTTAAGTGAGGACTCTGATTTCATCTTTGAGATATCTTTTCGTCATTGAGTGTGTAAAATATGGAAATAGTTAGATCTCGTATATGTATTTGAAGAGGGCCCAAAGCAAAACAACGAACGCTAGTGGACAGAGATTTTATTTGTTACCGCAGAAGAAGTACTGGAAGCATAAGTAATAAATTCGTAGACCATAAAATATTTTTATTGCTTATACTGATGATAATGGCGATGATGATGGCAGTAAGTTTGATGTCCAGCATGTACGAGTATGGTGGTTTTTCGTCGGTTTTTCCCCTCTTCCGGTTGGCCTAATTCAATGAGAAGTTATGTATGTCTACGAACAACACTGTTGCATTCACATTAATGCTAAGTAGTGTTTTGGTTTGTGTATTTTCTTTTCTTTATTATTATCTGTGGCTACTTTTGTTGTTGCTTTTTATTGTTGTCAATGTTGTTTATTGTAATGTAATGTTTCTAAATGCTATTGCTGTTGCTAGTTGTTTATTTAAAACAACAATTTGAAGTATACAAAGAAATAAACATCTAATCACTTGTTGTACAGTCACTTGCCTCTTGCCAATAACATCCAAACAGAGTAATAGTTTCCACGGATGGCGCAGCTCGGGTTGGTTACAGAAGAAAAATTTTATTTGCTTGGTTGATTCACGTACTCCATTTAAATGAGTAAAAAGTAGAATTTGTTGTTAGAATTGTGTCTTTTATTTTTATACATACTCGTACATATTTTATTTCGGTGGCGGTATGGCCCCACCAAAACAAACTGCCAACATGAGTTACTGCAGCAGCCTTGAGTGTCAGCCAGCCAAAAAAGAGAAGAAAAAAATGTGTACAACAACAAAAAACTACTGCTGGCTGCTACAACAAACAACATTGATGTAATGTTAATGTTAAGTACATTATTTTCGCACTTTTAACATTTTGTGCCATTTTTTTTTCTAGATATTTTTATTGGCCTGACTTTGTTGTTGTTTGTTTGTTCCTATTTGTTGTAAATTGTTAATTTGTGTTTTTTAGCTGTTTTACATGATGTACGTGTAGTTTGTCTACCATTATTATTATTATTTTTGTTGCACATTGCTGTAATTTTTGTATTATGTGTCGTATTCGTATTATATGTTAGTTTCAATGTTTAGAGGTTGTAGTTAAACATGTTTTAGTTGGTTGGTTGAATGTTGTTGTTGAAATTTTGTTAATAAGTTTGTAAATAGGTATACACATTTATTTCTTTTTCTGCACGTTAATTTATTTGTTACACAATTGGTGCAATTACATGATGTCAAGCAAGTTGATAAGTAGTTTAAAGTTTTTTTTTTAGTTTATAAAATATTTTATTTAAATGATAACGGGTATGGAGAAAACTGTACAACTTTTCATTTAAAGATGATATGTAGTTGTTAAAGCATATTGTCATATAATAAATCAAGGCTGACCATTATTACAACTTAAAGTTAGTTAAAAGCAGGATTTCATCGGAGGTATGAAAAGTTTTTTGTTAGTACAATTTTACTTTAACTTAAAGTGAGCGATAAGTTTATCATACCTTGTAAGTTAAATTCCATAAAATCCTAATTTTAAATACAAGTTGCAATAATGGCTCTTAAAGTATGTGTTTCATAGAGAATCCAAAATTATTATAAGATTTGATGTATTCAGTTTTCAATAGTCTTTAAATAAATCCAATATTTTTGAGCATGAATGCAAAAAATTTTGTGGGTGGATAGATTTTCGTTAATTACATCATAGCAATCGAAAAGAAGATTTTAATTTTTTTTTTTTTTTTAAGTTACGCCTTTTTTGATTTTTTATAACGATATGTAGAAATACGGGTAGAAGAATTCTGCTCTGTAACACCATAGAATTACAGATTTGTTATCACAAAGAGTCTCGAAATCCAGAAATCCCGATATGCTTGGATTTCGATGAAAAGTCATATTTTTATGCAGTTGTTTTTAAGATTGCTGTACAAACAGAAATGCCTTATAAACGGTTTTATTTTCAAAAATTAAAAGCTTTGTGGTAATTTTTTTTTTTTTTTTTTTTGCTTTTCTTATTTTAAGTAATTTTCATTTTTCAACTTTTTTTTTTGCTTTTTAGGCACGTTTTTCGTTATGTTCACAAATTTTTGACAAGGCTCCATTACGAAGAGAGCTTTTTAAGCTTTAACTTCCAGATTTTTTTACTGTTACCACCCGAACCAATTTTAACTCGCGACTATATTTTTTCAAAATACATATTGAAGAATCTCAAAAAATTTTTTCAAAAACATATAAAAGGACACAAGCCTGCACACTTATGTTATTGAGGAGCTCCAAACGAAAACGTTGTACGTAAAAAAAGAGTATCGCTGATCAGAAATTTGAAAAATATTCTTAAAAATATTCTTAAGTTGCGCAAGTGGCGAATAATGTGACTTAGTTTCACACAAAATAATTTTTGAATATAAATTAGATACATTTTCATACGTTTTTGAAAATTAATTCACAGAAGTACTAAAAAATCTATCTAATCTTATTATGAATAACGACACCCATCGAGAAATATGTGAATACAAACTAAATTTTTCTATAATAAAATATAAAAAATAAGGGATTTCTTTTCCGCAAATTTCCTATGAAAAACACTTCCTTTGCTCTTAAGCTTAGTTTAGAAGATATGTAGAATCAGTATATATTTGCGGACACCCATATGATTAAAACTAGCAGAAAATTCTTATGGCAGCATGTTCCGTATGTTAGACGTTTACATGATATCTTGATAGTAGCAAATTTTTTGATGTCAACATACGAGTATGTCAGCAAATGAAATGTCAACATATGATTTAGCATACGATTTTTGTGTACACGATATGTTGAATTTTATGTGGTGCTATACATATATGCTGAGTCGTATAAACATTTGTTTGTGAAATTAGTGAGTTTGACAATACCTTTTAATTATTCAAGTTATGTACTTACAAGTATAATTTTTGCAATAAAAATTTATTTAAATCAATAAAAAACATAAATAATGCCGTCAGAAGAATTATCACTAGCTATTGCTTGTACAGTGCTGATTTTTGGCGATGATGAAATAGTAGAAGTAAAAGCAAAAAGACGCAGAGTTTGGAAATAAAAATGGGTACAACGGCGAGAGGAAGATGGCTTTTGTGCAAAATTATACAAGGAATTAGAAGAGGAAGAACAATCCTTATACAAAAATGTCTTAATTGATTCAGTTTCAGCTATATTTGGTTTTGTGTGCGTGTGTGTGTATGTTTGTAGGTACATATGCAATAAGTAGTGTATTTACATAAAAAAATTATCGTCGCCTGATCTTAGCCGTGCTGTGGTGCGCATATGCATACTAATTTGGCATACACTGAAAAGCTTGCATACGCTTTCCAACAAATAACATATCTGTCAGCATACGCAGGAAATTTATCAAGCACTAATACGTGATATGCTAAAATCGCCAACATACGTTTGTTGAAATTTTTAACAAAGTGTTAGCAAATTTTTTTAAACTTTCGTTTGCTGCAAAAATTTTGCGTTTACACGATATGCGGGCACTTGTAGCAAATCTTTCAGCATAAATATGCTGATTCAACATATTGTCGAAACTAAGCTTTAGAACACTAGAAAACTGGTAAAATATTTATACACATCAACTTCTGTATCACAATAAATTTCATGTATGAGAAATTTCAGAAAGGTTCACATTCATTTAGAAACGTCGACCTTAAAAAGTGTCACACAACTTGGTGACATAAAAATTGATCTGTCTAAATTCATAGAATATATTAAATATATTAATAAAAATAATTTTTGAGTCCTGATGAATGAAATGTTTTTATTCAGCCTCAAAATTATGCAAAATATTTATTAAGAGGGTCGCGCTGCTTGCATTTTGTGGAACTACTTGTTCCCGTAAGAGCGATTGATGAATATTTAAAGACTATCGTGAATAACAAGTGCAATTTTTGTTCTCGTGAAATTTTAAAAATGTTCATTCCACTCGAAGGGAAAAATGCTATCGTAAATCTCCTGTGAATTTTTTTTCGCTGTCAATCTCAGTCAATGTAAAAAAGTGAAGAAGATTTGTAAAGCTTAAAAATTAATTGAAAATCAAACAAATTTAAGTTTAATAATAAGAAATACACAAATTTTAGGTTCCAAATGAAATTTTATTACTTTGAATTAGTGTTTTCAAATATATATTTTTTTTTAATAAATTTAAATTTACTGTGTGTGAACCAAAGAGATTCATACTCCATAAAAAATGTGTTGCAGGGAATTATTGTTAACAATCGTGAACTTTATTTATTAATCTTGTACTAAAAATAAATTAACTTTTAATATTTAACTCGAAGAAGAATATCAAAATTATGCGATGTAATAATTCAGTTTGCCTGCAAAAATTAAATGAACAAAACCGAGGGGAAAGTGAAAAAATTCCCGTGAAAAGAGAAAATATTTCTAGAGGGAAAAATTATTCACGATTGCAATTGGGTGAAAAGGGGAAATATTTCGAGGGAAAAATGGTGCATATGAATTTCTGTTCCAAAGTGCTTATAAAATCTTCTCTTCGATTAATGCAGGGTGGGCCAATTTGAGGTTAGGAAGTAAATTGGCTGTCAAATGATGTAATGTTAAGAATTGAACTATCATGCTTTGACATTTATATTTATTTAGTAAAAAGTTGGGAAATTTTAACCATGAAACGGTACACTCTTGAACAATGAATTTTAATGGTAAAAAATTGGCTGTTTGAAAAACTGAACGAAAATAAGGAATTGTTCAATAAAATCATATTTTTAGTGATGGAGGCCCATTTTCAATTAGGCAACCAAAATTGTCGCATATGAGGCTCGCAAAATCCACAAACATACCTCGAAAAACCATTGCATCCAAAGAAAATGAGCAAGAAAACGGCGTCACCGTCATAACCGATCCGTAATTTCTCGATCTCGTAATTTCTCGGTCTCGTAATTTCTCGATTTGGCAATGTGAATTGGCCGCCTCGTTCTTGTGATTTAAAGCCGCTGGATTATTTTATTTGGGTCCGTTTGAAAGACCTGCTCTACGTGAACAAACTACAAACAACTGATGCTCTGAAAGAAAAAATTCGGCGATGCATTGACGGGATAAGCGAAGCTTATGCAAAATGTAATTCAAAATTTTGTGAAAATAGCGGACGTGGAAATTTGTCTGGCATCATATTCCATTATTAATTCCCATATTTTTACTTTACTTTACATTGGTATCAATAAAACTGAATTTGTCAAAAAAAAGCTGTGTTTTAAGCCAATTTACTTCCTAACCTTAAATTTTCCCACCCTTTACTCTTACAAAAGTGGTAAATCCAACCTCTGATAGATTTTTCTATTTCATTAGGAATACCAAAGCACAAGTAGCACTCAGAGATTGTATTGTAATTTCATATATTCCATTAGCGGTGGAATCTGTCAACCGCTTCATACACAAAAATCTCTCACGACATTTACCATCAAAACTTCGAACTTCAACTGCCAGTTCAGTACATTCAGTGCTTTCTTATTTTTGTAATAATTGTTTTCTAATAGAGTTAAGCTTGGGACAGACCTTCGTTGAGATTTTTAAATTGTACCAAGCATTTTATGGTAGTACTAGGGTAACAACAATATTGAAAAATGTACCAAAAACAAGGACAAATATAACATGTATTCCATCCCTGGTAGGAAGCATTATTTTTTGACCAAATTTTGAACTTGTGTAGGGAATGTTGTATTAAATGACTATGAAAACTTGGACCACATAAATACTTTTATTTTTCCTTAACCTCTATTCAGTAAAATGAAACAAAATAATAAATGGCAAAGAAAGCCAATTAATTTAAGATTATGTCGTATTTTACTTGGGAAAAAAAGTAACCAGCAGCATTAAAATACATACTTCACAAATAAATTTCAAGTATTTTCACTAATTAATCAACATGTTTTGAAGAAAAAAAATTCTGCTCTTGGCTGTTTTCTTTTCTTGTCTTGTGTCTACTCCTGTTGTCATCATTGTCTTGTTGGGGGAAAATGGTATAAAAAAAAACTCTGGTGATGTTTATGATTTAGCTTAACAAATGGCAACTGGAAATGGCAAAAGAAACTATTTTACATTTAAAAGAAATCAACAGTAAATGAAACAACAGGCGTTGTGTTACAATTATAAAAAAACGAGGAATATAGTACGTTCTCCCACACATTTATGTTTCATTACTTTTTGTTATAAAAAGTTTTTCTCGTATTAGAAAAGTAAAATAATGATTGTGTGTCAATATACTTTAATCTAAAAAAGCAAAAAATACTTTCTGCTGTTGTTGTGACAGCAATTACTTTCTTAAGTTTTCTCTTCCCTCCAAGCCAGCAGAAAGAGCAGTTAAATTGTTATGGTACTTGGTTGATGACTGTTAAAATAATTTGATTTGCATACACTGCAGTTAGGGCAGCCCGATCTCTAGTTTTCAGTGTTTGGAATTGACCTAAAAACGTTCAAATATGGGTATGAAAAAAAAACAAGTTGTATGCTTAAGTATGTGGAATATAGCGAAAAGTTTTCCGTCAAACATGATGGTTTGTTTTTGTTTTGTGTTGTTGTTTATAGGAATGTTACATAATTATGCTATTATGCAGGTTAACTTGCTTAGTTTCTATAAGTGAATATCTTTGAGAAAATCATTGTTTACGACATAAACTATTGACCTTCTAAACTACATAATTATTTAACTTTAACCCCAAGAAACTTTAGGTACGTTCACACTTGGCACACATTTGCCCAAGAACCGTAACCACTAAATACTATTGAAAAACTTTTTGATTCAGACATCTGTTTATTAACTGAGGGAGTTTCATACATAACTAATAGACAATGTTATATAATCCAACAAAATTGGAAAATATTTAACAAATGCGTGTCTAAGTCAAAAGATTTTTCATTAGTATTTAGTAGATGTGAGCGCAAGACAATATTCACACTTGTTCCAGTTATCAATACCAAAAACTTGGGGCCTGTCTACCGGTTGCCAAAAACAGCTGGCTACTATTAACAGGCTCATGCTATTTTCTAGTCCTTAGAAGACAGAAATAGACTGTCGTTATTGTATTGACGTGACGTCGATTTAATTTTTTTTTTCCAAGACCGAATATTATTTTTAGTAGTAAAGAACAAAAGCAAAGAACAATGAAACAAAAACACACAAAATCTTTGTACAACAGTTGAATAGACAGTTGTGTCAAGTGTGCAATATTTTTATTGTACACTTCATAGTGCACCATACTTCATTTAACAAACTCAAAATTTCATAAAATATTCAAGGAAATTTCCGAACGTATGAAAAGTCGGTATCGAAAAACATCATGCGATTGCGAAATAATCTGACAATTTATGAAAAAAAAAATCATTCAGATAGATTTGTCTGTTGGAAAAGTGGAAATATGTTAGTTTTTTTTTTTAAAGAGAAGTAACACTCAGGCAATGAATGCCTACTACTATTACTAGGTGTTACCTTCTTTAGGAAAGGGATAGTGATAGAGAAGATAGATGGTGAAGGAAGAAATAGAGGAAAGCTTCATTCTTTTTACAAATCTGCTTTTTGCACGTTTTTTTTTAATAATGCAGTGTTGCAGCGCCTGTGGTGTTAAATGAGGCGTATTTAATTTTTGAAGCTGTGATTAGTAGCCATTTTATTGGTTATTTTACTTCGCTGATAATTCTGCTACACAACGAAGGAGGGCGCTCTGATGTTACATTGGGATTAGTATCTGCTGAAGTCGGTATAATTCAGTGACCAGTGACTATGCCTTCATCACATGAACTTTCCTACAACAACTGATGCAAAGGGACACTAATGTACATCAGAAAAATGCGTGGTGTTGTTATTTGATAACTGTCTGATACCGGGTTCGAACCCAGGAACGTGCTAACTACTTCAGCCAACGCCGGAATTGATTAAACGAAATTAAAATCCTTGTGCACGAAGAATTTGTTTCGGACATTTTCACATGTGAAATTCATGATAAGGCTGATTAAGTGATAATAAAAATTCTTAGAAATATATTCAAGATGAAAGGTAACACTGGTTCACAAATTTGGAAAAAATTTAATGCAGAATCGAAGCATGTTTTTGAACTAATCTGGGTGCGCTGAATTCGAATGTGGTATAAAAATTGGGCTATTACGTCTTGTTCACTTTTTATGGCATGCTGGCAGTAGTGTAAAACAGTCGAAACTGACACTCCAATTTCACAATTGTTAATTTGACGTTTAAGAATGTCAGGGAGATCGTGCGTTATTGATTCAAGCTATTTTTGCTTTGTGTGTGGTGAATATTTGGTTGGAAAAAAGGATATGCAATATCAGAATCATTAAAATATTCATATTTACATTATTTTGGGTTTGCTGTCAGAAACTTGAACAAACCGTGAACACCGACAATATTTTGCAATTGTTGCAGAACTGTTTTATACAAGTAGTCGATTTTTCAATTCCAGTACTTTGGAGAGAGTCAAGTAACCACCAAGCCGGCTGTTATTTCTGTTTAACAAAAGTTGATAGATTCAATATTAAAAATCGAAAAAATATTACTTACGCGAATGTACCATCGATTTCCAAACCAGTTTAACGCCCACCAAATGATCTATTACCAGTCATTTCCAGAGCGACGAAGAAGGGGAGCGTGCTCACCAAGATTTAATGAAAATTTAAAGAAATTATCAAGGGTTTTGGGATAGAAGCATGCTGGGCGACTATTGCTGGACTCTAATACGTAAAACCGAACCAACAAAATGCAAACGACGTTTAAATAACGCCATTCACTTTTGAAAATTCATTGATTTTTAAGTAAACTAATGATTTTTTATGTAAAAAACGAATAAAAACATTTTTTTTGTATGTCGAAAACCTGACGTGATAGAGAAAAACCAATTACAGTTTCGAATCCAGCCCACCAAATTACCCTAGGAAAGATATTTCCTTGCTCCAGTCCAAAACCTTATTGGCTAGTGTAATTATTTTGATTCTTTTTATCTTAATGTGTTAAATTAATAAATTATAAAACTTAAAACAGCATCACATGGGAACTAACACTCTCAAAGAATCTGCGTTGTTTGTTTTTTTTCACACATACTCATATTGTCACACTATAATAAACAATATTTCATTTCATTTAACACTATTGTTAAGCCGTAGACACTAGTGAAATTTGCTTCAACACTACAATAAAAATATCTACCTTTGCTTGGCAGAAAAACAAATGCTGCTATTGCATGCTTTTGATGGAAAGGAATAACAGTTTTAGTGTTCTCATAAAATCAAGAGCAATACAACAAAAAAGAAAAACTCAATAATGTACACCATGAGGATTAAGCAAGCAAATGTTTTGTGCTCACCTCTAGTATTTTTGGGTGCTTGCGCTTTTTTGGGCAAATGTTTGCCGAATGTTAGCGTACCTTTACCACGGTTGCAATATGAAAATATCGTACAACAAAGTCGCATATTTATACAAAAATTTATCGTATTTACTATCGCGCTTTAATATTTTTTTCCATCTCTGTGATACAAAAGCAAATAGAAATACAATCAAATGTTGTATTCTGTTGTTATTAAAGTAGAACATGTTTCAAAAAATTTGTCAAGCGTTACGTGGAAATCTTTTCAGAGATCAGTATTAAATAAAAATACTCGTACAAACAGGAAAACACGGAACTATGCACGTATTTGGTTTGCAGCGTTATAAATGAAAATGCATCCAGAGTGTAAATTGTTGTTTATTATTTGTTTGCCTGTGTGTGTGTGCTGTTTGTGCTGTTTGCCCATTACCCAATGTTGTGTATTGTCAAACAATTGTCAACCACTCAGAGCTGTCAATCAAATGCGTTACAAGTAAAACAAAAAAACAAAAACAAAAACAACACAACACTAACAGAAATGCAACAACCAAATAAAAGATAGATGGATGATATCTACATGAGACCAAACACACACAAAATGTATTGCACAAATTAAAGACTTAAATCGAAATGTATTTGTGTAGCAAGTCTAAGTATAGTCAGTGTTACAAGAATTAAAAGATGAACTGTGTTAAATAAGTCAGAATTTTCCGTCCTTAAAAAGGTTTGTAATGTGCAGAAGGCAGATATTTAAAAGCTTAATACTCAAAAAATTCCTAAAAGACACTAGAAACGGATCAACCTGAGCTTGCAAGTACATTGAAGGAGTATTTCTCTGTAAGGGCTTTCCACATATTACGTAAGGATCCAGAGGAAGGAAGGAGGAGGGTTAAGGATTTGTTATCGTTAAGGCAATGTATACTGAAAATGTAAAAACCGTTACAGGGGAGGGGAGGGGGGTTTACAATATGTGAATAGCCCCTAAGTACATAAACTGTAGCAACTTTCTCAGATATCGCAAGAACTATCAATGATATCGGTGTATATTCATATCCTGACAAGCCTGTTGCTAAATTTTTAACTTTTACCTGTTAATTTCAGTGTGAACCGAAATTTAATTTCCTAAAAAAAATTTAAGTTCTTTTGTTGTTTGAGCAACGTCTATATGCATTTCGTTGCTGCTCCAGAAATTTTGGATTGAACTCTATTAAACAGTTTCTTAAGCAGAAACGAAGAGCATATAAATAAACAAAAATTCTTAATACGTTAAAGGCTGGCCCCCATATTCATAAAAAAATAAACAGGGCAATCATAATTAAACTCCGTAAGAAATTTCTCCCTTTTCCAAGTAGAATTTTTTTCTTTTCCCTATTAATTGCTATTGTTTCAAATTGTTCCCCGGGAAAAATTTCGCGTGGTATTTTATTCATGATTGCCCTCAAAATGAATTTCAAATCCATTTTAGGAAAATTTTGTGTGAAAAATAAAATAAAATATATTTCATATTCATTTTAAATTTAATGTCAAGTAAATATGCTTCGGTATTCTTATATTTATTTCCCATTCTGGCTTAATTAATTCTTTTCGCCAGAACGGACAGTACACTCCCGATAAGCCAACATTTGATCTCTTCTGTAACATGAAATTAGAATGGTATCTGGAATTGTTTAATTGAAGTTGGACATTCTATTAGTTTTTATTTCTTTTCTAACTTCACACTCGAAAATTGAGTTTTCATCATACTTTGACATTTCGCGATGATATCCGTGTATGTGTGTGTGTGTGTGTATGTTTATGTATGTAAACAGCTGACTTAAGAACTGGTGAATGTATCGGAAGCAAATTTACCGTATTCGAAAGATGTTGAGATGTCGTAAGATAGTGAATCGATTAGTTTCGCTCGATTTGGAAAATTTTCGAAATTTTAATTTTCACAAAACTGTTTTTTTGGTTTTTGTTTTTTTTTAACAAACGTCTATGTTCTATCTTCCTAATCTTTTTCACAAACTTTTTTGTAAGTTCGGGTGTTAAACCACATACATCCATACATATGGATGTTTGAGTTGAAATTTAGAAAATACAAATTAATTAATTGATAAAACCTTATCACAAATCATCTCTGTTCTGTAATACAAAATCAATTTTATCTTAAGCACTCCTTTAAATGTCTGCTGTCTAGATATACATACATATGTACAGCTGCAGTAAAAAAATAGCACTACATTCTTGGATGGTATATATTAATAAATTTTTATTCCATTTAGTTCACGATCTATTACAGCGGCTCATAATTAGAATAAAACAAACACTTATACTGTATACACAAGACTTGCATTTCATTGATTTTTATTAGAAAAACTGGCACTAGTCATGAAAAGTAATACCGAACGAAACGACATTTCAAATAAACTATATACAAACTGAAGTTAATAAATCAATATTTGATTGCATGGCCTTTGTTGGCAATAACGGCAGCGCAGCGCAGCGTTGCGGCATGGAGTTAACCAAGTCTTTTAACCTTTTTTGGGTCTTCTATCCCATGACTCATTAACTACAGCCCAAAGTTGCTCGTTCTTAGTAGGTTTTGCTTCACATACCTTTTTCTTGACATCAGCCCAAAGATTCTCTATTGGGTTTAAGTGTGGCGACAGCGCATGCCACTTCATGAGCCTGCGAGCCTTTCTTCTGATATGTTTTGAGTTGTGGTCTTGCTGGAAAGCCCAAAACAATGGCATTTCTTCTTAGGCGTAAGGAAACATTACATTTTCTAATATTTCAACGTAAACATGTTGGTCCATTGTAGTTGTTATCCAGTGTATTGGTCCCACTCCCCAATATGAAAAGCATGGCCACATCATTATGCTTGAACCTCCATGCTTTACTGTCTTGCATGTAAATCTTACATTACGACTTTGCATTCGTCCGTTCACAAAATGTTTCTCTATTTACCAGCTGGCCAGTTCAGGTGATCTTGCGCAAACTTAAGAAGTTTGTTCACATGCTTCGCAGTCAACAACGGAACTTTTCTTGGGCTACAGGCTTTTAAATTGTGTTCCCGCAATCGATTGCAAACTGTTTCCACGCATGCCTCTATCTGGAGCTCCTTTTTGAGCTCTGTGGCAGGCTTAAAAGGGTCCTTTTTACTTTGGTGAATCAATTCCTTAACCAACCAATTGGACATTGTTGGCTTTCTACCACGCGTTTAAATTTTTTACATGAGTGATTGCATTGCGTATCATTTTATTGGAGCAATTAAGTAATTGTCCTATTTCACAATACGTTTCGCCTTCCGAAATCATTTTTTTAATAATCTGTCTCTTTAACTCTGGGCAATGCCTTCCACGTCCCATAACTGAAGATTTCAAAAACAATTTGTTACTTAAATTTTTTGTGTATTTTAAGATACACTTTATCTTCTATAGGTTTTGCGACAAACTAAAGAAATTATGCAAAAAGCAATGTTTGGTGCTATTTTTTACCGTCAATTTTTTACTTCACTCCAAATATTCTTTCATATAAAAAGAATCATATGCAATATGAGAACCAGAAAGGATACGCATTACACTACAGCACAGTGCAATCAAATATAAAAATGATTGGGTAATAAAAATTTTAAATGAAAAGGAAGTATTTAGACTGTAACGGTGCTATTATTTTTAACGGCACTGCACATGAACTATTAAAAATGTCTATGAGTTGTACTCCTTTTTTTTAACATTTTCTTTCCGGCTCATTCTAAATGAAGAAAAAGAGAGCAAACATTCATGTTTTCTCACACCGAAAGGAGCATGAAATGTAGAAATAGGAATGTGTCAAAGTCAACTTGTCATCTATATGTCAAATTCTTCAAATTGCCAAAAACAATAACATCAATAGCAACTAACAGCAAAGTACATGGTATGGATTGACATTTATCGCCTGATCTTATAATATGTATTACAACAACAACAGCACTAAACACTAAACATCAAATGAAAATGCCGACGACGAAGCCTAAAGCATTCCTGCCAAAGACAAAATAACAGGAAAACAAAGACCAGTAGCATATTTTATTAGCTAAATGTTCATTGATACTTTAGATATAACAAATTACAGTCACACATACATATATAAGTATGTATGTATGTATGTATGTATGTATGTATGTACATGTTTATACTTACATATGACACAAATTTTTGATCATTATTCCCATTGAAGTTGTATGTAATTTGAAATTTCTCACGTTTTTCATGTTTTACATTTGCTGTGGATTTATATTTCTTTTTTGTTAATAAAAATTACACAGAAAAAGTATTTAAATGTGATCTAATGGATCCACAAATTGTCAATGTGTTTAACATAAAATAACGCGTGCCATTTCCTGTCATATGTACATTAGCGTGGCCGTTAATATTTTTTTTATTTCTTATATTCTCTCCCCCCAAATCGAATCAGTTTTATGTAAAAAAAAAATACAAAAAAATTTAATAGCGATAAGTTGTGTTTTAGGGGGTGCGTCCGCCCTTCAAAGTTGGCCTTCAAGCCCATTTTCAATGTAATTTGTTTGCATAGTGTAAACTAGGACTAAGATTTTTTTGACATTTGCTGACTTTTAGCCGACATATACTTGCCGCCGACTGATTTATTTGTCGGCAGCGCAAGTCGACCTTTAGCCGCCGCCGCCGACAAATCAGTATCGGCCTCGTTCTCTGGTCGTGAGTCTCATTTAAAATAACTTTTGGTCTCAATTACCAACTTAATAACTCTGTAACTTTTTTTATCTTAAAAATAATTTTTTCGTCTGAAAGTGTATAGCTTCCCTTATTCCATTCCATGTTAAAAAATTTTGAGGAGTCACGCCCATTAAAATTCAGTGTTATATTTTACGTGCTTCTATTTAACCGATTCTCACGAAACTTAGCACACACCTTGATCTGTAAAAATGACTCGATCTTGCATTTGAAAAAGTGGGTGGGGTCGCGCCCATTGAAGTTTCGTATTAATTAATATGTACTTTTACTTATTCAATTCCCATGCAACTTGGCAAATAGTTTGGGCTCTAGAAATGGCATAATCTTGTGCTTCAAAAAATGCTTTTACTTGACCGATTTTTACGAAAATCGACACACACTGACAAATCATAAGAATGAGACAAGAATAACAGAAACATACTTAATAGTTTACTGCTATGAGATACACTGAAAGGAAACCCTTCATTCAGGCAATGAAATTCTTCATTGTATCGAGAAAATTTGTCATTGAAAGTCAGCTAATGATTCATTGAATTTATGAACTTAATTTAACGGCCATGTCATAGACGGAATGAAACTGTTTTATTAGTTTAAAAGGACCGTTTCATAAATTAAATGTAAATGTTGTTTAATTGATTTAATTAAACTTTTACACACAATAAATGAAGTTGGTTCATTAAAATAAAAAGAAAATATACATATAATAAATGATTGTTTCTGCATTCAATTTATGTGATTGCTTCGTTCATTCAATGATTATTATTATATTTCACTAAAGTAATGATGAGATTTTCATAAATTAAACCAGACAGAATCAGTAAATATGGAAAATATTCTATTAAAAACATGAAAGCATACAGTGTTTAAAAAACTTACATAAGTCGAAGTAGCAAAAGTAGTAAAATTTTTTACTTTTCGCCGCTTTGGCTTTTTCCAACTGTTTAAAATCAACCAATGCTTTTGCTTGTGCTTGTGAAAATCAACAACAGTCGCAGTCGAAGCAGAAGCAGCAGACGATTTATGAACAATTGGGCAGTACTTTCAACAGTCGACTATTTCAATAGTTTGAATTTGCTTTGCTGTTGCTTTTGACTAGTTTCGGTAGTAAAAGCATAAGCAGTCTGTATGCTTTTGAAAGTCGCAAACAGTCACAGTCGAAGAAGCAAAAATTCTTGCTTTTAGAAGCTTTCTGTAAGTTCAGTTAACTATTTTGTGGTGTTTGTCATGTTTTTGTTGTTGTTTTTGCACTTCAGACAAGAGGCAAAAGCAAAAACCACTTTACTGCGATGGCTTAAAATTTCTAAAACCAAGAGTTTTTGCTTCTTCGACTGTGACTGTTTGCGACTTCCAAAAGCATATAGACTACTTCTGCTTTTAGTTGCGATACTAACCAATAGCAAAAGCAAATCAAATTCAAACTTTTCAAATCGTCGACTGCTGAAAGTACTGCGCAATTGCTCATAAATCGTTTTGTGATTTTGCTTTGACTGAAACTGTTGTATTTTTCAAAAGCGAAAGCAGAAGCAAAATCAAATGAAATGAAAATCATTACAGTTTTTTAAACACTGAAAGCATATCCCTTCCAAACCACCCATTAAAAAAAATTCGATTGATTTCTTTTATTGTATTTAAAATATTTAAAATTTAAGGAACTCATCAGCAGACTTCAACCCAAAAAATTTTTTAACTAAGCTGAAAAACTTCATTTGTTTATAGTAAAACTTTTAAAATGTTAATGAGAATTACAATTTACAAATATAACAAGTTTAAAAGACTCAAACAAAAAATACTTTACACAAGAAGCATCTTTATTCCATTTTACGTACAATATTTTAGTTTATGAGGAGTGGGGACGTAAAAGAGAAGTGTGCTATGAAAAAAATGAAAAAAGTAGAGGGGGTGCAGGCGTATGAAAAACAATGTGTTTGTATGCCATGAATAATACTATATTATAATGTAAATGAAATGATTTGATTTGATTGCAACTATGATGACCATATTGCTCTGAAATTAAATAAGATTAAGAAAAATAAGACATAATAAAATTAATATAATATTAATGAAAAGTTTTATTAATATCTATAATGCAGAATATGTATATAATGAAACTGTTTCATTCCCTGATTTGATCTGTTTTATTTTCGGAGGTCATTCTGGGTTATTAATATATTGGTAATATGTGAAAAATTTAACAACTATTAAATCGAACATTTACAACTAACTTTGATGTTATTTGTTCATTAATAATTATCACATGTAATTTGGCTTACAAAGCGATACGAACTTTAGCCTGATCAAATCATAAATATAGAAACAAATGGAGTTCGAACAATAATAATTAAAATTAGCTAACTATTATATCGATTCAAGCAATTTGCTGAATAAATTAATTTATTTTTATAAAATTTTTTGTGTAATGTTAGAGATATTTAATTTTTTATAAACCAAGTGGTACTTAAAGGATATTTTTTGCTTCATTTGCTGGTGGTTACATTCACTACCAGCAGGTTTAAAACTCGTTCTAAAACTGATGTAGGGTACATCACAAATAAATATAAATTTGTATTATCTATTAAATCTTTAGTTAATTTATTTTTAGCTTATTAGCATTGCATTGTATCCATGTTAATTACTCTTTATTTACATGTACGAGTATAAATCTCTGTTCGCATCGGTGTTTGTGCTTTTATATTTTGATTTTATAAAATTTAGAATTTATTGGAATTGTGTCTGTGTCGATATGTGTTCACAAATAACATTGACCAACCACATAAGTACATGTCATGTCAAACATGCGATAGAAGCAAATTTCAATAAATAAAATTATATATTAAAAGCTTAACTAAAATAAAATCAGTGTGGAAAAAACTCATTACCAGTATCTGCGATTGTCCGTCCCCTTTGCCAAACACACAAACTTCCTAATTCTTATTCTGCTTCCCCTTCTCACCATGTGGGTGGATGTGTTTGTTTGTGTGCGGTTTTTATTGAAAGGATAGAGTTAAATATTTAGATAAAAACAAAAATACGAGTATGTATGTATGTATGTATGCACGAAATCTATGCCAATATTTTAGTTAAACAATTTGTTGTTGCAGTTGTTGGTGTTTTTTGTCGCATTATGTTTGTTGCATTATTGACCAATAAACCAAACCCAAACTAACCGAAAACAACCAACCGACCGCCACCTCGCGTCATGTAACCAATTTGTACGACATTAATTTGCTGTTGTCAATTCATATAATAGGAGCAACAACAAGCATAACAACAGCAACCATGTATGTATGTATACAGAAATACATAGCAACAGAAGCAGCAGCAACAATTTCCACATTAACGACAGTGAAAACAACAAGAACAACGACAATAACTATTTACTGGTCTGGCAATACGTGTAAATATCGTAATAGTTCTTAATATTTTTTATTATTATTGCAATTTTAATGGGTTGTTGTGATAACTCTGCAACAAATAATAAGCGTACATATTTTAATTATATTTACTTCGCATGCACTAAAATTAATGCGTATGGGGAATGCCCTACAGTGTGGCATTCTGACTGATGTGTTGACCGATGGGCGAGCGACAAGTGTAAAATTACAGTTAATCGAAATTGTAATTCTGTACACTCAGATAAAAAATGATACCATACGTGCTCAAACTGATCACCAGGGCAAGTTTTTTGTTGCACGAGGAACAGTTGAAAATGGCTGACGTATAAAAATTTCTTCTACGTTGCAAACAGAGTATTTTATGACAAAGTGAACTAAGAATAGCTTTTTTTTTACTACGTTTATACACGCACTACTTGCAAATAAAAATATTTGCAAATAAATTAACTCACTGTTTATACGGCACTGTAAATGCATAAAAACTTGGTAGCACTTCCATAGAAATATTACTTATGTTTACAAAAAAATTGTGTAAATGTATAAAATAACAAATAATAATTTGTTTTTATTGCCATTATTTTCTTCTATCAATGTGTTTTTGTGCAATATTTATCAATTTATTGTTTTTTATTAGCAAACAAGTGTAGTAAGTCGCAATAAAAACAACAATATGGCAACAATTTACAGTTTTATTTGCAAATAAGCCGTGCGTATAAATGTAGTATATATCAATGATTGAAAGAAGGGCTCATATAACAAAAATGACGTGTGCCACAAAAAACTTGCCCTGCTGATCACATTCGTTGCCAGAAGTGTATCAACAACGTTGGTGGCAAAATTATACCCACCGTTGTCAATTTGACAACGAAATATTCACAACAAATTGTTGTTGTTGTTGCTAATTTCTCATCCTTAGTGTAGTGGTGGACTCGTATTTTTAAGGATTTTAAGTAATAAAACAAATATACGTTTCAGTAAATGCTGTGTGAAAAAATTTGTTTTCTTAAATATTTGTTGACCATATTTTTTCGAAATATTAGTATATGAAATTTTTTAAATGATTATTAGTTTTACCCAAGTGCGGATTTTTGTACTAAAACATCGAGCCTTTTTTTTAGATTTTATCGTAAGCGACATGTTATCGAAAATAGATTTTTTTATAGAATTATCAAAATGCCAAAACTATTGATAACTTTTAAGATACGGGCTGTAAAATTGTATCGTAAGCGACAATTTACGTACAAAAACATATTTGAATATTAAAAAAAAACTTCCTCCTGAAAATTTTAATGTTTATCGCTTACGATTATATCGAAAATAAGACTCGACATAGCAAACAGGTAGACACCCCTTAGACCTCGAAAAATACAGCACCACACAATTTAGCGCCACTAATGTCAAAATTAGGATGTCTATAGTCGAAATTCTCACTGAGTGAGAGCGAGATGGCTCGTTGGATACGTTATGATTAGTGTTTTTCATACGGGATTTCCCGGGAAATTTTTACAATTTCCGGGAAAGAAATCCCGGGATATATTTGCGGGAATTCCCGGTATTTTTTTTTTTTTGTGATTCTATTATGGCAACTTTAGTTCATATGTACACATTCCTTGATGAGTGTCGTTATTCACTTATGAAGGTGATGGTGCAATAATAAGGTGATGGTACTAGCACAATAGCTAAAATTTTACAACAACAACTTATATTGTGTTGATTTTGTAGTAAAGAAAACGCTGTTTAGATTCAAAGAAAATCATTTTCATTAAAAAAGGAATTGCAATCTTTTGAAGGAAGTGGTGAAAAAAATGAAAGTGTCCAGAGATTATATAATGCTCTTCTGACTATAAGGCCAACATCCGTAGAAAGTGAACGTATTTTTTCATTAACAGGAGTTTTTTTTTTTTAATAAAATTAGAAATAGACTGTCGAACGATTCTACTAATGCTTATTGTGTACTAAAGTCCTATTTGCAAAGCAAGATTTTGTAATATTTTTTTAATAATGTAATTTGTTTTTTTTTTTTTTTTGTTTGCGTTATATCAATGCACTTGACTTTCCATTTACATATAATATTGGTATTTATGCATTACTATTATATAAAGAACTGAAATTATATTAGTTTTTCGGCCAATGTGTTTATAAAACGTTATTATTTAATCGATCTCATGAATTGTTATTTGTTTTTTGTCGAAATAAATTAAATTAAAAAATATTTTGTAAGTTTTGCACTGGGCGGGAATTCCCGGGAAACTGAAAAGTCATTCCCGCTTTCCCGGGAAATGAAAAAGTCCGGGAAAAGAAAAACTCTAGTTATGATATATTGTAAATAATTCTGGCAAAAAATACCGACTCCAATGCAAAAATCTGATAGAACATTTAAAAAAAAAATATGGGATATAAAATTAAATTTTAATGAGCGTGCCTCCGCCCATTTTTTAAATGCAAGATATTGTGTTTTTTAGAGCTCAGGGTGTGTGCTAAGTTTTGTAAAAATCGGTAAAGTAGAACCACTTAAAATAAAATATTAAATTTTAATGGGCGTGTCTCCGCCCATTTTTTTTAAATTCAAATTGTGTAATTACTAGAACCAAAGGTGTTTGATAGGTTTCGCAGCAATCGAATAAGTAGAATATCATAAAAGCAAATAAAAAATTGTGGGCGTGGCCCCGCCCAATTTTTTTACAATGGGACCAATGGAAAGCTGTACCTTCTCAGACAAAAAAATAATTTTACATTTGGTCTAATATGAACCGAGTTACGAAGTAACACTGCCAAAAAAAATGAGACGAATGGATAACCTCCTTTTTTTTACATTTGCAAGGGCAAAATGCTAAATTCAAAAACCCTCTAATAATAAATATGTATATGTATGTTTGCACATTTGTTGCAATAGTGTATGCAAAATATTAATAACATCCTGCCTGGCTGCCAGTTTTGAATTTTAGGCAAATGCTGCAATTAATTATTAATTTTTTTAGACTTATCGTGCGATTTTTCACTGATTTAATGCAACATCAAAACAAATATAGTAGGCTTCAACATAGCCGAAGTTGTTTTACTTTAAATTTTATTCAATTTTTTTTTGCGAAATTTGCTCATCTTTAAAATAAAAAAAAAATCTTAAGGGGGTACTAATATAAAAAATTATGAATAGCGTTTAAAAAATGTATTAAAACTTAAGCAAAAGCAGTTGCAATCGCGATTTAGTTTGAGAAACAACGTAGGCAATAAAAAATAAATAAATAAAACGGTTTCGTTTAAAGTAGAAAAGTAAATTAAACCATTTCTTCGTCAGCATTTTCTAACACAATGGAAAATATTAATAATAATGAAAAAACTTATAATGAAAACAACAACAACAACAACAACAATAATAATATGATAATTTCAGAAAACATAGTTGTAAGTCATAAACTGTAAACATTGAAAACAGTTAAACAAACATCAGACGAACAAACTCACGCAACACATCCAATCCAATCCAATCTATCCATCCATCCATCCATCCGTCCAGGCAGTCAAGCAACAATCAACTTGATATGAGTTTCTATATAAATACACATATATATTTATTTATATATTCATTTTTTCCATTAAATATGAAAAAATAAATTACTAAATCATGCAATGATCCTCACAATAATCATCTGAATTAAAATTTTAATTTTATTTTACAAAACAAAAGAAAAACAATAGAACGAGCCAGCTAACATGTACAACTTTTTGTAAAATTTTTAAATGCTTCTGTCTGAGATAATCATTGCATGAGAATATGGATTTCCATAAATATTTTTGGCGCCATCACAGCGAAAAAGTCGATCAATTAAATTCGTTACGATCGTTTGTAATTAAACCGATGATTTGCGATTTGTTATTATTTCGATTTATATGATTTTTGTTTTCGAACAAAAAGGAGTAATAATGAAATTTTAAAGCTATATCCATATGTACATATGTATGTATGTATGTATGTACATGTGTTTATATGTTTATAAAAATACTAATGTCTGCATGTATGTACGTCTGCGCACTTTTCTTACATTGATTGATTAGTTTATTTAAATGAAATAAAGTTAAGGAAATTTCAAAAATTAGAATTCAAGTGTATTTTTGGTATATGTACAGTGCCGGTAAAAATAATAGCACCGTTACAGTACAAATACTTCCTTTTGATTTAAAATTTTTATTACCCAATCATTTCTATATTTGATTGCACTGTGCTGTAATGTAATGCGTATCCTTTCTGGTTCTCATATTGCATATGATTCTTTTTATATGAAAGAATATATGGAGTGAAGTAAAAAATTGACGGTAAAAAAATAGCACCAAACATTGCTTTTTGCATAATTTCTTTAGTTTGTCGCGAAACCTATAGAAGATAAAGTGTATCTTAAAATACACAAAAAATTTAAGTAACAAATTGTTTTTGAAATCTTCAGTTATGGGATGTGGAAGGCATTGCCCAGAGTTAAAGAGACAGATTATTAAAAAAAATGATTTCGGAAGGCGAAACGTATTGTGAAATAGGGCAATTACTTAATTGCTCCAATAAAATGATACGCAATGCAATCACTCATGTAAAAAATTTAAACGCGTGGTAGAAAGCCATCAATGTCCAATTGGTTGGTTAAGGAATTGATCCACCAAAGTAAAAAGGGCCCTTTTAAGCCTGCCACAGAGCTCAAAAAGGAGCTCCAGATAGAGGCATGCGTGGAAACAGTTCGCAATCGATTGCGGGAACACAATTTAAAAACCTGTAGCCCAAGAAAAGTTCCGTTGTTGACTGCGAAGCATGTGAACAAACGACTTAAGTTTGCACAAGATCACCTGAACTGGTAAATGGAGAAACATTTTGTGAACGGACGAATGCAAAGTCGTAATGTATGGTGGAAAAGTTTCTCGCTCATTTGTAAGACGTCCTCTGAATGCAGCATTTAATGCAAGATTTACATGCAAGACAGTAAAGCATGGAGGTTCAAGCATAATGGTATGGGCATGCTTTTCATATTGGGGAGTGGGACCAATACACTGGATAAAAACTACAATGGACCAACATAATTACATTGAAATATTAGAAAATGTAATGTTTCCTTACGCCGCGGAAGAAATGCCATTGTTTTGGGCTTTCCAGCAAGACCACAACCCAAAACATACCAGAAGAAAGGCTGGCAGTGGTTCATTGACAACAATATTAAGGTCATGGAGTGACCTGCGCGGTGGCCACACTTAAACCCAATGGAAAATCCTTGGGCGGATGCCAAGAAAAGGGTATGTGAAGCGAAACCTACTAAGAACGAGCAACTTTGGGCTGTAGTTAAGGAGTCGTGGGATAGAAGACCCAAAAAAGGTTAAAAGACTTGGTTGGCTCCATGCCGAAACGCTGCGCTGCGCTGCGCTGCCGTTATTGCCAACAAAGGCCATGCAATCAAATATTGATTTATTAACTTCAGTTTGTATATAGTTTATGTATTTAAAATATCGTTTCGTTAGGTATTACTTTTCATTCATGACTAGTGCTATTTTTTTACCGTCAAAATTTTTACTTTTGAACGTAACTTGTAAATTTTTCTAATAAAATTCAATGAAATTAATGCAAGTCTTTTGTATACGAGTGCACTATAAGTGTTTGTTTTATTCTAATTATGAGCCGCTGTAATAGATCGTGAACTAAATGGAATAAAAATTTATTAATATACACCAACCAAGAACGTAGTGCTATTTTTTTTACTGCAGCTGTATGTATGTATGTATTTGTGCTGATAAATTAGAATTGAAGTATCAAATCACAAATCATATTGTTAACATGCTATAAACGTAGATTTTTTTTAAAGCCGGTAGTGGAAATTTTTAAATTCGTTGCCACATCATGTATAACAACTGCTCAAAGACTAACGCGGTAAGATGACTTTTAGCAAAAATCTGTTTTCTCAGCGACCTTCTTGCTATCTTACATCCCGGAAAAGTTGAAAATAAACAAACAAGTAAGGGCCAAATTAACAGTCATTAGTTAATTATTAGTAATTTAAAATGATAACTATTGTTTAACTAATACTTCATATTCACAAAGAACGGTAACCCTATCAAACTATTAAGTTGCAGTATTGGCAGCTCTGCTATAGCATATGGTTTCTGTTTACATTTGTTATAGTATCTCTTAAAAATGGATAAATCAAGTGCTCTCTCATATAATTTTATCGTGCAAGATACCGAATTAGTGCTAAAAGTGGCTCGGAAAACCAAAAAAAAAAAAAAATACAAAATTTTAATTAAATACAAACTATATACTTGACAACTTATGTGTGAAATGTGTCTAAATTTTTTTTTTTTTTTTTTTGCAAAACAACAATACGAATAAAACTTAAAACAAATCAGCTGTTGTCTGACTTTTTGTTAACCAATGACATTCGGCGGTTTAGCTAATGGTAAACAAAAAGCTGTTAATCAGATATTTTTGGTTAAACTATTACAATAGCTAACTAATGACCAGAGCAAGTTTTTTGTGGCATATCCACAGTTTCAGTCCACCTTGCAACCTACAAAAAATTCGTATATGTCAAAGTTTTTACCAGCCGTTTTAAACCGTTACTCTTGCCACAAAAAATTTACCCTGCTAATGACAGTGCGTTTGGGCCTAAGAGTGCTAAGTTCGCCTGTGCCGTCAATGGTGCTATGCTGTGTTCTAAAATCAAATTAATGATCCGGCATGCACCCATTATCAGCTAAAATTTTTGGAATCATTTTGACCTTGGCAAGCTTCCAGTGGTATGGATGATACTCCAGTCGTAAAATGACATTAAAAATAAATAGCAGGATTCTTATTGCAGTTTGAGGCAAGTTCATCAGCATCTTGTTACTAATTCCATCAATACCTGGAGCTTTCTTCGTTTTTAATTCAGCAACTATTTTATGTACCTTAAGGATCGAGGGGGTAAAGAAACTACACTTGGCAAATCAACAACACCCGTACATGTGTTTGGTGTAAATACGAATTTTAAATGCTCAGCAAATATGTTACCTTTTTCAGTATCGCTTCTTCCCCAACCTCCTGTAGAAGTGCGCACGCAGAGGTGGTTTAAACTCAACTGGTGTTTTAAGCTTTCTCGCAGCGCGCCACAAAAAGTAGTTAGATGCTAGTGTGACATCCAGATTTTCCAAATAATTTTTAACAGATGCAGTTTTTTCAGATGCAAGCAAATCTTGGAGTCGTTTAATTATGTTGGGCTGATCTGTGGAATGGCAAATTCCCTTCTAGCTCTTCTTTTTTTTCACATACGAGACGTTCAATATATGTAGACAAATTCTATTAAACCCAGTCTGCGGATGGGAGGTAGTGGCATGTTCAGCAGCCTGTTAAATCTTTTCGTTAAGGTTGGCAATGTTAGATTCAATATCATCGGGTGTTCTTAACTTAATGTTTTCCGTGCAATGACTACTAAGATATTTTTTCAAATCCCAGCCAATTAACACAATTGATCATCTTCACATATGAGTGAGGTAAATCACTTCTTAGTGGGTTACATATTGCAACGATAGTGGGAGAGTGGTCGGAGGAGAGATCTAGAGAAGCCAAAATCTATAACATTCGAAATTTTTTGTATGTGAGCTCCCCACTCGAAATGAAATCCAAGCCCATTTTTGAAATTGTATTAAACAACGCTCGACCTCTAGGTGAATCAAGACGCGAATCCCAGAACGTATGTTTTACATTCGTAGCAGCGAAACAAGGTCCAAGAGATAAAATGATTTTATTAATTAATAAATAGGAAACAAAAGCTGATGTTAATTTTTTGTGTGTAGTCAACATTTTCGCTTTTAATCTTCTATTCTTTAAAGTCTTAAATAATGAATACTCATATTTTGTCTTCCTTCTTTGGTGGTCTTTGAAAACTTTTATTAGAAAATTATCAGTAAATACTGCATACACCCTGCGAGAGATACATATCGCACATTCCGTTCAATAGTGTCATAACTCAAAAAAACTAGTTTTGCAGAAAACAGGTTTAAACTTTTCAATTTACATACACACAAAAAGTAACATGAATGATTTTGTAATATCAATTAAAAAATTAATTAAAATTTCACCCATAAACAATTTGATAATGTCAATCAAATTAACTGATAAAATTAAAAATTTAATTAAGTCAATTAAATTCTTAGTTGAAAACATTAATTGGTGAATACTTTTTTCTGTGTACAACTCAATGAAAGCACGAAAAAATATTCTTCTCTCGGGAGGTGATAGTACAAGCTATTTATATGAAATTTTTACACAAGATGAAATATAAAATGCATTATTGTTGTTCATTATTAACTCGAGTTATGACACTATTGAATTGAATGTGCAATATGTTGTATGTATATAAAATTTGTATATAGAAAAAGAAAGCAGTAAGAGAAATTCCATAAATCAAAGTCGCTTTTATATAAATACCTAAAAAAATTTTGCTTTTAAGGCATTCACAAAGTTGTTAATTCGTTATTTTTTTTTATATTTTTGCTCAGATGTACAGATGTACTCGTATGTATATACTTTAAATAAATAGTTTTTTTTTGAGCTTTTAACTTTCTTCCAATAGTTTGATGGTGATTTTAGGTGAATTGCTTAATGATGACGATGTTAGCGGTGGTTGAAACTAAAATAAAAAAAAGTTTGTTGAGATAACAAGATTTTGACATATTCGTTGATTACAAAAATAAATGATGGATTGTTAAAATATTGATGAATCAGTCAGTTGTCAGCCAGTCTAATGCAACATAACAATTCTTCACTCTTAGTCATTTGGCTTATTTCTGAGTGATTTAAGCTTAAAGAATAAAAATAAACATACGAGTATAATTTATAATTTAAATTATTATTTTATTATTTTCAGGATATGGAAAATTTTGTTATTTAAGCTGTTGAGCTTCACTTCTAATTCAAAACCGTTCATAATCTTGCTTCTAGTTCTCCAAAGTGATTGAAATCGAGAAACACATTTTGTCGAAAGTTTTTTTTAACCCAAATTCATATTTTGAAGAGAAAACAAAGTTGACTCTTTACAAAGCCTTTTCTTTTGTTACACAAAGAATCAAGCTTCAAAATATTATTCCCCAAACTCTTGTAACATCAATAAATTCATAGCAATAAAAAAACCAAGTCTCTTGAATAATTTCACATTGTGTCCTTTTCATGTTTTACTGAAATCCTTTTTGTACATTTTTCTCCTTTTTTTAATGTAAAACAACCACAAAGGACCCAATTAGAAATGTTGCTGCGAACAAAAACCAGCAGCAAAAACGAAAAACCCGGCTTTTTCTGTTATTTTTGTTGTTAAAAAGGCAAAATATGCTTGATGCTGCTTGTTGCTAATGTTCTGTGTCAAGTGTGACCCGAAGCGGTTAATTCAAACAACAAAATATTATTAACAACAAAACGAATAATTAACAACAACTGCAATAACAAAATGAAAAACAGTAAAAAAGAAAACATTTTTTTTTTTCATTTATAAGGGCCAGAAAAACATTATTTTAACCAAAATTATAAAAAATTTTGTTGTCATTTTTCAACCACAATATGAAATTTTATGCAAAAGGACTGAGTAAGAATGAATTTGGATTCTCTACACGCCACAGTATTGCCAGATTGCGGTATTTATACCTCAAATTTGAGGTTTTATTTGGAAGATTGTCATGAAGGAATTTATTTGGAAATTAATATTTATCATCAAATCTGTGGCAATAAGGAAAAAGTGGTTAAGTCATATATTACTGTTTTGCAGTAAAGCACTTTTAAACTTTCAAGCCGAATTTTAGAAATTTGTTTCTTTTGCAATTAAATTGTGAATTCGAAAAAAGATAATTAGCGATTCATTGCCCTATAACTTCCCGAAAAATTTCACAAACTAATTGACATTTTGCCCTGAGGTACTTACAGATCTGGAATTACAGCGCTGCCATTAACTCAAAATCAGTTTATCTCGACTTAAGCACTTTTTCCTTTTTTCCACAGAAATATATAAAATATAAATCAGAAGATATTAAGGCATACAAATTTCCAAATTGGAGATATAACTCAGAAAAAAATCGGAAAACAATCATCAAATCCAATGTAGTTTCTTGTCCCGCTTGACTTCAAATATAATTATATTCGAATACAAATAAAATAGTATTTTTTTAAATATTATTTGAACAAATACTTTGAAATTAATAACATTAATTGCGAGTAATTTGAATCGAATAATTTTTACTTCAACACTGCTTGAAAATTTTTAGATCTCTTTTTCAAATTTTAATTAAAAATTAAATTATCTAACTTCCAGGGAGTTTTCTGTTTTAATTCCTATTTTCGAAGGGAAAGTCATGAAAAATTGATGCCGTGCAAAGGCCTCATTAGTTTTTACTTTTCCTTGCCGTTCTTTTTAACCGAAAGAAAAGGAGGAGGTTATCAATTCGTCTCAATTTTATTTATTTTTTGGCGGTGTTACTTCATAACTCGTTTCATATTAGACCGATTGTAAATTTTTTTTGTTGTCTGAGAGGGTATAGCTTCCCATTGGTCCCATTGCAAAAAAAAATTGGGCGAGGAATTTTTTTATTTGATTTTATGATATTCTATTTATTTGATTGCTGCGAAACCTAACAAACAGCTTTGATACTTGTAATTACACAGTTTTAAAGTTGAAAAAATGGGCGGAGCCACGCCCATTAAAATCTATTATTATATTTCATGTGGTTCTACTTAACCGATTTTTACGAAACTTTCCACACACCTTGAGCTCACAAATAGACACAATCTTCTATTTAAAAAATAGGCGGAGACACGCCCATTAAAATTTTATATATTATTTTAAGTGGTTCTACTGTACCGATTTTTTTCAAAACAACACACACCCTGAGCTCTGAAAATACACAAAATCTTGAAGTTAAAAAATGGGCGGAGGCACGCCCATTAAAATTTAATTTTATATCCCATACATTTTTTTTTCGAAAATGTTCTATTAGATCTTTGCATTGAAGTCGGTTGTTTTTTTAGCAGAATTATTTGTATAAAATATATTGCAATTACTTTTTCTGTGAAAAGAATAATCTGGCAACCTTATAGAACTGATTACACTTGTACGAAAAATATCACAAAAAACTAATACAAAAAGACTCTTGGCTGTCACTTAATGTTGAATTATATTTTCTATAGATTTGTTCGCAACAGAACAGAACGAAAAATGAAACTCAAACCATACATGCAGATTTTCGATTGCATAGAACCAAAGAATGACAATGAGTACTCAAAAAAATATACATAAGTAAATAGTATCAATATTAGTAACTGCGTATAATCATAACTGTAGCATAAACAGTTCGTACGCTCACATATTTTCTATAACGAAACTGTGACTATAGCCGATTCCAACATACAATAGTATCTCTAGTTCGTTTATGTAAAAAACTAAAATACGCTACAATTAAAACTAATAAGATACATGCGTATCAAACGCACTGACTCTCTCTCATTCTTACAGTCTTAAGTATTTAATCGGCAAAAAAATACGCATGATACTCAGGATATTTATTCATCATACGTTTCCGTATACATACATTTGTTTATATAAAATGGAATGGAAAATGTGTAGGTGTGGCTGATTGAAAACATGCTTTACGTGTGTGTAAATAAAATAGCCCTGTATATGCGCATGTATCGTCGATTAATAGTCAGAGCATTTTTATACTCAATGCGTATGATTGTGGATCACACAGTGTGCAAATTTCAAAAATGTGTATAAACATTGCTGTTGGATGTTTATAGTTATACTTATTCGGTTTAACATTAATGCGTGTGCTTGCATACAAACTAATTTTGACTTAATACTTTGACCGGAAATATATTTTGCTGGTTTTATTGAAAAAGTGAAATTATATATATGCAAATTTAATATACATGTATATTAATATTAATTTTAATCTGAAATAAATGATAATTACATGATACATGGTATGCACACATTTGAGCTCGTTAGAAGTCCAAATTATATACTTTGTGATATTACTTCAAGTTTTTTCTGCGACCTTCTGAACTTGCCGAAATTTCCTGAACTGCACTACATCAGAAGAAAGATACTCGTGGCTTACTGTGAGATTTTTATTTTATTTTTTAGCCACATTCTAGAGTTTGCTAAAAACCGATAAAATTAAAAACCACGATTTCGGTTTAAAATTTACTTAAACCGACCAGTTTCGGTTTTTTAATCCTGAGTTGGGGCTTATTGCGTAATTCGATTCGAAAGCAAACTTGTTTGAATTTGAATGCTTCTGGCTTGTGAACACTATTTTCATATACCACATCCATCACTTCAAGATTGATTTTGTGAGCCAAACTTAACTAAAGTTTTGTTCAGTTTAATATTCACTGCTGTTCCATTGGCAGCAATATCCGAACCCAATTAAATGGAACTCAATTAATTGTTGCCGTACAAGGTCTTGAGTTTTTTTTTGCAATTGCATGTTCTAAAAATTCCAAACTATAACATTTGGCATTTGAAATGTGCAAATTGATATTTATATATCGCCTACCTCTAGTACTTGTTCACACATCCATTGTTAAACTGTATTTTTGATCATTCGATTCAGACGTTGTCTGCTTTCAAAGACATTTAACTTCAATACAATTGATTATCTTATAAATTGAGATTGTATTATACTTCCAAAGGAAAGCCGATCAACCCATTGCGAGCTTTGATGCAATAGTTTTTACAAATGCGTTCATTAATTTTTGTCCACGCTGTAAAGAGCTTTGCACAATTTCCTCATGAGCTCTGAATTTTTTATGCGCTAATATTATGTACCGCTTTCGAATCATTAATCAAAATCGAGGGATTTCTTGTCGGTTTTCGGTTTCGAATATTGACCTTAAAAAACGCGCTTCCGATTTCGGTTAAAACCGAACAGCAAACCCTACCACATCCAGATGAAGTTGATGAAAGAATTATTTCCCCTAAAATACTAACAAATGTAATGTATGCGCGTATTAGAAAGAATTTTTTTCAATTTTCATATTATTTTGCTCGTTAAATTTTTAATGAAATTAACATTTTGTTTGCCGTTGCTTTTTGTTATTTTGGTCAACTGTCACTGGCCAGCTGAGGGCTTCTGTTGTTGGTTGGTTCGTTCTTGTTTGGCAGATTGTTGTTTGTTAAAAGGGGCTGTTTTTCCTTTTTTTTTTTTTTTTTTTGTTTGTTAAATGAATGGCTGCAGTAGTAAAATTGAATGGGTTTTTTTTCTTGAGGAAAGTTATCTGGTAAAATGTTGTAGAAGCACTGGCTTTTGTTCACCATTAACATGGCCATTTTGCCAAAAGGGTTTGGTAAAACACACACAAATTGATGAAAACATACACAAAATTTTATCATGGTCTATAATTTTATTTAACATTTTCATTTTTCTTCTTCCATTTTACAAATTCAAGTAGAAGAATTTAATGAAAATCAACAATCGTTTTGGCATGCAGGAAACATTTGTGTAAGTATTGTTGGCAACAATTTTGTATTTCGATTGAATCTTCAATGGCCACATTGATTAATATCATAGAATAAGAATACGAGGTGTGTTCAAAAAGTATCGCGAATTTTGAATTTTTGCGGGTTATGTATATTCAAATTTTGATTTTTTTTTCTGTGGCGTTATGTTGGTACTCATGTCTCTCACTTGTGCTGAAAATTTCGGCCATTTTGAATGTTCAGTTAATTGTTGACAGCTGCTTTGCTTGCACGTGTTTTGGCTCGTCTTCGATTTTTACCTTGGTTCGTGCGGCAGATTTTATATGCGAAGGATGTAAACTGCAAAATCAAAACACATACCAAATTGGCCAAAGCTTAGTGTTTCATATTACAAGATATTGCCCTAAAGGCGACTTTCTGAGTTCAAGATTAGAGATTAAATTAGATGTAATATTTATTTGTGGTTTTTTGGGTAGTCCATTATATGGTTTTGATTGCTAGTTTAAGCGGTCAATCGATGTGGTTTAATCTTACATTAATACTAACAAAATACACTTGTCAAACATATAATATTTTTTAAATTCTAACATAAAAAATTCCCATAGTTTACAATTTATAAGAAAACCTAATAGAATCAAGAAGTTTTTCTCTATGGATTGTTTTTTTATGGTGCCAAAAATAACGGAAATTGAGAAATAAAAAAAGTGTGAATAACAAGATTTCTTCTTGATTTTATGTCGTTTTCTTATTGATAAAATTAATAAGATTTACCACATAAAAATATTAAGAAATCTCTATGGAAAAATCTTCGCTTTTGTCTGCTGGGATACCCCTTAGCCTAAAAACGCTTCAAAGAGAAAATCTTCTTGATTCTAATAGGCACTTTTTTCTCTGTGTGCTACAAAACGTTTACAAGTGGTGGTAGAATGTATCGGACAAGACAACATACTACACCATCAGAACATATTGACGTCACTGAACGGATACGACCAGAATTTGGAAATGTCCGAATGGGTACGTGAGACTACGTTACAGTTTGCTGCTACACGGATGGCTCGAAGCTAGGGGAAAGAACGAGCCTAGGTTTCTTCATAGAAAAACCGGAGACCGAGATTTACTTCCGCTTGCCTGATCATAATACAGCCTTCCAGGCGGAGGTTCGTGCGTATATATTTTATATTGGCCTTTAACAGGCCCAATATTTTACTTGTAAATAATAAAATTAGACAGTTTGTTCTTCTTCCCACTAAAATTCAAATAGGGTTGATAATATTCTGACTTGCATAGAAAATGTTGCCACTATTTTGTTCCTCAGTATGGTAATGCTACATATAAAAAGAAGTTTAAACCACCACTAAAAAAGATCAAACTCAATTAATGTGAGATCAAGTTAAGTTTCGGATTACCTAATTAGAAAAAGAAACTAAGTTTAATCTCGAACTCAAAAATTAGTCCCAAGTGTTCTATGTTTTAAAAATATGTATTGGTTTGCACTTTTAGATTTTGGAAAGGTTTTTCATTCAATATTTTCGAATCAAACCTATAACATGAAAAATAATTTGTCATGTTAAAAAAAAATTTATTAATTTTGGTTGCTACAGTACTTTTTTTTGAGATATTTTCTTAAAGATATTACTACTATTTAGTAAAAGTTATGCACGACCCCATATAAACAAATCTATTCACTAATAATTAATAATATTTTTCTCATTTGCAAGATAGAAATTATTCCCATGCTCTATATTTCTTTGTTTAGCAAGAATATATAAAAATACGTAAGCCTATAAAGAAAATGTTAATGTTGCTACAACTTTTTTTTTTTTATTAATTTGCACCGGAAGCCACTACTGCAAAAGTCAAGTGGCGTAAATTTCCGCACGTGCTTAAGGGAGAAAACCTGTACGTTAGCGTTCAAATGTTACCCGTTTTTTTTTTTTTTTTTTGTTTGTACATACAACGTTTTTCCATCATTAACAGTAGACGACGGTCACAACATAAATTTCGTTGTTAAAAGTAGCAAAGTAGTAAACAACACGTGTAACATCTTACTATTTTGTATTGCATTGTAGGTATTTGATTTTATTCCACAGTAGGTATGCATTGTATTCATATTCTGCTACATAATGAGCTCCATTGTAAAGAAAACTAACATGTTTAAATCTCATATTAATAATATTTATTAGAGCGCTAATTGTTGTAGTTCAAGAAAAATAAGCACAAACCCACACTCTGCTCAGTCAACAAGGTCTAAAAATAAGGCATTACACACACACACGCACACAAACATACACACACACACCCTAAAACTTAAAAACATCCTTATGCAGCACCGTGTGTGTGTAAAGTAGCGCTGAAAGGTGTTACAATTATTTACAACTACAACACACACTCATGCTATGCTGGGGTATGTATGGGAGGGCTTATACTTGCACTTATCTTTTTTTTTCATTGTTTTCTCAATAACACATTCTAACATTATGCCGAAATAATTAGTTGCCCCTCGACAAAAAAAAAGTCATAATTTTATCATAAATAAAAAAGCGCACATGTTTAAAAAATCGTACAAGGAGTAAGAGAAGCAAAAATCTAACTAGAAGGGAAGTTATGGTTCATTAAGCCTGAATATTTAATGCCCTACAAGGCTCTAATTGTGAACATAATACATACAATTATTTTTATAGAATTAGTATTTTGAAAAGCTTTCTAGGATGATATTATGTAATTCGATTCGAATCAAAAAATTTTCGTATTCGTACAAATTAAAATATTTATGTACAGTTGCGAACATTGAAATAGCAGTATAACCACATTTTAAAAAAATTTTCTGGGAACAAAGTTTTTATTATTAATTTATATTGCAATAGAAAATATATGTTACAACCGAAAATAAAATTTATGCAAATTCAACTCTGGTTGGTAAAAATTAAATTTAAGCGTAAAAAATTATATTCGTACTTAACATAAAAATATTAGTGGCTGCATGTATGGCCGCGTTCTTTCCAAAATATACGAAAAAACATTTTAAATTGAGAATTAATATATTTTGCTTAGTAATTTGTCGGAAATGCTTTATTTTTTTACAACTGCAACACAGTGACATGGCATTGAGTTGACTTAATCTTGACATCGGGTCACAGGGATCTTCTTCCAGGCCTTTTCAAAGCTGCAGACGGTTTCAAGTGGTGTGAAATTTTTTAAAGATGCTCTATTGGGTTAAGTTCAGAAAATTACGCTGGTCACTGCATAGCCTCAATTGTAATATAAATGTACCGAGTACAAAATTTCTATGCCTGTTTTCCACTAAAAAAGCTTATTTTAAACCAAATAAAATGTTTATTAAAGAATCAAAGGCTAACGTTTATAATATATAAATGCATTTGCCTTGAACTTCTTTAGTAGTTGCTCATTTTTTTTCTTCAAATATACATACTGTAGATTTATGAATTTTGTATACATTGCAAATCGTTAACACAGGTATGCATGCCACTTTCAAGTTTCTTCAGAATTTCGCTCTTTTGCTCTGTTGTTGGTTTAACAAATTTTGTGACTACAGGCATTTTGTTTATGTTACTAGACCGCTCACAATCAAAGAATTTTTTAAACAGAAGCACCACGCAAAATTCTTTGTCATTCCTAGAATAGAGCGAGCATTGAAATTAAACACCATGAGAATGCCCATGTGTGTCCAGTTTAGTAAACATCATATAGGCTAAAGGGAAAATTACAGCGGTAAATCAAAATGATTTTTGTACGTTAGCGTAAGATTTCATGTACAAAGGTTTATATTTCTGAATTTATTTATAAAAAAACAAAACGAAAGTGTAAATCTTAACTTTCTTTGCAAAGTTGCATTAATTGAGGACTGGTTTTTTGAAAAGTTGCATTAACAGAGTCACCAATGTTAAGAATATGTGTGTTGCGAATATCAAGGTGTTGCGCTTATCGAGGGTTGCGTTAACCGAATCAGCAATTTAGTTATGAATCAGATTCCAAAATCAAATTTATTTCAAGAATTTTCTTGATAATAAAGTTGAAAATGCGCTTGAAAATTTCAATTAAAAATAATTGCGTAGCTGAAAGGGCGGGCTAAGGCATCCGATCCTGGTGCTGAGGCTGCCAAATATCAATCGTCAAAATGTTCGTCATAAAAATCTACTACAACTCGCTCAGTACACTAAAGCACAAAATTAAACATAAACACTATAAACTGCTAAAAACTTGAAAAGCGTTAAAGGGTTAATTTCTATTAATTCATAGTTGTATTTTAAGTAGAGTTTGTATGTGGCAGTTTTATGAAAAATTCTATGTAAGAAACTGTTCTGTGGAACACTAATCCTCTAATTCTTATCCGTATGAGTATTTTTGTCCCTATTGTAAAAAAAATGGCCAAATAAGTATCCTTAAGCGGAGATGCAACGGATTAAAATGTTTTTAAATAAAAGTTTAAGTTTTGAGAGTAGGGTACCAAAACAACAACTTAATAAAAAGTTAACTCAAATACCTGCTTTTCTTATTAAGAAATATTTACTACAAAGAATATTGTTTGTTTGCCAAAAAATAAAAATAAACGAAGCAAAAACTCGTTCATTGTTCTATTAAGGAAAAACATGAAAAATCTTTTCTTTTAAGGGTTGTATTTGTACGTACATCCTTTCGTTTATGTCGTACGTACATATGTGGCTTCTGATAATTCTCATATGGCGGATTTTCTTCATATTGGTAGTGTACTCGTATCGTATGTTAAAAGAGTTGTTTAACATATTGTTGTTTTTTTTTTGTTTTGTTTCAGTTTTTACTTTAGAGGCCTAATAAATTAAAAATATTAAAAATAAGACAACATTCAGCTGCAAGATAATTATAATAATAATAAAAATACGCTAATGTGTTAAAGTAATATTTTGGAAATACTCTAGGGATTTTTAAATTAGACTAATGATTTATTTCTGTTTCGTTTTCAGCAGTTTGTTGAGGAAAAAGAGTTGCCCGAAGTTACTTTGGCCCATCCCAAAGCCAAAGAATGGATTGTCTCTATGGCCAAGGCCAATTATCAAGAGCTGGCAAAGTTGGCTAATGAACATCCTGAATTGGTGAAATTGCACGTAAGTTTTCTTTTATCTAACTTATTTAAATTATCTTAACAATGAAAAAGTTTTGAAGACGTCCAGAAATTATGGAATATTAAAAATACTTCTTGCTCTGATTTTAATTTGTTGCAACTTAAATGAAACAACTTATTATACTAACATAAAAAAATTTGCTAAAAAACTGTTGTTTAAAAATTTAAAGTTTTATCCAAAAACCAAAAATATATCATCAGCCCAGTCGTTAAGCAGCTCTCAGGCTTTTGTGTGTTGTTTGACCTTCGAGAGCTTTTCGTCTCGCTCGCACTGATCTGCCACGGATAACCGTTTATTCTTGCTGTTCTTTTGTTTAGTTACCCCGCCCATATTTGTGAAACAATACTTTGCAAATTTATTTTGTAAAGTATTTATGAAATAAATAAATAAATATCGTCAGCCCATTATTAGTTTGACTCACCGACCATTTAAAAAAATGAGTTAGGTAAGGGGTATATATATTTCGAATATCTCCTTTCTGAATCCAAAACATGTTTCGCGAAATTAATTATGGTTTCTGAGATATTTATCATACATTTTGCTCCATTTCAACTATTTTAAGATTTAATAAGTATTGTTTTGCTGTACATGCCACAGTTTGGCGTTTGCGTTAAATTCTTTATACAAAAACATGGGAAGTAAAGTTAACTCTTGTTTTGCTTCATTTCTATAAGAAATGAATAATAAAAAAAGAAGATGCCGTAAGAAAAATTCAACGGCGACTGTTTAAGCAAAAACATCATCACCCAGACGCAGCCGCCGATTAAATGTTTTAATATAAACTTATTAAGCACTAAAATAAAATAAAAGAAACCTTAACATAAGTCATCTAATTTAATTCTTTATATTAAATGCACTTCAATTACTTGCTTTTCTTGTGTAAGTGTGTAAGCGGATCGATAGTTAAAAATATTAAGGCGGACAGCAAGAAAAATAAACAAAACAACAAAATTCTCAATTTACAGCAGTAAAGTATACGTATGGAGCACAAAAAGCTACTTTTTGAAAATAAATTGCGTATGCGGCACCAAACATATTTTTACTTTTACAATAAAGTAATATTAACTTTTAATTCCATTAATGACAATTTATTTTTCTTCAAAACATGTATCGGAAGCAGTGGTGGTTTGAGAAAATTTCATGTAAACCTACTTGGTCGTTTTCCTCCACTCCAACTTTGTGGCGTATAGGCTAAACCAGTTCTGATTCGACGAACTGTTTAGATGAAATTATCATCGCGTTACCAACTTAAAACATCAAGTTTGACTGAAGGCAATAATGCTTTTTATATCACACCCCAACCTGTTACTAGAAAAACCCAACCAGAGACCCAACTACTAAAAAGCAGTTGTGTATACTCCAAGTTTTTCTCAATCAAACTTACGCTGAGTTCTAAATGACAATACCAAAACACAACTAAAAAGTCAACTGTTAATTTGGTTGAGAGTGGCGATGTAAATTTATCAATCCCAACCAAACTATTTTAAAATTTGAAAACCGTAATAAAGTCATAAAACAAAATTTTCATATTTCATAAATCTACACATAAATGATCATCTTTCACCTTCATTTCCACATTCACAAAAATATTTTACATAAAAACTTCGCTGAATAATGTATATTTCTATAAGTGCACAAAAACTTATATTTTTGTCGCGTACGTTTCTCGCTGACATTCGCTTATATCTTTTTACTATATTATAAAATATCGCCCAACATTTTTTCTTAAATATACTACTCCTTCATTGCTTTAAAACACTTGAGGTATATATAGTATTGGATCTTTCCACTCCTTTCTTGTTTTTTGCTCAACTAAAAGTGTACGAATGTCGCGTCCGTCGCCTGGGAATTGCCCATATGTAATACTATAGAAACTTTAGTTTTGGCATATTTGTTCGTTTGTGGGATTTTTTCGCTTTTGGTGATTTATTTTAGCTTTGGCGCCTTTTTCGTTTTCGTCTTTTTTCGGTTTTTGGCGTTTTTTTATTTTTGGCGCTTTTTTCGTTTTGGAGATTTTTTCGGTTTTTGGCTTTTTTAGTTTTGGCGTTTTTTTTTCATTTTGGCGATTTTTCGGTTTTTGGCGATATATTTTAGTTTTGGAGATTTTTTTAGTTTGGCGCTTTTTTTCGTTTTAGCGATTTTTTTCGGGTTAGCGTTTTTGAAAATTTCAAGAGTTTTCTTCTTTCGGTTTCCTAGATACAGCATACTCAAAATTACATAAACTGATAGAATACCGTTTAATTTTTATTTTTTTAATTTTTAGTGTTTTTAGTGTCTGTAAAAAATACACTAACTCCGCAAATTTGATGTGTCTGTACACAATTGTATGTAAATATGTTACATAGGATTTTAAAATTTTTCGTTGCTCCTTTTGGCACGCCCTTCAATTTTTAGCAGCCATATATTTGTTGTTGTAGCGGCCAAAGTTCTACATATTCTGTAAAAAGGTCCTCAGCTCTTACGGTTCTCGAGAAAACAGCCTGTAACAGACAGACAGACGGACAACAATAGGGTTCCTTTTCACCTTTGGTGTACGGAACCCTAAAAACTTAACTTCTGCTTAGTAATTCTTTTGCGATATGACTATTAGGATAATCCTCTCAACCCTATTCGAAGTCAAACGTCTTCACATGCACCACTTCGTTGCAATGAATTACAAAAGTTCTTTTAAAAAGTTCCTTCTATCAATATATTTTATTTAATTGGTAAACTATTTTTAATGACATTATTTAATGTTCATGTTTCAAAATATCCATAAAAACACCACCTTTTCTTTAATGATTTTTTTATTATTATAAAAATCTTAATATTATTTCCAGAATTTATTTTTTGTAAATATCTTAAATGTCTATAAATCTTTTTACACATACATAAAGTGTCATAATAATGTAACCTCGCCTCTTGAATTTATTTAATGAAATCAAAACCAAAAAATCTTTGTATAAATTTACTTACAATCGACGGCGCGTCGTTCGTTCCTTTTTTTTTTTTTTTTTTTTGAATCTCACACGATCCCCAGCATCCAAACAAGCAAACACTTGAAAATTTTGTCTCTCAATTATAATTTTGAGATTTGAGACTGTGCGCTTTAACAAGCGCATAATTCATTTTTTATGCCCACATTTCAATCGTCATCATATTTTTTGTGGTGTGGTCGGTCGCCCTTAAAATGTCGCTCTTGTTATGCTCGTTCCCTATTTCATATATTTCTTTTTCTTTTTTTGTGGCTGGTATTTATCATGATTTATAGCTCTTTAGTATGGATCTTTAAGGAATTTCTTGTGGACTTTTTTTTAATGGTGGGTAATATTTTTCTTTCAATTTTTAAGTATGAACAAAAGTATTTGGCTGCTGTTGCTGCTTTTCTCATGTGGGAAATTAGTTAATCACATGAACTAATTGGATCGAATTATTATTTTACTTGATCGTCCGTCGCTGGCTGTATTCCCGGAAATATTCTGTTCACTCCAAAAGCCGTTTGCAGTACATACTTATTTTTTTTATATAAATGCTGCAAGATTGTGCTGTAATTAATTTGTATTCCAAATAATTCTCTTTTTCACTTGAAGCAGGCAGCAAACGTGAAGGCATAAAATGAGGCACCCACTTATTTGGCGCTTGCAAATTCATCGTTTCATTTGAATTTGCAACGAAACGGAAATGTATATAAATCAAATCACGTTAAAATATTTATGTGTCGAGGCATACCGTTGATATTGTGGCAAACTAAAGCATGAACAAATACGTATAATCGCCGTTCGTTAGTGAATTTAATTCCTTGGAGTTGCCAACATAAATTCCTGTCACATGGTTTTTTTCTTTTCGCCCATCATAATCTTAGTTTTCATTGGTTTGGCTGTTGCAGATTATTACTTAAATTTGTTACATGTCATGGAACTGCTAAACAGATTGATATACATACATGCATGTGAGCTTGCAGGATTATTAATGGTGACAAAATTGTGTGCTTCAAATATTTGAATTCTTGGAAAATGTTTACTAGCAAAAATCTTAGGGAAACAAATGTGTAACTAAATATTTGAAAGAATAATTGTTAAAGAATTCAGGGGTCTAATCGCCGCTTTCGATAACTAGCTTATTCAATCACGTTTTTTTCAGTTTGAGATTATGGCATTCGCTATCGAACAATGCTATAATATGGTTCGATAGCGAATTTCACAATGTCAAACGGGAAAAACGTGATCGAATTAGCTCGTTATCGAAAGCGACGATTAGACCCCAGTTTTCGTGAACGATTCTTTTTTATTAATTTTAATTTAACACTCAAGCCTTTGTTGACTATTTATTCTCAGATGACGTCAATTATAGGCATCATCTCTTCCAGCAGCACTGGGCCAAAAGTCCCGGAAATCCCAAACCAGGGATGGCAAAGTTGTTAAAATTGTACTTTTTTTTTGTACTATTCAAACTCGGAAAGTACAATAGTACACCAATGACTTATTTAGTACATTTAAGGATTCACTCCGCATTTCTTCTCAAACGATAACGCATTTCTTAACAAACTTGATAACAGTCTTGTGAAAGCTAAACGCAGCGAGAAAATCAGAAAATGTGAACTCGTCCATTTCCAAATAATTTTTCTTCTAAATTCGGATGCTAGAGCACATGCTATTAATTTGTATATTTAAATTTCCACTTAAACAAGCGCAAGATCGCAACTTGCAAGCAAATTTGTGAAAACGATTCGGTAGCCAGAACAAAGTCGATTATTTAAATGAAAACAAATCAAAATATGTAATTTGAACTAAAGAAATCTTTTAGTACAACTAAGGTAAAAGGTACAATTTTTGAAAGTTGTAACGTCCCTGTCCCATAACCCTACATCGGACGCAAAAGATACGAGTATGTACATACTTATCTTCCTCGCGTCACATAATGAATTTAGAGGATCCTTATACGTTTGAAGAATCGATTACATTTCGATGCATACACCTTATAATGGCTTCTTAACAAATTCACACGTGCGCCGAATGGCCGCAAAAGTCTTCTGCGGAAATATACAACAAGAAATTCATCTGTAGACTTCAGCAAAAAAAATAAATATCTTGAGAAAAACTAAAAAAAAAATTCGTATGTTTATAGAAAAAACCTCCAAATGTTACCTCAAACCTCAAAATAATAATAAAAAAAGAAAAGAGGTAGGTGTCTTAGGACACCCGGTTGTAGCTGTGCTGCTTGGGTTAAATAACAATGCAATAAAATTATATTATATGATAATGTCAAATTCTCTGCAAATATTTCAAAACGTTTCCATTTATTTCCCATTATTTTCTTTTCCAGCGGCGTACGATTAAATTAATGTATTGTTTGCGCCTGGTGGTGGCTGTTAGCCGGCTTACCGCCGATCGGCTGTGTTCTCTGGCTTGTGCTCATGTGCAAAAACAAAACAAAAATAAATTGAGCAATCGTTCTCATTGCTTTTGTTTCTCTCACTTCAAAGAACTAAACAAAACTAAATCAAACATTTTATTTGGTTTATTTTCGTACTTTTCTTTTATGTACAAAGAAATCAAAGCAAAAATAAATTTATAACTATAGTAGTGTCGATTAGTTTTGTTACGAAAATCACGTCCTAACTCCTGTATCGCGCAATAAATAGCATATCATTTTTATTCGATTCTGAATCCGTTTTTCATTTTTCACAATCCTTTTTTACAATTGGTTACAAGGGGTGAATTCCAAAGAATTGTTATTCGTATGATCAATAGGCAATGCGAGGTTTGCTTACATTCATCCGTTTATAGGACCATAGAGGTTTTTCACTATTTCGATATATCTTGACCATGCGATTATAAATTAATCCCATAATATTAAGTCTTCCCTGATTTTTACTACAATTGAATTTTCAATATTTCATATTTCTCTATACAATTCTTTTACGAGTAAAAAAATATAAACAAATGTTTTTAATTTTGAAAATGGTCTAATGCTTTCAAGGAAATTATTTGACTTTGAAGTCTAGTATTTTTTTTTTAAATATTTGTTTAAATAAGAAAAAATTGGTAAAAAAAAAACTCATATACTAAATATTATGACAAATTGGGTACAACATTCATGTTTTGAGCAATGTTCAACATCTAAAAAAATTATGTTCTAACAATCATTAACAAACGAATAACAAGATAATAAATATACAAGACGAAAGAAAAAAGAAACATAAATGACAATAAACAAAAAATAAATTATTAATGTGTTCAGCAAAGGATTTATATATAAATTAGCAAAAGCTTTTTAAATCTAATACAATACATAATAGTAAAAATTACATTGTACAAGACAGACAAAATATCAAGGTTGCAGAGAAATATTTAGTTAGTGCTGGCAAAGTCTTGAGTAGTGCGTCAGATACTCGATACGAAAAAATAGTTACTTGATGTTTACAGAGTTGTATTTTTGGGCCAAGTTAAATGGATGATTTTAAGGATAAAACAACAAGTTTATTAAAAAAGAAAAGTTGGAAACAAATAGGAGGCAATACTTAAAGCAAAAATAGATGCATTGCTACGAGTATTTGTGGGAAAATTTCTAACTTTCTAAATAAAATGTTTGTTATAAGAGATTCAATTGATGTTTAGTTTTTTGGATTTATTACTCTTCGTTGCAAACTGCTGGTGCAAATATTATAGATTTTGACAGTCCAGGCTATTTTTTTTACAATATTTACAAATTTTACAATACCCCACCAACAAATCGCATTAACTTGAAATTTCATATACTACAGTAGTCCCCGCTTAAATGAGTTCCCCTTTTTAATGCGCAACTAAAATATCCCTGTGTATGGGATGACAACAGTTTCGCTTAAATGCTCTCAACTTAAAAGCCTTCCCCGCTTAAATGAGTCATTTTGCTGAGACAAAATTTTATATACCAGAGAAAATCTTTCTTTATGCATAAGTTCCATTTTTTACATAAATACATATGTACATATTTGTTTAATGAAACACCAAAATGTGAACCAAATATCAAAAATTATCAAAAGTGTATACTAGAATTATTAAAATGTACTAGTGACTATCCGTTTCCAATGTCTACATATGGTCCCTAAAGAACTATCTAGTCAGTAGTACCAATGCACAGGGGAGCATTTGAGCCAAAAAGCTGGGGCCAAAAAGGCAAAACTGAATTTAAAGAAATCGTAATACACAACAAAATTTTACATCATATTGTAAATTTTGAAGAATTTTATTTGTGATTTGTAGCTCAGAGATACTTCTAAAGTCATTAAAATTAAGAAAATTATTACATGAATTTTTGAACATTTTCTTTTTTTGGCCTTAACATGTTTATATGATATTTTTTTTGGCTAAACAAATAAAGAAATTACGTTTACTTTATTTTTAGTATTGAATATTATTTTTTTAAAAATTCGTTTAAAAATTAAAAAAATACACTTTTTTGCAAAAAAAAATACACTTTTTTTACAAAAAAAAAAAGAAGGTTTTTAAAAACCAAGCTGCTTAAATTTAAAAATATGCTTTTTATTTCAAAAAGGAATCATCTAGATTCTACTTGAATGTCTGCGTATAGTGGGCAGCCACGTAAACCAACCAACCAATGTCCCACAATAAAATTTAAAATCTCCAATTTTAGACGCAATGATTTTTTGAAAATTTCACCTTTTCGGTATGAGTCAGAAAACTTTTTGTCAAACATAAAATGTTTTAGTTTGTAATAATTGTACGTTGAGGTCTTTTATTTAAAATATTACACCAAAAACTGTTATTATTACCGGTGTAAAACAGGAACGGTAATTTACACCCACCTCCATAGCGGCTTTATCTATCTGGGCAGCTGTATTCTAAATGACGTTATGTTTTTTACTATATATTGTGGTTATTGCACAAAATTGTTATCAGAGCCCGTTTGATGCTTCGACAGTAAAATGGAGAAAGTGTATATAAGATTGGAATTATTCCAAATAGTAGGGGAATGTAACGCTTAGTCCGTTTTAGTTAGAAAATTTAGCGAAATTTCAAAATGTCAAGAAGATGGTGATATATTAGCAGTAAAGCAGTATTTAAAGAGTTAAAAAAAAATTAAAATATGTATACTAGCACTGAGCACAACGAGAAAAGGACCGATTTTTAAACATGCATGCCACATGGCCGGAGGGACTAGTACGAGTACCAATACATGTATTTTGCACTTCGACTGCAAAATCCTTTTGTTGAATTGGCCGAATGAAACTAGAAAAAAAATTTGATTAAAAATAAAAGTAGCAAAAAAAAAACCTTTTTGGACAAGAGCCTTCCGTGTACTTCGCCCTGCCCGTAAAAGCTCAAAAGCTTAATTTTTATGATGTTAAGGCATAAGTTGTAAATTTTTTAATATTTACATTATTTTTGCAAATAATATTTTTTTCAACGCCCATAAAAGAAGGTGGGGATGAAAATTGCATTTTACGGTCTCCTGAATACAAGTTTAGGGGTTTGAACTTTGGCCGACGTTAAAAGTTGATTTTTGTTAAAGAAAAGTATGGGAAAACTTGAGAGAAAAAATTTCATTATTCAGAGGTAGGATTAGTTTCTCTACGGGTAAATTTTTTCTCCTTAGTCCGATATTTTTTATTTTCTACCTTCAACAGCCTAGGGCTATAAGATATATTTCTGCCCAATTTTATTGATCTAGGGGCACTCAATAACCTTTGACAAGCAATATAAACTAAAAAAAAATAATGACCAGCTTTTTAGCTCAACTGCTACTCTGCGCGATACAGTGGAATAAAAATTTATTAGAATTCGAGCGTCTAGTTTCTATTATCAGGGCTTATCTTTCGACATAGTGGAAGAGGCAGAAATTATATTCAGAGACGGTAAAAGGCGAAATTTAACTTAAAAGCAAAAAATGAGCCAGAACTTAAAATCCATTTGTTTGTTAATTTTATTGTCACTCAGACTCAGACTGTGTTTTACAGTGTAACTGCCAGTTCACAGAAGCCATGCAAAAATTCTCGTCTGGCTATTTACATTGAAAACAAAAACAAATTTTGAGTGCTTTGTTTTTGTTTTCAATATAAATAGGCAGACGAGAATTTTTACATGGCTTCTTTGAACTGGTAGTAAGTGGATAATTACAATTTAACTCACCTCTGTAAAGGAATTTTGCTCCTTTCTCAAAAATAGATCACATGAGTACCCAAAATCTTGTATACAGACCATTAACTAATTTACATTAAGCATTTTTTAATGAAATTAATTCCATGAACATTTTTCATTTGTCAATAGTAGGCCTGGGGGAGCAATTCATATCAAAAAAGTTGCCAAAAATGCATCAGAGATTCATTCTACATCCTTTTTTTTTATATAAAATTATGTTCTATAACGCTGCAATTAGCAAATAGAAAAAGTTTCGTGCAACAAAATTCATGAAAAAATGCTTAATGTAAATTCGGTAAATGTGTTAAGAGCACTTTTTTGAGCTCTTTTCGTAAAGGTATAAAAATAATCCTTATAGCGAAAAGTTAGAGTATTAAAATCGGCCTCACAAATCTCTGTTGTAAGACTGCGTGAAAGTGCTGAATACATTCTATAACTAAAGTGCAAAACTTTCATGGTTTTCTACGTCAATTGTGAATATCGATACCGTACTGCTGTACATTAATATGGCGTAAACATTTATTTCCAAAATTCATTCTCCAAATATCAAACAAAAAGGTGGGTGGTGGCTATAATTTTTCTTTCCTCTTAACTTTATTCTAAATAACATGAGAGCAAAAAATGCAATAAAGTTTGATTACTCATGGGCACAATATATTGATGTTTTCATTTTTCCTTTTCTCTGTGGCATTTTCACATAAAAAAAAGCGTTGCGGCTAAAAAATGTCCATAAATTAAATTAATTAAAATCTTTGTCTTTAGAACAACAAGAAAAAATACGGTCGATGACAATCATCAAAACACTGTTCATATACATACATACATATGCAATCACTGAAGAAGAAAAAATGTTGCTGGTCGAGTGATGGCAGTTCAGTCATTGTGTGACTGTTAGAACATGTGTCTACTATTTGTTGCAATAAAAATTCAACATGCAATACAAATGTTTTCCGTTTTTCTTACTGATCCTCACATTTCATTTTACAAGTTATTTTGTGTGCTTTTTTTTTTTGGTGTTTAATATTGTAACTTGTACCGACAGTAATTGCAAGTAGATCTATTTGTAGTTTTAGAAGTCGAATATTGAAGGGATGTAAATACATACGAGTACATACATACAAGTATAAACATTAAGTTAAAAAAGATGAAAAAAGACACGTGTCTTTGGTAAATTTTTTTTTTTTTTGTTTTTGTTTCTGTCCAGTCAGACATTTTCTCTCATGTTAAACATTTTGTTTTACATTTTGTCTCCCACAATTTTTATATGCAAAAGAAAAGAAGAAAAAAAGTTCCGACTAAAGTCAACCTACAAAAATCCTCCATTTAAACAAATAAATAAACAAACAGAAAGGAATTAACAACAAAAAAATGAAAAAAATTTTACAATTAAACAAAATGAAAAACACATGTTTTACATACTCGTACATTGCGATTGTATTGTTACGAGTGTTTTTTATTTGTTGCACAGAAGTACATATTTGTGTTCTTTTTTCCTCCTTAAAAGAAGCCAAAAATGTACGAGTATTGAAAAAAGCCAACAGAAAGTACCCAGCGGGAAAAAGAAGGAGTAAGGATGCCTTCTACAAGGCCTTTATAACCCTTCTCTTGAATGTGGAAGGCCTGTTCGCTCCATTCCATACTCATATCTTTTGTACACGCGTTGTCATTTCGGAGTAGGCCTTCTCTTCTTGCTTCTTTCGCCCGAGATTCTAGAAGGCCTTCAAATTAATGAACTTTGCTCTTTCTTTGGTAAAAAAAAACAAAACAAAATAGGTTACTCCTTCTTTTCTCCCTACTATGAATAAAAAAAAATTATTAAAGGCCTGCACCAAGAAAGCCTTCTGAGTTTTACCCCTGGGTATTCATCTACATACTTACATACAACGTAAGTACATGAATTTGAATTTTAAAAAACACCAAAAGTAAATAAAAAATATATATACATACATACATACATACACATATGTATGTAAAATGTAAATAAAGTATCTCTTAAGTACTTGAAAATAAGTTAATGAGAATATAAAATTATTTTCAACGGATCTTTTTAATTCACTACCACGAGCATGACTGTGTGCTTCTCCTTTGTTTTCCATTCCAAGGAATTAAATTGTTTGTACAAAGTGGGAGTTTTCCTTCTTATTTTTGTGGAAATTGATGATACCGCCAGGTAACGCCCATCCGACATAAGTAAGAGGAAACGTAAAAGCAGAAGTTTTATGATCTATTTGAAGTATTTTTAGTTCACTTTGTGTTTTTTTTTCTTCTTCTCATAAAGAGTTTTTCCATAAAGGCAGGCTGGCAGGCAGTCTAGAGCAGAGATAAACAAAAGGCCGCTCTAGACCAAAGTCAGGCAAATGTACGTGAAAATAAGAGCATAACGAAGTGCCCACGAGCGGCCTTTTGCTTATCTCTAGTCTAGAGCAAACTTGTTGTTTTATTGGCGGCATGTGTTAAATCTGGGGGCAAATTACGGCATACGATACAATTCGAAATTTAAAAACATTTCCATATAAACTCTATTGAAATATCTTGTAATTTTGTAAAGAGTGTCGTAATTTGCCCTCTGTTTTTTTTTTTTTTTATTATTCAGTCAAGGATGTTTAATTAATATAGCAGTGCGTCCAAATGGAGCACCCATTTAACCGAAATCATGTTGCATTTGGAATAGCATAAATGGACTCTTCGAAATTGGGAAAGAATTTCCTTCGATCACTTTTCGCTGCTTGTCTATGATAATATAAATTATGTTGTCTTCTACCTCATCAATCATATGTAAAGGTGGAAGTACATAACACGCGTTCAATGCGCTATTGCGATACAAACTTCTGGCAAAAAAGTTGAAATAGTGTGTTTTCATAAGGCAGGTTACATAAAGAAGTTTGAGACGCGCGTACCTCGCAAAAAGTTGAACATTCTTCAACTTTCACGCGTTGTATACAAAATGACAGCTAGTGTTGATATATTCACATGTTAACATACACAAAAATTATTAGAAATTAATTTTTTTTATTAAACAATAGATAAAAAAAAATGCATTAAATATTCAAGGAAAAATAAAACTTAAATGCAAGAGAAAAAATAGTTGGCGAAGGTTTAAAATTTTACAAAATAAAAAAGCCTCAAAAGCGTGTTGTGTAACTTTGCATTTTTATAGCGTTAAACGTTTAACAAACAAGAAACGGGTTGCCGCTTAATGCGTGGTATGTACCGCGTAACGCGTGGTATGTACCTTTAACTTATGGACGTAAATCAGAAACTTCAGCGGACTAGCTTGAAGGCAATTTTACGGGTCTTCTACAATAATAAATTTTAATGGTCGTGGCTCCATCCATTTTTCATTGTGTATATTTTTGAGGTCAAAGTGTGTGGTAAGTTTCGCAAAAATCGGTTAAATAGAACCACGTGATACATAATAATAGATTTAATTGGGCGTAGCCACGTCAATTTTTCAACTTTAAAGTCGTGTAATTACAAGTATCAAAGGTGTTTGCTAGTAGAACATCATAAAATAAAATAAAATATAAAAAATTGTGGGCGTGTCCCCGCCAAATTTTTTTTTTTTTTTTTTTTGCAATGGGACCAATGGGAGGCTATACGCATCAGAAAAAAAAAATTACAATCGGTCTAATATGAACCGAGTTATGAAGTAACACTGCCAAAAAAAATAGAGACGAATTGATAACCTCCTCCTTTTTTTGAAGTCGGTTAAAAATAAAAATAAATCTATTGCAGAGTTCGCGGCGGCATCAACGAATTTTTACTTTTTGTTGATTCGTTAGTGAATTCTTAACTTTGTTAATGGCGTGAAAGTTACATACATACGAGTATATTAAATATTTCTTTCTAAGTGATTTGTTTATTCGAAATATAATTTAATATCAGACATTTATACAAAAAATGAAAAATTAAGAATGACTCAAATTAAAATATAAATACGGTAGCTGTTTGTTAACAAGAAAATATGTATGTACATATATGTACGTACGTTTTTTTTTTTCAAAATGTGTGAATAACATTTGTCAGTTTTTAGAATAATAAATAAACAAATGTACTCGTAAAAATTAACAATTTCAAACAATGAACGATGTCAACAACTGCGAATGCAGACGAGACAACAAATTTCTTGACAAGATTTCTATTTTAATTTACTTAAAATTAAACTAAAAGGAAGACATAATGCCGAAGCGACAGTTGTTGTAGTTGTGTTGCTGTTGTGCTATCGTTGTTGTTTAAAACTAATTAATTTAATAATTTCGAAGAGAAAATATGCACAGACAAAACAAACTGTGATCTGTTCGTTGGAATAAATTTGATTTTAAGTGTTTAAGATTGACAAATGAAAATTTAATGTTGAATAAAGTATTTGGAAACACAAATATCTACGAGTATTTGGGGAAGGGAAACACATTTTCAAATTTCATAAAATCAATCTTACCATAAACGTTTTTCGTATTGATAAAGATGTTTGTAAGACATTAACGAAATTCTACTTGGTGGAGGAAGTTGTCTGGTCCAAACACTATGAGCTGGAAATTTCTTATATGATTTATTATGTACATAAAATAATTGTAAATTCGCCGCGAATAACATTGTAAGTGACAAAATAATAATTTTTCAGGAAAGCAAAAAAAAAAATCGTTTGAAGACATGATTTTTTTTGTTAATATTTTTTAGCTTATCAAAAATAATGATAATTAAAATTAACTTTTCTTTGGTTTCTGTTTCGACAATTGCGTTCGTATCATTTTGTTAGTTATGCAGAGAAAAAAAATTGTTAGAAAAAAAATCGAAAACGATACCATTTTATATTAAAATTGAGCTTAGTACGTTTGTGCTTGCCTTGATAACGGTTGGTATCAATTTTTTAAAAACAACTCAAACAACAACAACAAATATCATTTTATTACCAACCGTTCTCTTGTTGCCAGTCGTTCTTATTTTTAACCGACTTCAAAAAAAAGGAGAAGGTTAGTTATATCAATTCATCTATATTTTTTTTTTGGGAATGTTACTTCATAACTCGGTTCATATTAGACCGATTGTAAATTTTGATTTATTGTCTGAGAGGGTATATCTTCCCATTGGTTCCATTGCAAAAAAAAATGGGCGGGAACACGCCCACCTATTTATTTATTTGATTTTATGATATTCTACTTATTTGATTGCTGCGAAACCTAGCAAACATCTTTGATACTTGTAATTACACGATTTTAAAGTTGACAAATGGGCGGGGCTACGCCCAGTAAAATCTATTATTATATTTCACATGATTTTACTGTACCGATTTTTACGAAACTTACCACACACCTTGAGCTCAAAAATAGACACAATCTTCCATTTGAAAAAATGGGCGGATTCACGCCTATTAAAATTTAATATTTTATTTTAAGTGCTTCCACTGTACCGATTTTTACAAAACTTAACACACACCCTGAACTCTGTAAAACACAAAATCTTGCATTTAAGAAAAGAGGCGGTGGCACGCCCGTTAAAATTTAATTTTATATATCATAAATTTTTTTCGAAAATGTTCTATCATATCTCTGCATTAAAGTCGGTTTTTTTTTGCCAGAATTATGTTACAGTTATGACGTTCTTATTTTGCTACCGATCGTTCTTGATTTGATAACAGATTTTAATTCTTAATTGATACCCAAAAATAGCAAAATATTGTTCACTATGCGTTAACAATTTTAGAACGCCTTTTTCCCTCTGTCTGTGTGCTGACAAAGTTCTTCCACTGAGTGACTGCTTGTAAATGTATTTTGACGGCGATAAGATGCATACTTTTGGATGGTTTGATGTTTGATGAATGCAATAAAGTAATGTTAATGGAAATCTGTAAAAAAATGGGTTTTTGCAAAATTTGTCTCTTACAACGTTATTCGCGGCCTTGCTCCAATTATCCATCTGTTTCTGTTTCTTTCTACATTGAATTAAGTTATTGATTAATTCCAACATTTTCTTTATTGAAAAAAAATATATACATATACATATAAATTTGTTTTTGGTTGACTTTTAAAAAATATTTAATAGTTGATTTAATAATTTATAAATTATATCGAGATAAATGCAATTTTTCGTTCCGTAACCGCAAAACGAAGTTAAAAAAAGTGTTGCTTAAGCTTTTTCGGGGGTTATGTCTCGTCTTGTTGAAGCTTTTTAGATTGTTACTGCCTGAATTATAAAAAATTATTTTGCTTTATAAAGGGTTTATAAAACAAATTTTGTTTGAGAAACTGTTATAAATCCAATTATACAAAAATTAGTTGTGCAAAAATTTAATTGATATCTTCTGATGAATTTTTATTGTAAGTTCTATTCCAACTAATTAATTAATTTATCACTACAATTTTTAGTTTATTCTGGTCAATATTTCAATTAATGAATTGTTTAATTTTTGAGGTTAATTTTTGGATTAGTTTTCTCTTAGTTTTTCGATTCATTCCATTAAATACTTTGAATGAAATCATAAATTTTTTCAACTATTATTTTTTTATCAAAAATAAAAATTACATATTTTTTTTTTTGGAAAAAACTAAGTTTTGCAATTATTTATGATGATTGAAACCATTATTATAGTAAATGGTCCGCCAAATAACTTTTATTTTTTTGGAAAATGCAATAAAAAAAAAACTACTGAATATTTTCTCAAATTTATTATCGATTGTGTGCAGCTGTATTTCACCAATGGCTTCACGAATATTGTCGTTTAAAGCGTCAATTGTCTCTGGCTTGTCGGCGTAACACTTATCTTTGACGGCACTCCACAAATAATAGTCCAACGGTGTCAAATCGCAGCTCCGAGGTGGCCAAACGACATCAGCTCTACGGCTGACAATGCGATCTTCTTTTGTGAACAAAAATTCGTTCAACATGGCCCGATAACGATCGCCATTGACTGTAACGGCCACTCCTTGTTCATTTTCGAATTATGCCTCTTTACCAAAATCCGCACTAAACAGTGACTCGTTTTGGGTGCGTCGGCTTTTCAATGTATGCGTGCGGGTTTTCTGTGCCCCAAATGCGACAATTTTGCTTGTTTACATACCCGCCAAGATCAAAATGAGCTTCATCTGAAAAGATGATTTTTTTGGCAAAATAAAAAAAGTAATGTCGCAATATTTCCCAGCGTTGTTCAAGCGTATACACAACCATATTCGTTCAGCAGAAGGATAAAACTAATTATCTGTCAAATCAGACATGAGCTAAGTGTTACCATTCACGAAATAAGCACCAGTTGAAAAAAAAAACGTTAGATGGCGGACCCTTTAATAGGCATAAAATTCAAAAAAATTGTATGATTGATTAAATTGTTCCTTGTATTTGTACAGTATGAACTTAAACTTAAACAAACTTAGTTCACTTGCTGTACAGCTCATGCTCGGAGCACACTGACCTTCAAAAAAAAAATATAGAAATTCCATGTTTTGTAGGATCATCATTCCATTTACCAAATGATAATAAATCTTCTTACTACTTTTTTTGTTTTGTTGCAAACATCATTCAATTGTCCTTTTGCTCTCGTCATCATCATCATCATCATCACATTTAATTTACATAACAACAGCAGTAACAACATACAATTCCAGTATTAATTAAAAGTTTTAAAAATATTCATGTTTTATATTTGTTTACAATTCTCATATTTATGGAACTTTTAATGTTTTGTTTCTAATTTATATGAAACAAGTCGAGAGCGCTACATGCGGCCGATGCCGAATTCTATGTATCGTTTCTCTCAGTTTGTATTAAAGATGTGTTTTATATAAGCTTTGGACAAATTTTTTCCAAGCTAGCTTAAATAAGCATTTCAAAAATGCATATCTGTCAAATGGTCCGAAAAAATAATAGAAAACAAAAAAATAATAATTTACAATTATAGAATTAAAAAAAAAAATTTTAATTTTAGGTACTCCTTATGAAAAAACATATTCCTTTACCATAACTAGGATTGGCCGGTGGTCGAAATTCGACCATTATACATTGTGCCTTATTCGTGGTTGACATATTCGGACTTCCACTTCTAGATTAAAGAAAAACTGTTGAAGTCTTCTTTACAAAGTCAAAGTTGAAATACGCCAATCACTATAAAGCTTAAATTAGAAGTGCTATAGTCATAATGCCATAGCAATAACCAAACCAAAATTCAATTGGTTTATTTGGTTGTGGCTATGGCGATATGGCAAGCCACGCATAATTAAAAACAGTGTTGCCCATAAGTTTGGTTCGAACAGCTGTTTTCTATCGTTATGGTTATGGCACGTCTAATTGAACCTTAAGGGTAATTCTTTTGTTTCAATATTGATGAAACGTATATGGTTAAAAAGGAACAAATATTTATCTCTATACATGTACAGTATGTCTAAAAATTCCCAAAATCTCAGAAGTTCCCCGAAAACATTCACAACAACAATGAAAAAGTGAAAATACCTCAGCTTAAAATTTATTTTTCTCTAAGTACACAAAATATATTTTTTCCCAATAAATATTCAATAATCCCAGAAGTTCCCCAAATACCGGCAGAAAGGAAAATGTCTTGTTTGAAATTCAGCGTTGATACTGTAGTATTTTCACGTTTGTGATGCTGCCATGGTGGTGTTCGGGGAACTTCTGAGATTTTTATGCAAAAAAAAATAAAATAAAAATATGTACAAACATATTTTGTCGATCTAGAAAAAAAAATACTTCTTATTGGTATTTTCACGTTTTCGGTGTTGCCGTGGTAGTGACCTTATCTGGATGATTATTAAGATATTTAAAAGTGTACGGCCTTTTAACATATAGAATAATTTCCATTAATTAAGTAACTATTTCATATTAGTTATTTCAGCCAAAATAATTTGTTGATCTAAATTGCAACAACAATTTGCACTAAAAATAAACTAACAGAATCCAAAATTTATTGAGTTGAAGTTCCAACACCAATTTACTAGAACTATAAACGTGACAGTTTAAATTGGTTGCATTAACCTACGAAATTTTTTATCTATGCGCGAGAGCATCTAAGAATTAGCCAAAAACACCAAACCAGACATAAAATGGACATTAGGCGTGTAACTTTTTTTACATTAACATGATAAAATGTTTGAAGAAAAATTATATAATATTGTCGTGGTCGCCAAACGAGTTCACGCAGAAAACGTGTTAAAGTTAGAAACTCCCATTTTTATTTCATTGTGCAATTTTTGAACGAAAAAATATTTTCAATATTTTATTAATTCTTCTACCTGATTGAGAGTGATATTTAAAGTTTGTGTTTGGTTATATGATTAATGTAACGTGATATTGCATGATTGTCAGTAGAAAGTTGCTCACGATTCCACACCAGAAAAAAAAAGAAAAAATAATAAAAAATTGTACATACATACATATTATAGAAATTACAAACGGAACGACGAACTTATTTATAGACGCTGTATTCAACTGCATTGACGGGTATAGAAATGTAAACAAAATTGTATCCATATTTTATTTTTGTACAAGTATGTAAAATATTAATTTAACATTGAGTTATTTTCACAGGGAGTGTGTGTTGTATGTATGTGTGCGTGTGTTTATTTAAGATTTTTTATTGTTTCAAAGTTGTGTCCATTCATTTTTTTTTATGCTTTTGGCTCATCACGTTACGAAACCATCTTCAACCAACCATCCATCCATCGTGTTGTCTATTTTTTTTTCTAATGTTTTAATATTTCAAAATTTGTGTTTTATTTTTTGTTAGATGGGGCGTCATAGACTTGTTTAACAAGCAACTAAATTGAATTTTGTGTTTTTATTAAAATTTTTATTTATAAAGTTACATGTTTGTACGAGAACTTTTTAAGCTAATCTTAAATTGAAATAAGAAAAAAATTATTAATTGCTTGTTAAGTCTTAAATTAGTTGTTGAAAGTTTATTAAGTTAGTGAAATTGTGGCAAAATCTTTCGAAATTCGAGCCCTGACCGCTAAAATAACGTAAACCGCGAAAAACGAATTTTACAGCAGAAAATTTTTTGTTTACTTTTTCCAATTTGTTGAGGGGGTCTACTCTGTAACTTGCAACGAAAGCAAATGCTTTCGAATTGTAATACTAATAACATACTAATTCGAAATTCGTTGACACCCATTATTTTTCTAATGAAAATTTAAACGTTGCCTACTAACGATTTTACACGTAGGCCATTCGATCCCTAAGGAGTGTACAAAATACAACCTACCTCGTAAGTTAATGCCGCAAATGCAGCGAAAGGATCGCGTATCATTCTGATATCACCCTACATTGGCTGTAAGGAAATGGGACTAATGCCAACTTCTGCATCAACATCCCTCTAAATTCAAAATGATGCATTTTCGCCAACGTTTTCAACCTTACTGTTACTTAAATCGCCCCAAGCAAGGATATGGGACATAATGGCAGTTATCACAGGTCATTGTTCTTTTGGCTCAAAGGATGGGACTCCATAAAATTGGAAATGTGCCAACCACGATAAGGAGGAATAACTCATCTTCTATGTATCTGCCCTCCTTTTGAAAATCAATGCATTCTCTGTTATATATGCAGTATATACAAAACGTGATGGGAGTATGTATTTTGAGGAGCGAACATTATTTTCCATTGAAATATCTTTCATTCAATGGGTTGGCTGGCATCACTTTATTTGTCACCCACTGTAATGGACAGTTTTGCAATTATAAATATGTTTTTTTACTTTTAAATCGCGTGTTTTTTATTTTTTTAAATGTTTTACTTTGCAATTGAGAACTTTATAATTAGAATAATTTTACTTTTTGTTAACTAATATTAATTTTAGTTTACTTTTCTCTTGCCAGTTCTAGTACAAAAAAAACCAAGTCCATGAATATCCCTTAATATTCTTTGCGCCAAGCAAATATGTATGTAATTTTATCTAAATGATCTCACAGATACCACACATACATATACTGATGTAATTGTGTCCAAAATAATTTCATTTCACGAAATTAATTTTTGAATTCTCAGATTCAGATTCCCCCAACTCGGCTAACTTCCTTAAAGTGATTTATTCACATGTCCAATTGAATTGTTTTGCGCGTGCTTGATCACCCAAAAATCGTTCAATGGAAACAATTATCTTCCTTCTTATTCCTTTTCAACTCGTACGTACTGCTGCTGCAACTTGTTTGTTACTGATTGAATACCAAAAGTAAATAAAATGAACTAAACACAAAAAATAAAATAATACTTTTTTTCGTTCCTCGTTAAGGCAGCAACGCAAAATCCTTTAAAAGATTATTTCACAATCATGCGCGGAAATCATTCAGATTTAAGAAGACAATTGATGTGCACATGATTGACATGCCATGCTCTCGAAATTGACATTTTTTGCTGCCTACCAAAATCGAACGAACTCTTTTTCGCAAACAATGGCTTAAAGCGTCAGGCCTTTTCTTTATTTTGTATGCGAATGCACAGCAAGTTGAAAAAAAAGTAAAGTTACTTGAATTTTTTCCAAGCTGCAACTAGAAAATAAACAAACCAACAAACACACTTCATTGTTGGAGGATCTCACACACAAAAAAGATGTGGTGACAATTCCCTAAACGACACACAAAGGCGCCATGTTAAACAGTAGATTACCTGCCTTCCTGACTTCGTTCGCAACCATTCATCCATTCGTCCATCCGTCCATCAGTCAATTCAGTCTTAAGATGTTCAGGCGGTTATTGCTGACGAGAAGATGAATTTTGTGGCGTCTGATTGCCAATTGTTTGTTTTATTTTATTTTTATAGTAAATTTGTGTTGTTGCTTGTCCGGCTTCTGTGTCTTTTTCTTTTGAATGATTGCTTTGCGCGCCAAGTGCTTCTTTTTTTTATTTTTTATTTTTTTTTTCAAGTGAAACGAGTGCAAAACGCTGGCGCTAAATTGAGTTCAAATCGTTTAATAAAACAAAAAATAAAACAAAAGATCATTTTCCTTTATTTTATTGTGACTGTTTTTGTGAGAATATTATTATTTCACTTTGCGCATTTTTGCATTTTATTCTTGTGATCGCAAGGAAAGAGAATGGATGGATGGTTGATTGGTTGATTGCTGCCACGATGATCTACTTGTGACTGTTGTCTGTCTACGTGAACTTATTGCCTTTTTTTGTGTGATATTCAAAGCGAGAATATGCGCATAATTTATGTTTCGAATTGATCGACAGATGATAATGATGTAATCAATTCATGATCAGGAATGAGTATTTTGCTTTGTTTTTGTTCCCTTATTAGACGAATTAATTTTTGAGTTTTATTATTGTGATCAAACAATCACAATGAAAAACGCTCTTTTAAATTAAATTTCGTTATTAAAAGAAAAATATATTTTTTTAGTTTCACCTCAAATTATTTATTTCTAAGGACTTATTTGAATTTTTCCAAACAATAACTTTCTTGTATTCTAGAGCATATAAGTTAATTAATATGTGTGAAGATAGATTCGAATTTTACTAGCAGAGACAGAATCCAAAATTTTTAACATAGAATTTTAAGCACAGAACACTGAACTCTGTTAGCTATTTGACAGTAGTCGCTAAATGGACTGACTAGAATTCCAAACCTTTGGAACTTTAACGAGATAGACAAAATTATTTTTTTTGTCAAAAAATTGATCTAAGGTCTATACTATTTTCATGTACTGATCGATCAGATACGAGTACGCTCGTCACAAAACCTGAATCGAAGAAAGATCCATTATCAACTGGGTGTTCCATAATGTAAGTACTAAGAACCCTTGCATGATCACCACCGTTATTTTCTATGTTTGTATCATTTTTAGTTGTACTGCACCGTTCGCTTCCACCTTTTTTTCTCTTAAATATCAGCTGGTAACTAGATTAAGTATGCGGGTGACTTTTTGAAGAGACACAGGTTCTTATATAACAAATTATTTTATTTTTCAACATAGTCTCCTTTGAATTCTATACACTTAGTCCAATGTTTCTCCAATTGTTTTAATGCCTTGCGAAAGATATGATTTGTCAAGGACATCAAAATAGGCATTTTTTTTAACAAGCAGGCAATAAATGCCTGCTACTATTACTAGGTATTACCTTGTTTAGGAAAGGCATAGTATAAAGAAGACAGATGATAAAGGAAGAGATAGAGGAAAGCTTCACTCTTTTACAACTCTTCTTTTTTGCACGTTTTTTTTATAAGGCAGTGTTGCAGCGCCTCTGGTGTTAATGGGGCGTATTAAATTTTTTCAAGCTGTTTTTATTAGCCATTTTATTTATTATTTTACTTTGCCGATGACTCTGCTACACGATACCGGCGAAGAAGGCGCTCTGATGTTATATTAGGATTAGTATCCGCTGAAACCGGTGTAATTCTGTGACCAGTGTCTATGCCTTCATCACTTGTACTTTCCTAACAACAACTGGTACAAAGGGACACTAATGCAAAACAGAAAAATGTGTGGTGTTGTTATTTAATGACCCATTTTCTTCGGTTTTGTAGTCAACGTGCTAACTACTGCAGCCAACGCTAACCTCGTTGGATGATTCGTCCTTGGAGTCAATACCTTTCAAACTTTGGGAACAAGAAATAGTCACACGGGGCTAAATCTGAAGAATATAGCCGGTGAAGGAGCAATTCGTAGCCCGATTCATGGGTTTTTGCCATGGAAACTGCACATGCGTTTGTGGTCGATTGTGAGCAACAGCGGCATAAAGCCTTATCATACCCAACTGATCATTCAAAATTGAACCCACAGCCATGTGATCAGCTGAAACAATATCGTGAATCAGTTGTTTCTCTGAATTAAAAAAAAAAAAAAATTAGTACCCTTAAGGCAGAATTAGTTTATACGTGCTGTTCCGTTCTGAATCAGCTGTTTTGTTTCTTTTCAATTGAAAGTCTGTATGTGTGGTTTGTTTTTCCTTTTTCGTTCTGTTCTGTTGTTAAGTGAGTGTTTGTGTTGTTCTATAGGTTTCCAGCTGATTCCTTGCACAGAAAAAGTAACTGGAAAATATTTTATACAGAAAAGAACGGAACAGAACGACAACGAAAAGTTAAAACTAATGAGGCATTTAAAGTCATGCCCTCGTATGTTTTACATATATGTATGTATATATATGTTTTGTTTTTGTTGCAAAATACGCTCTACACTTGTACAAAATTTAACTACTAGACTATCTATATAAAATTTTTTTACCACAAAAAATGTGCAAGTTTTGAATTTTTTTTCATAGGCCATTCTAGTATTGCGTGATTAAACTACATATACATGCATACATATGTGTATACGTATATGTGCATATACATACAAATTTATGTATATGTGTATGTACATATTTATGCTTAAAAGCGATAACAGCATAAGTCGACTTAAGATAAAATCAAGTTATATGTATATGCTACAAAATTATACAAACCAAGATGAATATTTACGTGAAATCACCAAGCCTCTAACGCGTTAAAGATATAAACAAAACAATGTGGAGCTAAGTCTTAAAAACAAATCAATATGATTTATTGTAAGCGCCCAATTGTACTAAAAACTACATTCTAATCAAATCTTGGGTGAATTCGTTAATAAAGTAAAGTTTATTTTACCAAAAAACTATTTAAACTTTTATATTTTGATGTTTTCGAAAAAAAAACGTTCATACATGAAAACTATATTTCTTGGACTTACGCTGTTATCGCTTGTGACCGCAAATAATTTTTTTTAGTTTAGCTGTTTACTTTTTGTTTTAAAGATTTGCTGACGATTTCACACAAAAAAAACCAGCGAATTTCCTAAATGACATTATCGCCCAAAAAAAAATTGTTCTTTGTGTTGCGTTCAGTATTTTTGCCTTCCGTATTATTTTTGTTGCAATTTTAGTCGGCTATGCTGGTGGGCATGAAATCCAAATACCATTGGTGATGCTTTTGAGTCAGTCACGCTATGGAAAGGTTGTTTATGCTTTAATTTTTCTTTGAGGAAGAATAAAATATTTAAGTTTTTTTTTCTCACTAAACTAATCCAGAAACTAAAAACAAAAGACTACTGGTTCACTTGTGACAATGACAATGATCATGATCATGATGATGATGATGGCGTCCAAAGGAATAAATAAATAAATAAGATAAAGTGCAACACAAATTGTAGTCAGGTTCACGGTGTAAAGAAAAATTCTCTATTTTTTATTTGAAATTTTGAAAGGATGCTTTTTTAAATGGTTGTTAAGAAGTTGGTTGGTTTGTTGGTTCCATTCCTTTTGCCTTGGATGATGTCAACTGAAATAACAATCATTGCGTTTCACTTACATGATCGTTGGAACGTGCAATCGTTGGCGCCAATAACGCCACCCAATAAATGCTCTTGACACAATAACAATAAAAGAAAAAGAAAAAAACTTAAGATTATCTCGCCAGTTTTGAAAGTTTTGAAAACCCAACCTGAAACGGACGAAACATTCAGCATTTATTTATTTCTTATTATTTATTTATTTTTTTTTTTCCTTTTAACCAAGAAATTTATTTGTATTCTTTTGTTAAATTTCGTTCCCTCATTTCGTTGATCACAAATGCATTTAATGCCACAAAGTATTTAATACAATTTTTCACATTCCCAAGGTATTGGAAATGAATGTCTGAAATGGTTCTCGCTTGCCGTTTGTAGGCCAGTAACCACCCAGTGTTTAATAACATTCGATTTAATTCATGTTCGCTGTCATCTTGGCAATTTTTCATAATTAAAGAACAAAAACACCACTAAATCCCCTCATTCTTGCTTTGCACTCTACTTTTTTTTCCAAACTTTAAATAAAAATGGAAAAGTAAATGAAACAAGAAAACAGAAGGCGTTTCCTTAAGCAACCATATTGTTGGTTTAACAAGTAACCAACCTAAAAGGAGATTTTCTTGCATGTCAGCAACCTGAAGTTGCAACGATCTCATAGATCTTGTGTTGCCTGATGATAGACCATTTTGTTTATGATTAAAAATCAATTTAAACTAGACGGATCTGGTAGTCAAACAATTACACTAGAGAAGTTTGTTCTCTTTCAGCATTCATATATGTATGTTTTCATTTATGGTGCGTGTAGTTGTGTTTAGTTTCCTGGCAGGTTGTTTGCTTATTTTTTTTTGCGAAAATGTTGCATTTTAACGAAAATCGTGGAAAAAATTCATAAATCATTTCACTTGTTTTTATATCTCAAAGAAATTGTAAGAAGACCTCGTCACATAATAATATGTATGCATGTATGCTCACACAGTAGAGTTCTCCTATAACGAACTTCTTTGTTCTAGGCGAATAATGAAGTCGAAATACCTCTGATGTGTTAAAATTTTTCTGGTACGAGTACAACAGCAATCTGTTTTTAAAATTTTTAATTCTTATTGAATGAAATATTTTTATTAATTAATATAATTTTCTAAAGAAGAGGAGAAAACTACTGGACCTTTTAGCTGTGGGAAATGTGCATTTTTCTGTGCAGCTACGCACTTCATCAGCACCCATGTCTACCTACTTGGGCAGAGATTGTTATTAACATCAGCTATTTAACGTGAATTTCATTTCATTTCATTAAAAATTCATTATTACTAGGTGTTACCTTCTTTAAAAAAGGAAGAGATAACTCTGCTTTTTGTACGTTTTTTTAATAATGCAGTGTTGCAGCGCCTCTGGTGTCAAGGAGGCGTATTAAATTTTCGAAGCTGTGCTTAATATGGTTGCATACTTCGCTGATGATTCTGCTACTCAATACCGCCGAAGAAGGGTCCTCTAATGTTACATTAGCATTGGTACCCGCTGCAGCCGGTATAGTCTTTTTTATTTCTTAACGAAAAAAATTGTCCTTAAAAGGGAACATCACGGGTTAGAAGGTACTACAAAAATATTTACCCTTTTTAACCGATCAATTGAAGAATTTGTCTGCATTTTTTTTTTGTATTGTTTTTTTGGTCTACTCTGCCACAATCAGTCGTTAGAACCTTGTTCCATTTTTTCTGTGTTGTACAGAGTTATTTTATATAAATTATAAATCGGCTCTTGATCAAAGATCTTAGGGTACATGTCGGCTTCCAACGGATGCTGAATAAGTGGCCAATAACTTTTAGAGAAACATTACGAGGGTGGATCAATAAGTCCGTGACTTTTCGAACTTCCCTCGCAGTTATATGCAATGCAACACTGTTCCCATCAAGTATCACCTGTTATTAGACTACTGTAAAATTTTGAGCATGTGTCGTCATTTACTTTGCGTTTAAAAGCTGTTCAAAACATACAACCTCGTGTATTTTTCTAAAAATGGAAAAAAGTTAATTTCGACTGCTCATTAAACATTATTTTTTGCGAAAAAAACCCTCAATCAAAACAACGAAAAAATCAATAAATACTATGGGGACTCTGCACCATTGATTTCAATGGTAAAAAAGTGGTTACTGACTTTCATTGTGTTCGCACAAGTACAAATGACGCTGAACGTTCTGGACGGCCAATTGAGGTCAGTACACCCGAAAATGTCGAAAAAATTCACGATATGGTGTTGGCCGATCGAAGAGTAAAAGTGCGTGAGATTGTTGATGCCACAGGCATTGCATATGACAGTGTGGTTTCGATTTAAGTGATCAGTTGGGTTTAAGAAAGTTGTTAAGTGCTTACGATACGAAAAACCGGTTTTTTACCTGTAAATCAAGATTTTGGGGGTGTTTGGAAAATTGCAAATACTGATTGTTGTTATACTCGACAATAGCTACCAGCAAAATAATAACACGTCACAGGTATTTTTTTGTCAGTCTGTGTAATTATTAATTTGATGATTTAAACCAATTTTTGATTTTTTATATGTAAGTTGAATTGTTGCATCACGCAGTAATTTGTAATTGTGGTAGTACATGTGTAGATATTAGACATGACATTGTATGTGTGAAGCTTGCGAAGGACTTTGGAACAAAGTATTTTTACTTTTTTCTTGCAACAAGTTAACATCCTTACTTCATATATTATGAGTTAGTTTTCATTAAAATTTATTATAAAACCAAAATTTTATTTTAATTGCTCACCACAGAGCCATAGATTTCAGTTATTCTTATAATTTATAAACATACATAATCATACTTATAATTATTATACTCACATATGTACAAATGTATGTGTATATGTGCATACATACAAACCCCACTATGGATTTCTAAAACCTGAAACAGGTAAAGTTAAAACAAGCTATAATAATCTAATAACAACGACGCATACAGTGGCCAAAACAGCCTTGTTAGTTCTTCAACTAAGCCAAACTTTACAAAAAGTATCATAAATATATATATATATTTTGCCTGAAAAATTAAATGACAACGAACATGTCCCTTGAAAATCTCTAGGGTGCAATTTTTAAAAAGTACAAATAACTCGACATGTTAAGAGGACAACTACATACAACATGCATACGTATTATTCTCAGGGCAGGGCAGTTTTACAAAATATTAATTATAATTGATATTTATGAATAGATGTGGTGAAATGTTTTTTCTAACGATTTTAGGTTTTCGTTTATTTTTCGAATTTTTTGGCAAAAAAAAAACTAAATTATTTTATTGATAAATTAAAAAAATTTATGAAATTTTGTTTATGATTTAGATTGTATTTTGTACATAAGATTGTTAAAGTTTGCCATACACGACATGTTTTACATCTGTCAAACATCCCACTGAAAAATACGCGCATGTTGTGTGTATTGCTTCTGTAAATGTCAGACGCAAAGTCGTCAAAAAAAATTTTTTAATTAGAGCGTGCTCTATTTTCTTCTGACAAACCTGCCGACATCAGCTGTTTTTATAATGGAAAAAAAAAATTTCGTCCGAAATCTCTACCGTGGGGAAACAGGCAGTAGCAGTCTACTGGTGATAGAAACATTAGCCAGCTGAAGTTTATGTAGGAGTGTTACAACATTAATGCATGCATTAATTTTTTAAACTTTTTAATTGCAAAAAATTTTAAAAATGGTTCAAATGTAATAAAATTGTTTTTAATGAGTCCACATTCACAATTTGATTCGTAATAATTAATTAGACTTGCCACACATGAACGTTCATATATTGAAGTTTATCGACAACAAGAAAAGTATGTTTACATGAACTTGAAACAAACATAAAAATGAAAAACTAACTAACCAGATTTTTAATTATATATTATCCCCAAGAATCCACAGCGAAAAAAGTGACTATCCCAAAAATTTCTCTGGAGATTTTCATGAAATTTTTATCCAAAATCACAAAAAATTCTCCATTTGGAGACAAGTCCTCAAAACTGAGAGCGCTGGCAGGAATGAACAATTGCAATTTGCATATCGATCAATCGCCCTTATCGTGGTTGCCATATTTCGACTTTTACTACGACGTTTTTGTAATAGATTAAAGAATACCGCGACATTTTTTTCTTTAATCTAGGACGAAACTGTCTTACTCGGAGTCGAAATACGCCAACCACGATAAGGTTAAATATTTATTCCCGTTGAATTTTCCTTTCCGTGCGGAATCAATCACCCTTATTCCAGTTGGCGACATCGACGTAACTTTAACACAATACCAAAAAATTGGGGTTTGTGTACCCGTTGTCGAAAACAACTGACTCCAGTTGGCAGGTTTATGCTATTTTCTAGACCTTAGGGAACGGAAATAGATTGTCAGTGGCGCAAAATTGTTTTCGAGAGCGAGTAAAAAAGCCCCAATTTTTTGGTATTGTGTTAAAGTGACGTCGATGTCGCCAACTCGAATAAGGGTGAATATGTAATACGATCCTTACCGCGTGACAATTCAAAACATTATTCTCTTTGGAGAAAATCGGGTTCAGATGTTGAAATAAACGACGCTAAATTAGGCCTAATCCACTGAACTTTCATGTGTAATGAAAAAAATTACACGAATTTAATAGTTTATGACCATTTTACGCAGAATTAAAATTTCGCTTCAATCAACGCCACAATTACACTCCTCTCATACCTCCAACGTTGATGTTTGCGAAGAAATAGACTCCCGAGGAAACTAAAAATGAAGTGGAAAAGTGTGAAAAGAAATTTGACATATTTATCCTTTTCTGTGTCATTCCTTAAAACAATAAAATTTCTTTTATTGCTTTGACATTTATTATTGCCGTAGGATTCTTCATACATACTCGTGTCTTATTTTCATCCTACCAATTTTTATTCTAGTAGTTATTTCGCCGTTGCACTCTGTGTTGTAAGTTTTTACTATCACGCCGTAAAACTTAATTACTGTATTTCACAAAAATGGTTTTGCGTTTATAATTCCACCGACAAATTCACACATGCAGGCACAGGCACTCAATCTCAGAGTTCTTCGTATCAGGCAATTAAAGTGGCACATAAATACTTGTCACATGCACTTACACACAACAATAACAATAATTATATCATTCGCAATTGCTTTGATGTCACATTGATGTCAAATGTAACAATTAAACTCCTTCATTTGCTTGGGAGCAAATGCATGCATGGCACTGCGTGTGCATGTGCCAGTGTTTGTCTCTCTGTCTCTCTCTCTCTCTGTTTCTCACTCGTGTCTATTTTATGATTTCAATATAAAAGAATGGTTGACGGCAGTCAGAAGCACAAGTTGTGGGGATGATGGCGTCACTAAATGTCAACACTTTAAAATAATTAAAATTGTTTGTAGTTGGCTTGACATTCGTCCGCCGAAGAAAGCACAGAAGGCACTTGAAAATATTTATCTAAGAAAAGTAGTGTGTGTGCTCGTAATATAAAGATGTTAATTGTGGGAAGGAAATGAAAAAAAGAAAAAAAAAAAAGAATAAAATATCTAAAAAAAATTATTTTCGCTTGTTGTTGGTTAAGCACGAATTTCGTTGTTGCTTAAAAACTCGTCAAGAAATTTTTTAGCTGAAGTGTACTGACGAGTTTCTTAAGCAGAAACGAAATGCATATAGACATTGCTTAGCCAACAACAAATGAAAATTTTTCAGACTTGGTTCCTGTCCCACGACGACGACAGGAAACATTCAATCGACTACTTGTATTGAAAACAGTGCGTTTACATTTGAGCAAAATCTAGTGCTAACGAGATTTCGGGTAAAATGTACTATAAATCTACTATATTTTTCACAAAGTCAGCCTGTTTATATAAAAAGGTGTCTGAATTGTCTATATTGCAGGTAGTTTGCTTGTAGTTTTAGAAAATTTGCCATTAATGAATGGGTTTTATTTTGAAAAAAAAAAATTTTTTTTTGGTAAAGGTCCTAAAGATTTAAATTGAAATCTGGTAGACTATGTGCAAGTGTAAATGTCTTAAAATAAATTTTTGTTTGTCTTCCGCCTACATCGTGGTACGGGCCATTAAAGTCACATAAATATACTTTGGTAATTTTTAGATATCTAAAAGAATGAAATAAAATATATACATATATTACAATATAAGATTAACTAACTATGACGATAGAGTGGGTGTAAGAAAGTTGCTCAAACACCTTCTGGGATGAAAGATATTGCAAATGGCTATTAAGCTGAATAAACTTTTCTTCTGCCACGCCCATTTAGTTTTTTTTTTCATATTGTGCCTTGCCATTTTAAGTCCGATCAGAAAGTTTTAAATATCATTGTTAATGGTTCAATTGAAGTCGAAAAATTTTGTCCCGATTGGTTTTTCAAGCGGACTCTGAATTCTAGACACAAATGTGGCACCCAAAATGCCCTCATAACGGCTGTTGTCATTGAAAATTATTCGAATTTGCACTATTTCAGTATGTTAACAACTGCAATTTGAGTTGCATTATTTGAAGAAAATTACTGTTTTCAGTGCATGACTTAATAGCATCATACGAACGAAAACTATTTCTCTCTTTGAAATTAATTTTTCTTTTAAAACGATATAAATTTTAATATATTTATTTATTTTACTACAAATACCATTTTTATATATCTTTATTGAGGTTGTAAAATAGTTAATCGGGCTTAGAATTAAGCATTTTTGGTTGAAGCTCCTGCCTTCTAAATTACTAACTTAATGACTTTAACAAAGCTGAGGCAAAATAAATCAGTTATTGAGAACCACTCACTTAATTCTTAATTTGTTTATTTGACGCAAAAGTTTTCTCATCAATCAACTTCTACATTATTATTATTTTTTTTTTTAATTTATATAATATGATTTGTAAGAGACTAATGAAATTTGCCAATCTGAAAAGTAAGTCATTATATAGCAAGTAGTTCTGATAGTATTGTCATCCTTATGTTATGCAGAAAGCTGTGTGCCTTCGCAGAATAAATTGTGTAATAAGAAATATGTGATTGGAATGCTCGATAACACTTTTCCGGAGGATGTAAATATCTGTGAAAAAGTGGAGTACAATGTCAGCAAGTTACTCGCGTGTTAAAAGTAGTAAGGGTAGACAAGTTGCTAATAAACTTCTATGCCACCCTACTACTGCACGGCTTACGAATCCTATTCCTATTCCGCCTAATAATCAAATGCATGCCAATTTTGGCTTAAACTGTGTTGATGTTGATTTTTCTGCAGACTCTCCTCCACACCCATAAAACATTGTCTTCATTGATTTCCGCTTGTGGTCGCCCGATTCGGGGGGAGGAAATAGTCGAAAACGTGCAATTAGAGGATTTATCATTGCTTTAGATGGTTATACTTTTATATTGAAAAAACAGAGATATGCTCGTTGAGATACAATAATTGATCTTCGCTTTTCAAAGTAAAATTCAATTATGACTATACCTTTCCACTTGGAATTTGCAACAATCTGAAAATTAAAAGAAAATCAACATGTTGTTCCGTTCTGCTAGTGCTTGTCATAGTAATTTACAATTCGTCAGCCCATTATTGGTTTGCAGCATATGCCAAAAAGTCGGAATGGAGGTAAACTACAAAGAAGGTTTACATGAAGTTTTCTCAAAGTATACCCGATAGAATTTTTTTGTATTTTCGCCATTGCTTCCGACACATGTTTGGGCATGAGATGGGTCGCCGCGAAATTCGTACCAAAATTGCTCAATTTCGACCAAAAACAGCATCGCATGAACATTGCTAATGAGCTGTTGGACTCTGCACACAGCGATCAAACTGCGCTCCAGAGGGTCATAACTGGTGACGAATCGTGGGTTTATGGTTATGACGTGGAAAAATCGAAGACTAGCCAAAACACGTGCAAGCAAATCATCTGTCAACAATTAACTGAACATTCAAAATGACCGAAATTGTCGGCATAAGTGAGGGACATGACTACCAACATAACGCCACAAAAAAAATCAAAATTCGAATATACGTAACCCGCGAAAATTCAAAATTAGGCGATACTTTTTGAATAAAACTTCGTACACTACGTTCATCCGCACGGCTTATTTGCAAATAAAACTGTAAGTTGTTGCCTGTATTGTTGTTATTGTTGTTTTTATTGCGACCTACTAATTCAGAAAACTATTCACGATTAACGCACTATTTACAAATAAAATGCTTGAGGTTGCCAAACTTACAAATGTCTCCTAATAAAAAACAATAAATTGATAAATATTGCACACAAAAAAAACATTGATTAAAGAAAATAATGGCAATAAAAACAAAAAATGATTATTTGTTACTTATACATTTACAAAATTTTTTTTGTAAACATAAGTAACTTTTATATAGAACTGCTACCAAGCTTTTATACATTTACAATGTCGTATAAACAGTGAGTTAATTTATTTGCAAATAGTGCGCGTATAAACGTAGTAATAGCCAACAATCTCTGTTTCGAAAAATTCTGTTTAGTACAAATTAAACTACAAAGAAGGTTTACATGAAGTTTTCTCAAAGTATACCCGATAGAATTTTTTTGTATTTTCGCCATTGCTTCCGACACATGTTTGGGCATGAGATGGGTCGCCGCGAAATTCGTACCAAAATTGCTCAATTTCGACCAAAAACAGCATCGCATGAACATTGCTAATGAGCTGTTGGACTCTGCACACAGCGATCAAACTGCGCTCCAGAGGGTCATAACTGGTGACGAATCGTGGGTTTATGGTTATGACGTGGAAAAATCGAAGACTAGCCAAAACACGTGCAAGCAAAGCAGCTGTCAACAATTAACTGAACATTCAAAATTACCGAAATTGTCGGCATAAGTGAGAGACATGAGTACCAACATAACGCCACAAAAAAAATCAAAATTCGAATATAAGTAACCCGCGAAAATTCAAAATTAGGCGATACTTTTTGAATAAAACTTCGTACACTACGTTTATACGCACGGCTTATTTGCAAATAAAACTGTAAGTTGTTGCCTGTATTGTTGTTATTGTTGTTTTTATTGCGACTTACTAATTCAGAAAACTATTCACGATTAACGCACTATTTACAAATAAAATGCTTGAGGTTGCCAAACTTACAAATGTCTCCTAATAAAAAACAATAAATTGATAAATATTGCGCACAAAAAAAGCATTGATTAAAGAAAATAATGGCAATAAAAACAAATGATTATTTGTTACTTATACATTTACAAAAATTTTTTTTGTAAACATAAGTAACTTTTATATAGAACTGCTACCAAGCTTTTATACATTTACAATGTCGTATAAACAGTGAGTTAATTTATTTGCAAATAGTGCGCGTATAAACGTAGTAATAGCCAACAATCTCTGTTTCGAAAAATTCTGTTTAGTGCAAATTATTTTAAATTCCCACTCGGTATCCACCAATTCGGTTTCAGTTTATTGACTTTTATATGACCTTTAGATAATTTTCCATGCCAGTGGGTCGTGCAGTTCCGATGTTTTTTATTTTAGCTTATTAGTCTCTGCTGATTATCTGCAATTACAAAACATTTAGTATCCATAATAAAAACTTTCTTTTTATTTAATAATTTGCAACAACAAAAATACAAAAATAGTTTAATTTAAAATTGAATTTATTTGAAAATGCAATCTGTGTGCCACGCCCCCACTTCTTTGAGTTACAATTGCTGCTCATTGAAGAAAAACATCTTCGGATTAACTGCCTGGCTGGCTGGCTGTTGTAATACCTGTCAAAGCGCAACGAATTGTTTTGCCAATATGTATTTATGGATGTTTAATAAAACAAACAGAGGAGGTCTGACAGGCGTTAAAAAGCAAATTGAACTTTTTTAAAATGCAATTTTCATAACTAACTGCCTTTAATTTTTTCCATTTTACATTCAATAAATGACTGCAGCTTAACTGCAGTAAGAAATCGATTAAAAACGAATAAATGTATGCATATAAAAATATTTCTTCTTTTGCATTTACTATTTGGACGATCATACAAGTGATTTAAAAACTCATAACACGTTGGCAACACCTTCTTTATAACTTTGCACGAGTACTTAAAGCTTAAAGTTTGTTGGTGTTGTGTTGTGTTCAGGAAGGAAAGCGTGTGTGGCTTTTAAATCCTGGTGGTTAACAAAGTCTGGTTGTGGATGAAGCTGCCGTTGAAGTGATTCGATTCCCTTAAGGCTAAAGACTCCATAACAGAAATATATTTTAACCCACTCTTATTGCCACCACTGCTGCAGTATGAATATTATTTATTTTTGTTATTTATTATTGTTGGTTGAAAATAAAATTTATATATTGAAAGCTTGATTTTTGTTTTTTTTTTGCTTTCAAAAACAAAATTTGACAAATTGTAAAAAACGCCTTTAAGAACACAAACGATCCATTTACATTTTTTTTAAGTTTCATTCCGGAGTCGAGCTTAAGAAGAGCAGAATTTTTAAACTTTTTTACAAGACCTGAGTTGAGTTGAGTTTTTAAGTACATACGTAGTTGATTTTTTTGTATTTGTTTGCATCTTTTTGTTAGATTATGGAATGTTGCATTTCGGTAGCTGTTTAAGATACAACGAACAGTGGCAACCAAAACGACAGTTAACAAGCGTTTTTTTTTGTTTGTTTGTTGCATTTTGCATTCACAAACAAACAAAATAAATAATAAAGCGAAAAAAATTGCAAAAATGTTTTCAAAAATCATCTCGAAACACATAAAAATTTAGGCCGTCGGCAAGTTAACTTCAATTCATTTACCAGCATTCGCCACACGTTGATAAATGTATGAAAATCAATTATTTTGCGCAAACAATAAAAGATGGCCAAGCACTGCATAAGTTTTGCTTTTAATTTTTTTTTTTTTTTTATTTAGGTTTGTTTATTTTCATTTTGTTTCAGTTCTTGGCCTGGAACTCAGTAAGAGTTTTGTTAAAGCCAAAATATAAAATTTGCATTTTAATCTCACATTGCGCTAAGATTGTTGTTAATGATTATTCATTAATAAAACTCCCAAAAAGGCGACGGCTCAAGAATGACAAAACTGCAGTGGCTATAAAAACCAATAAATGTTTTTTTGTTTACAAAAACATTATCGGAAATGAATTAAAAATATAAAATCAGCTGCAATATGTAGATTTGTACGAAAAGCAGATTGCAATTTATGTTCGCTTTTGTAGATTTCAAAGTAATTAATATGAGTTTGCTTTAAATAATGTAATTTATAAAAAGAGGACAGCAGAGGAAAAAATCCTGGACATTTGCTTGAAAAAGTAGGTTTTAAAAATAAAACGAAATTGATATTTTCCAATAATATTGCTGCCAATAAAATCTTAAGTGTACCAATAAAATCTTAAATGTATTTAAGATCGATGATGTTGCGCGAAAAGGCTCAATCTCAGATTATTGAATTTTATTATCAAAATTAATGCTCGGTTAAGAAAGTGCATCGTGCACTGCTTCCATTTTATGGTCAGTTTGGGCGACCTTCTAAGACGGCTATTCGGAATCTTGTGACTAAATTTTGCACCAAATTTACATTATTGGGTATTAAACCAACAACACGCAATGACCCAATTGAGCGACGATTTTGGTGAATAGTTTATTTCAGTTTTGGTGACGCCTTTAGACTATTTTTTGTGGGGCTATGTTTAGGCTCATTTAGAAAGCTAATATTCAAGAATTTAATCGTGAGATAACGTCCGATATGTTGGAGAGAGTATTCCAAGATTGGACCCAGTGTAAGAACCATTTGAGGCATAGCCGCCGCGATCAACATATATATGAAATCATCCTTTAATATTGAATTTATATAGATCGTTCTATCGACTAAAAAAAAATTATACATTTCTCTAAATTATATGTGTTTGTTTTTTCTATATCAAATCCGAAAGCTCTTAAAAAATCACCCATTACTTATCAAAAAAAAAAAGTTTATAGCACAATAATTAATTAATGAGAACCCAAAGTTTAACCGATTACATACCAAATATCTCTAAGGCCGAGTATACACTGTGACATTTTGTGACAAATATGGCAAAAATAGCAGTGGGAACTAGTGGCAACGTTTGTCGTTTCCGATATTTTTTGTTGTGTGGCATTATCACACAAACTGTTTATGTATCGGATGTAGACAGTTGTGAGAATAGGTTGGCAGCACTGCAGACACAAAACTAAAATGTCAGCGTGGTGACATTTTCTCGCATTAAGTATGTATGTATATACAGAAATAATTTTAAATGTATGCGGGTATACAAATGTAAATGTATGGAAAACGAAAAAGAAAGTGGAAAAGTACAGGACGCATGGCATGACGACATAGCTTATTCAACTTGTGGCGGTTCGTGAAGCTGTATGGAATCATCTATGTGGCATTCATAAGGATACAAATGCAAAGGAAACTGCATGGACAGAAATTTTGGTGGAATTAGGCGTCATTCATACGAAATTTTTAAACCAACTTGAATCCTGCTTTCGTAAACTGGAATGCAGAGTACAATAAAATCCTTTGGTAGCGCGCATATTAAGCCCTGGTCTTTTCCACCACTTTCTTTGCTGTTTTTTAGATTTTCTTAATTTTTTTTCTTATTATTGATTATCGCACGGTGGCACTAGCCAATTGAATAATTTTGCGATTATCCACTTGTATAAATATTAATTAACAAACAAAGTCTCACAATGATAAAGCAAACGACACTACATGTCATTATGGCAAAATTAGTTCTTGATGTAGACAATAATATCGTATTGCCATTTTTTAGGGATGGGACTTTTTCCTGTCACAATCACACAACAAAATTGTGTGTCATCGAAAAATTTGATGGGAACGGTACAAAATGATAACACATGAAATGCCAGATGTAAACTCGGCCTAACGGTAGGGCTACCGACTTTAAATAAACTTTCATTGTTTGGTCAAAATGTCATATTCTTATTCATGAAATAAAGATTTTGAATTCTCGCTTAATGGTATACATTATATTATTTTGGCTCTTTTTGCGCAACCCAATCGATATTTTAAACACATTTTAAAATAACATGCCACAAACCTCAAGATAAGGTGGACATCCAATACCAATTATTTTCCTTTTTAGCTTGATTTTTAATAAATATCATTTTTCAAGCAATGTAAAAGCGAAGAAATTTCCTTAAAAAGTAGGAATTTGCCGGACGCAAATATTTTCCAAGGGCAAAGATCCCAAACAGAGGACAGTGTCCGGGAAAAAGATGACGAAAAAGCAACCCTACTTTAAAGCACAAAACTTATAAATTAGTTTAATGTTTGTTTCTGTATTCAAAACTAAAATAAGAAAAATTAAAAATGTTAAAAACCCCCGATATATCTAGAAAAGATGTGATATCTTCTAAACGGCTTGACCGATTTTCTTAAAACATAGCTAAGAACCCTCTCGATCAAGTCACCTTTCAGAAACAGAAAAAGCAAACTAAAGCAAAATCCGTCCAGCCGTTTGGTCTGTACGTGGACACGGACAGACACAGATACACAGACACACACTACAAACTTATAACAACCCTTTTTTGGTCGGCGGTTAAAAAAATTTGTTTTGATGAAATTTATTTAAAAAAGTTTGTTTGTTGTTGGCTAAGCACGTCTAGATGCATTTCGTTGCTGCTTAGGAAACTCATCAGTAGACTTCAACCACAATTCACAAAAATTTACAAAACCCTAATGCTTATAGACAAACTTCTAACAAATTATTGATTTATTTATTTATTAAAACAAACACAATTACAAATTGTTAGGATGTTTTAAATTCAAAGGTCACTTTATTAATAATTCATGTGATTAATGCTAAAAGTATTTGATACAGTTATTCTTCTTATAATGACATTTGCAATAAAATGGTAGTAGGGTTTCCATTACATTCGTGTTGTATGTATTCGTAATCGATAACTTAACATACCACCGCTCAACACGAATATAATGTTTACAAAGAAAAATAATTCTATTCACTTGCAACAACTTTAAATCCCATTAGCTGTGTAAAATGTAAATGTTTTACTTTTGATAAATTTTTTGTTAGTATGTCTGCTATCATATCATTAGTGTTTACATACTTAAGATCTATAATTTTTTCTTTTAATAAGTTTCTTAAAAAATGGTATTTAATATCAATGTGTTTACTTGCTGCATGATGTGTTGGATTTTTCGCTATCTGTTGGGCACTTAGGTTGTCGCTGTTGATAACGGTTGCGCTTTTAAAATCGTTCAAACCAATTTCAGAAGTAAGTGAGCGTAGATACAACGCCTCTCTTGCTGCTACCGCCAAAGCTACGTATTCAGGTTCAGTGCTGCTCAAGGCCACACACCTCTGCTTTTTCGATTCCCACGTAAAACTGCAACCAGATAACATATATACGCAGCCTGTATACGACTTCCGGTCTAGTGCATTGCTGCTCCAATCTGCGTCGACAAACCCCTCAATTGGTTTTCCAGTTTTACGATAATGGAGCTTAAATTCAATTGTACTCGATAGGTATCTCATAATATGTTTTAATCCGGCTAGATGTTCTTTGTGAGGGCTTTTATTACACTGCGCAAGCTCAGAAATTGAATGGATAATGTCAATTCTCCTACCATTCCTCGGTAATTCGTTGGGTCGACTTTATCGCACTCCTTATTTTTGCAATAAACTTGGAATCCTGCATCCAAAGGTGTTGATGACGATCTGCATTTTTCTAACATATTACGCTGTAGTAGATCCTTAATATATTGTTTCTGGTGTAAGTAAATATCTCCCAAATCTCCATCTCGTTCTATCTGCATACCCAAAAAAAATTGTAGCGGACCTTTATCAATGCATTCAAAACTGTTTAATATTTTCTGTTTTATTGCATTTACGTTATCGATGGATTTGCTAGCTATGATGATATCATCTACATAGATTCCAATCAAATCAACACAACCATTTATATTGCTTTTGTACAAGCAAGGCTCACTTACACAGGACTTAAAGCCAATAGATGTTAATACCTCATCTAATTTAAAATTCCACTCTCTGCCTGCCTGTTTTAACCCATATATGGGTTTTTTTAGTTTTAAGACAAAATTTGGATTTTTAGCGTCTACAAAATGTTCTGGTTGATGCATATATATTTCATCGCTTAACTCTCCATTTAAGTATGCAGTACATATATCCATTTGGTGTAAGTACATATTATTTTCCACCGCTAAAGCTAGTAATAAACGTATGGTGGAATATTTTAGAACGGGAGAAAATGTTTCTTTATAATTTACACCATATTTTTGGGAACAGCCTTTGGCTACTAGCCTAGCTTTAAACTTTTCAACCTCACCATTTTTGTTCTTTTTTAAACTAAACACCCACTTAGAACCGATAGGTTTATGACCTTTTGGCAAACTAATTAGCGTCCATGTGTTTTTATTTAAAAGGGATGTATATTCCTTCTGCATTGCGTTTAACCACTCGGTAGAATATTCACTACTTAACGCTTGATCAACACTCAAGGGTATCCATGGACAATTGTTGTTAATTTGCAATGTATTAGCAGAACTATAAACCTTTTTTGGCCTACCTGGTCTCCCAGTTCGAACAATTTTTGGCTTGCCACGAGCAACACTAGGACTTTCAGTGTCATTATAATCGCTCATTTCATCTATGCTCTCAAATTCATCGTTTTTGCTACTTTCGTCTTCACTATCGTGTGTTAAGCCGCTTTGAATCCCATTATCACCAGAACTTTCTGCTTCACCACACTCATCTACTTTTTCTTCAGTACATTCCCCGCTTTGGATAGCATTGTCACCAGCACTTTCTGTTCCCCCACTCTCATCAAGTTTTATTTCAGCACATTCCTCAGCAGATACATTTTCGACATTTTGTTTCATATTGTTATTTTTACGCAACTCCACTGTAAATAAATCAGAACAATTAATTGAAATTTCTTCTTCTTGTTCATCAAAATCATTCTCCAGAAAAACTATGTCTCTTGCTACTACAATAGATTTTTCCGTTTTACTATAAAGCCTGTAAGCTTTTGCTTCTTCAGAGTAACCCACAAATACACAAGGTTTACCTTTTGGATGAAATTTTGCTTTAATTTTCTTATCGAGCACGACTGCACTACAACCAAATCTGCGGAAATATTTGACATTGGGCCGTCTGCCGTACCACAACTCAAATTTTTGGTACGACGATGTACATCAGTTTTTTCACTGTGTTGAGTTTGAGGCCAGTTATTCCTAGAAACCTTAGCACTAGTTTTAACAGCAAACACGTTGTCGACCTTTTCTTGTCTGTCAGCTTTCCTATGCTCTTCTTCAAGAACATTTACCTTAAGTTTTTCGAGCTTTGGTAGTACATCTTGAGCTTCAACAGCTACTACAAAGTTCTCCATCTCTTCAGGCAAACTGCATAGGAATAAAATACTTTGCATGTCATCTGTAATTTCGACATCTATCTCCTTGAGATCATCGATAATGCTGCAAAATCTGTTAATTTGCTCGGCAAATTTTTCTTCGTATTTAAAATGGAAACGAACCAATTTTTTAAACAAGTTAACCTTCCTGGCTGGACCCTTTGCTTGGTACAAACGAGATAAGGCCATCCAAGCAGAATTTGCTGTAGTACACTTCTTAATGTGCAATAACTCCGATGGTTTGACACTTAAAATTATTGTAGCCAAAGCCTTTTGATCCGTCACAGCCCATGCTGCTTTTTCATCCGTTGACGCACCTGTCTTACATGGTGATATAATCACAGACCACAAATCTTGAGTCACCAATAGACTCTTCATTTGGATAGCCCATGTGCCATAATTATCACCAGATAACTTTTCAATTTGCGTCACAGATCCAGACATCCTTCAAAGTTATAATTATTTTAAAATTTTCAATTAAATTTTCAGTCAATTAAATTTTCAGTCCACGTGAAGACTGGGCCCATAACCTCTGTTAGAATGTTTTAAATTCAAAGGTCACTTTCTTAATAATTCATGTGATTAATGCTAAAAGTATTTGATACAGTTATTCTTCTTATAATGACATTTGCAATAAAATGGTAGTAGGGTTTCCATTACATTCGTGTTGTATGTATTCGTAATCGATAACTTAACACAAATTATGTCATAACTTAATTTAAACGAGAATAGTAACCCAAAACCTCCACACTGATAGGCTAGCACACTACTCACTCGCCTACCGAGGCACTCAAGAAATTATTGAGAATTACAAAGCTGCATCCATAGTAGACCAAGAAATTTTTGGAAAAAACATGATAAATAATATAATTCAGCATGTGTTGCCTGAATTAAAAACTGACTAAAAATTTAATGAATCACCCAAAAATACTCGATCCTTATTCGCACAGAGCTTCTGCAAAAATTTCCCAAAACTATAAGTACTTTTATTTCCTGTATATTTTCAAATTAATTTTCTTTTAAATATTTGATGCCTGCAAAATGTGCGTAACTTACTCGTATATTTCGTATGGTAAAATTTCGATAGAGATAAACAGTGAGCATTCGCATTCCCAGCTGGAAATATATTCATAAAGATTATGGAAATAAAAGCTCTTATTATTTTTTCTGTGTATAATAAAAGCTAATGTAAACTGCAAAAGATGATTTTTTCATAGATAATTATTTAGGAAGGTAAAAAATAAAGTGGGGGACGGGTTAGAGCTTTTCAGAGTCTTAAAATCAATATATAACAAATCGTTTGATGTGATTGAATAGACTGTGCATAAAAAAATGTCTAGCCGACTCGGACCAATCTCCAAAAAAAAAAGGGAAAAAGACGTTGCAAAATCAACTAAGCCTGTGGTCAATATAACAACCTACATTGTCAGTTTAGCAACGCTAGTTGTCAACTTTCAGGAACTGCCAAGGATACGTTATCAACTTTGGGTTATTGATAACGCTGGCTGTTAACTTGTATACACTCGTTGTCAAATTGACAGCGCTGTGTACAATTTTAACACAAACGTTGTTGATGCACTTGTGACCAGGAATTTGAACAGTTTGTGCACGTGTAGGCTGGCATAAATTCGCTGGATGTAAATAGTCATTACGCCGTATTTCACACAAAGACGTAAGGGCATAAAGGCGCATTGCTACATAAAACAGTGGGTTGATATTCCCGAACTCAACCGCGATTTGTGAAATAAATTTTCGCTATCTGCTTGCGTTGTTGTGTCGTTATCACGAATAGACTCACGACGAAATGTCAAGTCTGATTCCAGTACAAATGGTAATGGGTTTGCGAAAATTAAAAGTTTAACACGCTTTGCCTTGCAGTTTTTGTGATGTTGTTAAGTCGCAAGAAACTTAAATGTAGAAATTTCCCACCGGGTCTTTATTTAACTGCTTGAGAGTATTTATGTGCATGCACTTGTAAAACAAAGTATTTTGACAGTTGAGATTAGATGGAAAACTTGTTGTTAGATTTGTTTTTATGCATAATTAATGTGAGAATTGAAGCAGGTGTCACAGTAATCGTTCTGTGTTTTTTTCTTCTGCTTCGTCAGTTGTCAATTTTCAGTTTCAAATTTGGTTGGATGCATGTTACGTTCGGGTATCTGTGTGACAGCAGTTGCTGCTAACAAAAGTTACAACAATAAACAATAAACATGCAAAACATTAAAGATTAAGTTTTAGGTTTCTGCACTTTTTTTATTTTTGTGGATGCTTTTCGAGTAAAACTATTTTTTTGGAAAATAAAATGGTTTTGCCTTTTAAAGGAAATATTTCGAAATGTGCTTTTGGTGTTTGAAACCCAAAAGTATTACAGACGAAAAAGTGTGAAATTCTTTTGTTAAAAAACAGCAATACAAAAAAAGGAAAATTTACATAAAAGCTTAGAATTCACATGCCACTAAAATGGAGAGACATAAAACAAGACTTTTGGGTTTTTAAGGGATATTTTTTTCATCTGTATTTTTTTTTTAATATTCAAAAAAATGTAGGCTTGAAAATATGTATATTTTATAAACCTTTATTTGCTTGGCTTGTTGAGTGTACCCCCGCAGTAATGAAGCAGCGCAAGCTCATAAATTACCTTAAAAAGAAACAATAAAAAAAGAAGAGGCAAAGTGGCACAACAAAATGTGCCAACTACTTTTTTCCCTCAAAGTTTCGTATTTTTGGGTCGCACTTTCGTACTCATATGCCGAGGAAAAGAAACATTTTTAAGTTGAGTGCATTTGCTTGTCAATGGAAAGGTTACACAGCAAAGAAAATTAAAAAAAAAAATACACACATGTACATAAATCGAACAAAATGCTGCTTAAAACTAAAGCCCATATAACAAGCTAACATATTGGTTTGGAGAATTAAAAACAAAAATCCATTTGAGCACAACAAAATGGGTTAATAGACAGACTAAAAGTCAAGGCGCGTCGTAAAAACACAATTGGAAACTCTCAAATGAATTTTATGCATTTTGTTTTTAACAAAATGTACGAGTAGATCCAATATGTTCTTTTACGCGCTTTGCTAATGAATGGTATGGATATACTTATTGATTTAATGCTGAAGAGTTAACAGACGTTGCAGTTCCTCTCAATGGAGAACTCTTTTTTTACAATACGAGTAAAACAAGTAAGTGATAAGTAAGTGTTGCGTCGCAGACATTTATCAAATTGGTGCTACGTGAGGGAAATCACATGAGCAGGTTTGTTTGACAGCATTAAGAATCCGAGTTGTCATCCTTACCTCAAATCCTAGAAAATAAATTCAAATTTTACTTATAAAGTAATATTTTATAAAACTAGGGTTTGAACATTAATATTTTGCTAAAGCAATCAAATTCGAAGTTTTATCCGAAAGTTCGAAATGTGTTAAGGAACACATATAGTTACATGTACCTCAATCAAATAATTTCTAGTACTTTTTGGACTATTTACAAAGCTACAAGATCAACTTTCTTCTTTAAAATTATATATATAAAATTATGTAGTTCTTATACAATTTACATAACTGGCATAATTTTCGAAATTAGATTACAATCAACTTATATTATAAAACTATTGCAAATTTTACTTCTAAACTAAAACCTTATAAAATTTAAATTTTAGCATTAGTATTTTGCTACGGAAAGAAAATTCGAAATTTTATCCGAAATTTCGAAATATGTGAAAAATTAGATATGGTCACATGTACCTCAATCAAATAATTTCCAATACTTTTTGAACTACGAGTATTTGCAAAGCTACTAAACAAGTTCGAATTTTCGAACATGTTCACAGTGCTATATTTTGAAATTTTTTGGCTGATTTTCAAACGAATGTTTTTAAGTAGAAATGAAAATATAAAAAATAAAATGAGAAAAAATGAAGATGTTAACCAAAACCAGAAACTAAACTGTTCGAAATTTCGAAAAATCTTGAAAAAATTTATAACTTTATATTAATGATAATACCATAATACCTGGTCCGTTTTTGTATTTTTAGAGTTTTAAATCAAGTTCGAATTTTCGAACAACTCTTAAAAATTTAAAAATTTAATGCTAATACCATACTACCTGTACCTGGATTCTGTAACTTTTTGCGAACCGAAAATCATAATATTTATCGACATATTTATTCTGCGATAATTTCTTTTTTACGATAGTCTCCAGCTTCATCTTACTCACCATTTAAGTCAATATTATGTGGTTTCTCTTATATCTATGAGGTCTGATTAAAAAATAACCGTTATTTTCAAATTTCGTGAGTTACGTATGTTCGATTTTCGCATTTTCTTTTTCTGGTACACATGTATGTTATATATGTATGTTGGCAATATCAGCCATTTTGAATTGTCAGTTTGTTTTTGACAGATAAAAAGGTTAGTCGTGTTTTGGTGTGCTCTTCGATTTTTTACTGTTCGAAAAAATGGATCAAAGAAACTGTATTAAATTTTGTGTAAAAAATTAAATTAAATACGCAAGGACGTTTGAAATGTTGACTGTGGCGTTTGGCGAATCTACTATGAGCAGAACACAAGTTCAATTGTGGTATAACCGGTTTAAGGAAGGCTGAGAAGATGCCAAAGACGATGCTCGTCCTGGTCGTCAAGTTCGGTCAAATGTGAAGGTTTTGCTCACTGTTTTCTTCGACTGCAATGGCGTAGTGCATCATGAATTCTTGCCACAAGGTCGTACGGTCAATAAGGAATACTACCTTGAAGTTATGCGCCTTTTGCTCGAAGCAATTTGTCAGAAACGCACAGAATTGTGGAAAAAACAATCATGGATTTTGCACCATGATAACGCACCAGCTCACACATCGATACTTGTGCGTGAGTTTTTGGGCAAAAACAAAACCGCTATCATGCCTCAACCACCGTATTCACCGGACTTGGCCCCCGCTGACTTTTTCCTCTTCCCAAAACTGAAGACACCGATGAAAGGAAAGCGTTTTGCTACGATAGGAGAAAGATCAGATCTCGCATTATATCTATATAAATATTAACAAAGAAAAATTATGTAAATGAATTTGAGCTTGTGATTTTATGTTTTTTTTTTAATTCTATCGATAGCGAATATCGTTAAAATAAGTTACAGAATAGCAAAGTCGATAACTGTTCCTTATACGATTATCGCAATAAAAAGTGAATCCAGGTACTGGTCCGCTTGGTGTATTTTTAGAGATTTAAATAAAGTTCGAATTTTCGAACCTATTCATGTCCTTCAAAATTTTTTAGTCTATATTAGGAAAATAAATAACATGTCAATGCATTTTGGATTAAAGGTCAGATTTCTTGCCAAAAAAGAAGAACAAAGCGCAAGCAAAGACTTTAAATTATGTTTGTACATATGTTTTGTCACGTAGTGCCAGCTGAGGTTCATGAATTGTTGCTTTGGTGAGAAAAAAAAATTAACCTAAAAAAATCAGTATTTAAATATTTTTGCTTCAAAAAATTGAGTTAATGTTCGCTTGATCATCCCACTGTAAATTACACACTTCTGTGTTTTTTTTACTTTTCGAAAACACCAGAAAACATATCACGAAAATTCTTAAAGTTTTGTGTGAATTTTTTTTTTATTTCAAATCACTTTCACGCAATTTAATTTTCAGAACAGACCTGATATGCATATTTATCCATAGTATAAAATAGTTCCAAAAGCATCCTAAGTTTAGAAGTATGTGAAAACATTGATGTGAAAACTGTATTCCAGATCACTTAAAGCGTCGCGCAGGAATTATTTGTGTTCCAATGCTTTGCGATAAGGAAAAAATTTATTTGTATATTTTTTTTTTTACAAAATGCAAAAGAATGGAAATGTAATAAATTTTTTATTAAACCAAAATTAACCTCTTTCTTTGTTTACGTTTAACATTGTCTTCCCAGTGCTGCGTTTTAAACATTAATTTGAAACAACTCAACACCAGTCACAGGTTGACCATCATTTTTCTTTTTTTTTATTAGTTTTTTTGCTGATGCAAAACGTGGCTTCATTTTCAAAAGCAGCACTTTTAACTGCTCCACGGATTGGAGGGAGAATGTTTAGCAGCAATGGATGTTTATTTATTGCCAATTTTTCATTAAAAGCTTCACGGGAGTTTCGTTTCATTTTAAACTGAAATTCAATATATTATTGATGCCTAACCTTTTGATCTGCAAAATGCAAACTAACAATTGGAGTTTAATCTCTTCTAAAGCTAAAAATGTTGCTTAAATCTTAGCAAAATATTGTAGTTCTTATAAGTATGTAAATATAAGAGCAGGTCTCTTAGTAGAACCTTCGGAACTATTGCAAAAATATGTCTTTGAGTGACTCGGTCAGTTGTGTGTAATCGAAGTTAAACTAGAATTTGCTGAAAATACATACATACATGCAAATACATACACATGGATGTGTGTATGTGATATAAAAGCTTGTCGTCGATGCCCTGTCGGAGAATGTGTTGTTGACTACGTCATCGGATTTGGTGAGAGCCAACAAATTTACTCTCAGCCTCTTTGAAACTCATTTCAATTTTATATTATTTTATTATTTTAGATGGTACCTTGTGTGATTATACATAGTTCGAACCCCAGCAACATTATTTTTTTTTTGTAAATTTACTGACTACAGAGTGACTTAAATAAAATTAACTTTAAGTTAGTTGAAAAGTAGTGCAGAGTCAGACAATTGACTACCGCCTAGGACATCGCAGTATTGAAATAGTTAGTTGTTTCCATTAGAAAGTAATCAAAGTGCCAGTCAGCACTAGTAGCGAAATAGTTAGCTTGAAATTAGTTTAAAGTGAACTTAGTTTCCTACAGGGTATCTGCAAAGATACATTTCGCGACAAGCTTTTGTATCATATAAGCTATGTAATTACGTTATAGTTGATAGTAAATGTATTAAAAGAAAAGTTTATTATAGCTATGCTATTTATTATTATTATAGCTATGCTATTAAATATTATTTATTATTCATGACAATACTTTTGTTACGACACTATTACAGTTATAAATTTATTTTTGTTTTGATTTCTTTGTAACTAAAAGCAGATTACGAAAAAAACCGAAACAAATTGTTTGATTTTGATTTGTTTCATTCTTTGAAGTGAGAAAAACAAAAACAATGAGAACGATATTTGTTTTTGCACATGAGCACAAACCAGAGAACGCAGCCGATCGGCTGTGAGACGGCTAACAGCCGCCACCAGCCACAAACAATACATTAATTTACGTGTAGTTTCCACAATGCAAGCTAGCGACTTGTCTAAAAAAAATATGAAAAGCACTAAAAATTTTGAGGGATTCCTATACAAATTTTCTATACAAGTCGCTTGCTTGCATTATGGAAACTACACATTAATCGTACGCCGCTAGAAAAGAAAATAATGGGAAATAAATAGAAACGTTTTGAAATATTTGCAGAGAATTTGACATCATCATATAATATAATTTTATTGCATTGTTACTTCACACATGAAATTTGTTTGATATAGCTAAGCTGCATATCTATAACCGGGTGTCCTAAGACACCTCTCTTCTTTTTTTATTGTGTTTAGAACATTTAAATAAAAGCTTGTTTTTAAAGGAGACTTTTTACTTTTAATTTATTTATAACCTTGGACAGAATTTATAGTCGCGTCACTTAGTCCGCCATATTGGATTTAGAGTGGCATCACCTCATTTTCGAGTCATTCTCAACAAGCCCTTTCATATAAAAAAGTTACCTATGCAAGCTTAGTTAATATTACCTCTTATATTTTTTTGTGTGTAACTAAATATTTACTATATAGAAATATATATATATATAATTCTACATATTACAAAATATCAGTTCGTTGACGTTTTTTTTTGTTTGCAAATTTTATGAAAAAAAAAATTCAGGAATAATATCAGTTATTTAAAGGTTATATATATTATAAATTGTACCTCCTAATTATCTGATTAATGTTTTCAAATCATATATACAAATTCATGCCGGAGCGTATGTTGACTAAATACTCTGAGTATCGTATAATTATGTAGTCCGAATAAATATCCTTACTGTGAGTATAAGCACACTCCGAGTATAAGTATAACAGAACTTAGTTTTTACAGTACGCATTGCCTTTCTGTTTATAGTTGCATAGTACTTAAGTTCTTCGCATAAATGAAATAAAGATGCGCTTGTGTGTTGGAATCGCATAGCCGATTATCTTTGTTTGAAAGCAAATATGTATGCGATCGTACGAATTATGTGGGTATACGCCAGTGCTGGGCACCGAGAGTAATGTATTCGTGTATGTGTATTCGTTTGTATAAAAAGCCCAATGAGTTTCGGAACTCGGTATACGCAGTTACTAAAATTAGGAGTAAATACTTAAGTATATTTTTTGGAGTATTTATTGTCATTCCCTGGTGTGCACATTGTATGCTCCCATGACATTTGAAGTATTTTATTTTATTGCTCCGAAAAAATAAATATGACAAATTTTGTAATATCGATTAAAAAATTAATTAAAATTTCATAAAACATAAACAATTTGATAATATCAATTAAGTTATCAAATTGATATTATCAAAACATTAACTAAGAAATTCAAAAATAAAAATGATATTTCACTGACTTTTTAATTTTTCTACTTTTTTTGCTTAAAAAATTATGCAGCAACTAAAAATTTGTGGTCGAAAATATGACAACTGAAATTACCAGCTGTTAGTTGCCAGTTGCCATCCGTAACACCATTTCGGTAACTAGCAACGCAACTAAAGTTCGGTTGCCATCCACAATCGAGCCATTTCTTGCGTTTGCTCGGCAAAAGAAATAAAATTCTTGTTTTAAATTTATCAAACTCCTTTTTAATGAAAGTTTGTTCGAGTTTGATATCAAATAATCAAATCGTCCTATTTCAAACGTTAAATGTTGCGTTTGTTGGGTTCGCTTTGTGTTTATTTTAATTATCTTTTCTTTGTCCAAACCAGCAATTTTTGTATAGGGTCTGCCAGATAACTTTTTTTTTGAAAACAGCGCGCAAAACATCGAGTGTAGCTTCGGCTGTGTGGCACGTAGCGCCGTCCTGTTGAAACCAAATGTTGCCAATATCCTCCTCTTTAATTTTTGTGAACAAAAATTCGTTCAACATGGCCGATAACGATCGCCATTGACTGTAACGGCCACTCCTTGCTCATTGGCCCAATTATGCCTCTGGACCAAAATCCGTACAAAACAGTGACTCGTTTTGGGTGCGTCGGCTTTTCAATGTATGCGTGCGGGTTTTATGTGCCCCAAATGCGACAATTTTGCTTGTTTACATACCCGCCAAGATCAAAATGAGCTTCATCTGAAAAGATGATTTTTTTTTTGGCAAAATCGGCATCTTCTGTAAGTCGATCGCAGGCAATATTTCCCAGCGTTGTTCAAGCGTATACACAACCATATTCGTTCAGCGGAAGGATAAAACTAATTATCTGTCAAATCAGACATGAGCTAAGTGTTACCATTCACGAAATAAGCACTAGTTGAAAAAAAACGCTAGATGGCGGACCCTATACTTTTTTTGTTTTCTTGGTAAACAAATTTTTTGTTCAGATATTTGGTTGGTAATCGTTTGTTAATTTCAACTAATTAATTATTATGTATGTTTAAATTAAATGAAAAATAAAAATATTCTTTAGATAGTACTTGCCTGGATATGTGTAGGTTATTTTTTTCTTCAAGCATTTTTATCGAAAAAGTCAATTTGTTACGAGTAATTTTAGGAACACAACTGGGACGAACGACGAATTTCTTCCATGTCGACGAATTCGTCGATAAGAGTTCGCTGCGTAAATTCGTCGTGTGAAGCACAACAACGGCGAATTTACTAAGCGAATTCTTGAATGTTAATAGTAGTCAATTTTTGTCGACAAAGAGTAGACAAGTGGCAATATTTACTGTAGTCTTGATGTGACGCCGACGACGCCATTCACAATAAGGGGTTTTATTTTAAAATTCCAATAACCTTAAAATCCTTTTTACAAAGTTTATAAGAAGAAGTTCCTGCAATAGCAAAACGTTCTTTTATTTGATCATATGGCCAACTTATTAAACAGTTTTGTTTCAGCCTGATGAAAAATTATTGCTTGAATTAAAATTCATTACAGTTTGAATGAAATAATTAACAGCGAAACCTATATTAGAGCCTTAAGGGTTGCGCTAGCAGCAGAGTTTATATTTTCAATGCATTTAAAATATATTTTAAATGAATTTGAAATGTATTTTATTTTAAAGTATATTGATATAATAGATTTTTTTTTTTAAATAGATTTCAATTACATTTTATTATTTTATGAATATGAGCCATTATGTTTAAATGTATTGTAAGTAGCCTGCTGCTAATTGGCTGTAAGTTATATGGAATTATGTTACATACGAGTATATGGAAAACAAATAAATATAAATTTTTGAACATATTATTCCTTGCACAAAAGATAGTGCTTTTCTTCGAAGCATGTACCTATCCTTTAGAACTTCACTTATTTATTTCCCGTTGACACTTGTAATAAGTTCACAGAACCATCTATTGACATTCTCAAATTAATTGAAAGAAGATAAAATGCGCTAAAATGTTAATATCAAGCAAGTGCGCTTAACGAAATTAATTGACCACTTAGAATAGCATTTATGTACATACGAGTATGTGGGTATAAGTAGTCGTATGTCGGCGGCGATGGCCACTCATGCTATGCTGGTGGTGGTGGTGGTGGTGGTGACCCATCTTTCTCAATAATCAACAAATTTCGAAAAGATTTTTAAATTAATTGACGCTTAAAAACATTTCAATGGCATCGAAATCTTGCTGGCCATCGAAAGAGTTTTAAAACCTTAATTAAGCACATACGGCCCGGTGCGGAGTTTGAAAACAAACGATAATATAAACTTTTAAAAGCGCATAACTCACACGTATGTAAACTTAGGTTATAACATGGCTAAAAGTGTTTGCCTGCCTGCGTCAACTTCCTGCCACATTTTGGGTAGGCAAGATTTGTTTGTTTGTTTTTTTTTTTTTTTTTTTTTTTTTTTGGTGTATAGTATGTTTGCATGTAGGAACATATTTGGCATTTTTGTAGTTGTTGTGGTCTGATACAATTAAATTAAGTTAGTTGGTCATTATCAGATGAGCTTCTGGAAATACGGTTGGTACTACGACTATGTATTGTGAATAAAGAGTCATGTCATTTTAAATGACCAAAAAGGCCAAAGACACAGACAAACACTTACAATTTATACTCTGGTGTTTATACTCGTGTGTATGTAGTTAGTTACCAAAAAGATCAAGTTTATGCTAAAGCCGGAGGAAAATGTGAAATTAAAATGCGACCACACAAGTTGTAAGATTTTGTAGTTTATTTTGTTTTGGAGCAGCTACTGCGTTTCTAGAGCAGATTAAAGACACAATAAATACACGCACACATACACAGAACTACCCTGCAGTCGGCGACCTATCGAATGTCTAGCGACTTCGGTTTACTACCAGCCAAATGCACACGACTGACGATTTTAACACGGGGATGACATTGACTGTAGTCAATTGCCACCATCTGCATAACCCTTCGTCAGTGAGTTCGCTAATGAATACAACTAATTTTTCTAGTGATAAAAAAATTAATTATTCACCTTTATCGGGAATAAAAGGCCAGGCCAAAAAATGGTGAACAAAATTAAGGAATAGTATACTGGCACAACAACAACGCAAACATTGGCGATCACAATTTTAGGGAAAGAGAACACATTTCACGTGAACTTTTATCCCCGATAAGGGTGATTAATATATTTTTCAATTAATTGTTCTTTTTCTTTTTTATGCAACGTTTTAATTGACTTCTGCTGCTCATTTTAACTTTCTAAAAGAAAAGCACTATTTTCACTAAAAATTGCACGTTCATTGTAACTGACGCCAACACAAAATCAAAATAATTATGTACTTAAAATAATTTTTTTCTTGTTGATTTTCTTTGGAAAACCAGCACAATTTTTTTTCTACTTGCAAAAAAAAAATTTTTGAGGTTAAAGGCATTAACATATCCATGAGTGAGAGAGTCAAAAGGCGAACTTTTGCATTACTTGTGGCTAGTGTAGTAGCTAGTCGATTTTTCGTTAGGGAAATTACTAAAAATTTTGAGTCAATTTCTACTTTTAAAACTGAAGGGCACATACGAACGGCAACAACAGCGATATTATCATAAATAATGTAGATCAACGTGACACTACTACTCCAGAAACATTTAGCTCGCTTGTTGCTTTAAACAGATGAAGACCAAAAGAAATAAGTACCTTTAGAATAATAACGTGTTTTGTATGTCTTGACTTGTTGCATTCATAACGCCTTCCTGGAAGGGTATGCCAACTAGCTAAAATAAGCCAGCTAACAGCTATCTAGTTAAGTTGTGAGAAGTTGGCGTATTTAGTGTTCAGGCCATACATCATCATCTCCATCATCATCATACCACGTAAAGGAAACCAACAATAAGCCTGGCTAAAAAACAAACCCAGCAAAGGTCAAATCTTAAGAAAATCCCCTTAAACAGGTAGTTGTAGTAAAAAAATAAATAAAAGAAATACTAAATTCTCTTGAAATTTACAAACAAAAAGTACTTCTACTACGCATGATTTGCGTGTGTGTGTGTGTGTTTTGTTTCACGTTTATCTTGCAAAGTTTATCAGTATTTCTTTAGATTTTGTATCTGTGTGTGTGTGTGTGTGTGTGTGTGGATTTGTACATTTGCATGATATTCCTATTTAACTCTTCTGCAAGACATTTCATTGGAAATGTACAAGCATACAGTCATTCATTCGTCTGTACTGCAGTAGATGGTTAGTGATGCCGACGACTGTCTACTTAATAACATCTAATTTGTCATCGTCGAAGAACTAATTTTTCTTAAACGATAACGTCAAAACCGGCTACTAGTTTTGAACGCGCTTTGTGTGAGGCCATAATTCTTGGCCACAAATTGTAGCTTGGCAGCACATGAAAAACCAAATCCTAAAAGACCAGTGCGATATTCGTCTGATAACTGTGTTAGCGCAATAAAACATTTAATTTTCGAAAGAAAAATGTCTTATACAATTCCCATGAGATTTTTAGAGACCTAACTCAATAGATTCCGAGAAGGTTTAATTATTTTGAAATTGTGCATTTCAATTAATTAATTTTTAATTTTTTTAAATTTTCCCAGAAGTCTCTGGTGTATTCTCAAAAGCTGTCTATGATAAAATAGATCAAGTACAGATACGCGGAATTTTAATTCAAACCAATTCATTTGGTGAGCTGATTGTGCGAAATTTCTTTCGGTATTGCGGCACGAAAAATAAAGAAACAAATGGGAATAAAAATTTTATGGCAAAAAGGAAAAAGTGCTTAAGTCGAGATAAGCTGATTTTTTTAAGGTGCCCCTGTGGCTGATTGGCAGCAATGCTAGCCTGTCAGTCGAGAGGTCGTGGGTTCGATTCCTGCATAGACCCTGGGTGACTTCCGCAGATGAGCTAATCGCTTCGCTGATTGTGTTTGTTTATGAAAAAAAATTAAAGAAATAAATAAATAATGGCATCTTTATAATCTTCATATTCAAAAGTACACCTGGACAAAATCTCAATTATTTTGTGAAAATTAGAGAGCAACGACTTGTGGCTTATCTATAATCTCATTTGAAATACAGGCAAATCTCGGCATAACGAATCTCGCTTTAACGAAAATCCGATATAACGAACGTCAAAATTATCTTATTTTTGTACTGAATATAACGAATGACAAAGAAAAAATCGCAAAATAAAAATCAAAAACTTGCTAGCAACATATTTCTAACATTTAGCTCTACTTTATCTAGCGAATGTTTTGATAAATGTGTGCTCTGTATAGCGAACGGCAAAAAAAATATTAAGCAAAACCTACAGCAGCAATGTAAATGCAGAAAAAATTATGATATCGTTAGTTTGCACTTGATATCTTCTTTGAAAACAAATTGTACTCATTCTTTCTTCTGTATTGTGTCATGTCTACAATAAAAATAATTAAAATAACACTTGAAAAAAACTTTGCGATATAACAAATTTTTCGATATAACGAATGGGCCGTTATATCGTTCGTTATACCGGGATGTGCCTGTAATAGCTTAATTTAGGCTATACTTTGGTGCACTCGTATTTCAAATTGAATGTATTATTTATAGTGTGCAAAACGATGTTTAATTAAAAAAAATTAAAGTGTACACCATAATAAATCTCTGGAAATCTACTTGAAATCTTAAATGTGTTCTCCCACAAAACAGTAAAATATTACTGAAGTACTATTTCCTTATTGCCACAGAATTTATCACAAACAATTCATTTGGTGCACTCCGCACATGAAAAATTGTCAGCAATTTTTGGTTTTCAATTAAAGATGTTATGTTGATTTATTATTCGAATTTAAATAAGTTGTTAATTAATTCCATTATTTTTTAATTGCAAAATGTACAATATTTTTCAATTAAAATATTAATTGATTCAATCATTTGACGCGTGCGTTGAGTTGTTACTGTTTATGATTTAGTGTGCGAATTTGTATGTTATTAACATTACATAACAACAGAGATCCTTGCTATAAGAGAAGTTGCGGATTGGTTGAAAGTAAATGTCACTTCAACGACTTTGATTAACATATACACCGATAGTCGAGCAGCTATTACGGCCGTCGAATCCCCGCTTCTAAGAACAACAACAGCCCTCGACTGCCGATCATCTCTAAATGAGATGGCAGAGCAGTTTGATATTAGGATCATCTGGATCCCGGGGCATAGAATCTTTCAGAGGAACTCTAGGGCTGATGAACTTGCTAGAATTGGGACAACCCTACAAGTTCCACCAGATTTGGAATGTGTGGGTTTACCCCTACTCTCTTGCAAACTCAGACTTAGGCGCAGGACTCATCTAAATAGGAAAAATACGGCTTCTTCAATTTTGAAGAATAGGAAACAGATCTCGATGATTCTAGTGTCCGTGCTAACCGGACACTGTGTCATAGGTAGGCATGCACAAAGGTTAAAGGTTGAACACAATGATTTTTGCCGTAGCTGCCAGGATATCGATGAAGAGGAAAGTATAGAACATTTTCTTTGTCACTGCCCTGCACTTGCAAGAAAGAGAATGGCCACAATGGGCGCGCTTGAGTTCAGGGAACTTTCTGAAGTTGCAACGTATTAGTAGTTTTATATTGAGCTCTGGTTGGTTCAACGGTGGGGACTCCGCATAAGCAGAGTCTCCGTGGTATCACAATGGACCAAAACGGTATAAGTGAGTCCGGGCTTTTGACTGCCACCCCTACCTAACCTAACCTAACATTACAATTTAACAGCGTTTGCTTTCGTTTCGAATTGCAGTGTAAACCCCCGGATGGAAAGAGATTTGACTCCAGCCATGAATTCATCTCATAGACAAATATCTGTTTTAATGACCTCGACAGAAATTGTTTAAAAAAAAAGGCAGTAATGAAGTGTATAGAGCTGAAAGGAGACTGCGTTGAAAAATATTTTTTTTTATTCAAAAAAAAAAAAACTTGTTACACTGAAAAGGTCACGGTAGGGGTGTCACGCCCTCGTGCAGAGCTTACGAAAATATATTTTTTTTCACAAGAATGCCGCAAATTCACTTGCGTACATATACGAGTACGAGTATGTATGTATATGAGTACATATAGTTACTTAGATTTAAAGCTTTCGAAACTCATCTAAAGTATTTTTCTGCGTAATTTCTTACAAGGAGTTCAAATTTTTAACATGAGAGCGTTTGTAATAGAAATCATTAAAATCGTGAAACATGCACGTTTAATTGCAGAACATAGTATTTCTATGCTAGAACCATATGAACAATATAAAACTTGAAATTTATAAATTCATATTTATTTTAATGTTAGCGAGTAAAATTTATAAGTACCAGCATCTCCCCGGCATATGCTAATAACAATTTTAAAAAGTTGTTAACGTCTTAACCGAACATATCCGGCGCCTAATGTTCATGTACTCGCTGTACTTTATTGCTGCGTACACATGCAACAACTGCAACTCTCATGTTGTTCAGCCGCTTGTTTGATTCTTTTTCTATTTTGTTTTTGTGTGCGTTTAGCCAAGCTGGTGTGTTGTTTGCGTGGCATTTGTTTTGGCAAAATATTCCCCGCAGAAGCATTAAACATCAATAATAATAATCATCATCATCATTTCCCAACTTCATCGATGTTTTATTGATTTAAAAATGTTTTTCTCTTCTGCTTCTTTTTTTTAGACAAAATCACATGGCATGAAAAAGAGATTTTTGTTTGCTGCACATTTAAAAGCGTGAACGGGCCCATTAATAATTTCGCTTGTGATTTAATTGTGCATAAATTTTGTAAATTTTTTTCTCTTCTTATTTCTCATTTATTGTGGCACAGCATTTGATAATTTATAATTTTGTTGATTTTCTCAAGAGGGTGCATGTTAAGGTTGCTTAGGGATTTTTATTTTATTTGTTATTTTTTTTTTTTTTGGTTTGGTTTGTTTCAGTTGCAGCCAGCCTTGCCTGCCTCTGCGCGTAAAGATGGTGTTTTTTATGATGTTTAGGCACGCTGGCGCATTGGCGCATGTTGTGCCAATATGTTAAGGAGTATGAGTGTATGGGAGAGAGTGTTGGTGTGTTAAAGATACGAGTATTTCTTAAATCGTTTTGTGGTACCTTTTTAGTGGTGGTACATAACTGATTCCTTCCTTAAGTTGCCTGTTTATTGCAATTGTTGCTGTTGCTAGTGTTTCTGTTGCTGTTGATGTTGTTGTTGTTGTTGTTGTTGTTATCCTCCTACGTTTTTGAGTAGAGAAAACACAGAAAGGTTGAGATTTGTTATTGGTGGCGTTGTACCTTTTTTTTTTTTGTTGCTTACTTTTCCTCTTGCAGATGGATTTGAAGGCATAAATTATTTCCCATAGTTTTTTATTCAATTGTGACTTTCTGATTTTATTCTTTTTTTTCAAGGCATCATCCCTACCTGCAATCAAACGGGTATATTTGACTTTTTGATATGTTTGACAAAATTATTAAATAGCGTTTTAGTTCATTTATGAAAAGTTACAATTTACGTATGTATTATATTTACTTTTACTTTTAAAAAAAAGCTGGTTGAGCAAACAACCACGATATAATGAAGGGAAATCCATTTAGTGGTTCCAAAACCGGCGGTCTGAGAAGGTTTTCAGCTGTTAAATGTCTGTAAAATGACACTTCATTTATTTAGTAAAAGGCTTGCCATTTGCGAATATGGATCGCTCAATAACCGAAGAACGCATAGAAAGAGTTAAAACTTGCTGCAAACATATTTAATGAAATCTTGGTATGTGCCGATACTGAAACTGTTAAAAAAAATTTTTATTAAGCATAATAACGATTTTTACATTTTTCTGCTTTTTATATCGCTCCAACCTGTAACTAGAAAACCCCAACCACAGACCCAACTACTAAAAAGCAGTTGTGCCTACTCAACGTTTTTCTCAACCAGACTTACGCAGACTTGTAAATGACAATACCAAAACACAACTGAAAAGTCAACTGTTAATTTAGTGGAGAATGGCAATGCAAATTTATCAATCCCAACGAAACTATTTGAAAAGTTTATTTGTGGATAAATTAGTTTCATCGCAAAGGAATCGAAATGAACTTTACATTCGCGCAAAAGCTTTGCAATTGGCATGCCACAAGAAAACTAGACATGCTAACAAACGTATTGCGGGTAAAAAAGTTAAAGAGACATTGGCTAGTTCCCAAGATATTCTAAAACATACAAACATGCATGTTTAACATAAATATAATTTCACTTATAATAGAATTATGACAATATGTCAAATAATAAATTTCTTGAGTGTTTAATAAAGATTTTATTTTTCTTTTTGCCTAATAAATACTTTCATTGTTATCCGATGGATTTCTAATTGTATAAAGGTGTAGAAATATAAAATAGATTCATATCGCAAGAAAATTATTTGCTGGTTGTTGTATAAGTTTCTACGACTACTACGCTTATTTTTCTTTTTTAATTTTCAAAAATATTATTACATATTTGTAAATTCTCAAATACTTTTTGAAAGTCTGTGCATGACATAGGAGGTTTTTGACTGTTCAAAATGTGTTGTTGAAATCGGCTGACGATTTGTTAAAGCAACAATGAAATGCATATAGACATGCTTAACCACCAGCAAAAAAAAAAGAAGAGAGATGTCTTAGGACACTCGGTTATAGCTATGCTGCTTAGTTATATAAATACAACAAACTTAATGTGTTAAATAACAATACAATAAAATTATATGATGATGTCAAATTCGCAGCAAATATTTCAAAACGTTTCCATTAATTTCCCATTATTTTCTTTTCTAGCGGCGTACGATTAAATTAATGTATTTTTTGTGGCCGGCGGCGGCTGTTTGCCGTTTTACAGGCGATCGACAGTGTTCTCTGGCTTGTACTCATGTGCAAAAATAATACAAAAACATATTGAGCAATCATTCTCATTGCTTTTGTTTAGTTTTTGTGTCACTCACTGCAAAGAACGAAGCAAAACAATTCAAACAATATGTTTCGTTTATTTTCGTACTCTGGTTTTAAGTACAAAGAAATCAAAAACAAAAATAAATTTATAACTGTAATAGTGTCGATTATTTTTGTTACGAAAATCACGTCCTAGCTCCTGTATCGCGCAATAAATAGCAAAGCTATAATGATGCTGTTTTATATTGTTTGTTATTTCCAATCATATGGCGAACTCAACCACTATTTAAGTTGTGAATGGCAATACCAATGTATAAGTTGGATTTAAGGTCGGGGCACAATGAATACGTTATACGTTAAACTTCGCCTTTTTCAACTGAGATTAACGCATCGACGGAGAAGGTTGGCACAATGAGTACGGAAGCATACGGAACAGCTTCAATAGGTTGGTTCTCCATTTTATTCATTAGACTTAGTTTATTTTTTTTAATTATTTATTTCGTTTATTTCTTCGGCAAAACACAAAAAAACTAATGCCCCTATCACGGTTTTCAACTTTTAAAATAGTTTGGTTGGGATTCATAAATTTGCATTGCCATTCTCCACTAAATTAGCAGTTGACTTTTCAGTTGTGTTTTGGTATTATCATTTACAACTCTGCTTAAGTTTGGTTGAGGAAAACGTTGAGTAGACACAACTGCTTTTTAGTAGTTGGGTCTGTGGTTGGGGTTTTCTAGTTACAGGTTGGTGCGATATAAAAAGCAGAAAAAATGGAAAAATCGTAAAAAGAAATATTTGTTATGCTTAATAAAAACTTAAAAGTTTCAGTATCGGCGGTATACCGGGCAGATACAAATATTTCTTTAAATATGGTTATGCCGGAAATAACTAGAAAACTTTCCAAAATTATTTTTTAAGGAATTCGTTCGCTATTTTGATTATTCCTTAAGGCCGTGATACACTAGCCTACACGATCGTGCGATTTTTCAGAAAATACAGCATTGGTATGATGGAGTCTATGAACATTTTCAAAAGACAAAAACAATTCATCAGATCAGGGTTGTATTTTTTCGTAGATCGCGCGATTGTGTAGGATAGTGAATCATGGCCTTTACCTTGCATTGGGTAGTTCAAGGGGGTTGGACTCATCACGAATTTTTCTTTTGATACATAGAACATTTATATTTTCGACTTCCATTTCGTCGTCATAAAATAACTACACATATTTTTATCCATTCTTTGAACTAAACTCTAAAAACAATATTTTTTATAAAACTTGTGTTTTTTAAATGTTCACACAAATTAATTGTTTTCTGTCAAACTTGATATTTTAAGTTGGCAACGCAATGACAATTTCAACTGAAAAGCAGTTGTGGTTCATAATACTAAAACACAGTTTGGTCGTGTGTTAGTTTGGTCTACTCTGAGAAAGGTAAATGTTCCCTGATGATCTGATCAATAATCAATCTCAATGTATTTTTAATAAAAAATATTTTACTTAAACAAGTAAAGTAATAATTTGGGATTATCAGTGCGTTAACAAATTTTAAACTTAAATTGTAACAATTCCCATAAGAAACACAACTGAAAAAGACGAAGTTTAACGTATGGAGGATTCATTGTGCCCCGGCCTTTACTCTCAGACAATCAAACTGAGTTGAGCTGAAAATGGCAATAGGGGCTTGAAATAATATAATGCATTACTGCTTAATTAAAATTACATATACATACTTACATACTCGTACATAAATGAAGGCGTAGCGTTCTTTAGGTTCGACTTGTGCTAGTTTATATTCGATTTGTTGAAAATATACTTGGACTTTCAAGTATTTTTTATTTTTTTTTTGTAATTTTGTTTCTTCTTTCTAGTGCTTATGCTTAAAAGGTGAGGGTTTACGCAAGTATGTATTATTTTCGTAACTTTGGCTGTAGTTTATGTGCTAAGCTTCACTAAGAATGCTGGTACTTTTTTATACATACATACATACATCTGTACATATGTATGTATGTACGAATATGTGTATACTCGCAGTATATTTAAGAAGAGAAAAAAAATTAAAACTTAAAATGCAGATGCTAAGTTTCTGATTGCGTCTGTCCAGCATGTACACACATATGAAGCGAAGAAACTGCTCACTAGCACTGTGCACTGCAACACTGTACAGCATTGTAGTGCTCAGTTAATTATGAAAGCTTGGACATTTTTTATTTATTTAGCAGTAGTAGTTTTTTTTTACATACATACATATATTTTGCGATGCAGATTACATTATGATTTATGCAAAATAGTAAAACCATATGAAGGCAACATGTGCCCGTTTCGTTGCAAACAACAACAACTGCGACACGGTGGAACATTCACTCACCCAGACAAAACCTTTGCACAAATAAAATGAAAATTAAAATAAAAATAAATACTTGCATATTGGTACTGTTGCACATGCATATTCGTACATACATGGTTTTTGTTTTTAATTTAAAGATTTAGCCTTTTTTTCTTAATTTTGTTGTTATTTTTTTTTTTTTTTTTTTGCACTCGTACCAAAGAACCAATAACTTTGCCAGTATTTGTTTTCAGAAATACTTTATGGCTAATGCTTGTTAAAACAATAATGTTCATATTCATTCAGACATTTAAGCTTTTCAGCCCTCTCCACACCACATTTCGTTGAGTGCTTGTCAATATATTTCAATCGATATCATCGAAAGTCTGTCTGTCCGCTTGTCTGGCTCCCCGTCTGTCTAAGAATGCAACATGTATAAATTTCATAGTCTCAACTACTCGTATCTATGAGTAGTATATGAATGTCCATGTCCACTACTATTTATCTATTTAATGTAATCGGATTCTTTTACTATTGGTCGCTGTTGTTAATACTCGCACATATTGCTGTCGCAGTCGAACTCCACCTTTTTGAAATGGTCGTTTAGTTTCCAGAACAAATATTTAAGTTTATTTTTCCCTCATTTTGATTTTGATTTTCATTCCCTGTATTTTTCAAGTTTTAGACTTTTGTTCCATTCGTTATCTCTCTTTTTGTTTTAATATGAAAATGATTGGTATTTGGTTTAAATTTCAATATTGCGTGACTTAAACAGCTTCTGTTTAATTTACATGTTGTAGAGAATTTTGAGTAGATAATATTTATGCAGCAGTAGTTAATTCGAAATAACACTTTGCTGGCTTGAAATCTATAATTTAAGGTGAACATTTTAGTATATTTAACTGGAAAAAAATAAAGAAATTCTTATAAAAAAAACATTCTAAATGAATTGAGAATTTAAGTCTTTTTTTACACATAATTAATTTGAATTTTAAACATAATTTTTAGACTGTTGACTGAAGTAGTTAGTGCGTCAACTACAAAGCAAATGACGGTGTTCGAAAGCTCGAGTTCAATCCTTGGCCAAACCCAGTCAAATCAACATCATACACCCTTATTCCAGTTGTCGACATCGACGTCACTTTAACACAACACCAAAAAATTGGGGCTTGTTTACTCGCTCTCGATAACAATTTTGTGCTGCTGACAATCTATTTCCGTTCCCTAAGGTCCAGAAAATAGCATAAACCTGCCAACAGGAGTCAGTTGTTTTCGCCAATGGGTGCACAAGCCCCAATTTTTTGGTATTGTGTTAAAGAGATGTTGTCGATATCGACAACTGGAATAAGGGTGATAGATTTTTATGTTATGTGTTCGTGTCTATGCTAATGCATCCTCCTTCGTCGATATTTGTTGTAGCAATTAGTCGTGGGCGACAGGGTTGTCAGAGTTTTTCCGATCTATTTCGCCAAATTGATTTTAAAAACCGAAAAAAGTCGCCAAAATCAGTTTTATATAGTTTTTCTTAATATACGGGATATTTGATAATAAATTTCTTTTTTTATAAAACTTTTTTTTAGTATATATTTTTATAAAATAATGGTAGAAAATCGCCAAAATCAGAAATAAAATCGCCAAAAATTATTTTTTGTAAATTTTTCTCATCCGAATGCAAAACGCATTAATCACCTTATTTAATACGATAAAAATCATGAAAATCAAATTCTTTTAATATCTTGCAGACTAGTTTTCGTTTAATTTATTTTTTTAAACTACTGCTTCAACAAACTAATTTTTCTGGATTATAAAAATTTAAAAAAAAATAGCCATAAAAATCGCCAAAAACTTCATTAATCGCCAGAAAACTCGCCATGTCGCCAAACCAAAAATTTGGACGCCAAACAAGTTGAAAAATCGCCACGTTTGGCGAGAAATCGCCTTATCTGACAGCCCTGGTCGGCGAAGTAAAATAACTAATAAAATATGTGCATTTCGTATTTTAGCTTGTGTAAAAATTTACTACAAATAGCGTTTACTATCACCTACTGAGCGAAGAATATTTTTTCATGCCTTAACAGAAAAAAGTATTCCCAATTAATGTTTTCAATTAATAATTTAATTGATTAAATTAAATTTTTAATTGTATTAATTAATTTGAGTGGAAAAACTTAATTGATATTATCAAATTGTTTATAGGTGAAAATTTAATTAATTTTTTAATTAATATTACAAATATTTTAATTAATATTACAAACTCATTCATATTACTTTTTTGTGTGTTCATTGAGTTGCATGTAAATTGAAAACTTTAAACGTGTTTTCTGCAAAACATTTTTTTTTTCTTGAGTTATGACACTATTGAACTGAATGTGCGATATGTACATATACTCGTACATACATATGTGCCCTTAATTATGAAAGTGGTCTAATTCATAAATTTCTTTGGTCGAGTTATTTAGTTGATTACATTTGAACAAATCAAAAAATATTATTATAAAAGGTGTTTTTTTATAGTTTAAATCATAATAAAACAAGGAAATATATTTTAAATATCAATGAAACGGGCTTTATTGGAAAGAAAATTTTATGAAATTAATGTTTAAATATAATTGTTGCCATGTACCCTCCCATGGCTGGCGTGTAGAAGGCGTAATCTGGAATACCAATTTTCAACAACTTTTCGCAACATTTGCGGCCGTATTTCGCCAATGACTCTTCGAATGTTGATTTCCAGGTGTTCAATTGTTTGTGGTTTATCGACGTAGACAAGTGAAAGATAATAATCCAATGGCCAATTGATTGCCAATTGATTGGGCCATTACGTGAAGTTATTTTTTAATCAAAAGTTTCTTTGAGCAAATCAATTGTAGCGCGCTGTGTAGCATGCGGCTCCGTCCTGTTGGAAACACATATCAGCAAGATTAATGCCACTTAACTGAGGTACGAAAAAATTTCGAATCATGTTCCTATACCGTTTACCATTGACAGTATTATTCTGAACATCATTGTTTTTGAGGACATAGGGCCAATGACTACGCCAGCCCATAAAGCTCACCAAACAGTAATTTTCTATGGATGTAATGGTGTTTCGACAGAAGCTTGTGGATTCCCCTCACTCCAAATGCGACAATTCTGCTTACTTACACATCCATTCAACCAGAATTATGTCCGCCATAATATGGAAGACGTGCACGATGAGTTTGACGAATGGACAAATTATTTTGATTAAAAACTTCAACAATTTTCACGCGTTGCTTGGGTGTAAGTAGATTCATAATGAAATCTGAAAGCAAACTAAACTTATCAGCTGTTAAATGGGTGCTCAAATAAAGCAGTGATGCCAGCTCAAAGTTGTGACACTCTTACAAAAACACCCTTTATTATGCAACGTTTTAATTTAGATTTGTACTAGTCTCGCTAAATATATGTAATTTTTTTTTAATATTCATTAAATATTTATTCTAGTTTTTTTTTGGATTTATATAATATTTCGAAGCAAAAATGCATATGACTTAGACCATTTTCATAATTAAGGACACATAAGTATCCATATTTACTTGTTTCCAACATTAACTTTCTTCAATATTAATATGATGTGAAATAAATTTGATGTGAAAATTGAAGTAAATTCTTTTCCATACTTTCTTTAAATTTAGATATGTATTGTTTCTGCATTTCAAAAAAAAGAAAATCAAGATATTGGACTCACGACACTGCTATTGACAACAATTTGTCAAGAAATGTAGATACAGGCCACAAGAAAAAACAAAACTCAATATTGTCGTCATTCATTCAGAGAGTAACCAAACTATCACCATCAGCTTTTATTAAGACGCCACGTTTTTTTCTTCCTCTTCTCCTTAAACATTGTCTGAATTTTGTTAATTTTTTATTTTTATAAAAAAAAACTCAAGCTCTTCTTTATTTTAAAACTCACGTTTAATTGCTAGACTTACACAAAGACACACACACACACACACATAAAGCAAACAACAGAAACGACAAATCGTGATTTTTTTGTCGAACAAAAACGTTTCAATTGTACTCCTTTCGTACTCTTGATGGTATATGAGTTGCACAAGTTAAATAACAAAAAGTGAAAAAAGTAATTATTTCCATTAATTTTGGTCGTGATTTAATTGAAAATGAATGACAAAACGACCAGCCAGCAACGGACAGACATAAAGTTACACAGACTTTTTTTTATTGTAAAATAATCATGAAACACGATTGTGCTCCTCTTAAACGGAGAGTAGAAAAACAATGAAGAAAGAATTAAACGAGACCAAAAAAATCGCTGCAGTTGCTACACTCTTTAGTTTGACTATTGGTTTGCTTTTTGGTCTAAAATAAACAAAATACCGCCCGATAATGCATAATTTAACAAATTGGCAATTATTTGATATTTTGGTCATGACAAAATTCCTTATCGCTGTATACGAGATACTGGACCATGTTGGCCTTGTTTTGTGTTTGCCATTTTTTGCTGGCGCGTTTTGTCTTTTTGTGATTATGTTTTTATGTTTAACGTTGCTTTACTGCTGGTTTAAGCTGCAACTTGGTGGCTACATAAACATTTTCTCTCCTCCTTCGCTTATTCACTACTGGCTGGCACTGCCAATCGTCGTCTTAATTTCTTGCTAACAAATGGTTGATTGTTATTATGGCCTGGCTGCTATTTTGCTTTTATTGCTGTTTTTAGAGGGTCTTTTGTTTTAGTAAAAAGTAAGTTAAATCCAAAAGCTACTTTGGACTGAGTCTTATTCCACATTGCTGCAATGCAGCTGTAACATGTTCTCTGTAGATTTCGTTTAGTAGGCTGCGTGTCATGCGAGTATGGACTGGTGCTGCTTGGACTGACCAATATCAATTATGTTTGTTATCTTAAATGCTTTTTATCTTGAAGAGACACATCATAAACCACCCGGAACTAACTTACTGGGAATAGTTGGTGTTGCCAACTTTTGAAAGATTTGTTAAGGCATTCCAGTTTGCAGAGAAGTCAATCATTACAAATAGTTTATGAATCGCATGAAATTAGTGCGAATGGCATATGGCTTTACGGTAAAATAATTGATTTGTATGTACCCTTCTTCTTTACAATTCAACTATGTTTGTATGCATATGCCAGTCCAAATTAATCATAGTGAAACATCCAACAGAACTATAGAGCAATAGAAAGAAACAAAAAGAAGGTGAGACATATACATGGTAACGCATAATTCATCATCCAATTTTGTTTTTGAATAACTTTTCTGTTAGGTAAGGTTAGGTCGGCAGGTTTATGAGAAGATAAAGTATGTCTGCAGCTCACTTGGGTTCAAAAATAACAGGTACCTTCGTGTTACCTGAGAGAGAAGAGAGTTTTTCTGCTATTAAGCGTTTTGTTAATTTTTACTGCATCTCTTCAGCGCCTCTGGTGTTAAGCAGCTGTATCACTTTAAGCATGTCGCCATTTTATTAGTTATCTTACTTCGCCGACTATTGACTTGCCAACTATTTCAGCCAATAACATCCTAAACTTACTAAATAAAAAACAATGGCATATATTCATAGTCAAAATAAAGTACATATACTTTAACCCGCATATTCATAAAATTTAAAACGAGCTTGAAATGTATTTTATTTAAAATTTTGCATAAAAAATTTTCTTAAAATGGATTTCAAACACATTTTATTTTTTCTTACAAATATGGGAGTAAGAGTTTAAAACCAGTATTTTGTATGGTAATACTGGTTTTAAATTTTTAAAGTATACCTTGTTTTGACTATGAATGTCTGCCAATGATTTTAAGTCATAAAAATCTTTATTTAAACCCTCGCAATTTTATAATTTGTGTTCGTTTAATCGCATTTTCCATAAGTTTCCGCAAGATTTCTATTGATATCTGTTTGCATATCTGTGGAATATTCTTCTTAAACGATGGCATTGTCTAAGTGCCATTTTCACAACGAATATAAGTATAGTTTAAGAGTTTTAAAACTAGTATTTCAATACAAAATACTGGTTTTAAATTCTTAAAGTTTACTTTTTTGTATCGTTGTGAAAATGGCCCTAAGAGAGAAGTCTGGGAGGGTTAAATCGGAGGATTTTGCCGGCCATGCGAAATCACCAGAACGGGAGATTACACGGCCAAGAACTGCTTCCTTCACAATATCCATTGTGGCTCCTGGTCTGTGTGCTGTTGCACCGTGTTGTTGAAAGCACATTTCACCAAGGCCCGCTCATACAATTACGGCAGTAACAAAATCGGTTATAACGGCTCTGCAGACCTCGCCGTCGCACAGTGGCGCCCGTAGAGCAAACGAGGTTGCAAAAATCAAAATTTTCATGTGCGCCTGCGAAATTTTAAATGAATCCATCTTATAGTAAACTTTTCAACGATCTCAAATATGCTACTCTTAACAATATCAGATTTTTAGTTTAGAAGACATAACTGTTCAAAGTTAACCAATTTTCGGATTTAAAAAAACACACAATTTTTAGGTAGTTTGATCCGATTTCAGGTGTAATATCACGAAAACTAGGCAACGAATAGTATTTTTTTTTGTTTTTAGTGATTGATGTGCTTATTAAATGTATAACAATAAAAAAAATTGTGCTGTTTGCTTTGTGTTTCTCTAGGTAAATCAGTATTTAAAAACTATCCATTTTTTCACTATTCTTCAACTTTGACGGAAAATAAAAAAAATTTACCTTTTTTTACCTCCGCCATATTTTCAAAATATGTTCTTTAACTAGTCTTTTACATAACTCAAAAGGTTTTATCTGCCTTTACGTGCCTATTTGGCTTCTACAGGTAAAAAACGTTAAAAAGACATGGTTGCAGAAATTGTATGGCGGGCATCCCTTACATGCCTTGACTGACAGTTACTTTGATGTAATAGTTTGAAAATTGCATTTTGAGTCAGTTGTCTACCTGAGAGCCTCTGGCGAAAAATTTGGTCCTAATATTCCGTTACAGACACAAGATGCACAAAAAACTACTCATTGAAATAAGCAGGTACGCACCTCACTTAAAAATTATTTTTGGCGTACATATGGTGAAGAACAATACTGACTTATGGTACAGGTAGGCACAAATCTCATTTGGCTACGTGCATAATATCAAAACTGTATAATTCAGCCCAAATGCATATGTATGCATGTAACAGGTACATTTGTAGACATGGTAGCATAGGCCTATATATTGCAAAACAAGCTTAATGCCTGCATTAGTCTACGACTGAAAGTTGGCGAAACAAGTATTGAAAACATGGCGTTGAACAATTTAAAACTATTTGAACTGTTTAGAAAGTCAATTACACCAACGTGTTTCGCGGAAGCTGCTTTAGAAGAACTCGATAGCTTATACGGAAATATTGAGAGAAGCAAAAGTATAAAAAATAATCTTTGTATGATACATGCCAAAATTAAGACAAAATGGGTGAAATGCAATCGAACCATTAACATCTTCAACTCCAAATACGAGGACTGGCTTAATGAAGACACCATCCTGGATATATTGGCAGTAGATAAACCCTCCACATCAACCAGAGGAGAAAAAGGAAGGCCAAAAAAAAGTATGGAGGAGTGTTCAATTTTCACAAGAAAGAGGAAACTTGCCGATGCCACCAATGACTTGACCACGAAGGATTTATCGGATGCGCTGTCTATTAAATACATAAAGGATAGTGAACGAGTTAGGTCGCAGATTACAAAATCTGTTGCTGATGCAAGCCCACTGCGACTAAAAAGGATTAAGGAAAGCATTCCCACTCCCACAAACGCACATATTAAAAAGTATAGTTCCGAAGAAGCCTTGGCTCTGTTTTTGGACTTAGAACTTTCCAAAGAGAAATATGAGATACTACGGGCATCTTTAATGCGACACGGGGCTGACCTTTTCCCCGGATACAAGCATATTACGCAAGCCAAAATAAATTCACGACCATTGCGTACGGAGTTTACGGAAGTCTCTGCGAAAGCCAATCTGCAGGATCTTATGGACCATACAGCAAAACGGTTGTTGGAAAGTCTTCCTGAAAATGAGGTGGAAATTCTTCCTCAGAAACTAACATTGATCAGCAAATGGGGCTGCGATGGATCATCCGGACAAAGCGTTTATAAGCAAAGGATATCTTCCGATGACACTACAATATCTGACGGAAATATGTTTATGGCATCTGTTGTTCCATTGCGGCTAAAATCTGATGTTTCCCTACACTGGAAAAATCATCGACCGTCATCAGTGCATTATTGCCGACCAATAATGTTTCAGTTTGCAAAGGAATCGGCAGAACTCATAAGGACCACGGTGAAGGACATTGAAGAACAAATAAGCAAGATTAAGCATACAAAATTGCAAATTGGAGAAGGAAAATATATTGAATGTAGTTACGAGTTCCACCTGACCATGGTTGACGGAAAAGTCGTAAACGAACTGACAGGAACAACCTCAACATTGACATGCCCGATTTGCAAAAAGAGTCAGAAGAACTTCGGTAATTTAAACGATTCTACAAACGAGGAGAATTACGAATATGGAATGTCACCATTGCACGCAAGGATAAGGTGTATGGAGTTCTTGCTAAAACTGGCGTATACCCTACCACAACAAGATGAAAACATCGATGAAAATACATCAATTAAGGATAAGGAAAAGATCAGAAAGAAGCAAATACAGAATGCTTTTTGGAAACAACTTGGACTAAAAGTAGACTGCCCCAAGTGTGGATACGGTAACTCAAACGATGGAAACACTTCAAGGAGATTTTTTGCAAATGATGAGGCAGTAACTAGAATCACTGGAATTGACAATGAAATCGTCAAAAGATTGGGAACGATCTTGAATGTTTTAAACTGCCAAGAAAGTGTTAATTCTACAAAATTTGGAGAATATGCATCGGAAACTGCATCTCTTTTAGCAAAAATTTATCCACAGAAGAAGTTGACCCCGACCGTCCATAAAATATTGGCGCATGGCAAAGATATAATTGAGTACCAGTCTTTGCCAATTGGAGAGCTTTCTGAAGAAGCGCAGGAGTCTCTTAACAAATTTTACAAAAAATATAGATTGCAGAACACGTTCAAAGCATCAAGGGTGAGGCAAAATGAGGACCTCTTCAACATGTTAGCAGCATCTTCCGATCCACTTATTTCTTCCCTGCGGCATGTGAAGTCACGAAAAGAACTACAATGGAATTATACTTTAGAAATGATTAGTCTTTTAAATATACCTTCTGTTACGAATTGTGATGAATATTTTACAGAAAATTCAAAAAATTAATTGAAAAAAAATTTGTTTAATTTGTTGGCTAATAACTTTAAAACAGAAAAAGCTTTCAAAAGAACTAAGAAATATAAGATTGGTAAAAATAATTTGATTTTGTTACCATAAAATAGATGAGTTAGAAAAAAATTAGAGTTTAGAAATGATTTGTATTTTAGACATACTTTGTCTTACCAAGAAAATGAATATTTTACAGAAAATTGAAAAAATCATTTAAAAAAAAACTCTTTTGTTGTAATTTTTTAGGTAATATCTTAAAACATGAAAAGCTTACAAAAGAACTACAAAAAAATATAAAATTCTTAAAAAAAATTTTTTTGTTACCAAAACTTGGATTTTTTCACAAATTTTAACTTTGAAAACCCATAAGTAAGCACCTATAAGGTGTAGCGTCCACTCCAACCGCTCATTTTATAGGTTGAACAATTATCTATGACATGCAATTTAAATTATTCGATTATCTTGTTCGGTTCAAAAGATATGATTTTTGCAACGAAAAAAGGCAAATGGCGCCACTGTGCGTCGTCTAGTTAATGTTTTTTCGTGCTCAGCGACTTCGGCAGCCACAGCTGCAATATTCTCTACAGAATAACCAGATCTTTTATGGTTCCAGTCTGTTTCAAGTCGAGCAGTCTGTTTTAAACGGCGGTATGTTTGCCCAGTTGGCGTGACACGATTATTCACGCTGTGGTAACACCACCGAACGATTATTTGTAAAAAAAAAAAATCGGCACAATTATTCCACTCTTTTGTGGAATATAGCGCTCCATTGCTTTTTACTGCAGCTGTCTAGTTCACAAATAACCAAAATTTGGTAAACTTCTAAAATCCTGCGAAGCTGCTATAATCCCAAATCGACTAAATTCCTTTTATCACCAACTAGAAGCAACTGTAGACTTCTAGTGGTGGTATTAACTGGGCACTGCTCTACGGCTTCGTATGCTGTCAAAACAGCACAAATACTTGATGGTACCTGCAGGTAATGTAAGGAACCTGAGGTAATTGGAGCAGTATAGCATCTACTGTGCCACTATATAAGTGTCTTGTTGCTCACGGAGTTGTTGTTCGGAGTCTTGAACTTGTGTCGAACTTGTGCTAAGATTTGTTAAACCTGTGTGGGAGTCGTACGTTACAGGCACCACGAACTAGACTACCATACTTACAGGATTCTTGTCATCTGCTGGTATCGCTAAGGATCATTCCCGGACCACCCAGATTAACATTACCTAACCTAGTTCACAAATGTCAAATGAATGGTTATTAACAGGAGCAGAACTTTTATATATAATTATATTTTCAAAAGCAAAATTATATCTATTAGAATGTAGGAAGCTATTGTATTTACATCGAAGAATTCGTTCAAAAGCTACTGAAGTCAAGGGAGCGTATTTGAATGGTGATATTTCTGTCGAAGAAAATTCAATTTTAAAATTATTTTAACCTGACTCAAGTGTCTCGTAAAGTTGTTAAAATATGCATTAAAAATTGTTAAAACTGCAAAAATATGCATTTAATGTCAAAATATGTAAAAATATGCACTCAACTACAAATAGATGCCAAATTACTTAAAATTTTGACTAAAAGTATTTATTGTATTGGCCCCCCAAATACTATTTTATTAACTAAAAATTTCACTCATTTAGCGTGTTACAATTTAAGATGGCAGATCCTTCGTCTGCTTTAAATTTTATTCCCCCTTTTAAAATAACTTCAAGTACTTTTTCATATTAAAGCCCAGCACGGAGTTCTTACGGAATTTCACGTTTGGAAGTTTACATTTATTTCTACACGGAAAAATAATCGTGTAGCCTTTTGTGTAGAATTATGTTTGCATACACACAAATTCATTCATTTTCGAATTTACAACACACAAAAGCACTAAAATTAGTTACAATTTGATGAAAATTAGAAATGTCAAAAATTCCGTGACCAAACAATTGTTTGAACATTAATTTTTGTTTCAGTTCACTGAAAACAGTCTCCACTTATATTTATAACATCCCGAAGATAGGCAATAAATTTAAAAATTCAGTGTTCTTTTCTTTTAAAATTCCGCACTAGCAAATGGAAATTTCTTTATGAAATTTACCAACCTGAATTTCCGTAATTTTTGTTACATACAGTTTGCATGAGAACCTGAAATTCCGTATGAACTTCGTACCAGGCTTAAAGTTGCAGACACAGTACGCTTTAGCAAGTTATGTACTCGATTTTTGCCATCCTAACGGGTGGCTATTTCATTATTGTAGTCACCTTTAAACGAAATAAGCCCACGTATTTCATACACGTTGACTCGGACTAGCAATCAGGCATCGAAAAAAAATCTCACTAGCGATAAAAAACAAAAAACAATGATGACGATAATAAATCAACGCAGCTATGAAAAGGTATCATAAAATCGCTTAAATTAATCATTTTAAATGTTTATTTGTTTCTTATTTAACTCACTCAGTTTATGATGGCAACCAAACAGAGCACTAAAGTTGGCCAGTTCGCCAGTTCGCCAGCCAGAGTTCTAAACAAATGCAAAACATTCAAATAAACATAAATGGTCCTCCAGCCAGTCACCCAGTCAACGAGAAGAGCAAACAAGCATCACTACTACCTCATGCTTCTAGCTGTATTCCACATGCCACTGCGGCACGACTTTGGCAACAGGTTGTTACTAACAATTGGCTTTTTTTACGAGCTGGTGGTATTCATTCTAGTGCGGGGTTTGTTTGTACAAAGCTGCTTAATTTTAAGCGCCACCAGCTAAAAAAAACATTTCCCAAGATAGTTTCTTCTTTTTATTATTATTATTTCGTCTCCTTGATTTTGTGTTTGCTGTATGACTGTTTACAAAAGTTTTTATTTTAAATAACGAGCAGCCTAGTGTAAGAGGTATACCTTCTTCATCATCTTCAGCGTTTGAGTTTATCTTGACCATTTATGAGTGCGCGGGCATCATAAAAGTTTTGTCGTAAAGTTTATTGTGCACCAAAAAAAAATAAGAAAGTTAAAACTGAAAAAACTTAAAAGCCAAAGTATGCCTAAATGGCAAATTACCCATAAACTCATAAACTTTGTGAATCAGTTGGAATTTTGGGAAGAAAACAAGCAAACTATCCATACGGAAATAACTTTTTGGATGTTTTATTGTGTATGTAGGTTGGACATGCTGCTCTTTACTTTTAAAGGTTCAATAAGGAAATATTTTAACTTTTCCCCACAGGAGAAGAAGATCTTACATATTCATAATAAAACCCAATTAGTATTTGCATATTGAATAAAATTGCGCTTAAGGAAACAATTATATTTTAATTAGTAAGAAAAAAGTCCCATGCAGATCTTTAAAAATAAAAGTGAAGATGAAAAGTATAGAAAATTTAAAAAAAAAATCCTGACGCATGAATTGCTGCTGTTGCCAAAATTTGTAAGTTACATACATATGTATGTATGTATATACATTTTTTTAAGTAGTTCAAGTTTTTTTTCAAATACTTTCTGCACAAGTACATTAAACATTTTTGTACCAATGTTATGCCGGCTTTTCACTCCAGTATTCATCAAACTGTTTTATTAAAAGACTCCACTTATTTTTTTCTTTTCGGCGGCGTTGACGTTCAAATATTTTCTGCGTCTTAGCTTATGTCTGCTTTATTTATTTATTGTGCACTTTTACATTTTAAAAGTAAACTCTTAAGCCAAGATCCCACTATCGGCACAATGTACCTATTTTAATAAATTAAAATGACCTTATTTCTCAATTATTTGCAGAATAAGTCCATATCGCTTTATTATCAATGTCCTTATATTTCAGTTAGTTAAAAAAACAAGCCAAATTTAGTTAATCACTACTTCTGACTTTATTTCAGTGAGCCGACAAAAATTGGTACAATGTGCCGATAGTGGGTCTACTAAGCTTTACAATAAAAATTCAAATTATATCTCTTTTTATAACTCTTACACACTAGGGCATTTTGTGACATCGCAATAGTATGTACTATTGGCAACGTTTGCCATTTCCGATATTTGTCGTTGTGTGGCATTGTTTTCCATACATATGAAAGACACAGTGTGAATGACAATACTAGAAATGTCATATGTTGTGTACTCAGCATTAGTATGACGTGGCTTACAGAGCGATACGAACTTTAGCCTAATCAAATCATAAATATAGCAACAAATGAAGTTCGAACAATTAAATTAATTAATTAAAACCAATTCAAAATTGGTTTTAAGTTGGTTTTATGAAATGCAACTTTGTTTTCGCTGTGCTAAATTCAGTGCTGCCAAGTTAAAATGACCGGAAGCAGCTGATAATGTTTATGCCAGTGAAAAAGAATAGATACCAATTGATACATTTTCAACTTAAAAATAGATGCAGCGGCAATAATTATCAAAAAAAAATTTGAAAAAGAAAAGAAATCCTTTGGACGAAAAAATACGAAAATATTTTCACTGACCTCTGGGAAGTGAAAATAGACGATATGACTGACATCCCTTATAATGTATTTGACCATTTTTTGCATATAATAACTTGATTTCCAAGCACTTCCTCACTTTGTAAAAGTTGTTCTATAATTTTAAGATGTTTATTTACAAAATATAAAATAATTAAAATTTTAGGGTGCATTGTAAAATTTCTGAGTTGTTCATGCAAACAAAAACAACCGTTGCACAGGGTGTCAGATAAGTATTAAAAAAATCTGAAAAAATACAGCAACAAATACACGCATTTCTACAGTACATTTATTTTATTTTGGACAAATTTATAAGACAGCCTGTTGCTTAAAACCTGAATTTATCAAACTTGCAGTGGGAACGCAAGATCAGCTGTTTATGGTTTTAACGTTAAAACCAGGTTTTAACTTTCGGTGTGAAAACACTATAACATAAGTCAAATAATATGTTAAAGGGCCTTTCATTAAGCGCTTCCTGCCTTTAAGTTTTATTGAGATATTGTTAGATATTATCAAAATTTGCATTCGTTTGAAAGGCCTATAGATGTCATTATATATGGAATATAACATCGTGCAAATGCCTGCCGCAGGTTTGCTGGGTAGCACGTTTTCAAAATGCCCAATTGGAATTTAATTCATATATTGAAACATCCAGCAACTTTTGAAATTTGATCGCGCTTGGCTTCTTGGAAATACATAAGTATCTACCATATCATATGTATCTTCTGTTGTTTTATTTAAATTCGATATGATGAAAATAAATGTTTTTTTAGTCATTAGTTGACTAATAGCAATAGTTTAATTAATAATATTTGATTCACAGCTCTTTGTTTACCATTAGTTAAACCACCAAATGTCATTTGTTAACAAATAGTTAGACAACAGCTGATTCGTTGTAAACTTTATTAGTGTTGTTGTTTTGTGAAATTTTTTTTGACACATTTGACACAGACGTTGTCAAGCACCTTCTTTGTATTTAGCTGTAACACACTTTATCCATTTTTAAGAAATAATGTAACAAATGTAAACAAAACCCATATGCTATAGCAGAGCTGCCAATAGTGAAACTTAATAATTTGATAGGGTTACCATTCTTTGCTCATATTAAGAACTTTAGTTAAACAATGCACTGTGAATATGAAATATTAGTTAAGCAATAGTTATCATTTTAGTTTACGAATAATTAACTTATGACTGTAAATTTGGCCCGTAGTGTCTAGTAAATCTACTTACGCACTTAATAAACTTTTACTATTGAAGTATGTACAATGCATAACTGCAACAACACGCATCGAAATTAATTTTTTCTATAATATTCCATATACAAATACATGCACACCACACTTAATAAACTCAACTAATTCCACAATCAAATTGTCCAGGCGTCTGAAAACAATATCGAATCTAACCGACCAACTGACAGACAGACAGACAGACAGACTATGCCATACCATACCATACCATACCATAACATCCATCCGCCTGTCCGCGTGCTAGTACTCGTACTAAATGGCCAGTAAACAATTTAGTCTGTGTAAAATGATGAAGAACAAGAACCATTTTGTAGCAGGAAGCTAAATTGTTGTTATTATTGCTTGTATTGTGTGGTTCACAAATTAAATTCCACATAAAAGCAATTTTGAAAATGTTTTTTAATGAAAATGTACAAAACATCATTTATTTAATATTTATTATTTTCTTAAGTTGATTTTATACATTTTGATTTTTTTTTTTTTTTGCTCTGTTCAGAGACTTGAAATAAGTACAGCGAAGAGAAGAAGAGCAAAAGAATCTATTAACTTCCGGGCAGTGGAGTTTAATAAACATACGCACACGCACACTCACTCACTCATTCATTCATTCACTGACATGCAGGCGTTTATGCAGTACGTGACAACGATGAGCAAAATGTACGATTATTAAAAATCCACAAGGAAGAGAACAACAACAACAAAAAAAGGATTATTTTCATTTATTCTAAAATTGCGAAACAAGACGGAAAATGCTGTTTTAACATCGTTATGGACATGAATATTGACAGCATCAATAAACACAATTTTCTTTAATTTGTATTCCTCTTATTTTATTTTTGTGTATTTTTTGTAGTGTAGTGGTTGTTTGCAGAAAAAAATGCAAGTAATACACATGTTTTCTATAAAACATCTCAAATTATTGACAACGATATTACCGCTGGCGGTACATTTGCCAGATAAAGAAAATGAAGAAAGAAAAAAAATAAGAACACAGAAGCAATAAAGTGAAGTCCTGCTAGTAATGCAAGTTAATTTGTTTTTCGTATTTTTTACTTTATTCGAAATTATCAAACATGACCATATACATATAGGTACATACATATGTATATACCATACGCATCTGCATTGCCTATACCCTACATCAAGGTGGCGATAGACGGTTATTAACACTCTCATAGGCTCCGATAGTTGATCCCACATAATTACTTGCACAAGCCATCTAACGGCGCACAGAGGAGTATTTCGGCCAAAAAGCTGGCCATTACTTTTTTTTTAGTTTATATTGCTTGTGAAAATTTGCTGAGTGCCCTGCCCCTAGATCAATGAAACTTGGCGTAAATATGTCTTATAGCTGATAAGCTGGTAAAACTTGAAAATCAGAAATATCGGACAAAGGGGAAAAAAGTTTCCCTCAGAGGAACTAATCCCACCTCTGAAAAATTAAATTTTTTTCCTAACTTTTCCATACTTTTGTTTAGCAAATGCAACTTTTAACGTCGGCGAAAGTTCAAAACCTTCAACTTGGACCCAAGAGACCTTAAGATGCTATTTTCGTCCCCACTTCCTTTTGTGGACGATGACAAAAATATTATTAGCAAAAATAATGTAAATATTAAAAAAAAATTACTACTTATGTCTTAATATCGTAAAAATTAAACTTTTGAGCTTTTACAGGCAGGAGGAAGTATCCCCCTCCCCTCAAAGCAAAATATTTCATGACTGTCAAAAAGTTTTCTTACTCATATTTACCCATTCAAGATGAGCAAAAACAGAAAAAAGTTGAATTTAAAAAAAACACCAAAAAAATGGCACAAAATTTGGACAAACTTTTTTCTAGCGTCTAAAATTAAAGATTTTAGATTTTATTGTGTAATAAAACATAATTCTAAATGTAGCTAGCTTCACGTTTAAAAACCTCCTTCTTTTTTTCTGGTTGGCAAAAAATAGTGTATAATTTTTTTTTAATTTTTAAACGAATTGTTTCAACATTAATATTCAACATATTTTTGTTGTTTTAGTACTAATAATAGCTTTTGATGAAGTCTTTCAATAATTTTCTTCACTTCCCTGACTTTAGCAGTATATCAGAGCTACAAATCACAACTTAAAGTCTTCAAAATTTGCAATATGATGTAAACGTTTTTTTGTGTGCTTAAAGATTTCTTTAAATTCATTTTTGATTTTTTGGAAGCTTTTTGCATCAAATACTCCTCTGTGCGGCGTTAGCAGTTTCAACCGAATTTTCGAGACATTGGCATTTTTATCTAATTCTTAAAAAACACAAATCGTCGGGTGGTTACTGGTTTGCCGCACAGATATTAAGAATACATTATCAAGAACGGCAAACCAGTAACAATCCGACGAAATTGCAAAGCTACTTTGGCTTGTCTGCAGAAACATCCAGAGCCTCCGGCAGGAATCGAACCTGCGATATTTAAGTTATTTAAATTAAATGAACTGAAAGCGGTTGAGTATATCCAGCCCTATTTTCGATTCAAACGTAAATTAAAATATTCTGGAGTGTTAAAAGTGTTCAAAAGATTTTTGAAATAAGCTTTTTAAAAAAGTCAATGGAAAATTAAACAGATACAAAATCAAATAAATACGCTTGTTTTGTAAAGATTTTTGTTTGAGGCTCTTAAACTTATTATGTTTGTATATTGTGATTCTCAATAACGTGTTATGAATCTTACTATAAACCGTATTTATTTGTTTAAAAAGCCGATTGATTGGCCAGCTATATACTGTTCGAAAACAAAGTAATTGACAGTTTTGATTTTTAGGGAAAGACTTAAGATGATGCAAATTAAAGATCATATGAAAATAAGCTACTGAAGAAGGTGTAATATAATATACTCAATCCACACTAAATCATAAAGGTTATCAGAAAACATTTTAAATAAGTTATATGGGTCGATTGTGGATTGCAAGAAAACTGCTGGAAACTGTTTTACCGGCAGCAGTTGGTAATCAAGAGTTACCACTCGATATCGATTAAATTGTCATACAGTTTTAATTGTATTTGTATGGAGACTTCGTCGTGTTTCATTCCTAATTTATGCCTTCTGTAAACGAAATGCCGATTGATTGCAATCCGTAACGGTCCAATTATTTTTGACTACACTGTTAGCAAAGACCATCTGATGTGGCAAATCCCATATTTATGCATAAATACCAATTTATGTATGTAGCGGATATTATTAAAATTAAAATCCTTTATTAACTTAATGAAACACATCAATCGCTCTATCACCTGTAGTTAAATTCGCATGTTTCTTTTAACTGTAAATGATTAAAAGTTCATCAGGTGTAGCAAATTTTCAATCGCTTTTAAATTAGTTTAGTGGTACTTACATACAAACGTTGCAACGAAAATAAAAATTAAAATAAAACCAGAAACAATTGTCTACATGGGAGCTGAAACATGTTTGCTGCAACAACAATGGAACAACAAAATTACTAACACGTGATCAATATGTTTTACACCGGATCATCGTTGGCCAGAAAGCATGATCTTGGATATTAATCGTGCAAAAGCATTATATGGATTTGCTTGTACGCAGTAAACGCACTTTTTTTATTTTCATTGCAAACAATTTTATAAACTGTTGGTTGGTTGGTTCCATTTAACAATTTCTTTTCTTCTTTTTATTTTAATTATTTGTTTGTTTGTAAAGACAATGCAATGGTCCTTGACTACATACTCGTATATTGTATGTATTTTTTTTTATATTTTTGGTTTTAACTTAAAATTAAGTTGTGTAGTTGATTCTTAAGGAAAAATTCCCACTGTTGGCTCTAACAAAATATTTGCATAAATCTTGTCATCAAATTCTATTGGCGCCACGTTTGTAGATGATGGTCTAACTAGACCATGTAGCCATGATCAGTTTATACTATCTTTACCATTGGTAGGAAAACAATATAAAGCAGAGGATGAAGAGCGCACTCTGGCCGAGAAAATAAAAAGAAGAAGAATAAGAAGCCTTATGACCTGTATTGCTACATGCTTTTCATTGTAACGTAAATAAACTATTGCACAGTGGATAAATGTTGTTAAACAATTAACTGACTTCTCGAATAATCACTAAAAAGTAAGAGGTAATTTTCATTCAATTCTTCATTCGTTCAATCAAAAAATTGATTTAATACATTCGAATGTGAAAAATCGCCCCTGCCAACTTTGGCTTAAGTGTGGCTTTCACAGCGCTTGACGCTCTAATTTAGGTTTGACTGTAAAATATGTAAGATACGAGGTCTGATCAAAAAATAACCGTTATTTTCAAATTTCGTGAGTTACATATGTTCGATTTTCGCATTTTTTTTCTGCTATGTTGGTACACATGTCTGTTATATATGTTGGCAATATCAGCCATTTTGGATTGTCAGTTTGTTTTTGACAGATAAAAAGGTTAGTCGTGTTTTGGTGTGCTCTTCGATTTTTTACTAAATTTTGAGCAAAAACAACGTCGCATGTACATCGCTCAGGAGCTATTGAATATGTTCGTATGTTAACTACATACAGTTCAGTTCGAAGTCGGTACCCAAGCCATGGATTGGGAAGAAATTCATGAAACATTCAATGGTTAATTAAAGTTCTTATATTATTCAAAATTTTATAAAATAACACAAAAAATGTAGATTTAATGCGATAAATATGTTTATTAGAAAGATCAATATACGGCACTAACATTTGAATATAATTTCGGGCATATGGGTAATTCCACAAAAAGGTCAACCAACAAAAATTTTTTATTTGCTCAAACATTTTTATTTTGTAGTTAATAATAAAGCTGAAAGGTCTGTACTTTATAAATATAAAACCATTTTTAATTTTTGAAATATTTTGATCGAAATGTGCGACTGTGAAAAAACCTTTTCGTTTTGCTGAGCCTTTTTTTTTAGCGATTATTTAAAGTAATAGATATTATTTGCTATTTTTTGTAATTTACAAATTTTCTTTTAACAATAACCTTACTTACGCATTAGCACGAAAGAAGGAGAACGGAGTTCTAATAACGGAAGTTTTTTGAGTTGGCTCTCACTTATGCCTTAATGTCGCATCCGTCGCATAAAATTAATATTTCTGTGGCAATAACGAAAAGGTGCTTAAGTCATATTTTAGACTTTCAAGTCGATTTTAAGATTTTTATTTCTTTTGCAGTTAAACAGTGTTAATCTTTATTCTTTTAAGCAAGCATCGTTCTATACACTGTAAGTAATACATTTAAGTTGAGAGATACCAAAGTGTATCCTAACTTAAGCTATTATTCCAAATAAGATTAGAAGTCTAAAAAAGATAAGTCGCAAGTCATAGTGCTATAACTTCCTGAAAAATCATACAAATTGATTGACATTTTGACCAGGGGTAATTTCAAATATGCAGATTATGGAGGTACCATTAGTTCAAAATCAGCTTATCTCGACTGCCTCACTATCCGCCTCCTGACTGGAGCCAATAAGGTCGTCCTCTGAAGATATCTCTTCCCTTCTGTGTTTTTTATTTGCAAATAAGTCGTGCGTATAAACGTAGTAATTAACATAAATAAAGACACTTATTGGCATTCTTCCCGATAAGGGTCTTAAATTTCAATGGCCTTAAATTTCAATTAATTTCGCCTTAAATTTCAATTAATTTCGCAAAAAAGGTATATGGCCCTATTACCAACACAGTGTAGTCCAATCATGTCCTTATACTTCAATTAGTTGGGAAATAACGCCATTTTGGCTTATTGCTTAGAACTTTATTGCAGTGAGCCGACGAAATTGGGTACATTGCAGCGATAGTGGGATCTCGGCTTAAGAATCGGTTTGAGAGAAGTGTGTAAAATATTGAAATACACTTTAATGATCATGGCTTCCCAGGCTTTTCTTAACACGAAATCGTTACAATCAGGGAACCCAGGATGTAAGCAAAGTTTCGTTGGAATCAATTGGGTAGAATTGCAAGAGGCGTGACCTCACAACGGAACCAAACGGCTAATCTTCCCTAACAAATGATGGAAATCTTAAGTAACAAACTTCAAAAATAATAAAAAAGATAAAAACAACCGATTTGAGAAGTTCCTCTTCCAGTTCGATTTGCTTGCACGGATTTTACTTCAATTTGCCATAACATTTTTTCGACTTGCACATTAACGATAACGTGACCGTCACTTGAAGATCATATCCAATTACATTTATTTACAAATTCTTATATTTGGAAGGTATATATCTTGTAATGCATTTTGTCTCTGTAATTTGTTGCTCTGAGGTATTATTCAGGATTAATATATTTAACGCAAAGATAAGAATTGACATATTTCAACTACTACATTTTTAAAGACCTATAACTTCTGTATTTTTAATTAAAATGTTTAAAAAATACATTTTGCTATCAACTTTGCTTAACTAAAGCAGTGTAACACGTTTATTCAATGAAATTCCAAAGTAGCAAAATTGTATTTTTGGCAGACTGCACAAAAAAGAGGCAAAATTAAGAGAAAAAAGACAAACCAAAAAACCAAACCATGACCAAAATTACAGCTGCCACCACACATGCTTTTCATACAATTTATATTTGTATAAACAAAAAAATACATGATTATATGCTTCTGTGTGTCCTTGTCGTGTCTAACAAGGCATCAACAGAAGATTCTAGTTTTCCTCGATACTTAATACAAAAAGAGAGAGAAAATATATATAAGAAGAAAAAAATAATAATAAAGCCTGCGAACGAACAATGACAAAAATTAAAGTCGCGACAACTTGTGAGGTTGCGCCTCCACCAAGCAGTTAATTAATTCTACATACAGCATACATACATTCATACTTTCAAAGGCGTACATACATACAAACATACATATACTCGTTTGTACATCATGCAACAAGATCATGATGATGATCAATATTTGTTGTACTCATTGTCGCCGTTATGCCGCCATGCATGCATGCATGCATGCCAGCTTTATTTTGGCGACAACATAGCCTTCTCCTCATACCTTGTGCTTGTTCCTAGTACTTTGGTGCACTTGCTTGGCTAAGTCACATCATGTTCTTCCACAACCCCCAACCAAAGATCTGAACTTTTTTCTTCTTAAGAGTAGTTAAATACAAAATCAAGTCATTACGTTTGTCACTCTTAAGTTGAAGCAACAATGATCACTGTTACGAAAATAAGATCATCAATATCAAGGATGGATGTATGACTTGTAGTTCTGCTGTATCATCAATAAGTAGAAATAGTTTTTTTATATATTTTTCACAAAAGAAAAAACAATCAACGAATGAATGCATTTAGTCAGATCATAAGAAAAAAATTGAAAATCTCTCAATTAGTCAAACAATTAAATCAGTAATCGAAATGTATTGCATTGAATGTTTTGGAATGAGATTTCTTTTGCATTGATGAAGTTCAGCAAAGCTGAATTGTAGTTGGGTTGGCATTTCAGTGAAATGAAATGAATTCCTATCAGGTTTTTTAAATTAATGCCATTGCCTTTTTAAGATGATGCTGCTGTATTCAATTGCAATTTCTTGGTCATCTTATCTACTGTTAGTTGAAGCATGTTTTCCTTTATTTTATTTTAGTTTTCAAATTATTATGTACATACATATGTACATGTGCACTTTGGTGGTGGCAGGTTTATCAAAACCACCCGCAGGTTTCTTCTACTTAACATTCATTTCACAAATTGCCACCGATTTTTTGTGGATTTCAGTTCTCAGAATATTTCAGTTTTTTTCCTTTAACTGAATTGTTTCATTTGTCGTTATACTTTTGCTATCCAGAGCATTCGTCAATGTTTCACTTGAAAAGAGAGACATTTAGCTTTTTTATCCGTTTTTTTTTTTTAATTCGTTATGTTCACTCATCCAGGTGGTGAAAATGACTTCTTGTTCTTAAACAGCTTTATAAATTAATGTGAAATAATTTAATGTATTGATTTTTTTTCATTGTCTTTAAAATGGAGCAGAAAGGCCAAAGAAATAACGTGGCCAACTAAAATTCCATATGAATAGATAATAATTATAGCTATGCTCTTTATTGCGCGATACAGGAGTTAGGACGTGATTTTTGTAACAAAAATAAATAATACAAATTGTTTGCTTTTGTTTTGTTTCGTTCTTTGAAGTGAGTGAAACAAAAGTAAAACAAACGGGCCTGTTCTGCAAATCACGACATGTCAATTTACGGAGATTTCAAAAAATTATTGAAAGCTAAATCATTGCTTTTGTTAATTACATAATTTATAAGCGTTGGAAGTTGGAAGAAAATATTCTATTATAAGTGACACAAACTTAAAATACAATAAAAACCCACTATCAAGTCAGCTATTAGTAATTTACTTTTGACATCACCGTGATTTTCAGAACAGGCTCGAAAAACACTGAGAACTATTGCTCAATTTGTTTTTGTATTGTTTTTGCACATGAGCACAAACCGGAGAACACAGCCGATCGATAAACCGGCAAATAGTCGCCGCCGGCCACAAACAATACATTAATTTAACCGTACGCCGCTAGAAAATAAAATAATGGTAAATAAATGGAAACGTTTTGAAATATTTGCGGGGAATTCGACATCATCATATAATACACAGAGAAAAAACTGCCTAATAGAATCAAGAACATTTTCTCTACGCAACGTTTTTAGGCTAAGGGGTATCCCAGCAGAAAGAAGCGAAAAAATTTGCATAGAGACTCCTTGTTATTTTTATGTGGTAAATCTTATTAATTTAATCAAGAAGAAAACCACATAAAATCAAGAAGAAATCTTGTTATTCACAATTTTTTTTACTCAATTTCCGTTAATTTAGGCTCCAAAAAAACAATCCATAGAGAAAAACTTTTTGATTCTATTAGGGTTTCTTATAAACTGTATAATATAGGGATTTCTAATTGATTTCATTAGGTTGCCTTATTGATTTTTTTTCAAAACGGTTTTCCTTATTGATTTCATTAGGTTCCTGTATGATTATGTGTAAAGCATCTTATTAATTTTTTTAATAAGGAACTTTTCTTGATTTTATTAGGTTTCTTGTTATTTCACATCTATAAATAAACATAGAGACAATGTTTTTCATGATCTTTATCGTTTTTGTATAAGCAAGTTTGTACAATAATTTCAATGCGGATTCAGGCTGCCGGTCAGCATATTGGTTAGAGTGCTTGTCTCTCAGTCTGAAGGTTGCTGGTTCAATACTTGTATCCTCTCAAGTAATAATATGTATGTATGGTGAGTTAATTAAGAATATAATACAATACGTATGTATGTATAATAAATAAATAACATCTACATATACTACATCCATATATGGAATAGAATATAAATGAAAATACATAAGTACAAAGATTAAAGACATAAAAAAAAAATTTTTATTTTTTATTAGGTCGCCTAATAAAAACAAGAAGAAAACCTTTTTGAAAAAATCAGTAAGATAATCTAATAAAAACTACAAGATTTCTTCTTGATTTTTTTCAAAAAGGTTTTCCTTATTAAATTAATAAGATTTCCGTATTGAAAAAAAAACCATAGAGATATCTTATTAATTTTGTTGTATTTTATGAGGCACTTTTTTCTCTGTCTATAATTTTATTGCATTGTTATTTAACACATTAACGTCCCTTTTCACAATGTGTGATTAAGAGTTAACGTGAACTCTAACGGACAGTTCTTCATGCAAAACTTGGCGTTAAAGTACCTGTTAACTTTTAATTGTATATTGTGAAAAGGGCCGTAAGTTTGTTTTATATAGCTAAGCAGCATAGCTATAACCGGTTGTCCTAAGACACCTCTCTTTTTATATTTTATTTATATTTGCCTTTAAGTTTTTATTCGATTCGCAATAAGTATTAAAAATACGATTTTGTCAAATTCAAAACAAACTTTTTGTACAATTAACATTAAAAAAGTTGAAGTACTTTTCTGCACCTAAAGAGAGGATTGTTTTATTTCAAAAATAAAAGTTAAGAAGCCTTTTCTCCATCAAGCCTATTACGATGTTGTGAGTAAATGAAACCAACACAAACACTGATTGAAAATCCTGTTTTTTAGCCAACTTAGTTTGAACCATGTTAGATGATCGACGTCATTTGCTATTCGTTTGTCCGCCAAATACTCTGCTACAGTTTTCCGTATTAATGAATTTACAGAATTTTAAAAACTAAATATTATTTAATGACGGCCATTACAATTTTGGATAGTTTTTATTTACTTAAATGTACGCGAACAGGAGTATGAAATTCTTTTTCATGAACTATTTTTCATATTTAATTTTCATGTGAAATGAAATGAAATATGAAATTATTTTTCATATTTAATTTTGTAGCCGTAAATAGGACCCCAATTTAATGTCTAAAAATTTCACATATAATATTTGTATTCGTATTCGTATTCGCGTACATCAAAATTTGACATTCGTTACATCACTAGTACATACATACAAATTTAAATTATGAGTTTTTTTCCTTTAATACGTTTTAACGCAAAGTTTTTTATTATTATCGATCTATTGAAAATGCATTACATAGCGTCTACAACTGCGATTAACTCTGACATAATATGTGAGAGAACGTCGGCAGAATAACAAAAATAAAATGCCGATATTTCTCTTCATCTCATACAACAGGACAACGTAATTCTACTTTTCTTATAACATTTCATTTTATGCAAATTCTTATCGAGTTAGCATGTATTATTTTTGTATAACTATATATTTTGTTTTCACTTTTTCGCACAAACTTTAATTCACAAATTAAATTTAACACATTTGAACATATAAAATCCCAGAAATATTGTCCAAAACATTGTTTTTCATTTATTTTAAGAAACACTCACACATGCATACGAATTTATTTTCATGTACGTGTGTTTTTTGACAATTCATCTCATAAGATTGTTGTTATGGGATTTCTTATAACAACTCTCTCATAAAAAATCTTATAAGATTGAGATAACACTAATATGAAGTCTACACGTAACATAACTCGCTCTGCGATTGAATTTGACGATCTCATCTTACATATTATGTTAGGTGTAGACCCTATGTTACAGCACACGAACTTATTTCTAAGCGATCTTAACCCGCTAAAGATTTCAATGTAGATGGATTTAAACGTAACACCTGTGTTTCAACTGGTTTACGTACGAGTATTATTTTAAATTTCACTCGATAACCATTTTTATCGGCAACATAAATCGTTTCAATGTTGTAAACAAAATTTGCTTCACCCTCGGGATATATAGTCTGTGTATGGCTGCCCTCAATAATTAATTCTTCTTCGCCAGGATTTTCCCTTTTTATAGAAAATGTTTCCTTGCGATAGGAGTCAGCACTCTCAATGCTAAAAATTTCAAGCAAGTATCAAAACAAAGTTGTAAAATTAAATTATAAAATATACTTGCTTAACTTCACGTAAAACTTCAACATCTCCTTGGGCATAGGAAAATATTGCTAATAATGCAGCAGTTGTTTGTAAAAACAGCTATTCTTTGTTCAAATAAATATTTAATAACATTTTCTCTCCTTATGCTTTTTATACAACAAATAATTACCCAGCTTTTCATTTTGTTGATGTTGTATCTTCCAATGCCGAATAGTAACTAATTTCATTAAAGTTTTAGAGGTTTCTTTGTTATGTTTGCCGCTAGTTTGGATTTCTATAAATAATGACATAGAAACAATTCTCAACAAAACTTGATTTTCAAAGCTTCAGTTTGGGGCTTCCGTCAATTTGCGGTTTCATTGATTCGCAATTGTAAGAGATTCACACACAGTTCAAAGTCTTGTTTGTGTATTTGATGTTGGTTAATTATCATTTTGCCTATTAATTAGTTTATTTATATGCAAAATCGCACAAGGTCATCCAGTTTTTAATAACTATGTATTTATAAAATTTTAAAGGGAGAAAATACAATCGAATTGTTATTTTCCCCTATACTATAATTCAGCAACCAAGATGAGTATATTTTTATCAACCAAAAGCAAACACGCTATTCCCTGGTGCGGTGCTACTATACGTTTTTTAGCTGGTCACATTTCTAGAGAATCTTTTATGAATTGCTTAATTTAGTATGAGCATGTGATTATTTAGTTGTTTTGCAAGAACTCTCATGAGATCGTGTTGAGTGGAGACAATTGATATGTTTAATTTGTTTTTAAACATTTCTTTAGCTAAAATAAAAAAAGAAATAAATATTTCTGTAGTATTAATTCAGATATTAAAAAATTTTTAATGCAACTGTTTTTTAATTAGAAATGCCTATTATATCTTATAAAGGGTGTTTTTTATAGAGTGACACAAGTTTAAATCATAATAAAACAAGGAAATATATTTTTAATATCAATGAAACGGGCTTTATTGGAAAGAAAATTTTATGAAATTAATCAGCCCAGTCATAAACAAAAATTCCGCACGAGTTTTCTCACTTTTCCCTTTTCTCCTATCATGAATTTGTTTTTCCCTTTTTTACCAAATGCGGGAAAAGAGCAGGTATTATGAACGCAGTTGAACTTGCCTTTTTCACTAAAGATCATTCTCTTGCAGAAGGGAGTGTACATAAAAACATGGTTAATACCCCATTAAAACAAAATTTATGTACATAAACTTGTATGTTATAGTTCTTTTATTTATAAAAACACAAATAGTGCCCAAATAGATCATTGATAAACTTATTTTCAAATATTTTTTCACGTTGGTGAATTTCAATAATTTCTCTCACTCGAAAAAATGTCAACAAACAAGCAAAATAACGAGCTTCGTAATACGGTGATGCCACGTATTACTCTTTTTTCTTCCCAAGAAATTTATGATTGGAGAAATGTTTTCTCGAGAAAATTATATTCCGTGAGAAATAAATTCCGAGGGAATATTCATGATGTTTAAATATGATTTCTGCCATTTGCGGCCGTATTTCGTCGATAACTCTTCGAATCCAGGTGTTCAATTGTTTGTGGTTTATCGTCGTAGACAAGTGACTTAACATAACCCCAAAGAAAATAATCCAATGGTGTTAAATCACACGATCCTGGTGACCAATTAATTGGGCCATTACGTCAAATTATTTGTTCATCAAAAGATTATTTGAGTAAATCAATTGTAGCGCCCGCTGTGTGGCGTGTGGCTCCGTTCTGTTGGTACCACATACGAGGTCTGTTCAAAAAGTATCGCCAAATTTTGAATTTTCGCGGGTTACGTATATTTGAATTTTGATTTTTTTTTTGTGGCATTATGTTGGTACTCATTTCTGTCACTTATGCTGACAATTTCGGCCATTTTGAATGTTCATTTAATTGTTGACAGCTGCTTTGCTTGCACGTGTTTGGCTCGTGTTCGATCATTAGAGTGTCACAATGTTCTGCCGAGGCTTTTATGAAAATCAAAAGTGGAATTTTCAATGCCACTCTAATATACATACATATCGAGCCTTTGTTGCTATAGAGTCATAACTAAAAAAAAAAACATGTTTTGCAGGAAACAACTTTAAAATTTTGAATTTGAAAGTTTTATTCTTCTCTCATGAGTTGAGTATACAAGATATATGTTTAAAATTTCCAAACATTATGAAAAACGATATGACGACTAATTCTGCATAATTAACTTAAAAATTATATTTCTTGAGTTATGACTCTATTGCAGCAAAGGCTCGATATATACATACATGCATAAATGTTTTTTTAGTCTCCTGTTTTATACTCATGTTTATAAAAATAACAACATATATTTGAAATATAAAAACTAATAATGATTTTTTTTTAATATTTCAGGATCCGTCAACGGTAAGTTACGTATTTTATTTAATAAATTTAAAATTTCTATTTATAACCCAGTACATATTTGCTGCAATTTTGTTAACAAAAGTTCGACGCCAATTTTTTAAACAGTTAAAGTTAGTTTGTGGGTTACTGACAGTTAAAATGTGGTGCAGGCTTAAAAAGAAATATTTTGTTAAGAACCATCCAAATAATTTTATAATACATTGTCAAGCCGAGTACAGACCTGTTGGAAGATGAGAGCTTTATCAGCTTTATGTTTCCTACCTTCGGCTCGAAGAATCCTCTGCTAAATTAATTTAATTCTTCACGTTAAGAAATTATTCTACCGCACTGTAAGCTGGTTAACAATTCCTTTCAGACCAGGAGCCAATATATTAATTGAATCTAAACACCTTTTCAACTAATATTTCGTCTTTTGAATTAACAACTGTACCTTAAAGTATTATATCTTTATTTAATATCATACAAAATTAATTTATTTGCATTATTCACTATCTTACGTAATCGTACAACTTTAAAAAAAATACAACCATGATCTAGTGAATTGAAATTATGTATTTTACTGACAATATTGTAAGATCTGACAACCGACTGCACATTGCTGTAGTTTGTAATCTATCCATTTTATAAAAATTTACTTTTGAAGCGGCCTGTACAAGCATCAAATAATTTCTTATTTGCAATTGAGATCATCCGTATACGAGTACATGGCCCTAGTTCATATCGCCTACACACTTTAGAAACTGTCGTCAATGCAAAGGCAACTTATACCTGCAAATCTCCTTAAATTATTAAACTCGCTTGAGATCGCTGATTTCAATTATAATATGTATCAATGAAGCATTTTTTGAATTTTTCTCTTCCAAATTGCAATTACATTTATTGGCCTTAAGTTTTTGCTGAATTACTCTTCATACTCCGCAAATTTTACCCCAGACTCATATAAATTAATATTTTGGCAAAGTTTTCTGTTCACAATCGGCTATTTATTTGTATTAATGAAAACATAACAGGTGATAACATTTCGATACAATGCCGAACACAATAATTACATTGAAATACATGACATTAACAAGATAAAAATCCAAAAAAGGATTTTAAGTATTCGCTTCAGTACAAAGCTAAACTTAACTAAACAATTATTAGAACGAAATCAAATAATAATAATATAATCTTAACTTAATCTACATGGACATTAACAAGCTGTTCATATTCCCAAAATTATATGAATTATAAAGGGTTTTGCAATGTAGGTAGGTTGAACATGTTTATATTCTACATATTTATACAGCAGTGTTAACTATTATTTTATTGAGTGTTTGATTTGAAAAAAAAAACTAATAAATAATTAGATATCAAGAAAATTTTAAAAATATGTACATGAGGGAGGTATCAGCTGACTGAAAGTATATACTGCAACAAAATCAGTTTCGCCATAATCCAAAACTAAACAAGCAAAATAAATCAGTCTTCAGAACTTTTAACCCTAAAAGAACTCATGTATGCTGAAATCCGTGTGAATTATTTAAAACGGGCTTCTTTCAATGATATTCCTTTTAAAACGTGCTCTACAAACAGGGAGAAAAAAGAAGAGAGGTTATAGCTATGCTGCTTAGCTATATAAAACAAACTTATATAAGGGTTGGCATGAGAACTCTTAAAATTGGCATTTGTGCAATTGGGCAAACTTTTGCGAAAACAGCTTATGTAACAAATGTCAAAGAGTTCATTTAATAAAAATAAAATAAGAAAATTTCGAGCAATTTTTTATTTAAAAACATATTTATATATTTCTATAAAAATAAGAAAGTGCGCGTGTGTGTCTAAAAATGCCTCAAGAAATCCAAAAAAGCAAGAACTTATTGTTTACGAGTCAAAATTATTGGGCAAACTTAACAGGTTTTTGTGAATAAATTTCGATACAATTTTTTACATTTTATTTACTAGAGTGTACAAATGCACAATTGCACAGTTTGCCAGACTTTTGAACTTGCTCATGATACCCCTTAATGTGTTAAATAACAATGCAATAAAATTATATTATGTGATGTCAAATTCGCCCCAAATATTACAAAACGTTTCCATTTATTTCCCCTAATTTCATTTTCTATCGGCGTACGATTATATTAATGCATTGTTTGTGGCCGGCGGCGGCTGTTAGCCGATCGGCTCTGTTCTCTGGTTTGTGCTCATGTGCAACAGCAATACAAAAACAAATTGAGCAATGCTTCTCATTGTTTTTGTTTCACTCACTTCAAAGAACGAAACCAAATCAAACAATTTGTTTTGTTTATTTTCGTTTCTGGTTTTAATTACAAAGAAATCAAAACAAAAATAAATTTTTAACTGCAATAGTGTCGATTATTTTTGTTACGAAATTCACGTCCTAGCTCCTATGTCGTGGCATAAATAGCACAGCTATAAAAACAATCACGGCTTAAATTTTCAGCCTGGCCAATGATGTCAAAATAAAACATTCGCTAGACAATTTATATGGAAAACAAAAGCAAAATGTCCTAATTTACCCCTATCGTGAATAACAAATGCGTTTTACCCTTATACAATTTTTATTTATTTATTATTTGGGTGCCCCTGTGTCTGAGTGGTAGTGATGCTATCCTAAGTCCGTGAGTTCTATTCCCGCCATAGACCCTGGGTGTTTTCTGCAGAGAAGCTAATCGCTTCGCGGATTGTGTTTGTTTAGAAAAAAATTCCCTCGAATCAAGTCCCAATTTTCAGTCCTCTGTGAATATAAAAAATGTAAACAAGATTTATAAAGCTTAAAAATTAATTGAAAGTCAAATTGTGTTTTAATAAAATATTTAAAAACACAATTTCAAGCGATCGGTGCAGTGAAAAAGATTCTTTAGTACACCACCATAAAATTTATTGCATGTGAACCAAAGAAGTTCATATTCTATGAAAAAAGTTTTTATTAACAAAATTTATTGTTAAAATTCGTGAACATTATTTATTGATCTTGTCCTAAAAAGAAATATTTATAACTTTTAATATTTAATTCGAAGGAAAATATTCAAACTAGGCCATTTATTAATTCAGTTCGCCTGCAAAAATAATCCCACGATGTCGGCAATGTTCGGCTTGTCGCACACTTACATTTAAAACAAAAACAAATTTTAATATTTTATTCTTGTTTCCAACGTAAGTGTGCGACAAGTCGAACGTTGTCGACATCATGGGATTGGCCCTAAATTGGCATCACCAATTGTTAGGGAATAAAATAAAAAACATCTGTTGCAAGTCGAACATTCTATTGTGAATTGATGTAATTTTATTTTTTACGTGTATTTTTGTAATTTTATCAATAAGTTTGTTATAATTCAGCAAAATTAATAGTACATTTATAGTTATTATTAATTATCACATTTAATTTGGCTTACAAGGCGATACGAACTTTAGCCTGATCAAATCATAAATAGTACATATTTCCCTCCGATTTATGTTACTAGAAGAAGTGAAAAAGTTATTGGAAAAAATAATGTAAGTGAAAACATAAAGAATTGTTCTCATTATGTTTTATTTATTTTTTTCGAACATGCAAGCTTATTCGCGTGGAAATAATTCACGATTGCAACTTTAGGGAAAAATAAAATATTTCGAGGGAAGAAATGTTCACGATAGGGGTGATTATTCATGATAACGGGAATCAAAACAGGGAAAAATTGCTAGAGAAATATTATTCACTATTGCAATTTGGGGAACAAGGAAAAATTTTCTAGAGAAATCTGTTCACTATTTGTGTCATTCTTGATTGAATTACTTCAACTCAATGATTCTTTGAAGCGAGAGAATGAAATATTTCTGTATTTTCTCTATACTTCTTTCATCTTTCGGTATCATATTTTGTTTACTTTCATATTCCTATTTGCTTCTATTTTTGAGCTGAAAGAACTCAAAACTATTTGCCTTGAGAAAATGTAATTTTAAATTAGTAATATTAAAAATGTCTTTGTTTTTAAAATAACAATTCACGCAAATTGAAATATTTTCAAAAATACATACATTGACAATTCATTCTGAAACGTGTGTGACATTAAGAAAGATGAAAGAAAATAAAGAATTACTTCACCTAACCTTTCTAAAAGAGAATGAAAAATTCACACAAATAAAAGATTTTGTCAAATATTGGTTCACGACAAGGATTGTTGTAAAAATACAGTAAAGGCGGTAATATTAATATTTCATCTATTGAACTCAACTTTATTCTACTTCAATTCGACTCATTTATATTGGAAAACCCTGTACTATAAACAGAAGTATAATATATATACAGGGCAATCATAAATAAAATTCCGCGAGAAATTTCTCCCTTTCCCAATTAGAATTTGTTTTTGTTTTCCCTATTACTTGCTATTAGTTGTAATTGTTCCCCGGGAAAATTTCACGCGGAATTTTATTCATGATTGCCCTGATAATTTTGTCTTACCTAGTCTGGTATTTCATTCTCTTGTGTTGTTAATTAACAAAAGAATTAAAATATATATTTCCACATTCGTAAATGTAGTTTTAAAGGCCAGTAATTAGAATCTATTTACATGTTTTTACGCCGTAATTTAACGATCAAATCTAATTGATTAGAAAGTTTATTTCCGGCCTAAATAAAACAAAAACAAAAAGAAAACATTATACCAATGTGAAATTTAATATAAAAAAAGGGCAAAGTACTAGTTAAGTTTTTAGTTTAACAATTCCCCCAAAAGTAATTGACATAATTAGAATCTGACTTAAGGAATCGTGACCTTTTCTGGGTGCACGTATGTACATAAAAATGTTTGTGTTGAAATGTTTGGACATGTTAAAAATTGAAATTTTTATACTTTTAAATAAAAGAACACACAAATATTCCTATTGAATGAAGCCCTTAAAACAGTAGCACTTATAATGATTACGATGATTATAATGATAATGTTAAATACACGCATGTCAGTCAGTCAGTCATTGTATTCGTATCTGCAGCAAACTATCTAAATGACATATTAAGCACTTAACAACTGCAAACAAACAGTCACCGAAATTATGACCAATAATCGTTGTATTAATAATAATATACCCGTACAGTATTTAAGACAACTACTCGTATTTTACTCCGACGACATTAGACATTAAGTTAGTCAAATAAGACAATATGCAGGATGAGTAAATATGTGGAGTGTGTGTTAGAATACATTTTTTTAAAGTTTATTTATGACTTTTTATTTATAAAACATAATTGATCAAAAATTGGCATGAAGTTAGCATAAGTGTCAAAATTGACCATCGTCTTAACGTGTTATGCCATGCAATTTTACATTAAAAATCATGCTAGGATGTAATCGTGGTTAAAACTACAGTATGCGGCGATTTTTAATGTCAAATTGTATAGAGGAACTCGTCAACACGTAGTTCAATTTTGTTACTTATGCCTATTTCATGCCAGTTTTTGATTATACATAAGGCCGTAAGTGTATAAAGCAGAAATCTACATCAACTGACACCACACACTGTGGACCAAACACAAAAAGAACGCTGATGATGAAGGTGTAGTGACCTTCGAAAACAGGTTGATATTCAACTTGGAGGTTGATAAGTGCTTAAGGCCGTGATACACTATCATACAAAGTCGTGCGATCTACGCAAAAAAACAACCCTGGTATGATGGAGTTTATGAAAATTTTCAAAAGACAATAACAATTCATCACACCAGGGTTGTACTTTTTCGTAGATCGCACGACTTTGTATGATAATGTATCACGGCCTTTACGGGGGTGTTTGGAAGTTTCAAATGCAGATTGTTATTATGCTATACAATACCTACCAGAAAAATAGTATTACGTCCCAGGTATTTCGATTTCATTAATTTTTGTCGCTCAGTGTTATTAGTTTTATTGCTTTTACTAATTTAAACCTTATGGTATATGAAATAACTTTCTTCTACAAATCGTGAGTGTTGTTTTGAAACATTTAATTTGATATATGAAATATTTTTCTGCTACAAAGCTTAAGTGTTGTTTTGAAACATTTAATAAACTTATTGTAACAGTTGACTTTTGAAATATTAAAGTACAGAATAAATAAATAAAGTAGACGTAAGCTACGCCGCAGCCAATATTTAAACGTCAGAGCCGCCACTAAAATATCTACGTGCTGGAAGCATTCAGCTTTTTACTCATTTTATTAAAATCTAGTGCCGAGTACACATCTGGCATTTCTTGTGTTGTCATTTTGTGGTGTCATTCCCATTATGTTTTTTATAGGGCAAGCAATGCCACACACTGAAAAATATCGGAAATGAAAAACGTTGCCACCAGTATACACTATTGCGATGTCACAAAATGGGATAGTGTGTACTCGGCATAGGTAAATTAAAATAATGGCAATTTAAATTTTAACCTCTTATAAATTTTAGCATTTTTCATTGAACATTCTCAAATGTACAAAATTCTAATGTCTGGCGGCGCTTCCGCCTTGAATCTTTACCAGCGTGGGAGTTTAGTTGTTTTGATTTTATAAACAAAACAAAAACAGCTGTTTTAGCGTTGACATTTTCAGTCTGCATTTGTTTTTGGTGTTGCATTTATGAATCAGTGTAGGAAACTTCAATTTTATATGATTTGTTGTTCCGGTATTGTAGAATCCATTAGTGCAAGAATCTTAAATAAGGACTTAAAGTTTGACGAATGGACCTTTTTGGCAATCCTGCTACAACACAAGCTGAGACGCAGCGTGTCGAAGTAACTAGCTCGGATAATAAAAAGCTCGTAATTCTTACAAACATACGGATATGTTTTGTATTCCACGTAAACTTAAATGTTCGGAATTGCCACAGAATTGTTGTTGGAAATGTGCATTTACAATGTGTACAATGCTATGGTAATTCCAAATGTTTTAACTTCACGTCGAATACAGAACTTATCCGGTAGACTAATTTTAAGGATGTGTATAGTCGCCTGCTTCCTACAGTGGACTTTGTAGTGAGAACGGCTGCTAGAAGTCTCCTTAGACTCGTTAAAGCAGGTTTATTGAAAACTGGAGTTACAGGTCACACATTTAATTTTAAATCAGATCAGTCTTAGTGGGCGGATTTCCGGAACCCTTGGGTTCACGGACTATAAGGTCGTTGAAATTGATTTTAGTAGCATATGCGCACTGGTAATTTGGGATAGGGACTATTGGGTCAAACCTGATTAGCTATATGAGGGTAGTGCGGGTCCAAAATGGGGGAAGGCACATTACAGGTTGTTGTCTATATCTTGGGGACGAACATTCGTAGTTCTTTCAGACTGCCGAATGAATGCACAGCTTTACAAGCTGAGATATTGGCGATCCTCAAGACGACGAAGCTTGTGGCCAGAAATGTGGCTGACGCTAAAAGCTTTGGATGGACACAATCTCAAATCGAAACTTGTTAGTGACTGTACGAGAGCCCTCAACTTGCTTATGGACAACTAAAGTGTCAGATGATGTTGGTTTAATGACCACAGCTGTATTGCGGGAAATGAAATTGCCGATGAGCTGGTAAGAATAGGGTCAGCGTTAGATTAGGGAATGTGTAACAGATCGGTTAAATTACCGATAGGTCATTACTACAAGGAACTCAGTAATTGAGTGGTGAGCATGTTCAACCATTCATGGGGAAGTAGGCAGGATTATAGATTCTCGGAGGCTATGTGGCCAAAACTTAATTCAGAAAGATCCAAACTACTATTGGATATGAATAGGAAGGTGATGCGAGTCTTGCTAGGTGCGTTGACTGGTCACTGCTCGGTCAGAGCAAGGGCCAACATTTGGGAAACTGGCACTCCAGATTTCTGTAGAATGTGCGATGTTGAAGAGAAACCAGCAACCATCACGAATATTATTTGCCATTGCCCGAAGCTGCAACGCCATATGCTTAGATGACTAAGCAGACGTTTCCATGAGAGCATATCAGGGGCTTCATCATAGGAATCCAGTAGCTTTATGACATAATAAGGGTTCCTCTGGGTAGGTACAAAAGAAGAAAATCACAATGGACCAAACTGGGCCTCCGAGTGGAGGTGTGTTACAACACCACCCTTCCTAACATAACCTAACCTTTTATTTTAAAAGATATTTGAAGTTGAAACTTTTAAACTCCCACCATATTTAGCATTTCTCAAGTTCTTATCATGCATATTAAAACTCCTTCTATAAAAAATCACATTTTAAACTTTTATAAACAGAATACAATCTTCTCACACTCCCACACTGAATTCAGTTAGAAACTACGAGTACATGCTTGGAAAATTCAAATACCTGCAAGAAAAAATTTCTTTTGAATTTTTTACTAGATCATTTATTTTTTGCATGAAATATGTTCTTTGCTGTCTTTTTACAACTTGTCAAAAGTTGTCACTTAAACAACTGACAATTGAGCTTGTTAACGTTAATCGTAGTTATTTTGTTGCTAAACTCAACTCTGTGACTTATTAATGAAATTATTAATGATGTGTGTGTCCACACTAAGGAAAACACCCATTGTACTGTGTGTATAACAATCAGCGAAACGGTATTAAATTATGGAAGAGAAGACAGCAAAATTAACTAAAGACATGAATTCATATGGAATAGCAACAAGAGCAATAACAAGAACTACTTAAAATTATACAATATGAATGAAATCGCGCTTGGTATTGAGAGTTAAGAATGTCGTGAAATACGAATATCTAAAGAGGCGGATACTGTTTTTCACTTTTAACTTATTAACTCCTTTTTTTTCTTTTTTACAAAGACAGGTGCACGCTTGGTTTCTTTTCATTTTAATTTCATAATATATACTCGTATGTACGCAATAAAAGTTCACCTAGTTTGTGATAATAATACCTGCTTATTATTCCAGATTATTATTACATATTATCATTCAAGTTTTAATTTCATTTGTGTATTTTTTGCTTCTTTTAGGGAATTGCTTGTTTAGGAATTGCTTGTAAAAATAGTTGGAGCGCTTAAGATGAAAACAATATTTGACAATGCATAATTTTGTTGGGAAGACGTTAAATGGAACGTTATCTTTTCCCTCATGTTTATGTATGCATATACGTGTACATATGTAAATACATATGTACATACGAGTATATGTATGTATGTATGTGTGTATGAGAAATACTTCTGTTTACGAATAACTTTACTATGATTTATGAGTTTTTTAAACTTTCAATATAAAATTTTAAGGATACATTTATTCACCCTGCTTTTTTTATAACTTCGAAAAAATAAGCAGCAGTAGCCGCTAAGCTTTCTGCTACAGAAAACCGACGGCCTTTCTACCATTGCTGACATCATGATGATCATCGTCATCATCATCATCAACATCATCGTCATAATCCGCTTCATTGTGCAAATGTGTCAGTTTAATATTCTCGCGTTATTCGATATCTTTAATTGGCTTCATAATCAACAGCCCAACAAACCACTACGTAAAAATATTTACACGAGATCCGACTCATTTGTCAGTAAATAAAGTGAGGATCGTTTGTCGCATCCGTGTTTATTGGATTGCCAGGTTTATTGAAAAACGGAAAGGGTTACAAAAAAATTTAAATTTTCTTATTGCATCAAAACTGCTTTTATAAGTAAACAAAAGTATTAAAGGTTTTAATATTGTAGAGATAAAAGCAAAATATTACTTCCCATTTAACAATAATATCAGATGATAACTTAAAAAACGATAAAAAAATTTTTACAATTTTTACAAACCCTTGTGAATTGGTAGAGAAATATTTTCTTCCCAAATGGGTGTCTCTGTACCTTCGGGACTCCGTATCAATTTTCTATGGAAGACGCAAACTTTTTTTTTTAATATTGTAATAATAGTTTTAATTTTCGTTCTACCTACTGGTTTTGATGTTGAAAATTGTTTAATACTTAATATGTAACCAGTGCCTCGTTTCTCTAACTTGTGAGAAGTTTTTGCATCGAGAAAAATTAATGCCCCTATCACGGTTTTTAACTTTTAAAATAGTTTGTTTGGGATTGATAAATTTGCATTGCCATTCTCCCCTAAATTAGCAGTTGACTTTTCAGTTGTGTTTTGGTATTGTCGTTTACAACTCTGCGTAAGTTTGGTTGAGAAAAACGTTGTGTAGACACAACTGCTTTTTAGTAGTTGGGTCTGTGGTTGGGGTTTTCTAGTTACAGGTTGGTGCGATATAAAAAGCAGAAAAAATGGAAAAATCGTAACTAGAAATATTTGTTATGTTTAATAACAAAATGTTCTTAAACAGTTTCAGTATCGGCGGTATAGCGGGCACATACAAAGATTTCTTTAAATAAAAAACCTTCCAAACGTTTTTTTAAAGGAATTCGTTCCCCATTTTGATTATTCCTTACCTTGTATTGGGGGGTAGTTTAAGAGGGTTGGAAACATCACATGTATATTTGCGACTTTGTTTTCGTCGTCATAAAATAAATCTATTTTTATGATTTCTTTGAACTAAAACACTAAGGGCGACTTTTTGAGTTCAAGATTAGAGATTAAATTAAACTTAATCTTCATTTGTGATTTTTGAGTAGTCGATTATATGGTTTTACTTGCTAGTTTAAGCCACCAATCGTGGTGGTTTAATCTTACATAAATATTGGCAACATACAGTTGTGAAACATATAACTTTTTGTAAAAAATATGTGATAAAATAATTAAAAATATATTTTATATTATTCATCTATTTCCTTTAACACGCGCAATATTTTACTTGTAAATAACAAAATATGGCAGTTTCTTCTTCTTTCCACAAAAAATCAAAGTGCGTTGATAATATGTATGACTTTTGCACATAAAATGTTGCCACTATTTCGTTCCTCAGTATGGTAATACTACACATAATAAGTAGTTTAAACTACCACTCAAAAACATCAAACTCAATTACGAGAGATTAAGTTAATTTTCGAATTAGTTAATTAGAGAAAGAAACTAATCTTAATCTCGAACCCAAGAAGTCGCCCTAAAAACAATATTTTTTCTAAAACTTTATGTTTTTTAAATTTTCACACAAACTAATAGTGTTCTGTCAAACTTGATAATTTAAGTTGGCAACGCGATGACAATTTCAACTAAAAACCAGTTGTGGTTCATAATCCATAAAACACAGTTTGATCGTGTGTATGTTTGGTCTACTCTTAGACGACCAAACTGAATTTTGTTGAGAACCGCGATAGGGGCATAAATAACAAAGGGTTTTCATGAGAACTCTTAAAATATACATTTGTGCAATTAGGAAAACTTGCGACACTTGTTTCATGAAGCCCCTCTTGAACTTTTGCGCAAACATTTTATGTAAATTTGAAACAAACGTCAAAAAGTTCATTTAATACCAATAAAATAAGAAAATTTCAAGCAATTTTTAATTTAAAAACATATTTATATATTTCTATAAAAATAAGAAAGTGCGCGGTGTGTCTAAAAATGCCTCAAGAAATCCAAAAAAGCAAGAACTTATTGTTTACAAAATTACACAGCTTAAGCTTACGAGTCAAAATTATTGGGCAAACGTAACAGGTTTGTGTAAATAAATTTCTATACAATGTTTGACATTTTATTTACGAGAGGGTGGCGTTGGCTGAATTAGTTAGCACGTTGACTACAAAAACGAAGATCCTGGGTTCGAACCCGGTATCAGACAGTCATCAAATAACAACACCACGCATTTTTCTGATGTACATTAGTGTCCCTTTGCATCAGTTGTTGTAGGAAAGTTCATGTCACTGGTCACTGAATTATACCGACTTCAGCAGATACTAATCCCAATGTAACATCAGAGCGCCCTCCTTCGTTGTGTAGCAGAATTATCGGCGAAGTAAAATAACCAATAAAATGGCTACTAATCACAGCTTCAAAAATTAAATACGCCTCATTTAACACCAGAGGCGCTGCAACACTGCATTATTAAAAAAACGTGCAAAAAGCAGAGTTGTAAAAGAATGAAGCTTTCCTCTATTTCTTCCTTCACCATCTATCTTCTCTATCACTATTCCTTTCCTAAAAAAGGTAACACCTAGTAATAGTAGTAGGCATTCATTGCCTGAGTGTTACTTCTCTTTTTTTTTTATAAAAAAAAAAAAAAAAAAAAAAAAAAATGCACTATTGCACAGTTTGCGAGACTTTTGAACATTCTCATGGAAACCCTTACTATATTTGTTGTGCTACATTACACAAGACTCTTCATTTAAGAAATATCATCAAATATATTTTGAGCCGCAAACCAACTCCCTGTTTTATGACTCCTTGTATATACTAACTTCTAAAGACTGATACTCACTATCCTACATAATCGTTCGACTTTTGTGTTTTAGAAGTTTTCATTAACTCCCATTATTAGGTTTGCATTTTCTCAAAAATTGAACGATTATGTAGGATAGTGAGTACCAGCCTAAAGCGTAGTGTTAGGGAGCTGTAATTAAAATATTATTAGATAATCCCCTTATTGTGAATGGCATCGTCGACGTCACATCAAGACGATAGTAAATATTGTCACTTGTCTACTCTTAATCGGCATCAATTGGTTTCGTAAATTAATGGAGCATGGTCAATTGTTGTCGACAAAGAGTAGACAAGTGACAATTTTTACTGCCGTCTTGATGTGACGTCGACGACGCCATTCGCAATAAGGGGGAATATTCTTACACGTGAACGTTTTTGTTGTTCATATTTAGCAAACATTTTACTATCTTGTTCGGTATAGAAATACATAATGAAAAGAGCAATGCCATCATAAACTTCGTATATAATGTTTACTTGTTTTATTCATTAAAATTTAATATTATTAATCCAATTCTAAATATTCACCGGGAAATAATTCCCACGGAGTAATTTTTTTTAATACAATCCATCTATCCTAACAGACTTAGCTAAAAATTTAAATTTGAGGAAGAACTTCGAATGTTTTAAGTCAACTATTTTGTTTCCAGTTATTTTATTTTTACTGAAAGCATGCAATTGACTTTTTAAAATGCTGGAACAAGGAATACGGAATCAACTCCCGGGGAGATGTTATTTAGAATAAGGCTGTATATGTTTGATGTGTGCAACATGTGTGGTGGCCTGTTTGAAAAAAAATATGGCTACGAAACATAACAATATTTGTAGTCTCTATTTCGCTTAAGCTTAATTAAAATGATGAAAAGAACTGCTTTCTAAATAAACTCGCCCTGTTTTCTAAATAGAAAAACAAACAAATAAAATTATGCTGGCAACTCTTAAATAAACTCATAAATAACTTTTAAGTTATTTTAAAATGAAAGAGTGAATATTTATTTTGTTTAACACACACACAAAAAGGAAGAAACGACTTATGATAAACTTACATAGCATTCATAAGATCAATCGATAAATATTCCGACAGGTGGAAAAGCATAATTGTAACCGACTTATTTAGCCATTTCAACGGTCGAGCGTCCGTCCATTCATACCGACTGACCAAACAACAAACCAACTAACAGCGAATTTGATCTCTTTCATACAAAAAAAAATAATAATGAGTGATGATGACGTTTAAATATTATTACGAGCTGAATTTTGTGTTGCGAAAACTGTTCATTTTAAATGTGGCACGTTCGTATAAGTTTATTCATCACTGTTTTTGTAGCACCTTCAACAGATGCATTTCTTTCGATGGTACACATATTTTTTTTTCATTTTCTTTCTGTATTATTAAGTTGTTTAAATATTTTGACTTTTTAACATGTCAGGAAAAAATACATATTCAAAATAATAACTCGATACCATTCCATTTAACTCGAAAGAAAATACAGCAATACTGGTATTCCATCATTTAAATTGTATTTCGAACTGAAAGGGGTTATTTGTATTGAATGTCCTTAGGCTGGACTTAGCAGTTCATAGTGATTATAATGTTTAATTTTTTTTTCTTATTTACTGACAATATTGCCCGCTTAGAGGAGAAAATAAAAACAAACATTGTTGTTTTAAGTATCTGGTCTATTAAGTAAATGTACTCATAATTTGTTGTAATAACAATCGACAATAAAACAATATGGCAGCTATTTATCAACTTTTATCCTTGTCAGCAAAGTAAATGTTTGTTGTTTTAATGAAAACAACAGGACATGCGGTCGGAGTTATGCCAATATTAAATTTATATCTTTAAAATTATAAAATATAGCTTACCATGTAAAGAAAATATTTTAATTAACTTGATTTTTTTTTCCAAATATGGCCTGCTCAAAAATGAAATATCGTCGGCTTAGAGTGTAAACCTGCTAAATCCACTTTTTATAGCATATGACATTTTAATGCCATTCGAAAGAGAAAGAGACGCCTCATCGGTTTGCTTAAATATTTCTTTTAATTTGAAGCTCTATGTGTCGAAGAAACTTAATTCATTAGGCTATTTTCTTAAGCTTTGTATAGAAACCGTTAACAGTATTTTGTCTCTCCTGTAAAATTTGCTGGAAGTGAGTTAGCAGGTTTACAGATTTACTATGCACTTCCCGGGAAACGAGAATGAAAAAATAGGGTTCCCGGAAAAATTAAATAGATTTATTAAATGAAAGTTGTCGAAGTTTTGATTGTTTTATTAATGTAAGCATTCTTTTTAAATCAAAAATAATACAAAAGCAGTTTTAAGACAAAAATTCCAAAATTTTTAAGTGAATATCATCAAATAGAATATACAAGGTGGGCCAAAAGAAGCCATCCGTTGTTTGTTGTTTGGCTCTCATTTTTTTTTTCTCTAAATGAAAAACTTCGATTCTGTTTATTTGATACTTTAGAATTTTATTGGTCAAGTCGAGAAGATGATATCGGCCAAATGGGCGCCGTCACAATTGATTGCTCGTTTTATGGCATTTTTCATCACTTCGGCGAAATGTCGAATGTTGTCCTTGAGGACTTCCAGGGTCTCGGGCTTGTTCACGTAAATATGGGACTTCAAAAACCCCCACAAAAAAGTCTGGAAATAAATCTCCAAAACTAGAGATTAGGCGACCCGGGAACGCCACGATTATTCCGCGTTATTGGGGAGTGTATCGCTCCATGACTTCTTCACTTGTATTCTACATCTGCCTAGTTCACAAATGTCAAAACATATTTGACATTGGCCGCCATTTGCAAAAATAAGAGCATCTTCCAATGGGGTGATTTCTTTTGGCCACCTTGTACTTAGCTATTACTTAGTAAGAGATCATTTAAAGACCAATTGACGACTGTTACCGCAATAAGGCTTCCAAATAATTTTATTAAGAATTTGCCTTGCTTGTTTCTCATTCTTCTTGAAAAATTTCCAGGAGGATTCCTATCGCTAAGTTCAAGCAAACTTACAGTGCTATGCTCAGCTGCGCCACATTTTACATAGCCTGAGCCAAAGTCTGTATAAATGTCTTTAATTTTTCATTTTATTTCTCCTAAAATATTTCCTTCAGGATTTAATATAATAGCGTCGACTTATAATAAATTTTGACTATTGTTAACTCAAAGTTTTTACAGCTTCTATGAGCTTAAAACTTCCCCTACGCTTTCCAAAATTTGTTCACTAATTTGGCGAAAAATCACTTCAGGTTCGTTTAACATCGAATTGTTTACTTTAAGAAACGATTAGATCATTGCAATCATTGATAGTTATACAATGTGTTCCACTTTCTTATGTTATAGTGATTAAACGACAGTCGACACTTTTGGCTAAAATGCCTCGGTGATCTAATTTCAGTCTCAAAAATTTAGAAAAATAATAACAGCCTGTGATAGACAGACGGACATCGTAGCGAAAACAATAGTGTTCCTTTTTATATGTTTGCATCTAAGCGATAAACTTAGAAACTATTGCACGGATTTTTTATTCAAAAAAACATTCGGTACTGATAGGATAGTTACTGACAATTGTATGCCAACATGTAAATTACAAGGTCAAATATACCGCAGGGCAGGTTCATTATTTCCAATTACTGATCGGCAACATAAGTTTCTGCAAATGTATTTTCTTGAAAATCCTGATGGAGAAGTACACACCTTTAAAATGTTATTGCTTGCACTTCCTGAAGGTTATAGCTTAAAACGTATAGACAGAAATATATACTCAGAGTCACAAATGTTTATTTTATTTCATTACGATGGGGGCAGCGAAGCGCAGTTATAAATAAAATGAAGTGTTTAAACATTACTTTATACATAAATACAATGAGGTAACATGCTATGCCTCGAGAATGGCATGGGCTTGTTATGACATGGGCTTGTTATGACATGAGGAGATCCGGAATATTGGAAAGGATTCCAAGAGGACAGCTCCGTACTTTGGTTGCAGTCTTAACAGGACACTGCTATATATGTATACATGCTGGTATACTGAATCTACTTTTGAGCACTTTCTCTGTCACTGCCCAGCACTTGCGGAGGAGCGGTCACTCTGTATGGGGGCTCCGATACTGCAAGGTTTGGAGAGCCTGTCGGAATGTGACATTGGCGAGGTGAATTCATTCATACGCCTTTCGGGTTGGTTCTAAAAAATCATAAATAATGAATAGAGGGAATGAGGATGGGCAGCACAACGGGACCTCAATGGACCCAAGCGGACTGGTTTTACTATAAATCGGCAGCCTGTTAAAACCTAACCTAACCTAAATACAATTTCGCTTCAATTGAAGTCATACTGGTACGTTTTTAACATACAAATACATACATATGTATGTAAACCAATAACATATGTTAGGCAAACACATACATATATAATATAAAAGAGAGTAAAATGCATGCTTGTACGAATTTACGTGTAAAAAAGAGCATAACGAAGTGTCCACGGGCGGCCTTTTGCTTATCTTTGATGTAAACAGAATGAAACTTTTAACTCCCCACCGTAATTTTATTTTTTTTTTTTGTCTGGCAGCACTGAATAGTAGATCATTTCTAGCATGGCGCCTTGATCTCTAGCAACAGTTTTTAAACTTTTGACAGATCTGCGTAAAAAAAAAGTTCGTCAATTAAATTTCCTACTCTGATATATCATTATCATAAACATATTTATTTGTTGTTGTGTTTTAATTTATTTTATAATTGAAATATGTATCTATTTTTCCCTTTATTTTTCGGTATCTCAATCACTTGCTGCATGACAACCGTTTCATCAATTCAATGATGATATTATGACGCCTCCTCAAATGACGGTGAATAACTATAATGATAACAACGGCGCTGATGGATGCTGCTAAAATGATACCGCTATCATAAAACAAAACTAAAAAAAAAATAATACAATCGAAATGAATCTACAAATCTTAACTCAACTTTGCTGCTCCTCATCTTGCATCTTCTTCAACATTTTATACTTCCTACAATCAACATAAAACGGAAAAAAATCTACATTTATTTCTGCCTGCTTGTAATGTGATAACGTGCGAAACACTTCTGTCTGTGAACATGGAATGTTTTCTTAACTACTTCACTATTCAACAACATGTATTGGAATGGTGCTGGTGGTGATGACGATGGCGATGGCGATGATAATGATGGTGATGGCATCACCAAACAAACTACAATACATTAATTGCCAAAATGACAAATGCATTCATTGCTCTTGTGGCATACACAAACCGTCGATCCAAACCCATCCATTCATTCATTCATTCATTCATTCATTCATTCATCCATCCAACCGTTCAATTCACCTCGACCTACTGATGCTTAATGTTCGGTTTTGATGTTGCTGTTGCTGTTGCTGGTGCTGTCGTGCCATGTGCGCAACAACACAATGTGACACAATGACGGATGATCGTCTTCATACTTTGCGACTAAATACTCTTAATGACTGCGGGATATTATGTTTTCCTGTGTATGTGCTTCCCTGTCTGTATGTTTCATTGTAATTGTTTGTTGGAATTTTGGCAAAATAATATATAAAATAAATTAATGAATGAATGAACGAATGCATCTTGAAATTCATTTCAATCTAATTACATACATATATGTATATGTATTTATATGTATATTGGACATAATATTTGTTGGGAACAACCTGAATAACAACATCAAAAATAAAAAAACAGGGTGTAAGTATTACTTGCCTGTTTATCTTATTTGATTTTATTTTATTTTATTATTCTCGTATTCATAATAAATTTTGTTTTTTGGCTTCACAGACAGCAAATATTGTTCAGCAAATAGTGAGTTTATGGGGGAGAGAGCTTGAAAACGATAATTTAGAGGGCAGTCATCCTAGTTTCCTCTATCCCATAAACCAAAAAATTGCCCCGAAAAACTGCTGTGTGTGAATCCTGTTTTAATAACTTAAGATTGTGGCATGTTTGCAAATTTTGAGCACTTGCCATTATATCACGGTACAATATAAATCTTTTGGGCCGTATCGTGGTGATTGGCATATTTCGACTACGACTACGACATTTTGGTCCGTGATTAATGGACAAATCCCGAAACTTCGGAGTTGTTCATTACGAGCGGCATCCGCTACAATAGTCTACAAAAATAATCGCTTTAAAATTTTATTACAAATTTCTGAATGTACCAAAGCTCGTAGTGCAACTGAAAAACCAGAAATAAGTCAAAATTTATATTATTTCTAGTACGTATTTAACTGCCTGCTTTTATAAATCAAATGGAAATTTTCGTTTGGAAATTTATAATAAAACAACAATTCCTAAACGAAAATTTTAATTTTATTATAAGCGGTAAATTTCGACTTATTTCTGTAAACTTTTTGTGCCACAAAACTCCAATAAAGCTTACAGCAAAACATTTTAGGATATAAGAACCCAAAATGTAGGAATCATTACATTTCATAGACAATAATCGCAACAAAATCTCTTCATACTTTTTCGTATAAATTTAAAATGGTTTAAGTTTTTATTTCTGTTTCTGTTTTTTTTCAAAACTTTTCCTCTAAAATCACCACCCGCTTAAATACTTACCATTTCGTTTATGATATAAATCGTAACTAATTAAGAACTCATTAGTATATGTTGGTTTTTAAAAATGTCTATAATTAAATATACGAGTATGTACTTCCTCTATTTTTATTTCAAATGATATTTTAAGTGGCACAATTATGCTCGTAAATATTGTGCGTTAAAGATCTAAAACTCCAAGAAGCAAAAGGCTAAATGTAGAATATTTTAGGCGTGTCCATCAGTCATTTACCCAGTGAATACTCTTCAAGAGCAAAATATTTGTTTGTATTGCAGTGGTGCGAATCGTTAGCAAAATACTGCAACTCGCAACTAAATAAAAATAATTCAAAACCAACAATTTATCATTTCATTTTCATTTTCAGTTTAACAGAATAAACAAAAGTAAAATGAAATTATTAAATACAATGGGCGTAAAACTGTTGACAGTTAAAAACACATTTTATTCTTGCACTTTACACTTCTTAACGAGCCACAATAACAGCATAAACAAATAAACATTTAAAGATACATTAATGAACGTTTGCACTCGTTCACTCACTCACTCACCCGCCAGCTTGATTGCTGATTTTATTTTATTTTAAATTTATTTTTTTTTTGTTGTTTTCTGGCTCACCGGTGTGCATAAATATCATATCACATATCCCTATGCCATATGACTGAATATTGTGGTCGAAACGACGACACTTTAAGGATCAGCTGCCATACAATGATTAATGGATTGCAAGTAAGCAAGACTTTTTGGCAGGGAAATAAACGTACGAGTTTGTACGTAAGCAAGTACGGTGCGCACGGATACTTGTTTGTTCCGAAGTATTAAAACGAAGATCTTTTTAAAATTACGCAGATAATTTGCGTGAATGCAACATTGAAGTTGAGATTAAAAGGTGATTACCTTAAGTTTATTTCCCTTCCGATCCACTGACACACAGTATACAATATGATAAATGACTGTATTAATACACTGGGCGGAAAAATTATTCTAATTTGTGGTGAATAAACGTTAAATGGTTAAAAATAATTTAAAAAACATTTGTGTTAGAAGAAATCTAGCTAATGTCCTTAACCATTTACATTAACTAGATTTCTATTTTTAGCATACATCCAGCGTTACCGTTGAGAAATTTCAAAAAGTGGCGCAAAAAGGGGATTTAAAAAAAAGTGGCACAAAAAAGGGGATTTTGAAAAAAAAGTCGCAAAGTTTTCATAAAGGCACTTATTTTAAACAAAACATTGGAATTTAGTAAAAATTAACAAAAACATAACAGAAAACAATCAGTTCATTTATAAAAGCCGTAAAATAATAAAATAAAATATAACAATTAACATTAAAACTAAACAACAATTCATTAGAAGATACATAGAAGCACATTCATATACATACATATGTAAATATTAAGTACTTAGATAATTTAACGTATAGTTGACCTTTGGAATGTTTGGATTTTCATTTCGCACGGATGACCTCAAGCCGAAACTATTGTTAAATTATAAAGTATTTATTTGTAAAAAAAAGTGGCAAAAAAGGGGATTTTTGAAAAATATGGGCAAGGCTTCAAAAAAGTGTAAAATTGCCGCTTTAGTCGCACAAACGGTAACGCTGTATACATCTAGTTTAACCAACACACAGAGGAATATTTGAGCCAAAAAGCTGGCCAAAAAGGCAAAAATTAATTGAAAGAAATCAGGTCGTTACACAAAAAAATTTTACATCATATTCCCGCTTATTGTGAATGGCGTCGTCGACGTCACATGACGACGACAATAATCAGTGTCACTTGTCCTCTCTTTATCGGCAAAAATTGGTTCTTATTGACAATCTCTTACTAATCTCTAAGGCTTTCTAAATCAATGTAGCATGTTAATAGCAGTTAATTATTGTCGACAAAGAGTAGACAAGTGAAATTTTTTACTGTCTTTTCGAGGTGACGTTGACGACGCCATTCACACTAAGAGGGATTGTAAATTTTGAAGACTTTAAGTTGTGATTTGTAGCTCCGGGAGATACTGCTAAAGTCGCGAAAGTAAAGCAAATTACATGAGTTTTTAACGTTTTTTTTTTTTTTTGATTTTAACATGTTTATAAGATTTTTTTGTGGCTAAACGAATAAAGGTATTACGTTAATTTTTGTTTTGGTTAAAAGATTTTATCAAAATCTATTTTAAGTATTAAAACAAAAAAATTATTTTGAATATTAATGTTGAAACAATTCGTTTAAAAATAAAAAAATTAATTTATACACATTTTTGCAAACAAAAAAAAGAAGAATGTTTTTAAAAGTGAAGGTAGTTACATTTAAAATTATGTTTTATACCACAATTAAATTCAGAATCTCTAATTTTAGACGCAAGAAAAAAGTTTGTGCCATTTGTTTTGGTGATTTTTTTTTAATTTAACCTTTTTTCCGTTTTTGCTCAGATGCGTTCCGGGGGAGGTTAACTTCCCGCTGCCCACAAAATCTCAAAAGTTAAATTAGTACATTTTTTCAATATTTAGATTATTTTTTCAAATACTGTTTTTGTCACCGCACACAAAAGCAGGCACGGACTAAATGGCATTTCACGGTCTCCTTGGTCCAAGTTTACGGTTTTGAACTTTCGCCGACATTAAAAGTTTCATTTGCTAAACAAAAGTATGGGAAAAGTTAAGAAAAAAAATTAATTTTTTAGAGGTAGGATTAGTTTCTCTACGGGTAACTTTTTCCCCCTTACTATGATTTTTCTTATTTTCAAGCTTTATTAGCCTATGAATATAAGACAAATTTCTGCCAAGTTTCATTGATTTAGGGGCACTCAATCACTATTCGCGAGCAATATAAACTAAAAAAAATAATGGCCAGCTTTTTGGCTCAAATATTCCTCTGTGCAACATTTGGACAAAAGAAAGATTATAATAAAAATTCGATTCGGTTAGGAATTAGAATAAAAGCAAATTCTTAAATCTACAACAGTGAACTTCCGGGCAAGAATGTAACTTTCCAAATTTAGAATGTTTATTGGTAGATATGATTTCAATTTTAAAAATAGGCCTTTATCAAATGCATGAGAAACTTCAATAAACAGGGCAGAACAATACTACTTTTCTTCAAATGTTATTCTTATAAATTGAACAAATCTATGCGTTTGTTCAATGGTGCTATGCTGACTTCTAAAACCAAATTGATGGTCCGGGATGCACCCACTACCAATTAGAATTGGCCTGTATGACTCAGCCTTGGTAAGACCTTTGCCCGGCTTTGGAATCATTTTGACCTTGGCAAGCTTCCAGTGGTGTGGATAATACTCTAGTCGTAATATGGCATTAAAAATAATAAGCAGGATTCTAATTGCAATACGAGGCAAATTCATCAGCATCTTGTTACTAATTCCATCAATACCTGGAGCTTTCTTCGGGTTGAGCTCAGCAATTAGTTTCTGTGCAACACGCGTCTGAAACTTTAAGGGTCGAAGTGGTAGAGCAACTACACCCGGTAAATCAGCAGCACCAGTACATGTGTTGGGGTAAATATGGATTTTAAAAGCTCAGCAAATATTTTACCTTTTTGAGTATCACTTCTTGCCCAACCTCCGGTAGAAATGCGCAGAGGTGGTTTAAACTCAACGGGTGTTTTAATCTTTCTCGTAGCGCGCCACAAGGAGCAACTAGATGCTGCTGTGATATTGAGATTTTCCAGATAGTTTTTAAGAGATGCAGTTTTTTCCGATGCCAGCAACTCTTGAAGTCGTTTAGTGCACCCTTTAAGTCTGATTTTATTTTGAGGTGATCTGTGCTGTTGCTAATCCCTTCTAGCTCTTCTTTTTTCACATACGAGAAGGTCAATATCCGTAGCATAAATTGTATTAAACCCAGTCTGAGTATAGGAGGTAATGGCATGTTCAGCAGGCTGTTTAATATTTTCGTTAGATTCAATATCATCGTGTGTTCTTAGCGTAATGTTTTCCGTGCAATGACTACTAAGATATTTTTTGAATCTCAGCTAATTAACACGATTGATCATCTTCACATCACTTCTTAGTGGGTTGCATATTGTAATCGGAGGAGAGATCTAGAGAAGCTTCAACATGAACTAAGTCCTTAGAAGTATTTTTCATGACGCCAAAATCTATAACATCTCTTATCTTCTTGTGTTATATTCTTAGTTTCATTTTATATGCATCCCAGTATACTTCAAGTTTTTGCCGTCGGGCTCTGTTAAAAAGGCTTTTGGTTTCTTTCCCAATATATATCAGATATCCTGTCATCTAAGGCTTTTCTTGCAGCCTCTTCCTATTACGGAGTGGACAGCACTTCTCAAAGGTTTCCCTAAGGTCAGTACTCAGTCTTTTCACCTCCGAATATGTTAACTCCACACTATCAGATTTTGCTGAGTAGCTTTCGGGTTTGTGTTGTAGACTTAACTTTAATCTTGACCAGCCAGTTTTGGCCCTATTTCTAAAAGTTATAGGTTTTGGAAGATAGTTTGGTCTATATTTATGAAAATATAGCGATGGTCCTAGAAGAAATGAATTTCATCAATTAAGTTTTCTGAACATAAACTAATATCAATAACATCTTCCCTTATTTTGTTAATAAATTTTGGTTTATTTCCAGTGATGTGAGTTGGCATCTCGTCCTTTTAATTTTTTTTTTTATTTATTTAATTTGTTACTACTGCATTTTGTTAACTCTCTTAGTAAGACTACTATATGTACAAACGCAATCTACAAATTGAATACTCGTAAGTTCTTTAGCCCAGCTGAACTTTTCGCTGGTGTTGCCCATTTAATTCTCTGCATATGAAATGTATATAGTTTGCTAATGAGTGTTAAAAATCCAACGTTTTTTTACTAATGAACCAAAATTAATGTTAAAATAAATAGTATCATTTAAAATCCATTATACGAGTATATTCAGTGAATGAAAACGAAAGTTTTTGTTTTACATGAAATGCAACATGTTCATCACATCGATCATATACCGCGACAACAATCTAACAAGAGGCAATAACAAAAGCAAAAATTAGTAACTTGAGCAACACTTTCGCATAAAGGTGGCAAAACAATCTACACCAGACAACTAAACATTCAGTCATCAAAGACAAGCATCTGCACTAGCAAACAACTTCAAATAACATTTTAAAGTGAGTGAGTGAATGAGGTAGTGAGTGCAAGTATGCAAACAATAAAAAATATACATGATGCGTGTTTGTTATCGGAAAAATATCAAATTTCGATCAAGACGCCTCCAAAGGAAAACTGGCTTTTTGAGGAACTAAAAATAAAATTATAGAACTCAGTTTGACTGAGTGAATGACTAAACCATTTAATTGGCCAACAGCTAAATATGATTCAAGACTTGAAACTTCTTTTATGCATTTAAGGGGTGATAAGGAAATTTTTAAATTGAAAACGCGAGCTGCACTTGTTGTATTTTCCCAAACCCAAATATTTAAGAAGAAAAAGAACTAAACTAAAAAAGCGAACATAAAACAGTGACGATATCACATAACCCTAATTATCATGTTTAGCACTCTAAATGCAACAGACATACATATTTCCTGTATCTTTTGCACTCTTTCGCATGTTTTGTTTTAAATTAATAAGGCAAGGACATTTTCACTGACGTTTGTACATCTATATGAACAGAAGTTTCTCAATTGTTGGCAGTAGACAATTTCTTAAAATGGACTGCAGCTGCTGGTGGACGTTACCACAGTTGCAGCTTATTAACAAACAACGCCCTGGCTGACCGCATATTTACGCTGTTGCATTAACTAGATGTTGCATTAGCAGCTAATTACAAAGTGATCGCAATTGCAGAATTTCAATAACAACAAGATAAGAAGTGCTTAAGAGTTGTTGCTTCTTATAATTATACATTAACGTACTAAATATGTATTTGGTGCATTAAGCACTCACCTGCAGTTTAGTTTTAGCACTAACAACTGTGCACCCTATAAAGACAATTTCCGGATTTTAATTTTATTTCACACGGGTAGGTTGGGGAAAAAATAGTGATGCTTGGGGTGCATGCTCACGAAACAACCGCCAGCTAGACTTTCTCTAAGCCCGCCTCACGGAAAAATGGTGTGCTAGCAAGGCTCCGTTCTCTCTCCTACCCTATTTGGTGTTTTTCTAAATTAGTTTCTATGCCAAACTTCCAATTCAATATACTCTTTCGCAAATGACAGCAGTATTTGAAGTCATACTAATTTATCAGTAGGTCAATCCTATTTGAGGGTGAGTCTAAAATATGAAATATATGTTCAATAACGGTATCACACGTATTTCTGAATGGGACGATACGATTAGAATACATTAGGAATATATAAGGGATACTTCTCTTCATCTGATCTCCTTACTATCATTGTTATAGAGTAAAGAACACTGTGACATTTTTATTCAATCTAGGAAGAAACTGTCTGAGTCGAAATACACCAAGTATATCCAAATCGATTGACTCATTGGAGTTAAGGCAAGTGTATCTTTTTTTGATAACGAGTGCGACAATCCCTCTGTGTAGTGTGGCTTTTTCAGGCGTTGCCTTTAGACCGCTACCCATAAAACTTATGTGTTATTGCCCAACCTCGGAAATAGCAAAGTAGTGGATGTGTATATATATTTATTAAAGGAAGTGTCTATGCTATATGCCTGGTAAGTGTGCAATACCACCTTGAGTTGCCCTCACACCAAAAGACTATCGAAGGGTAGCTTTTGCAGGTGGAAAGGTCTGACCAGTAGCTAATTGCTGCTACTATGGGCACCGATGTCCCAGCAGCTGATATGCAGCTGGCTGTTTAACAGCATTTTTCTAGTAACCGAAAATCCATGGTGGACTTCAATCTAAGTCTGGAAGGATGTCTGGAAGGGTATCTGCGTTTTAACCTCCAGCAGAGAGATGGCGCTGGTTCTGGTAATTGCTAAGGTCTTATTTGGGAGACCACGTAGCTGCTGTGACCATAACCATAATCGTTGCGTGTAATCCCGGAGAAGCACACGCATTGGCTGTTATTACTACTAAAATCGCTGAGAGAAGGGTTTTGAATGTCGAATATCCTTCTCCGAACCAGAATTCTTTCTTTAAGGGTTGCCTTACACAGTTTTATCATATCTCAAAGAGGAAGGATGGTCTCCCGACAACCTCAAACATAACGAGATGAGATAGCTTAAATTATCTCAGCAAGATTCTTTCTCATAGTCAAGGATAACTTTATTTAAAGATTGCTTGCTACCTATTTGTACCTTGCAAATCACATAGTGCCTTATGTTTGCAAATGGGAGTGGTGGTGAATGCTTATTGCGAAAAGTGAACGTGAACGGGTGAACTTTAATATCTTTTGCCGTAAACTTTTCAAACGCCGATACACATCCATACATATACATATTGTCGCTGTTTTAACTAACCGACCGAACTGAATTTTAGTTAGATCAGTTAGTTAGAATAGGCTGCTGATTTGAATAATTATTGTTAGTTCATATTTGAAGATACAATAAATAAATATATGTACTAAAAAAAAAAAAAAAAAGAATAGGCTGCCAAGGATATTCTGCCAAAGAGGTGCAGCCGCAGATCCTCCAGAGCGGAACAATGACACAGGAGGTGCAGGACATTTTCCTCCTCTTCCTCGTCATTGCAACTATAGCAGTAGTCATTATAAGGGAGACCCATACGTTTAGCATGGGTTCCGAAGGGACAGTGACCAGTCAACGTGGCCGCGAGGTTTCTCAAGTGCTTCCTATTGAAGTTCATGAGGATTTTCGTTTTAAGAGAGTTTAGGCAAGGCCAGAGGGTTCTCGCTATTGCACAGGTTGGCTCGTTGCGCTATCTATCTTGGGCTATTTCAAGAAAGGTAACATCGAAGCGTCTCCAGCAGGATGAGAGTGGGAGACCACAGAAATTGTCAATATCAACCTCTTTAAGTGTGGTTCCCCTCTTTGCCAGGTCATCCGCAACCATGTTTCCTGAAATAGTCCCGTGTCCCTGCACCCAACTTAGTAGAATATTTGAGTGCTGTGCAACTCCATCGAGGGCCTTGCGACATTCTTGGACGAGAATAGATGTGGTGTATAAACCTATGAGAGACCTAATAGCAGTTTTGCTGTCGGTTATGATATGGATATCTCTGTTCGAGATCCGATAGAATCTTCACCAGTGAATCGCTCTTTTAATGGCAGATAACTCTGTATGTAATATACTACATTCGTCCGGGAGTCTGAAGGACATTTCAATTCCATATTCTGGAATATAAACGCCCCCACCAACCCTCCCCCCTTTTTTGAACCGTCCGTGAAAATCTGTACGGCTCCATTCAATGGGGAAACCCCTTCTGTCAACCTTGTATCTTCTAGAAAAGAGTACCAGTTCCGTTTTGGTCGGGTTGACACTAAGTCCGCTATGTGAGCACCAGACACTAACCTCATTTAGTGCTGTTTCTAGTCTCTGTGATATAGTATTCAGATGGAATCCAGATATTGCAATCGCTACATCAGATTATTGACCGTCACATTCCACAATAGGGGTGACAGCACACCACCTTGAGGTGTACCTCTGTGGTTTAGATAACTCTAAAGTTATTTTGCTGCCTATTTTAGAATTTTTGTTCTTATAAAGAAAACGAACAAACCGTTTTTGAGTTATACTAATATAAGTATATCATGCAATCACATAATTTTTGTTATATCTCTAGAATCAGTAAATAAAACAGCAATTTGTTTTTAACTTAATATTTAAGTACGTAGTTAGCTAATTTTTACTTAAATTTAAGTTGTATTCAAATATGGCTTAATTTTTTCAGTGCTTAATTAAAGTTTTTATTAAATTACGTTGAAAGTACGGCAGCACTAAAAAATTTTCAAATATTATGGAAAGCTATCCAACCAACAGCTGTTTCACATAAACAAAACAGATACAGTTTTAAAGGCACTCTGGGCTGGGGAATAGCTCTCGCGTCATCGTTATTATTTCTTAAGTGCGATCAGGGTTGATTGTGTTGTTTGACCTTCGAGAGTTTTGCGTCTCACTGGCGCTTGTTAATGGGTAACGCAACTAACTGTATCGCTTACAGTTAGTTAGTGGTATTTTCCATTATCGGCTGCATAGATTTTAATAAGACTTATACTGGTGGAGACCATTAAAACTCTGGCTGTGGATCTTGTAATCTTTTACTTACTATGCGAAGGTATACATATATGTCGTCTGCAGCTCCCGGAGGAAACACCTAATGTGGAATACCCTGGCAATTTGAGTACTTGCTTCTAAAGTTAGGTTACCAACATTTAGAAAATTAAAATTGCATGATATGAAACTACGTATTGTATATGTTATATCCCTGTCGGAGAATGTGTGGTTGACTACAAAAATAATCAACTTATAGTTAACTTTTCTTAGACTAACTACAAATCAACTACAATGTCATCCAGAACTGACCCAAAATTAATTCTTAAGTTAAGTACATAAACGGATTCGGTGCGAGCCAAAAAATTTACTCTCAGCTACTTTGAAACTCATTTCAATTTTATATTAACATTTTGCTGTTATTTTTTATATGATAACTTAGCTGAGTAGTAGAGCGATGACTATACAACGTGTGATGATACATAGTTTGAACCCCAGCAACATTTTTGTTTGTAAATTTACTGACTATCAGGTGACTTAAATAAAATCAACTTTAAGTTAGTTGAAAAGTAATGCAGAGTGAAACAATTGGCTACCGCCTAGGACATCGCAATGTTGAAATAGTTAGTTGTTTCCATTGGAAAGTAATCCAAGTGCTAGTCAGCACTAGTTGGGAAACTGTTAGCTGAAAGTTAGTTTAAAGTTAACTTGGTTTCCGACAGGTATATTTATGAAAATTAAACGAAATTCTTTTTAATACGACCAGATGATGTGCATGTGTATGTTTTCAATAACCACACACACACACACACAAAACATATGGTATGCCCGTTAAACTTAAGTATGATTTAAATACACAAGGTTGGGCATTTAAATATTATTTAAACATGCACTAAAAACACAATTTTAAGAAAACACAACATCTGCTTGTGATAAATATCGATCTTGCTATTAATTCGAATAATTATCAAATTTATTCGCATTAATTTATGTAAAAAGTTTACCCATTTAAAAACATTAATTTTCTGATGAAAAATAATCTTTTATTTTTTTTCTAAAGAGGAGTAACATTCAGACAATGAATGCCTATTACTATTACTAGATGTTACCTTCTTTATTAGGAAAGGGATAGTGATAGAGAAGACAGCTGGTGAAGGAAGATATAGTGGAAAGATTCATTCTTTCACAATTCTGCTTTTTTGCACTTTTTTAATAATGCAGTGTTTCAGCGCCTCTGGTGTCAATGAGGCGTATTAAATTTGTGAAGCTGTGCTTAGTAACCATTTTATTGGTTATTTTACTTTGCCGATAACGGCTACACAATAGCGACGATGTTACATTAGGATTAGTATCCGCTGAAGCCGGTGTAGTTCAGTGACCAGTGTCTAGGCCTTCATCACTTTAACTTTCCTACAACAGCTGATACAAAGGGATACTAATGCGCATAATGACTATTGGAGCTTGCGCTCGAACCCGGGACCTTCGGTTTTGTAGTCAATGTGCTAACTACTTCAGCCAACGCTACACATATGCTTGTATATAAATAGCTAGCATGATTCCAGTTCGACCTACAGCTAAAACTTAATATCAGTATTACATTAAAAACACTTAAAGCTATTATGCAACTTTGTCAAAAAGGAATCATCTAGATTCTTCTTGAATGCCAGCGTGAAACAAGCAGCCACGTAAACCATTATGCAACTTAAAGTTGCCAAAAATTAAAAGGAAATGTTGTGTGCAATTTGTAGTTGGACACCCCGTTAAGAAGTTGCTGCCGACAAATTGTTTTTAATCTTATATTTTTTTTTAAACAAGGGTAGATTAACAAATGCATTTCAGCGTTATTTTTGGTATTTTTGTGTTATTTTACAATATTAATTTTTTTTTTACTTTATTTCTTTTCATGCAACTGCCGCGTGCTGCTGCCTTTTTGGTGGACTACATGAAACGTGCATATAAATGCTGTTGCAACATTTTGGCAAATGTACTTAATCAGTATGTAAGTAAAAAAAATTACCATTAATAAGTATTATTGAACGTATGTACATGTGTATTCATGTGATTGGTATTCAGTAGTGGTTTAATTAATTCATGTATATTTCTTAAGCATTTTAAGCTAATTTTTTCTTTTGTTCTGCTACAAATGCTATTCTTTAAAAGCACCAAATTGCAGCCAGCTAGCTCCACAACATACTCGCAGCAAGAAATAAGTAGACTTAATCTTAATTTGAAATAATTTAAAAGTACACCTGTGCAAAATATTTCAATTGCTTTTTAAGGTTGTTGAGAATGTTATAGCAGAGTAATTTTCTTTGTTTATTATTATTTCAATATGCTTTATCATTTGGAATAATATATTTCTTCTTATTACTCGTATATATGTACATAACTATTTGTCAACTTCAGGCCAATACAGTAGCAAAAATTTGGTTCTTGTCTATCCCTTCTCAACAACAATTGAATGCAACTCACAGTTTCTTACCCTAGTCAGTTGTTGTCGACAGTGGTTAGAGACGCGTATGTTATTGACGTGACGTCGACAAATATGTGGTTACAGAATGAATTAGATTAACTTGAACTATGACCCTGATTATTTGAAATTGATACTTAGGACAGACACCACTCCAATCTTAAAAGCGCGACTCTCCTATAGACACAGAATTAATGCTCAAGGTGCGCAAAAAATACTTGGTACGAAATATATATGTACACCCAGAGACTAAAGTTAGAATAGACACGAAAGAAAAATAAAGTTTCTCTGGAAATTTGTACATTGCCATTTTATTTATCTTCACTGATAAGCAGGGAAACCGCAAATATGCAATTGCATATTTTTTCTTGTGTGACGTTTTAATGCGGGCACAAGATATTTATCCGTTTCAGAACTTTTTATGAATTTTGGCATCGATTTGTTAGTGCGTATTTTTGCATATTTTAACCGTTAAAGCATATTTTTGCATATATGAGTCTTACACGCATATTATTAGCATATTTTCGAATTTTTAGAGCATAATTTGTGCTTTTAGGGCATATTTTGATATTTTGTAGAATTTTTTTATTTTAACTGCCTTATTCATAAAAATATTTCAGGTTTATTAAGCATTTATTTGACATATTTCTATGGGAAATTTGTCAAATAAACCTGTAATAAACTTAAAATATTTTTTATGAATTAGACCGTAAATGTTTTTATGTGTTGGTAAAAATTTTTATTTTTCGAAATCTAAATCTTAATTCCAATGTTCCATGTAGTGTATAAATTTTTCTTATGTATTACGCAGTTATTACGGACGTTAGTTTCAATAAGAGTTCGGTTTTGTTATTTCTGACGGACTTTGCCCCAAAAAGACGTTGAAGGAACATTGTTAATGTATAAAAGATTATTTAGATGTGACAGCAATGATTTTTATTTGAAAATCTAGGTCAATATTTTGTTGTTTACTGCAATAAAAATTATTTTAAAAAATCTTGTCTTTTTTATCGAAAATACAGCTCCAAAATTTTAATTCTGATATCGTGATCTCTTTTGAAATTGAAGCTAAGTTTTTACTAGTGTATTATTTGCCTTATGCCAGTCATACACTACACAAGTTCACTGCACAAGTCTGGCACTGTACAGTGCGTTTGTGTAGTGTATGTGGTGGTTGTGCTATTTACGCAGTGAACTGAGTAAATATCAAAACGATTTTGATATTTGCTCAAGTTTGTAAAACTGTACAGTGAACTTGTGCAAATGCTCAGTTGTGGCGTGATTTTTTAAGAGTTCAAAACTAGAAATGAGCGCCGAAAAAATATTCTGGACAGAGTTCCTAGAATTATACAAAGAATCGCTTGCATTATGGAGCATAAAAATAAAAACTGCACAGTTTATTTGTATAGTGTATAGCACAAGCTTAGTTTATGCAGTGCCAGACTTGAGCACTGAACTTGTGTATGTATAGCAGGCATTAGCAAAATATTTTAATAAAATGATAAATACTAAGCTGTTATTAATTTTGAACTCTTTACCTTTAATAGTTGATCTCTTTTAAAAAAGTTTTGTATAAAATTTATGAAATTAAAAAAAATTATTTTATCTAGTACAAATGCAATGCAAACAAATTTTGTTTAGTTTTTTAATTTATGTTAAGTTTTATTTTTATTTTTTTTAAAACCCTGAACCCTGTAAAATTTTATTGATAAATTTTTTTAACCAAAAATATTATACCTTTTATGTAACACTACGACCACACGGGCAATTTGTTGTGTCTTAACACAAGCAATAACGTCGGCAGAATGATGACGTCAAATTGCTTGTGTTCAACAATGTATCTAGAGGTGGCGAACACGTACATTCAAATATATTTGTATTTTTTGGCATATACATATTTAAATTATCCTTTATTAGATCTTTTGCTAATTGTAAATTGAAGCTATATTTATTTTATTTACTTAAAACGTTTTTTCTTACTGATTTGTTAAAAAAATTAATATTATTTCAATTTGACAGCATGTGTTAAGAGATTACTGCTCAGCAATGTATTTTATCATTTGTTGCTGAATATATATTCGAACACATATTCATACGGTCTACACGCTAATATCTTGTGTCGGCAATCGAATTTGACAATTACCAAGGCAATAATTGCCAAGATTGTTGCTCGTGTGGAGCCCCGCTAGTAAGATTAATTCAATAAACATTTGAAATAAAAAGAGATTCTAAAGCTGGTGCAATTTGTATTAAATTAATTAATTAAATGGCACGTTGTTTTTTCTCCATTTCGGTGCGTTTTGAAATTTCAAAGTTGACAACGCTGAAAATAAGTATTGTATGGCAAAGCGAACTTCGCATACGAACATTAAAATACTCATTATGAGGTTATGTGTTCGCTCTGTTGCCTTGTTTTCTTTTTTTATTTGTACTAAAATCAAGCGTGTGCAGTGTTGCCCATAGAAAAAATTCTCTTACAATGACGCTATTGCCAGATGCATAAACTCGCACATCGGACAATGTTAAAATATCTTACAAATATCTGGCAATAATTTTAAAATGTGTTTACACAACTGTTGTCAGCTGCTGGTCTTGCAATGGACTGACAGTGCTTTTTATGGCAACGATGTCTGACAAAAATTGCCAGTTCACACGGCTGTAAGAAATTTTTAGCACATTTTACTAAAAATATTGTAAGAAAAATTTTCATTTTTTAAAATTATACAGCATTTCTGTATTTACAGCAACCTTAAAAAAAATATGACTTTTCCTTATCCCTGGCAACTCTGACTTCAATAGACAAATCCGTCTGTATCGAATTTGTCAACAATTGAAAAAAAAATTAATACTTGTAAAACATAAAAACAAGTTTGTACAACATAAATGCGACGAAATTTACGGCAGTTTGTCATTTTTATGTTGTTGCTACTCCCTGGTTGCAGTATTTTTTTTTTTTTTCTCTTTGTATATGAACATCGAACATAATAAATGTGACAGCAACATTTATAACCAAAATATTTGTCCAAAAATATAAGGAGATAATTTTGTATTCACGGACACCACCACTTCTTTCTGCGCTGCAGCATTTGCTACTTTGTCAAATTTAAGTCAAAATTGAAAAATTAAACCGTACTCCTTTGGGGAAGATGGGAGGATGAACGTTTTATACATACTTACGAGGTTTGTTCACTCATGTCTCTCACTTATGCCGACAATTTCGGTCATTTTGAATGTTCAGTTAATTGTTGACAGCTGCTTTGCGTGCACGTGTTTTGGCTCGTCTTTGATTTGTACCTATTAAAAAAAATGGAACAAAGAACTTGTATCAAATTTTGTGTGAAAAACGAAATTAAGTGCGCGGATGCATTCCGAATGTTGACTGTGGCGTACGGAGAAGCTACCTTGGAGCGAAGCAACGTTTATCGGTGGTACAAAATGTTCTCAGAAGGCCGAGAAGATGTGAATGACGAAGAGCGTGCCGAACGCCCGAGCACTTCAACAACAGACGAAAAAATTGATGAAGTGAAGAAAATGGTGTTGGCCAATCGTCGAATCACCATTAGAGAAGTTGCATGGGACGGGTCGCCGCGAAATTCGTACCAAAATTGCTCAATTTTGAACCAAACATCATCGCATAAACATTGCTAATGAGCTGTTGGACTCTGTCCGCGACTACCCAAATTTGTTCCAGAGGGTCATAACTGCTGACGAATCGTGGGGTTATGGTTATGGCGTAAAAACCAAAGCTCAATCATCTCAATGGAAGCTTGCGCACGAACCAAGGTAAAAATCGAAGACGAGCCAAAACACGTGCAAGCAAGGCATAAGTGAGAGACATGAGTGCCAATATAACGCCACAAAAAAAAATCATAATTCGAATATACATTACTCGCGAAAATTCAAAATTTGGCGATGCTTTTTGAACAAACGTCGTACTCGTATAGTTGTATGATGCAAAAAGAACAATGGATTCTTGCTTGAGTGAAACTAAATAACGTAGTAAATCACTTGGCTGCTATAGATTTTGTTGTATGCGGTTGGTTGTCGGGACCATTATCTCATAAATATATCAACACTATCAATATTTTGTATTCCACGTATTTTAGCTGGGATTTGTTCCTTATTTGTTTAATATGCCTGCCCTCGACATAAACTTCTTTTTAGCATCAATACTTAATTCTGCGGCCGAATAAGATGTTGCTGAATGGAAAATAAAAATAAAGCAAACACACAACAACAGCAACAAGTTCAGAAGAAAATAAATTCGCACATGATCATGTCATGTTTAACAATTGCAATTATGATCGAATCGTCTGACGCCGCAGTATGTAGAAATTTGCACTTAAACCGCTTTGCGTTGAAATGATTTACTTGTACTCGTAACATTCATTTTAATGGCATTGAAAGGCGCCTGCCACAACATCATCATCATCAGTATGATGGCCTGACATTTAAGTTTTCAAGAGAAAAAGTGATTTGTTTTAAATATTTAATGATTTTGTTAACTTAACTCGTATCCTAAAATTTGTAGCAAAAATATTTTTAATGTTTTGAAATTTCAAATTGAGTTGCTGCATGTTTCTGAGAGCAGTGAGATTCCAACAAATGATTTCAACATATGATGCATTAAACTACAAGTTAAACATGTGAAATACAAACATAAACTCAAAAACATAATTTGCATTAACATGTCATTGTTTTCTGCATCAAAGTTCTTGCTAATTTTGAAATTATTTCCGTATCCGGAGATCTTTTTCTCCAAATATTTGTTATATGTATATACCTACGAGTATGTATGTATATCTATACATTAATACATAATTTTGATAATACTGTACTATTTTTTCTTAATTTCTCAAAATCCAGAGTTTCTTAGGAACATTTTCCGTTGTGCGATACTTTGGTGTATTTAAAAGTACGTGAAAGTAAGAGTTCGAAAGAGTTGACTTGTTATTTAGAAGAAACAGTAACTGTTCAGCTCACTTGACTCCAATAATAATTGATGTAATAGATATAGACCGAAAAAGCGGACTATGGCAAAGAACGCCACAAAAAAATCAAAATTCGAATATACGTAACCCGCGAAAATTCAAAATTCGCGATACGTTTTGAACAAACTTAGTATGTAAAGGGTGTTTTTTATTGAGGTATAGAACTTTAAGTTGGCATCACTTTTTTAACTGGCGGCCATTTTGTCAGCTGTCAAGTGATTAATATTTAGTTTGGTTTGCCATTTCATCATGAACAGGTTGACAAAAGAACAACGCTTGCAAATCGTGCAAATTTATTTCGAAAATAATGGTTCAGTTCGCGAAGTTTACCGCAAGCTCCGTCCATTTTATGGTCGACATAATCGTCCATCAGAGCAATTAATTCGGTTAACCGGTCAATTGGCCACCAAGATCGTGTGATTTGACACCATTGGATTATTTTCTTTGGGGATATGTGAAGTCGCTCGTCTACGCCAACAAACCAGAAACGTTAGGGGACTTGGAAGCCAACATTCGTGGCGTTATTGCCAACATACGGCCCCATATGCTCGAAAAAGTGGTTGAAAATTGGACCTGTAGAATTGGCTTTATTCGAGCCAGCCGCGGCGGCCACATGCCCGAAATCATATTTAAACGTTAATGGCATAAAATTATCCTTCCAATAAAGCCAAATTGATGGACATTAAAACGATTTTCTTGTGTTTTATTTCAATTCGAAGTTCTATACCTCTAAAAAAACACCCTATACATGTGGACATAGACATAAGCTTATTTACTCAAAAAATTAAATTTTTGAGTTAATGATGCAGAATAAATCCTCATATCGTTATTCATATTGTGTAAAAATTTCATACAAATAGAAAAATTAAATTCTCTTTCTTCATTAAGTTGTGTGTAAATTGAAAACTTTAAACTCTTTTTCTGGCAAACTAGTTACGAGTATTTTGAGTTATGACGTTTTTTAGTAAATGAGCGATATGTACGAATACAAAAAATAAAATCTTTTTTAATATCGCTTTTGTATCTTGCAACATTTTTATCCCACGAATTTTGTTTAGTTTTAACTTTTTTTTCTCCCTTTCGTATTTAGCTTAGTGATCATATTTATGCAAATTTGCTGCTGCTGTTTCTTTTATTTATTTTTTTTCTTCCTTAGGAAATATTTTTGCCAAAAGAGATTTCTTATCAACTGTTTGCAATCTTTGCAATCAGCTGGATAAAACTTTATTCTTGAATTTCATACGCAAACGCATTCTTTCACTGAAATACCTTCCACAAGCTGCTAAAGACAAAACCAAAACAAAAGCAAAAAACGAAGAGTATAGAAAAAAAGTTAAATCAGAAGAAGATTTATAACGATTTCTGTTAAAACAAAATTTAAACAATTCAATATTATCTACAACTAAAAGCCATCATGAACCGCAAAAATTTTTGTTTATGTTTTTTCTTTTTCATGCAAAAAGTTCGTTTTAAACGAATTTAAAGGGTGTTTTGCTGAGAAAAGTTATATTAAAACTGCTGTTTTTCCCAAAATGATTGAAGATCTTAAATTAACCAAAATTTAAAAAACTCCGACATCTAGAAAAGATGTGATAACTGCTAAACGGCTCAACGGATCGGCTCTCGATCAAGTCACCTTTGAAACAGAACAAATTAAATCAGAATCGGTTCAGCGGTTTGGTTTGTACGCAGACTTTTACAGACACATACACTCAAGGAAAATCTGCAACTTAAAAATAAGAACGCGTCACATTAATTCAATAATTTTCAATATAATATTTCTATTATGTATGTATATTGAAATACTTAAAAATAATTAAAATTAATAAATAAATACTGTAAATTAATATTTTTCCATATTGAAATAAGAAATTTCAACATTACTAGACTTTTGTTAATGTTTCTTTTTAATTCAATATGGTTTTTATTGATTTTGAGCTGTTTTTTCTCTGGGTGTAGACACACAGTTGCACAATACAAACTTACAACAGCCCCTTTTTGGTCGGGGATTAGAAAATGCAGGCAAACTGCTCAGAAGTAGGGCTAGCACACCCAATACAAGTACTGTTCTATGGACTCGGACCATTGAACACTAGCTATGGTTCAATCTCCCTGGATTGAGGCATGCAAAGCTAATGATTGAGACGTACATATATCCAAAATCGTTTTAAAACTCGCATGTCCTTAAGTAAAATTAATCTAATGCCGAGTACACACAATGACATTTTGTGACATCGCAATAGAGTATACTGGTGGCAACGTTTATCATTTCCGATATTTTTCGTTGTGTGGCATTGCTTTCCATATATTTGAAAATGACACAAGAAATGCCAGATACATATGTATGTACTCGGCATGCTCACAAAATATTCCAGAATGAAAAATCACCTCAACAGACTTGACATTGAGCGCAACAGCCGGTACAGAGTCTGTGATTATGATGATAAAACTCCAAAGCACATTCTGAAAGACTGTGTAGCTTTATGCCACAGAAGATACAACCACTAAGTAGAGCATGTCTAGCAGCTCTAGCAGCTGACAAAGTATACAGTAGATATTTTCCCGGTCCCGTAAAATCAAATTGTTAATTCATTTATGCATTCATATATTTTTAGTGAGTAAGGTCTGAAACCACTTATCCTTTCGGTTTCAAAATTGACCTAGTTACAAGCATAGTTCTATATTCGTTAATACCACAAGACAGACCCTGTAGCTTTGGCACCAGACATTATTCCTGTTAGTGTTAATGTGTATCACACATTTGTTCATTGGGATTCTTTTGTTTTCCAAAGTCACATTATCGCTTGAAAAAAAAATACGAAGGAAATATTTTTGGCATTCTTTTTATGATCACGAACAAAATATTCGAGGTATTTGTATGAAATAAAGATAGTAAACATTTTTTATACGATGGCTACTTTAATGTTCGCAACTGCTAAAATAGATAGTTGTGTAGTGTCAGGAGAAGCGAAAAAAATAAAAGTTTTTGCCATTTTAGGCTTTGATCATTAACCAAAAATTTTTTTTTTAGTTCCTTTGCTCCAAAATTAATTCCGAAATGGGTGATACACAAGTTGTGTTTCAGCAAGTAACACTGATAATGTACAATAGCTTACAATAGCATATCGTCAGCCCATTATTGGTTTGACCCACCGACCATTTTTTAAAAAAATTTGTTTTATATCGGGTATACGAGTATATATTTCGAATATCTTCTTTGTGAATCCAAAATATGTTTCGCATTCATTTTGCTCCATTTCCACTATTTTAAGGTTTAATAACTATTGTTTTGCTGTACATGCCACAGTTTGACGTTTGCGTCAAATTCTTCATACAAAAATACGCGATGTTAAGTTTATTCTTATTTTGCTTCATTTCTATAAGAAATTAATAATAAAAAAAGAAGGTGCCGTAAGAAAATTGAACGATTAAATGTTTTAATATAAACTTATTAAACACTAAAATAAAATAAAAGAAAACTTAATTATTATGCACGTTTGAATATAACAGAAATCATTTAATTTCATTCTTTATATTAAATACACTTCAATTACTTGTTTTTCTTGTGTAAGTGTGTAAGTTAAAAATATTACGGCGGCGGCTTCTTGATCGGCGTTAAACGATCGACTTATTTCTCTAAAAAGCAAGAAAAATAAACACAACAACAAAATTCTCAATTCACAGCAGTAAAGTATACGTATGGAGCACAAAAAGCTACTTTTTGAAAATAAATAAAGAAAAGTGGAGTATGCGGCACAAAACGTATTTTTACTTTTACAATAAAGTAATAAGCTTCTAACTTTATTCATGAAATTTCACTAAAACTTACACATTTCTTCCAAACGTGTGTCGGAAGCAATGGCGAAAATACAAAAAAATTCTATCGGGTATACTTTGAGAAAACTTCATGTAAACCTTTTTTATCGTTTTTCTCCATTCTGACTTTTTGACATATGCTCCAAACCAATGACAGATATTGCTTTTAGAAAATAGTGATATATTTATCACTGTCAAATTAATTTATTCTCTTTGCATTCATTATATTGCATTTGCCAGCTCAAACAATGAATATTTCCATCTCTAAGTCTACACCTGATCTTGCGCAACTTCATGACTTCATGGACTAAGACCCAGACTATCTTGACAGGACTGAATGCCTGCGACTTTTTCATATAGGAATCACTGAGAATTAACTTTCTGTATGCACTTCCATTCATGTTATTTTCGATAACATAAATAGTTCCCCTCGTATTTGAATTCGTATAAAAAAACCAATTTTCACGATTTTCTCAAAATAAAATAGAGTCCAATAATTTTATTATTCTTGTTTTTTAAGCTGCTAGAATAAAGAAAATTAAGCTCTTTTTAATAAACAGAGGGCAGATTCAATTTAACAACCCAAATTACCGAAGAAATAACAGCTTGTACTTTCAGTTTAAGATTTCCGTCAGACTTTTCCCAAAAATTAATACAAACAAGTATTTTACTTATTCAGTAAAATAAACAGCAAAAAAAGCATGACAAAAAGGGATTTGAATCATGGGTTCAACTGATGACGAACTGGTTCAATTTCGCAGAAACATGCATGATATTTACAGTATCGTCTCATCGAAGATCATGTGTTTATGCTGAAATTAAAGTGAATTTCTCTTCCTTTAAAATGATTGAATCCAACCAAAGCATGTTCACTGATTTGAAAACGTTTTTTCATATGTTAAAAAAATATTTTTATAAATGGGTATTGAATTTTGCGCCTCGTTACTGTAAGAATGCGAAAACTTTTGGAGTCGAAAAATTTTTTATCATCCTGTGAAACACAGGGTGAGTAAGAGAAAAACTATATTTGTTGATATTTTTTGTAAATTTAGGGCCTGTCCCACGACGTCGACAACTTTCGACTTGTTGTACAGTTAAGCCTACAGTACATGGCATGTAAAACCACATGCGCATGTGGTTTTTACGTAGTTTTGACGTCAGCTCGATGCTACATTTGCTACATGCCGTAAACCAGCAACATATGCTACAGATGTGCTGCCTCATAAAATGTCTTCGATTCGGCTACATGCATTTTAAAAATTGCAACGAACATGCTGTGGCCTTTTACATGCCGTGTACTATGTGCTTTCCATTGGAAGCAACAACAAAATTTTAAAATTTGTTTTTGTTCTGAATATAAGTGTGCGTCAAGTCGAACGCTGTCGACATCGTGGGACAGGCCCTTATTTATGAAGTTAAATTTTTATATGAGTAACGCTTTTAAAATAGGACAACCAATATAATTATTAAATTTTGCTCGATGCGAGATTTTCTCTAAGTTACAGAAACGAGGCACTGATTTAAGGATTTTTAGATCTTAATTTTCATCACTTCAACAATGACGAATTTATTCGAACTTAGGAAAGCGTTAATCACTTCTTTTAATGATTAAGAAGGCATGCAAATTAATAGCTCTTCGTACTAATTCCTTTTTTTCGCTGAATATCAATGGGTTTTTTTTTTAAATATAGTGAAATTGATTAATGAAGTGTAAGCAACAGGGATGCGAAATCAGATTTACAAATTGTACTAACTTTTAAGAAAAATTGTACTTTTTCCAGTACGATTGTACCAATTCTTCATTTTTTTCAATTAACTCAAAACGTACGTAAAATTCATTTGTATATGTATGCATGTGTGTGTGTAAAAACTTAGCAATTAACAAAAAGGCACTTTGAAGTTAATTTATTATAATATCAGTAATTATTATTATTAATTATTATTAATTTTTAAACAATATTAATGTCTAATTTCAGTAGGTATACAAAAGACTATTAGTTGTTGTTGTTTTTCATCCTTGATTCGATTGGAGACAGTCCAAGCAAACATTCTTTATTACTTTGGTTTTTATTATATGTTGGTACGAATACCCTTTCCACATTTTCATTTCAATAGATAATATTCCTCTATATTTCTGGAAATATCGGAAAACATCGGTTTGTTTAATTCATTTGTCATTTCTAATACCCCCGAGCAAAATGTACGAATGTTGTCGTTTCTTAAAGGCTTAATAATTCCTACATCAACTAGCTTTTGAAACTGGTTATTTATTGATTCATTTTTTTTCATGTTGTATAATAGGAAAAAAGTTTCAATAGTGCTAAATTGGTCATTGGGGTGCTATGGTACTTTTGAATTTCAAATAGTGCTGGAAAAAGTACAATTGTACCAACTTTTCCATCCCTGGTAAGCAAGCACTTCTGCCCATTTCAATGTTTCTAATGTAGTTTGCCGGGACCGAAAAATTTTTTAAAATTACACTATATCGAGAGCCTAAATGCAATACTGTTTGATTGAAAATTGTTCTACGATGAGATCTGTATCTCTGACACAAATTTCGGAGAGAGAAAATCTTATTTGTCTATAAACTACAAGATTCTTTTTAATGCATATCCATTAATTTTAGAGACTTATTAACAAGGCTAATACATTTTACTAGGGGAAAGCGCGGAACCTTTACACAATTGCCAACTTTTAATTCAGCCCAGCCTAGTAAATGGAAAAATTTACAAGATTTTAAAACTTTAACCGCATCGCTGCAAATAGCGAGAAATTTTATATTATTTGTATGCGTATGATTCAGCAATCATATTTAACAAATATTACAGAAGATAAATAGTTTGATTCATATTGACAGAATTTTGGTATAAGTCAGTTTTTTGCCTCTCCTAAACAATTGTTTGTTTGATTCATAGCAGGTATTGGATAAAGGCCCTTGGTATATTTCCCTTGATTGTGCAAGACATTGGCATTTACGCCTAAGTCGTTTTTTTTAGTAAAGTTGAAACAAGAACTCAATAATCAATCGCTTACTTTCTGACCATCCATGGTATCGTCGAGAAACTCGGTTCAATTATCCAAAGACAATCAATCCTTTTCTAGTCTACGAAAGTATTTTAATATATTCCAAAGTTCTGATGAAATAGAAATTTTATTTGCTGATAAAAAATATAATAAGTTTGGAATTCTATGATATATTTGGAATTAGGGGGTCTTGCTCAAATGAATTGAAAATTTGGCTAATTTAATTCAATATATAATTTCATGAAACAAGACAAGATTAAATTAACATGAAAAATAGTTGAAAAACGTATGCAAAATGGCGCCGAAAAACCATAAAAACGTTGTTAAAATACAAAACTGGAAAGAGTTGCAAAAAATTAAACCAACAAGTTATGATTCAATAAATAGTTATTTCATAAAATTTTTTCCATCGTAAACTAATATTACACTGGTCTACAAATTTGAAAAACAAAATTACCGCAGAAACGAAATATGTTTTTTGAAACATAAAAATTGGGCTATCACGTCTTATTCATTTTTTATCGCATGCTGGCAGTACTGTAAAACAGTCAATACTGACACTCTAATTTTACAATTGTTAATTTGACTGAAGCCCACATTGAGGTAGTTTACACGAGAACAATTTTTAAGCCGCACAATTTTTGTTCTTTTCCAAATTACACGGGACTAATTCATCTGACATAAAATGTATACTGCTTTGTGTGTGTTAATGTTTTTTTTATTCATTTGACGTTTGACTTTCGTTATACACATTTCGAAACATACGCGGAGGAAATATGGCGATAATAAATGATGAAGAATTGCCAATTACTTTAGGAGGAATTTCAATAGCCTGTAATTTGGAAGCTGGCTCATTAATTCTGGAAGCAGATAAAAAATAAAGAAAAGCAGATCTTTTTGGGTCAAGCTACAACTTTGTCAATATTGATAGCAAAAAATCAGGAGTCCCTATAAGTTATTCTTAAAAGTGAAAACAAATTTTTTACTTGCAACAAAAAAGTGTACGAAATAACTATTTTTTGGGTATAAGATGTTAACAAGATTTGTTCGGTAGACTCTGAGCTACATTATTACCATATATATAGTTTAGAGCTAGCTGAATAAGGTGTTGGCCAAAAAGTGAGGACACAATTTTCTTAGGGCGCACATATTTTCTAAATCTTTGGAGGCCCATAAAAAAAATTTATCACCAAATTCATGAAACTGAGTATAGGGTTTTACTGCTCTTTGGTAATACTATCGAACCTATACTGTCCAGTCCGTGTGTATATATTTAATAATAAATTGCCTTATTCATAAAAAATATTTAATGCTTATTTAGCTTATTTAACTCTTAATTGAAATATTTCCGTACAAAATAACTACGTAATTTAAGCTTTGAATAACCATCAAATATTTTTTTAAAATAAGGCAGTAAATATTTTTTTTAATAAATCCATATCTATTTACTAAAAATTAAAATTAAAAAATTGTTTTTAATATCTTTTATGAATTCATGTGAAGATATGTTTATAGTTCTAAATAGTTATGCTATCCACAATTATATTTTCTAACTTCTTTTTATAAGAATTAAATAAAATCTTGTTCATGTTATTTCCATATGATTTATTCAACACGAAAAAACAAGGAAGTAAATAAACATTTTGGAAATAACTTCGATGAAACATAAAAACTATTATTAAACTTAAAAAAAATGGTTAAATTAAAAAATTTTTTTGAACCTTAGGTCTGTTTAAAGTTTGTTGGCGTGACCAACCCCCTTCTTCTTTCAAATTCATGTTTCCACAACGATGGTCAACTAAAAACTAAATACGCTCTGTTTAAAAAAAAAACGCCGAACCTGTGATTTCGTATGTGCATATGTATTGGTTTTGTGCTGCTAATGCGGGGTTGAAGCTGGTTGAAAAATGATGCCAAATACAAAACCACTCTCTTCACCGAATTTGCCAACAAACTGGTATGTTGTGCTAGCATAATTATGCCCGTGTAAACTACCTCATTCATTCTAAATCTTCATAGTAGTAGTGGCTGGTCGTCACCAGTATACAAACTACATATTTGTCTCGAAATCTTTTAGTACATTCTTCGTTAATATTCATGGCAATCATGAATAAAATTCCGCGTGAAATGTCTCTCTTTTACAATTAGAATTTTTTATTTTCCCTATTTCTTGCTATTAGTTGGAATTGTTCCCCGGGGAAAATTTCACGAGGAATTTTATTCATGATTGCCCTGAATCAGGTCATGGGAAAGTTAGAAATTATTTTTATTAAAGAACTTTAACTGTTGTTCTTGGCTAAATCATATGAACACATTTAAGTACATACATATGTATGTATGTATGTACATAATAAAAACTTTAAGTGTTGTGGTGCGCATAACAGCAACAATAAAGTACACACACGCATGCCTACACACAAAGGAAACTTAAAAATTACACGAAGGAAAACAAATCGTTGGACAAAATAGGGCGACGCTTAGCGGAGAACGACACAATAAATATATGTAGATATGTACATACGTACATATGTACGTATATACCACAAGCATGTCCATTTAGACATCCATATGTATGTACATGTGTATACGTAAATTAATATATCCGTATGGTTGCATAAAATTTTTTGCTTCAAAAATTCCATACACAAAAAAAAAATGGAGAAAAAGTTTCTTAGCAAATGCCAAAACCCAGTTGGTCTTAAATAAATTGACATTTAATGGAGACACTTTGTTTAAAAGCGGCAAAAGCCGAAAGCAACAAATAAAAAAAAGAGGAAAACAAAAGCAAACATAAGTATACATGCATACACAGATGGATGCATTAAAGTTCGTACAAACAAAGTTTCAAGCATCCCGGGGTCTGGCTGCTGACACTGCTTTTGTACTTATGGTCTTAGTTGTGGTAGTAGCTGTGGTAAGCGGAGGTTTAGCTATCGATATATAAAATCTAAGTGCATATTTGTAGGAAGTAACATAAGCAATCTGCTTGTACTTCTAAACACATTTGTTCAGCCATCAATTGCCGGCTATTGTTATGTATTTCTCTTTAGCAGCCTGCATTTGCCAAGCGGCCTACAAATTCATGCATACAAGTCTCTTAAGAATACAACAGAAGCACTGCCGATTGTTCTTCGTCGTTGGATGCTAATGCCAGAATGGTTGAGTTAAATAAATAAATTGCCTGATATAAGTAAATTCTTGTTTCAATTATATCCATGTTAACATAATAATTTAGTAAAAACGGAGGAGTTTGTTTGTGCTGCTATTGCTGCCGTTGGTGCATCGTTTTCGTACGCAATGAATGCAACCGAAGACATAAGCAGGAGTATTTTCACTAGTCTTACATTTTTTATTTTTTGCTATAATTTAAAAAATATAAAATAAAGAGTTCACATGACTTAAAATGAAATATGTCGATCGATATGGCTAAACTCATGTCAATACGCACTGGTTCATGAAATACACGGCAATTAAATAAAATTTGAATTCATTTGGCCAATTCACAAAGTGATCTATTGTGTCATATTGTCATAATATACTAAAATTTTTGTTTGAAAGAAAATAAATTATATTAAAATAATTTAAAACATTGTGACAATATGACATAATACATGTACTCGCATATGTACATAAATATGTACATATATAAATCAAAGTTAGGCAAAAGGCCGCCCGCGGGCGCTTCGTTATGCTCTTTTTTTACACATACATTCGTAAAAGCATGCATTTTACTCTCTTTCATATTATATATGTACATATATGTTGGCCTAACTTTGATATACACAGATACATATATGTATATGTATGTGTGCATATTAGTATGTAAATACATTTAGTAAAACCACGTCATATGTAACTCAAAAAACTAGTTTTGCAGAAAACGAGTTTAAAGTGATTTGTTCCCAAGTGATATTGGCCAGTCCGAGTTCTAACACTTCCTATGAAGCGGGCCAGTCCCTTTTACATGGGCATGGCCTAGGATGGGGTTAATTTATACTTTGTATGCACCTTGTGACTTGTCACTGAACTATCCCATAGGAACCTATTCGGTGTAGAATAATATAAATTATTTATATATGTCATTCCGACATTTAACTTTAACAATGGACACTTATTAATTTTTTATTGTTACAAATGCAATGACATTTTATTTTTAATCAGAATTTTTTTTTAGATTTTGAACCGACAACCTCTTGCATGACAGGCTTGCCCACTACCCATTCGACCACAGGGCCACTCATACTTCAAATGCTAAATACCACTTAAGTTTAGGTTAATATATAGATATGTAGAGAATGAGACTTATCATATATACATATAAGAGTTAGGGTTCAAACCAGACTTTAATGTCCTAGCTGACCTCAATTCTCTTATACATATATTTTTATTTAATTTGCTTGAGGCTTGAATAGATAGAAATCTTATTCGCCTTCAAAGAAATAAGTTATTTTTTTATTTTATTTTTATATAAAATTGTATTAATTTAATTTAAAACAAAGAATATGACAATTAGTAAAAAAATGTATCGCCTTTTATACAATTTTCAAAAATGAGTGTCTTCATTCATAAGGTAACTAGATCAAATTATTTTAAAAATATTCAGTTATAATATTTAATCAAGTAGAACATTGAGCAAAATTGAAGGATATACAATGAATAACAAAACTGTCTAAAAGGTTAAATGTTAAGAAAAGTAAAATATATAGTTAAAATAAAATTATAAATAGACAACAAAATAACTTCTGCTACAGATATAGTTACGGGACTGGTTCCAGAGCCACATTGGGGGAATAATTAACATTATATTTACACTATTTGATAGTAGGTTCTGGATTCAACCACATCGAACATGTTCAGTGTCGTTTACTACAATACTAGACCGAGTCCCAATTAAATTTACTCATGATTAAGACGAAACATCAGGAAAATGGCAAATATGTATGTATATATATACCATACACTACTCTGTGCTTTTGGTAAGACTCGCATTTGCTCAAGTCATAGGACGAGTCCGTTTGGATCAATTTCACCAACTGTGGGATTTGCCACATTTGCGACTAGTCCATACATGTAAAGGAGCGCTGGCCACCGAGAGAAATGTATTAGTGTATGTGTATTAATTTGTATAAGAAGGCGGTTGAAGCTCGGCACTCTGGTGCTACGGTAAAGTCTACTCCATAAAGGACCTAGACTAGTCAAAATAGAATCCAAATGTATAGAAAAACATGGTCGATTTAACATTGCGATGTCCAAGGGTTTAACCACATGGTCCAACTTGCATTACATTGGAATAGCTCACTCGCATACAATTTGTAAGTGTCTTAGAAGAACGATTACAATCGTTTGAACACGAACACCTGTCGTACAGCATTGAATGTTTAAGTGAAAACGATGTGGTCCTTGACTGCATTACATGCAGAAAGCTCTTTTAAACTATTTTAACTATAAATATTAAAGCAAGGTACACTTTGCATCCTGCTTGATAAATTGCATGTTTATTACCTGGACAAAAAAAACCGTGTCATATTGAAGGCAAAGTAAATTCAAGAAATTTGCCTGCTTTTTGAACAATAATTTCTCGAAGTGCAAATGAATTTCGATGCTTTAGTAAATTTGAGTATTGAATGCGTGTGTTAAAAAAAAGCTTCTCATGATTTTAACCTCTTTTGTTTTGCCACAACCCGTACACATGGAAAAAACTGTTCTGCTGAAGAATCCGCCAAACAAATATTGTATTGTAACACACAAACATGTACTACCAACAATAACCATAAGAACAACTTAAAATTGCAACAACAGCAACAACAGCAAATATCAATACATAGTTTTAGCAGCACCTGAAATTGCTTGCATTTCCTTTTTTATTTGATTTTTTTTTTTTTTTTGAGATATCAATACAATCTCATGTTGTCGGCATTTAATCTTCATTCTATTGTCCTCCACATCTGGTGTGCTGAAAACACACCACTCACCACTTACTACGAATATCTCTGCTGCAATGTCTGTCCGAGTGTAAGTATTTGCCGTTGGTAGATATAAAAGCTCTAAAAGAAATATCTTCGTTTATCTGATACAAATATAGTACAAGTTTAAATATATATATAAAACGTTTTGAATAAAAACCTGATAAAGAAACAAAAGAACGACAACTGTCTCAAACACTTTTAAGCTGAATTATACGAACAAAAAAAAAATAAGTAGAATTTTGCATAAAAAAAAACAAAACAAAAATAAAAACAAATAGCCACTGTAAAATATTGAATAATTTAGAAATGCAGAGCCTTACTTCGAGTTCAACTAATAAAAATGGGTCTCATAAGCACTGTTGCCATTTTATCTATAGTCCGGTTAGATCTGGGTAAATGTCAGCTGGCTGAAAAATCTAATTGTTTTGAAAAGTCATCATTAATTTTTTGTATTTACTTTTTATCGGCCAAAAATTCAAACGGTCAAGACTTTATTTGATAATTTTTATACAAGAAAAAAATATATTCATCTAAGTTAGAAATAGTTTTATTGAAATGATCACTTGAAGTGTTGCCAGAAAATGATGATGGAGAATGAAAAATATAAAATGTCTAATTTTATATTGTTTTTATTGAAATTATTGGACTTTTTTCTGTTTTGATTTTATAATTCTTTAATAAAATTAAAAATATTAATAGGTACTTTTCAAATTTAACCAAATTAAATAGCAACATCAGAATTTTCTTTGTGTCCCATTTTGCGTGTGAGTAGCTGTATATCGCTTTATTACCAATGCAGTGTGGTGCAATTATGTCCTTATATTTCAATTAGTTGAGAAATAAGAAAAAATTTAGCTCATTACTTATAACTTTATTTCAGTACTTATAACTTTATTTCAGTATCGGTACATTGTGCCGATAGTGTGATCCAGGCTTTACGTTTGTAAATAAATTTGCATAACTTTTAAATTAATTTTTGTTGAAAAAATTCTAAACTTTGAATTTGGAAAAAAAGATGTACAACTGCTACAACAATTTACTTCGACTCAGGAGGATGCAGAGGAAGAAGCTAATTATGCAAGAAGAAATGAAATGCCCCCTATTTTGTAACTCGCTTAAGATAAATCTTTACACTACCTCACAGCTGGTGTGGAAAGGTGTTTATTAGAGATGAGCGATTTTTCGAAACCTGTTACTTTTTCACAGCGATTGAAAAATCAATAATAGGGAACTGTAACTGAACTTATCAAGTAAAGTACGACTCTTATACGAATGGATTTTTCTCAGAAATGGTAAATCTTAGAGACAAAACCATCTTAATTTTAGTAGATAATTACCTGATGTAGATTTTTGTTTTAGATATTTTTATCGTAAAACTAACCGTTTGGCCAAAAAATAAAAAAAATAAAAAATTTATGTGATCTTTCACCTACGTGCTTGCAAATTTTTAGCTTGTTATTGTGAATTAATGCAAGGGCTCTATAAATTCGCCATTTCCGGTTTTTTTTCATGAAAAATCATTTTTTTAACTTAATTTTTTGTAATATCAGACGATTTCCTATAAGTATCACTTACTCTTTTTTTTAAATTTGAAATAATAATTAAAACAAAATAGATTTTGAAAATCGGTAACACTTTAAGTCCATAATTTGGCAGATAGATGTCATAATGCATAAGCATTCGTATCTACTAGATGTATAATTATGCACAATATCAAGTAATTTTTGGAGAAACAATGTTTCGTTTATGCAAAAAACTAAAATACTCTACAACTAAAAATGCGTATCAAGCACATTGACTCTCTCTCATACTTATAGTCTGAGTATGTTTACACTCGGGCTATGGATATTAAATCGGACAAAAAAAATATACGAATGATATATATATATATATATATATATATATATATATATATTGACTAATTTTGGAGGGCCGACCCACCTATGCCAGTGGCACACCCCGGAACCACCCCTGGGGGGTTCCCCATAGAGAGCGTGCGAAATTGCCCAGACTTGAAACCAAAAAAGACTTCAAACAATAATTTTTTTTTATTTTCTTTTCTATTACTAAGTAAAATTCATTATTTCCTTTCATTCTGACTAAATAAATTTCTAAAGAGAAAAATAAACTCCAAAAATAAAAAAACATAGCCATTTCTCTGATTTTTTTTTTGTAAAAATTTGACCCTTCGGATCAAAAGTCGGGACATCAAAATACATTTTAGAGGTATGGTTCCTTCGGCAAAGTTTCTTATTTTGATCCCTAGAATACTATTTTCCTTGTAATTTCAGCGATTTTTAAATCGACCCGCCCTAATATATATATGTGTGTATATATATTAACTCCCACTGGAGCATAGGGCGCCACCAATGGAAAAGTGATGCGAATACAAAATTTTACTTGTCGATTTTCAATTGTCAACCTCACTCACTGTCCATAAAGGACTTGGTGTCTCCTGTTTTCACAAACTCTCTGTGTGTGGCTCTGGCGACCGATTTTAGGCGGCATAACCTTCAGAACTGTAAAGAGGAAATTGTGTCGCAAACCTGAAGCCCGTAAAGGAGAAGGGATGTAGTGTCGGCGAACCCTGAATGGCCTAAGAGCGTCCAAAACTACAGCGCATTTTGGTGCTCAGGTAGCAGGCCCATCACTAAACTTGAGAATGAAGGTTAGCAACCTACGTTACCTCAAATAAAATTGCTACCGAATCGCTAACAAATAATGATAATACGAATGATAATATGGATATTTATTCATCATTCGCAACCCTGTACATATATTTGTACACACATATATAAAATGGAATGGAAAATGCTTGGTTAATTAAAGTAGCCCTGTACATTCGCATGTGTAGCCGTTTAATAGTCCGAGTATTTTTATACTCCTGCATATGATTGTAGCTCACACAGTCTATAAATTTTAGTTATAGTTGTGTGTGCTGCGTAATTTAAAAAATGTGTATAAAGGTGATGGATGTTTATATATAATTAGTTATACATACGGATTGGGTTTAAAATTAAGGCGTGTGTTTGCATATAAGGGTGTTTTTTATTTTTAGCTGTACGCATTCGTAGTTTTTGGACGGCCAATGCTCAAAGAGTTCTTTAAACGATACTTCTGTCCTTCTCTGATCTACATTTATACTGAATTTACAAATATGAAATTTTTCACAAAATTTTTTGGAATTCTAGAAATTATTTTTGAAGAAATTTATTATTTGACATATTGTCAGAAGTGTACCCGTACATACAATAATTGAAATTTATTTGCTGGCAGTTTAGCATGTCTATATACGCATTTCATACGCGCTTCAACCAACTCATCAGTATACTTCAACCACAAATTTTTAACTGAGCTTATTTTTCTTTTGTGATTTTCTCAAATAGTTTTTGAAAGTCTGTGCATGAGGTAAGAGGTTTGTGACTATTCAAAATTTGTGGTATAGACATGCTAAACCACCAGCAAATAAATTTCAATTATTAGAAATTATTTCTTTTACTACATATCTAATAGCAGCGCCAGAATAGAAAGCGGCATAGAAAAAATTACTGAGCATGAATCTTGTAGCATTTCTTAATACAAATGCAGATTTTAAAAGAAATCCTTGAAATTAATTCGTTTCTGAAGTTTCATATTTTTTCAAAGATGATGCTTTTGTCCTCACACACTCATTCTTTATGTATATTTCACTTCAATTGAAATTCTAGCTGACAATCGATTTCATTTAGTTTTAAGTCTTGTCACATTTTTAGTACATATGTATTATTTTGGTGGTTTTAACAAACAAATATGCAGCATGTTATTATTTTAATAATAATATACTTGCAATTTGTTAATTGCTACTTTATTCATACACATAAAAGTCATAAAAATATAATATTCACCGGTTACTTATCATTAAAATAAATTGACTGCACGCAATATGTAAAAGTTGCCAGTGGAAATAAAAAAAAAGTTGCCTGCCACATTCGACAAGTTGGCTGAAAAATTAACACATTGTTTTATCATCTGCCAAGAATCTACTGCGTGTTAAAATGTCCCAAAATTTTGCAATAATACTTACATATTTCGAACTTGGAACATGTAGTCACGTGTGTTTTTTACGAGTACATTGAAAATTATAGTGTAATTTTTATATTCTTCGTGATCTTTAGGGAAATTAAATATGCATGTTGTTATTGTGAATCTCGCGCCATTAGCAAGACATGTGTCAATTTGTTGTTTCTTTATCGCGGTGAAATTATATCTGCGGAAGCACATAATTTATCTCTTAATATCCGATTAATATAAAAATATCATTTTCACTGTGGCTTTTTAATATAAAATTTAATACGTTTATCATTGCTGCAAGACTCTAAAATATTCAAATGATTGTATTCATTCAATGCTCCAGTAATTTTATAGGAAAAGTTGGGAAAAAAATAATACTTTGACGGTAATAAATACATTAACAATTTAAATATACAAATAACTTACAGATAAATAAAATACAGAGAAGTTGTCGTCAACAAGATGGTCCTATCTTACGGGATGAAAATAATATATCCCCTTGCATGTGAATTTGTCATACTTGTGGCTAATGGATCAGATTTGATTAAACTAAATTATATTATTAGTGTTTTTTTATGGGAATTGTTACAATTAAGTTTAAAATTTTTTGTTAACGCACTAATAATCCCAAATTATTATTTTACTTATTAAGTAAAATATTTTTTATTAAAAATATGTACATTGAAATTGATTATTGAGGGGTTTAGCTGGATCCTATACGCATTTCACTGTTGGTAATGCAGATGATCGGGGAACTTTTACCCAAAAATTTCTTAGAACAACTAGAGTTATTATGTTAAACTTTCATTTAAACAAATAACAAACAAGAACTCAATAATCAACATCTTTTTTTATTTTCTTACTTTACCATTGCTACATTGGCTGACTTTTTTCGGCTCTAGTTGAAATTGTAAGAAAGTATGTAAAGAAAATAAATGTAAATAGCAACAACAGCTGTTCTAGAATAAAGTGTTGCCACACAAGTATTTCTTTCCGGGTGCAGTCAAGTTAATAATAAGTGTTTTTTTTTATTTTAAACTTAAATGTAACAATTCCCATAAAATACTTCCATATACTTCCATTTAAAGCATTAAAGGCTTTTCCGATTAAAGTAATCTATGTATATAGAATAGTTGATTTGATCGGATGAAAATTTGTTTAGTAATAGAAGTTCAAAATTAAAATTCAAATTAAAATCAAAGATAGTTAATGGTCCCGAGGATTTAAGGCCTATATCAATTCTTCCTGCACTTTCGAAAATCTTTGAACACCTTTTAAAAGATCAGATTCTAGAAGCTACCTCCACACGCATTTATCATGGTCAATATGCTTTTCGCAAAGGCTATAGTACTACTACACTCCTACTTGACTTAACTGATTCAATTAGAGAAGATATTAATCATGAAAAATTTAGTCTACTTGTTTCGCTTGACCTCTCCAAAGCATTTAATTCAATTGATCATGGAAGAATGATTAATAAACTTCATTTCAAATTTGGTTTTTCTGTATCTGCTTGCAAGCTTATCTTCTCATATCTTCATGGAAGATCTCAATTTACTGCCCTTAATGGTGTGAAATCCATCATATCAGGGCTTCTTTCTGGTGTTCCACAGGGTTCAGTTATTGGCCCCTTGCTATTCATTCTGTATATAAATGAACTTCCATCCCTAGTTAATTCATCTATATGTAAATCTTTCATTTTTGCAGATGATGTTGCCTTACTATTTAGTTGTGACCGAAATTTTCCTGATGTTTTACAGAGTAATATTGAATATTCTATTGAAACTGTGTCTGCCTGGGCTGCCTATAATTATCTGACGATAAATGCAATCAAGACCAAATGTATGGTTTTTAGCCCATATGATCGTTTTACTATTAATTTCAATATATTTATTAACGATGTTAGAATTGAATTTCTAGATCGTATTAAGTTCTTGGGAGTTGTTTTAGATAGAAGCTTAAATTTCGAGTCGCATTTTGATGTAATTGTTGGCAGAATTTTACAAGTCTTACGAAGGTTATTTTCTATTAATGCACATCTACCTATTACTATTAAATATCGATTGGCTCATTCTCTTATGATGTCGCAAGTTCTATATGGATTGGAGGTTGTGTCCGGGACGTTCTCAAATGCTATATCCAGAATTAATAGGATTGTTAATACGATTGTTCGATATGTCTACAATATTGGCCGCAGGGAGCATATTACTGACTATATAATTAAATTTCTAGGGTGCACCTTTCCAAATTTTTTGAAGTTACGTTGTTTGATTCTTTTTCATAGGGTTATTAAAACTAGTTGCCCATTATTATTGTCCAAGAGATTTATCTTTAGTCGGTCGACGAGAAATCCACAGATTTCTATTCCTAGGATTGTAAATTCTTTTTATGAAAAATCATTTTTAGTAAGAGTAGCTCGCTATTGGAATCATTTACCAATTGAACTTCGCATCTTTTCGCAGTCTAACAATGTTTTCCGTCTCAAACTTTTAAATTTCTTTCAATCTACATAATCTGTTCTCATACTGCTTTGTGTATATACGTATATGTATATATCCTTATACTTTACCTTATACATGTACTATTGAATTAAATATAAATATATCTTCTAAATTCATCAATATTATATGATCTGTTAAAATACTTTTTTGAGTTAATCCTAATTAAATTGACTTATCTTAGCAGTATTGCTATTGATCTGGACTATCAGAATATTTACTGCCTTTTGAGATTCCAATGATTGTAATTATTTTTGTAGAACACTATGGTTGGGGGACCAATAAAAGATTACTTTTTTATAAAAAAAATTTTTATATTTTTATAATGGAAAATTTATATTTTTATAATAAAAAATTTATATTTTTGTAAATAATATATTTTAATTTCATATGCATGGGCATTATTAACACTAAGTAATATATGTGTAAGTTTGGCCTTTTAGGCTTTATATTACTTTGAATAAATAAAATAAATAAAATAAAAATAAAATTTATCCTTACAAATATTATAAATGTGAAAGAGAGTTTGTTTGTTTGCTAAGCTTTCACGCCCAAACCGCTAAACCGATTTCGAAAATTCTTTCACCAATGGAAATCTACATTACTGAGCGTAAAATACATTATATTTTTTATTTGGTCCGAAGCCGGTTTTTTTATATTTGGTGCGGATTTTTTTTCCAAAAAACACATTTTTGGGCTGGTTAATGTAATTTTCGTTTTGGGTTTGATTATTTAATAAATTTTATAACACTGGGTAAACGCTAGTTAAAAATAAATTCAAAATCAATTAATCATAGTTTTAAATTAAGCCACTCAGACCAGAATTAACTAAAAATTTTATTGATTTAACTAAGCAAATTGATTGGTTTAACTACACAGAAAATATTTTTCTTTATATACCACAGAATACGTAAAACAAAATGCCAAAATTCATAAAATCAAAAATTATATGTAATAATTTTTAAGGAACAAATAATACAAAACAAAATATTTCGTTAAGGTAATAGAATGAGTGCATCAATTGAAATCTTAATGCGAAATTATTTAGAATTCGCAAAAAAAAAGTTGGTTGAAAAATATAAAATTTGTAATTATTTCCAATAAAGAAAATTATTGAAAAATTTCAATGACTTAATTAAATTTAAATATTATATCAAACAACGACAATAATTGAAAAAAAATAATTAAGTATATTTTTGTATGAATCAAATTTGATAAATATTAAAGTACAAGAAAATTAAATAAAACATATGTTTGTATATTTTCAGACCGCTTTACATTGGGCTGCTAAACATGGCAATGAAGATGTTGTCAAATTAATTGCGGGCACATACAAGGCTGATGTCAATGCGCAAACGGTAATTTTTTCTAATATACGATATGTACATATGTATGTACAAATATATATTTATTCCAAATTTAACTGTGTAAATATAATTTTTTGAATTTCAATTTGGGTTTCCTGTGGACTTGGATTGGACTGCTGATACAGAATGGGGTAAGTTATTTAATGCGTATGTACTCCTTGTTTACATAAGCATATTTATACATATGTAAGTATGTATCTATTTACAGTAGTTACCAGTAAATTAAAACCAGTTTGTTCCCGGGGTAGTTCTAATTTTCGAGAAGTTCTAATTTCCAAATCTTTTTAAAAATGCATTTGCGTTTAGCAAATATACAAAACAAAACATCTCTAGATAGATTTTTTAAGTTTGTTTACATAAAAATTATATGTATATAAAAATACATATACGTATCGAGGGCTTATATTCAATACCCGCCATACACCAATTTTTGGAAAATTACTTTTTGATCGCAAATTGTTCACTGATGCCAGCTTAATCTCTGACAAAAATTTCCGGAAAAAAAATTAATATAAGTCCTTTTTTTAATATTTGTGATATCGCTATCAACCGCACGATTTTTTTTAATGCAATACCCGCCATACGCCATACATTGAGAATACCGAACGAATAAATTTCCAATTTGAATTACCTTTTTTTTAATTATGTTTATTTTTTTGTTATTGTTTTGTTATTGAATTCTTTTATGTTAGAAAAACGTTAAACAAATGCTTAATTTAATAAAATTACATATTAGAGCAAAGAAACATATTTTTATTACTGTGCAATAACCGCTATACGCCATAAAAATATTTGAATATTTCAGTTGCAATACCCGACATCAACCATATCGCTACGAATAGAGTAAAAAGTTCTATTTTTTTATAAGGGTGACTCAGTAGTCATATTTAAAAAATATTATAGAAGAAAGATTAATTCATACCTTAAGAATTTCGGAATGAAACAGTTTTTTCTCTCTCCTGAAAAATTGTGTTTTGGCGTATGGCGGGTATTGAATATAAGCCGGCGATATGTACATATATACCGCTCATTTACTAAAACGACATGATAACTAAAAAAAATTAATTTTTGAGTTACTAACGCAGCATTAATCCACATATCACAATTAATATTCTGTAAAAATTTCATAAATATATCTTGTATAACCAGCTCTTGAGAGAAAAATACAATTTTCTTTTTTCATTAAGTTGCGTGTAAATTGAAGACTTTAAGCTCCTTTGTTAGCAAACTACTTGTTTGAGTTATAACGTTCTTTGAGTAAGTGAGCGATATTTTTTTATAAAAATTTTTATAAAATTAAAGTTTTAAAACTATTTAAAAAGCTTAGTACTCGAATAAGTCAAATTTCATAACTAATCATATAATCAGTAATATTTTGTTTTGTTTTTTCGGTTTTATTAAGTTATTATTACGGAGCCCCAAAATATTTGTCATGTCCTTTCTGCAAAACGGTTCACTGGTTCTACATTAGTATGCATTGTAATGCAAAGAACGTTTTTCAGCGTTAAAAACAAACAAAAAATAAAAACGTCATCCGTTCTAATTTCAGAGCATGCGATGTATTAAAAACGTTAGTTCTACCGAAGGACTTGAATTTCCGACAGCTCTAATTTACGAGCGTCTACTGTATTTATATATAAACTTGGTTACGTTCCTAATAACGTATATTTCTATATTAATATTATCAAGAGGTAAAGTTAAATGTTTGCAAGAGATAATCAACGGAATCACTGGTCCGATGTCTAGAATTCGTGGAGCGGTAAACCTCCATACCCAGAAAATATTTATCGTTTTAGCAGAGACATATTGAAGAAAAACAGGGGTCTCTAATCGTCGCTTTCGATAACGAGCTGATTCTATCACGTTTGTTCAGTTTGAAATTATATGACATTCGCTATGTAACAATGTAATAATTCGGTTCGATATCGAATGCCATAATCTCATACTGAAAAAACGTGATCGAATCAGCTCATTATCTAGCTTTAGCGAATTACAGATTAAGGACACTGGGAAGCTACAAAATCAGACTTAAACATTACATACACACATAACTATTTTTGGTATCTACCAAAAACACTTTCGATACAATTTTACTTGCATTTTTCATGGCACACAAAATGACTATAGTGGTGACAACGATGTCGTCAAAATAAATTCGAAATTACTTTGCTCTTGCATGAAGCAGTGTTGCCATATGCTTACATTAAATTTGAAATATGATATTAATACTATGTTCACACTTAAGCTCTTAAACATGTTTAAGGCCAGTGTTTTAAAAAACTAAACACAACCGTTTACATTACATTTGAGATGATTAAAGTAGACGTTTTATCAGTATATTATTGTATTTGTAAAAAATTACGAACAATTATGCTTTTTTATTGGTTTATTATTTTCAAACAACAAATGTTTTTGTAAATAATTGGGTATTTCTTAACTAATTACTTGTTTATCAAATAATTTTTCACGTGCCGACATTTAATAACAACACCAAGTTGCCAGAGTTATTCAAAAGCGGACTGAACATACTCCATTTACGTGTTTAAGGAAGTGTTTAAATCTTAAACACTTCATTTGAGATGTTTAACAAACCATGTCAATGTATGGTAAAACATCTCAAAATCGTCGTGTTTAAACTCTTAGGCTGAGTTTACATCTAGCATTTCTTTTGTGCCATGTGCCAAAAAAACGTAACCACTAATTACTAATGAAAAACTGTTTGATTCAGACATGTATTTATTGATTTAAACTGTTTCCAATCATGTTTGATTCTATAAAATTGTCTATTAGTTATGTATGAAATTGTTTAACTTAATAAATACGTGTCTGAGTCAAACAGTTTTTCATTACTAATTAGTGGTTACGTTTTTTTACGCATGTGTGGCACATGGCACACAGATGTAAAACCGACCTTAAACACGAATGAGGCGTTAAACACATAAGTGTGAACATAGTATAAGATAACTTATGTGGAGATCTATTAAGCCTACGGTACACGGCATGTAGAAAACCACATGCGCATGTGGTTCTGACGTAATTTTGACGTCATCGCGATGCTACATTTGCTACATGCTACATTTTTCACATGCTTACAGATGTTCTGCCTCAGAAAATTTCTTCGATTCGGCTATATGTGCCATATTTGTATTTTGGAACAAAAATACTATAAAAATTTTACGGCATGTGGCCACTACTAGTAATTTTAAAAAAATGCCACGAACATGCTGAAAATTCACGTGACGTCATCGCCACATACGCGTGTGGCTTTTTACATGCCGTGTACTATAGGCTTTAGTGCATTTTTTCAGTACCTTATCACTGATTATACAAAATACTGGAGCAGGAAAATGCGACGCCAACTAAAACGACTCAGATTGCTTACATCTACGTTTTATTGATTGGGTCACAAATTGAAATATAGTAGTTTTCCGATTTAAGGAACCTAATTGTTGCCAGGCTTGTTCGTTAAAGTGAATTGTTCGTTAAATCCAGTACTAAATTAAATAATCAAAACTCAAAATAAGTACATAATTTGGATTTTTAGCCCCAACTTTAAACTCGATAAAGATCCATTTGCTCCACCCTACAGCACCATATTTTTTTGTTCCTGAATTTTTGTTTCGAACGTCAAAAAATAAATGTTAAGAAAACGAAAAATCATGGACTATCGCACCCTAACGTACATTTAAAAGCAAAATATTTATGTATAAAAGTAATAGTATTTTAATTTAGATTGTATATTTTATTAAACATTTCAATAGTTTTGATATTCAACAGCATACAACTTAATATAGCAGCATATGACAGCATGTTACTTTTCATAAAATAAAAAAATAAATGTTTATTTTATTACAGACAGCTCTTTATATTCCAACTTTTTACTCCCTCTCCATTTCTCTCAATCAGAGATGATTAAGTAACTACAATTGTACATTTTACATGCTATTATTTTGATGGTTGAATTTGATAGTGAATTGTTTAGTTTTTATATCTGTTCAATTTGAAGTACTTTTTGTTTGTCAGTGAAAAACTCTAAACCTTAAGCTTAGTCTAGACGATATGCTGAATCAGCAAATATATGCTTATATTCATATGCTTTAAAATAACAACAAATCACGGTGTGCAGAAAGTACCAAATTTTTTAAATTCAACATACATATGCCAGCAAATGATATGTCAACATATGAGTTAGCATACAATTTTTGTGTCTACATGATGGGTTGAATTTCGTATGCTGGAAGAAGGTGAATGAATTAATATAATAACTACGAACAAACTGGCTCACTTTTTAATTTATCATATGAGTAATTTCAAGTGAAATCAACAAATAGGTATACCGTATGGTTTCCAATTTTAATAAAAGAAATTGAGGATAATCTTGTAGGTACCAGAAACATAAAACCGCCATGCTTTAATTTTTTTTATTGTATAGCTAAGGAGTAACAGCCACCCAAAGTAAAAATTTTACAATTTCATACTTTTTTATATAGAATATGATATTGAAACTAATCTTGTTTTATTTTATAGGTTAGTAATCAGCATTTCATGTCGCGAAGTAAAACTTAACTGGAACAGTTAAGTGGGCGAAAACTGTCCACCTGAATACTATACAGTTTTTTCCCATTTTACCAATTTTCAATTGAACCATGTGTGAGCACTGTTGTACAAATGGGAAAATACTGCATAGGAAGACTAATAGAAAATATGGTAAATCAGGCAGCACTGCTCATACATGAGCAGGGTTGAAATCAGCACCTGTGTTCTGTAACTTGCGAGAAGTTTTCGCGCTGAGAAAAATCAAACAATTATATTGGTTGTCCTGTTTTCCCTAGGTGGTCAACTTTGGCCCATTGTAACTCCTGTCCAGCTTAAGCCAAAAAGCTCTCAAGAAATGTGTTATAAAGCCTAAGTCCTCCTCTAAAGATATTCGAAGTTTCATATAAATACAATCAGTAGTTTAGAAGTTCCAGATTTATTACCATTTTTTTTGCAAAGTCCCCACTGTGCGATAGTACAAAAAATATTTATTGGATCCCAGGTCGGGCCTATTCTTTTAAGTGCCCTTTTTCTCCAAATATTTTCCGACTTCGTTTTTGATTTGTTAAAACAATCCATTGTGTGAGGATTCAAAAAATAGACTGCTATATTCTTTTCTTTTTAGAAGATTAAAGTAGGAAGTAGGTTTGTAATAATAATAATAATAATTGAATAAGCTTTCGAACTTGCATGCAATTAAAATGCATTTTCTTTCGTTTCGAAATACAAAGTGGACCCCAGCTTCTTTCTTAGCATACTATAAATTAAATATGTGTGTTGAATGCATTTTTTGATATGTTTAAATCGATGTTACTCTCACCAGCTTACTTTCTTGTATCTTTGTAAGCGAGAGAGGATACAGTTTATATAACAAATACATATGTATCTACTCGTATGTATATACAGTAGACCGCAAAACTAAGGACACACCACCATATAATTAAAGTTTCTTAAATTTTTCTTTTTATTTCAAAAACTAAACAATAAAAAGCTACTAAACACACAAGAAGAAAGCATAATTAATAAATTAACTCGAAAAATTATGAGCTTAATTTCATAAATGTAGAATAATAAGAAAAATATTACAGAAACATCGAGCCGCAAAAGTCATAACACACCTTTTATTTTATGGAAACTTACTTTAACAAATTATAAAATATAAATTATAAATGCAAAATATTACTTTTTAAATACTTGGTAGGTGGTAGGGCAGCTTTTCAACGAACACACAGAAAAATTTAACATTAAAATCTACGTAAACAATGTTAATGTAACCTTTTTTTCGCAATGATTTTGCTTCATACGTGTTTCATGCTAATTTAACATTATTTACAGTAACCTTCAAAGAAAACTTTTTCTTTTGAAATAAATTTATTTCAAGTTGATTTAACATTCCACTGTTAAATCAAAATTAAGAAATATGTTGAATAAAACTTATTTGAAGTTGGAACAACGTAAACTCGATACTGAAATAACACGAAGAACCATGTTGAAGTAAAGTTATTTTAATTTGAAACAACATAAATTTAATTTAATGTAATTTTATTGATTCATTATCATACGTAATTGCGTGTATTAGCACAGGCATCAGGAAAATTATTGTGTGTTGGCTTCCCCGGCCAAGATTTGAACTCGTATACATTGCGTGCTAGTCAATGCGCTTATCAATGCAGCCATAACAATCTTAAATATTCTTCAGATACACACTAAACATATACTATCATAAATAAAATTTTAATTCAACATTATTTAGTTGATCATTTAACATGAAATTTATTTGAAATGAAAGTTATATTTAAAAAATACAAATCGCGAAGCTACTTTGACGAACCTGCGACCCTCCGACTACAAGACTAGCACATTGCATACTACACAGCAGGAAGAAGTTTTCGCTGGTAAAGCGAAGTTTGTCGACTGTTCACGAACTCCAAAATAAACAACCATAAAACAAGAACAAGTCACACAACTAAGCACAACAGTATAATTGCAGCTATGAACAAAGCAAGTAAACACCAACACACTTAAACAACAGATTATTACTTGCAAATTTAATATGATTTGCAATAAAAAAATTTTGCATGGTGATTTTACATTGGTATTTTTATCTGCGGGCATCTCATATAGAAGATATTCCATTTTTTATAATGATCACGGAAACCCCTGCTGAACTACCATTAAAAATTATCTGTAAAATTATTCCATAATGATAAACAAATGTGTTGCAAATAAATATTATTTCTAAATCTAATGGAAATATTATTACTTAAAAAGAAGTAAAGTAACAATTTGCTTCTTCAATTGGCATCACTTCAAAATTCCTTGCTCATCCCTGATTTCGTATTTTGAAACTTAACAGAAGAAATACGACATTCATTTTTAACCAAAACGAATCTTAAGCGTAAAGGCTTGGAAAAGGGTTGGACCATTCATTGTATGTATGTACTTGTAAACTCGTCGTATTGGCAGTATAAAAAGAAACAATTGGCAATTTCAATTTTGTTATGTGTCAAACGTGAAATTTTAAAATTTAAATACATACATAGGTACATGCATACAATTCAATTTAGATTTCAATGTATGAATGTGTGTACATAGTACATACGAGTATGTATGTGTTTTTCGCATGGTAAAGCATAAGTATTGTATTAAATTGAAATTGGCAACACATTTGTCGCGATAAATGAAATGTTTTTTGAGAAACACAATGAAGTGTTTATAGCAGAGTCTTAAAAGAATTTATTATACCAAAAAAGGAAAATGCTACAATTTTATATACATATATTCACAAACATGCTGTAAATTGGGGCTGGTCGAAATTTTTTTTCGAAAAGTAGTTTAGCAGAAACGTACTGACAATTCTAAAATATTTTCTCCAAGAGACTTATAAGTCGGAAATATTTTCCTGTATTGGAATTGCGTCAGGCCAAGTTCCAGTCCATGCAGACAGTGTGTATGTTTCCTCATAAAATTATGAAACTTGCGGCCCTTTTCACAATATCCGATTAAAAGTTATTTAGAACTTTAACTCTCAGTCAGTCAAAAATGTTGTTTAAAACATAAGACGAGCCAAAACATGTGCAAGCAAAGCAGCAGCTGTCAACAATTAACTGAACTTACAACATGACCGAAATTGCCGGCATAAGTGACAGACATGATTACCAATATAACGCCACAAAACGTGAAAATTCAAAATTCGCGATACGTTTTGGACAAACCTCGATTTCAACATTTTTCGTTGCTCGCTTTACAACACCTTTTAATTTTTAACTGTCATATATTTGTTATTGTATCGTCCAAAGTTTTACATATTCTGTGAAATTGTCAGATTCGTAGCTCTTACGGTTCTCGAGAAAACGGCCTGTGACATACAGACGGTCATAGCAGCGAAAACAGTGGGGTTCCTTACCACCTTTGGTGTACGGAACACTAAAAAAATGTGATGAATGCTATTTTTTTTTTTAGGAAAAATTCAATAATGAGTGTAGAAAATACACACTGAATTTTTCCAGAACAAGCTGCCAGCAGTAATTATATTATTTTTTTTTATACGATATATTGATTTTGCATCATATAGGTTTATTCATAAACCAATAAACGTTCCCCAATTTATTGTAAAGAAAGTTCTTGAAGCACATCAATAGCGTTGCAATGAAAAGTACAGGCAACTCCTGGGCAATATTCTCCAAATGTTCTGCCTATAATTTCGATGCTCTAAAGTTAATACGAGTAATAGAAAATTGATTGTTTTATTATCAAAAAATTCATAACTTTACGTTACTGACTTTTGCTCTCTACATACTTCACATCTCACTCCACAACTTCATTTTAATCAGTTTTGTGTAAAAATCAAATCAACATAAAATGATTGACACCTTGGTTTGTTTCATATGCTTGAGTGTATGTATGCTTGCTTGTGTGTATGTATGTGCGTGTTTATCCCTTTACAGCAGAAGTGTAAGACGATTCTGAAATTGTTACGCTTTTCAAAAATTTTAAATATGTCATGCATTTTATTATCTATTATTATTTTTTTTTAATTTGCAACACAATTTTAAACTTATTTTGAATTTAAAATTTTAATCCTTTTAAATGTTTTATAATACGAGTAGTAATAGTTTTTGTTTCATATTATTTTCAGGGTTATACTCCTCTACATATAGCCATGCAATTTGGAAGATCGAATATATTTGCTTTACTCTGCAATACTTACAGTAAGTAACACCTTTTAAATTAAGTGGTGATTTCATTTTATTGTTTTATTTAACATTTACCTAACTTAGTTGTAGTTTGTAGTTGAATGATAACAAACAATATTAACTTGCTATCAATAGCTGTCAATCAAAAATGTTTTCTTATCTGCCCAAAGTCATAAGCGATAAAAAACAATCAGAACCGTATACTATTCCTAAGATAAAAAAAAAACATTTCCTATTATGGTCTATCAAACTAATTGCCAAATTCAATATTGAGTGCTTGAGGTAAATATTTGATAAATTTTTATTATTTATTAGACTTATTTGTTGATCTTATACCATGTTCACACTTGCGTGTTTAACGCTTCATTCGTGTTTAAAAGCTTAAACACGACGATTTTGAGATGTTTTACCATACACTGACATGGTTTGTTAAACATCTCAAATGAAGTGTTTAAGATTTAAACACTTCCTTAAACACGTAAATGGAGTATGTTCAGTCCGTTTTTTGATAACTCTGGCAACTTTGTGTTGTTATTAAATGGTGGCATATGAAAAATTATTTGATAAACAAGTGATTAGTTAAAAAGTACTCAGTTATTTACAAAAGCATTTGTTGTTGGAAAATAATAAACCAATAAAAAAGCGTAACTATTCGTAATTTTTTACAAATACAATAATTTCCTGATAAAACATCATCGTTAAACATCTCAAATGTAATGTGTGGACGGTTGTGTTTAGTTTTTTTAAAACACTTGCCTTAAACACGTTTAAGACCATAAGTGTAAACATAGTAACGGGCAAATTCTTTGATCCAAGTGTACTATACCAGCGTCAATTAGAAAAGGCCGCCTTTCAAGTGTATAACTAAGTACACATTTTTTTATTATATATTTACACAGTTGCATTTTTCTAAGTCAATGGCTTGTTCATCATATTTTACCAGACGCTATGGAGTCTCTTTAATTATCAGTATTCAAATAGAGAATAGAAAACATTTGATTTCATTTTTGTTCTGAGGATCATTGCCACTCATAATTACTCTCAGTTAAAAAACTACATAATCGTATATGTAGCTTTGTATGTATATACTCGTAGCTTATTGATTTTTGTCGGTAAATATTAATCGGAAGTCATACATATCTTTGAAAGTACTTTAATATTTATTATATTTGTGTCCAAAAAATAATTATCTCTTTATTTACTCAGATTCAGTCAGCTTACTTTGATTTTATTGATTGTATTGTAGAGATATTTTGATGGAAAATTTCAGAATTCCTACACTCAAAAAAAAATTAACAAAAAATAAAAATTTTCTCTATTTTAGTAAAAATAAAGTTGCCGTAAGGCGCCAAAGCATCGAGTAAAATATTTACTAAAAATGAGTTAGTGATTTAATTAATGAACTAGTCTTTAGCAACAATATTTTTATGTTTAAGTAAATTCGAAGTTTTGCAAAAAAAAATGCTCATCTTTGATCTCAAATTCAGTAAATTATCATAATTTTTTTTGGGTATACTCGTATGTCCTTAATTCTACCCAGCAAAAATAAATGAACGCGTTAAAAATGAAATAGTGTTTCATGCTTTCTTGAGCATTTGTTTTTTCTAATGCATTCTGATTGTGATCGCAAATCGTAAATAATTCTATAGTTTTTGAACTCATTAAAAACGCTGGATATGAAATAAATATCCAGCGAAAAAGGCATGCAAAAACGGAATTAAATCATCACATTGACACATTTTCATAAAACAAGTTTTGTCTCTGATAAGAATACAAGAGCTCAGTATTAGAGAGTATGATTTGACAGTCACAACGACACGGTTTGTATCCACTGGCTGCTACAATATTTTTTTTTTTTTTGTTTTGTACATATTTACGTGAAAAACGTCATCGAATCAGGGAACTTGCATGGGTTAAATTCATTAATTTTAATGGAGATCAAAGTAAATGTAAAAATCATGCATGTTTCACCTAAATCGAACCAGTTCATCATCACTTGAATCCATGATTCAATTCAACACATGATTTATCAAGTTTTTGTTTTTTTGCTGGGTAGTACATGAGTACAATAGCAAACGAACAACACTTTCAAATCATTGAATTTTATTATCAAAATTCGTGCTGTGTGAGAAATGTGTTTTGTAAATTATGTCCATTTTATGGTCGTCATAATCGATCTACCTTTTCAAGCTGCTCTGTGTGACCAAATTTCGCACCAGTTTCACTTTTTTGAACATTAACCCACCAAACCGTATGCAAAGAGTGCGCACTGAGGAGAATATTGCTGTTATATCGGCCAGTGCCAGTAAAGATAGCGATATGGAAAAATCAAAACTTTTTCTTTTTGATAATTGTTGCGCTGTATAAAGCATAGTACTCTGTTCAAAGCTGTGAAAAAATTTCAGCAACATTGATTATTTCGCGTGAAAAATTCAACACGTACTAAATGTAGCCCAACTCGCGTTTTTTTTATAAATTTCTCGCTTTTATTGCTTGAAAGTAGCTGAAAAAAATGATGCCAGAGTCATATTGCATGGCAAAACATGCTGCCAGATACATTTTACATGTTTTTCGCACGAATTTGTGAACAGAGTATCAGGCTTAAGAGAGTGATTTATAAAAAATAACTTCACATGGATCTCTTAAGCATTTTTAGAAATTTGTTTTTATATAATTTGTTTTTCCGACCTCTTTTTAAAAAATGAAAAAAATGTCAAGCAACTAGTTTTGTGACAATATTCTTAATGTAAATTAGGTATTACAATATGCGATATATTTAAATTTTTAATTCGAATATTTCATTTTCAACATATTTTTGGTTGGTTCAAAATGGTGCCCTCAGTATTTTCCTATACCTTTATATGCAAAAAATATTGACAAGATGGTACCAGACGACAAATTATTCTTCATGTAAGTTTTTGTAAATTTTAATTTGCTGGAAAATTTGTCTAATTAACAGTTCGAAAATAAAAGAAACAGATCATATCCAAGACAAGTAAAGCCAAACAAAAACATAAAAAGACTATAAAAATGTTTATTAGTAAATTTACAGAGTAAAATTATTTTTAAATGAAATTAAGGTATTTAATTAAATAATTTACTTGTGTATAATGTTGGGGCGAAATTACACAAAAATTACACACAAAATTGTATGGTCTCAAAATACTTCAAGAAAAAGTTGTTTGTCCCATTTTTGGATAATTACACAGAAATCGGCAACGCTACTTGCAACAGTAATTTGGCATTCGATACTCTTATGTTGTAATCAGCGAAGATCAAACATGCAATGCAACTCGTTTGTTTCCCCCGTTATGGTTAAAATAGTAAATGTTCTTACTTGTCGATAATGGAATTTATGATCATGATATTAAAAATTTTCTTTAACATCTGAGGCACTATGCCCTGGGCATTCTACTGCATAACCTGTAGTTCACTTGTGAATAACTGGTTAATATAATTACCCTTATCCTAGTTGTAGCTTGTTTACCAGTTGTCGAAAGCAACCGAGCCCTGTTGGCAGCTTTATGGTATTTTATAGGCCTTAGGGAACGGAAATAGATTGTTAGTAGCACAAAATTGTTCCCGACAACGTGTAAACAAGCCCCAATTTTTTTATATTGTGTTAGAGTGACGTCGATGTCGACAACTGGAATAAGGGTGAATATAATTTAACATCATTGCCAAACTTGGTCTTGCATTTTTGTAATGGAGCGAAAGCCTCAAAGATCTAGTCATTAGATATGTACATATGTATGTCGTCATTAAAGGTAAAGGGTTTGTGTAAAGGTAGACATAAATTAACGAGAACAATGAAATGTTAACCTGTATTTAATTTATTAAAATGTTTGTATATAATTATTTTTAGAGTCGAATCGTGACCTTCTCGATTGGGCTGGTAATAAACCGTTGGACTATAGCAAACAACAAACAAGTGTCTCAGCATCCACATACAGCAGTGAGTATTGCACAAAGTTCCTACTCAGCGAAATTAACAACAATTATCACTTTCAACTACCACCTTATATGAGGAATGTCTATGGTACTGGCAAAAATGCTCTTGGAGGTGGTACAGTCGGTAGTGCTTTAGTGCGCAATAAAAAACGTTCCCCTCTAACCCGTCCTCTAACACGCACCCAGTCTCTACTAATGCAAACAACTACAATAAGACGGCAAAAGAAATCGGCTATACAATCGATGAAATATGACAATGATGATGGCAATTTAATTCCTTGTGAAATGTTGCCATCACCGCAAAGTTCGCCAGATTCGACACCTCGCAGTCTCTCACCGAAAGATATACGTCATGGCACTGTGGCTCGTCGCAAGGAGAGCTTTTTGCGGAAGACACTACGAGCTGCTACCGCCTCCAGAAGCAACAACAACCCAGATAGTGTTACTAACAAAACTGTAATGGAATGATATACATACATATTTACTTAACATACAAAATCTGTATAAAACATATATTAGTTGCACCTTAAAATTTTATTTTTATTCTTCTCTTATTCAATTTTTATTTCTCTATTATTATTTTAATTTTTTTTTTTGGTAGAGCATGTTTTTCCTTTTTTAATTTTTACAAATACTCTACATACATGAAAAACTTAATTTTTTATTTTTCAGAGGTTTATTTTCTTATTGGCTTATCAATTTAAATACATATATCGTTAGCTCAAATAAAAAACCACGTAACCAACGAAAATCTCAAAATTTTTTCTATATTATTATTAAATACGAGTAGTATATCAAAGCACGTTATTTCTGCTACTTTAAATTTTTGTATGTTTTTTCTTTCTCCATAAAATTTAAAAATATGTTCTCAGTACATGATTTTTCGTTTAAGCTAACGATACGTATTACGTAATTTGATTAAATAATGCAAAAATTCATTCATAGATTTTTAATAACACAAAACTTTTATTATTATTGTTATGAATATTAATATATTATATTATTTACACATTGGTTTTCTTTTCTGCTACTTCGCTAATACATATTAATAATTTAATTTCTAATTTACTTAATTGCTTAACTACCTTTTCCGCATTTAGTTTTATAATAAAAAAAACTACATTTAAAAGGTCAAGGGCTATACTTTTTTCAAGGTAACTTTAAAAAAAAGTAAAAGCTGACGATTCCATAAACTGTTTGGACGTGCTTAACGAGTGCTCTCTAGAACAGCGACCAGCAAAAACCAACTCAGGGCCTTTTTACAGTAGCCTTCGCCTTAGTTTTTGAAAAAAGAGCTGGCAGCTTTTGTTTCTTTCATTTTAGCATCTTTTGAACAAAGCAGTGAACTGATGGAATGCAACTAATGAAACCCCATATCTGAATTTATCGAATTTCGTTTTAGATCTCGTACTCTAAAATGGAGAGAGTATTCAGTGCAGAGTAATCAAAGTAATATAGGAAATAGAATGTCTACTAATTAAAGGCGTAAAATTCATATTGTAATAATTATAAAATTTCATCACATATTTTTACAAAAACTTTAGTACAAAAATACCTATAAAGAAAAATTTTCTATAAAGACACTACTATGTATTTCCTGAAGACCAAGCAAAAGACTAATACAATTTATATAAAAGTTAACAGAGTGTACTATAAAAAAAACTGAGTTATCTTAAATAGGAAAACACATGTGAAATAATTAATATTTTTTTTAATACTCGTTAACATTAGTTTTTGATCTATTAAAATTTAGCGCTTTTTGGAGTATTGTTTCGCTCTTTTAGTTAAAGGTTTGTCCGGTTTTTGATCTCATGATATCTGTAATCACCCGAGAAATTAACAGTCGGAATAATCAATACAATAAATGATATTGACAAGCTGACGACAATATACATATTCATCCTTATCGGGAACACATCTTGTTGTCGTGAAACATTGCCAATGAACAAAAAATGAACAAAATTAGCAAATAGTGCACTGCCGTAAGTACACTTTTTACTATTTTACAGGAGAAGCAAAAGACCTTATAAATTTCAGACTATTTAACTGTTAGGTGCCAAATTTTCTGAATTATCATTAAAAAATCAATGCGGATTTGGTTTAATAAAAAAAGTTATAAAATAATACTAGTTTTTTTAGTAATGTTTATTATACTACATTTACATTGTCTCAAAATCTAATATATTTGATGAGAAATCTTTAAGGAAATCTATATCGTTTACACTAATCTTTTTTGACATTTTCAAAGATTTTGTATCCGAGACAAAATAATTTGTCTGAAATTTAGTCTTAAATTGTAAGGAAAAAAATGTCGACTTAGCTCATTCACTTGCCGTTAATAGAAAATTGTGTAGAGCGTAGCTAATTCACTCACCTTCTATATAAATTATATTAACGTTTTTCAATAAAAGTTATAATTAGGTTGAAAAATGTTGGTTTACAGCCGTAATTAAATAGCTATTTAGTAAAACTATGTTTTTCAATGTATTCTTTGTATTTTTAACTGACTTCAAAAAAAAGGAGGAGGTTTTCAATTCGTCTCTGTTTTTTTTTTGTTTTGGCAGTTTACTTCATAACTCGGTTCATATTAGACCGATTGTAAAAAAATTTTTATTGTCTGAGAGGGAATAGCTTCCCATTGGTCACATTGCAAAAAAAAAATTTGGCGGGGACTCGCCCACAATTTTTTTAAATTTAATTTTATGATATTCTACTTATTTGATTGCTGCGAGACTTATCAAACACCTTTGAATTTGAAAGTTGAAAAAATGGGCGGGGTTACGCCCATTAAAACTTTTAATAATATTTCACGCGGTTCTACTTAACCGATTTTTGCGAAACTTACCACACACCTTGAGCTCTAAAATATACACAATTCTGCATTTAAAAAAATGGGCGGAGTCACGTCCATTAAAATTTAATATTTTATTTTAATTGGTTCTACTCTACCGATTTTTACAAGACTTAACACGCACCATGAGCTCTGAAAAACTCACAATGTTGCATGTAAAAAATGGTCGGAGACACACCCATTAAAATTTAATTTACCGTACTTCTTCTTATCTTTTTCTATCAGATTATTGCATTGAAGTTAGGTTTTTTTTTGGCAGAATTATTTTACTTTAATGTACTAATTTTTTGCTTAACAATTAACTATTAACTTTGTATTTAATACTGCTCGTATTATATTCGATAGTCTTTAAAATATATAATATGCATAATGATAATAACGTTTTACTAAAGCTGTGAAAATGACAGGTGATTATAATATTCATGTTGCTTGGATAATCAATCATTTTGTTTTTAAATTCATTACAAATGAAATGGAATAAGATGGATAAAATTAAATCCATCAACCATATTAAAAATCACAGCACACAAGCACACATTTACATACTACGTATGAAAATAACAATCAGTTTCAATTTACATACATAATTTTTAATGCACAACCAACAAATACATTCTTTTATCGTTCTCTGCTACTCCTCTGGACTCAACATTTTACTCGACTCTACTCTCAACATTATGTATGTATATTGGCAGAGATCCAAGCAATGCGCCAACAATTGATCAGCAGTGGATATGGCACCTGGAGGCAAGTGGATAATCATAATCATGGCAAAAATGAACGCTGTGCGATTGAAAGCTTATTGGCGCAAACAATAGCAGTTGATATTTAATTTTTTTTTTTATTAAATGCATTTTACTCATTTATATACTTACATACATATTTTACTGCTTTAAAAAAGTTTATTTAATTAACCGACTTAATTTTGTTTACATTTTTGTTCATACATACATATATACATATACATATATATGTGCATATTTACACATGCATGTAGTATGTATATATGTATGTACTATGTGTGTATGTATGCACATATATAATTATGTTGATTTATTAAACGCTTTAAATTTTTAATAAGTCATTGGCTATGTGATGGAAACCGAAAGGTGTGATAAATTTCGATCGATTTTGGAAATCAGATGTATTAATCTAATGAAATTTAAAATATAAGATTTAATACCACGAATGCATAAACAGAAATTTATATAAAAAATTATGTATGTATATTAAGTACTAAAAACTAAAATTAAAGTTTACACAAACCAAATTAAATAAACTCATCACACATTTTGTCGTTTTAAAATCGGTTTTGTGTCTAGATCGTTTTTCATCACGTACCAGAATATAATTTCCATTATATCGTATGTACGCATACATATGTACATATGTATTAAAATGGGAGCAAATTAATAAAAAATATTTCTTAATTTCGTTCGATAACGAGTGCCGTAATTTGCCCCCTGAAGCATTAGGCCGACTTTACATTTGTGTGTAATGTGCCCATAAAAGCTTAACCACTAAGTACTAATGAAAACTGTTTGATTCAGACACGTATTTATTACGTTAAACAGTTTCATACATAACTAATAGACAATTTTGTAGAATTCAACATGATTGGAAACTGTTTAAATCAATAATACATGTCTGAATCAAACACTGTTTACTTTTGTTAGGCACATGGCACACAGATGTAAACTCGGCCTTAAGGCGGTGTCAGATACAACTTCAACGCTTTGCGTGACGTTTGTAGCGTTGGTAGAAAAGCGTAAAGCAAAATATGTATGACACAATAAAAACTTTGATAACACTAACTTTTTGTTTTACTGCTTCGTTTAATCCATAAAATACAGCACAATTCGATTACACCGATGCGCCTTACTCGTTTTTTATGTAAATTTACCAAAAGTTGAACAAAATTTCTTATTTACATGTGAGTTTGGCCAAACAAATTAAGATAATTATACCAACTGATTGTCAAAGCACGCAAAAAGTTGAGAGTTGCCTAACTTTAACTTCATATAAGCATATACATTTCATCTTAGATGTCCAAGCGAATCTTCAACGCAATGCTAAGCAAAAGTTGTATCTGACATGGCCTTTACTCATGTACTCTAATCAGCGATGCCAATTTAGCGCGTTTCGTGCTAGACTTAGCACGTTTAAACTATGCCAAACGCGCTTTTTTCGTCTTAGCGCGTTTAATAAAAAAAGGCGCTAATTAGCGCGTTTCGAATAAAGTCAATAGTATCATTTCAGTTCAATATTTTTTACTTTTTTTTTTATAAATTTTACAATTTTCTAGTATCCAAAACTCTGATAAATTTTTTTAAATTGGTTAGTGATTCAGCTGTCGCAAAGAAAATTCCCTTGACTGTGTTTAGAATTAAAAGCGCATTTTAATACTGTAAATGGCAAATATTTTGCTATTTTAGCTGATGTACAAAAAGTATTTGAATCGCGAAACCCTTCGACAATTTATACAAGTATAAGTTTTGACCAAGTTTGACAAATAAAATAAAAAGAAAAACTAAAGGCTCAGTTAGCCGACTGTAATGGAATGTAACTGCAACGGTAGGAAACAGCTGATCGATATTGTTATGTGAAAAGTAATGAAAATGGTTATAGAAATGTAACCGGAATGTAAGAATCTGTACACTATTTTGCACATAAAAATATCGATCAGCTGTTTCCTACAGATACAGTTACATTCCATTACAGTCGGCTAACTGAGCCTTAAGGATTTCCATTATTAGGAAGGCGTTTCTGCTTCTGTATTAAATGATTTTAGTTATTTAGGATATAATTTCGAAGAAGCAATATTGTAAAATGTGAAAAAGAGTTACTTAAAAAAATTCATTGTATTTATTAATACATACATCGACTTTTATTAAAATTTAATTTACCGCGTAAGAAAATAGCGCGTTTGGACTATAAATAGTTGACAATGTTGCAACTTAGCGCGTTCTAGCGCGTTTTGAGAAGGGGAATAGTGCGTTTGTGTTATAAATAGTTGGCATCGCTGACTCTCATGACTGCAAAAATATGTTTCTCTTCAGCAGTGATGCATTTTGTACTGGTTGTAAAAGAGAGAAGAAACTTGTTTGGTGAGACATTTTGTGCATTACAATTTTATTATTATTATTTAATTTTTTTTTTATTTTGGGTTCAGTTTTTTTTTTGGTTATATTGAAACTAAAAAGTTTCTATAGCGGTAAGTTTTTTTATTTTCTTTTGTAAATTTTTAATTGCCTTTTATTTCACAAGCATGCACATTTTTTAGCGATTTCCATTACATATTTTTCTCTTTGTTTCTCATAACAGCTTTAATAGACAGCACTTTCAAAATAGATTTATTAAATTAACTTTATTTTTTTTTTAATATTTACAGAAATCAAAGCAAAGAGAAAACCTACGGGTAAGAGTTATATAAAAATAAATAAACAATATAGAATAAATTTATTATATATTATATTATACAGTGCACAAGATCAATTTGAAAAATCATATCTCGACATTACTGCTAAAGTGTCAAGTTCTTTTTTAATTTACTTCAAACAAATTTTATAATTTTACTTTTAATATTTCGAGCCTTATTTTCGATTTAATCGTATAGCGACAAAAAATAAAGTTTTCAGGACAAGGTTTTTTATAATATTCAAATATGTCAAATATATTATTGTAAGCAACGATTTACGTATGTAAACGTAAATTGTTGCTTACGATAGAAATTTACAGCCTTTATCTTAAAAGTTATAAACAATTTTGGCATTTTTATCGTTTTAAACTATGGGCGCCCATACAATTTTAATTTCAATGAAAAAGTTAGTTTTTTACTACATATCGCTTACGATTAAATCGAAAATAAGGCTCTAAATGTTAAAGCACTTATTTCCCAAATTATTATTTTATTTAATCAACTATTTCATATGTGTATTTCACTGTTACTTTACCCAAAATTTCTTCAAAGAACTAGAGCTATTATACTAAACGTTCATTTAAACAAATGCGAATTGTAAGACGTATCATAACTGCAACATGAACTCAATAATCAAGCATATGTATTAGGAATGAGCGATATTTCCATACCTGTTACATTTTCACAACGATTGAAAAATCACTAATCACAACTGCGACTAAATTTATTAAGTAACAGGTTTTGGAAATATAGTTCTTTCATATAAACTGTGAATTTTCTTTTGTATGCTTACTTTACAGTAAATAAAGCTACCACATTATTTTTTTATACCTTCAGCTTTTGTCGAAAAAAAATCGTCAAAACGTCTTTTCTGGCAACTATGTATGTCTCACATTTTTTATTGTCTCTCTGCCTCTTTTGGGACAATATTCTATACTACGCGAATCGATACCAGGTGGTCTCGATTTGCATATTCGCCCTGTATATTCGTTAGTTTTAAATTTCCTTCTGTCAGAATATTTCATAACGTTTTGCATTCATTTGACAGTAGAGAGGTTATGTCAGCTGGTGAATTAAGATCACCTGATGTGAATTCGCCTTGATTCAATATTTGGAAGGGGTTGATTGCTAATTGTTTGTTCTCGTCGCTCTTCTTATTAGTATGTATCAAAATCAACCAACTTTTTTGGCTCTAAAAGCACATCAAGATTTAAAAAATCATTAAAAAGCGTAATTCTGATATCTAAAAAGCGTATAAAGCACTAACGTGAAAAAGGAGTGAAGATCCAAACGAGTGAAGTTTAATAATGTTTAGTATTTCTTAAGGTATTCTCTATTTCGGCAATAGTATCAACATCTTTAATGAAATATGTCAGACGAAAAAGGTATGATTTGCACTGAAAAAATAAATACACCAAGTAATTTTAAAGTAATTTTAAAAAATACACAAATTTCTTAAAAGCACTACTTAGTGCTTTTTCTTAGTTTGGCACTAACGCTCAAAAATTAGCGTTTTGGGCCTTCAAAAAACACTAAAAATATTGCCAAAAGCACCAAGTTGGCATAGCTTATCAAAATGCTAATACTAAGGGCCTGTCCCACGATGTCGACAACGTTCGACTTGTCGCACGCACACTTACATTCAAAACAAAAATAAATTTTAAGATTTTGTTGTTTCAAATGTACGAGTAAGTGTGCGACAAGTCGAACGTTGTCGACATCGTGGGACAGGCCCTAATAAATAATTATAAAGCAGAAGAGCTGAAATGTGTTAAACCGTCATCACATACTACGTTTATACGCATGGCATATTTGCAAATAAAACTGTAAATTGTTGCCATATTGTTGTTTTCATTGCGACTTACTAATTCAGAAAACTATTCACGATTAACGCACTATTTGCAAATAAAATGCTTGAGGTTGCCACGCTTACAAATGTTTCTTAATAAAAAACAATAAATTGATAAATATTGCACAGAAAAACATTGATAGAAGAAAATAATGAAAATAAAAACAAATTATTATTTGTTATTTTATACATTTACACAATTTTTTTGTAAACATAAGTAACTTTATGTAAACATAAGTAACATTTCAAAAAAGTGCTACCAAGTTTTTATACATTCACAATGCCGTATAAACCGTGAGTTAATTTATTTGAAAATATTTTTATTTGCAAATAGTGCTCGTATAAACGTAGTAACAGTCACTGTTTAATTTCACTGCTACTGTTTTTGTATTATATATGTACATATCGCACACTAAATCATAAAGAGTCACAACTGAAAATTTTCAGATGCTGAGTAGTAACAAATAACTGTTGATACCGTACAAATGAAGCAAGTATGTAACATAAAAACAAGCATAACGGTATTTTATATTCTGCAAGAAGACTGTAATGTAAAAGAAATTGTTGCGGTCGTTAGAGATTTCTTCAATTAACTGGTTTATAAAAAAACAAAACCAGTTTGATAATTTGGAGTTGTGACTGTTTATGATCTAGTGTGCGATATGTACATATTCAGGTGCTTAAATAAAATCAATTAACGGATCATTCTTTTTTTTACTACTCGAAAACTAGATCTTTTTTAAATCCTACTTTTTGTGAAAACCGAATTACCGATAAATAAAACCTTTCAATTCAATTAAATCTTTATTTACCAAAATTCTAAATTTAGACATAATTCTTAACATATTTTTTTAGTTCTAAAGACTTACATACACTATTTTCAAGGAACAGACTAATTTGTACTATAACATATTCTTAGCTTTCTTATGTAACAACAAATATTGTGTGAGAGTATACTGGCTTCCTGGCCACAGCAGTGCTGAGGGAAATTAAATTGCCGGTGAGATGGCAAGAATAGGATCGGCTTTAGATGAGGGAATGTGTGAAAGCTGAAATTACCAATAGGTTATTACTACAGGGAACTCAGTAATTGGGTGGCAAGCAGGATCAACCGTTCATAGGGAAGTAGGGAGGATTGTAGAGTCTCAAGAGCTATGTGACCAAAACTTGACTGAGGAAGATCCAAACTGCTACTGGATATGAATAGGAAGGCGATGCGAGTTTTGATAGGTGCGTTGACTGGTCACCGCTCGGTCAGAGCAAGGGCCAAATGGGTATCCGAGGGAGGTGTGTTGTAGCACCCTATTCCTAACCTAACCTATATAACTTAATATTTATCATATTTTATATAGTACTAACTTACTTAAATTTCCCCCAAAAAAATTGGAATTTCCTTATTCCTTTTTTCAAAAGACCTTGAAAACCTCAAATGTTTGTATAAAAACTTATAATAAATAATTGAGAATTACAAAACTATAAATACAATACGCTAAGAAATATTTTCAAAAGTATAAAAATCAATAATGAACATATTATTCAATGCATGTTGGAATAGGCACCAGCGAAATGAATATAGAACTAGCTGAACCCACAACAAACAAAATTTTTGTAAACATATTTCATTTTTTTAATTTATAAAATTAAAATGTTTGCTAAATAAAAGAAGAAGTCACCATAGTTTTCCATCAAAGGTTGACCTGCAATTGCACGATAATAAGATATACATATCGCACACTAAGTCATAAACAGTCACAACTCAAAATGATCAAACTGGTTTTGTTTTTTTTTTCATAAACCAGTTCTCTGAATAAATCTCTAACGACCGCAAAAATTTCTTTTGCAACACAGTCTTCTTGAATAGTATACAATACCGTTATACCTGTTTTTATGTTACATACTCGCATCATTTTTACAGCATCAATAGCTTTTTACCACTCCAGAAAAACTGGGTTTTTTTGAGTTGTAGCTGTTTATGATTTAGTGTGCGATATGCAGTACTAACTAGTACTCTCATAATTCTTTTAATGGGCATTTTAAGAGCTTATTATTTATTTTAGTCGAAAAAGATTCGGGATTCCTACGGATTGGTTCTTTGAATGTGCGAGTGAAGAAAACGACCGAAGCGTTCAGCAACTTCTTGGGAGTGGGCAATGGCACTGGGAACACGATACACTCTCAACACCATCAGCATACACACTCAGCGTTAACAGCAAATCATCCTCACCAGCGCCATCACCGTCACCTTCATTATCCTCATCATCCTCACGCTGCCGCTGGTATGATGCGGAATCAGCAACATCTTCATCCGATGATGATGAAAAATACAACAACAATGACAATGAGGAACCAACCGTCGTCAATGAGACTTCAGCCAACGGGATCACGAGCCAGTGTTCCAATTAATACAGCAAAATATGACATGTTGCACAAATCGTGGGGCTCTGCTGATAACATAACACAAAACGGCACTAATACTCGTACTGTTCAGAATTTAGAGAACTACAACAACGATAATGACGACGGCGACGAGGATGCTTTAATGCCACCACCTAAAGGTTTAGATAGTGTCAAGAAACGCCAAAGGAATCCACAACGCTCATCCATATCATCAAATGCCACAGATTCACCTAGAGATTCGATATCATCAACATCAAGTTCAAATTTTAATTCAGGTTACAGTAGTATGCCAACAACTCCCAATCAGTTAAGATCACCTTTAGCTTTAGGTGTACCAAATAATTTAACAGCCGATTCCGATTCTGATTCCGCTTGTGGTTTCGATTCAAATTGGTCTATAAATGGTCGTAGTTCTTTAAGTAGTGGCAATTTAAAAGCTTCAAAATATTAACATTTCAATCCTCTTACAATACAAAATGCAATTTGTATGCAAAATTCATTTAAAATATGTCTCAAACGTAAATGCACATAAACATATGTATAAATATAGTACACATTATGTACATATTTAAATTGAAGTAAATAATGTACTTGTATATAAACTAATCAAAATAAGATATTAAAAAAATATTTTGGGACATATGACATTTTACAGGTGAAACAAAAACTTTATAAAATTTTTCAAGTGATGGTGGTTGGGTGTTTTGATTTTTCTTTACTACTTGCATATGTCCCTATTTTTTAAGGCCGATGTTTAAATCTTGAGTGAATGATGTGTTGTGGATATGATACATTATAATAAGCAAAACAAAAACCAATTTTGAATTTTTTTTTTTTTTTTTGAGATAGTTGCATGATTTTTCACTCAAACTATCTATACATACATACATATGTATTCCATTATTTCATTTTGTTTTCTAATGAAAACCTCGAGTTTTTAAATATTAATAAAAATGCAATAAACGAACATAAATTTAAACAAATTTAGCTTATTCCATATTTAAAAAAATTATTCAAGCAAAAATTATTTGAACCATTTGAAAAGCAATTTCCTCAAATACTTTTCATGTTACCCACCAGGCAATGTTATCATTAATCTCTTACATAGAGTATACACCTAACATAATATGTACGATGAGATCGTCATATTCAATCGCAGAGCGAATTATGTTAGGTGTAAACTTCAAATTAGTGTTATCTCAATCTTATAAGATTTTTTATAAGAGCGTTGTTATAAAAAATCCTATAACAACAATCTTATGAGATGAACTGTCAAAAAACACACGTACATGAAAATAAATTAGTAAGAATGTGTGAGTGTTTATTAAAATAAATGAAAAACAATGTTTTGGAAAAAACTTTTTGGGATTTTATATGTTTAAATGTGTTTAATTTCATTTATAAATTAAAGTTTGTGTGAAAAAGTGAAAACAAAACAAATAATTATACAAAAATAATACATGTTAACTCGATGAGAATTTGCATAAAATGAAATGTTATAGGAAAAGTAAAATTACGTGTTCCTGTTGTATGAGATGAAGAGAAATATCGGCATTTTATTTTTGTTATTCTGCCGACGTTCTCTCACATATTATATCAGCGTTAATCGCAGTTGTAGACGCTATGTTATTCGAATTAACTAATTCGTATTTCTCTTACGTCCCTTTTCACAATGTATGATTAAGAGTTAACGTGAACTTTAACTGCAAGTTCTTCATACAAAACTTGCCGTTAAAGTCCCTGTTAGCTTTTAATTGTAGATTGGGAAAGGGCCGTTAATTGAGTTTGATGTTTTTGAGTGGTAGTTTAAACTTCTTATTATGCGTAGTATTCCCATACTGAGGAACAAAATAGTGGCAATATTTTCTGTTCAAAAGTCATACATGTTGTCATCAACACACTTTCGATTTTTTGTGAGAAGAGGAAACTGTCATATTTCGTTATTCACAAGTAAAATATTGCGTGTGTTAAAGGAAATAAATAAATAATATAAAATATATTTCTTTATTTATCAGTCGCAAAGCAGCTCTGGGCGAGTCAACATCAAGCGTCGTTGGCAATTATCTCTTAAGTGCAACCAGGCCACTGTTGTTTATTGGCCTTCGAGAATTTTGCGTCTCGTTCGGACTGGTTGACTGATCTACCACGGATAACCGTATATTCTTGCGGTTCTTCTGTGGAATTTCTTTAACAACCACGTTGCTACTTCCTATGTGAAGGCATAGGTTATGTACAGTCAATCACAAAACCTTTTTAAAATACTCTTAATAACATCTTGGGCATATGGTCTAGTTACTCCGCCCATATTTGTGCAACTATATTATGCAAATTTACTTTATATAATATGTATAATAAATAAATAAAATATTTATTTATTTATGTGTTTTTTAATTATTTTATCATAAAATTTTTACAAAAAGTTATATGTTTCACAAGTACAGTACACGGCATGTAAAAAACCACATGCGCATGTGGTTCTAACGTAGTTTTGACGTCATCACGATGCTACATTTCCTACTTTCCATGTACTAACTACATATGTAAATATAGATATTCACATGCTTGCAGATGTGCTGCCTCAGAAAATGTCTTTGGTTCGACTACATGTGCCACATTTGTATTTTGGAACAAAAATACTATAAAAATTTTACGGCTTGTCGCCACTACTAGTAATTTTAAAAAATGCAACGAACGTGCTGAAAGTTCTCGTGACGTCACCGCCACATACACATGTTGCTTTTTATATGCTTAAGATTAAACCACCATGCTTGGCCGCTTAAACTATCTAGTAAAACCATATAATCGACTACTCAAAAATCAGAAATGAAGATTAAGGTTAATTTAATCTCTAATCTTGAACTCAAAAAGTCGCCCTTAGTCATGTTTTAGACTCGGCTCGTTTGTTTACACACAGACGGTTTCTTGTTCAACTTTCCTATTGTTTTAATGCAGCGAATGCAATAATTATTATTAATTATTTTTGTTCGAACTTTATTTCTGTACTTGGTTTTGATGAGGCTAAAGTTTATATTTTTAGGAAGCCAAATTACATGTGACCATTGCTTATGAATACATAACACCAAAGTTAATGTAGCTTAATCAAAACCAGATACAATAACTTATATATTTTTTTAGTAAGGATGATAACCAATATTAGTTCTTAGCAAGGGTGACAACCAATATTAGATGCGGATGTTTCACGTTAAGATGTCACTTTATATAAAGGTATAACACTTATTATCTGTTCAGGGATCGCAAATGGAAATGGTGCACTGAAGGGTATCCCTTAATGTAATTTTTTCGGAATTGTCATTCACTATTGATGGATGACCCAGGGTTGGAGCTTGTAAGTGCCGGTCCAGATTTGCAATTTTTGTTGGAGCAAATTTTTATTTATTAGTGCAAAAGAGCAAGACAGAAATACAAAAAGTACATATTTCTATTTCAACACTCACAAATATTCAATAATTGCTGCATCAAAAATTGCATGTACTTTCGACATTATTTAAAATAAATCAACTACTTTGAGGTGATTTATCCATATGCAAAATGTATGTATAAATTGTCATGATTTGCATAAATCATCATGATTTGTCTAAATCATGCCGGTGGAAACATACTATTAATGAAAAAATGACAGTTGCTCTGCCGGCGGTTATATCATGAGTTGTGATATAAAATCGTCAGGTGTGGAAACGTAACATAGGGTCTACACCTAACATAATATGTAAGATGAGATCGTCAAATTCAATCGCAGAGCGAGTTATGTTACGTGTAGACTTCATATTAGTGTTATCTCAATCTTACATAGGGTCTACACCTAACATAATATGTAAGATGAGATCGTCAAATTCAATCGCAGAGCGAGTTATGTTACGTGTAGACTTCATATTAGTGTTATCTGAATCTTATAAGATTTTTTATGAGAGAGTTGTTATAAGAAATCCCATAACAACAATCTTATGAGATGAATTGTCAAAAAACACACGTACATGAAAATAAATTCGTATGCATGTGTGAGTGTTTCTTAAGATAAATGAAAAACAATGTTTTGGACAATATTTCTGGGATTTTATATGTTCAAATGTGTTAAATTTAATTTGTGAATTAAAGTTTGTGCGAAAAAGTGAAAACAAAATATATAATTATACAAAAATAATACATGTTAACTCGATGAGAATTTGCATAAAATGAAATGTTATAAGAAAAGTAGAATTACGTTGTCCTGTTGTATGAGATGAAGAGAAATATCGGCATTTTATTTTTGTTATTCTGCCGACGTTCTCTCACATATTATGTCAGAGTTAATCGCAGTTGTAGACGCTATGTTATAAGATTTTTTATGAGAGAGTTGTTATAAGAAATCCCATAACAACAATCTTATGAGATGAATTGTCAAAAAACACACGTACATGAAAATAAATTCGTATGCATGTGTGAGTGTTTCTTAAAATAAATGAAAAACAATGTTTTGGACAATATTTCTGGGATTTTATATGTTCAAATGTGGTAAATTTAATTTGTGAATTAAAGTTTGTGCGAAAAAGTGAAAACAAAATATATAATTATACAAAAATAATACATGTTAACTCGATGAGAATTTGCATAAAATGAAATGTTATAAGAAAAGTAGAATTACGTTGTCCTGTTGTATGAGATGAAGAGAAATATCGGCATTTTATTTTTGTTATTCTGCCGACGTTCTCTCACATATTATGTCAGAGTTAATCGCAGTTGTAGACGCTATGTAAACTTTTTGAAATATTTTTATATTACGTGTCGTATTGAATGCCGTAATTTGCCCCCAAGTTTACATGCACAAACTTGAATCATGCCAACACATATATAAGTATATATGTATGCCCGCTTATATGTATATCAATCTACACGTTCTGTATAAAATTTTTCATTTCGATGAATAGAAAGAAAACATCAATGTTTTCCAATAGCTTAGGAGCAAATTTAAAAAACTTCGTTTGATGGTTTCGGTTCAGCATGCCTAGATGCATTTCGTTGCAGCTTAGGCAACTCATTAGTAGACTTCAACCACAATTCAAGCAGCATTAAATTGTTTTAAATTGGGACTATTTTTGTGTACTAAGAACTGACATGCAAGATTAAGAGAGTGGCAACTCTCATGGACAACTCTGTTACTAGTGCACACGTGTGGAGATGACATTAGGGATTTGTTTTTATTTCGGGAAAGGTTTTCAACAACAATTATAACTTTAAAATGGGTAAAAAGGATAAAAACAAGAAAAAAGGTAAAGGAGCTGAGAAGACGGCAATGAAGACTGATAAAAAGTTGGCAGCTAAACATAAAAAAATGTTAGAAAAGCTGGGAGAGGTAAATCATCATATTTTTCTACGGCCTTATGTATAAGAAAAAACTAGCAAGAAGTGGCAAAATTGTGGGTTAAAACTACATTATGCGCCGATTTTTAATGTCAAACTGTATGGAGAAACTCGGTAGCACCTAGTTCAATGTCGTCACTTATGCCAGTTTTTTCTTATACATAGGCCGCTCGTGATAAAGTATAATTACACAGGTTTTTATATGTAGGCAGACATTGCTGAAGTTGTTGCTAAGTTAGAGGCTGAGGACGCGAGACAGAAAACTATAACAGAAGTTATATGTACCGAGCCTCCTACACCAAGGTCCAATTTCACTTTCGTAACTCATCCGGAAAAAGAAGAATTGATTCTTTTTGGTGGTGAATTTTTCAATGGCCAACGTATTTGCGTCTACAATGATCTATTTTTTTACAATATAAACAAAAATGAATGGAAACAGGTTAAGTCTCCTGGTGGTCCAGCACCAAGGAGTGGACATCAGATGGTTACAGTTGGAACAGATGGCGGACAACTATGGGTAATATTTTAATTTGTTAAATTGAATAACAAACTTAAATAAAATTTCTAGTTATTTGGTGGAGAACATGCAAGTCCTTCTCAAATGCAATTCTATCACTACAAGGATTTATGGATGATGAGCTTAAAAACCCGTAAATGGGATAAAGTAAATGCACCTAATGGTCCTTCCGCGCGCAGTGGGCATCGTATGGTAGTTTCAAAAAAGAAGTTATTTGTATTTGGCGGATTTCATGACAACAACCAATCGTATCGTTATTTCAACGATATGCATGTATTTTCTTTGGAAACTTATGCATGGTTAAAAGTGGAAATTAGTGCACCAATCTTACCTCCGCCAAGATCAGGTTGTTGTATAGCGGCTAACTCTGAAGGGAAAATAGTCATATGGGGCGGTTATTCAAAATCTCAGCTTAAAAAAGACGTTGATCGTGGTATAACACATACAGATATGTACGCTTTTATTCCGGACAGTAAGTCGAAATTAAAATTTAATACTTTTAATCTGTGTTTTAAGCATAATTTTAATATTTCAGAAACCTCTCCCGACTTAATAAAATTTAAATGTGTCACTGTAAGACCTGGTGGTTATAAGCCTTTGCCACGTAGCAGTGTTGGTTGTTGCACTGCACCGAATGGCAAAGCTTATTGTTTTGGGGGCGTAATGGATATTGACGAAAATGAAGAAGACGTTAAGGGCCAGTTTGGTGACGAATTATTAACACTTGACTTGTCGGCTTTAACCTGGCGACTAATAGAAATAAACAAAAAAATTAAATCTGATGATAGGCAAATTGGACATGATTCTGTAACAGATGTAGAAATGATAGGCAATGCTTCAAAGCCTGCAAATATTGTTAAGACAGATGGAATCTTTACCATTTCTATCGCAGGCACCAGCAGCTGCACTGATGTATTGCCAAAAATGCCAAGTTTATTCCCAAATAGAAGAAACAAAAATGAGCCATCTCCCAGAATGAATTCAGGCCTTTGTGTTTGTAAGGGAACTTTGTACATTTACAGTGGTTTATGTGAAGAAGATAATAAACAATATACTTTCAATGATTTTTATGCCCTCGATTTACATAAACTTGAGGAATGGAAGGTAATTATACCGAATGATACGAATGCTCATGATTGGATTGATAGTGACAGCAGTAATTCCGACGAAAGTGACGAGGATGACGACAGCGACGACGATGAGAGTGACTCCGAAATGGAAACGGATTAAACAGCATATGTTATTCTTTATAACAATTTTAAACTTTATTTAATATTATTGCATTTTTAATAGAATTAATTAAGCTTTAACAATTCATTCAGAATTCTCCTAGTATCATTAGGAGATGACACTTTGTGCGAAATAGTACGTGGGTCAATAAATATTTCGTAGTCATTACCGCCAGGTTCAGTTTTATCACCAAAGAAATGTATTTCCTTAAATTTATAATTTGCTTCAATGTATCGCAACGAGTACGTCTTATCCCAACCGTTAGGAAAGACGTCAAAACTTATTTGGCCGCCGATACTGTAAGTCAAATCCACCTCGGAAAATTCAGTTTTCAGTGCCTCTATCATTTTGCTGCGTACTTTATGTTCCTTGTCATAAGCGGCAAAACAATTTCGTTCTTCGCGAGAGCACTGTCTGCCCACTGGACAAACATTCATCATTCCATTACGAAACTCCAAAAAAGTTCCCCTCTTGAATGGCAGTTTTAATTCGGATAAATAACGAAGCACATAATTTATGAAAGATTGTATGGTGTCTTCACCTAAATGCTGAATAATATTTTGTTTTCCCATTTCCTTTCCCTTTTCAATTTGAACTAATCCATTTTCGGGAAAGATGAAATCAAAGTGTTCCAAAATTTTGTGTCCATTCAGTTGTTCGAACATTTTATCCAAATCTGATCCACCAACAATCCCAACAGTTGCGCGAGGTTTTACTTGATTATAGAAAAATTCCTCAAACTCTGGATCCACAGTAGACCGAGGTGCAGTCAGAGTGCCGTCCACATCAAAAAGTAACAAGATTTCATCCCTCTTCAAATTTGACATTATTTTTTTTAACGCAAGGAGAATTTTTAAATAATTTAATTAAAGCTAAACTACATTAAATCTCGTCACAAAGAACTCCCTAATTCAAAATACCACGTAAACAACAATATCTCTTATCATGATTATTAGGAATTTCACGTAATGCATATCCAACACTACCAAAACATCTTTTTACTGTCACATTATATACACACAAAATCCTATTAATTTTCCTTATTAAATTTGACACATGAAAAAAAGACTTGAGCATTAAAATCGTCAACTGTGCTAAATAGTACACCTATTTACTTGTGGTTACATCGTCGGTTGGTTACTGGTGTGATATATGGAACATTTTAAAAAAAATTTAGTTATTGATTGATTATATATGAATAATGTGTCCTCTTTCCAAATTCATTATCAGTTTTCCGATATCTTGAATATATCAGGAGATATAGAGCTGCAATATTGCGCCATTTCCACAATTGTTATATATTTTAGCAATTGTTATGATGTATATCAATGCATATTCTACTCAACGAACTTGATTCAAACCAAAATACAAAAATTTAATTATTGTGTTATGTTTTAGTCAAATGAATTGATATTTATTTTTTATTAATAAAATTTCTTTATTAAATATATTCAAACTTCCTTTTATATCTTCCGTTGTTTTTTCTTTAAATATAATGTTGCATGAATAAAATTGATATCTTCTACTTAAATATATACAGTAATTTAACCTACTTGAACAAGTAGTGAAAAATATTGTTGTTATGATTGTGGCATGCGTTGACAAAGATTTTTGTCATTTTTTCTTTAAATCCTAATAACTTTTCATGTTGGATGTAAAAAGTTCACCAACTTTAAATTTGAATAAAAAACATACATATGTATGTATCTATTACTTTTATTATTAAACAAAAAATTGTATCGTGTATTTTTATAAAACTAATGAACTAAACATTCTTCATCGATTTTCTCGAAAACACATTTTTGTTCCATACATCAAACCAGTAACCAACCGACGACATAGCGTAAATCTTTATGGTATTTTTGTCCCAATTAATTCCTGTTGTTCCCAGGAGGAGCCAAGGCACATTTACTACAGGTACATGCATTAGAGAAAACAGTGTGGCAACTCTGTGCTTCTCACATAGTTGTACAAAGTAATTGTCAAAATATTGTATGCATCAAGGCACATTTACTACAGGTACACGCATTAGAGAAAACACTGTGGCAACTCTGTGCTTCTCACATAGTTTTACAAAGTAATTGTCAAAAAATTATATGCATCAAACATGTCACAAAAGTAATTGTCAAATGAATTCTTCGTTATAAACGTCAAGGCATATCAAACAGGTACATGCATTAGGCAAATTGCTCATCCGCTGATTTTTTGTTTACACGTTTATAACGAAGAATTCATTTGACAATTACTTTTGTGCCTTGTTTGATGCATACAATTTTTTGACAAATACTTTGTAAAACTATGTGAGAAGCACAGAGTTGCCACACTGTTTTCTCTAATGCATGTACCTGTAGTAAATGTGCCTTGGTATGCATCAAACAAGGCACAAAAGTATTTGTCAAATGAATTCTTCGTTATAAACGTGTAAACAAAAAATCAGCGGATGAGCAATTTGCCCGATGCATGTACCTGTTTGATATGCCTTGGGAGGAGCATTTGGTGCAAGGCATATCAAACAGGTACATGCATCGGGCAAATTGCTCATCCGCTGATTTTTTGTTTACACGTTTATAACGAAGAATTCATTTGACAAATACTTTTGTGCCTTGTTTGATGCATACAATATTTTGACAATTACTTTGTAAAACTCTGTGAGAAGCACAGAGTTGCCACACTGTTTTCTCTAATGCATGTACCTGTACAAGGCATATCAAACAGGTACATGCATCGAGCAAATTGCTCATCCGCTGATTTTTTGTTTACACGTTTATAACGAAGAATTCATTTGACAATTACTTTTGTGCCTTGTTTGATGCATACAATTTTTTGACAATTACTTTGTAAAACTATGTGAGAAGCACAGAGTTGCCACACTGTTTTCTCTAATGCATGTACCTGTAGTAAATGTGCCTTGGTACCTGTAGTAAATGTGCCTTGATTTGGTGTCTTTTTATGCATTTTGGTCTAAAAAATTGGGCATCACTAGCAATAAAAAAAATTTAAAGTATGGCAGCACTTCATTTGCTTTGTTATATTGTTGTTTTTTCCTCATACTCATTCGTATGTTTTTAAGTTAATAATTTATTAAATTGGGCGTGCCTTAAGATTATTTGTGTTTATAATAAAAATTAAATTTGAAATTTATTAAATAAATGCTAAAATGCGTAAATACTTGTCAATTATAGTGTTACTAACAGTTTTTGCTTTGCAAACGGAAGGTATAATAAAAAGAATAATTTTAAGTTTTGTGTTTGGTAGAAAATACATATGTACATAGTTGGGTGTGGTATTGCAGTAAAAATTTATAAAACTTATTTTGAAAATAAAAAATTTGTGCACTCAAAATTAGTATATTAAACATGTAATAATTATGTAGTACAAGTGTTACAACAGGTGTCAAAGAAATTTTTAAAAATAAAAGTGTTCAGTGAATTTTACATTCCGTATAAGCAAACTTTCGACTGGCTTGTCTACTAGAATGTGATTTACAATGTAAAGTTTGTATTTAAAATTAGGAAAGCTAAAATTGAAACCATTAATAGTTTTTAACAAAATAATAGAGCAAGCAACACGATTAATATTTTTTTAGGAACTGTTTCTTTGATTTTACTCGCCTATGGTACGAAGTCACAGCAAAACAAAACTGTGCGAACACAAACACAATAAAAGACTTCAATTGTTGCTATTTACTTTCAAAGCAGAAGCGAAAGCAAGAGTTTACTTTTTGGACAAAAAACTGTTGCTTTGATTTTGCTTTTCTATAGTTCAAAGTGAAAGCAAGATAAAAACATACCAAAAGCAGAAAATTAAAATGATACAAAATGCCATAGTGTGTACTCAGCATCAGGCCGTGTGCCTTGTGCCACACATGCGTAAAAAAAGAGTAACCACCAATTACTAATGAAAAACTGTTTCACGTGTCTGAAGTATTTATTAAGTTAAACAGTTTCATACATAACTAGTAGACAATTTTATAGAATTCAACTTGATTGGAAACAGTTTAAATCAATAAATACATGTCTGAATCAAACAGTTTTTCATTAGTAATTAGTGGTTACGCTTTTTTTGGACATATGACACACAAGAAATGCCAGATGAAAACTCACCCTTAGTATAAAAACGATTTTCCTTTTTAGCCAAGTATGAATTCAGCGAACAAAAAGTTACTGATATCATATGGTGTACAAAAAATCAAGAAGAACAATATAAATGCCTAAATTTAACGGCAGCCATTGTAAGAGATCGTGCATTATTTGATGATGCGATATTAAACCTTAATTGTTTTATGGCATACAGTGCAGACGAATGCATTCATCATATCGACAGAGAACATGCTCACATAACAAGTCTTGATGCTGGTAATGTTTTCACAGCCGGTCGTTATAACTCTCTAGTGCCATTGATGCAAGAAAAGTTTGAGGGTGGTTTTACAAACTACCATGCTGTTGCAGTAATTAAAGCAGGCACACTCCCTGAGGTAACAAGTATTCGAGACCTTAGACAAAAGAAAGCATGCTTCCCCTGGGTAGGAAGTTTGGCCGGCTGGATTGTTCCTATATACACGGTATTTTATTTTGTTATACATATTCAAATGGTAATAATATCAAAAGCGCAATGGTTTTTTATAGCTTCAACGTGAAGGAGGAATGGAAGTTGTTGACTGCAACAACCAAGTAAAAACTGCAGCTAATTATTTCAATAATTCGTGTGCTGTTTATTCTTTGATTGACAAATACAATCCAATTGGAGACAACTCTGACAAGTAAGTATTATTTATATGTTCTGGCTTACACATATGTATGTATGTATGTACATATATGCAAATTATATGTGATAACTTCCACAAAATGCAAAATCAATAATTTTTTATGTATTATTTAAATTGAGTATAAATGAAACTTTTTGTTTTTACATAACGTATAAAATTTTTAGATTATGTACTCTATGTACAGGTAAAATACCCGGTGGACGTTGTTCGGCCTCAGATCCTTATTATGGTTATGATGGTGCTTTTCGCTGTTTGCTAGAAGCGGGCGATGTAGCATTTTTACGTGATTCAACAGTATTGGAAATGCTGCAAAATGCAGAATTTAGTAAGTTTATTAATACTAGAAATTAAATATTTATTCTAGTTAAACTATTTTTAAATAGAAAATATTTCTCCTGACCGTTTCGAACTTTTGTGCACCGATGGTCGTCGTGCTCCCATAACCGAATACCGCCAGTGTAATTGGGGTCTCATACCATCAGATGCAATTGTAACATCTTCCGCTCGAAATGTTATGGAACGTAAAAAATATCAAAAATTTTTAATGAAAATTGTGGAATTGTATTCAGATGGCTTAAAGGATGATCCTCAAGATCAAAACTTAAATAGAAATAAAAATTACGGCAATAACAACGAGAATAATTTTAATGATGGTCGTAACCCCTTTGATAATAACATATATAGCAAATATAATAATGATCGGTTCGGTAACAGTGATTATCGCAATGACCGTTTAGACAGCAGCTTTACAACAGAACGCTCGTACAATGAAAACGGTTTGAACGAAACAGTACAATATGAAAAATTCCGTATTTTTGAATCCAAGCGTTATGGTAAAGTAAATTTACTATTTCAAGTAAGTTAAAAATGATTTTGTTAGATAGATTATAACAATTCAAAAAAACAAACGTAAATTTATGTAATGCATTTTCCAGGATGCTGCAAAATCATTATCTATTATAAACGAAGATGATCAATCATTTAGCAAATATTTGCATAATAAAATAGATTATATTTATGGTTTACGCGAATGTCCAGTACCAAGCATGACATTGTGTGTAACTTCAGATCCCGAACTGGAAAAGTGTGTTAAAATGAAGGTAATAATCGGTATACACACGAAAAATTGATTTTACGTTGGTTGGAATTTCGTTTTAGATTGCTTTGCAAGCACAAATCTTAAAACCTGAGCTTATATGCAAAAAAGTACATTCTCACATTAATTGTATGCAATGGATACAATCTGGCAAGGCTGACATTGCAGTTTTTGATGCCGGCGATGTCTACACCGGTGGCCTAAATTATAATCTGGTCCCTTTTATGTCTGAAGTTTATAATCTGGGTGATCCGGAATATTATGTTGTGGCAGTTGCTAAGGAGGAGGATCCCGATACCGAGTTAACTTATTTAAAAGGAAAATATACTTGTCATACTGGAATAAATACAGCAGCTGGTTGGACTTATCCCATGGCACATCTTATATCAAATGGTTGGATACGGCCATATGGATGTGACTCTGTAAGAGCAGCTGCAGAATATTTTACCAAATCTTGCATACCCGGTGCTATAAGTAATGAATACAATACAGGAGTTCCATACGACAGTATGTGTGATCTGTGCCATGGTACTAGTTATCGTTACTGCCGACGAGATGCTTCCGAAGACTACTACGGTCATACTGGCGCCTTCCGCTGCTTAGTAGAAGGTGGTGGTCATGTTGCGTTTATGAAACATACAACGGTTATGGAAAATACAGGTGGTAAGAGGAAGGAATGGTGGGCTCGAAATGCTCTTAATGATGATTTTGAGCTGTTGTGTGCAGACGGCACACGTGCTAAGTTGCGCGATTACGAAAGATGTAATTTGGGAAAAGTTAAAGCCAACGCAATAGTTGCTCGTGGTGGTGTTAATTACAACGAAACAGAAATTAACGCATACCTTAATTTATTAATGTATGCTCAACAACTTTATGGTCGAAAAAATTTAGATGCTTTCAGTTTTAGCATGTTTTCGTCTCCCACTGGTTTTTATGACCTTATCTTCCAGGATGCCACCAGACAATTAAAAGTAATACCACCTAAGAGTCGTCGCTATGATTTATATTTAGGAAATGATTTTATGCGCGCTAGGCGTATAACCGATTGTCACGCTGGCTCTGGTCACCTGACAGTATCAATTTTAACTTTATCATTCTCCATAATGGTTTCAATTAAATACTAACGTATGTATGTATATTATATTACAAATTCGAATCTATACATTCCAAAAAAATTTAGTATTAAGGTTAACTTTATAAACATACATATCTCGATTGACTATAAGTACAAACTCCGATACATACATAAATATTTTTGAAGCACAAATTAAACATTGTTCTCGCTTATAAATACATACATACATGTATTTCAATAAGTAATAATTTGTCTTTACATTTATTTCTTATTCATACAGACGTGTATATTTTATACGAGTTGTATTATATTTAAATATAGTGCCTTTATTGGAATTTTACTTACATGAAGAATCCGTCCATTTGAACTGTATACAATGAATGATAATGAATAAATATTTCCAAAAAGTATTTTTTCTTTCTGTATAGCTTTGCAAAACAGCGAAAGAAAGAAAGAGATAATTCACTGCACTGAACTAGAGGAAAAAAATCACTAAAATACTATTAATAATTACTTCCAAACTTGGTTACAGGGTGATATGTTCCCGGATCCAGTACAGACGTAGATTTTTTAAATCTTTAATTTAATCACCTTCGACATTATTTTCCATTTTTTTTTTGTTTTCAATAACCATTAATTTGTTTTTAGTTTTTATAACTTTTACATGCTATAGGTACACTCAATTCTTACTTGAAATCACACACAAAACATTTTATAAAGTGCCGTGTTCTGAAAATCGCTGTGATTTCGTCGGGTGGTTACTGGTTTGCCGCACAGATATTGAAAATACATTATTGATGCGGCAAACCAGTAACCACCCGACTATTTTACCTTTTCGAAAGCACAAGAAAACAGCTGAATTATTGTTTTCTAAATGCAAAATCACAAATGCAAATCACAAAGCAAATAACAACATTTCTTGTAAAGGAAAGTGTCTTAAATTTTTTCATAATTTTATAAATTCTTTCGTAGAAAATTGCTCATTTTACTATAAAAATCAATAAAAAAAAAGATATTGAGTTATTCATTTAACTAATTTATTTCAAAATAAAGTGATTGGAAAAATAACCAATTAATTTCAAATCGGCAGGCATTTAGCTGACCTATTTAAAATCACAAAAATTCAGTTTTGTGTGCCCAACACCTTGTGATTTCAAATCACTATATATATATTATATATCAGTCGTAAAGCAGCTCTGGGCGAGTCAACATCAAAACATAGCATGGTTAAAAACCTTTTTTCGAGCATTGTTTCGAATACAACTAAAATTAGTTGTAATTCAGAATGTCAAAAAACAGTTAAGTTGTTACAATTTCAACTAAACTTGGTTGAGTTGTAAACCGTAATAGAGACAAAAAGCTAACTGCAATGTCATCCAGAACAAATCCAAAATTAATTCTTAAGTTGAGTACGTAATCGAATTTGGTGAGAGCCAACAAATTTATTCTCAGCTACTTTGAAATTCATTTCAGTTTTATATTAACACTGCTGTTATTATTTTAGATGGTGTGATGATACATGGTTCGAACCCCAGAAATTTTTTTTTCATTTACTGACTACCAGGTGATTTAAAAAAACCAACTTTAAGTTAGTTGAAAAGTAATGCAGAGTGAGACAATTGACTACCGCCTAGGACATCGCAATGTTAAAATAGTCAGTTGATTACATTGAAAAGTAATCCATCAGTACTAGTTGCGAAATAGTTAGCTAAAAGGTAGTTTTAAGTTAACGGAATTTCCGACGGTAGTTAAAGAAGTGCAATTTATTAAATAGTAAAATCACTTGTATATCGTTTTTATTACCTATAAATTCTTCCAATATTTAAAACAATTTTTTCAGAACAAAAATTAAAATGAACTTGTCTTCGTTTCTGTTCATTTTTGTAATTGAAGAAAAATGGTTGAATAATTAAATTATTTTGTTATTATATTTCTTTGTTATTCTTAAGAATAACAATTTTTTTATTTGAAAAGCCTTAAATGTAATTAATAAATTAATGGTTAAAAATAACTTCTTTACCATCTAAAAATATGCATCGGCTAATTTCTTATTTTTTTCTGGGTATATAATTACGTACATATCGTCGGTTGGTTATTGGTTTGCGGCACAGTATATTCAAAATGCATTATGTCTGCAGCAAACCAATAACTAACCGACGATATGTAATCAGAAAATATTTAGTTGAATATCAAAAATTCCGGGAAAACATTTCAGTATGCGTTAAGACATAATTCCACCAAAGAGGTTTAAAAGTTAGGTTTTGCTGTTCAGTTCAGCGAAAACTAGTTCACTTGGGCGCTATTTGGACTCGTGCACTGTGCAAGATAATAGCAATACGTGCAAGAAAAAAAAATTATTTTCAAAATAATTTGGCATAACTATTGTTAGAAGCTAACTGAGCCACATGTTCATATATACTCGTACATATATGAATTTAATAATATTTTATATAGGGTCCGCCAGATAACTTTTTTTTTTTTGAAAACGGCGCAAAACATCGAGTGTAGCTTCAGCTGTATGGCACGTAGCGCCGTCCTGTTGAAATCAAATGTTGCCAATATCCTCCTCTTCAATTTTTGTGAACAAAAATTCGTTCAACATGGCCCGATAACGATCGGCATTGACTGTAACGGCCACTCCTTGCTCATTGGCCCAATTATGCCTCTGGACCAAAATCCGCACCAAACAGTGACTCGTTTTGGGTGCGTCGGCTTTTCATTGTATGCGTGCGGGTTTTCTGTGCCCCCAAATGCGACAAGTTTGCTTGTTTACATACCCGCCAAGATCAAAATGAGCTTCATCTGAAAAGATGATTTTTTTTTGGCAAAATCGGCATCTTCGATCGATCGCAGGCAATATTTCCCAGCGTTGTTCAAGCGTATACACAACCATATTCGTTCAGCGGAAAGATAAAACTAATTATCTATCAAATCAGACATGAGCTACATACAATTTTGAGATTTTGTGGAAAACGTTTTAAAATTTGCTGCAATAAGCTTTTTAGTTATAAAAACAAGTCATCTTTACTTTTAATAATTACATCGATTCTACAGACTTAGTTCCTCCTCAAAATCGTAACCCAAATCCACTGAATCTAAGGGTAAATACGATTAATTAAACTCCATTGAACATTAAGTACAGATACTAGCACTATATGAAACTCTGCGCTTTTGAGAACGTAAGTGTCAAAAAAAATTTAAGTATTAAACAAGTTAAAGAACTAATTGTCAAATAATTTTTAAGTTATATACTCGTAAGTGTATACAAAAAAAATATTGGCTGATGAGCAATATCCCCAATGCGAGTATTAAGCCTTATTTAAATCTTGATAACAAAAAATGTTAAAGACGAGTTCATTGTTACCAATTATCATTTTAAATTATTTATGAACTAAAAAAAGAGCAATTGGAATGTGTATTGAAATTACAATATTCCGAGAAATAAATAAAAAAAATATTAAGTAAAATACAAATCCCCAAAAAATCTCATGAAGTCCCCAGAACATAAAAGTTATCCCCAATTAATTCCCCAATCCCCAAACCAAAATTCTTATCCCCATTTCGAAAAATAAATCCCCAATTTGGGGATAAATCCCCTAATCTGACAACACTGCTTTGAATAACAAACAAAATCATTCCATTTTCTGTCAGTTGGTTTCTACAAAAAGTTGATGTGTGTTGTGGGCAGTGGCAGCACAGAGGAGCACAAAGTAGACACAAGGAGGCTCATAATTAAATATACTAAAAATCCACTTTCTTTAAAGCAATAAAAATAAATCGTAACACGAATCTTTTGATTATTCTTAAAAATATTTAAATGTCTATTAACTTGAGAACTATTTATGCCTTCGCCCGGGAAATGTATCCCAAGAAATCAGGGGAACGAATACAATATGGTACAGCAGGATTTCGTGGCAAGTAAGTATTATATATTGTACATAAGTATGTACGTACACACATTTCGCACATTCACTTCAATAGTGTCATAACTAAAAAAACTAGTTTTGCAGAAAACACGTTTAAAGTTTTCAATTTACATACAACTCAATGATGGTATGAAAAAATATTCTCTCAGGAGGTGATAATAGTACAAGCTATTTATATGAAATTTTTGTGAAAGATAAAATACGAAATGTATTATTTTTCTGCATTATTAACTTAAAAAACGAATTTTTGAGTTATGACACTTTTGAACTGAATGTGCGATATGTATGTATGTATGTATTTGCATATTTTTATTTGTTGGAAAATATTGCATTAAAGTTAACCAATGAAATTATTCAAGTTTATTGTTATGGTGTTTCCATTTAATTAAAGTACATATGTATTAACAGAAACAGTAAATCGTTTGTCAGACTCTATTAATAGATAACAATATTTACGCTGTTCCATGAAAATAAAAAGAAAATGTCCCTTTTAATAGATAGCATATTTAGCATGAGTAATCATCTCAAGAACAAATCAAATTGAACGTATACAGGTTATTGTTTCAGAAAGAAGGCACCGGTATTGGTGCATGCCAAAATATGTAAGAGTTTTCTCTTAGTATGCAAATATGTAATATGATACGACAGGAAACGTTTTATAACACTTAGTACAAGTAAATCAAGTTGTGTGCCAGCACGTCAGAAATTCACAATTTGAAAGAAATTATTCCTTTTTAATACAATACTGCATTCCAATCTATATTTACACATACATACATACACATACAAACATATGTATATCTACCTATTTATGTACATACTTATCTACATAAAAACAAACCAAACCAGATATTTCTATCAGTTTGAACATATTAGCCTCGTTTATTACAGTAGGTAAGTATGTATGTATGTATGTACATTAGAGTGGGTCGATTTGTTCGTGTGCGAACAAAATTGAAATCTACACAAAGTTGCGAAACATATCGACTTCAAAATGAGAAAATTTAGCAGAAACCGACTTTACAAAATTATGTACATATACATATGTACACATATTTAAAACTACTTACCTTAGATTTTCCATTAAGATGTCATGGTAAAGAGCAGAAAATGGCTCCAACTTTACTATACTTATGTTCCCGGACAATTTTCTCGAAAAATTGCATTTTTAAAATTTAAAAAAAATATATGTTGACTAATAACTTCTTATTTTTACTGTGGCAAAGTTTAAATTTTAAACTCGCAATAGTTCATGAATAATTGAGAAAAATGTAAAATAATTATAATAAAACATTAAAAAAATCACAGAAATTTTTTTTTAATTAGTTGTTTTTAATTTTTTGATTACCATGCTCATCAGACGCGGCACCACGAAGAAAATCTAAATGCGAATGCAGGAAATGTATTTTTAATGACACTTTGGATGTTGTTGATATGAAAGAAGAACTTCTTGTATCAGTTCTTCATAATTTTCAGCTCTTATATCGCCAATAAAATTATGACATACATTTTCGAAAGCTACTCATGTCCTTCTTTCTTTATTGACCAACTTAGATTTGAACAATTATTTACAGATTTCTCATATTTCATATGCCTTGCTTTGATTTGGTCTCAATTACCCGTGGAAATATACTTTTCACGTGTTTGAATGCCTTTCCACCTCTGTTCATTGCTCATTTGCAATGTTTTTGCATCCCGAAATCGCATTTGATCTGAAGGACCAATTCAGAAAAAAGCAACAATATTTTTTAGAATCAAATTCTAAAAGCATGAATGTATTAGTGACAAAGTGTGAGTGCATTTAAATTTGAAAGGCAAAACTTGGTCGTGTAACCCTCAAGTAAACAAGATATTTGTATGAAGTTTATTTGAGACTTCAAAAACATTACAAAGTGAACGATTAAAAAAGTAATACAAAGAAAACTACTTAAATCTATAATGTTTTGAAATAATGATATTAACGTTAGACAGTAACAAGCTTATCAATTTGTGTAGATATTTGTATGAAATTTTTACACAATATGAAGAACGATGTGAGGATTAATTCTGCATCATGAACTCAAAAATTCCATTTTTAGAGTTATGACGTTGTTTGAGTAAATGAGGGATATGTACATTAGGGATAAAGTTTTTAATTTTTTTTTTAAATATCAAAATTCGTGTAGCACAGTCCGATAGAGCATAAAAAACTATAAGGGAACGTATATTTATTTTTTCGCTAAGGTCAAAAAAGTTCACACCAACCAATAACATGTCTATTTCAAACAAAAAATAAATAAAAAACTTTAAATCTTAAATTTCTATCTTTCAATAACTAACTCAAAATATTTCTTTTTTTTTTGTTATACATATACACTGCCTGCCACTTGAATAAGGAATCATATTTTGTTAACTGTACTTAAGTATATCTCCTAACTAAAGTTCAGAAAAAAAATAACTTTTTGCACAACCAAATTTCAAGGTGTTGGCTTTAGTTTCCTGAAGAAATGAAAAATATACATATTTTGTTATACTAAAATTATGCATTTATTTAAAGACATGTATTTCTGTGGTACTTTTTCGTGTGTCACTTGAATAAGGAATTCTATTAATATTAATCAGGAAGGCTATGATTTGAATTTCTTTCAATATAAACGGCTAGAGAATTTTTAATTTGATAGTTTTTAAACAGTTTTTGTTCAAAATGGGACTAATAACTATGAAAAAGAAAAAATTCTGATTTTGAAATCTCCGGGTCCGAATCCGGTCCAATAGCCAAAAACTTTAATAGAGGAAAGACAGTTGTATTCGCGTATGTGTATTCATTTGTATTAGAAGCCGATTGATGTTCGGCACTCTGGTGCCAGCTTGGCCGGTTATGGTATATCATTTCTGAAAGAAATTTTTTGTTTAGTGTGTATTTATTTTAAATTTTTAGAACATTTTTAGATAACACATTTCGATACATTGAAATATCGATGTTTTTCAAAAACATAATATCGGTACGATATACGAGGTTTGTTCAAAACGTATCACGAATTTCGAATTTTCGCGGGTTACGTATATTCGAATTTTGATTTTTTTTGTGGCGTCATGTTGGTACTCACGTCTCTCACTTATGCCGACAATTTCGGCCATTTTGAATGTTCAGCTGCTTTGCTTGCAGGAGTTTTGGCTCGTTGGTGATTGGATTACACTGTACTCGAATCGGAAACTTTTTGTAACAAGTCGGGGACCCGGTGGGTAAACCTAATTCGAGTACGCTGAATCCAATGGTGCTAATCATTTTATTTTAGGTCAGCTCTTGTTTACAAAATAATTAAGACTTGGTTAAAAGTATTTAAAAATCGAATTTTTCACGGTTTTTTTACCTTTATTTCGATATATGTACATATGTATATCGATTATAAAAACAGGTATCGATGAACAAGTGTCCTAAGGAAACTTTTTGAAAAAAATGGGCAATTTTTTATTTTTTGATTTTTTTTCAAAAATTTCTCTAGGACGCATGTTCATCCATAACCACCCTTATCGGAAATAAAAGGCGAAAATTTTTTTCGCGTGAAATATTTCCCATGAACAAAAAATGGTGAACAAAATTAGAAAATATTATACAAATATAGTAACATAGGTTAGGTTAGCAGGCTGCTGGCAAAGAAGGTTAGAAAAATTACGACTCCAGCTCACTTAGGTCCATTATAATGATCCCTTTGTGCTACCTGTATTAAAGGATAAAGAAAGAGAAAGGAGGGTAAGATGGATAGAGGTAGAGAGACATGACATTTATATTTAGAGAGGTGAGGTGAGAGTGGGTCCTAATTTGGCTAGGAGGGGAGTTAGCGGCTATACCAGCCAAGTTTTTGAGCTCAATTTCCGCTAACTCAGATAAGCTGACATTTTCCTCCTCTTCCTCGTTATTGCAGCTATAGCAGTAGTCATTATAAGGGAGACCCATACGTTAAGCATGGGTTCCGAAAGGACAGTGACCAGTCAACGTGGCCGCGAGGTTTCTCAAGTGCTTCCTATTGAAGTTCATGAGGATTTTCGTTTTATGAGAGTTTAGGCAAGGCCAGAGGGTTCTCGCTATTGCACAGGTTAGCTCGTTGCGCTATCTGTCTTGGGCTAACATTGAAGCGTCTCCAGCAGGATGAGAGTGGGAGACCACAGAAATTGTCAATATCAACCTCTGTAAGTGTGGTTCCCCTCTTTGCCAGGTCATCCGCAACCATGTTTCCTGAAATAGTCCCGTGTCCCCGCACCCAACTTAGTAGAATATTTGAGTGCTGTGCAACTCCATCGAGGGCCATGCGACATTCTTGGACGAGAATAGATGTGGTGTATAAACCTATGAGAGACCTAATAGCAGTTTTGCTGTCGGTTATGATATGGATATCTCTGTTCGAGATCCGATAGAATCTTAACCAGTGAATCGCTCTTTTAATGGCAGATAACTCTGCCTGTAATATACTACATTAGTCCGGGAGTCTGAAGGACATTTCAATTCCAAATTCTGGAATATAAACGCCCCCACCAACCCTCCCCCCTTTTTTTGAACCGTCCGTGAAAATCTGTACGGCTCCGTTCAATGGGGAAAACCCTTCTATCAATGAAATTTGAAAATTCTTATTGAAGTACGGTTTCGGAGTGCAGTAGTCAACAAGATTTGGAATGTTATCCACAATATCTAAAATGCTTGCATTACTCCAAAGTCGGTAATTCCATGCACCTATTACGTTTAGTCTGACGGCGGTACGTAGAGCTAGTTTTCTAGCCGCTAAGTCCACTGGAAGCCAACCCAACATAGCTAAGAGCGCTTTTGTTGGCGTTGATCTTAGAGCACCTGTTATCATGAGTGCCATTTTGCGGAGAGTTCCTCTATACTGTACTGATTAATCGCTGAGTCTAGTGCTTTCCACCAGACTGAAATTCTATAAAAAAGTATAGGTTTTATAACCATTTCTAATATCCAACCGACTCCCTTGGGACTTATTCCCAGGTAGGTCCGATTGCGTTTCTACAGACGTATATTGCCGTTGTAGCTTTTGCTGCTCTTGCCTGAAGATTTTCTCTCCAGGAGAGCTTGCTATCGAAGATAACACCCAGATATTTGGCATTATCCGACAGGCATAACAGCATGTATGTTATTAACATTACAATTCGAAAGCATTTGCTTTCGTTTCGAATTACAGACTAGACCCCCAGGTACCCTGCTTGATACATTTTTGAACTAGCACAGTGTTATTGCTGATTATCGATCCTGTGATAATTATGGTTGTTGATTAAAAGATTTTTTACTTTTCACAAGATCTTTCCCTCGATTTAAAAATGTTAAACATTAAATTACTTTATTTTTAATATAGTGCTGATAGTTTGGACAGTGTAATGTTTCGTATGGGTGTCCTGGCAACTTTGAGATCTCGCGTGTTGGCTGGTTCAGTAATAGGTGTTATGATAACGGCTTCTCACAATCCTGAACCTGATAATGGTGTCAAGTTAGTTGATCCTAAAGGAGACATGTTAGATCCCAGTTGGGAGGTTATAGCAACGGAACTAGCCAATGTATCTGATCTAGAACTTGAAGCACATGTGTCAAAGATAATAAAAGATAACAATATTGATATTGGAACATCATCAAATGTGTTTGTAGGAATGGATAATCGTTATCATAGTCCGCGATTATTAAAAGCTGTAACTGATGGTGTCATTGCACTGAAAGGAAATGTCAAAGAATATGGAATAGTAACCACTCCAATGATGCATTATTTCGTTGTTGCAGCCAATACTAGAGGTGCATATGGACAACCTACTGAAGAAGGATATTATACCAAATTGATTAAAGCCTTTGAGTCATTAAGAGGTGATAAACTAGAGAATGGCAATTATAAAAATCGATTACTATTTGACGGTGCAAATGGTGTGGGTGCCCGAAAGATGTTGCAATTTATTAAAAGGATGAATAAATCGTTAGATGTTGAAGTGTTCAATAAGGGTGATGGGAAAATAAACAACGAATGTGGCGCTGATCATGTTAAAGTTGGACAAAAAGTGCCAGCTGCTATGCCCATTGCAGAGCCCAACACAAGGTGCGTCAGTGTAGATGGAGATGCCGATAGGGTAATCTATTTTTTTACTGATGAAAACGGCGTATTTCATTTACTGGATGGTGATCGCATTGCAACGCTAGTAGCTAACTTCCTTATGGATTTAGTTAAAAGTTGCGGTTTAGATATTAAATTGGGTCTAGTTCAGACTGCTTATGCTAATGGTGCATCCACCGACTATATAACAAATAAATTGAAGGTACCAGTAGCATGTGTTCCAACCGGAGTGAAGCACTTACACCACAAAGCCTTGGAATTCGACGTTGGTATTTATTTTGAAGCGAATGGTCATGGTACCGTCATCTTCAGTGACTCGACGAAGAAATTGATCAGCAAAGCAGCAGTAGAAGGCAATGAAAGTGCAAAACGGTTTTTAATAGTTATAGATTTAATAAATGAAACTGTGGGAGATGCCATATCAGACATGCTGTTAGTGGAAACAATACTTAATCATAAAGGATGGGATGTTAAAGACTGGCTGAATTGTTACGAAGATTTACCAAATTTGCAACTGAAAATTAAAGTGCAAGATCGAAATGTTATAACAACTACTGACGCAGAAAGGATTTGTGTTACACCCGTTGGTTTGCAGGACGCAATTAATGAAACAGTTGCAAATTATAAAAAAGGTCGAGCTTTTGTTCGCCCTTCGGGAACTGAAGACATAGTTAGAGTGTATTCGGAAGCATCTACAAAAGAAGTTAATATTTGTTTCATTAAAGTACGGAAACTCAATCAATTCTAATAAAATAATTTTATATTTTCAGGAAAGTCAAAATCTTGCATATGATGTCGGTATTTTAGTGCAGAAAATGGCTGGAGGCGTAGGGCCTGAACTTGTTCATCCAAATAATTCCGTTAAAGCTCATTTCTAGATGTGTTCTTGATTATTAATATATCTTTTGACCAGTGTTATTTAAAAACTATTTTTAGAGAATGATAAGAGAAAACCTGCCTGCCTTTTAAAGTAGTATAATGGTTATTAATTAAGAAAAGCAAATTTTAATCTCAGTGTTTTTATACATACATATATAAAATTATATCTGTTTTTTATGTTCTGTGCTGTACCATTCATAATTATTATACATACATATGTACATCAAGAGATTACAAAAAGAAATAAATACTGTTTTTGCAACTGAATGTCATATTTTAGTTTTATTTGATTCATATATAAACATATTCACCTAGGTGCTATAGAGTAAGTAACTGTATTAAAAGTAAAATACATATCGTCACCTTAAAGACGAAATAACCTATCTGCAGTTTTCAAAAGCTTACAGGAGAGGGAAAAAACGTTATAAAATTGGAACTACATATTTGCAATATTGAAACGAAACTTACATATTTTGATTAAAATGAAACCAGAAATATACATATATCGGTTGAGAAAATACAGCTTATGTTATGTCACTTAAGTTATTTGGAATTGTAAAAATCTGAAACCAAATAACCTATCAGCAGTACTAATTAGTATGAATTAATAACAATTTCTTTATACATATGAATAGTACATAAATTAAATAATGACAGTTATAGTTTCTTTTACTGGTTTAAGCAAAAAAAAAGTTCTTAATGTTTGTTTAAATTATACTATGCAACAAAAATAAACTTTTTATCGTGATTTTTGATGATTTATTTTTCTCTTTTTTAGTGCGTAACGGCCCTCTAGGTACAAAAACTGTCGAAATTTAAATTCTATGGATAAAGATTTTTAAAAACAGTTATATGTCTTTTACTAAATTAAAAAAACATTATTAAATTGAATAATAAATGAAAAATACTACAAAAAACTACTCAAAAGGTATGTTGTCATAAAGATAATGACAGTCTGCTGGAAGCAAGGTTTTTAACTTCGTTTCAAAAAAAAAAGTTAATTAAATAAATATTTACTCAGGTTATTTGAGTTCAAAAAATTGTACACTTGCTGATAGGTTATTTGGTAATTTGGTAATAACTTGGACATTTGTAATATTAAATGTTCAAATGTTGCACACATATGCGTTATGATACAGGGAATAATAATCCATAAGAAACTCAATTTTGAAATTTTTGCAGATAGGTTATTAGGTCTTTAAGATGACGATATGTAATAGATTTGCTTTCTAAAAAACTTATTTTAAGTTTGATTTCATATTTATATTTGCATTATCAAGAACTTAGTTGGAGGTCAATTATTAATTTTCCAATAATTATAGAAAATTCTAATGAAAAAATAAAGAATACAAGATTCTTTAAAATTAATAAATATGGATATGTATTTAAAAAATGTGAGTTCAAAAATACAGTTATGACATACATAAGTTTGACAATTTCACTGTTAGAAATTTTAAAGTTTATTTCCTAACACTGAATGTTAACTTGTGGACCGCATTTATTTGTCTTAACACATATAGAGCCTTTGCTGCAATATAGTTTGAACTAAAAAAAACTTGACTTTTGAGTTAATAATGCATATTCTTTAACCATTTCGCACAAATATATGAATGTATAAGTGATGAAATTGAACTATGTACGTTTTAACGGGTTTCTCCATACAATTTGACATAAAAAATCGGACCATAATTTAGTTTCACTTATGCCACTTATGTTAACTTCATGCCTGGTTTTTCTTATACATAATGCTGATATAAAATAAATAATACATATTTAAAACCGCTACTTTCTCGAATATAATGGTGGGTACAGACTTAGCAACGTGTTTATGCAACCAGGCACGTTGCATTGTCGGTCGCATAGTGTGTAGTTTTGTTTATTGTTGCTTTCGAATTTCCATTCGAAGTTTCAAAAATATGAAAATGTTAATGTTTATAGGTTGCAGTGTCTGTGTCAAAATATGCAACATGTAATATAAACACTTAAGCAGGTTGCAAAGTGTGTACCCACTATAATGCTAGTGTTAACTGCAACGGTAGGAAACAGATGATCGATATTGTATCGTCGTGAAGAAAACAACATTTTTAGCAAACCGGATGTTTTGGTTTGCTATCTTACACCATGCAAAATGTAAACAAAAAATGAAAAAATATTGCCAATTTCATTGCATTATTTTTAAAGTAATTTTGTAATAAATTATATATCTAGATATTGGAATTAATAGCGAAAAGCCTCTAGTATCAGATTATTTAACTGTCATTGTTGACATTTTACTGATATTGAATATATCTGATGTTTTCATTAGACACTTTTGCAACACTTTTTCACTCATAACTCATAAACTAGACTTCGTGCGCATATGGCGCTACCATCAATCAATAGCTTATTACAATGCGCGTCGGTAGTTATAAGGCTTATATCTCGGGAGACTTTCTGAAAAAAGTTATAGAGCAAAAAACATTTTTTTTTACTTAAAATAACAAAGTCATAGTTTTTTGCTTGTAACTCATAAACTAGATCGCGTGCGCATATGGCGCTACCTGCAATCGATAGCAAACTGAAATACGCGTCCATTAAAGGTTCAATGATTTTCCGGGAGACTTTCTGGAAAAAGTTATTGGCTTAGCAAATTTGTTTTAATAAAAAATTTGCAACAAAAAAACATTTTCAGTTTTTTGCTCATATCTCAAAATCTAGATGTCGTGCGCATGTCGCACTACCTTCAATAGATTAAGGACAAAAATACGCGTATATAATGGGTTCTTTTTTATTCCGGGAGACTTTCTGAAAAAAGTTATAGGATCAGCAACATTTTTTTTATTAAAAATTTGCAACAAAAAAGCATATTTAGATTTTTGCTCATATCTCAAAACCTAGATCTCGTGCGCATATCGCACTACCTTCAATGAATTAAGAACAAAAATACGCGTCTATAATGGGTACTATGTAGTTCCGGGAGACTTTCTGGAAAAAGTTATAGGTCCAGCAACATTTTTTTTGTTAAAAACATGCCAAAAAACCATCTTCACTTTTTCACTAATTACTTATGAACTAGATCTCGTACCTATATGACATTATTGTTAATCAATTAAGAATAAAAATACGCGTCGATAATGGGTTCCAGCTTTTCCCGGGAGACTTTTTGGAAAAAGTTATAAGCAAATAAAAAAATTAAAAATTAGAAAATATTTTATAGTGTGGAACAACTGGGCAGCACTGATCAACTTTTTAGCGAAGCACGTTTTTTCTATTTTCGTACGTGCTAAATGTAAACAAAAGGTGAAAAAAAACTATGCTTTTTAATGCAATATTTTTAAAGTAATTTTTTACTAAATTATAAATTAAAAAACAGGAGTAATTAGCGAAAGACCTCTAGTATCAGATTATTTGACTGTCATTGTTGACATTTTAGTCATGTTAAATATATCCGATGTGTTAATTAGACACTTTTTCAAATACTTTTTCGCTTATATCTCGTAAACTAGACTTCGTGCGCACATGGCGCTACCTTCAATAGATAGCTTATTACAATACGCGTCGGTTGTTATAAGGTTTATATCTCGGGAGACTTTCTGAAAAAAATTATAGACCAACAAACTTCTTTTTGTACTTAAAAAAATACAGTTTGAGTTTTTTACTCATAACTCATAAATCAGATTGCGTGCTTATATGGCGCTACCTGCAATCGATAACAGACAAAAATATGCGTCGAATAAGGGTTCAATCATTTTCCAGGAGACTTTCGGGAAAAAGTTATTGGCTTAGCAAAAAAAATTTTTACTAAAAAACAGACCAAAAAGCGGCTTTAGTGTTTAGCTACTAATTTAAAAACGAGACCTCGTGCCCACATAGCTTTACCTTCTGTCGCTTTAGAATATAAATACGCATATATAATGGGAACTGTCATTTCCCGGGAGACTTTCTAGAAAAAGTTATAGGCCCACAAAAAATTATAAAATAGAAAATACTTAAAAAGAAAATTAACTTGGTGTCAGTGATACCTAGTCAATTTTTAGCCAAATACAAAGCTGCATGGTGAAAAATTGTTTCATTTTCTTTCGTTCTTAACGAACGTCTGGCAACATTTTAAAATGTGTTGAAAAACTAATTGTCAAACAGCAAGAAGACAAAACGTGTTGCAATAATCCAAGCACAGAATATGAAATAAATAAATTTGATAAAATATATAAATTTGATATGCCTTGGATCCAAGGTGCCGGCATAAAATTCTCAGAACTTAGAAGTAAAAAGAGTATTGCGAATTTTGGAACAGGCGCGCACGAAAAATTTGAGTTTGCTTTCAGATGATTGGAAAGAGTATGTGCATGCAGAACTATCACGGGATGGCTTAAAAGGTTATCTGCGACTATGCACAAATGGGGGTTCATCGGCAACCAACAATGCGAGCAAACATGAGTTTGAATTGGAAGCCAGGCGCCGAGATTACATATCACATTTTATATTAAGAATCGTTTACTGTCGAACTATGGAATTAAAGTGGTAAGTTAAAGAGCCGAACTTCATTGTGTTTTATTCATCACAATAATTTTATATTAGTTGGTTCTTGGCACGTGAAATGGAGCTCTTCAAATACAAATTTTCCCTTAAGGATTGGTACGATCACGATCCAGGCGCTGTTAATACAAACGATTTTATATCGATTACTGCGGTCAAACAAATGGATAAAATTTAACAAATTGTCAGCTGCTGGCTTGTCATCGGCCCATGTACAAGAAGTTATGGGATATTTGACTCGTCGTAAAAGATCAATTTCATTTGATGAATTCCTGATGTCTGCTGCAATATCATCTAAGTTGCCCCGTCCAAGTTGTTTTCATATTTTCATTTCATATCATTTATTTTTTAATATGTAATACATGTAGCCTTTTGGGCATTATAATTATGTTACAAGATGAAAATATACAATCTATTTACAAGTATTTAACAATATAGTAATTCAAAATATATTTTGTATTTAAATGTTCTTGTGCCTATGTAATCAATATCTATTTATACATTTAAGTGCTAGGACAAAATGTTAAAAGTTAAAAGAAAATAAGTTCCTCAGGATGTATCGTTGGTCATTTCCAAAGTCTTTGAGACTACACAAACTGAAATGAAATAGCAAAAGAAGTCGGTGTTAGGAAATATTTAAATTTTTAAATAAAATACTCTCCTTTTTTTGTGGCAATTTGCAAATATTTGTGTTGTGAAGCTGAAGTGAATAATTTCTTAATCAGTAATTTCAATTCTTATTGAAATTCACTACAGTTCAATTAAATTGTTTTACAAAATGAATTCTTCACTTTTCACTTAGTAGTATAGAACTTTCTTTGTATTTATTTCTTTTAAGAACTTTATTAATTCTTTTTGTATCAAAATCAATAGAGTTTTTTTTTCAGTTTATTTCTAACCTCTAGTTCTAGAGATCCTACACGTGACCCAATTTCTTGACAAGATTAGTGGTCATTTTGGCGACATATGGAAGTGCACACGTGTGAAACTGTATAGTTTAGGTAGTTCTAGAGGTCCTACACGTGACCCAATCGGTCACGTTTCTAAAATAATTTTGGAAATCGCAAAAAAATTATTTTTTGAAATCTGCTTTTTAGTGCCATTTCTTGAGAAGATTAGTGATCATTTTGGCGAAATATGGAAGTGCACACGTGTGACACTGTATAGTTTAGGTAGTTCTAGAGGTCCTACACGTGACCCAATCGGTCACGTTTCTAAAATAATTTTGGAAATCGCCAAAAAATTATTTTTTGAAATCTGCTTTTTAGTGCCATTTCTTGAGAAGATTAGTGGTCATTTTGGCGAAATATGGAAGTGCACACGTGTGACACTGTATAGTTTAGGTAGTTCTAGAGGTCCTACACGTGACCCAATCGGTCACGTTTCTAAAATAATTTTGGAAATCGCCAAAAAATTATTTTTTGAAATCTGCTTTTTAGTGCCATTTCTTGAGAAGATTAGTGGTCATTTTGGCGAAATATGGAAGTGCACACGTGTGACACTGTATAGTTTAGGTAGTTCTAGAGGTCCTACACGTGACCCAATCGGTCACGTTTCTAAAATAATTTTGGAAATCGCCAAAAAATTATTTTTTGAAATCTGCTTTTTAGTGCCATTTCTTGAGAAGATTAGTGGTCATTTTGGCGAAATATGGAAGTGCACACGTGTGACACTGTATAGTTTAGGTAGTTCTAGAGGTCCTACACGTGACCCAATCGGTCACGTTTCTAAAATAATTTTGGAAATCGCCAAAAAATTATTTTTTGAAATCTGCTTTTTAGTGCCATTTCTTGAGAAGATTAGTGGTCATTTTGGCGAAATATGGAAGTGCACACGTGTGACACTGTATAGTTTAGGTAGTTCTAGAGGTCCTACACGTGACCCAATCGGTCACGTTTCTAAAATAATTTTGGAAATCGCCAAAAAATTATTTTTTGAAATCTGCTTTTTAGTGCCATTTCTTGAGAAGATTAGTGGTCATTTTGGCGAAATATGGAAGTGCACACGTGTGACACTGTATAGTTTAGGTAGTTCTAGAGGTCCTACACGTGACCCAATCGGTCACGTTTCTAAAATAATTTTGGAAATCGCCAAAAAATTATTTTTTGAGATCTGCTTTTTAGTGCCATTTCTTGAGAAGATTAGTGATCATTTTGGCGAAATATGGAAGTGCACACGTGTGACACTGTATAGTTTAGGTAGTTCTAGAGGTCCTACACGTGACCCAATCGGTCACGTTTCTAAAATAATTTTGGAAATCGCCAAAAAAATATTTTTTGAGATCTGCTTTTTAGTGCCATTTCTTGAGAAGATTAGTGGTCATTTTGGCGACATATGGAAGTGCACACGTGTGACACTGTATAGTTTAGGTAGTTCTAGAGGTCCTACACGTGACCCAATCGGTCCTACACGCACTAAAAAGCAGATTTCAAAAAATTATTTTTTGGCGATTTCCAAAATTATTTTAGAAACGTGACCGATTGGGTCACGTGTAGGACCTCTAGAACTACCTAAACTATACAGTGTCACACGTGTGCACTTCCATATTTCGCCAAAATGATCACTAATCTTCTCAAGAAATGGCACTAAAAAGCAGATCTCAAAAAATAATTTTTTGGCGATTTCCAAAATTATTTTAGAAACGTGACCGATTGGGTCACGTGTAGGACCTCTAGAACTACCTAAACTATACAGTGTCACACGTGTGCACTTCCATATTTCGCCAAAATGACCACTAATCTTCTCAAGAAATGGCACTAAAAAGCAGATTTCAAAAAATAATTTTTTGGCGATTTCCAAAATTATTTTAGAAACGTGACCGATTGGGTCACGTGTAGGACCTCTAGAACTACCTAAACTATACAGTGTCACACGTGTGCACTTCCATATTTCGCCAAAATGACCACTAATCTTCTCAAGAAATGGCACTAAAAAGCAGATTTCAAAAAATAATTTTTTGGCGATTTCCAAAATTATTTTAGAAACGTGACCGATTGGGTCACGTGTAGGACCTCTAGAACTACCTAAACTATACAGTGTCACACGTGTGCACTTCCATATTTCGCCAAAATGACCACTAATCTTCTCAAGAAATGGCACTAAAAAGCAGATTTCAAAAAATAATTTTTTGGCGATTTCCAAAATTATTTTAGAAACGTGACCGATTGGGTCACGTGTAGGACCTCTAGAACTACCTAAACTATACAGTGTCACACGTGTGCACTTCCATATTTCGCCAAAATGACCACTAATCTTCTCAAGAAATGGCACTAAAAAGCAGATTTCAAAAAATAATTTTTTGGCGATTTCCAAAATTATTTTAGAAACGTGACCGATTGGGTCACGTGTAGGACCTCTAGAACTACCTAAACTATACAGTGTCACACGTGTGCACTTCCATATTTCGCCAAAATGATCACTAATCTTCTCAAGAAATGGCACTAAAAAGCAGATTTCAAAAAATAATTTTTTTGCGATTTCCAAAATTATTTTAGAAACGTGACCGATTGGGTCACGTGTAGGACCTCTAGAACTACCTAAACTATACAGTTTCACACGTGTGCACTTCCATATGTCGCCAAAATGACCACTAATCTTGTCAAGAAATTGGGTCACGTGTAGGATCTCTAGAACTAGAGGTTAGAAATAAACTGAAAAAAAAACTCTATTGATTTTGATACAAAAAGAATTAATAAAGTTCTTAAAAGAAATAAATACAAAGAAAGTTCTATACTACTAAGTGAAAAGTGAAGAATTCATTTTGTAAAACAATTTAATTGAACTGTAGTGAATTTCAATAAGAATTGAAATTACTGATTAAGAAATTATTCACTTCAGCTTCACAACACAAATATTTGCAAATTGCCACAAAAAAAGGAGAGTATTTTATTTAAAAATTTAAATATTTCCTAACACCGACTTCTTTTGCTATTTCATTTCAGTTTGTGTAGTCTCAAAGACTTTGGAAATGACCAACGATACATCCTGAGGAACTTATTTTCTTTTAACTTTTAACATTTTGTCCTAGCACTTAAATGTATAAATAGATATTGATTACATAGGCACAAGAACATTTAAATACAAAATATATTTTGAATTACTATATTGTTAAATACTTGTAAATAGATTGTATATTTTCATCTTGTAACATAATTATAATGCCCAAAAGGCTACATGTATTACATATTAAAAAATAAATGATATGAAATGAAAATATGAAAACAACTTGGACGGGGCAACTTAGATGATATTGCAGCAGACATCAGGAATTCATCAAATGAAATTGATCTTTTACGACGAGTCAAATATCCCATAACTTCTTGTACATGGGCCGATGACAAGCCAGCAGCTGACAATTTGTTAAATTTTATCCATTTGTTTGACCGCAGTAATCGATATAAAATCGTTTGTATTAACAGCGCCTGGATCGTGATCGTACCAATCCTTAAGGGAAAATTTGTATTTGAAGAGCTCCATTTCACGTGCCAAGAACCAACTAATATAAAATTATTGTGATGAATAAAACACAATGAAGTTCGGCTCTTTAACTTACCACTTTAATTCCATAGTTCGACAGTAAACGATTCTTAATATAAAATGTGATATGTAATCTCGGCGCCTGGCTTCCAATTCAAACTCATGTTTGCTCGCATTGTTGGTTGCCGATGAACCCCCATTTGTGCATAGTCGCAGATAACCTTTTAAGCCATCCCGTGATAGTTCTGCATGCACATACTCTTTCCAATCATCTGAAAGCAAACTCAAATTTTTCGTGCGCGCCTGTTCCAAAATTCGCAATACTCTTTTTACTTCTAAGTTCTGAGAATTTTATGCCGGCACCTTGGATCCAAGGCATATCAAATTTATATATTTTATCAAATTTATTTATTTCATATTCTGTGCTTGGATTATTGCAACACGTTTTGTCTTCTTGCTGTTTGACAATTAGTTTTTCAACACATTTTAAAATGTTGCCAGACGTTCGTTAAGAACGAAAGAAAATGAAACAATTTTTCACCATGCAGCTTTGTATTTGGCTAAAAATTGACTAGGTATCACTGACACCAAGTTAATTTTCTTTTTAAGTATTTTCTATTTTATAATTTTTTGTGGGCCTATAACTTTTTCTAGAAAGTCTCCCGGGAAATGACAGTTCCCATTATATATGCGTATTTATATTCTAAAGCGACAGAAGGTAAAGCTATGTGGGCACGAGGTCTCGTTTTTAAATTAGTAGCTAAACACTAAAGCCGCTTTTTGGTCTGTTTTTTAGTAAAAATTTTTTTTGCTAAGCCAATAACTTTTTCCCGAAAGTCTCCTGGAAAATGATTGAACCCTTATTCGACGCATATTTTTGTCTGTTATCGATTGCAGGTAGCGCCATATAAGCACGCAATCTGATTTATGAGTTATGAGTAAAAAACTCAAACTGTATTTTTTTAAGTACAAAAAGAAGTTTGTTGGTCTATAATTTTTTTCAGAAAGTCTCCCGAGATATAAACCTTATAACAACCGACGCGTATTGTAATAAGCTATCTATTGAAGGTAGCGCCATGTGCGCACGAAGTCTAGTTTACGAGATATAAGCGAAAAAGTATTTGAAAAAGTGTCTAATTAACACATCGGATATATTTAACATGACTAAAATGTCAACAATGACAGTCAAATAATCTGATACTAGAGGTCTTTCGCTAATTACTCCTGTTTTTTAATTTATAATTTAGTAAAAAATTACTTTAAAAATATTGCATTAAAAAGCATAGTTTTTTTTCACCTTTTGTTTACATTTAGCACGTACGAAAATAGAAAAAACGTGCTTCGCTAAAAAGTTGATCAGTGCTGCCCAGTTGTTCCACACTATAAAATATTTTCTAATTTTTAATTTTTTTATTTGCTTATAACTTTTTCCAAAAAGTCTCCCGGGAAAAGCTGGAACCCATTATCGACGCGTATTTTTATTCTTAATTGATTAACAATAATGTCATATAGGTACGAGATCTAGTTCATAAGTAATTAGTGAAAAAGTGAAGATGGTTTTTTGGCATGTTTTTAACAAAAAAAATGTTGCTGGACCTATAACTTTTTCCAGAAAGTCTCCCGGAACTACATAGTACCCATTATAGACGCGTATTTTTGTTCTTAATTCATTGAAGGTAGTGCGATATGCGCACGAGATCTAGGTTTTGAGATATGAGCAAAAATCTAAATATGCTTTTTTGTTGCAAATTTTTAATAAAAAAAATGTTGCTGATCCTATAACTTTTTTCAGAAAGTCTCCCGGAATAAAAAAGAACCCATTATATACGCGTATTTTTGTCCTTAATCTATTGAAGGTAGTGCGACATGCGCACGACATCTAGATTTTGAGATATGAGCAAAAAACTGAAAATGTTTTTTTGTTGCAAATTTTTTATTAAAACAAATTTGCTAAGCCAATAACTTTTTCCAGAAAGTCTCCCGGAAAATCATTGAACCTTTAATGGACGCGTATTTCAGTTTGCTATCGATTGCAGGTAGCGCCATATGCGCACGCGATCTAGTTTATGAGTTACAAGCAAAAAACTATGACTTTGTTATTTTAAGTAAAAAAAAATGTTTTTTGCTCTATAACTTTTTTCAGAAAGTCTCCCGAGATATAAGCCTTATAACTACCGACGCGCATTGTAATAAGCTATTGATTGATGGTAGCGCCATATGCGCACGAAGTCTAGTTTATGAGTTATGAGTGAAAAAGTGTTGCAAAAGTGTCTAATGAAAACATCAGATATATTCAATATCAGTAAAATGTCAACAATGACAGTTAAATAATCTGATACTAGAGGCTTTTCGCTATTAATTCCAATATCTAGATATATAATTTATTACAAAATTACTTTAAAAATAATGCAATGAAATTGGCAATATTTTTATCATTATTTGTTTACATTTTTCATTAATGTTGTCAGAACTGAAAAATGTTGCCGTTTTTCCCCAGTTTGTTTTCTTCACTTGCGTCGATATTGTTATGTGTTAATAAAGTTAAGCGTTTTTATCAAGGGTCATTATAAATGAAAACAAAAGATAGCATCACTGGCAGTATACATTTATATTTAACTGATCTGGCAACATCGCCAATAGTTCTGCCACGATTTTTCTTTTGTGCTAATTTTCTGATGCAATACGCTATTCTGTTTAATATTAAATAACAAACAATTTTAAATTAAGGTAAAGAAGTAATTTTAAAACAAAAATGGAAGGTGAAGAAGTAAGTGCATTGTGATACATGTTAAAAACTAAAGTATAATATGAATTAGAAAGTTTTATGTTTGAGGTTATGATAACTTTAAAGGTGTTTCCTACTTACATTGTGTATTAATATTTCCTCCCGTTTATAGTTTGATCCTACACTTCTGAAAAAGAAAAAAAAGAAGAAGGCTTTCGATTTGGATGCAGCCTTAGGCTTAGACGATGGTTCCAAAAAAGAAGAAACTAAAGAAATTACTGCAGATGATGCAGCAGCAAATGAAATCGACGATAATTTGGATCTAGAGAGCTTTGGTAAAAAGAAGAAAAAAAAGAAGAAGGCTTTTAACTTGGATGAATTAGAAGGTGCTTTACCTAAAGATGGTGAAGAGATTGGCGGGGAGGATCAGAGCGGCGAGCCTACTGAAACTGATGAAAATTTGGAAGCGGAACGTGATTCCGATAAAGACTACAGTTATGATGAACTATTAAAGCGCATATTTGAAATAATTTTGGACAAAAACCCAGAGATGGCTGCGGGGCGGAAGCCTAAATTTGTCATGAGACCACCCCAAGTATTGCGCGTAGGCACTAAAAAGACTTCATTTGCTAATTTCCTTGATATTGCAAGAACATTGCATCGTCTGCCAAAACATTTATTGGATTTCTTGTTAGCTGAATTAGGTACAAGTGGTTCAATGGATGGAAATCAGCAGCTTATTATTAAAGGACGCTTTCAGCCTAAACAAATTGAGAATGTGCTGCGCCGTTATATTAAGGAATATGTCACCTGCCACACATGTCGCTCCCCCGAAACTATTCTGCAAAAGGATACACGTCTCTTCTTCCTCCAATGTGAATCATGTGGATCCCGCTGTTCTGTAGCTAGTATTAAATCTGGTTTCCAAGCAGTCACTGGAAAGCGTGCCGCTATCAGAGCGAAAACTACGTAAATTTATATATTTTTGTTACTACATATACACAAGTCGCCCTTTTCAAAAAGAAGGATGTCTAAAATTGGACCATGTTAATATTGGGAGTGGTGTTGCAGAGTAAAGTTACTGCAGGTTCATTTTATAAATTTAAATTTTACTTTTTTTAGACAAACTTAACTACATATAAAGATGATTTATTGAAAACAACAAAAAAATTTAAATAAACGATTTTTCTATTTCATGAGTTTGTTAAAAATAAGCAATTACTTTTGTGCCAATCAATTAAGTAGTCTTTAAAATAAATTTCAATATCACGGTTTGATTTTGAATCTTCAATAAAACAATAAACCTTAAAATATATTCTTGATTTTCGACTGGTTGGCCTGCCGTACACCAAAATTTTAGATCCCATTAGAAGATTAGAATTATCAGTCTGCTCTTTGGTTTTGAATAACAAGTTTTGCAAACTATTCATAATTTCATTTTTGTTCTGTGTCAACAGTTCTTTCTTGGCGGCTTGCAGTTCATTTTCCATTTTCCACATTTTCTCTATATCACCTGTTTTCCGGAAGAGACTTATATTTAATGAATCTGTTCCATCGTCTATTATATAATTATAGCTTGTCTCAGATGAGTATCCTCTACTCATTATTTTTCCATAAACCAAACAATGTTTAAACTGCAAATCCTCCCATTTCTCTTTTAAAATTGTTATGTGTTTACATGTTAAAGGAATACAATTGAACATATCCTTGAAATAATTTTCTTGTTCACGGTTTTCAGTGAGGCAATGGTGTGGTCAAAATGTATCCTCTATGGTTAAAATTACGATGGTTGTTATCAAAATAGGGATGATTACAATCAGAGTATATTTATTTATATTAATTAAGGCACATGTACATACACATACTTACATACTTTGTATCACCACAAAACTTAGAAAATACAAAAACAACAGGCGTTCTGTTTGCGTAAAAAATTTTGCAAATGTCAAAAATAGATGAACACAAAAAAAGTGTGGTAAGCAGAGAAACAAGTCGATCGGCTCGAAGCCGACGGCGCGCCGCCGCCGGTTATTTTTCTGTTTATCCCGCCGCCGTCGATTGTATCGGCTCAAAATGAGCCGAAATTTTATCTGTTCAAGAAGACAAATTTCGGAGAAAAAATTATGAAAATTTTCAATTTCTAATTTTCTCATTAAATTTTCATGTTTATATTAGCCGCCGAAAATTCTCTCGGCGCGCCGCCGCCGGTCACAAAACTGCTGCGCCGCCGCCGCCGATAATTTTGCCTCGACTTGTTTCTCTGGTGGTAAGTCAAAACCAAAGTAAATATATTGATATAACTTTGTATATTTCTTAATAAGTAATTATAATTATTTTAACATGTCCAAGGCGAGTTCATTAGTATCCTCTGTGTCACTACAACAATGCAACTACACAAAAAACAACATGCAGTTTGCTATGCTACAAAACCAATCTGTCAGAAGATTTCTAAGCAAATTTTGACATTTTGATTCAAATTGCTCAATTTGGCATCAACAGCTGATAGTCAGGCGAGCCGAAAAGGCCACCTGATACGGAATCGCCTAGAACATGTCTACGAACAATGTTTTTATTTAAAATTTTATTTATTTTAAGTTTCTCACAAACATACATACATTTGTTTTCACCACACACAATTTGCAAAATAAAACAAAAAGGCCTACGAAAATTTATGCAGCTTCTTGTTATGCCTGTGTTAGCCTACGTCTACACCTCATATAAATCTATGATAAAAAAATTTCAAATTCCATATAGAAAAAAGAGCTAACATAAAAAAATTATTTTTCAATTAAGGTTTGACTTTTGTTATGATAAATATATATCAGGTGTACGCGTAGGGTTACATTCATGCATGTCGTCGGTTGGTTACTGGTTTGCTGTATGGAACAAAAATGTGTTTTCGAGAAAATCGATGAAGAATGTTTAGTTCATTAGATTTATAAAAATACACGATAAATTTTTTTGTATATTAATAAAAGTAATAAATACTTATATTTTTTATTCAAACTTAAAGTTGGTAAACTTTTTACATCCAACATGAAAAGTTATTAGGATTTAAAGAAAAAATTATAAAAATCTTTGTCAACGCATGTCCCAATCATAACACCAATATTCACTGCCTTTCAAGTATGTAGGTTAAATTACTTTATATATTTAAGTAGAAAATATCAATTTTATTCTTGAATATATTTACTAAAATAAATTTTATTAATGAAAAATAAATATCAATTCATTTGACTAAAACATAAAACAATAATTAAATTTTTGTATTTTGCTTTGATTCACGTTTGTTGAGTAGAATATGCATTGATATACATCATAACAATATTAATACTTTTACGTTGGGAGTGTGCCACATATCCCAAAAATTGTCAATTGCGGTAAATTTTTTATATGTATATATGGCAGCACTCAAACAAATGTAGCTTACAAACGTGTTGGCATCACTTCTTTTGGAAATACATACATATACATATTTTAGCTTTGTTTATTATATTCTCTTCCGATTTTTGGTAATATTGTGAAATTATTTAATTTGTTATACCTCAATATACATAATATGTTAATTACGGTCTACATTATTTCAATTCTCAAAATTATTAGGTGAATTGAGATATGTCTGGGGGCTCTCTTGTAACATTAAAAGAAGAATCAATTGATGGCAATACTGCAGCAGCTGGAACTAACGCCAACGTCCAGCAGCAATCATCGGCTGCGCCTCAGCAGAATGGTACAGGAAATGCTGCTGCACCTGCTGAAGGAACGAGACAAAATAGTTTACAGCGCATACAGCAGCGAAAACAAAAGGTTTTTAATCTACCTGTAGCTCAAAAATTGGCTAAACTATCGATGTACTCAGCTTGTCAATCTGAAGGATGTCGGTGTACTGGCTGGAAAACCCCTCAAGAAAATCGCCATCGTGATGTTGAGTCGTCATATTGTCCAGAGTTTAGTGAAGAGTGTCGCAATACTAGTTGTCGTCATTCACTGCAAAGCCATATTGCCCATTTGGATGGTATTTCCGGATCCGAAATGAATAATTTACTTGGCGCTATTATTGACATGGAAAATCTTTTCATGTCTATGCAAAGAGTAGATGACGAGGATACGAAAAAAGTTTATCTCTATCTCTTTCGATTGTTACGTCAATGTGTAATAACTAGACAACAAGCCGTAATTCGTGGACCTCTAGGAGATCCTCCATTTGAATCTCCTTGTATTGCAAAAGCTGTTTATTCATTTGTATTTTATAAATACAATCATTTAAGTCCAAATGAATTGCAGACCATGACAGAAGTGGCCAAAACTTTTTTGAATTTTCTAAATCACTACAATTTCGAACCCCCTTCAATGCGAAGAGCCGATTTGAAAAACGACGATGCGTCAACTTATAAAATCAACTATACCAGATGGCTTGTTTTCTGCCATGTACCCGCATTTTGTAATTCACTAAGACATTTTGAGACTTCATTGGTTTTTGGGCGTACTCTTTTGCGAACAGTATTCCAGTATATGGCTCAACAACTAAAAAAGAAATGCATTTCTGAGCGTGATCGTTTTCCTGCGGATAAAAGATCTATAATAACTCAAATGCCTAAGTTCTTGGAAGCTCTTAAAGGAGAACTTCTTAAAGACGATTCCCCAATATGGGATCAATCATATCGTCCCCCAACTGCCTTTTTACTACAACAACGCAAGCGTCAACAGGATACGTCAGCAACTGGAGCTGCGGGAGTATCAAGTAGTATAGGATCAATTGCTGCAAAAAGAGCTAGTATTAGTGGTGAACCAGTTCATAAAAGAGCTAAAAAAGAAACCATTGAGCGTTCTGCTGGGTAAGTTAATCTGAACATGGTAGCTGTGATTTATGCAAGTAATGCGGATAAGGCTGTGTTTTAAATTTTTGTTACTCTTTTTTATTGTAAAATAAATTGCTTTAATTTCAAGTGATAGGTAATAACTATTTTTGTATGTGCTTATTTTATTTTTATTTAACGCGTTTCAAAATGAATTCGGAAATAAAAAAATTATTTATTAAACACATCTGTGTATATATATGTATTTCAACCATTTTTGAAATCTACTGATGAATTGCTTGAGGACCAACGAAATCTGTATATGCTTAACTGCAACAAATAAATTTATTAAATTAGTTATTTTTAATTTTAATATTCTATATAATGCGTTTCAAATATACATACATACATACATATAATTCGGGTATAATAATTTTTTCGCTCTTAAAAATATGCTACAAATGATCTAGTGCATTAAGGCATGTTTTTATGTTCTTTATTTTATTTCAAAATGCAATTGTTTATGTTCATCTGGAAACGAATATTGGAGTTATTCCCCCTGTTCTGCAAACCGAATCCGAATAAATTTCTCGTTTTAAAAAAATTAATAATGATCCTGTAGACGTGCTTAAAATCATACACGATAATTTTCTTTCAGATATGAAATTTGAGAATCTATATAATAAACAAATAGGAAAAAAATCTAAAAAATATTTCTATTGTCGGAGCTAGTTCTCTAAAATCGTGCGATTTCAAATCGATCGGTTTACAGAACTGGGCCGATTATTTGTTCTGATTAATTAATTTTAACATACATACGTAGTAGGGAAAAAATATAATTTTTTCGAAGTATTAGTTGTAATATGTTTTCTTACGACACAGTAAATGCATTATGATAAAAAATAAATTAAATTATTATAATTATTGTAATTAACTTTTTAAATTTTATGAACGGATATATTTGAAAATGTGGTAAATATAATTGAAGCAAATAATGATTTTTAAAAGAAGGAAATAATATGGAGAGTAATAAATAATAAACTGAATTTACATACGAATTTTTTTTATTTTAGCGACTCCACATACGAAGATCTTTCCGATGAGACTGTTCTACGAGCTCTTAAAGCTATTTCGGAATCAAAGGCCATTAACAAAACTGAAATTCTCTTTCCGGTCAATGTGTCGCGTGATGAAAATGTAAAAGCGGAGGAACAGAAGCGTGCCATTGAGTTCCACGTTGTCGGCAATTCCTTGACAAAACCTGTAGATAAACAAACTATACTCTGGCTTTTAGGGTTGCAAAGTGTTTTTGCTCATCAGTTGCCTGAAATGCCTCGAGAATATATATCGCAATTGGTTTTTGATACGAAGCACAAAACTCTGGCACTTATTAAAGAAAATATGCCAATTGGTGGTATTTGTTTTAGACCTTTCCCAGATCAACAATTTACAGAGATTGTTTTCTGCGCGGTAACAATGTCGGAACAAGTTAAAGGATACGGGACTCATCTTATGAATCATTTAAAGGATTACAGTATTCAAAAGAATATACAGCATCTTTTGACATATGCTGATTGTGATGCAATTGGTTATTTCAAAAAGCAAGGTTTCTCCAAGGATATTAAGTTAGCGCGACCAGTATATGCGGGCTTTATAAAGGAATATGATGGAGCAACTCTGATGCATTGCGAATTACATAAGAATATTGTAAATACACAATTCATATCAGGTAATATTTAAATATAAAATGTAATGAGATATGTGTTGAAAATTGATTATTATTGATTATTATTATAGCATAAGCGCTATCCGCCTAAGTCGACTTCGAAAGAAATTATGTATGTTGCAATATTTCACTAACAAAACTTCATATCTATATGAAATCCCTGCTTCTATACCTTCATTAAAATATACATACATATGTATGTATATCAAGAAAACGGCTGATTTCCTAAAGCTATGTTCACAACGTTTCAACACAGTATCAATACCGCATTTACACATTCTGTAAATATTTTGTGCATACGTTTTGGACTCTTTCCATAAAAAAAATTTTGTATGTTTAACTTGCTTTTATCTGCATATTGAAAACAATTGTGTTTTTCGACATAGGTTATTATTGCATGTGCTCATAAATTTAATGTACTCCTGTATTCTGTGTTCCACGTAAAATCAAGTTGATTCAAATCAGAATAAATATTTATAAAAAAAATGCTGTTGCTATAAAATGCTACGATATATTAAGTTTTTTTTCAAAATTAATTTTCTTAACATGTCTGCGTTACTGAACTATGCGTAGAAGTTGAATTAAAACATATTTTATCATTATTTAGTAATAAGACGGCAAAGTGAAATTCTTAAAGAACTTATTGCTCAACGCCATAATGAAGTTCAAAAAGTTCGACCTGGTTTGACGTGTTTCAAAGAAGGTCTTCCTTCCATACCTGTAGAATCAATACCAGGATTGCGTGAAATTGGCTGGAAACCTCAAATGCGCACTCAAAGAACATCTAGACCTTTGGAAGAATCTTCGGATCCTGAGAAATTGTCTTCTTCATTTGCAGCTGTTTTACAATCAGTACGACATCATGCCTCTGCTTGGCCATTCTTGAAACCCGTAACAGCTGCTGAGGTGCCAGACTATTATGATCATATTAAATATCCCATGGATTTGAAAACCATGGGTGAACGCCTAAAGAAAGGGTATTACGTCACGCGGCGACTATTTATGGCCGATATGGCTCGTATATTTTCAAATTGTCGTTTTTATAATTCTCCTGAAACCGAATACTATCGTTGTGCAAACAGTTTAGAACGTTATTTTCAGACTAAAATGCGAGAATTAGGTTTGTGGGATAAATGATGTCGCGCTCTATCTGCTAATTTTGAACCTCCTATTGAGAAAATTGGAAGCGATGATGCAGACGGCGAGGCCGATGGTGGAGACAATACTAAAATACTTACAAAAGAAGAACGCACTGCAACAAATAATTTAACTAACTCTATTGCAAACAATTTATCTCAAAATACTACTTTAAATACCACTTATGAGAATACGTTTTTGAGTGGAAATTTAGGCGTTTTTTCATCTCTTCCTGATGACATTTTTACTAATTAAAATATATGTATAATTATTTTTTCTGACTTTTTCCAATATCAAAATAACAGCATTAAATTAATGTTGTTTTTATTTTTCCATTTATTAATTTTATGAGTTTTTCCTTACACCTTTATTAATTATATGTAAACATTTTTTTGTCTATTTTCTTAAACGAAAGAGAAAGTTCTTCATTCGACAATGTGTATTTAAATGAAAAAATTGTTTTGTATTTTATTGTTTTCTTTGTAAATCATAAATCGAAAATTCTCATTCGTTTTATAAAGACTAGCAGTTTATTAAATTAGTATACTTATAAATAAAGAATAATAAAATATATAAATTAATAAATTAAATACTCGTACTAAATAATCCAATAAACAATTTTACTTCTTATGCTGTAGGTTCTAACAATTTATTATTTTGGATAAACATCGTCCATTTTTCATAAAAACATAAATATAGTCTATTTTTCATTAAAAAAAATTAAGAAGTTAAACATCGTCCATTTTCGTACGAAAAACTAAATGGGCTATACAGCTTCCACTTTTCACACAAAAAATTAAATGGGCTAGCCATTGTCCATTTCTTATGCAAAAAATTAAATGCTCTACACATCCTTCATTTTTCATAAAGAAAATTAAATGTACATTTTTCATAAAAAATTTTAAATAGGCTATACGACCACAAATTAAATGAATTATACATCGTCCATTTTTCATACGAAAAACTAAATGGGCTATACATCTTCCACTTTTCATACAAAAAAATTAAGTGGATTAAAATTAAACCTTCCATTTTTTATGCAAAAACTGAGATGGGCTATAACATCGTTCATTTCTCATACAAAAAATTAAAAAGGCTATAGATCGTCGAAGTTTCATATCAAAAATTTAATGGGCTATACATGGTCCCTTTTTCAGCCAAAAATTAATTGGACTACACATCGTCCATTTTTCATCCCAAAGATTAAATGAAATACACATCGTTAAATTTTCATACAAAAAAATAAATGGACTATACATCGTCCATTTTTCATGCAAATAATTAAAAGTGCTGTAAGGCGTTAATTTTTCATATACAAAATTAAAAGGGGTGTACATTGTCCATTTTTCAGAATAAAAATTAATTGGGTTAATCATCGTCCATTTTTCATACAAAAAATTTAAATGGACTGTAGATCGTCCATTTTTCATACATAATATGAATGGGCCATCTAAGTGCATTTTTCATACAAAATATTAAATGGGCTTCACATCGTCCATTTTTCATAAAAAAATTAAGTGTTCTATATGTGATCGGTTTTTCATATCAAAATTTAATTGAATTAATTTTTCATAAATAAATTCAAATAAACTATTTTTTTGAGCTTTAGGTCTATTTATATTATAATTTTATTAGTACGATATTTCGTTAACCTTTGGTTAACTTCTTCAGGATATTTTTTATTTTTGTTTCTTTGAAATTAAAAAAGAAAAATTTAATTAAAAAAATAAAAATTTAATTTCAAAGAAACAAAAACAAAAAATATCATGAAGAAGTTAACCAAAGGTTAACGAAATATCGTACTAATAAAATTATAATATAAATAGACCTAAAGCTGAAAAAAATAGTTTAATTGAATATATTGAAAAAGGTCGAAAAATTAGATAAAAGAATTTCATAAATAAAAATTAAATGTGCTATACATGATCCATTTATGTATCATATAAATGAATTATATATCGTCCATTTTTCATACGAAAAATTAAACGGGCTATACATCGTCCATTCTTTGTACAAAAAAATTAAATGGGCTATACACCGTCCATTTTTCATACATAAAATTAAATGGGATATAGATGGTTCATTTTTCATACGAAAAATTAAATCGACTATACATAGTCCATTTTTCATACAAAATATTAAATGGGCTAACCATCGTCCATTTCTCATTAAAAAAAATTAATAAGCTTTAAATCGTCCATTTTTCATACACTGAATTAAATGGGCTATAAATTGTCCATTTTTTCGTACACAAAATTAAATGGGCTTTTTGATACAAAAAATTAAATGGGTTAAGCGTTGTCCATTTTTCATAAAAATATTAAATGTGCTATTCGTGATCGATTTTTCATGCCAAAAATTAAATGAATTAGACATCGTTAATTTTTCATACAAAAGAACTAAATCTTCCACTTTTCACGCAAAAAATTAAATGCGTTAAGCATTTTCCATTTTTCATACGAAAAAAAAAGTTAAAAGAGCTATACATCGTCCATTTTTCATAAAAAAATAAATATCGTCTATTTTTCATTCAAAAAAATTAAGAAGTTAAACATCGTCCATTTTCGTACGAAAAACTAAATGGGCTATACAGCTTCCACTTTTCACACAATAAATTAAATGGGCTAGCCATTGTCCATTTCTTATGCAAAAAATTAAATGCTCTACACATCCTTCATTTTTCATAAAGAAAATTAAATGTCCATTTTTCATAAAAAATTTTAAATAGGCTATACGACCACAAATTAAATGAATTATACATCGTCCATTTTTCATACGAAAAACTAAATGGGCTATACATCTTCCACTTTTCATACAAAAAAATTAAGTGGATTAAAATTAAACCTTCCATTTTTTATGCAAAAACTGAGATGGGCTATAACATCGTTCATTTCTCATACAAAAAATTAAAAAGGCTATACATCGTCGAAGTTTCATATTAAAAATTGAATGGGCTATACATGGTCCCTTTTTCAGCCAAACAATTAATTGGACTACATATCGTCCATTTTTCATCCCAAAGATTAAATGAATTACACATCGTTAATTTTCATACAAAAAAATAAATGGACTATACATCGTCCATTTTTCGTACCAAAAAATTACCTGCGCTATACATCTTCCACTTTCCACACAAAAAATTAACTGGACTCTTCATTGTCCATTCTTCAGTCAAAAAAACTAAATGAGCTATACATCGCCCATTTTTCATGCAAATAATTAAAAAGGCTATACCTCGTTAATTTTTCATACACAAAATTAAAAGGGGTGATGTACTCGTACATTGTCCATTTTTCACAATAAAAATTTAACCCAATTAATTTTTCATACAAAAAATTTAAATGGACTATCGTCTATTTTTCATACAAAAAATAAATGGGCTATCTACGTCCGTCCATATATTCATACAAAAGATTATACCTTCCATTTTTTATGCAAAAACTGAAATGGGCTAAAAATTAAATGGGCTATAACATCGTTCATTTCTCATACAAAAAATTAAAAAGGCTATAGATCGTCGAAGTTTCATATCAAAAATTTAATGGGCTATACATGGTCCCTTTTTCAGCCAAAAATTAATTGGACTACACATCGTCCATTTTTCATCCCAAAGATTAAATGAAATACACATCGTTAAATTTTCATACAAAAAAATAAATGGACTATACATCGTCCATTTTTCATGCAAATAATTAAAAGTGCTGTAAGGCGTTAATTTTTCATATACAAAATTAAAAGGGGTGTACATTGTCCATTTTTCAGAATAAAAATTAATTGGGTTAATCATCGTCCATTTTTCATACAAAAAATTTAAATGGACTGTAGATCGTCCATTTTTCATACATAATATGAATGGGCCATCTAAGTGCATTTTTCATACAAAATATTAAATGGGCTTCACATCGTCCATTTTTCATAAAAAAATTAAGTGTTCTATATGTGATCGGTTTTTCATATCAAAATTTAATTGAATTAATTTTTCATAAATAAATTCAAATAAACTATTTTTTTGAGCTTTAGGTCTATTTATATTATAATTTTATTAGTACGATATTTCGTTAACCTTTGGTTAACTTCTTCAGGATATTTTTTATTTTTGTTTCTTTGAAATTAAAAAAGAAAAATTTAATTAAAAAAATAAAAATTTAATTTCAAAGAAACAAAAACAAAAAATATCATGAAGAAGTTAACCAAAGGTTAACGAAATATCGTACTAATAAAATTATAATATAAATAGACCTAAAGCTGAAAAAAATAGTTTAATTGAATATATTGAAAAAGGTCGAAAAATTAGATAAAAGAATTTCATAAATAAAAATTAAATGTGCTATACATGATCCATTTATGTATCATATAAATGAATTATATATCGTCCATTTTTCATACGAAAAATTAAACGGGCTATACATCGTCCATTCTTTGTACAAAAAAATTAAATGGGCTATACACCGTCCATTTTTCATACATAAAATTAAATGGGATATAGATGGTTCATTTTTCATACGAAAAATTAAATCGACTATACATAGTCCATTTTTCATACAAAATATTAAATGGGCTAACCATCGTCCATTTCTCATTAAAAAAAATTAATAAGCTTTAAATCGTCCATTTTTCATACACTGAATTAAATGGGCTATAAATTGTCCATTTTTTCGTACACAAAATTAAATGGGCTTTTTGATACAAAAAATTAAATGGGTTAAGCGTTGTCCATTTTTCATAAAAATATTAAATGTGCTATACGTGATCGATTTTTCATGCCAAAAATTAAATGAATTAGACATCGTTAATTTTTCATACAAAAGAACTAAATCTTCCACTTTTCACGCAAAAAATTAAATGCGTTAAGCATTTTCCATTTTTCATACGAAAAAAAAAGTTAAAAGAGCTATACATCGTCCATTTTTCATAAAAAAATAAATATCGTCTATTTTTCATTCAAAAAAATTAAGAAGTTAAACATCGTCCATTTTCGTACGAAAAACTAAATGGGCTATACAGCTTCCACTTTTCACACAAAAAATTAAATGGGCTAGCCATTGTCCATTTCTTATGCAAAAAATTAAATGCTCTACACATCCTTCATTTTTCATAAAGAAAATTAAATGTCCATTTTTCATAAAAAATTTTAAATAGGCTATACGACCACAAATTAAATGAATTATACATCGTCCATTTTTCATACGAAAAACTAAATGGGCTATACATCTTCCACTTTTCATACAAAAAAATTAAGTGGGGATTAAAATTAAACCTTCCATTTTTTATGCAAAAACTGAGATGGGCTATAACATCGTTCATTTCTCATACAAAAAATTAAAAAGGCTATACATCGTCGAAGTTTCATATTAAAAATTGAATGGGCTATACATGGTCCCTTTTTCAGCCAAACAATTAATTGGACTACATATCGTCCATTTTTCATCCCAAAGATTAAATGAATTACACATCGTTAATTTTCATACAAAAAAATAAATGGACTATACATCGTCCATTTTTCGTACCAAAAAATTACCTGCGCTATACATCTTCCACTTTCCACACAAAAAATTAACTGGACTCTACATTGTCCATTCTTCAGTCAAAAAAACTAAATGAGCTATACATCGCCCATTTTTCATGCAAATAATTAAAAAGGCTATACCTCGTTAATTTTTCATACACAAAATTAAAAGGGGTGATGTACTCGTACATTGTCCATTTTTCACAATAAAAATTTAACCCAATTAATTTTTCATACAAAAAATTTAAATGGACTATCGTCTATTTTTCATACAAAAAATAAATGGGCTATCTACGTCCGTCCATATATTCATACAAAAGATTATACCTTCCATTTTTTATGCAAAAACTGAAATGGGCTAAAAATTAAATGGGCTATAACATCGTTCATTTCTCATACAAAAAATTAAAAAGGCTATAGATCGTCGAAGTTTCATATCAAAAATTTAATGGGCTATACATGGTCCCTTTTTCAGCTAAAAATTAATTGGACTACACATCGTCCATTTTTCATCCCAAAGATTAAATGAAATACACATCGTTAAATTTTCATACAAAAAAATAAATGGACTATACATCGTCCATTTTTCATGCAAATAATTAAAAGTGCTGTAAGGCGTTAATTTTTCATATACAAAATTAAAAGGGGTGTACATTGTCCATTTTTCAGAATAAAAATTAATTGGGTTAATCATCGTCCATTTTTCATACAAAAAATTTAAATGGACTGTAGATCGTCCATTTTTCATACATAATATGAATGGGCCATCTAAGTGCATTTTTCATACAAAATATTAAATGGGCTTCACATCGTCCATTTTTCATAAAAAAATTAAGTGTTCTATATGTGATCGGTTTTTCATATCAAAATTTAATTGAATTAATTTTTCATAAATAAATTCAAATAAACTATTTTTTTGAGCTTTAGGTCTATTTATATTATAATTTTATTAGTACGATATTTCGTTAACCTTTGGTTAACTTCTTCAGGATATTTTTTATTTTTGTTTCTTTGAAATTAAAAAAGAAAAATTTAATTAAAAAAATAAACATTTAATTTCAAAGAAACAAAAACAAAAAATATCATGAAGAAGTTAACCAAAGGTTAACGAAATATCGTACTAATAAAATTATAATATAAATAGACCTAAAGCTGAAAAAAATAGTTTAATTGAATATATTGAAAAAGGTCGAAAAATTAGATAAAAGAATTTCATAAATAAAAATTAAATGTGCTATACATGATCCATTTATGTATCATATAAATGAATTATATATCGTCCATTTTTCATACGAAAAATTAAACGGGCTATACATCGTCCATTCTTTGTACAAAAAAATTAAATGGGCTATACACCGTCCATTTTTCATACATAAAATTAAATGGGATATAGATGGTTCATTTTTCATACGAAAAATTAAATCGACTATACATAGTCCATTTTTCATACAAAATATTAAATGGGCTAACCATCGTCCATTTCTCATTAAAAAAAATTAATAAGCTTTAAATCGTCCATTTTTCATACACTGAATTAAATGGGCTATAAATTGTCCATTTTTTCGTACACAAAATTAAATGGGCTTTTTGATACAAAAAATTAAATGGGTTAAGCGTTGTCCATTTTTCATAAAAATATTAAATGTGCTATACGTGATCGATTTTTCATGCCAAAAATTAAATGAATTAGACATCGTTAATTTTTCATACAAAAGAACTAAATCTTCCACTTTTCACGCAAAAAATTAAATGCGTTAAGCATTTTCCATTTTTCATACGAAAAAAAAAGTTAAAAGAGCTATACATCGTCCATTTTTCATAAAAAAATAAATATCGTCTATTTTTCATTCAAAAAAATTAAGAAGTTAAACATCGTCCATTTTCGTACGAAAAACTAAATGGGCTATACAGCTTCCACTTTTCACACAAAAAATTAAATGGGCTAGCCATTGTCCATTTCTTATGCAAAAAATTAAATGCTCTACACATCCTTCATTTTTCATAAAGAAAATTAAATGTCCATTTTTCATAAAAAATTTTAAATAGGCTATACGACCACAAATTAAATGAATTATACATCGTCCATTTTTCATACGAAAAACTAAATGGGCTATACATCTTCCACTTTTCATACAAAAAAATTAAGTGGATTAAAATTAAACCTTCCATTTTTTATGCAAAAACTGAGATGGGCTATAACATCGTTCGTTTCTCATACAAAAAATTAAAAAGGCTATACATCGTCGAAGTTTCATATTAAAAATTGAATGGGCTATACATGGTCCCTTTTTCAGCCAAACAATTAATTGGACTACACATCATCCATTTTTCATCCCAAAGATTAAATGAATTACACATCATTAAATTTTCATACAAAAAAATAAATGGACTATATACATCGTTCATTTTTCGTACCAAAAAATTACCTGCGCTATACATCTTCCACTTTTCACACAAAAAATTAACTGGACTCTACATTGTCCATTCTTCACACAAAAAAACTAAATGAGCTATACATCGCCCATTTTTCATGCAAATAATTAAAAAGGCTATACCTTTTTAATTTTTCATACACAAAATTAAAAAGGGTGATGTACTCGTACATTGTCCATTTTTCACAATAAAAATTTAACCCAATTAATTTTTCATACAAAAAATTTAAATGGACTATAGATCGTCTATTTTTCATACAAAAAATAAATGGGCTATCTACGTCCGTCCATTTTTCATAAAAAAAATTAAATCTGCTATACGTGATCGGTTTTTCATATCAAAAATTAAATGAATTAGATGTACCTCGTCTATTTGTCATAAAAAAATTAAATGGGCTTTACGTGATCCCTTTTTCATACCAAAAATTAAATGAATTATATATTGTTATTTTTTTTTTAAATGTGCTATACATGATCCATTTATCATATAAATGAATTATATATCGTCCATTATTCACACAAAAAACTAAATGAGCTATACATCGCCCATTTTGCATGCAAATAATTAAAAAGGCTATACCTCGTTAATTTTTCATACACAAAATTAAAAGGGGTGATGTACTCGTACATTGTCCATTTTTCACAATAAAAATTTAACCCAATTAATTTTTCATAAAAAAAATTTAATGGGCCATACATCAACCATTTTTCACTCAAAAAATTTTAAATCGTCCATTTTTCATTAAAAAATTAAATGAGCTGTATATCGTCCATTTTTTACTCGAAAAAAATTAATTGACTATAAATCGTCCATTTTTCATACAAAAAATTAAATATCTACTATTTTTCATACAAAAAATTAAATGGACTATACAAAATATATAAAAAAATTAAATGAGCTTTACATTACCCATTTTTGATCCAAACATTAAATAGACTGTATATACGATTACATCGCCCATTCCTCACAGCAAAAAGTTAAATGCGCTAGAAATGCCCATTTGCATACAAAAAATTAAATGGACTATAGATCGTTCATTTTTCATACAAAATATTAAATGGGCTAACCATCATACATTTTTCGTACAAAAAATTAAATGGGCTTACACATGATCCAGATGATGTGCTGCCTGTTAGTTGAAGAAAAGATAGTCAGTCCATCATTGTATTGGACCCAAGTGAGCTGGACTCTAAATTTCACCCTTCCTTACCAGCAGCCTGCTAGCCTAACCTAACCAAAGGTTAACGAAATATCGTACTAATAAAATTATAATATAAATAGACCTAAAGCTCAAAAAAATAGTTTAATTGAATTTATTTATGAAAAATTAACGAGGTATAATTCAATTAATTTTTGATATGAAAAACCGATCACGATTGATATGAAAAACCGATCACTTAATTTCTTTATGAAAAATGGACGATGTGAAGCCCATTTAATATTTTGTATGAAAAATGCACTTAGATGGCCCATTCATATTTTGTATGAAAAATGGACGATGCTTAACCCAATTAATTTTTATTCTGAAAAATGGACAATGTACACCCCTTTTAATTTTGTATATGAAAAATTAACGCCGTACAGCACTTTTAATTATTTGCATGAAAAAGGGACGATGTATAGTCCATTTATTTTTTTGTATGAAAATTTAACGATGTGTATTTCATTTAATCTTTGGGATGAAAAATGGACGATGTGTAGTCCAATTAATTTTTGGCTGAAAAAGGGACCATAGCCCATTAAATTTTTGATATGAAACTTCGACGATCTATAGCCTTTTTAATTTTTTGTATGAGAAATTAACGATGTTATATCCCATTTAATTTTTAGCCCATTTCAGTTTTTGCATAAAAATGGAAGGTATAATCTTTTGTATGAAACATGGACGATGTATTATTGATTTAGTTTTTTTGTATGAAAAATGCACCATGTATAGCACATTTAATTTTTTGTATGAAAAATTTAAATTGTAGCCCATTTAATTTTTTTTAATGAGAAATGGACGAAGTATTGTATGAAAAATAGACGATATTTATTTATTTTATGAAAAATGGACAATGTATAGCCTATTAAAATACTAAGACGATTTTATGTAACTCAAGTTGATTTAATTAATGAAAAAGTAAAAGTATGAATGACAATTAACAAAAAGACTTATAGCCGTACAGCCCTTTTAATTATTTGCATGAAAAATTGACGATGTATAGCTCATTTAGTTTTTTGTGTGAAAAATGGACAATGTATAGCCCATTTAATTTTTCGTATGAAAAATGGACGATCTATAGTCCATTTAATTTTTTGTTATTAAAAGATGGACGATACTTACCCCATTTAATTTTATGTATGAAACATGGACGGTGTATAGCGCATTTAATTTTTTCATACAAAGAATGGACGATGTATACCCCGTATAGTTTTTCGTATGACAAATGGACGATGTATAATTCATTTAATTTTTGGTATGACAAATGGATCATGTAAAGCACATTTATGAAAAATGCGCGGAGATAGCTCATTCATATTTGTATGAAAAATGGACGATCTATAGTCCATTTAAATTTCTTGTATGAAAAATGAACGATGCCAACGATGAACGAACAAAATTAATTTTTATTCTGAAAAATTTAATTTTGTATATGAAAAATTAACGCCGTACAGCCCTTTTAATTTAGTTTTTTGTGTGAAAAATGGACAATGTATAGTCAAGTTAATTTTTTGTGTGAAAAGTGAAAGATGTATAGCGCAGGTAATTTGGTATCAAAAATAGACAATCTAATTATTTATTTTTTTGTATGAAAAATCCTTTAATTTTTTGTATGAAAAATAGACGATATTTATTTTTTTTATGAAAAATGGACGATGTATAGCTCTTTTAATTTTTTTTTTGTATGAAAAATGGAAAATGCTTATCGGATTTAATTTTTTGTGTGAAAAGTGGAAGATGTATAGCCCATTTAGTTCTTCTGTATGAAAAATTAACGATGTATAAAATATAAAATATAGATGTATAATCCATTTAATTTTTGGTATGAAAAATGGATCACGTATAGCACATTTAATATTTTTATGAAAAATAGACGATGTTTAGCTCTTTTAATTTTTTTTAAAGAAAAATTGACAATTTTTATCCCACTTAATTTTTTGTGTGAAAAGTGGAAGAAGTATAGCCCATTTAGTTTTTCGTATGAAAAATGTACGATTCTTAAACCATTTTATTTTTTGTAGGAAAGGTAGACGATGTATATACAGCCCAATGAATTTTTTTGTATGAAAAATGGACGATGTAGAGTTCATTTAATTTTTTCGTACGAAGAATGGACGATGTATAGCCCATTATTTTATATGGAAAATTTGAGAGGTATAGCCCGTTTAGTCGCCGATGATTCTGCTACACAACGATGGAGGGCGCTCTGATGTTACATTAAGATTAGTATCTGCTGAAGTCAGTATAGTTCAGTGACCAGTGACTATGCCTTCATCACTTGAACTTTCCTACAACAATTGATACAAAGGGACACTAATGCACATCAGAAAAATGCGTGGTGTTATTATTTAATGACTGTTGGATACCGGGCTCGAACCCAGAACCTTCCAACGTACTAACGACTTCAGCTAACGCCACCCCCATTTAATTTTCTTTATGAAAACTGAACGATGTGTAGCCCATTTACATTTTTGTATGAAAAATGGACGAAGTACAGCACATTTAATTTTTGGTGTGCAAAATAGACGATCTATGGTTTATATTTTTTTTTTATGAAAAATAAGAGATGTTTTTTATTGTAATAATCTATAGTCCATTTAATTTTTTGTAAGAAAAATTAGCATTGTATAGCCCATTTAATTTTATTTTTTTTTTGTGAAATATGGACAATGTATAGTCCATTTAATTTTTTCGTACGAAGAATGGACGATGTATAGGCCATTTAATTTGTTTATGAAAAATGCACGATGTATTGCTCATTAAATTTTTTGCGTGAAAAATGGACGATGTATAGCAAATTTAACTTTCATTCTAAAAAATGGACAATGTACAGACCATTTAATTTTTTATATCACAAATGGACAACGTATAGCCCTTTTAATTTTTTGTATGAAAAATGGACGATGTATAGACCATTAAGGTTTTTGTACGAATAGTGGATCTTGAGACATGGACGATGTATAGCTAATTTATTTTTTTCGTATGAAAAATGGACGGTGTATAATCCATTTAGTTTTTTTGTATGAAATATGGACAATGTATTTTAATTCTTTGTGTGAAAATTGGACAATGTACAGTCTATTTAATTTTTATATGAAAAATTACCGATGTATAGCCCATTAAGTTTTTTGTATAAATAATGGATCAGGAAAAATGGACGATGTATATCCCATTTAATTTTGCGTATGGAAAATTTACGATGTATAATCCATTTAATTTTGTTGTGTGAAAAATGGACGATGTATAACCCATTAAATTTTTGTATGAAAAGTGGACGATATTTAGCCTATTTAGTTTTTTTCATGAAAAATTTACGACTAACCATTTAATTTCTGTATGAAAACTGGGCGGCGTATAGCACGTTGAATCTTATATTTTTTGTATGAAAAATGGACGATGTGTAGGCCATTTAATATTTTTTTTTTATTTTTTTTGAAAAATGGACGATGTATTAGTCCATTTATATTTTTGTATGAAAAATACACGACGTATAGCATATTACATTTTGCATAGAGTAAAATTAAATGTGCTAAAACAGTTTCCAATTATATTGGATTCTATAAAATTGTCTATTAGTTATGAATAGGGATAGGATTTTAATGTAAATATGTATGTACATGTTTTCTTTCGTTGGTCGTAGATCAACGTAAATAAAATATCTTTTTGAATCAACAAATTTGCGGAAAAATGGTATCGATTTGTCAGTGCATATTTTTGCATATTTTATAATATATACATATTTTTACATATTTCATTATAAATTTATATTTTTAATAAATATTTTAGTTTTTTCAAGCTATAAAGCAAATTTGGGTATTTTTTGATTAGTTGCAAAGTATTTAAAAGCTGCAGTTTTTACAACTGTGTAAGAACAAAAGAAGAGGAAAAATTTACTATCGCATTTTTTGTGATATTATTCGATAAAAAATTAAAAATTAAATACCTTGGCTTAAGTTAAGAATATCAATACCATTGAAAATTAAAAAAAAAAAACAAGAGCATGGGATAATAGCCCTTTTAAACCCAACTATGTTTGTGTAATTTTTTTTCAGCACTGTCTACTAATTCCGCATTAATTTCATGTGGATATAAAGTGTTTTTGAAAGCTCCTTTGCGTGTTGCAGCCTTTAATATTTCTACTAATAAAATTAAAGAAATTTTAAAGTAAAAAAACTTAAGCACTAAATTGATATTTTTGCACACATACATATAATTGCTTTCTTGTTCACACTATAGACCAATTAGAGGCTTTTGTTACTTTAGCAGCTCAAGTTGAATTAATTGAGGATGCGGTAAAAAAAGGCAGAATAAGTGAAGAGATTAAAAATAAATTAGAAATAGTTATAAAAAAAATTATGGACTTAAAAAATATGCAACAAATTGCATCAATAGTTTATAGTTCTAACAACGAAAATTTAGAAACTGAATATTCCACAACCGAAATAGCAAGATTTACATGCTGCTGATGTGGAACGTTAATTTTTATTTCATAAAAGTTGTTCCAGAAAAAATCTACAAATACAATTCAAAAAAACATTTATTCATTCATGTACGTAAATAAAAGTTCGATTTAACTTTATTTTGTATTCCATATGATTTTACAAAATATTTGTTTAGAAAGTATTGAAACTGATCTTTTTATGGTTTTTAAGTTTTTAATGACAAAATGTTTGTTAAGAAAGCAATGAAGCTGATTTTTTAAGTTTTAATATTATTAAATGTTGAAAAAAAGTTGATAAATGCATATTTTATTAGTTTTAAATACATGTTTTTATATTTTTACCGCATAGTTTATGTACATAAAACGTGATTTTAATTGCATGAAAATCCTATCCCTTGTTATGAATAAAACTGTTTAAATTAATAAATATGTACGTGTCTGAATCAAACAATTTTTCATTAGTAATTAGTGGTTACGCTTTTTTGGGCACATGTGTGCCAGATGTAAACTCGGCCTTATATAGAAAAATTAAATGTTCTATACATAGTGCATTTTTCATATAGAAACATTAAATGATCGTGAAATTGGCTGGCAGCCCCAAAAGCGTACTCAAAGAACATCTAGACCTTTGGAGGAATCTTCGGATCCCGAAAAATTTTCTGCTTTTTTTACAATCAGTTTGATCATATTGAATATCCCATGGAATTGAAAATCATAAAGAAATCCTATTACGTCACACGGCGAATTTTCATGTTCGATATGGCTCGTATATTTTCAAATCATCGTTTCTATAGTTATTCTGAAACCGAATACTATCGTTGTGATAACAGTGTATTTTTTTTTTTTTTTTCCATGCGTATATTTATTTATTGTATCTTCAAAAAATGAACTAACAATAAGTTTTCAAATCTTAAATCTAGATATAATAATTAGGCCCAACCAGTGTCAGGCATAAACTTAGTGATAGTAATCAATAATACATAAATATCGTATTAAGCACAAAAATATTTTCAAGCTGTTTCATCTGGAGTGTTGAGTATTAGAGCCATAGTGTCCCTCTTTTTTAAGCGGATGTGTCCAGTAAAATTCAAGATGTTACGAGCAAGTGGATTAGGATGAGACTCGAGTTTTGTTAAGTATTTGCCTGCGTATTTTTTAATTTCTTCAGTCACTAGTGGCATATCCAAATCACGATGTAAATTTGAATTTTTGATGTACCATGGAGCCGATGTTATTAGTCTTAAAATCTTGTTTTGCCTTCGTTGGATTCTATCTATATTGGAAGCTGAAGCAGTGCCCCATAGCTGTATTCCGTAGCACCATATGGGTTTCAAAAGCGACTTGTATATTAAAAGTTTACAATCTAGACTGAGTGTTGAATTTCTACCAATCAGCCAATGTATCTGAGTTAATTTAAGTTTCATTTGTGTTAGCTTTGAGTCAATATGGTGTTTCCATGTAAGCCGTCGATCAAGGTGTATACCAAGGTATTTTACATGTGAATGTGAGGAACAACTTGATTGTTGATTCGAATTGGGGAACAAGTATCTCTTCGCAGGGTAAATGTTAGCTGAACACACTTTTGTTCGTTAACTTTAATTCTCCATAAGTTTAACCATAGTTCCAGATGTGTAATATGTTCTTGTAGATATCGGGAAGCCTCGTGAGAGTTTTCGTGCATACTAAGGCAGGCTGTATCATCGGCAAATGTAGATGTATGGATATTGCTGCTCAAAGGCATATCACAAGTATAAATCAAATACAACACTGGCCCCAATATGCTCCCCTGTGGCACACCGGATGATATAGATTCGGGCACACTCATGAAGTCTCCTTCAACAACCGTGAACTTCCGGGTAGTAATATAACTTTCCAATAGCTTCAGAAAATTTATTGGTAGATATGATTTCAATTTTAAAATAAGGCCTTCATGCCATACTTTATCAAATGCCTGAGAAACATCAATGAAGAGGGCAGAACAATATTTCTTTTCTTCAAAAGTTTTTCGTATAAATTGAACCAATCTATGAGTTTGTTCAATGGTGCTATGCTGACTTCTAAAACCAAATTGATGGTCCGGTATGCACTCATTATCAGTTAGAATTGGGGACAATTTTATCATGAGTAACTTTTCAAAGAGCTTTGACATTGTTGACAGTAAACTTATTGGCCTATATGACTCAGCCTTGGTAAGATCTTTGCCCGGCTTTGGAATCATTTTAACCTTGGCAAGCTTCCAGCTGTTTGGATAATACTCCAGACGTAAAATGACATTAAAAATGAATAACAGGATTCTAATTGCAATACGAGGCAACTTCATCAGCATCTGGTTACTAATTTCATCAATACCCGGAGCTTTTTTCGGGTTGAGTTCAGCAATTAGTTTTTGTACATCACGCGACTTAAATTTTATAGGTCGAGGGGGTAGCGCAACTACACTCGGCAAATCAACAGCACCAGAACATGAGTTTGGGGTAAATACGGATTTTAAATGCTCAGCAAATAATTTACCTTTTTCAGAGTCGCTTCTTGCCCAATCTCCGGTAGATGTGCGCAGAGGTGGTTTAAACTCGACGGGTGTTTTAAGCTTTCTAGCAGCGCGCCACAAAGAGTAATTAGATGCTGGTGTGACATCAAGACCTTCCAGATAATTTTTAAGAGATGCAGTTTTTTCAAATGCAAGCAACTCTTGGAGTCGTTTAGTGCACTCTTTAAACCTAGTTTTATGTTGAGGTGATCTGTGTTGTTGCCATTCCCTTCTAGCTCTTCTTTTTTCACACACGAGACGTTCAATATCAGTAGAATAAATTCTATTAAACCCAGTCTGCGGATTGGAGGTAGTGGCATGTTCAGCAGCCTGTTTAATATTTTCATTAAGGTTGGTAATGTTAGATTCAATATCATCGGGTGTTCTTAGCGTAATATTTTCTGTGCAATGACTACTAAGATATTTTTTGAATCCCAGCCAATTAACACGATTTATCATCTTCACATAAGGATGAGGTAAGTCACTTCTTAATGGGCTACAAATTGAAACGATCGTGGGAGAGTGGTCGGACGAGAGATCTAGAGAAGCTTCAACTTGAATTAAATCCCTAGAGATATTTTTCATGACGCCAAAATCTATAACATCCGGAATTTTTTGTATGTCTGTAGGCCAGTAAGTGGGCTCCCCACTCGAAATGACGTCCAAGCCCATTTTTGAAATTGTGTTGAACAACGCTCGACCTCTGGGTGAGATAAGACGCGAACCCCAGAACGTATGTTTGGCATTATAGTCTCCAGCTGCTACGAAACAAGGGCCAAGAGATTTGAAGAAATCCTCGTATTGATCTTCAGTAATTGCGAATCTGGGAGGGGAGTAAATTGATGATATTACAAAATTAGTGCAAAAATTTTCAATACAAATATTCGTTGCTTGTAGATGTTCTTCAGAAATTTTGTCAATAATATAATGCTTGAGTCTTGACCTTATTAGAATTGCTGTTCCACCGCATGCTCTTCCTCTTGGGTCCTTTGAATCATATAAGGTGTAGCCAGAAATTTTAAAAAGACTTCTCGAAGTCAAATGAGTCTCTGAGACCAACATTATATCAATATTTTTTTCCGTGAGGAAGTGCTCAAGTTCATTTTTATGTTGGCGAATGCCGTTTGCGTTCCAGAAACATATTTTTAACGTGTTCATGGTTTGTTAACTAATGCTTGAAGCAGTGTATTCTGCATTCGCAGCATTTCTTGCATCATGCTAGTCATATTTGTAGTAAAGTTGTTTATAGTTTGAACCAGATTATCAATAGTGGCTTCAAGGCGACTGAAATTAAAGCTTGTGTTAGCATTTGTTGAATTACTTGGTGGGGACACTTTCTGCGTGGGAAAAGAATTTGTCTTAACAGCATCGGCATATGATACACGTGAAGTACTTGGTTGGCCCATTGGAGGAAAATTGGCGGAGAAAGCATTTGCTGATTGAACTGGAGCTAATTTAGGTTTTTGTCCCATGGTCTTTTTAACGAAAGAATATACAGGACATCCTCTGTAGTTAGCAGTGTGATTACCTCCACAATTACTACATTTTTTTCAGCTTGATCTTTTGCCTTCGTACAGCTAGCAGAACCGTGCAATTCACCGCAGATAACACAAACTGTAGGTAATTTGCAGTAAGTTTTAGTATGGCCATATTCTTGGCAATTGTGGCACTGAACGGGACCTGAACGCTTACGTGGCTCTTCAACTGTGATTTTTCGGTGCAAGAGAAACTTTACGCTATAAATTGGATGGGTTTCATTTTTTTTCAATTGTGTGTCATTCGGCTCCAGTTCGATCCGAAATAGGGGTTGAGGGACCTTTTCTCTGTTAATTATATTAGTAACATTTTTAACCTTAAATCCTTTGTCGATAAGAGCACATTTTACTTCTTCGGGGTCAACATATGAATCTATGCCCTTTAATACTATTTGTAGGCCTTTAGCACTTTTAAGTTGATAGGTGTAAAAATTTGTTTTGTTTTTTTTCAAATTCACTAATAATTTTCCGGAAATCTTTTTCATCATATATTTGGATCTTAGTTTCATCAATATTACCTCGTTTAATTGGAATGATGTGAAAAGTATTTTCCCCAATGGCCGACAATAGTTTTTTTAAAAGCGTGTTAGAGTTTTTTTCTCTCAGATAGATAGGTGGTGGCTTAAAAGACTTTAGCGATAATGCAGCGGGCTTGTCGTTATTGTCTTGCAATAGTGAAAACCGATTTTGACGATTAGTAGATGATGCGCTGTTATCCCTAGACATCTTTGGAGCAGATGAAATTTTTGAAGAATTTGGGCTTCGCCCACGCTTTACCACAGTTATATACCTATCCATTCCGACTTGGACCTTGGCTTTAGTGCTACTGTTATCTGTAGTGATAACCTTGTTAAGTGATGTATACGAGCCCGATGGGGATGATATCACTGACTTATATGAAGAAGTACTAGGCAATTGTAATGTTAACGAATCACTAGTTGGCATTGGACAAAGCGAAGTTGATCGCTGACGAAAAAGTGGCTTTGCCGTTAGAAAAAGACTATCATCAGATTTTTTATTTTTATTGTTAACATTAAGAGCTTCAGAACTCACAGTAAAATATGCATTTCTGCCGTTTGAACTCACTTCACAATTTTTTGTTTTTGAGGTACTCATGTAGAGTATTCCTCAAGGGCACTTTGTTTGCGGTTTTTGTTTGTTTTTGTTTTTTTGTTTCTTGCTATGTAAAAAAAATATCAGCAATATTTGCTTTGCTTATTTATCAAAGTTAATATGTATTACTGTTATTATGTATTACGAATATTTTTTGTATGATTTTTTGTTTGTTTAATATGTATATGAAAAAAAAAACTCCGCTAAGACGTCTGTTCACTATGAAGGTTCAGCGAGACTCGATAACAGTGTATAACGTTTTTTTTTCAGACTAAAATGCAAGAATTATGTTTGTGGGATAAATGATGACGCGCTATATCTGCTTATTTTGAACCTCCTATTGAGAAAATTGGATGCGATGACGCAAACGGCGACGGTGATGCTGAGGACATTACTAAAATACTTTCTCGATAAGTATTGAACTAACTTTAAGGCAAAGTCAGGCAAACACATACATATAAAATATAAAAGATAGTAAAATGCATGCTTGTACGAATGTATGCGTAAAAAAAGAGCATAACGAAATGCCCGCGAGCGGCCTTTTGCTTATCTCTGCTTTAAAGTAACTCAAAACTGATGCAGAGATTAGTGAGTTGTTTTTGTACAACTAACTTCTCACCGATAAGTTTTGAACTAACTTTTAGCTAACTCAAAGCTGAGTCAAAGTTTATCGAGAAGATGTTAGCATAAAACACATGTTTATGTTAGGTCTGTGCCGTCTACATTTTATATGGCGCGATAGCAAACTGTTAAGTATGATGGCTGACAAACAAAGTGATCACGGTTCAATACCCATTCTCGTCTCTAAAAAAATATAATTTAAAATTGTTTCCAATTTAAGTTCACTAAAAATGTTAATCATTTGTAAGTTAAATCATACCGAGCTCAAATCATGCTCTTTTTTGATGCGCCGCAAACTAACTCAACATGGGTTAACCATTAGGTAGTCAGTTCGTAGCTCACTAATAGTGCACTTGAATTTTATCAGCCAAAAACTAACTCGAAATGAGCTAACTTGTGGACATTTGAAACTTATGCAGCGTGAGTGAGTTCTGACTCATTCTGAGGACATTACGTTGAAAAACTGAATAGCGTTTAACATGTAAAATGAGTTAGCTTTTGAGTCAGTTGTCACTCGTCTCTGACCTTTAAGTTAGCTCAAATCGCGACAGGGAATCGGCTTCTTATACAAATGAATGCACATACGCGAATACATTTCTCTCTGTATTCTCTCAGTGGCCAGTCTTGATATACATACATACATATATGTATATGTATATTAAAAATGTTTTGTGAAGATTTTATGTTTTTTTCTTTATTAATTCAAATTCGATTTAAAATAACTAATAAAAAATATACTCAAAACGGTCATAGAGTGCATGAAATTTTCATTAGTTTTAAAAGGTTGGCATCGTAAATGTTTTCAATTTCGTACCAAAGTACCAAAAAAAATTTGTACATTATGCCCATTTTTGCTACACATAGGCGAGTTATGGATTTGGAGTCCTAAAAGTGCTAAATTTGTGCAATATGAAACGGCGAAGGGTACGAAATTAAACACCATAAAGTAGTTATTATTTCAACACTTTTCTTTTATTAAATTTTAGCAAATAAATTTACTTTTTCTAATAGGCTTATTTGTTGTTGATTTATTTTAATTGAAATAACAAACAAAAAATATACATTGACATTTTGTTTTGTTTTTCTTTTGGCTAAAACTCAATTCAGATAAATACATACATGCATACATACATATGCACTTCTATAGTGTTTTTATTTAATTAATTTAGCACTTTATAAATTATGTATTTCAACATTTGCTTATAATATTTAATATTTAATGTTTAATTATGTGAAAGTAAATAAAAGAGGACTGTTATTTATAAATTTAGTCAGTGGGATATTTTTAGTTTTTATTTTATTTTATTTTATTATAAATTAATTACTTTTAGAATTTTTATTTATTTGTGTAGTGTAGGTGATTGATACTTGTGGCTTGGTTAACTATCAATTTTTTTTTTGTATTTGTTTTATTTAGTTATTTGTTACTCTTTAGAAAAAATATATCTATGGTTTTCATAAAAACGGCGTAAGTAAAAATTCAAGTTTTTTTCGGGTGAGTCAAACTTCTTTTATGTTGAAAACGGTTGAAAAATATAAAAACTTGCGGTCGTACATAATTGTGTAGATATACGTATGTACATATCGATGGATTAATATAAGAAAGGCGTAACTCGAATTTTCGATATTTTACAGGAAAAGGAAAAAACTGAATAAAAACTAAAGTATTTACATGCAAGAATAATTTTTAGAATTAAATAAATCTTTTATTGTTACTTACTTCGTTCTTGAAGGAGGATGTAATTATACGTTGGCTACCAGTAAACGTTAAAAATGCGATTTCGAAAAAATTGAGATACGCCCTTTTTAACCCCCGACCGAAAAAGGGGTGTTATAATTTTGTAGTGTGTGTCTGTGTATCTCTGTGTCTGTATATCTGTGTGTCTGGATGTCCGAGTCCACGTACAGACCAAACGGCTGGATAGGTTTTGATTTAGTTTTTTTTCTGTTTAAAAGGTGACTTGATCGAGAATGTGCTTAGCTATGCTTGAAGAAAATCGGTCCAGCCGTTTAGCCTTTTCTTGACAAATTGGGGGTTTTTAAAATTTTTATTTTTTTTTACATGAAAATTAGGGATGTAAGGAATACCAGTTTAGCGAATGCGAAAGCGAATAATACATTTTAATTTTTGCGAAAGCGAAAGCGAATGCGAAAGCTGATGCAAATATTACAATACGTTGAAAAATCACATCAAAATAAATTTGTATAAGAACATGAAGTTGTACGAGTATTATATACATTAGATGTACTACATATAGCATTTTATTTAAATTAAATCTTGATTTAAGCAAATATTTATTAATTTATTAAAAATACAAATTCTTAAAAGAAAGACATATGAAATTATATTAAAAGAAGTATAGATAATAATTAAAAAGAAATTTACAAAATTTTAGGCAATCAACCCATTCGTACTTTCGCCTGGCACTGTGTTCAACATTTCATGCGAAATGCTGTCAAAATACATATTAAGAAAAATTGGAATGAATTGTTCATGAAAAAATATTGCAGAAGTTGTACTCTGTTCATCTTGGGAAAAACATATGAAATATATCTTAAACATTTTTGGTCTAATTCATAAAAAATATTTTAGGTTTATTACAGGTTTATTTGACAAATTTCCCATAGAAATATGTCAAATAAGCGCTTAATAAACCTGAAATATTTTTTATGAATAAGGCAGTTTAAGTTTGAAATAATATGAGTGTGGCACTTGTTTCGCGTAGAAACAAGGACTAGTTAATATTGTATGCATATCGATTTTTTTGTACGAAAGTAATGAATTGTGTTCAACATATTTCAAAAGTTTGAACAGACTAGTCTTAAGTAGAAAATACTGCTGCGGAAAATACACTGCATTTTATTTTCATTTAATTTTGATACTTATGAGACCTTATTTAAAAAAAAGTTTTCCGCTAAAATTTTAAAGCTTACTTTACTTGTAAGTATATGTATGCTGGCTTAATTTTTGTGTTTTTGACGTTGTTAATCGTAAACTATTTTCGTAAAAGAAGTCAAAAACTTATTTTTAGCTAAGTATTCGCTTGAAATATTTGCATCCATTTTAGCGAATGCAAATAGCGAAAGTAAGCGAATAATTTGCGAATGCGAAAGCGAAAGCAAACATTCGTTACTTCCCTAATGAAAATAATGCGCTACCAAAGAAATGGAAATATAAAAGTTATGTTGTTCTGAACAAAAAATAGACTCAGTGCGTCCACATTTTAAAATTTATTTTGGTTCTATCTAAAGAACTTTTAATGTAATTTCATTTGGCATTAATAACTCACACTAAACTTGTCTTTAAGTTGATTGTGTTTTAAGCTAATTGGGCCTAATGTTTCAATGTGAATAAAAATCCATTTATTTACAGTTTTTCCCGGCGCACAGTGGCGCCCGTAGAGCAAACGAGGTTGCAAAAATCAAAATTTTCATGTGCGCCTGCGAAATTTTAAATGAATCCATCTTATAGTAAACTTTTCAACGATCTCAAATATGCTACTCTTAACAATATCAGATTTTTAGTTTAGAAGACATAACTGTTCAAAGTTAACCAATTTTCGGATTTAAAAAAACACACAATTTTTAGGTAGTTTGATCCGATTTCAGGTGTAATATCACGAAAACTAGGCAACGAATAGTATTTTTTTTTGTTTTTAGTGATTGATGTGCTTATTAAATGTATAACAATAAAAAAAATTGTGCTGTTTGCTTTGTGTTTCTCTAGGTAAATCAGTATTTAAAAACTATCCATTTTTTCACTATTCTTCAACTTTGACGGAAAATAAAAAAAATTTACCTTTTTTTACCTCCGCCATATTTTCAAAATATGTTCTTTAACTAGTCTTTTACATAACTCAAAAGGTTTTATCTGCCTTTACGTGCCTATTTGGCTTCTACAGGTAAAAAACGTTAAAAAGACATGGTTGCAGAAATTGTATGGCGGGCATCCCTTACATGCCTTGACTGACAGTTACTTTGATGTAATAGTTTGAAAATTGCATTTTGAGTCAGTTGTCTACCTGAGAGCCTCTGGCGAAAAATTTGGTCCTAATATTCCGTTACAGACACAAGATGCACAAAAAACTACTCATTGAAATAAGCAGGTACGCACCTCACTTAAAAATTATTTTTGGCGTACATATGGTGAAGAACAATACTGACTTATGGTACAGGTAGGCACAAATCTCATTTGGCTACGTGCATAATATCAAAACTGTATAATTCAGCCCAAATGCATATGTATGCATGTAACAGGTACATTTGTAGACATGGTAGCATAGGCCTATATATTGCAAAACAAGCTTAATGCCTGCATTAGTCTACGACTGAAAGTTGGCGAAACAAGTATTGAAAACATGGCGTTGAACAATTTAAAACTATTTGAACTGTTTAGAAAGTCAATTACACCAACGTGTTTCGCGGAAGCTGCTTTAGAAGAACTCGATAGCTTATACGGAAATATTGAGAGAAGCAAAAGTATAAAAAATAATCTTTGTATGATACATGCCAAAATTAAGACAAAATGGGTGAAATGCAATCGAACCATTAACATCTTCAACTCCAAATACGAGGACTGGCTTAATGAAGACACCATCCTGGATATATTGGCAGTAGATAAACCCTCCACATCAACCAGAGGAGAAAAAGGAAGGCCAAAAAAAAGTATGGAGGAGTGTTCAATTTTCACAAGAAAGAGGAAACTTGCCGATGCCACCAATGACTTGACCACGAAGGATTTATCGGATGCGCTGTCTATTAAATACATAAAGGATAGTGAACGAGTTAGGTCGCAGATTACAAAATCTGTTGCTGATGCAAGCCCACTGCGACTAAAAAGGATTAAGGAAAGCATTCCCACTCCCACAAACGCACATATTAAAAAGTATAGTTCCGAAGAAGCCTTGGCTCTGTTTTTGGACTTAGAACTTTCCAAAGAGAAATATGAGATACTACGGGCATCTTTAATGCGACACGGGGCTGACCTTTTCCCCGGATACAAGCATATTACGCAAGCCAAAATAAATTCACGACCATTGCGTACGGAGTTTACGGAAGTCTCTGCGAAAGCCAATCTGCAGGATCTTATGGACCATACAGCAAAACGGTTGTTGGAAAGTCTTCCTGAAAATGAGGTGGAAATTCTTCCTCAGAAACTAACATTGATCAGCAAATGGGGCTGCGATGGATCATCCGGACAAAGCGTTTATAAGCAAAGGATATCTTCCGATGACACTACAATATCTGACGGAAATATGTTTATGGCATCTGTTGTTCCATTGCGGCTAAAATCTGATGTTTCCCTACACTGGAAAAATCATCGACCGTCATCAGTGCATTATTGCCGACCAATAATGTTTCAGTTTGCAAAGGAATCGGCAGAACTCATAAGGACCACGGTGAAGGACATTGAAGAACAAATAAGCAAGATTAAGCATACAAAATTGCAAATTGGAGAAGGAAAATATATTGAATGTAGTTACGAGTTCCACCTGACCATGGTTGACGGAAAAGTCGTAAACGAACTGACAGGAACAACCTCAACATTGACATGCCCGATTTGCAAAAAGAGTCAGAAGAACTTCGGTAATTTAAACGATTCTACAAACGAGGAGAATTACGAATATGGAATGTCACCATTGCACGCAAGGATAAGGTGTATGGAGTTCTTGCTAAAACTGGCGTATACCCTACCACAACAAGATGAAAACATCGATGAAAATACATCAATTAAGGATAAGGAAAAGATCAGAAAGAAGCAAATACAGAATGCTTTTTGGAAACAACTTGGACTAAAAGTAGACTGCCCCAAGTGTGGATACGGTAACTCAAACGATGGAAACACTTCAAGGAGATTTTTTGCAAATGATGAGGCAGTAACTAGAATCACTGGAATTGACAATGAAATCGTCAAAAGATTGGGAACGATCTTGAATGTTTTAAACTGCCAAGAAAGTGTTAATTCTACAAAATTTGGAGAATATGCATCGGAAACTGCATCTCTTTTAGCAAAAATTTATCCACAGAAGAAGTTGACCCCGACCGTCCATAAAATATTGGCGCATGGCAAAGATATAATTGAGTACCAGTCTTTGCCAATTGGAGAGCTTTCTGAAGAAGCGCAGGAGTCTCTTAACAAATTTTACAAAAAATATAGATTGCAGAACACGTTCAAAGCATCAAGGGTGAGGCAAAATGAGGACCTCTTCAACATGTTAGCAGCATCTTCCGATCCACTTATTTCTTCCCTGCGGCCTGTGAAGTCACGAAAAGAACTACAATGGAATTATACTTTAGAAATGATTAGTCTTTTAAATATACCTTCTGTTACGAATTGTGATGAATATTTTACAGAAAATTCAAAAAATTAATTGAAAAAAAATTTGTTTAATTTGTTGGCTAATAACTTTAAAACAGAAAAAGCTTTCAAAAGAACTAAGAAATATAAGATTGGTAAAAATAATTTGATTTTGTTACCATAAAATAGATGAGTTAGAAAAAAATTAGAGTTTAGAAATGATTTGTATTTTAGACATACTTTGTCTTACCAAGAAAATGAATATTTTACAGAAAATTGAAAAAATCATTTAAAAAAAAACTCTTTTGTTGTAATTTTTTAGGTAATATCTTAAAACATGAAAAGCTTACAAAAGAACTACAAAAAAATATAAAATTCTTAAAAAAAATTTTTTTGTTACCAAAACTTGGATTTTTTCACAAATTTTAACTTTGAAAACCCATAAGTAAGCACCTATAAGGTGTAGCGTCCACTCCAACCGCTCATTTTATAGGTTGAACAATTATCTATGACATGCAATTTAAATTATTCGATTATCTTGTTCGGTTCAAAAGATATGATTTTTGCAACGAAAAAAGGCAAATGGCGCCACTGTGCGGCGTTTCGTTATTGTTGAAAACCACAGAAATGTAGAGCATACATTATATTAGATACATACCAGAGAATGACAATGAGTACTCAAAAAAAAAATATCCATAAGTAATAATCTTAATTTTAGTAACTGAGAGTAACCATAATTGTAGCGCCAACAATTCGTACGCTAACATATTTTCTCTCAAGCAACTATGAGTATAACCGATTCCAACATACAAGAGAAGCTCTACTTCATTTAAGCGAAAAACTAAAATACACTATAAATAAAAATAAAAAGGCACATGCGAATCTGTTATCCCGTTTATATCCACTTCTTATTTGCAAAATAAAAGTAGAAAGCGTAGCCGTAAAACTTTTTTTTAATGTAAGTTAATAACTCACGAAAACTATTTGCAAATAAGGTTTGTTTTGCAAGTCCTAGTTTACACTATACAAGTCTTATTGCTAAGCTGATTAGTTTGTTAGGAAAGAGGGACGAGGGGAAAATAAACGTTACTGTTCCCCTCGTCTCTCTCTCCATCAAACTAATCAGCTTAGCAACAAGACTTGCATAGTGTAAATATGAACCAAGAAATGTAATACATATTTAACAATATGTGGCAATAAAATACACAGATAAAAATGTGTGCTATCTACGTATAAACAGTGAGTTCAATAATTACAAATAGTTTTATTTGCAAATAAGATGTGCGTATAAACGAGGTATTTCATTCTTATAGTCTGAGTATGCTTATACTTAGACTACTGATATTTAATCAGACAAAAAAAATATACGCATGATACTCGGGATATTTATTCACATTTGCCACGGTATACATACATTTGTGTATATAAAATGGAATTGAAAATGTGTGTGCGTGTGGCTGTTTGAAAATTTGTGGGTGTGTGTGGCTGTTTGAAAACATGCTTTATGTGTGTGGGTGTAAATAAAATAGTCCCATATATACGCATAGTATTTTTACACTCATGCGTATGGTTGTAGCTCATACAATCTATAAATTTTAGTTATAGTCGCTTGTGCTGCGTAATTTAAAAAATGTGTATAAGCATTGTTGGATTTTTATAGTTATACGTATTGTGTTGTGTTTGCATATGAGTGTGTTTTTTTTAATTTTAGCTGTACGCATTCATAGTTGTTTGACGGTCAATACTCAAAGAGAACCTAAAACGATACTTTTGTCATGCTCTGATACATACATATGTATATGTTTGTTGTATGTATATATGTATGTATGTATGTATATCTATGGATAGTAGTTCAAGAGTTTAGACGAGGCCATCATACAGATTTTTGTAATGGCTGAGTGTAACGGGTTTTAAATGATTGTCTGTGTTATTTTTATCTTTTTTGTTTGAACCGTGTTTTTCTATCAGATTTTTAAATGCTTATAACTCATTAAACTAAGTATACTAGTACATAAGTACATACATGTATTTATCATTTAGTTAAACATTTTGGGAGCTGGTAGCGACCCCTAAACCTTAATAAACAAATTTCAAAAAAATTATGCGTCACTTTTTCACGGTGCTTAATATACATATGTATATTCCGGTTGGTCCATAACAAAATCCAATATTTTTTTAAAGAACCACACTAATGTACATACATAGTAAATTCATACAAACAATAAATTATATTTATATCCTAAATAATATTTTTCATGATTCTTAGTTGTAATAGTAATACATAGTACTGTTTTATTAAAATGTTTATTTAAGGAACTATTCTGGAATTTGAACGACAAAGTTTAACTGATATACACACATATGCATACCGTCATATAATGTCAAAAAGGCGTAACTTACAAAAATTCCAAATCGTCTTTTTGATTGCTTATGATATCCATACATAATTAAAGAAAATCCATCTGCCAACAATATTTTTATCTGTATGTGCCCAAAACTATCTAATTTATTAAAGAAAGACAAAGGACTACTGAGAACTAAACACATACATACATATGTATGTATGTATGTAAATACAGTAATACTCGTAAGCCCAATTCACAATCATGTGCCTTTATGATTGCAAGTTTATGCAACTGTAAAAATTTCCCATAAATTGTGAACATGGTTTTTTGATTTGCCTTGCAAAAGTTATTGTGAAAAATACAAAATCCACAATTTAGTGTATAAAAAATAGACCGATTACCATTTTTCTTACCTTTATGTACAAATTTCCGCAGCTTCCTGAAGACAGGGTTGGGCAGTATTTGAAATACATGTATTTTGTATTTGTATTTTAAATACATTGAATGAATATATGTACGAGTATGTACCTCAACAAAACTAGACGCTAGAGGAAACTTTACGTTTGTAAATAAATCTGCGTACATACTTGCATATTTGATGTAAATTCACGAACAAATCATTAGGATCCTCGTTATAAAAATAAAATAATTTATTATTTAAAAAACATTGATGTATTTCTCTTCACGGTATTTTTTTTTTGTAAAAAGAATCCTAATGATTTGTTCGTGTTTTTACATCAAATATGCAAGTATGTACACAGATTTTTATAAAAAATACGAGTATATACTCCCCTATCGTCTATATTTGTGTCTAGTTTTGTTGAGATATATTTAATGGATCACGTAGCTGTAGGATAATTTCCAAATAGATAAAGTTTATAATAAGCTGGTATGTAATGTTTTGATCATTATATTATTAAGGGCCATTATTACAACTTGCCGATAATTAAAGGCAGGATTTTGTCTGCCCGATAAAAAGCTTTGCATTATTACAACTTCAATTTTTGTTTGTTATTATTATAAATAATAATAATATTTAATGGATAAAAAACTAATAAATGAAGGTTTTATAAGGCTAAGCCATTTATCCGTCCGACAACTATCGGTAAGTTGTAATAATGGCCCTAAATGATACATATTTGGACCAAATGTAATGGGGCTATATAATCTACAGATCGTACTTTATAAAATATGAAAGCGGATTATAATTATCGCTATCCAATTTTTAGCGAGAGCCTTTGAAAAAAAGTCTTCCCAAGAAATGCAGTTTCATCTCATTAAAGGACCATGATAGGCCATAGTTAGGGCAAAATTATGTATGTACTGGAAAAGTGTTGTGCTATTTATTCTGCACAAAAAAGGTTAAATAAAATTTTTCCGAAAAACGCCGCATTTGAAAGTTGTGGGACCAAAAGTGTTTACAGTTTCTTTTGGGTGAAAAGTGCAATTCTAATAGCCGGTTTGCACGCTACCAGTACAATTTTACGCACATGTCATTTTTTATGGCCAGTCTATCAGCAACTGCCGGTGAAGCGAATAAAATAAATATGTTCGGCATCCCATACATTTTTTGGGTGGTCTAATGTACATATGTACACATGTAAGTGTGTATCTTGATGGTTATACAAAAAATCCTGCAAATAATCCAGAGTCTTCCTAAGAACACAATGTTTATGAAAATATCTAAATAAAAACACAAAATCGATTTTTGCACATACATATATTCAAAATTGCTCAGTAATTAGAATTGTTTCTTTTTGCTTTTGGAAGTTGGTTAGTATTCAGTTGCGAACAAAATATAATTACATATATAAAGATTTGTTTCCGATATATGTAAATACATAAGCAAAAGCATGGTACATCAACGTGCTCCGACTCTCTACTTTTGTAAAACGTGCCTGGATTCACATTTAAGTATAAAATAATTGGGTACAATTAAACAAATTTCTACATGTACATGTTTTAAGTTTTTCCCTTTTGTATATTAGTACGCATTATTTATTTTCTAATATTTGAAATATTCTAACATCCATATATTAATATATTAAAAAAAGATTAGCTACACATATATATAGGGTACAATATTAAAAACTATTGTAAATATTTATACATATGTACATATATTTTAGTTGAGTGTACATATATCATTATAGTGGGATTTGTTTTGTTATGGTTTTTTGTTAATACTATTTTTTAATAATTTTTTAAAGTTAATTTTTTTTTATATGTTATATTTTTTGTTTTTTTTTGTCTTAAATTATTTGCCCATTGAACTGGGTTATAAATCATTTATAGTTTATGTTAACTCTAAATTTCACATCACAAGTTGAAATTGTATGAAGCTTATCTTTTATTTAACTTTTTTTTATACATACATTACGACTTAAATTCTTAGATACATGTGTACTTTGTATATAAATAATAAAACTAAAAAAAATTTTATGAGATGTATGCTAATTCTCTAGATACATATGTACATATGCATGTACATTACGCATACATACTTAACCTGACCAGGCACCCCGCTTTTCATAGGTCAATGCCGCCTCGAATTTCTATCCCGCTTTTTAAAGTTTTGAAAAATTCAATCTCTTGTTCGATATTTAACAAAATGTAACTGACAAAAATTCATTCCAAATATTTTTTTAAGTGTAACTACACTCCCGAACCAGTCAAACCCCTTTTTTATATTAGAAATGCCACGCTTGCTGTTCAACCTGCACTATTATGTAGAATACAATTCTCTTCTTTAATTGGGGTCCATTTTATTTTTCAAAATTACATAAAAAAATTTGTATGGAAAAGAACTCCTGTCCGCGTACATTAAAGTTGATGAAAACTATCCAAAAATTAAATGGTTGTTAAATATTTCATTTTCTAAAAGAGAACCTTTTTAACCAGTGCACTTAGCGAGAGGGCTTTAAACATACACATTGTTGGGACGTTTTGGGAGATCAAATGACTCAAAATGATGTCCATTACGAAAGATATGTAATTTTTCTTTTCTTACGGCCTGGACCACGATGTCGACGAGAAAGTTTCTTTCGCTTACTTACATTGAAAACAAAAACAAATTCTCTTGTTTTGTTTTCAATATAAGTAAGCGAAAGAAACTTTCTTGTCGACATCGTGGGCCAGGCCGTTAATTTTTGTCGCTTCTAAAACATTGCATTTGCAACAGATAATATTTGCCCATTTAAAAAATTTTCCTTAAAAATACCTTAAAATTGGAGGGGACCGCATTTCACTGTTGTTTTCTAAATATTTTTTTTGTTCGGTTGTATAAAAAATTAAAATAATATTCTTATGAAAATACGTCTATGTATGCAAGTTTCCATTAACACATCTCTCAAAACTTAAACATTGTAGCTTCAAGTTGACCAACAAAAATTTTAAAACTTAATAATTTGATATTGTCATGTACTTATGTATATGTAAGAAAATATTTTTTGAAAGGACACTTTTTTTGTCCATGAGAATTGCAAGAAATGTTTTCCTAAACTTCTGAAAATACTATTTCCTTCTATGTATTTGGTGGTTTTAATGTTTATATGTATATATTGCAGTTTGATATGGAAAGAAGTTTTTATGTACATATCTACATACATAATATATTATTTTATTTATTTATTTCATAAATACTTTACAAAGTAAATTTGCAAAGTATTGTTGCACAAGTATGGGTGGGGTAACTAGACCATATGCCCAAGATGGTATTAACAGTATTTAAAAAAGTTTTTGTGACTGACTATACACGACCTACATATGCCTTCACATAGGAAGTAGCAACGTGGTTGTTAAAGAAATTCCACAAAAGAACCGCAAGACTATACGGTTATCCGTGGAAAATCAGTCAACCAGTGCGAGCGGGACAAAAAACTCTCGAATTCCAAACAACACACACAAGCCTGACCGCACTTAAGAGATAATTAGGATGACGCGAGAGTTGTTCTTCAGCCCAGAGCTGCTTAACGACTGATGATGTAAAATTTATATAACTTAACAATGGCTTAAAGGCATTGACCTCACTAAGATTTCGTGTTACAGACCGATTATGAGTAACAATTCCCCGGGGTTTTTTTCCGTTTCCCCCATTATGAATTAAAATTTTAAAGGGGAAAATAGTAGGGATCCTAAATATGAAGGAGATGGAGCTTTTATTTAGAGTTATCTCCACCAAACATTTTGAAGGGAGGTAATGCAAAAATTTAAAAATCAAATTAATAAATGTCGTAAAATAATGGTATAAGCATTTATTGAGAACAAAAAGTTTAAATAATCTTTCCCTCTTGCTTCAGGTAATTTATAACCAAGCCCTGCGCACATGCGCTTCAAAACCATGAACTACAAGGAAATAATAAGATGTCTTGGAAGGCAAAGGTTATAAAGAAAATTGTTCCGTGTGTTGTTTCTACTTTTTGGCAGTCTGTATGAGTTGTTAATGTCTGGGTTGCCAAATCTTTAGCATACGAAAATTGCAGGGAAGCAAATTATGTGAACGTATTTTTAACAAAATAAATAATAATTTAAGCTGCAAATCATTAATAGATCATATTTGATTACATGATTTTACTTTTTATATTATTTTTTCTGTATATAAGTTGAAATAATAATACATATTTTAAAAATGATTCCGTGTAAGCTATCCATTAAAATTAAATCCTTAAAGGTTAACACTGCTTTTACTTTTGACAATTTGCCAATATGCAAGTAAAAAATAACTTGTAATGAAAATCTCTTGCCAGTGAGCCCACAACTTGTAGCAGTATGATTGTATTAGTAAAAAATGTCAATTTATTGAGTTACTTGTACTTTTACTTGCATGTGTAAACGGTAAGTAACGCAGAATAAAATGTAAACATTAAACAGCTGATCCAGATTTTACTCTCTTCCGTATTTGCTTATTCCCCGGCTATTTATAATAGGAGGATTTTTCTCCGGGAACAAATGATAGGGAAGAGTAAAAACTCCCCGGGAAAATTCACAATTGAGCTACGTCCAGTCCACAATCTTATCAGCTCTTAAACTTAAAAAAATTTTCAAAAGAAGCGCTTTATTTTAATAACTCTAAAAGTTCTTGTCAAATCCATTTCAGGATGCATTTACTATTTTGCACATGAGAAACTGAGTGGAATACCGCAAATTTAATACAATTCTCTTAAATGGCTCGGGAGATATTGTTGTCGAAAATTTTGAAAAATTAAGTTCAAGGGTCAGCTGTGTCCCATATTTTTTATAGGTATTTACTTAAAAAGTTATACTGTGTATAAGTATACTAACCAAGTCCGGTGTACTTCATTACAATTGCTGTTTTAACATTTATGAGTATCCTTCTCTATACCGGTACAGCGATATGTATGTATCGTTGGTCACAAGTAGAAAGGCCCTAGGGCAAATAACTGTAACTTTACAGGAGAAGGTAAAAACATATATAACAATAAATTTTTGTGACGAAGTGTATTTGTGTAAAATGTATTGGAATTAGAGATGGGCGCATGTCGTGTTTTTTTCGTGAGACGAACACGCACGACTCAACACAAAGTGTTCGTGACAGAAAATTTATTTCGTGCGTGTTCGGGTCATATCGTGTTGAACAAAATTGACACGATAAACACGAAACGATTTTTGGTATTAAAAGATGTATGCATGAATTTCCAGTAAAGAAAAAATTTAATATTTTGTATCGTCAAACACGTAAAACCATCAAATTGGTTGATAGTGAAGGGGTCTCTTAAGCTTAAAGTTCTGAAATTAAACAAAAATATGTATCTATTTGAATATAAAAAAATGCTTTTATTGCTATTCAATTTGATTTCGTGCGTGTTGTGCAGTTTCGTGTTTTGAAAAAATTTCAAGTGCGTGTTTCGTACGTGTTGGTCAACTTGGCATTCGTGTTCGTGTCGTGTTGGAAAAATTCAACACGCGCCCATCTCTAATTGGAATCACTGAAAAATTAAATTTCGTGAAAATACGAGTTAGGGCCTTTCTACTTGCGACAATCGGTATGTATGTATGTATATATGCATTAGGGTGATCGACTCGGTTTTTCAACCGGTTTTTTATAATACGGTTATCGGTTTATTCAAAATGTTGATTTTTCGAATGTAATTAAAAAACTGGTTCAGTGGAATACTTGTAGATTTCACTATATTGAAACTTAGACGAACTTTTACTGTTTATTTTCCTAAGTATTTCTTTTTTTTCAGTGTAAAAGTTTTAGTTTTTGTTTTGGGTATGGCAACATTTACTGCAACATGAAATTAAAGCGATTTTGTGAGGTGGTAGCAGAGGCGAATTAAGTACAATGGATGTCAATAAAAAGTATTCAGAAGTTTTGCTACTAAAGTCCTAGTTTACACTATTCAAGTCGTATTGCTAAGCTGATTAGTTTCTTAGGAAAGAGAGACGAGGGGAAAAGAAACGTTACTGTTCCCCTCGTCTCTCTCTCCATCAAACTAATCAGCTTAGCAATATCAAACTATTGATACTGCACAAATGACACAAGTATGTAACATAAAAACAAGCATAACGGTATCTTATATTGTTCAAAAAGACTGTGTTGCAAAAGAAATTTTTGCAGTCATTAGACATTTGTTCAGTAACTGGTTTATGGAAAAACAAAACCATTTTGATAATTTTGAGTTGTGACTGTTTATGATTTAGTGTGCGATGTGTACTCAAAGAACGTCATTACTAAAAAAAACTAGTTTGCCAGAAAACGAGTTTGAAGTTTACAAGAGTGTTTAAAAACGTCTCATTTGTGTATTTTTTTTTTTTGCTTCTGCTTCTGAAAATTAAATAGTCGCAGTAGAAGTTAACACAATAAACGAATAGCTATACAAAACAAAGAGCTTCAGCTGTCGACATGTTCGACAAGTTTTATGTTTGTCTGAATACTGCTTTAAATAAAACGTAGTAGTGATGCTGTGTGTTTTTTTCTCTTGATTTTAAATTCTATTTGTTGAGTTATGACGTTCTTTGAGTAAATGAGCGATATGTATATGAAGTTATTTTTTATGTTTTACCTTTAATTTTTACATTATTTTATAGTATTTATATGAACTGTAAACTCTTTTTTTAATAAAGCAATTTAAACTCAAAACTTTTGTATAATAATTCCCCACTATAAAACAGGTTGACCGGATTTGCCTGAATTTTAAAAACCGAAGCCGGAAATATTCGAACTATTCGAAAACCGGTTTCTGGAAAATGCCGAATAATCGATGACCCTAGTATGTAGATATATATGTATATATATATGTATGCAAGCACACATACATACATACATACATTTGTATGTACATTAGAGCGATATACTTGGCAAAAGAAAAAATTTTATACCCATATTGCCCTATTTAAAACGAAGGGTTACCACCCCATTGCATTTTTGCCAAAACGCGAACTAGCACGAATTTCAAAAAAAGCTGAGACCCGTATTTAATTAAATCGACTAAAGATTAAAATATCTTAATTTGGCATTTTTATTACAAACAACCCCGAACAAAAAAATTCAAAAACCGTTATTTTTTACAGAATATCCTTAAAAAAAGGACATGGATGATAGTCCTTGGACAAATGTTATACAGTTGGACGTGCCTTAAAAAAACCTTTCTTATGATACCCATATGGTATATGTTGGTAAGGAAACAGATTCTCAAATTAACAAAACACGCAAAAATCGACCCTTTTTAAAAATAGTCCAGCTCATGAGAGGTCAAAGCTGGAGCCGAAATATTTTAAATGTCATCTAAAAAAAGACCAAGGTTCATTTTTAGGAGGGTACATCGAGCACTTTTTTTGGTAAGTCGCTCTAATGTACATATGTATATACATATGTATTAATTTATAAAAGTATAAAATAAAAAAGTTTGCTTATAAAATTATGTTTAATTCAACATATTTATTTTAAAGTTAATACAAAATACAAAAACTAGTTTAATATAATTTATCAATTCAATAGAAATAAGAAATACAACTTCCTGATTTTTTTAAAATAAAATCACGACAAATTTTAAATTATATTGTTAATAGTTGATTAAAAATATTGAGTTATTGTTTTTCTAAATAAAATTTCAAGATAAATGAATAATAATAATAACATAAAATTTAATATATGTATTGGCTATATAAAACAATAAAAATATTTATAAAAAAATTGTTACAATTTCTTCTTATTATACATCCGTATGTACATGCATATGGATGTACATACATATACATATGTATGTACAAATATGTATACAGTTTATCTAAATAAATAAGCATTTCCCTATTTAGCATGTATGTATGGATGTATATGTACATAAATAGTACATATAAACATAAATACGGTTTATACACACATACATTTAATTTTTTTAGTATTAAGTCAATTAAATGTTTTACTTTGATAATTTTTTTTAATTTATTTGATAAAAATTTAAAAAAACTTGATGACAGACAATATGGTATATAAATAATTATATATTTGATTAATAATGTTTTTTTATTTAACGGCTTTGCTCTTTATGAACCCATTGGGTTTAGATTAAAACTGCACCACTTACTACAACGTACTCCCTCAAATAAAGCTTGAACGAAAAAATTTATAATATACAAAAATTAAATATGTAAGCAAATGCAAAATTATTATTTTCACAACCCAAATGTTTTGTTACTTACTTATTTATGTTTTCTTTTCATTAAAAACAAAAAATTAAGTATTGGATAGAAGATTTTACATTAACATTATGTGGTTGGCATATGTATGTTATTTTGGTAAATAATAATTGCTTTTCCACTGGAGATATACGTAACGATAAGTGATAAGCAGACAGCCCTTTTATAGTTTTCTTAATTTAAACAGTAAATAAAATTTACCATCTTGGTTAAGCTTGAGCTTGAAGGTACTTAATGATTTTTAAGATATTTATTATTTCCTTTTAACAATAAAAATTAATTAACAATCACGTTTAAAATATGGGCTTGATTTTTTTATTGAGTATCAGTTTAAATCAAAGCTATCTATTATGAAATAAAACATTCTTTATCAGTTTTTAATGGGGAAATTATTTTCCATAAAAACGTAATGTTAGTAAAGACGGTTTAAGTTAAAACGTTTTAGTCTAGACTTTCTTCCAAGCTACATACAACACTCTTGACTTTAAACGGATACTGTGTCATTTAACCACTTGTTGAAGCAGATAAGCTATCCCAATAAAGCAAAGAAGGATGGGATAATGAAAACGGCATCGCCTTTACAGAAATGAATGTTAAAAAGAAGCATAGTTTTTTTTATTCCTAAGGGAAAATCACGGTTAACAACAATACACAATAAACTTGTCTATAATGAACTTGATTAGTCCATATTTACACTATGCAAGTCTTATTGCTAAGCTGATTAGTTTGTTAGGAAAGAGAGACGAGGGGAAAACTTTACTGTTCTCCTCGTCTCTCTCTCCATCAAACTAATCAGCTTAGCAATAAGACTTGCATGGTGTAAATATGGACTTATTATCTGTTCTCTATTGTAACGAATATGACGTCTTATTTTATGTTGTTGTTTTTTTTAAGGTTTAAGTTTGTGTTTGTATTAAAATTTGTCCAGTCCCAAAAGGTTAGTTATAAATCAGTTTAACTGTAAATATAACAATTTAATTCAGTAACACATGCATACTACATACGAGTACATACAATAATACGCCTTGTTACAGAAAGTTATTTAAATTTGTATATTAATAACGATTTAATTCAAACACATTGTCCTCCGATTCAATTACAAAGTAACCCACAAAATGTAAATTATTATGTGTTTCGATATCGAATAAAATGGAAGTTTTTTAAAATTTCGTTTGATATCGAATACAATCTTTTTCAGATTATAATTGGAATGAACACAAATTCTTTCGACATCACGAAATACGCTGTAAGTAAATTTTTTGTTTATAATTGAAATGCACTGATTTAAAATCAAGTGTGATTATTAAGTTTACAAAATATGTTTCAACAACATGAGTTCTAATTGTAATCAAGACTACAAACTATCTGTTTAATTGAATTAATTTTGTATTAATGCCAAAAAATAAAATAAAATTGTACTAGGTATGTATGTACATATGTATATACATATATACATATGTATATTGCTGTTTTAAGAAGAAAAAATATATTTATCGCCTTTTGTTTGTAGTAACAGTGTATTTCTTTATCAGTAATGATATGCCGTCTTAACTCAGCTTTGATTTAAACAAATAATTAGACACAAAACACTTACTAAACACATTAAATTCAATATTAATTATAGAGACGCAACAAACATGCATATACGAGTACATATGTATGTATATGAAATTAACAATTAAATTGTGTAGAATATTTAATAAATTGGTAAAAGCAAAGCAAAATAAAATTGTTTCATTAATTAATTAGGATACCCTAAGCGCTTTTAAAGAAGTGAAAGCTTAGCTTTGTGGTTAAAGCTAAAATTAAATTAATCAGCCAAATTAAAATTTATTTTTAATCAAATTTTAATTTAAAAAAAAATATTTTTATATTAAGTTCAATTTTCTTTGCGATTTATCTAGAATTTGAGTGCCATCAATATGATGAAAAGTTACAGCAAACAATATTAATATGAAAATGTTTGAAAAAAAAAACAATAAATAAGTTATATTTCCCAAATTTAATATTTTAAATCCACAAATATTTTAGTAGCGCATAAGAAAGGAATATTTTTAATAGTAGCTACAATATTTACATTAAAAATAAATTTTTACAATATTTAAAATAAATAAATTTTAATGAAAAATATCAGTTTGAAGAGAGAAATCTTTTATTATAAATTTTGTATAGTTTGAAAGCAATAAACAGAAATATTTAAGACATTTTGTTTGTGCATATTTAATACATATCGCTCAGATGTCATAATTACTCAGGCAGATTGGCGTTGAATTCGTTCGTATATTTATTTCATATTTGTTTACATTATCGAAACATATCGGACTTGTTTAAAATTTAAAAGTTGCAATTGTACTCCGGCAATAATTATTTAAGATATTATTATTTAAGATATCTTTAACTTACATACATATATATTTTCCAAGGAAGTTAAACCAAAGTTAGGTGTTTCTTATCGTCTCATGTTTGGCAAATTTCAATTACTCTTAGGTCAACTTTTTGAGTTCAAGATAAACCCTCTTATGCAAAAAAATAACGTGTGTTTGAAGTGTACGTTAAAACCGGGTTTTCTACGGAAATTTTGTTTTAATGTACACTTTAAGCACACGTTATTTTTTTGCATATGGGGGTGGATATTAAATTAACCTTAATCTTTATACATACGAGTACAAATGTATGTGGTTTTTCGGTTGTCGATTACATGCACGTACAAACATATAACTTTTGTAAAAAATTATATAATAAAATAATTCAAAAATACATAAATAAATATGTATATTTTATACCATTTATGTATATATTTCCTTTACACACAATATTTTACTTGTAAATAATAAAATTAGGCACCTTCTTCTTCTTCCAAAAAAAAAAAAATCAGAGTGTGTTAATAACATTTATGACTTTTGCACAGAAAGTGTTGCCATTATTTTGTTCATGATTATGTTAGTACTACATACAAAAAGAAGTTTAAACTACCACTCATAAACATCAAACTCAATTAATTTTCGGATTAGCTAATTAGAGAAAAAACTTAAATTAAAATAAAATTAAATTAAAATTTTTTTCGTTGTTTTTTAGCCGATTATTTAAATCCGCTGCTACAATTTATAAGTCCTAATACACCTTCCTCTTATGCAAAACTCATTGCTAAACTTATACTTGGTTTAATAGACGAATTTTGTATCGCAAAACCAGTTTTAATGAATGCCTTAACTTTAACAATCGTTTTTGCATAAGAGGACTAGTATACAATTTTTTATGACTGTAAGGGCTAATAAATCAGTCAAAGTATAAACGCTGGTTTAGTTAAACTAAACTCAAATTTATATGTAGTTTAAACTCAACAGGAGTAAATCAGTGTGGCAGCACTAGGATAAATGTCAAAAAAACAGCTGTTTTGCAGCAGGCTATCAATTCTTTGCACAATCAAAAATGCGAAAAAGATAAAAAAATTTAATTAAAGATCGCCAAATTTTACTGAGAAAGAAATTATATTTATGCTTGGCGAAGTAGAATAGTATAAAAGAATAATACAGTGTAAGAAAACGGGTCGAACAAGATCTGAAGAAAAAGTAGAAACTTGGCACAAAGTTGAGTGCTCTTTTGTTGCAAAACATATGGTCTGTAAGTAACAAAACCATATGGCCTGTATTGGTAGTTTAAACGCCCAATTAAATGTGTTTACAGATGGTTTAAATACTGTATTGATTTATAGGTTTGCTAGTTTAAACACATTTTAAAACAAAAATAGAGATTAACTTGCACTGATTTATTAGCCCTAAGCGTTACTGTTGTGCCTATAAAAGTAAAAGCATTTTAGACGTATCCAGCTGCTCTCCTAAATGTAAAATTTTAAAAATGTTAGGTCAATTAGTTAAAATAACGACGATATGTACACTGAACTAAAAAAACCTTCTTAAAACAAGAATTTTGCGTTTTTGTTTTAAAAATGCTGAATTTTTTAAAATAATTTTTAAAATAAGAATGTTTTTTTAAATATAACATTGTTATTTTTATTACAAACAAAATGTGCGCCATCATCAAAATTTCAAAAACAATGTTTTCTTATTAAAATAAAAGTTATAATTTTGTAGACATAATGAAAAAGAAAATGTATTTTTAACCATTTTAAAAACAAAAATATTTTGTTATTAGGTCTGTTCATTTACTTTCCCAGCAGAAACAAGCAACGAGAGAGTAAGGCAGAAATTTATAAAATTACTCTCCCAAATATGAAAAAGTAAATGAACGCTGTACTTGTAAAAACTTCAAGAAAATTTTATTCATATCAGAACCATAGATGGAAATCATCATACAATTGTACTTTTTTCTGATGAATTTTGTTTGATAATATTTTAAATTGCAAACTATTTTTAGAAATTGACATTTAATATGAAGTTCTTTACACAGTTTTATGTATTATTACTATTTTTATGAATTTTTCATAATTTTTTAATTTTATTCATTAACAAATACAAAAATGCCACTTTCCATCTCTGGTCATATATGAGAAACCACAAAATTCTTTGACATTAAAATTGAATTTATGTGGCTTAATGAAAGAAAAACAATAAATTAAGAAAACATTTTTTCTTTTTACATACGCATACACATTTTGAAGTTTTCCTTTTACAGATATTTTTTAAATAATTAATTTGAAAATAAAACACACAACAGGTGGTTGGATAATTCTTGCAAGTAAAAATTTTACTAGTAATAATTTGTAAGATTTTTTTTGTCTCTCAATTTATTTCTCTCTTTTGACTCTCTCCTTGCAAACTTTTTGAGTTAATAAACACTTTCCAGTAACAATTGTTACAAATTCGTAACAATTTTTAGTAAATGAACAAACCTATTATATCAAGAATTTGAATTCTTAAAAATAAAAAATTATACATATATATTTTTCCCGAGTAATATTTTATATTTGTGTCGTGTTGAAAAAAGAGAATTAATTTATTAATATGAGCAAGTGTATTTTAATTTCCATTATCCTGTATGATCCTTGAGCACAAAATCTTAAAAATATTGCAAATTTTAAAAACCACAGTGTTCATAATAGCGAATGTTTTTGTTGAATGTTCGTTATAATCCAAATGAAAATTCGTTCGATTAACGCTTCGGACTACAGACGAAGATGGAAAATTGCTCGTAATAACGGCATTTTAATTCCAAAAAAAAAAATATTAAATTTGTAATTTTAAAACGAACCATCGATAATTTGGAAATTTTTTATTATTAACCCAAAACGTTTAATTTTTAATATAAAAATAATTAGTTTTAAAATAAAAATATTTCATTATTACTTAAAGAATATTTCATTCTTAACTCAAAAACAAAGTTTTTAATTTGAATATGTTCAAATTTATATCAAGGTTTTTTTTGATGTCAAAATAGTTTTAATTTTTAAAACAAGAATGAAAATTTTTAAATTACACAAACCAAACTTAGTTCTATTTCATAAAGGTATCGCTTTTAAAATGAAATTGTTTCTTCTTGATTTTAAAACTATTTTTTTTTTTTGGTGTCTGTACGCACATATATATGTATCAGTGATCGGTAATGCATTGTGTTTTCGGTATTCATACTGACTCATGAAATTTTAAATATAAATGAGTAGACATCGTTTAAACTCAACTACTCTGATTTACGCACCTCATGATAAGATTGATTTATAAGTATAGGTTGCAATAAATATGAATGCGACGTCGACATTACACTAATATCACACTCACATTCATAAATCACCTCAGTTTGATTTATAATTTCAGAAAAATCTTATACTACTAACTCTGGTTTTAGACTCGGCAGTTCTTCTTGCACAACTTTTGATTTTATAATGAGAAAGAAAAAGATAGGTATACAAAAGGTATATATTACTTTCTCAACTCTCTCATACAAAATCAAAAGTTGAGCAACTAAAACTGCCGAGTCTAAAACCAGAGTTACATTGATTCAGCTCACTTAATTTATCCATATACTAAAACTACAACTAGCATAAAGTGTATAAACAAACACATATGTAACCTCATAATGAGCAAACAAATAACCTCATAATGAGTATTTTAATGTTCGTATGCGATGTTCCCTTTGCCATACCATACCTTTTTTGCATTGTCTATAGCCATTGAGTTAAGGAGAGTCGAAATCAACAATGTCATAAATCTTGCTAAGTATGAGTGCGATGAAAACTTCACACTTGCGAGTGAATATGAAATTGGACAATTGGAATAAGTATGAGTGCTCATAACTGCAAATAGGTATCTGCTACAAATTATTAAGTTATTATAAAATAAACATATCGAGGTCAATAGAAAAAATAACATCGTTTTCGTACTCTCTGGGGAGAATTAAATGAGCGATATGTATTTGCTTTCTTTCTCTCTTCTAAAAATTATATTATTCTTACATCGAGAAAATAACTTTTTTATCGCATAAAATATTAATTGAATATTCATAGTTGAGTGTTAACAATAGTAAAATTAATATACTATATGTACATATGTAAATTTAAAAGTCAAAATAAATAAAAAAAAATAATATTAAACTCAATGTTTTAAACACATGTAAAAAACTCATGTGAAAAACTTAAGGTTAAGAATCAGATTATTTTAATGGTTTGTTTAAATATTGTATGATTCATACAGACGTAAACCTCTTATAAATACCTAGATGAATTAAAAATGTTTAATAAAACATAAAACATGCATACAATAATAATTTATATACCACACCAAATTCATGAGGTTTTACTTATTAATAAAAATTTGTAATTGTTAATGTTATTATTTTTTTTTTAGTAAAAATATAAATAATAAACTGTTTTAGTTTTTTTTTATTTATTTTATATATATACATATATATATATATATATATATATATATATATTGTATGTATAATAGCATGTAATAACATATCATCGTATCGATTTTATAAAAATATATATCAAATTTTACAATTTTCATTTCCTCAAAATAAAAACAATAGATATTAAATAACATATTTATATCATAATAATAATAATTATAATATGTGTATTTGTATAAATTTTAAATTGTAATAGTTAACATTCGCACAAAAGCGTAATTTAAATTTCTTTAAGAAATATACGTTAAATAATTTTTATGTTATTCTTTTTTTTCACTAGTAATTATTAAATTTATTTTATTATCTATTTAGAAGTTAGTAAATATGTATGTCTATAAAAAAACAAAAAATTTTCAGCACATACTGTATATTTATCATCGGCTAAATTATAATAAGGGCGATATTGTTGACTTCATCAAGATTAAAATATGTGTATGTATGCATATATTTGTGTTTTAAGAATAACCTGGCGTGTCTATCATGAAAGGGTACCGCGTTTCAAATTGCTAAATTTGAAATTTAAGCGTACAGCATGGGGAAAATAAAAATATTCTATATGTAATATAAACTTCTGTATTATAGGCTTTGAATGAAAAATAATACATATATTAACGTAATGGCCGACGATGTAGACATAAAACGTTCGATCGAAAACTTGTAGCGACAACAACAATCAAATAAGAAAATTAATTTTTGTTTGTCAACATAAATAATCGATCGAACGTTTTCTATCGTCTACTATGTAATTCGAAACGAAAGAAAAGGCTTTCGAATTTACATGTTATTAAGATACAAATTCGAAAATGTTTTCTTTCATTTCGAATTACAGAGTAGACCCCCAATCAAACGATTTGCAGGGTTTTTAATTTAATAAGGTGTATTTTTCCTTGACATTTTTACGTCACACACTTCACAAAAACTAGAAACAAACTAATCTGAAGAAACACAAAAATTTTCAGAAGGATAACAAGCGACAATTTTAAAAATACATTGTCCTTGTAAATTTTCGAAACATATTGGTTTTTATTACGAATTATAAGAGATTGTTTACGAGTAAGTACGATTTAGGTCTAATCAGACTTACACTTAAAAAAATACGAATTAAATATGGGACCAAAATATATGGGATTAAAGAGTTTATCTCAAGGGACCAGCCGTATATTTCGAATTGCTGAGGTTTTTGAATTAATGAGATACGAATTATCGCGATTTGACTGTATCTTATTATACAAACAAAAAGGTGACAAAACACTCCGTCAATTTGTCTAGAATTCTAAGTAATACCACAAGTTAAAAATTAATAATTTTTTTTACCTTAAACTATCTATCAATTCAATAAAATAACTATACACAGATGTACGTACACACATACATATACGAAAAAAAATTGAGAAACATTACTACGCCTTCCTTGAAGATCACACCATGGTTATGCATTAGTATGAATTTATATGACAAGCAATAAATTTATAATTAAAAAAAAATATTTCAAATAATGTACTAGTTATAAAATAAAATTTGCAATAACTTCTAAATTGAACAAAACAATAATTTTTTAAGACAAGAGACACTTTTCTAAATTTATTTCTTACAATCTCATTTATAATATTTGTCAATTATTGACAAGATCATTTGGGAACATTTTGGGGAAATGTTTTGATTTTTCCACAGAGTAAAAGATAGTAACAAAATCACAGAAATAAGTAATAACACTAGCATATTTTCTATCAAAATCGTAGCCTCATGAAATTAAATCGATCTTTACTACTTGAATCACTTTTGAAATAATTTTGCAAAAAAAATAAACGCTATTAAATACATTCACTTATTAAAAAATACATATGTATGTATACGAATGCTTGTAGTTTTACATATTCTCGTATATAGTACGTATGTATGTACATATATACATTTATACATCTATATTATATATACCATATAATTTATACCGAGTTTTCTTTTGCAAGCGTTTTGTAGGTAAATTTATGTTCTCTATGTTAAAAGTGTTATGTTTTTATTAAGGTTTTCTTGTTGTTACCTTTTTTAATCCAATTTAATGCCGCTATCATCAGCATAAGGTAATATTTTATCAACTATTTCACAGATATCCAATTCGGTGTCATCTAATTTCTGAGACATTCGCGGTTGGTGCTGCTGTTGGGATAACTGTAGATTATTAGTCATTAGGGTCGTGTTTGATGACGGGATCACACTTGAGGCAGCTGTTGTACTATTATCACTCCAAAAGCTATTTAAACCTAAGTTCATAGTTGACTGTTTTGAGCTATTATTGTTGTTGATAGTGGAATTATTCCATAATAATTCATCATTCTGAAACAGAAAAACATACTTGTAGAAAGCATCTTTAATTGATATCAAAATAAATTTAAAATGATAATTATTACACATAAGGGTATTCGGAAAATTGTGGTTTGAAAATGTGCAATTTAAGATATCGAAAACACCGTCCATTTAGGGCGACTTTTTGGGTTCGAGATTAAGATTAGTTTATTTCTCTAATTAAATAATTCGAAAATTAACTTAATCTCACATTAGTTGAGTTTGATGTTTTTGAGTGCCATACTTTATTAGGTCTGTTTCTTTACTTTTTGGGTAAAGTTCGGTAAAATGAGAGCAAACTATAATTTCTCTCAATAATATACAAAAATGCTCAAAAGTACGGAAACGCGAAAATCCAACATTTTTAACACAAAAGGAAATGTCAATGCATGTATGCATATGCATACGCATACACATAACGAAACACATACTTATGTTTATACACACGTACTTATGTATTTACTTAAATGATTCAGCATACATATACATATATAGAATGTTTTTTGTCTTAATTTCATATAAAAACTTATAAAACATAGTTTTTAAATATATTTTCATTAATTTTTCCATTTTTCTAGTATTTAGAAAAATTAAATTTTTCTTTGTTATTATTTATTTTCCAAACAGCTGATTGATTTTCTATGTCCCCAAACTAGCACGAAGAAAAAGTACGGGCTGTACGGGCAAGAAGAAAAAGAACATTACTCTCACAAAACCTCTCTCATTTACCTAATTATAAAGTAGGGGAACGCTTTTCGTGCAATTTGGGATCCCGCAGGATCCCAATGTAGAGTAAAGAAACATACATATTACATATATATATTTATTTGTGTATTTTTAAATTATTTTATCATATAATTTTTACAAAAAGTTATATGTTTTAGAAGTGTACATATGTTGTCAATATTAATGTAAGATTAAACCACCACGATTGTCCGCTTAAACTAGCAAGTAAAACCATATAATCGACTACCCAAAAGTCACAAATGAAGATTAAGGTTAATTAAATCTTTAATTTTGAACCCAAAAAGTCGCCCTTAATTGAATAAATTAAAGCATTAGAAGTATAGTTGAAAAGAAATATAATAAGATAAAAATTATAAAATTTTGTTTATAAAAGTTCTTTTCTAGTATGTTAGGTTTCTATTCACGTGGAATGTGTAAGTAAGAAAGGGCAGAAGTACATAAAATAATGGGCGTAGCCTAGACCACCCTGGAAAATGCATTATTGCATCATTACAACATCATTTGAACAGAAATACGTAATATAAATAAATTTGTATGGGCGTGACCCCACCCATTTTTTGAAACTCAAATTTTGCTTTTTAAGATGCAACGCAAATTTATAGCCTTGCATAAGAGCAATGTGTATGCAAGGTTTGAGTAGAATAGTTCGTGTTGAAATCCCTTATACTTTTTCCACCTCCATATCTCAGGAAGCTTTCATTTCAAAACTTTATGAAGTTAGGTTTTACAGGCTGCCTTGAGTCCTGCTGGCTCCCGTTGTGCATATGAGGTTACATGGATGAAGTGATCTTATGTTTTAATGCATGTTACTAGTTATAAAATATGTGGTGGTAGCACTGCTCACGTAGAAATCTACAGAACACATTATTTTGATATGCTGCTACCTGCAAACGACTTTTGAGAAAACGCAACCCTGACCTAAGCTACTATTCCCTATTGCCACAGATATACAGACATATTAAAAGAGCTTAGCTTACCTTTCCCATATCAGCTTGATAATTGTTAATACCCAGTATGTGTTCCAAAGGGTCATAATTGAAATGACCTAATTGCTGCTGATGAGGATGCTGTTGTTGTTGCTCGCTTCTAGAATCATTGGAAAAATTCAATGATAATTTGGAAAGGGCAGCTTCCATGCTTTTAAAATTATCAAATGCTGTTGTGTTTTGAGATTGTACGGCAGCCAAATCGGAGGAGTTCGACAAATGTCTTTCAAATTGCATATTCAATGCATTGTCATTCTTTAGTGAAAACCCCGATAAATCCTTAGGATTAATAGAATTAGTACATTGTTTGTCATCCTCTTGCGAAATCAAGGCATTCCAGGAACCAACAAAAGAATTGTTTGCATTATTCGGGGATATTGAGGTATTAAGACCTTTATACATTGGACAAATGGGTCCATACTTATTTCCTAAAACAGATGTTGACGTAGTTGGTACATCGAAAGTAGCTGCATCGTCATCCAGTATGGAATCGGAGCGAACAAAACTTTCTCGATCACGGAATAGGGATGTAGATGGTTCAATATTTACCGCACCATTGTACGAACTATTGTTGTTATTACTAATAGGATTACTGCCGCCACTATTGTTAACTGATGTAACAGAATTTAGAATGTTTGTATTGTTTGGAAAATTGTTGGGATGCCAATACACATTTTGCTTTTCATTCGGGAACGATGCCTTACTATTTTTTTGAAGATCTTTCGGAGCACGACTACTTGAATGTTCTAGGAAATTGTTTGGTGTTGTTTTAAACATAAAGTTAGCATTCATTTGGAGCGCTGAGTCGTCCAAACTAGGCGTTTGAATTTTATTAAAGTCTAAAGAGCTTTTATCGAAAAATACGTTGGAGTCCAATGGCTGATTGTTTGGCGGTGGCAAAAACAAAAGGTGATGTTGATTGGCGGCTGGTGGATAATCTAAAGGCTTAATCATTGGTTGGCTCTGTGGATGTTGATTCTGAGGCTGTTTATGCTGTTGCGAGTCCCACATATTATTTGTGTTGGGATTAATATGATGTTTCGGTAGCTGTCTTTCAGGATTGGGAGTGCTAAAATATGAAGGAACAGTATTGTAATAATCCCCTGTTATACTTGAGTTATTGTAAAGGCTTTTATGTAGGGGGCTCGAAGGCGGTTTATTGGAGTTTGTGCCCTGTAAATTCGGTGGGTTTACAACGGTGGTCATGTTTAAAAGATTATGCATTGATGATCTAGGAGAAAGTCCTTGTACTTCTCCACTGACAGTATTACTAATGTTCCCTCGTACATTGGGCGGTCGTATGTGCTGTGGTGGGGGCAAATGTATACCCATATTTGGCATGTGTACAAATTTACCACTCACACCCGCTCCCGCCCCCGCAAAATTTAGTCCACCAAACTGTATATTTTCGTAATTAGTATGCTGTTGCAATGGCGGAACATTTACTACATTCGACGGAGGAACATTCAAACCCAACATGTGTCCAGCAGGAATAGGACTCGCATGCAAAACATTTAATGAACCCTGAATATGAAGGGGTGATGTATTATTCGATAAGTTACCAACGAATGATGTATCAATCAAATTGGAGCGCATTGTATTGCCATTATTTGGATTATCAATTGTGGCAAATTTTCTTATTGGAGATGTTTTGACTGTAACTGGTGACTTTCCCAAGTCTGCAGGGTTAGCCATCAAGTGATTTAATGTTTGACTGTGGTGCTGTTGCTGATGATGTATGACATTGAGTGATTGATTTTGTTGTGAGCTGGGATTGGGAGAAAATTCATTTTTAATATTTTCTATAGTCTGCGCTGACCCACTGGGTCCTTGTAAGCCAGTAATTGCGTTAGAGGTTGCTGGACGCGTTATCGTTTTTTCGACAGCTACACCAGTACGACGATGTTTTGCACGATATCTCTGACGCTCCTCAGCTGAATGTGCGAATGTGCAGTTTGTGCCACGGGGGCACATTCGCCTTTCGGTATAATCGCGACACAAACTTATTTTATATTTTCCATTTGCATTGACAGGTGGCACCGGATAGTCCTGCACTTTCCGATTGCTTTGAAACTGCATAAATTTAACTAAGCCCAATACAACGTGGCGCACTGAATCCAAAGCCTTTTCAACATCAACCCATGTTGGCGGAAGACCTTCTATCGATGGATCAATGCTTGCTAAGTGCTTTAAATGAGGCCGCAGATTAGACAAGTTAGTTGGATCTCCTGTACGCTGCAAAGCTAAGACCAACTCCTGTATTGACTGGGCAAACGATGAAGGTGTTTGAAGAGTATCACATATACTTTGCATATGTGACTTATGAGTTGTATTTCCATATAATAAAGAGGACCATTGGTCTGGAGCTATTCGCAAGCCAGCTTCAGTAGCTATCTGTACAATTTGGGCATCGTGTTCCCGACGCAACGCTTCATAATCGCGGAATTCTTCTTTAAGCTGCATCAATGACGAATCGCCATCACGTTTAGATACCTTAAAGCAACTAGCGCGATATAATAATTGTACCACATGACCTATACTTGTTTTTGAAGCTGGTAAAAATTTATCAAGCAAACGCTGAACCACATACATGACCAGCACTTTTCTCGATAAAGCGTGACCGTTTTCCAACGCCTGTAAAACTAATTTTAAAACTTCCTCTTGCATAGAAGGACCTAGAAACTGGCAGCCACGGGAACGTACTGCTGCCCATAGACATAAACTTAATTGTTGTGGATTTTGGTGCTGCAAGAGTAGTTCGATGACAGTACGTTCTCCTAAAAATCGAGATGTTCTTACAGCACGTATACGACCTTCCTGTTCTACAAGTTGGCAATTAACCAAAGTGACTAATTTTCGAAGCATTGGACGTGTTAACAAAGTGCAACCACTATTTGTAACGAATGATTTAAGATACTGAGCAAGTTCTTCAATGCATGTTTTCGAAAATTTATAACTTTTCAAATCTTCCGGATTTAAGTTACGAACACTGGGTGGCATATCCTGATCACATGCTGCAGAACCATTATCACTAATGGAATTAATGATTTTACTATTATTATTGTTGTTGCTGCTGAAAATGCTGCTAAAGCTACTGTTTGCTTTATTGGGATTGTTGTTATTCGTATTGATAGTAGCAGCATTAGTTGAAGAGGAATTACTAGAAGCCTCATTTCCATTTCCCTTGCCATCACCTGAGTTAAGTATTTGGAGTAAAGCATTGTTTATTGGTAGATTATCAACATCTGTTGATATATATGTCTATAAAATAAATCAGAAAAATTTGTATTAGTATTAAAAACATTTTTTAGATTAAAATTAAAACTTTTAAAACCCCCCCGACGTACAGACGAAACGAATGGACCGATTTTCTTCAAGTATAGGCAAGAAGATATTATATCAAGTCACCTTTCAAACGAAAAAACCCAAATGAAAATCGGCCCGGCCATTTGGGAACTACAGCGTCAAAGACACACAGATTCAACAGAATATATCTACAAAAGATGAAATATCTTCTAAACGGCTGTACCGATTTTCCTCAAACATAGCTAAGAGCACTCTCGATGAAGTCAGCTTTCAAACAGAAAAAACTAAATCAGAAGTTATTGTTGGGTTTTTGTGGAATTAGATCCTTGAAATATGAAATGTAAATGAACGATATGGCAATGCTGTAAATATAAGTATTCATTTAATAATTGGCGACCAGAGAAAAAAAGAAATAATATTACTATGTTTTTTTAGGAAAAAAAACAGAAAAAATAAAAATTAACATACTTACAAAAATCTGTACAGACTTTAATTGAGAAGACAAACTTAAAGAAGGAAATCTTGGTGGCACGTGCGAAGTGTTAGCGAAAATGGCGACAACTGCAAATACAAATACAGCAAATGCCGGAATTTTTAGTTTGGAACCTTTTGATCCAGAACTGTCTATATGGTCACGTTGGGTAACTCGTTTTGAAACAGCTTTAAAGATATACATATGGATGCGATACCGTGAAATATAAAGAATACATTTTACATTTTATGGGAATTAGTACTTACAACTTGCTTGTTGCCGGAAAAGCCGGAAGAAAAACCTACGATCAAATAAAAACTGCACTCAGCGAGCACTATGACCCCAAACCAAATGAGATACTGGAGAACTATAGGTTCCACTTACGTAAGCAAAGGAGGAAGAATCTTGTGAGGAGTACCTAATTGCCTTAAGGAAATTAGCGTTATACTGCAACTTTGGCGCGTACTTAAACACAGCATTAAGAAATCAATTTGTTTTTGGATTAAACAATCAGAAAATACAAAGCCGTCTGCTCGAGAAAAACGATCTAACTTTGGAAGCTGCTATTTCAACCGCAAAAACATACGAGAGGTCCGAAAAAGGAAGGGTGGAGTTACGCCAACCGAAGGAGGAGATGTCAGTAGATATGGTAGCGACAAAGAAAACAAATGTCGAAAAGGGGCCAAGGGATGCTGGTAAGAGGTCATGTTATTTGTGGAAGCACTCAACATTTAGCTAATGAGTGTCGTCATAAGGAGACTGTGTGTAACTATTGTTCGCTTAAGAGTCACCTACGTCGAGTATGTTTAAAAGAGAAGAAGCAAGTGAATATCATAGATGACGACGGAATGCATACGGGGACAGAGGATATGTTCCATATTTACGAGGGGGAGGTAAACAGGGTAGAGGATAAAATTTATTCTAATCGTTCCAAATTAATTTGTAGGTTAAGAGTTAATAATCATTTACTTGATTTTGAAATCGATACAGGTGGGCATGTTGCAGTATGTACCAGAACGCTTACTACTGTCTCTGGTGAATATCTTTAAGATATGCTTGCTTAGGAGGTTTATACAAAAACGCTGGAGAGAGGTTAGGGCCATCTTTGTACACAAAGCAGGTAAGGCAAGAAACTCAAAGCCGAAAATTGCAGCGAATCAGTCTTTCGTCGTTTCTTTTGAAAACATTAGAACGATTGATACCCGCATCATTAGTGGTGCTCAGCATGCCTACCAAAAGGGTAGGTCTGTTGAGAGTGCTCTTCATGACGTGGTTGGTGTTATAGAGCGAGGATTGCAGCACAAGGATTACACACTGGCTGCATTCTTAGACATTGAGGGAGCTTTTAACAACATTAGTATAGAGGCTATTAGGGAGTCGCTGGAGACACTCAGGGTTCACAACTTTCTAATGGAGTGGATAGTTATCATGCTAAGCAACAGAATCATCAATCCGAGTACGGAAGGGGAAAACTGAGGAGATTAGCGATCAAAGGTACACCACAGGGAGGAGTTAGGCGTTTTGACAGGAGCAGCCGGAAGATATTTACTTATGCGGATCACGTGGTTTTACTGATAACGGGAAAGTTTCTTCTCACTATCACAGGTCATGCAGTCGGCTTTGGGAGAGCTATCCTCCTGGGTCAACAGCAAAATACTGTGAGTCAAACCACAGAAAACTGAACTAGTCCTCTTTACCAGGAGATACAAAATAGATTTGTACTGCTTGGATGGGAGAGTTATAGCTGAGACTAGTAGGAGCGAAATACTCGGGTGTTTTCCTAGATAGCAAGTTTTCTTGGAAAAGGAACACGCATGAGAGGCTCAATGTCCACTACACATGCAGGAAGGAACTGGGGTCTGCAACCGAAGGTAGTAAGCTGGATTTACACATCGATTGTCAGGCCGGTTATTTCCTATGGTTGTGTGGTATGGTGGGAGGCATTGAGGGAAGAAAGTCATAGGAGATTACTTGCTAAGATTCGGAGGTGTGCCTTTCTGGGCATCAAAGGTGCTCAGAATAGCCTTGGACGTCATTCTTCACCTGCTTCCTATAGAGGACTAGAAGTATTCTTATACTCGTAGAAGCAAGTTTGGTGAGGACAGGAATAACAGGTTAAACATCAATTTTAAATGAGATCACTTTTAGTGATCAGAAATTGATTTTAGTAGAACACCCTCACCGGTAATTACGTATAGGTACTATTGGATAAAATCTGATAACATATATGAGGGTAGTGCGTTCTTAACAGACGGGGAAAAAATGGGGGAAGGCACAGGGGCTGGTGTCTATATCTTGGGAACGAACATTCGTAGTTCTTTCAGGCTACTCAATGCGTGCAGCGTTTTCCAATCTAAGATCTTGAATATCCTCAGGGTCACGGAATTAGTTTCCAAAAATGTAGCTGAATTTGAGAAGGTAACCACCTTCTACATCGACAGCTAGGCAGCGGTAAAAGCTTTGAAGGGACACAATGTCAAATGGAAACTTGTTAGTGACTGTAGGAGAGCCCTCAACTTGCTTATGAACAAATATAGTGTCAAACTATGTTAGGTTCCTGGCCACAGTAGTGTTGAGGGAAATGAAATTGCCGATGAGCTGGCAAGACTAGGGTAGGCTTTAGATGAGGGAATATGTGACATATCGGTTAAATTATCGACAGGTCCAGCAGCAGGACCAGCCGTTCATGGGCAAGTAGGGAGGATTGTATAGTCTATGTGGAAAAAACTTGACTTGGATATGAATAGGAAGGTGGTGCGAGTCTTGATAGGCGCGTTGAGTGGTCACTGATCGGTCAGAGCAAGGAGTAGCATTTGGGAAACCGGCATTGCAGGATGTGCGAGGATAAAGAGGAACCAGAAACCATTGAACATATTATATGCCATTTCCTGAAGCTGCAACGCCATAGGCTTAGACGGCTGAGCAGACGTTTAGATGAGAACATTAGTGATATCGCAAAGTGTAAACTGGAGGATATCAGTGTGTTCATCATGGGAATTAGTGACAGATAACATGGATTCTTCGTGATATAATTGGGGGTGAAATTTTTATTAACGGGTACTAATCGGGAGTCACAATGGACCCAACTGGCTCCGAGTGGAGGTGTGTTGCAACACCACCCTTCCTAACCAAACCAAACCATAATATTTTAAAAATTATGTTATTTAGGGGTTTTGATTCGTATTTTTCTGAAAGCAAAAGCCCTATGTTAATTGAAAGTTGATTAAATTTAATGTTTTAAATAAGTGTTTCGTTCGATGATTGTCAAACTGCTTTTGGGAAATGTTTTTGCTTGAAAAGACACACAGATCACACTGATCATTCCTGGGCTGAAACAACCAGTAATTTGGTGACTTAAGTAGATTTATGAATGATACATTCTCTTTATTTTCATTACATGCCTCAGAATAGAGATTATAAACTTGTTTATAACTTTTGAAGTCCGCTGCTCGTTAAAACTTTTGGTATATCGCTGGCGACATCGGGACGCTAACTTTGGAAAATCATCCAAAGATTTATACAAAAATCCTATATTTTTTAAGTACCATACCCTCTGTATTTTTTATTCCTGTTTCAGTGGATAAATGATTTGGGTGCTAAGCTACTTGAACATGCCCGTAATAATTGTACTATCCTTTTGTTCAAACCTAATGTTGATAGATCATCATCCTGCACAATTTGATGCGATTTGAGTCTTACTTGAAAAAATAGTACTTTGTGGAAGAACGTTTTGACTTTTCAAGCGTAATAGATGGTCTATCTGAAAATTCAGTAAGGTTAGGTAATACTTTTTGTTTTCCCATAACATTTTCCAGAAGGAGTCAAATATTTCTCTACGAATAATTTGGTTGTTATCATAATTAATGCCCCTATCACGGTTTTCAACTTTTAAAATAGTCATTCCCCACTAAATTGTCAGTTGACTTTTCAGTTGTGTTTTGGCACTGTCATTTACAACCCTGCGTTTGGTTGAGAAAAATGTTGAGTATACATAACTGCTTTATAGTAGTTGGCAGGGTTGCCAGAAAATGATGATGAGAGAATGCTAAATCGGTCAAAAAATTCTGCTAAAATGTTCTACAGAAGAAAAGTATAATAATAATAAGCAGATTTAAATGTAGAAAAAATTATTGAAATGGCTTTGAATTTTATGTTTATACAAAATATAAAATAGTTAATAATTGGTGTTTTCTGGAAATGTTACAATTACGTTTAAAATTTTTTTACGCACTATAATTCCAAAATATTATTTTACTTATTCAGTAAAATATTTTTTTTATTATAAATACATTGAAATTGATTATTGATGGGTTAGCTGGATCCTATGCGCATTTCACTGTTGGTAGTGCAGATCATCAGGGAACCTTTAGCTTGCAATGCATGTACATTTATGAGAAAAATCCTCTATACAGAAGAATTTTTTTAACAAATTACAATTTTTTATTTTCAACAAATTCTGCCAGAAAGCATCTAGCAGAATTTTTTGAAAGATGAATGCTTTTTAACTAATGAAAATGCCAGATCTGGCAGTGAAAATGCTAAAATGGCAACAATCGTAGTTGGGTCTGTGGTTTGGTTTTTCTAGTTACAGATTGTTGCGATATAAAAAGCAGAAAAAAATGGAAAAATCGTAACTAGAAATACGAGGTGTGTTCAAAAGGTATCAGGAATTTTGAATTTTCGCGGGTTACGTATATTCAAATTTTGATTTTTTTTGTGGCGTTATGTTTGTGCTCATGTCTCTCACTTATGCCGACAATTTCGGCCATTTTGAATTTTCAGTTAATTGTTGACAGCTGCTTTGCTTGCACGTGTTTCGGCCCGTCTTCGATTTTTACCTATTAAAAAAATGAAACAGAGAACCTGTATCAAATTTGCGCGAAAAACGAAATTAAGTACGCGGATGCATTCCGAATGTTGACTGTGGCATACGTTTATCGGTGGTACAAAACGTTCTCAGAAGGCTGAGATGTGCACGACGAAGAGCGTACCGGACGCCCGAGCACAGCAACAGACGAAAAAATTGATGAAGTGAAGAAAATGGTGTTGGCCAATCATCGAATCACCATTAGAGAAGTTGCTGAGAACCTAGACATATCGATTGGCCCGTGCCATTCGATTTTTATCAATTATTTGGTTCAGTTTCGACCAAAAACAGCATCGCATGAAAATTGCTAAAAGCTGTTGGGCTGTCCGCGACGACCCAAATTTGATCAGAGTGTCATAACTGGTGACGAATCGTGGGTTTATGGTTATGAGGTGGAAACCAAAGCTCAATCATCTTAATGGAAGCTGCCGCACGAACCAAGGTAAAAATCAAAGACGAGCCAAAACACGTGCAAGCAAAGCAGCTGTCAACAATTAACTGAACATGCAAAATAGTCGAAATTGTCGACATAAGTGAGAGACATGAGTACCAACATAACACCACAAAAAAATCAAAATTTGAATATATGTACGTAACCCGCGAAAATTCAAAATTCGTGATAGTTTTTGAACACACCTCGTATTTATTATGCTTAATAACAAAATTTTCTTAACAGTTTCAGTATCGGCACATACAAAGATTTCTTTAAATATAGTTTTAGCTGATCCCACAAATAACAAAACGTTTCTCTGTTCTGCCAGATATAACTAAAAACTTTCCAAAATTATTTTTTAAAGACTTCGTTCCCTATTTTGGTTATTTCTTACCTTGCATTTGGTAGTTCAAGAGGGTTGGACTCATCACGAATATTTCTTTTGATACGTAGCACATCTATATTTGCGACTTGGTTTTCGTCGTCATATAATAAATCTACACATATTTGGAATGATTTCTTTGAACTAAAACACTCAAAACAATGGCGGTATTCCATGTTTGATGCAAATTGTCTTGCGTAAGTGCAAATGCAAAATATCGTAGCTTTTCTTTGGATTGTGTGTGTATTTTGTTGTTGGATTTGAAAGAAAAGCTACGATATTTTGCATTTGCACTTGCGCAAGACAATTTGCATATAAAACTTTGTTTTAAAATTTTCTCACAAATTAATTGCTTTCTGTCAAACTTCATATTTTAAGTTGGCAACGCGATGACAATTTCAACTAAAAAACAGTTGTGGTTCATAATACTAAAAAATAATTTGGTCGTGTGTAAGTTTGGTCTACTCTTAGACGACCAAACTGAATTTAGTTGAAAAACGTGATCAGAGCATACATTTTGTATCATTGTTTATAAGAAAATTAAAGTTTTCAACATCTAGTGGTCCTGATGGTGTTCCTAATTGTGTTCTGATAAATTGTGCTGAAAATTTGTCGTACCCTTTTACAATTCTTTTCAACAATTCAATTAAGAGTGGTTATTTTCCAAAACTATGGAAAGATTCATTTATAATACAATTGTTTAAATCAGACTCTAAGTCGAGGGTAAACAATTACAGAGATATTGCCAAGCTAAGTTTTATCCTTAAGCTTTTCGAACAATGTATTTGAGAGCCTCTTTGTCCCAAATTTCAACTTTATTGACACCATCTCAACATATGTTTCGTAAAGGACGTTCTACTTCAACTATCCTGCTGCATTTAATTAGAATGATTAATAATGGCTTCACTAATGGAAAATATACAGATGTTATTTACACTGAATTCAGCAAAGCGTTTGTTAGAGTTAATCATGGCCTCTTATTGAAGAAATTCCATATAATGGATTTCTCAAATAGAACTCTGAATTTTATAAAATCGTATCTAGAAGCTTGACATCAACGTGTACGCTTTATTAATGTTATTTCAAGAAAAATTTATGTTAAATCCGGTGTTCCGCATGGCAGTCATCTTGGACCTATTTTTCCTTGCTTTATTTCAACGATTTGCAGTCCTCACTACAATTTTCTAATATCCTAATCTATGTCGATGACGTTAAGATATTTTTGAATTCAGATAATCAACAAAGTCAAGTCATATTTACAGCGTGATTTGGACTCATATTTTGTTTGGTGTAAAGAAAACACATTGACTTTAAATCTGAAAAAGTCAAACATATGCTTTTTTCTATAAGAGTTTCTTGATCTCAGTTCTTTTTGATCCGAAGCTTCTTTTAATTAACTACATAAGTACGTGCATTAACAAGGCCCGTGATATATTTGGTTTCGTTAAACGTTGGGCCAAGGAATTTAACGATTCATCAGTACTGAGATAACTCTATACTTTCTTGGTCAGACCGATTCTGAAATATTGTTCCGTCATCTGGGACTGTTATTATAATATCCACAGTGATCAGTTGGAGTCCTAACCTAAAGGCCATGCCAGATACAACTTTTGCTTCGCGTTGCGTTGAAGATTCGCTTTGTCGTCTTTTATCGCAAAGCGAAGCGAAAAGTTAGGCAACTCTCAACTTTTTGCGTGCTTTGACCATCAGTTGGTATAACTACCTTAATTTGTTTGGCCAAACTTGCATGTAAGTATGAAACCAAATTATTTTTCTGGAAGATTGTGTTAGATAGAATATCTCCATAAAGTATTGAAGTAATAATATACATATTTATGATTTTTTTGCATGATTTCGCTTGTTTAAGAATTCTTATGTGTTTTTTGTTTGTTTTACTGATAAACTTAAATTAATAAATAATGTATGCACTTTTATTTGGTCAAATTACTTGATTTAAAAAAAGTTTCGTTAACTTCGTATTTATTTAAAGCTGCAGTCAGTCAAACCGAAAACTGTACGAACATTTCGACAGCTGGAGATCTTCGTTGTGTATATCTATTCATTTATTGTGTTAACTTGGACTACGACTCTTTGAATTTCAGTACCAGAAATATGAGCAACAGGTTGTGATTGGGCAGTAAAAAAATAAAAAGTGGAAGAAATAGGACAATTTTACGACTTTTGCTATTTTGACTGCAGTTTTTTAAACACTGAACCGTGTGAGCTGACAATCTGCCTTGTGCTGGCAATTTTTTATTGCCAGTACATTGTCAACACATTGCCAGATCTGACAATATTGTAATATCTGACAATCATCTGTACATATTTCATTTGCAATAAAAGTTGCGTATATAAAGCAGAAATCTACATCAAATGACACCACACACAGTGGACCAAATACAAAGAACGCTGATGATGAAGGTGTAGTGGCCTTCGAAAACAGCTAGTTGTTCCGTTCTACTACGTGTTTGTCAGAATATTTACAATGAACTTTGGTGTTATTTGTTCATTTTTTAATGGGGTTGAGCCAAATGTTCCCGCCAAAAATTACTTTGTCGTTTGTGAACCAATTTTAAAAATTCTTTTTGCAAATGGAAAAGGTCCACTAATTTTTTTTTGAAGTGCCCGCTCCAAAAATTTGATTATCAAATAACTTTCTCATCCATTTTTTTTTTACTATTTTTTTTTTTTGGAAGGGGGAAAAGTGTTGCAAATTGCCTGCCCTAATAATTGATTATCACTAGAATGAAATAAGTAAATAAAATAAATAAAATCAAATAAAAAGATAAAAAATAAATAAAAAACTTGCAAAGATATTTTTGAATATATGAAAGTAAAGCAATTCAAAGAATGTATACAACAGGGGAAAAATCACGGCATTCGATATCGAAAAAATTTTCATACAATTTTAATTATGTTTGTATGGAAATTTCGATCGATATCGAATGCCGTAATTTGTCCGCAGTATTGTTTGACCAAAATAAATATTTTATTTTATTTTAAATACTTTGCATTTTACAAGAGTTGGAATGAGACATGCATATACCTTGTAAACTACTCTATAAGAATTTATCTTTTTTTAATGGTTTTTTTTAAATAAATTTCAAAATGTCAGCAACAAATAGATTCTTACCTGATCAAATGGACATTGACGATTATATACGGTAGCTAAACACACTCTACATATTGTATGACCACAACCTAAGCTTATAGGTAAACGTTGATTTCTGCAAAACTCGTTTTCACAAATAGGACAGGTATAAAATTCCGTCCAAGAAGGCGCCTGAAACGGCATTCTGTAAAAAATGATATAAGAAAAATTAAATAAAAATGTTATTAAACGATTGCAGAGTACAATGTATCTGTACTACATGTTCATCTTTTCTTAGTTTTTTTTCATTGTTGTATTTTTGTAGTATTGATATTACCTGGAAATGAATGTACCTTGATTAATAAAAATTTAAAAAATATGGGTTGCTGTTGTTTAGACATGTTTAGATGGATTTCGTTGCTGCTTAGGCAACTTATAGTTTTCCTAGATAGCAAGCTTTCTTGGAAAAGGAACATGCAGGAAAGGCTCAATGCCTACTACGAATGCAGGAACTCCATAGGAAGGAACTGGGGTCTGGAACAGAAGATAATAAACTGAATTTACACATCAGTTGTCAGACCAGTTATTTCCTATGGTTGTGTGGTATGGTGGGAGGCATTGAGGAAGGAAAGTCACAGGAGATAACGGCTAAGGTTCAGATGTGTACCTCGTTGGGCATCACAGGTGCTCAGAGGAGCACACCTCAGGCTGCCTTGGACGCCATTCTTCACCTACTTTCTATAGAGGACCTTGCGGTGAGAACGGCGACTAGAAGTCTCCTTAGACTCGTAGAAACAGGTTTGGTGAGGACAGGAATAACAGGTTACACATCAATTTTCAATGAGATCAGTTTTAGTGATCAGAGATCCGTAACCCTGGGTTCACGGACTATAAGGTCGCTGAAATTGATTTTAGTAGAACACCCTCACTGGTAATTTCGGATAGGGACTATTGGGTCAAATCCGATAAGCTACATGAGGGTAGTGCGGTCTTTACAGACGGATCAAAATTGGGGAAAGACACAGTGGCTGGTGTCTGTATCTTGAAAACGAACATTCGTAGTTCTTTGAGACTGCCGAAAGAATGCAGCGATTTCCAAGCTGAGATCTTGGCGATCCTCAGGGCCACGGAACTGGTGACCAGTAGGGAATGGTAAATATGTTAAAAAATCAATTTTCGATTTTTCTATCAACTTTTTTAATTCCGATTTATTAAGTCGATGGATTTATTAAATCGATTTTAAGACCGTTTAAGACAAATTTGTTAGTTTTTAAACAAAATAATCTTTATTCCAAATCAGGTAAACACTAGCGGCCCTATGTATAATCAAAAATTGGCATGAAGTTAGCAGTCTCTTCGGACTGCTCGTTCTCTGACCATCGCTATTTAACATTCTTAATCACTCACTTTATAAAACCTCATTAAATAAATTCTAAAATGATGTCAGGAATGCAAAACGCAAAACTTGGAGAGAATTCTATAATAAAGTAGAATCCCACTCCGAGACTAGCAGACTGCGTAAAATCCTAGCGAAAAAAACGTCGATACCCAGCTACATCCAGAATAACGATGGAAACTGTACAACAAATAGTAACGGATCTCTAGAGGTAATAATGGACACCCATTTTCCAGGCTTTCAACCCTATAGTGATACTATATGCCCAGGCGCATGTATCCATATATATTACTGTGGAAAAAGTGAAATGGGCCCTTAATAGCTTCCATCTATTTAAATCTCCACGTCCGGATGGTATCATTCCTGTGGATGTGCAATATAATGCAGATATAGTAGTCCTATGGTTACTTATAATATACAAGACCTGCATTGTATGGTCATTCCAATTGCATGGAGTAAATGTAATGTAATCTTTATACCCAAAGGGGGGAAGGCATCAAATACAAAGGCGATTGATTTTAGACCCCTTAGTTTAACTTCCTTTCTTCTAAAAACCCTTGAGAGAATAATGGATGTTCATATTAGACCAGTCATTGATAACTCTCAACTTTCGGTCTATCAACACGTATATACCAAGGGCAAATCGGTTGCGACCGCCTTACATTCGCTTGTAGGATGCATAGAGAAGTCACTCGAGGATAAAAATTATAACATGAATCGAAATCGATTTACCATTCCCTAGTGGCTAGGAAGGAATATAGTGCCAGACTATGTTGGGTTCCTGGCCACAGCAGTGTTGAGAGAAATGAAATTGCCGATGAGCTGGCAAGAATAGGGTCGGCGATAAGATGAGGGAATGTGTGACAGATCGGTGAAACTACCGATAGATCATTACTACAGGGAACTCAGTAATTGGGTAGAGAGCAGGACCATCAGTTAATGACGAAGTACATATTATCTGTCACTGCTCACAACATATTATCTGTCACTGCCCGAAGCTGCAACGTCATAGGCTGAGCAGACGTTTCCATGAGAGTATTACTAATATCGGGAAGTGTAAACTAGAGGACTTCAGGGGCTTCATCATGGGAGTTCAGTGGCTTAATGACGTATAATAGGATCACTTCTCGGTACAAATGGGTCTTAAAACAAGAATTTTGCGTTTTCGTTTTAAAAATGCAGCATTTTTAAAAATAATTGTTAAAATAAGAATGTTTCTTATAATACTAATATATAAAATTCTTATTTTTATAACGAAGCACTTTTAAAGCAAAAATGTGCGTTTTCGTTTTAAAAATGCAACATTTTTAAAAAAAGAATATTTCTTATAATATTACTGCCAGTTCATGGAAGCGATGTAAAAAATTCTCGCCTGCCTATTTATATTGAAAACTAAAACAAATCACTCAAAATTTGTTTTTGTTTTCAATGTAAATAGCCAGACGAGAATTTGTACATGGCTTCTATGAGAACTGACAGTTAATAAAAAGTTTTAAAATCAAAAAGAAACATTTTAATTTTAAAAACGTAACCTTTATGAAATAGAACTAAGTTTATTTTCTGTTATTTTAAAAATATTAATTCTTGTTTTAAAAATTAAAAATATTTTGAAATCAAAAATTAATATTTTTGTTTGAAAAAGACAAAAACCTTGATATAAAGTTGAACATACTCAAATTAAAAGAGTACGCTTTTGAGTTAAGAATGAAATATTCTTGAAGTAATAATGAAGCATTTTTATTTTAAACTTATTATTTTTATAATAAAAATGAAACGCTTGAAGTAATAATGGAGAATTATTAAATAAAGAATGAAAGGTCTTAAATCAATAATAGAGATTTTTTGAATTAAGACTGAACCGTCTTAAATTAATAATGGAGTATTTTTGATTCCATAGTTTATTGTAAGTATGAAGCACCATTAAAGTAAAACTGTAACATTTTTGATTTCAAAACTAACCATATGTATAAACATAAACATGAACTTGTATATGTTTTTGTACAAATTTATTTTCATATGATTTTTTAACGTATAGTAATATTTGCATTCGCTTTCGCAAAAATTAAAATGTATTATTCGCATTCGGTAAACTGGTATTCGTTACTCCGTAGTATATATTATGTACTTAATAAGAATAATCAACATATAATAACAATCAATGTTGAGAGTATTTAAATATAAGTCAATGAAATTTTTACTTCATTATTTGCAATAAAAAATCCTAGTTGATGCAAATAACACAATATATACTTATGTATTTATATCTGCTTTTTTATTTTTATACCATTCTGTAGTTCGAAAACGTCAACAGTTTGCGAAGTAGCAGAACAAATATTCAACGCTGACGGCAGACGTTGATGAATGGTAATCAGTGTTGCCAGAAAATGATGATGAGAGAATGCTAAATCGGTCAAAAAATTCTGCTAAAATGTTCTACAGAAGGAAAGTATAATAATAATAAGCAGATTTAAATGTAGAAAAAATTATTGAAATGGTTTTGAATTTTATGTTTATACAAAATATAAAATAGTTAATAATTGGTGTTTTCTGGAAATGTTACAATTACGTTTAAAATTTTTTTACGCACTATAATTCCAAAATATTATTTTACTTATTCAGTAAAATATTTTTTTTTATTATAAATACATTGAAATTGATTATTGAGGGGTTAGCTGGATCCTATGCGCATTTCACTGTTGGTAGTGCAGATCATCAGGGAACCTTTAGCTTGCAATGCATGTACATTTATGAGAAAAATCCTCTATACAGAAGAAATTTTTTTAACAAATTACAATTTTTGATTTTCAACAAATTCTGCCAGAAAGCATCTAGCAGAATTTTTTGAAAGATGAATGCTTTTTAACTAATGAAAATGCCAGATCTGGCAGTGAAAATGCTAAAATGGCAACAATGATGGTAATTAAGTTTTTCTTTATCATGACAAAGAGAGTGAGCAACAAGCTGTAGTAAGCAAATAAAAAAAACCAGCTGATTAATTGAAATATCATTTGTTTGTTTGAATCTCAATAGAAGCAGTTTGCAATTGCTTATAAATTTATGCTTTACAAGATATTACTAGATATTGCATATAGGATATAATATATACATATATATGTACATATAAATATGTATGTATTACATGCGTAGGCAATGACACACATTATACATAATTATTTTTAAGGTGGTTCGGGAGCTCTCGATTGATTGATGGTACAATGATCATCATAACAAAGTATACTTTGTGATCATAAATTAAATTGCAAACGAACAAATTTAGCTTTGTAATACGTTTCTTATTGTAGAAAAAACGACGTCAGCAGCACAGCATTACGTTGCGCTGCATTCACTTGAAATTTCACAAGCACTGAAATTGTTAAGCAGATGTATACATTTTACTAAATTTTCATCAAACTCTTTATAACTAAATTATATATTTACTCTTCTAATCACATCCAGCATATGAATAATGTGAAATTCTTCAAGTAACTTAAAATTATTTACACAATTTAAATATTTTCGAATCTTGGTTACGTTTCACTTTTAATTTTTTTTTTTTTTTTTTGTCTTTTGTCTGGTCACCAATTTTTTTCTCATTTACACACACCTTCAAAATGCACATATTATTCCTTTTATTCCAAATTCTTTTATATCAACCAAACCAGATTATGGATATAGTATTTTAATTGCTTCACTTTCAAATAATTTTAATTATTCGATGAATTCAATGTAACACAAAAAATACTTCTTAAAAAAATAAAAATTGCAAATGAAAAACTCCCGTCACAATTCAGTATTTTTTTCTTTTTTTTAACCAATATATGAAAAGTCACAAATGTCTTTACTTGTGTCAAAAACAATTTTCAAGTGCTGCCAATCGTTTATTTATATATACATATACTACTTTCTATTTTGTACATATGGTAGCTCTATTAATATTTAAATGCACTGAAAGAAAATAACAAAATTAGCACTGAATATTTTGATACAATTTTTAAAAGGGGTACTTATTTACAAATTTATTTCTTAAGCGGAATCTTAATCTTGTTCAGAACTTCACCTTTATAATTTAGTCTATAAGAAGTTTTTATGTCGAAAAGTAATTAATAGACATATATACACAGAAATTTGTATTACATGAAACTGAATTTCATAAGATTAGTACGTATTTACTTTGATTATATACATACTCGTATATACATACGCATAATTGTCCGTAACTTTTAGTAAAATATTACTTCCAAATTGGTTTTAATACAAAAAGAAAACCCCTATATAGCCGCGTAGAGCTGCCATACTACGATTTACTAAATTGAATGCTACGAATTCATAATACCGCTTCACCACCGTATCACCATTGAGAACCTGTAAAAACATTTTAGATTTTCATTTCATTTTATTGTATTTTATATTATTATTATTGTTATTTACATTTGACTTATGAAGTGTACTTTAGGGAATATGTTCCTTTTCTACTTACCAATTAATTTATAATAATAACAATTAGAACATTTCCCCCTTGTTCTGAACTTTATGACAATTAAAAATATTATAACAAATGACAATTTTTATATTTTAACTATTTAACTATTTTGTCAAATAAACCTGCAATAAACCTAAATTATTTTTTATGAATTATAAGCATGTAAAAATTGTCATTTGTTATAATTTTCATTTTGTCACAGAGCTCAGGATACGGGTGTTTATGTAAAAATAAGTGATGACAAATCTGAAATATGTATGTAATATCGGGGCTGGTGTACCGCAAGGTGGTGTTCTTGGAACTGCTTTATATACTACAAGTATCTTCACAACTGATATTCACTTATCAGACTGGAAAATCCTAAGATCCTGGGGAAGGTTCAACATTTCTTTTTTCCAAAACAGTTGGTTTCATCGCAATCGGTTCACTAGCTCAAAAGTTGCGGACTTTTTACCACTTTTTTCTTATTTCACGCCACTGTGCGAAATTTACCTTCATTCTTCTCAAAACTTAAGACTTTTTATGTTTATTAGAAATTGAATAGTTATGCCTATTAAAGATCGAATTATTTAATTTTCAAATGCCAGCAACACTTTAATTTAATTAAATAGTTGAAATTTAATTACATAGTAAAAAATTTTCAACATTTGTTAAGTCGTTTAATAGTATTTGTTTTTAAAAATATTTAAAACTGCTTTCAAGAAAAAACAAAAAAAAATATATATTTGTTAAATAACAATACAAATTTTAACACTCCAAAGATTTTATAAAATGTTACATATCATTAAATATAATATATATTATGTATGTATGTATACGTATGTAAATAAAAGTGCTGAATATAAATTTTAGTTTCAAGAAACGAAAGTTACTGCCTGATTGAAAATGCACAACAATATAATAAACAAACATTTATTTTATTTTCAATATAAATTGTCGAGCTAAAACCAATTTTTCATTTTCTATATCAATATGGAATTATTTCAATTTGCCCACAGACGGTCTATATTTTTATTTCTGCAAAATAAAAGTACATATCGCTGTTAACAAGTAGAAAGGCCCTAACTCGTACTTTCACGAAATTGAGTTTTTCAGTGATTCCAATACATTTTACACAAATACATCTCGTCACAAAAATTTATTGCAATAGTTTAAAAAATAACGCTTTTACAAGCAGTTTTAAAAAGAAGTTGTACAAGCACGTGCACTGTTTATTATTATGTTTTTACCTTCTCCTGTAAAGTTACAGTTATTTGAGTTAGGGCCTTTCTACTTGTCGACAGCGATATGTATTACTAAAAGAATAATTTCTTATTCAGACTCAAGTTTAGTATTCTCTTCAATACTTTTCTAGGAATGCAATTTGTTATTAATTAATGGGATTTTCATCAAATAAGAAAATTTTAATTAGACTGCTTCAAGAAATATCTTCTTAAGAAAATCACATGAATTAAAAATAAAAAATTCATTCCTAAATATGAATTGAACCAAATATTGCGGGTCTACCTTGTATTTCGAAACGAAAGAAATGCTTTCGAATTTGTATATTATTGGCTTTGCAATTCGAAAGCATTTGCTTTATTTCGAATTACATAGTAGATCCATGAACTTCAGCCAGACTCAGAAATTATTCCCTTCATAAATATTCATTACAGTTCGAATAAAAGTAAAATAATAAATATTATAAATGTACATATTACTATATTAAATGGCTTGTGTACATTCATTCAATATATATACAAAAACAGCTTCTTTTTAATCTACTCGTTATACTATATAATTAGAAATTGGGTTTCATATACATATGTACATATCGTTAACTAAAATGCAAAAAGGAGCAACTAACAAAAATGTAACTTTACAAGGGAAGCAAAAAACTAAAAAAAAACTAAACAAATATGTAGTTAAGTCCCCTTGTTTTTTGTTAATAAAAGCGACATTTTTATCACAGAAGTGTAAAATTTTGTCAAGAATGTCATTCATAATAATCAATCAAAAACTCGATTTTCAATTTTTTGTTAGTTACGCCTTTTTCCATTTTAGCTAACGATATGTATGTATGTATATACATATACATATCGTTAGCTAAAATGCAAAAAGACGTAACTAACAAAAATATAATTTTACAGAAGCATAAAACTAAAAAAAAACTAAACAAACTTATAGATAAGTCCCCTTGTTGTTTGTTACTAAAAGCGTAGTTTTTGATCGCAGAAGTGTTAAATTTTGTCAAGACATGTAGTTTAATGGCATTCATAATAATCAATAAAAAAACTCGATTTTCAATTTTTTGTAAGTCACGCCTTTTTGCATTTTAGCTAACGATATGTACTTCTTCTATAATAATTTTACTAGTATAAATTATTTAATTTCAAAATGACAATAAATCAATTTCATATCGGTAATATTTAGAAGAAAAATTTTAATGCTTAAATGTAAATAAATTTGCTTGAAATTATTTCAACTTAAATAAATATTAAATATGACAAGATAAATGATTGTATTATAAGTTTCAACTTAAATTTAACAATTTTTTATTTCTTGTTTTTTTTCCTAAACTGTACATGTTAAGGGAGTTGTGCATTATTATTTTTTTTTTGGTAATTTACATAATTTCTTTTAAATGTTTAAATGTGCATTTTAGTTACTTTTTGTGCCAGCCTTAACTTCCGAGCCGTAGGTGGAAGCTTTACTGATTTTTGACATATTTATAGATTTAACCATAAATATATAGACTGAAATGGAAATTAAAAACAACATGTAAGATTAAGTTTATCAAAAGTTTTTGTTACATACATATGTATGTGTGTATGTATATATTACTTACATGTTGCTAATACACCAACAGCAATCGACAGACCAATCCAATTATGCAATATTAGGGATGAAATTAAATAGTACATAACTAGTGATAAAGAAAATATTGCCCACAAAGTAAAATTAATTAGAGTACACAAACGCTTGGGATAGCATTTGGAGGGAGTTTCTTTCATACCAGAAGTTGCAAAAAAACTTCCGGTTGTGTGGAAACTATCAATAATTTTATCTTTCTCACGGAACAAGTTATGTAACCACTCAGCAGCTTGCGCTTCATCAGTTGGCACATTTTCCAATGGTATGCGTCTGACGAATATGAAACCCTCTACAGGTTTTCCATTTAAAAGTGTAGATATTGTGGGAGGATTCTAGAAAGGACATACATATATATTTATTTATATATATACATATATATATATATATATATATATATATATATATACATTTTTTTAAAAAAAACTTAAAACACACATATTTGAGGTTTTAAAACAAATTTTCAAGTAAAAAGCAAATACTTCTTTTTATTCATACTACTATTCATACTACCCAATACGTTTTGGGCATAACGCTGTTAATTTTTGAATAATTTGTTGCAGAGTTTTTGCGTAATTTTGTTTTTGTAACAAGTAATCTAATTTTAACCCTTTCGATCCCGGTCAGGAACCAACTGTCAGAAAATTTTTATTTCCTGATTCCCTTGGTTATAAGATCCAAATTAAGGATTTTTGAAGATTTCAGAATTTTGGCGTTATCGGGTGACTAGATAATAGAAGTTGCTTATAAGCAACTTTGGGCCGTTGAGGAAGTATTTCAAACTTTTATTTTTAATTTATTCCTCAATAATATTTCTGTACTATAATAAATAAAGTATAGAGATAGGTGAATACCACATTGCATATATTTTTATAGGGGTGACGGCACAGACCTTTTCCTACCTTTATCAATTAATGGAAACTGCCATCATATCCCTACGAATTCGGTGGATTCCATATTAACTTTATGTAGCTTGGAGCTGGATCTAGATGCAAAAGAAGACGGAGACGACGTTACTGAACTTATTTCATCTTGCTTACTCTTTCCGCAGGATTGTCCCGTTTCTTTTGTCCTGAACTCAAGACGAAATGCTGCATCATTTAGCAACTCATTTGCTATTTCCATCTGAAATTTTATAGGCAATATATGCTTTACGTTGTTTTCGACAATGTGGAGGTGCTAGAGATACAAACGCCGTGAATTGGTTAATGCCGATCCCAAAGCCCAGTACTATTTAGTAGAGCGATGATCAATTTTATCAAGCACCCCTTGCATGTCAGAGAGATTAACTCCTCCCAAGTGTTCGTCTTGCGACATCAATAAATATTTTTCTTTTTGGGATCTAACGGCAGTATGTTCCAATTGGCCCATCTCCAATAAATGCAGAAACCAACTGCACTACTTTGTTATCCAACCCACGAACTGTATCAATTACATGGTTGACTTCGCACTTCACATCGTAGGATCCAATACCAAGCTTTTCCTCAGAAGACTCGGCCCAACACAACTCCAGGATATCTTTTATGTATGTTTAACAAAGTACTTTGTGTGGTTTGTTCATGTCTTCGATGTCAAGGTTTTTTCTATCACCGTTGCCAAAAGTTGCTTAAAAGCAGCTTCAATAAAAAAAATATTGCTGGGTAACAGTATAACTTTTTTTAGTTTCTCTTTGTATTAAACCTTCTCTTGTTAAATCTGCGTACTTGTTTTTTTATGTATGTTCTCCATGTATATTTATTTATTTTTTTACTTTTTGTACTAAAATTTCAAAACCTACGTTTCGTCCTACCGAATAACCGAACCGAATAATGTATCGTAGCTACATAAATATGTTGATCACGACACTGCTGATACTTTTGTGTTGTTTTTCAGCTTTAAGAACTATAATAAACTAATTCTATGCGTTTGATAAATTCGTTACGGTTGTTTAAAATGAAACGGTGCTAAAAATCAAAGTTACATATAGGCAACTTTGGGGTCGAAAGGGTTAAGGTTGGATGAAATCATATCGCTCATTTACTCAAACAACGTCATAACTCAAAGAAACTAGTTCGTCAGAAAACGAGTTTAAAGTTTTCAAATTACACACAACTTATTTTTCTCTCAAGAGCTGAGTAAACAAGATGTTTTTATGAAATTTTTGCACAATATTAGGTTTAATTCTGAATCATTAACTCAAAAAATGTCGTTCTTTGAGAAAATGAGCGATATATAACTAATTTTTACTTACCACAGCATCTTTTTTAAAAGCTAAATTTATATCGTATATAACAGGACAGCGGCCACGTAAACTTTCTAAACTGGCTGTAAAACCTTTTGTACGAGGTATCAAATGATGTTTCAAAACTGGCATTCCACGTTCTTCGGCAAATTTAATAGAAGCTTCGTGTTTTTTAGGTGTAAATCGAGTACCCTCAGCATTTAATAGCAACCATGTGGGATACGGATAGGCAAATACTTCCTTCAATTGATGAGCAATGGTTTCCTTATCCTTATCGAACGAACGCTCCAGAAAGACAAATTCGGCAAATTTCCATGCCCATCCGATAACAGGAATATATGCGATAACTTTCTTCGCATAGGCTTTACAATTACCAAGAACACCAACGCTTTCCGCAAACATCCAACCGGCTAACCAATCGATTTCATAACTATGATTCATCATAATTAGGACGTGTTCTTTTCCAAAATATTTCTTCTCATCATCCGCATCCCCGATAATGTGAAGTTTCGAATTTGCATACCAAACACTCACAAAAGTCAGTTCTATTTCAATAAAAATGAAAAAAATGAGAACTTAATCCAAAAAGTATAAAACAAATAATAAGTTTCTTTTTTTAACTTACGTGAATAAAGGGAAAAGCATAAATAGTACATAATCTTACGGAATAGAACGATATTTATAGGTTTCAAGATAATATGTAATAGTAATTGTATGAAATTTATAATCAAGCCAGATGTGAAAAATGTTATCGCTATACAGAGATGTACCAGTCTTTGCTGCTTTAGTTTCTCCAGTGTAGACATGATGAACGTGAGGGTGTCGTCTTACACAAATTACCTGTAAATGTTAAAAAAATATTAATGAATTAACATTAAGTAAACAAAATATTTAGTTAAAAATTATTTTAAAATTTTTAAAGGTAGATTTTTTGAATAGAAACTATTTTTCGTTTTGAAATTTGTATGGAAAAATATTTTTAGAAACGATATTTTTACGAAATCTGCCTATTAGTTTGATTTTCAAGAAATTTATTATTTCACTTTGAGTTTGAGTTTTTTAAGTTTTTTTATTTTTGTCTATACGAGTATATAACGAATTATATCTTCTTGGAGTAAGAAGGATTATATAAGTTTTCGCCACTATAAGTTTAGAACTAAATTTAAAAATGACATTGTTAAGTTCGAATAATGGGACAACTTTATGTAATAATAAAATACAATTGCATATTTTAAAAATACATATGCTCATATCATTAATAATTTTTAAAAGCAATTCAGTAAAAGTGATTAAACTGAGGCAAACAGCTTTGTGCGATAAGATCTCGAACATATTAATTTATATATGTACATATATAAGAATTAGAGTTTTTCATTTCGTGGTATTTTTCACTTCCCGGGAAAGCGGGAATATTTTTCAATTTAGCGGGAGTTCCCACCTAGTACATAACTATACAAAATATTATTTAGTTTAATTTATTAAAAAATAATAATAATAATTCATGAGATCTATTAAATAATAACGTTTTATAAACGCGTTAGTCAAAAAAATTATATAACTTCAGTTCTCTATATATAGTAATAATGCATATATACACACATATCGTTAGCAGAAATGCAAACCACGTAACTACATACATAATTTCATAGGAGAAAAAATAAATAAACAAACAGATTCAAGTGACTGCAGAAAAGTTTATTTATTTGAATTTTTAATACTGATTGATATGATAACGGTTTCGATGTAATAAATTAATTTAAAATGCGATTTTGAATTTTTTTTCTCTTCTCCCCACTCCTTTCTCTCTCTCTCTCTCTTTGGCCAGTGTAAATTTAAAAGATACATAAAAACCAGTACCTGGATTCAGAAACTCTTATTACGATAATCGTATCGCTATAATAAATATAACAGAAATTTATGGACTTTGCTATTCAGTTATATATTTTAACGATATTCGCTGTCGGTTGGAGAAAAAAGAAATAAGTCACAAAATCAAATTCATTGAGTATTTCTTTATTATTCTTTGTGCTTCTCACTTGTTTTCACATTTTTTATACAGAGATACCAGATAATATTAAATTAAATTGTGAGTAAGATAAAGCTGGAGACTATCGTAAAAAAGAAATTACGGAATCACATTAAGTGCGTTCGCGTACGCAAACATTTTTTAAAAAATTTACTGAACTTTATTGCAGAACAGAACATTAACAAACAGTCATGTAATTTTTAACAAATTTAACCAACAACAAATCAGAAAAATCAAAAAGAAATTAATTGAAAATATTACATAAAATAAATTACAAATTTATTCTTAGATTGGTTGTGTTATAAAAAATATTGTATCGAGTACAAATAAGAAAGAGTTGAATAATCAAAAGTGCATATATTTTTTAGCACTATGTGGAGTTGGAGTAAGCTGTTTCCTTAATCTTACTAATAATTACTATTTTTCTGTTCGCGTACTTTTTACGGCAACAACTCTTTTTGAGAGTAAATTTTAAAATTTTTACAGTAACTACTCATTTACTGCATTTTACTACAAAAGTAAAAAAAACACCCCTATTATCGCTACCGTAAGCGAATAAATATGTCGATAAATATTACGATTTTCGGTTCGCAAAAGTTACAGAATCCAGGTATAGCTTAAAACTTAAATATAAAAACCCGGTTACGAACCGGATAAAGAAATATAAAAATTATTATTTCACCATCGCATTCATAAAATGGATAAGGACAGTCATCAAGAAACATGTGCGTACAAACTAAATTTGCCATAATAAAATACAAAAAAATCTCGAGAATTCAATTATAAATTCCCTGGATTTCATTCTCGGAAAATGTGCGGGATCCCGGGAATATTTTTCCTGGAAATCCCGTATGAAAAACACTAATAGCAATTCAAATTATACTACTCGTCTAATACATATAAACATTTTTTATGGATTAGCGAAAATGTTTATTTCATTGCTTTACATATTGATTAATTAATAAATACATTTTGATCAAAGTCCCCAACCAATGAATAACTATGAACAAATGCATGGTCAGAACGAAAATCTACTTCGACTCGGCATGCACTTTTTATTTTTGTTTGTTTATTAATAATCGTCGGGGCAGTCCTGTCTCAAAGAAATTTTTTGCTAGCAAATATTCCTTTTACAGAATAGACGATATGTTTTTTACGTCAGACGCAAGGCCGTCTGACAAAATTTCAATTAGAACGTTCTCTATTTTTTTCTGACTAGGGCTCTCCACTACCCTCAATCCATCAATAATAGAAAGAAAAGGAACAGAACAAAATTGGTAAATACAAAATACTTTGATATGCTTGAACCTGGACATTGCACGTACATATGTATTCACCACAGCAATGAAGTTGATGAATTTTTCTCATAAAAGTTTACGTAGCTGAAGTAACCTTCAAGCTTTAAGGCTCAGTTAGCCGACTGTATTGGAATGTAAATGCAACGGTAGGAAGCAGCTGATCGATATTGTTACGTGAAACAATATCGATAATGTACATATTCGTAAGGCTCAGTTAGCCGACTGTAATGCAATGTAACTGTAATGTAGGAAACAGCTGATCGATATTTTTATATGAAAAGTAGCTTACGTTACATTACATCTCTATAACCATTTCCATTACTTGTCACATAACAATATTGATCAGCTGTTTCCTACCGCTGTAGTTACATTCCATTACAGTCGGCTAACTCAGCCTTTAGAACCGTTTGCAACGTTTACGTAACCGCGACATTTGCGCAAGTGTAATGGAGCAATAAATTTTATATTAATACAATTTAAATAAAATTTTTCTTTAAATCTGAAAATGTATATTTAACATCCAAAGGAAATGCATTATTGTGAATGTATTTTTATTCAATAATGACACGCACTATCTGTACATTAGAGCGGGTCAATTTGTATGGGACGGAAAAAATGAAAAAATCGCATATGCGGGAAGTAATCTACGAACAATTCTAAGAAAATTTGCCTAAGAAACTATCTGTGTAAAATCGATTCGGATGCCGCGATTTTTAAAGGGAAGTTTCATATTCAGGTTATAGAAAATTTTGTTAGAAAAACTTAAACAGATAGCTTATTTATGAGTGTGAGGGTAAAAAAACGCTAAGTTTTCTTCTAAACCCTTTGTTTTTACTTCTTATTTTTAAAGTACACTTATCCCTCGATTTACACAATACTTTTTTTAAGGTGTTAATCGAGGGAAAGGTATACTTTTGTTTGTTGACCATATATTGAAATAAAACTAAAATTATCCTTTAAGTTTTCTACGATTTATTGTTTTATTTGCAGTTATTAATTTAGCAATAAAATCAGAAAGAATAAAATAAATTTTAAGTGTATTGTTATTAATACAAAGTTAGTTTCTAGATTTGAAAAAAGAACTAAATAACTAAGTTTTTAAGTCCTGCCTGCTTTCCAAGCGTGGATTTTTTTTTCGACTAACATCAGTCACAGCCATAATACTTTCACGATTTTTTTCCGTTACGCGCCGAGAAACACTGGTTAAAAGTTTAACGCATCGTTCAGTTCCTTGAATGTGGCATGGAACTTGTGGGTCAGGAAGTGGTGGATCTTGAAATTCTAAATATTCCTTCAAATGGTCATACGGAATATCTCTTGTAATTGGTGGTTCTGATAAAATACTGTCATCATCTAAATCTATCATATTGAAATAATTGCAGCAGTCAAAATTAATGTTACATTTTTTGTACTCTCTAAGCTTTTCTGCATCGCAAAGTTTGTTACGGTAGTACAAAATTTTTTGTATTGCCTGGTCGCGTATTGATTTACGATCATCGTAAAGCATTGAAAGCATAACATTTTCTGGATGAGCAAAGTATGAGTTATTTTGAACTACAGAGTAAACAATTTGCCGCACATTCAAGGGAAGAAACTGTGTGAGGCGAATAAACTTAAATAAAAGCGTACTGCCGTAAATAACAGAATTGTAGTATTTGATGTTAAAGTACATGGGAACATAAACTCTTATTACGTACTCTGCTAGAGTTTTTAAGTAACTAGTGGGTGAACTTGTTGCGACGTACAATCGTAAAATTCTGCTGGCCTTGGTTAACCAACGGGAGTGCGCTACAGGTCCAGGCTTTATGTTAGCTAAGTCAACAGAAATAAAACCATTCGATATTGCTGAAGCCATTTGAAGCAAATACTTTACGTCATTAGATAAATCAAGCTTCCATTCGTCTGATGAAGAAGGTGGCATGTTCTCTAGCGGAATGGCTGTAAATTCAACAACCCTCTGAAAAAATTTTAAACTTTTTTTAATAAATGTTAAAAAAAATATTCTGGAAAAATTATTTTCCCACCATTTTCTCACAGCACGTAATTTGTTTACTAATTAAGCCGCTGGCAGTTCTTGGTCCGCTCGTTTTCGAATTATCCAGAAATTCGAATAGGTGACGAAAAGGCAATTCATTAAAATGTAGGAGACATATAAACCAATGCAATGGTCTTCCCAATGCGATCTCGAAACGCCGTATTATGCCATTTGAAACGCCTGTGTTAGTGTTTTCTCCATCACTACAAATACCAATTAAATTATTTAAACTGAAACCTTTTTTGCTGAAAAACTCGCTAAGCTGCCTTTGCTTTGTTAAAGCATCTTCAGCTTGAACTGTAACATATCCTAATAGTTTCGAGTTCGGCTCTTTAAGGACGACTAAATGTGCTTCTTTAACCATGCTTTGGTGGTATTTGCCGTCAATTTTTTCCATTGTTAATGCGTCATCTTTTCTGCCATCAAATGAAAAGTAGCATAGGTTGGTGTCTCCTGCTTGACTCTTGCGTACTGCTTCCCGTCCCTTCATCTTTTCTCCGGCGACTTTATTTTTATCCATAATTATTAGGTCTCCAGTTTCATCTCTATAGTCAATATCCTTAAATAGAGCTGTCGCTAAACCTGAAGCTACTCTGTCAGATATGCCGAATCTGTCGCACATCATCGCGAAATTTAAAGCCGAGTACCTTTTGGTATAAGCTCGTGGTTTCGGTGAAATTAATACATCCTCAGATGGTGCACTTAGCTCTATAAGCTCCTCCACCTCCATGTTTAACTGGCTTGGTTGATATGTCGAATCATGACTCACTGGTAGGAAGGTTGTTATTGTTATTGTTGATACTTGGTCAGAATGATTCTCTGGAATAGTCAGTTTTCTATCATTGTGTTGATCTAGCATAAAAAATGTCAACCTTTTTGGAATTTCTCCACATTTGCATTCATGTACTTTTAAATTACATTTGCATTTTCCAATGAAAAACAAATCATCAATCGATTCCACAAAACGATTTAATTTACTTTTAGTTTTTATTTCTCTTTGGTACTTTTCAATAAACTGGTTTAGTTTTAGTAAAATGCTTTTTTCATTCATAAGATTAATAAAAAGTCGATTCCATATTTCAGTTAATTTATTTAACACGTCATCAGTGAAGTTCTTGTAAGCACACTTTTTTCCTTCTTTTTTTGCCTGGTAACCCAAGAAGAAATAATACTTTAATACATCACGCTTGCTTGGTAAGTTAAGGCCACTAAAATCTTCTGGTGGTCCAAAAATGGAAATATCTGGGGAAGCCATATGAGATATGGTAGATTCAGATGAAGAAGATGGAAAATTATTTTCCATTTTGTTTTCCTTTTATTGAATATAAATTTAAAGATTCAAACGTTTATTGATTATAAAAACTTATTTATGAATTTAAAAATTTACTGAATAAAAATTAAAAAATTTTATCAACGAAAACTAGACTGTTAGAAAAAAATTGCAACTGCACTGTTTTTAATAAAAATAAAAACGTTAAAAAGGCACCACTTGTTCAAGCGATTTTTTAATTTAACGAACGAGCCTATCTTTTAACACTTTTTTCTTAAATTTTTTTCTACTCTGGTCTTACTTTTCGTTAACGCTGGAAGCGATTTTTTTTTTAAAACTTCAGAATAGTTTTCAAAAAAGTTTTTCAATTCCTTTAAAGAAAAAACATGTGTAAAATTTTATTTCAAAATAAAAGTACTCTTAAAGTTTGCGAATTGATAAATATTACATTTTTGCGTTTTCAAATGCGAAAATTTCATTAATTTAATATACAGAGGAAATTTTTTTTTTTGCACTCTTCAAGGTTTTTACTCGCTGATTGCACGGATGTTACGATCGTAAAAATCGAATGTGTTATATCGTTCGTAATACCGGGAAACCACTGTACCACTTTTCAAAAAATTAAACCTTCCAATTATTGTCAAAAAGCTAAAAATATAAGTTTTGTACATGTAATTTACTTCTATGTAAACATATTTGATACAATTTTTTATACTACCTAAAACTAAATTTCCCCTTAAAAATCGCGGCATCCAAATCGGTTTTAGACCCATACTTTCTTAAGCAAAGTTTCTCAAAATGATCCGTAGAACATTTTCCGCATATGCGATTTTTCGAAAAAAAAATCGACCCGCTCTACTGTACATACATACATACATGCATACTTATGTATCTATCTACATACATATGTACCATATTAAGCATGTAGTAGATGTTTTTATTTAATATATTTAATGGAAATGATAAGAAATAAATATTGCTTTCAGTTTCCTCAACAAATTTACACGTAATATGTATAATTTTTATTATGATACTACTATTGAGTCAAATATAGTATACATAAATACATACAATAGCTACAAATGTGTACTAAACGTGTACCAGCCCCCATATTCTGTAATTCGTTAAATCTAAAATCGATCGCTAAAATGATAAATAAACTAAACTGAACTAAAACAAAGCAAACAAACAAAAGTTTCGGCGGATTCAAAGTGCATTAATACTAAGTGGCATTATCATTACAACAACATGCATACAAATTTGGTGTAGGATTATTTTTATATTCCAATGTTTTTATGCCATTTTATATGGAGTTTAACGGATGGGGTAAAGTCAGCTGACTATAACGCCACTTGGTATTATTACACTTTGTGCGGATTCGATTTTTAATATATTACCTAATTTAGCAATACACGTTTGAAAATTGCATTCGTAGCCGAAAACCGATAAATACGCTTTCTTTAAAGGGCTATCCCCTTATTCTGTTTTAAAAGTAGAAATTGACTCAAAATCGTTAGGTATTTCCCTAACGAAAAATCGACTACCTACTACATTTGTCACAAGTAATGCAAGAGTTCGCCTTTCGATTCTCTCACTCATGGATATGTTAATGCCTTTAACCTCAAATTTTTTGCGAGAAAAAAACAAGAAAAATTATTTTAAGTACATAATTATTTTGATTTTGTGTTGGCGTCAGTTACAATTGGAAGTTTGTGGTCAGTGAACGTGTAATTTTTAGTGAAAAAAGTGCTTTTCTTTTAGAAAGTTAGAATGAGCAGCAGAAGTCAATTAAAACGTTGCATAAAAAAAGAAAAAGAACAATCAATTGAAAAATTTATTAATCAGCCTAATCGGGAATAAAAGTTCACGAGAAATGTGTTCCATTTACCTAAAATTGTGATCGCCAATGTTTGCGTTGTTGTTGTGCCAGTATACTACACGTGAACAAAATGTTCGCCTTTTATTTCCGATAAGGGTGAAAAATTAATTGTTTTATCAATAGAAAAATTAGCTGTATTGATTAGCGAAATCACTGACGAAGAGTTATGCAGATGGTGGCAATTGACTACCGTCAATGTCAACCCCAAGTTAAAAGCGTCAGTCGTGTGCATGGCTAGTAGTTAGTGGTAACGATTGGTAGTTAACGAAATAGCTAGACATTCGCTAGCTACGGCGTTTGCAGGGTCGCTAAACCTAAATCTCTATCGCCAAAAATCAGCTACGATTGCAATTTTCAAAAGGTATATGTAAAGTATTTGTATGTACTCGTATGTATATGTATGTACATATCTTTACCTTAATATAGAAAGGCCCTAATTCAGTATTATGAATAAGCGAATGCTAAAGACAAATAATTATTTATTTTATTTCAATTTATTTATTCAATGGATGTAATACATATGGCCTCAAGGCCAATAAAAAATATATTACAAGTATTAATTATACTATGAGAATAATTAATTAACAATCATTAACAATAATTATCAAAATGAAACCTAAACCCAGCTGTGCTTGGAAATGTTTTTCGGTTTTTGAAAAAGAAAAGCCAGTGTTTGATTTGCGCGAAAATATTTTTTAAAAAAATGTTGAGTACCATTCATTACTTCGTACAGAAAATTTTAAATGCAAACAATATTAGGTCTGTTTCTTTACTTGTTGGGTAAAGTTCGGTAAAATGAGAGCAAACTATAATTTCTCTCAATAATATACAAAAATACACAAAAGTGCGGGAACGCGAAAAACCAACATTTTTAACACAAAAGGAAATGTCAATGCATGTATGCATACATACGTATACACATAACTAAACACATACTTATATATACGCACGTACTTATTTAATTACATGATTCAGCATATCGTCGGTTGGTTATTAGTTTGCTGCAGTCATAATGTATTTTGAATATACTGTGTCCTAAACCAATAATCAACTGACGATATATAGAAGGTTTTTTTGTCATAATTTCATATAAAACTTTGTTCGCCAGTAGTTCTTAAATATATTTTCATACATTTTTCCATTTTTCTAGTATTTAGAAAAAAAAATTTTGTTTTTATTTTTCAAACAGCTGCTTGCTTTTCTATGTGCCCAAACTAGCACGAAGAAAAAGTACGGGCTGTTTCGTGCAAGAAGAAGAATATTTGCTCAATTCAAGACTCAATTTAAATAAAATGCTCTATGTAGGTACATCTATGTACACAATACAAATTCATGTTCTTAAACAAAATTTTTTTTTCATGTGATTTTTTACCGTATTGTAAGTATTTGCATTCGCTTTCGCATTCGAAACGTTTCTTTTCCCCTCGTCTCTCTCTCTCTCTCCTTACAAACTAATCAGCTTAGCAATAAAACTTGCATTGTGTAAACTAGGACTTAAAGGAAAAAGAGTTCAATAAATTAATTTAGCTACGTCAAAGGAATTCAGTTTGTTTTTTTTAGTGTTTAAAAAACTGTAATGATTTTCACTTCTTTTGATTTTGATTCTGCTTTCGCTTTTGAAAAATACAACAGTTTCAGTCAAAGCAAAATCACAAAACGATTAATACCAATTGCGCAGTACTTTCAGCAGTCGACGATTTGAAAAATTTGAATATTATTTGCTTTTGCTTTTGGTTAGTATCGCAAGTAAAAGCAGAAGCAGTCTATATGCTTTTGGAAGTCGCAAACAGTCACAGTCGAAGAAGCAAAAACTCTTGCTTTTTAGAAGTTTTAAGTGGGTTTTGTTTTTTGCCTCTTGTCTGATGTGCAAAAACAACAACAAAAACATGAAAAACACCACAAAATAGTTGACTGAACCTGCAGAAAGCTTCTAAAAGCAAGAGCTTTTGCTTCTTCGACTATGACTGTTTGATACTTCCAAAAGCATACAGACTGCTTATGCTTTTACTACCGAAACTAACCAAAAATAACAGCAAATCAAATTCAATTTGAAATCGTCGACTTTTGAAAGTACTGCGCAATTGTGCTTGGACTGCGACTGTTGTTGATTTTCACAAGCACAACCAAAACCATGATACAATTATACAAGGTACTTGCACAAGCCCAGCCTTTTAATGTATACAATGCAGAAACTTGTCAAACTTTGTTTACAAGCCGCAAAAATGTTAGTGTATGTGTGTGAATAAAATGATTACAGTGTTGCCAATGAATTTGCATGTGGCTGTGTCTCCAATTACACATTGAAGAAAATTACACTACACATCCTTTGTGTAGGTTAAAATTAAAACAAAATTAAACAAAAATAGAATTCAAAGTAGAATTACACACAGATTATACATGAATCTAATTATAGGCCTACACATGTGAGTAGAAATTACACACTCTGTATATTACACACATATTGGCAACACTGAATGACTAATCATTCATGAATGCCGCGTCTGCAATTGTACTTTAGTTACCCTGTAATTGTTATTTTTAACAACAAAAGACATCTGTTTTTGACTTAATTCTGTTTGTTTCTACCAACGAAATGCGTGTGTTTCTTGGTGTTGCAATTTTGTTGTAGTCGTGCAAGTACCTTATATAATTGTATCATAACCAAAATCATTCGTTGATTTTAAACAGTTGGAAAAAGTCAAAGCGAAAAGTAAGAATTTTACGACTTTTGCTATTTCGATTTTTAAGTTTTTTAAAAACTGTTTTTTTATTTATTTCATGTATTATTTATGATTACATATGTAAGTATGTATGTATGTATACTGTGTGGTTGTGTGTTTTAATGAATTTTTTATGACGTTTAGATAATTTTTCTTTGAATCTTGATAAAATTATTTAAATCTAGAATACGGACGATTGTGTAGTCTGTTTGTTATAAATATACTAGTTCACTTTATTCTGTAGTTACTTTTATTTCAAATATCTACGGCATTATGTATATTATACATTATACATTGTATAATGAATACTATTCATTGAATAGGGAGAGGATTTTCATGCATGCATATTTAAATGCTGCTAGTTCGTTTGTGAAATATTCAGTTTCTTAATTTTAGCAGTTTGAACTATAAATTATTGATGCAATTTGTTGAATTTTTTAAGTCCATAATTTTTTTTTTTTTTTTGTATAACTTTATCTAATTTATTTTTAATTTCCTTAAAGTTGGTGTATATACATATATGGTAAAAAAAACTAAAAAACCAGTAGTACTGGTGAAAAGGTCAATAGAGAATCGGGGGTCTACTATGTAATTCGAAACGAAACAAAATGCTGTCAAATTTACATGTCATAAACATACAAATTCTAAAATATTTTCTTTCATTCGCACTGTTTTAATATTGACACTTCCTACGGGGTATTTAAAAAGTAATTATACATGTATATACATATGTACTAAGTACATATCGCTACTTTATTGCAGCATAATCATAACTCAAAAAAGCTAGTTTTGCAGAATACAACTCAATGAAGATGTTAGAAAATGTTCCTCTCTCAATAGGTGTATTGTTCCAGCTGAGAAACTTTTATACAAGATAAAATACGATATAACGACCTATTCTGCATTATTTTGAGATATAGCTATACTGCAATAAAGGAGCGATATGCATAAGTATGCGTGCACATACATACATCCGTACCAGTGTTGCCAGGAAATTATGATGAGAGAATGCTAAATCGGTCAAAAAATTCTGCTAAAATGTTCTACAGAAGAAAAGTATAATGTCATATTTAAATGTGGAAAAAATGATTGAAATGGCTTTAAATTTCATGTTTATACAAACTTAAGGCCGTGATTCACTAGCCTACACGATCGTGCGATTTTTGAGAAAATACAGCCCTGGTATGATGGAGTCTACGAACATTTTCAAAAGACAAAAACAATTCATCAGATCAGGGTTGTATTTTTTCGTAGATCGCGCGATTGTGTAGGATAGTGAATCATGGCCTTTATTAGTATTTGCAGGTATTTTAAGATAGTTAGTTAATAATTGGTGTTTTTTGGAAATGTTACAATTACGTTTTCCATTTTTTTACGCACTATAATCCCAAAATATTATTTTACTTATTCAGTAAAATAATTTTTAATTTATAAATACATTGAAATTGATTATTGAGGGGTTAGCTGGATCCTATTCGCATTTCACTGTTGCTAGTGCAGATCATCAGGGAACCTTTAGCCTGCAATACATGTACATTTATGAGAAAAATCCTCTATACAGAATAATTTTTTAAAACAAATTACAATTTTTATTGTGAACAAATTCTGCCAGAAAGCATCTAGTATAATTTTTTGAAAGTTGAATGCTTTTTAACTAATGAAAATGCCAGATCTGGCAGTGAAAATGCTAAAATGGCAACAATGATCCGTACATACATATATTTATATGTTGAACTACCCAGCTAGCATTTGGATTAGCATTTTTAGCAAAAATCTCTTATATGATTCTCCTCAGATCACTTTTGATTCACTTATGATTCATCTGTATGATCAAATAATGATTTCTTCAAAATAGAGGAACAAGGAGGATGTGACCGACTATGGCCCATAGGCTAGGTATACATAATTCCGTCAAGCTGATTCGGAAAAGATTCGATTATAATACAAAATGCTAGCTGGGTAATTCCGAATAGACGTAATAAAACATATAGCAAGTAGAAATTACTTAAATGCTTTAACCTTGACCCAAGTAAATATGTACGTTGAAAAAGTTAAGTTTCTTATAAAACAAAATTGTGCAAACTATGCGTACATAAAAATGTGGACAATGGTACGTTACCCTCTATCCATGTGGCGCATATACATATGTATGTACATAGATATATTTTGCTGAAGAGCAGTAATAAGTTTCTTACCTTATTTCTGTATGAACGTAATAAAAATCCTTGTGTAGCGTGTTTTTAATTTATTAATCTGTGGTATTATTAAACCTTTTCCCACTAATAACAAATTCTTTTTGTGCTGATCAGGAGAAATTATCTGTATTTGGCTTTGACACCAAGGACGGCATTGAGAATTTTAAAATTGTACCAACAACTTTAAAAAATTGTACTTTTTTACCTGAGTTGTACTAAAAGATTTTTTTAGTTCAAATTACATATTTTTATTTGTTTTTATTAAAATAATCGACTTTGTTCTGGCTACCGAATCGTTTTCACAAACTTTCTTGTAAGTTGGGATGTTAAAGCATATGGTTACCCCTGTTTAAGTTGAAATTTCAAATATACACAGAAAACTTATTTGGAAATGGAAGAGTTCAAACTTTTTGATTTTCTCGCTGCGTTTTGTTTTCTCAAGACTGTTTTCAAGTGAGAAGAATGTGAGTTTCATTGCTCAAAAGTGAAAATGGACATATGAAATCGTTTGAAAAGAAATGCGGAGTGAAACTGGGGAGATTCCTTAAATGTACTGAATTAGTCATTGGTGTACTATTGTACTTTCCGATTTCGAATAGTACCAAAAAAAGTACAATTGTACCAACTTTGCAATCCCTGTTTGACACACCAGCTGATAACTTGTAAGAATCAAATAGGGTGAGAATCAGTGTTGATAAAATCTGTATTTTCGTAGTACAATAACAACTGCTTAACACATGCAAAACTGTTAATTTTAAATCCTTGCACAGTAGTAGTTTCTGCTCAAAAGCAAATTCCATGATACAATTATACAAGGTACTTGCACAAGCCCAGCCTGTTAATGTATACAATGCAGAAAGTTGTCAAACTTTGATTACAAGCTGCAAAAATTTTAGTGCATGTGTGTGAATAAAATGATTACAGTGTTGCCAATGAATTTGCACATTGAAGAAAATTACACTACACATGATTTGTGTAGATTAAAATTAAAACAAAATTAAATAAAAATAGAACCCAAAGAATTACACATATATTATACATGAATCTCATTACATGGTATACAGATGAGAGTAAAAATTACACACTGTGTATTACACACATATTGGCAACACTGAATGACTATAATCATGCATGAATGCCGCCTCTGCAATTGTACTTTAGTTACCCTGTGATTGTTATTTTTAAAAACAAAAGACATCTGCTTCTGACAATTATAGGTATGTTTCTACCATATAAAATTTGCATTTTTGCATATAATGGAGCAAGAAACGTGAAATTTTGTATAAGTAACGATTTTTATAATGTACGTTGTCCTACAAAAAAGTTAGAGTTGGGCATGTAGGTGTGGCACCTCCTATAAAGAGAAAATATTTACTTTGAGATATCTGAAAAACTAATATAGGGAGAATGTTGAAATTTTGTAGGGATAACTCTGATGATAATGTGCTTTGTCTCTGGAAATAATTTCAGAATTGAAAAATTAGGCGTGGTGCCTCTTATATAGTGCAAACTTTTGTTTGTTTTAAAAAATAATACCAGTGTACCGATATTACTGATTTGATCATAGCGTATTACTGATGGTATAAAAGTAGTAGTGACTATTAATTTTTTAATGTCTAAAGTTGGGATGGTGCTTCTCATATAGAAGCAACATTTATTTCAAGATATCTTGAAGGCCGAAACAGTAAAATTTTTAATTTTTTTTATAAGAAGTAACAATACTAATGAGAGTGGCGTTCGCTGCAGTGGTTAGTACGTTGACTACAAAACCGAAGATCCCGGGTTCAAGCCCGGTATCAGACAGTCATTAATTAACAACACCACGCAATTTTCTGATGTGCATTAGTGTTCCTTTGTATAAGTTGTTGTAGGAAGAGTTCTAGTGATGAAGACATAGACACTGGTCACTAAACTACACCAGCTTCAGCGGATGCTAATTTTAATGTAACATCAGACGGTATTGTGTAGCAGAATAATCGGTGAAGTAAAATAACCAATAAAATGGCTAACTACAATACAGTTTCAAAATGTAATACGTCTCATTTGACAACAGAGGCGCTGCAACACTGCATTATTAAAAAGCTTGCAAAAAAGCAGAATTTTAAAAGAATGAAGCTTTCCTCTATCTCTTCTTTCACCATCTGTCCTCTCTATCACTATCCTTTCCCTATCACCCTCTCTCACTATCTTATCTTCAACTCACAGGTAGCACAAAGAGATCATTGCATTGGACCCAAGTCAGCTAGACTCTAAATTTCACCCTTCCTTAAGGCCATGATTCACTATCCTACACAATCGCGCGATCTACGAAAAAATACAATCCTGACCTGATGAATTGTTTTTGTCTTTTGAAAATTTTCATAGACTCCATCATACCAGGACTGTATTTTCTCAAAAATCGCACGATCGTGTGGCTAGTGTATCACGGCCTTTACAAGCACCCTTCTAAACTAACATAACGCCAATAACGAGAATAGTATTAGGCCGAGTTTACATCTGGCACACATGTGCCCAAAAAAGCATAACCACAAATTACTAATGAAAAACTGTTTGATTCAGACATGTATTTATTGATTTAACAGTTTCCAATCATGTTGGATTCTACAAAATTGTCTATTAGTTATGTATGAAACTGTTTAACTTAATAAATACGTGTATCAATCAAACAGTTTTTCATTAGTAATTAGTGGTTACGCTTTTTTGGGCATATGTGTGCCAGATGTAAACTCGCATTTACATATAAGAAGGAGCCAATAACCGAGCAAAAATTGTGTCACCTAAGTAAATTATATATAAATATTTTAATATTTTAGTATCTGCTGCAAACATCAAGCCGATAGCCTCAGATGCTAGTGCTTTATAAAATTTTAATTTATTATAATTTAAATTATGATAAATTTGTAAATAAATAAATAAAATATCTTGAAAACTAATGCAGTGAGAATTTTGAAACTCTTCATGACTATTTATGTATGTATGTTTATAATGAGAATTGTATTCTACAAAATAGTAAAGGTTGAACCGCGAGCTTGGCAGTTTTACATATGTATATATATAATGTTTCTTTTTTGTTTTTGCATACAAATTTATTAAAAAGCAAAATGGAAGGTTTTGAACAAAATTGAAGTTTTAAGTACATTTGTGCATATTTCTTCATTTCTTTAATAAAAAAATGATTTTTTAATAATTCACGTAGCTTTTACTTTGTTGGAACTTTTTTCAATTACTTTTTACAGCTATTGCCAATGATACAAAATTTTAGTTTTTATAATGTTATGCGTTTTAAGCGACTAAAATCACTTAAATTAAATTTAGTTTAAAAAGTAAGCAACATTAGTATTTCAAGATGTGCAATGATGGTTTTTTGCTCCAGCAATTTTGGATAACTTTTGCGTATTCAGAGAGTAATTTTCTTTTTTCTCTCATTAGTCCGAACTTGTACGAAATCTTGTGTATATGGAGTCTACAAGGTTTTGGCTAGTTATTCAAAGCTTTCGTATGCTATATCCAAACATACGTTATTGTCGTCTGCACTGGCTTAGATTATCTGCTTCCATAAGATGGTCCACCCCATGTGCTATGTACATGAAGGAGCTCAGTGCTCCTCGTCACAGTGTCTTTCAATTTGTGGCAGAAGTTAATCCATTTCTTTAGCAGTCTAGTGCAAAGATTAAAAAAATACAGAAAGCAGAAGGGAAAGAAACTCGTTGATTTTATTGCAATTTGCAACAGCGTGCTTGATTTTTAATAACCCTATACATATTTTCTAATTAATTTAACTTTTAAATACTCAATTGTTTTTATTTAAAATAGCACACAACACAAATAACTTTTTCACAATGCAATATTTCTGACTACACTGACGTCAGCAATTCCAGCTGGTTTGTGTACAAAGTTAACGGACCTGCGCAATGCGCTATCTTGTATTCTTTGTTTCATGATACCGTACAATATGAGCAAAACAAAAATGTTGTGCTTTACCCGTGTGTGAATGCCTATTAAAAGAATATATTTCCCTAAATAGCCAACTCTGTATTGGGTATGTTTAGTTAAAATGCAAATCAAATCGGTAACCAATCAGTAGCTTTTTTTCGAACCAGTCATAAACTAGAAATTCTGTGCTAGAAATATTTATGAAGAAACACTAATCTTGCGTTTGCTGTGTTGTTTTTATTAAACATAATCAAAAAGAAAAAATTATCATTATTTTTGCGCAACATATTTGAAGGTACTTTTCCTCTTTAGCTTTAAAAAATAAAATATATTTAAGTACATAGAAGATATGTACGTATGTACATAGATATGTATTAATAAGTTATTATTTTTGTGTTGCAGATTTCACCACATAAGAGAATTTACTAGACTACCTCCAATATATGGTACTTTGTTTTACGTACTTGCAATTAAGTAAACAAATATTTTTTCTTGCTTAATTGGTCGCTCAGTTCTTTGCATTCATAAGGAGGAAGAAAGTTTTTTACGATTTCTTAAAAAGAAAAATGAAGTCATCAGCGAACCTTATTTTAGCTATATGGTTGTTTGTAGGACTCCTAATTGTCCCGTATAGTTGTGAAGGTAGGTGTAAAATACTTCAGCAGCTTATTTTAAATGATATTTCTTGCTATTTTTTTAAACAAAAAGTTAAACACATTTGAATACATACATACATGTACATACATACACATGTATGTATGTACATACACATATATCTTAGCAAGATGCAATATTCCTGTAAGGTATATACATATGTATATGCATGCATACATACATTATGCATATCAATTTATTACAGTGAATATAATGTAAATATCTTATATATGTACATGTGCAGTGAAAAAAATCGCCGATTATGTCTATATGTACATATGCATGTATGTATATACATATATTTACTTGTTCATGCATACACATCTATACATCCGTTAATATGCATATGATATGCATGTACCCTGCAGTCGGCGTAGCTAGAGAATGTCTAGCTATTTCGTTAACTACCAATCGTTACCACTAACCACCAGCGTAACTATCGTGTGCATTGCATTTGTTAACATGGGGATGACATTGGCAGTAGTCAATTGCCACCATTTGCATAACACTTCCTCAGTGATTTCGCTAATCAATACAATTAATTTTTCTATTGATAAAACAATTAATTATATAGTTGTTCTGCGACGTTTTAATTGATTTTTGCTGCTCATTTTACCTTTCTAAAAAAAATCGCTTTTTCACTAAAAATTACACGTTCACTGGACCACGAACTTCCAATTGTAACTGACGTCAATACAAAATCAAAATAATTACTTAAAATAATTTTTTCTTGTTGATTTTCTTTGGAATAACAGCAGTTTTTTTTAACTCGCAAAAAAAAATTCAGGTTAAAGGAATTAACATATAAATGAGTAAGAGAGTCAAAAGGCGAACTCTTGCATTACTTGTGGCAACTGTAGTAGTTCGTATATTTTTCGTTAGTGAAATATCTAATGATTTTGAGTCTATTTCTACTTTTAAAACTACATGGTACATTTTTATGTAAATGCATATATATACATACATAGATATGTATGCATACATCCATATGTATGTACACGGACAGATATATTGAGGATTATCCAATTGCATTTTCTGAAATTTATGGAAAAAGGCAACAGTTTACAATTTGCATTTAAAAAAAATAATTAAGGCCTCTTCAAAATGTCGAAAGAATACGTTCGTTTGATAAGCATATTGACAATAAGAATAACGTTACCTAAAACGAAAAACACCCTATCCAACAAAAAATTTAAAATCGACTTTTTTTTATATAAATTCCGTGTCATATTTATATATAAAAAAATTGCGCAAAAAATAACGATTTTATTTATTTCATTACATTACAAAAATTCGCACTAATCGTATAAGTTAACTTATATAAGCCAAACTCGTAAGGTAAAAACCTTACGTAAATTATCTGCATATAGACAGGGGTGTTCTGCAAACCGCGCGATTTGAAATCGTGCGATTTCAAAAACGAACGTGCGGTTTACAGAACACCCCTGAGAAATTACGGACATTAATAGAATTAACAAAAAGCGTAAGCTTCTTAACGACAGATTCAGTGGGAGGTTGACGCATTTTCCTTACATTCAACAACTTTAGATTATAAAACTAAAAAATATATTCTGATCAAAGAATCTTTTCCGCATGCGGACACGAAGCTAATTGCAAATATCGTTAGCTGAAATGCAAAATCACGTAACTACACTTTTTTTAAATTTTATAGGAGAGAAAAAACTAAACTGAATTTATTTATTTTTTATGTTACTGAAGTAGTTTCTTTATTTTAATTTTTATTTCGGCTGATTGTTATAAAGGTTTGAAAACTTGTAGGGATATGTGTTTCGAGGTAATGCCCAATACATAACTAATTAAAAATGCGTTTTTGGATTTTTTTAGTTACGTACATACAATGTTTAATATAAACAACAGAGATGGGTGATCCCGTGATTTTTTAATAATGTGCTCCTTGTGAACGTGATTTCCAAATTACTGTTCCTTTAAACTGTGACTGTGATCACAGTATTTTGTTTGTAGCAGTTCCGTTAATTTGAGGAAAACTAATAAGAATAGTAACAGTGAAAGTAAACAGTGACCGTGATCACGGTCATTCATTGTTTTAATTCATTGTATCACAATTTGTTCAAAGATTTTTTTTAATAAATGCTTAAACTTTTTTCTATTTAAAATATAATTGTTTGCATTAGGAATAAAATTCATTCATCAGTTTTATGTAAAAGCCTATGAAGGACATCTTACTTACATATGTGGAGTAATAATTAAAAAGACAACAATTATGTGCACAAACGTTACTTTACAACATGAATAAATGAAAATTAAAATTTTGCTCTTATTTGACTTTTTTGACAAAATTTTTTTTAATATTCTTGCAATTATTTGGGCACATAAATAACTAAATAAATAATAACTATTAAAAAGAAAGAGTCATTAAAAAACTGATTTGGGTTTTGAAATTTTAATTCTTGTTCCCGAAAGACACTTGGAATTCTCCATATAGAAAATAAAATTCGTCTTTTCGTATTTTTAATGGTTAAATTGTTTGTGCTATGTCATAACATTCCAGCCATTTCCATGGCAATAACCGTATTTACTACAGTCGACTATTGCTGCAATAATTACACTGTGCAACAGTGAAAAATCCAAACGGTCTTGAAAGTATATGTTCGATAGTCCTACCAAATGGTAGTAAAACCCTATACTCAGTTTGGCGATTTTTGGTGACCAGTTTTTTTATGGGCCTTCAAAGATTTCGAAAATCAGTGCGATACCAAAAAAATGGTGTGATCAGTTTTTGTTTGGTGATAGATAGAGTCCACTAAATAAATCTTATTGACATTTTACGCCAAAAAAGTAATTTCTTTGTGCACTTTCTTTTTGCAAAAGTAAATGAAAAAAAATTGTTTTCCCTTTTTTCAGAATAACTAACAGGGAATCCAAATTTGGCAAAAGTTGTAGTTACGGGCAAAACTGGACAACTTTTGTGAACATAGTACAATCTGAACGTGTCTGAGCACCCTTTACCTCAAAAATTGTCGTTTTTCACAATTTTTCGACGCTATTTTTTTTCGAAAATCATATAATCAAATGCACACTTCCCTGTTGCGTTTCAGTAACACTTTGTGTAAAAAAAGTAATTTTCTCTCGCACTGTTTTTTTAATAGAGGAAGGAATATTTTGTTTTCAGCATAACTAACAATTTTTCACTATCAATGTTTGACAAAGCAATAAGAAAACCTTAAAATAGTACATACATACATACATACATACAAAAAATGCAACAATAACAAAGGAAGTTAAAAAATGCAGTAAAAGTATAGTTAAATATTAAAAAACGAAATTTTCTTAAGGTACAAACGGACTTATGTGTAATCAAAAATTGGCATGAAGGTAGCATAAGTTGAACATAAAATAAATAAACATGGTCTTAACGTATTTTTCCATACAATTTTATATTAATGTAGGGTGTAATAGGAACTCGTCAACACGTAGTGCAACTTTGTGACTTATGCTTACTTCATGCCATTTTTTGATTATATATATATGAGGCCGAAAGTGTTCTTAGTGAGGTGTTTAGGGTACATAAAACATTCAGATTATATTGATGTGTTCATAAAATTTATTCAGCTTTACCATAGCTACAACTTTGCCAAATATTATTAGGAAAAATTAGGATAAGATCAATAAGATTTATTTAGTGGACTCTTCTTATCTACATTATTGTCATATATATTTTAGAGCTATCACCAAGTCTGAATTAGCTGTTGGCCAAAAAGTGATGATACCATTTTTTGAGGGCGCACTGATTTTCGCAACCTTTGATGGCGCATAAAAAAAATTGCTTATTAAAATCGCCAAACTGAGTACAGTACAGTACAGCTTTACTATCCTTTGGTAGTACTATCGAACCTATATTGTCCAGTCCGTGTGTTTTTCCAAAAGCCTTCATTCGTTACGTAGTGTTATTGGTGCAATAGTTATAAGTTGCTTTTAGTTATGTTGTAATTACTGCGCACAAGATAAAATTCAATTGATCACATTTATTGCACTTATTATTAAACTTCAAGTCTAAATCAATTCAATAATATAAATTTTTTCTGTTGAATTTTTGTGCCTTGAAAGACGACGGTAATAAGGTAAAAATAGAAACGGCATCAGCAATTCCATCTCAAGAAACTAGCAGTACTATAAAAAGTGATACTTCATCTGCGGATCCTAACTCGTCAAACTCAACAAATACAAAAGCTCCACTTACTACACCCGGAATTACTACTACTCAAGCTCCAGAAATAACTACTACTGTTCCAGAAAAAAACACTGAAGTTCCAGGCAGCAATACGACAATCACTACTACAAAACCAACAACACCAACCACCACCCCCACACTTGCTCCTAATACAACAACCGAAGCTCCCAATAATACTACGACTACTACTACTCCTACTACTACTATTCCTACTACTACTATTCCTACTACTACTATTCCTACTACTACACCTACTACTACTCCTACTCCTACTACTGTTGCTCCAAATACAACAACGACCGCACCGAACACCACAACTGTAGCTCCATCCCCATCACCAAAACCGAACCCTATTCCACCATGCGGACATTTTGATGGACCTTCGTTTATTGGTGGCATTGTTTTAACATTAGGCCTGTTGGCTATTGGATTAGTTGCATACAAATTTTACAAGGCTCGCAATGAGCGTAACTATCATACTCTTTGAGCCGCTACTGCGTTTACGTCTGCATTTAATGCGGCCTCTACAGCGGCAGCTGCTGCCTCAAATGCAGCTGCCACAGATGCAGAGCGCGTACGATTTGTACAACCATCAATACCTTTACGTTCTCCACCTTCTCCGCCGCCACCACCACCAAATCAACCACAACAGCAGACATCTCCCTCAGCACGCCAAAGGCTACTTTACACATAAACTCCAAATTTTCTTATAAACATCAACTTTTTTTCTATTGGTTGTTCAATATTATATATATTTCATATAAACAAACGAACATCTATTGAAGTATATACTTGTCCATACATATACATAATGCCTTTTTTCATGGAATTATTCAATTTTTAAACATAGTACATCATATGCAAACAACTACACAAACTTGTAACCGTGCATACATGCATATAATTAATTATCTTTATATAAAACAAAACAGACGCAAACAAAACATCATGGGCCTTTAAAATTTGTATTTTTTAATAAATATACATACATCAATATTTATCAAAGGATATACATATATATAAATATAATCTCTAATTAATAATCGTATACTTAACTAAATTTAAGGAAAAGATAAAGAATTGGGAGTGGAACAAGAAAACATTTGAGACTATAAATAAAATATTGAATGAATAGAATATCGTAATAATATTCATACACGAATGTTTCTCTTGCTCCCAAAAATTTGAATTAGCATTTTGTCATGGGAAATATTAATAAAAATAAGCGTAAAGCATAATCTTATCAATTGTGAACGCAAAACTAAAAATTAGATTAAAATTATATGAATAATACATAAATATATATGTATGTAGTTGTGTTGCAGAGGCCTACGGTTTTCAGAGCCTGCATAAATTTTAAGGAATTTCAAAGAAAATTTATAAGAAATAACTATTGTTAATTTGCATTTTATGTAAACTATGTAATATATGATTTTCACTGTGCTTTAATTTTTTTTTAAATCATATATGTACATACATACGTACGTACTAAATAAACATCATTTGCCCTAAGTAACGATTTTATCTAACCAAGAGTATTTATTCTTTTTGAATTTAAAAATAAATATATATATGTATATATATATGTCTTTAAGCGATAAACAAAGAAATAAACAATTTCTTTAAATTTTGCAATCATAAGCTATTTTTGCTGTTGTTTTTGTTTAGCTTTTTCAAGCTGAAATTTCTGATATTGAAATTCTATATGATGAAAAAAAATTGGAAAAGAATTGCTCTATCAATATTATTTTTTCTCTTGAATTCTTTTTGTTTTATTGCCATTTTTCATTCACACATTAAATAAACATTTATCAAAGTATGTACGTATGTATAATATAATATGTGTATATAATAAGAATTTGCTTAATAAGCAATTTTTGTTTAAATCAGTGTTTGTTTGCTAATGAAAGACATTTTTCAGTTATATGTACCTTTTAAAAATTGTTATGATTAATTGGAATATAACACATAAGCACATATGTATGCTACTCCTTATCTGTGTATGTATTAGGTTTTAGATAAAACCTTATATCACTTATATACATAATATCATAATGCTTTATGTTATTGCTAACAAGAAGTAGTCTATAGCGTAAAAATAATATCAAATATTTTCTTTTCCAAATTTTATGAAATAAAATACAATCTTAAAAACACACTTTTTTCGTTTTTTTAACTAATGGAATCCATAAACACAAAAGTACAATGGTATGTACATACATATGCATGTGTGATTGAAAAAATATTGGAACTGTTTGCATAATTTTTGGAGAATTCAACGCTAATTTCATATTTTCAAACACGTATTATTTTATGAAACGCTAGAATGTGTATGATTTAAAAGATCGGTTTATAGGATTGGCCGAAAATTTATTGAATTTAAAAAAATACGTTTATCGGTTAAGGGAAAAATTCCAGTGGTCTTTTCAAGTTTCAGTAAAATTATAATTGTCATAATTATAAGACAATCCCTCTTATTGTGAATGGCGTCGTCGACGCCACATCAAGACAACAGTAAATATTGTCGCTTGTCTTCTCTTTATCCGTACAAGGAATATAACAAGATACTCCATGTTACATGGACTACCCATAGATGCAATGACTTTTATTTTTTTTTAATTTTTCAATTAAACTAATTTTTTGAGCTTTAGGTCAATGTTTATTGTTATTTTAGTACTTCGATATTTCGTTAACCTTTGGTTAACTTCTTCAGGATATTTTTATATTTGAAATTTAATTAATTAAATTTAGTTTAATTGAATGTATTGAAAAAGGTCGAAAAATTAGATAAAATAATTTTTTAATTTTTATTAAAAAACTCAACTTTACCGATTATTTTTTTATTTCTATTTATTTCTCAGGAAATAAGTTATTTCTTGATTTTTATTTATTCGTCAGAAAATAAAAGTTATTTCTTGATTTTTATTTATTCCTCACAAAATAACAGTTACTTTTAAATTTTTATTTTTTCAATCAATCCAATATATTTGTGATATGAAATAGAAAATATATACTATTAAAAAGGTGTCTTTACATGGTAATACAAAGTATTACGACTTTGTATATAGAATCAAAATATTATGAAATTCTCTGTGTTTAAAAAAAGGAGAACAAGAGTCTGTTGTAGGTATTTTTCATGTTTACATTGATACTACAAGTAAAATGCAAGCAAATATATTAAACTGTTGAGTTAATAAGAAAAATTGGAAAATTGCAAAAAAAAATATGTGTACTAATAAAGCTTATATTGGAGAAAATATTGTATATTTCGATGTAATTTTACTACAAAATATAATTTTTTATGGGTTTGTTTGCCTTTGCTGTACCATCAGCTACTTGATGGTTGCAGTTGCACAATATTTACAATAACAACATGAAAATTTCCTGAGTTGATTTTGGTTGTTTTTGTAAAAGTGTCAACACCTTCAATAAATACCATTACTGCTGCCAATGTTTACTTTGAAATACACCTCTGGTGTGATGACAATACTGAAGTTTCTAAAATAGTTTAGAAAGTAAACATTTACCGACCGCTTGTCAAATTTTCTATCCGTATTCTCTCCTACTGGATACATTTTGCTTTTACATGATAAGATTTTGTATAATCTACAGCATTTTTTGACATGAAGTAATACATTGTATCACCATGTAAAGACACCTTAAACGTTGAGAAGAGCGCTGTTATATTGAAAATATTCCACCAAAAAGTCGAGCAAAGTTGTTAAAGGTGAGAAACGCAAGACAGAACATTAAAGAAAATAGGGAAAACCACCATTTATGTATAAGTGCCAAGTAGTAAGAAATGGTCAAGCGGACACTACGGACACGTAAGTCCGCTCAGTCAGTTGTTGTAGGAAAGTTCGTGATGAAGTCATACGGTCATGTTCTGTAAACCGAATCCGATTAAACTTCTCGTTTTCCAAAAATAAATAATGGCCCTATTGATGTGTTTTAAATTATACATACTAATTTCAGCTCTAAAAGATAGAAAACTACAAAAAAGTCTGAAAAAATTCGCTATTAGTGGATTTAATATTTCTAAATCGAGCGTTTTTAAATCGACTTGATTTACAGAACAGGCAGGATATTCACTGGTCACTGCATTATACCGACTTCAGCAGATACTAATCCTACTTCCTTCGTCGGAAGCAAAATAACCAATAAAGTGGCTACTAACTCTGGTTTTAGACGCGGCAGTTTTAGTTGCTCAACTTTTGATTTGGTATGAGAGAGTTAAGAAAGTAATATATTTCTTTTGTATACATATCTTTCTTTCTCATTATAAAATCAAAAGGAGAGCAAGAAAAACTGCCGAGTCTAAAACCAGAGTAAGCACAGCTTCAAAAACTTTAATATGCCTCATTTAACACCAGAGGCGCTGCAACACTGCATTATTAAAAACGTGCAAAAAGCAGTTGTAAAAAAGAATGAAGCTTTCCAACAAACCAACAATACTAACGGAAAGTAAATTCATAGTTTTTTAATTTTATTAAAAGCGTCCATAGGACGAGTATTGGAAGAAAAATGGTATAAGAAAACACTTTAAAATTTTCGAAATTTGGTGGAATCTACGCCAAGGCGTCTGCAAGTGGAAGAAAAGATGTAACGGTATAATGGTATGAGATTTGAATACATTTTGAGATTCCGTGTGAAGTTTGTTAAGCACCCCATACACGATTCAATTCAATTTTCAATTGAGTCGGTTGTTGACCAAATCAAAGCGTGTATGGCTCTGTCAATTGATTAGTTTGGCAGTTGTCGAGTTGGTTGCAGAAAAATCAAGATTTTGATTTTTCATGTTGAATAGTAAATCTTTCAATTCAATTGTGCTGTGTGTGTTCGAGTCTTTTGATTAGCTGTCAAAATTTATGTTTGTAGCTTTATTTTGTATAGAAAAAATTATGTATTTTTTAAATTTTATTTAATTTAATTGAATTTTAAATAAAAATTAATGAATGAATGCAATAGAAGTTTTAAATTTGTAAATTTGTAATTATGAAAAAAATTTAATTTGACAGTTGAATGAAAATATTTCTTTCCCTACAAGAAATGAGTGACTGAAACCACAGATATAACACTGAAACTAACACAAACAAAATTTCTTAACTAACACACATGCAACAATTTTGCATTGAAATCAATAGTTACAGTCAATTGGCTAGTCATTTGATCGGAAGTTGGTTGAAGAAAAATCAAAAGATTTTGATTTTTCATGTTGACTAGTAAATCTTTCAATTCGATTGTGCTGTGTGTTCGAGTCTCTTGATTAGCTGTCAAAATTTATGTTTGTAGCTTTATTTTCTATAGAAAAAATTAGGTATTTTTAAAATTGTATTTAATTTCATTGAATTTTAAATAAAAATTAATGAATGAATGCAATAGAAGTTTTAAATTTGGAATTGTGAAAAAAATATAAATTTGTCCATAAATTCATATGTATATTATACACGTGTACTATGCAGCATATGAAATTAATTTTTATGTTTTATCTTTAATTTTTTTATTTTTTATAGTATTTACATGAACTGTTAACTCTTTTTTTAATAAAGCAATTTAAAATCATTAATAATTTTCTTACTTAAAAAAACCGGTTGACCGATTTTTCCTGAATTGTAAAAACCGAAACGGGGTTTTTCATAATTTCAAATATTCGAAAACCGGTTTCTGGAAAAAGTTGAGTAATCGATCACCCTAGTCACTGCTACACGTTCAATATATATTGAACGCGATCCAGTATCGCGATATTTATTGAACGTGTAGCATGCAGTATTGATGGATCGTGATTCATATCGCAGAATGGCCTAAATTGTGGAATCCAAATCGCGGATCGCGTGCTAAATATTGAACGTGTAGCATTTCCATGATATTAGATCGCGATACGTTAATAAGTGAAATAAAATAAAAGAAGCAGTGCAAAAAATTTAACAAATACAAAGTCAAAAAGTTTATTACATTTGTGTAAAGTTTGTTTTAATAAAAGTTAATGGCAGAAGATAGTGAAAGCGAGTGAGTTCTGCCGGTGGAATCGGAATTAACGACCGAAAAAATTATTTTGAGACTTTATTTTTAATTTGGAGGCATTGTCCGAGTTGTGGGACTCGTCGACTAAAGCTTATTCGCTACATTTTTTTAATAAACGATCCGCACAGCACAAAAATAACGTTATGTAGCAGAATCATCGGCGAAGTAAAACAATCAATAAAAAATATAGCTACTAATCACAGCTTCAAAAAAATTTAATACGCCTCATTTAACACCAGAGGCGCTGCAACACTGCATTATTAAAAACGTGCAAAAAGCAGAGTTGTAAAATCATGAAGCTTTCTTCTATCTCTTCCTTCACCACCTGTCTTCTCTATCACTATCCCTTTCCTAAAAGAAGGTTAACACCTAGTAATAGTAGTAGGCATTCATTGCCTGAGTGTTACTTCTCTTTAAAAAAAAAAACAAAAATACTGACGCGATAAATATTCAATATGTAGCATAGTAAATTTATATAAAGTATATGCAAGTACTCAGGTCATTCATTTTTTTCTCATGTAGTGTGAATGCCTGAATGTAAAAAGTTGTTTACAATTGTCGTACGCCATTTTGTTTTGTTTTGCTCAAAGTAAATTTATATCAAGTATATGCAACTACTCAGGTGATTAATTTTTTTCTCGTTTCGTGGCAATGCCTGAATGTCAAAAGTTGTTTACAATGTTCGTACGCCATTTTGTTTTCTTTTGCTTTGTTATACACAATTGTGTATACTGAAAACGTATGTGAAAAAGTTTAGATACATTTTTACTAAAAAAAAGTCTTACAAAAAATGTAAAAATAATTATATTTAATTATTAAAGTACATATGTATCTGTTATTATACTTACATATTTCACATATTAAGTCCTAGTTTACAATATGCAAGTCTTATTGCTAAGCTGATTAGTTTGTTAGGAAAGAGAGACGAGGGGAAAAGAAACTACTGTTCCCCTTGTCTCTCTGTCCATTAAACTAATCAGCTTAGCAATAAGACTTGCATAGTGTAAATATGGACTAAAGGTTTATCAATTACTAAATTTACTTTGGTTTTGTCCAAAGCATATTTATATAAAGTATATGCAGGTCTACAACAACTAAGAAAGTACAAAAACAACAGGAGATTTGTTTGTGTAAGAATAATGGATGAATGGCAAAAACAGATGGATACAACCAGACCTGGGCAACTTGCATTACTTTTGCATAAGCACTGATTGAAAAACAAAAATTTTAGTGCAAATTTAAATTTGATGCTTTTAGTGCACTATTTTTTGCACTTAAATAAAATCTCTTAAAAGTAATGGATTAATATTGCATTAGCAGCTAATCGCATGACAAAAAATACACTAATTTTGTGTTGCCACTAGGCACATCATGAAGTGATGCAATATTATTGCACTATTACATATTGTACACAGTAAAATTGAATAAAACATGAAAATATTTTTAGGATATAGCACAAATAAAAAATATAAAATACACTAAAGTTCATTGAGAGCACTTTTATAAGTACGTACATACAAATTAACGAAAAAAACTGTCAATATAAATACAAACTAGATTACAGAACAAATTTAAAAAAAAATTAAAAAGTTTCATACTTCAAGTACGTTGCATCTCGAGCTTATTTGAAAAACCGTGCAATTGACAAAAGATCAGAACTTAGGTTTTCGTTTATTGTAAATTTATATCTTAAAAAATGGTGATTTTATAAACGAAAAATTCTACCGCTTGAAACAATTTCATCAAGTTTTGTCTTTCTCTCGAAAAATTATAAAAAACGTAGTGATATGATTTTTCGTCTTGGATGACGATATGTACATAGGAAAAAATTTACATATTTATGTATGTATGTACGTATGTTTTTATGTATGTACACATTTACGTTATATTTTGCACTATATGTTTCACTGATAATGCAATAATTCTATTCATAATGTGTTTAGTGGTGCAAAAAATAGTGCACTAAAAATAACAATGCAATGTTGATGAATTACTTTGAAGGAATTTTATTAAAATGCAAGAAAAATTGCACTAATATTATTAAAGTTAGTGCTAATGTAATACATTTGCATTTGCATTGATTTGGTTTATTGTGGGAAAATGGTCAATGCAATAGTCTCAGATCTGCATACAACAAAAAGAAAATGTATGGATAGACAAAACCAAAGTAAATTTATTAATTGATAAACCTTTAATATACAGGGTGGGCCAAAAGTTACCTTGGGGTTTAAAAGTTTAATAACTTTTTCGTTTATTAATTTTTTTTTTATTTTTTTCTCAGATTATATAAAATATAAAATGGAAAATTTTTTACACTAAGTATGAAAAATAATGTCTCTTAAATTACCACTGTTTTCAGCTTCGCACTGATGGGCTCGTTTTAGAGCATTTTCCATAATATCTTCCAAAATTTCTGCAACAATGTTTGCCTTGAGTTCAAGGATTGTCTCTGGCTTGTTTACATACACTCGCTACTTCAAATAACCCCAAAGAAAATAGTCGGGTGCTGTCAAAACTGGCGATCGCGCTGGGCCAAATTATTTCCGAATTTCTGGAAATTATTCGCTCTCCAAAAATTTGACTTAAAAGTGCCATTGTGTCTCGGGCAGTGCGGGCAGTGGCTCCGTCCTGCTGAAACCACATACCAGGTATGTTTTCAAGAGCAAGACGTAAAAAATGTTCTATCATAAACCGATGCCGCTCTCCATTTACGGTTACAGCACTTCCATCTTCATTCTCGAAGAAGTAAGGCCCAATGATATTTTCAGATGTGATCCCACACCATATTGTACACCTAATGGGGTGCAATTGGCGTTTATGAATGGCTCTTGGATTTTCAGAACCCCAGAACCTACAGTTATGCTTATTAACAAAGCCATTCAAATGAAAATGAGCTTCATCACTCATAATCATAATCGCCCATCAGTGAGAAGCTGAAAACGGTGGTCATTTAAGAGACATTATTTTTCATACTTAGTGTAAAACAATTTTCCATTTTGTATATTATATAATCTGAGAAAAAAAATTTTAAAAAATTAATAAACGAAAAAGTTATTAAACTTTTAAACCCCATGGTAACTTTTGGCCCACCCTGTATGAAATAAGTATAATAAAGAATACATATGTACTTTAGTAATTAAATATAATTATTTTTAAATGTTTTCTAACACATTTTTTAAGTAAAAATTTATTTAAACTTTTTCACATACGTTTTCAGTATACACAATTGTCATAGACTAACAATTAGACTCGACACGACTGCATAAATGTTGCGATAGAGATAGCAACATTGGAGAATTTTGCTATATTTTTCTCTATCACACCAAGTATGCAGTTTTGACGTTTAATAATTTCAGTGTTTACTAAAAATAAAATTTCTTGGCAGGATTTGGAGCAAAGTGGAGAAAAAGTGATATTGCGCAAAAATCCTAGCCAAAGTTGGTAATATGTGGACAAAATTTGGTAGATTGTTTTGTCCACATATTACCAACAGTGAGAAAAGTGATCAAAACAAAAGTGATAGTGAAACAAACATCGATTTACTGGGAGCATCACACAACAAAATTGAAAATTTAAGTATAAACTTATTTTTTATTTTAGTTATTTACAATAGATTTTAATAATATATACTTATTTTCTAGGAGCCACAGATGCACTATGGATTGTCCTACAGAATAGAAGCTGGTTTTGTTCCCGAGAGAGCCAACTAAGTAAGTAATTTATATGAAAACTGTGCAAAGTGAATTTTTTAAATTGAGTTTTATGTGTGGAATTTTGTACATTGGGAGGGACAATGATGTTCTGGTCCAATGTACAAATTCTTTGGTTAACATGTCACCTTGAAATGAAGTGTTTGGACCAATTGGAATCCAATTTTGTTCGCTTTTTGCAAGTGAATTACGAAAATAAGTTGTTTATATGGCTAATGTGTACAGATGCAGTGAAGTGTAAGTGTGGAATTGTGTAAATTGGAAGGGACAATGATGTTCTTGTCCAATGTGCAATAGCACAAGTTAACAAGTCGTATAAAAATGCACTGTTCGGATCCTTTGGATTTCAAGTGTTTCGTTCCTTTTGTGTTTTTTGCAAGTTCTTAACAAAAATAAGTGATTTGTATCTACGTAAAGTGAATTGTTTGTGTGGAAATTTGTACATTGGAAGGAGGAGTGATGTTCTTTCCCAATATACAAATACGTTGGTTAACAAACCGCTTAAAAAAGAAGTGTTCGGATCAATTGGAATCCAAATGTGTTCGCTCTGTGTTCTATTTTACAAGTACTTGTCAGAAATAAGACTAATGTGTGCATATGAAGTTAATTGACAATGTGGAATTGTGTACATTGGAAAGGACGATTGTGGTATAGTCTGATGTACAATAACACAAGTTTATAAGTCGCGAAAAAAAGAAGTTTTCGTATCATTTGGAAAGCAAATGTGTTCATATTGTGTTCTTTTTTAGAAGTACTTGAGACAAAAAAGAAATCACTTTTCAATAAATAAAAAGCCATTTTCCTGGCTACAGAATACTTTATAAAAGAAATTCAACTTTTGTTTTATAGACATAAAGCCCTACTTCCATGGACAAAAAGGTCTTTTTTTCTAAAAAAAATATAATTTTTTATAACTAAAAATACAATTTTAATAATGCTATTTTTTAATTTCTTCAAAAGGTGAACGGCAAGAAGAAAATCTGGAAGAACCTAAACGAGATATCGCTGCTATGTAGAAAGACCATTCGACCCCTAAGAGCTAAGGACGAATTTTTGCAAGGAGAAAACAACTTTAGACTTTGGTGGCATAAGTAAAAGTATTTTTATTTAAGTTGTTAAAAAATCTAATCAATTCTATTAGTAAATATTCTTATTTTGTTTTTCGGTTTGCAAATTTTGGAATTTACTTTTGTTTACATATGTATGTAGTGCAGAGTTCTTTTTGTAACAATTTGAGATGATCTAAAAATATATACATATTTATACAGTTGATAAAAAAATAAAAATATAAATAAGAAAACAATTCCAAAATTGAACATAACTTTTTTCTTTGAAGATTTTATTACTAAAAATTTGGGGTGAGTATATGCGCAATAATAACTACAAATACGCCTTAATACCTTAACAAATTCAAATGGAAAACTAATTAAATATAATTGCTAATTTAATTTCTTTTCAAGTATATATTTGGATTTTAAGATATATGTATATATAACGACAAACATTTACATTGCACAGTGAGGACTTTTGAAAAATAAATGTTAATAAATCTGGAACTTTTAAAATATTGACTGGATTTGTTTGAAACTTCGATCATGTTTATAGGAAGACTTAGCCTTTATAACACATGTCTGGGCAGCACTCTGGCTTAAGCAGGAGAAGAGTTACAGTGGGACAAAGTTGACCACCTGGGACTCCAAAAATTCTGAAATAAAATAAAATTGTTAAATAATATAAGTCTAAGATGTGGTTGATAACACATCCCTATGATGGTTTTGCTCTTAAGAAATTAATAGCAATTCAGATAGGTATTAAGTAGATACTAACCTTCAGAAAAAAAAATAAATAAACTTTGTTTATCAGCCGATGCCCTTTCATCGCTGCAATACATAATGTAGCACATTACAGTCAGCTCTAAGGCTCCTAATTTTTCACGCAGATTGTCCATTTTATACATAGCAATACCTTCGATATCACCGACACCACATGCTTTACTGTAACATTTTATGACATTTAGAAATCTATCTATTTTTTTCATAGGTCTCTCCTAAAATAAAAATAATTTAAGCATGTATTAAAAAATTATGTGTGTAAATATGTATATATTTTTTATGTAAAAAAAGAATCTAATGTGTATTGAATCAACATTTAAAGCCTTACCTACACAGCTTTTCTATAACTTTGTATGTCAGCATTCGTGTTTTTCACCTACATATATAAATACATGACCCACTAAAGTCCAAGCGGCCAGATATTTGAAATTTAGTTTCAAGGCTCTTTGAAAGTATGTAATGACCATAAAATGATCACATCCACATAAGAACCCCAAACATAGGTGCTGAACGTATCGAATGTATCAGTAACTACTGAGCAGTTTGATTAAGATCAATTGCTTTCAGTACTACACCATACAAATACATGGCATAACCATCCAAAGGTCCCCGAGAGTATTCAGCTTTTAAAGCAGCCAACAAATCTGCCAAATCTTTTACGTGGCCCGAATCATTAAGATTCGACTAGTCTGCAGTTGAGTCCAATCTACGCTTTTCCAAGTCCATATATATGTAGCATATAAATGATGACGCAGATTCGGCATTACGCACCAAATACGCCGCCCGGTCGTATTCCCGTACATCAAAATAACATTTGGCCAAAAAGTAATTACCATATTCCACTTTGCTTTGAATTTTTCACTATTTGCATCGATGTCTATGTATATCGCACAGACCATGGTTCATTTCAGCCAGCCATTTGGCACTTTGCATCAGCCCGTGTTTTTGGCATTCCAGAATGCCGCGACGTAATTCGCGTTTCACATGCTTCAAAGGCACATTACAATAGTCATCTTCCATTTATCGCAATCTGAACTAATTCCAGCTAGTTCTTTTTTCTATTTCACCTTTTTTATTACACAAAATTGATCAATTTAACAAGCGACCGTAGACTAACAATTAAAATTTTTTATGAAAACAACCAATTCCAAAGCGATGCATTGGCAGAAATTATTGAAAACACGTAATACGAATAGGTTTATCACCGATTACATTAACATTTATTGTATTTAAAGTACATTAAGCATAAAAAAATATATTTAAACGAAATTTATTTCGTGGCAATTAAAACTCATGGAATTGTTTTTGCAAATATTTTAACTTTTTCATATTATTTAGGTCGCAATTTATAATCAATAGCTGACGAACACCACTGGCCTTTACTTAAACAATTTAAAACACAAAAATCAACGCTCTTTTATGCAAATATTTAAGTTTTATTAAAAATATGTGTAAAATAATTCACTTTTGCAAAATTTAATTTTGTATTTTTTCACAGTCATATGTTCACAAATGCTATGTATAGCCATTGCTTTTTACACATGCAAAAAGCAAATTTTTTCTCTCCCTTCTGCCATTTACCCATCAGCTGATACGACGATTTCGCTTAACTCACAAGTGAGGATTCTGGTTCATATTCTGTGACAATTGTGTATAACAAAGCAAAACAAAATGGCGTACAAAAATTGTAAACAACTTTTGACATTAGGCATTCACACTACACGAGAAAAAAATTAATCACCTGAGTACTTGCATTTACTTTATATAAATCATGATACAATTATACAAGGTACTTGCACAAGCCCAGCCAGTTAATGTATACAATGCAGAAAGTTGTCAAACTTTGTTTACAAGCTGCAAAAATGTTAGTGATGTGTGTGAATAAAATGATTACAGTGTTGCCAATGAATTTGCACATTGAAGAAAATTACACTACACATGCTTTGTGTAGATTAAAATTAAAACAAAATTAAATAAAAATAGAACTCAAAGTAGAATTACACACATATTATACATGAATCTCATTACATGGTCTACAGATGAGAGTAAAAATTACACACTGTGTATTACACACATGTTGGCAACACTGAATGACTATAATCATGCATGAATGCCGCCTCTGCAATTGTACTTTAGTTACCCTGTGATTGGTACTTTTAAAAACAAAAGACATCTGCTTCTGACAATTATAGGTATGTTTCTACCAACAAAATACGTGTGTTTCTTGGTGTTGCAATTTTGTTGTAGTCGTGCAAGTACCTTGTATAGTCTATGCCTTGTATAACTGTATCATGATATAAATTTAGTTTGGTTTTGTCTATCCGTACATTTTCTTTTTGTTGTATGCAGATCTGGGACTATTGCATTAAATAACCAAATGCATTAACCATTTTCCCACACTAAACTAAATCAATGCAAATGTATTACATTAGCACTAACTTTCATATTAGTGCAATTTTTTTTGCATTAAACTAAAATCTCTTCAAAGTAATGCATGAATATTGCATTGTTACTTTTAGTTCACTATTTTTTTCACCACTACACACATTGGCGGTATTCGATGTTTGATGCAAATTTTCGTGCGTTAGTGCAAATGCAAAATATCGTAGCTTTTCTTTAAAATCCAACAACAAAATACATACGCAATCCAAAGAAAAACTACGATATTTTGCATTTGCACTAACGCAAGAAAATTTGCATCAAACATCGTATACCGCCATTATGAAGAGTATTATTGCATTATAGTGCAAAATACAACGTAAATGTGTAAATATGTACATAAAAACATACGTATGTACATACATAAATATGTAAATTTTTTCCACAGGAGCACCCGTGGCTGAGTGTACTGAGTACCCCTTATATTTTTTTTAACTTCTCAAATTCGGTACAGTTTTTTGCATATTAGTAGGATAACTATTTTTTGTATAATTTGTGAACAACTAATACAATTCAAATGCACTGCGTGCGGTATTTTCATATACAAGTTAAGGAATAATATTAAATATAAATAACATCGGGACTCATAAAAACATTTGCGTCTTAATTTTATTTTGGCTTGCTTTTACCATTATTTTTCTTAACTTTATTATTTAAATTTTGCTTGTGGACAGAACTGTTTGATTTGTCTGCTGTCGCGTCTTTTGTAATCGATTCCAATTTTTGTATTTTAATTATAGGTTTTGTTTCTTGACTTAATTCATCACTTTTTGAAGTATTTTTGGAATTTTTGTTGGGCTTTTTCTTAAACGTTTTATTATCAAATTTTATAACCAATTCACTGCCTCCCAAGGATAACTTTTTTTTAATTGCGTTCCTTGCATCGAAAGTAGTGGGAAATGTAATTGCAGCAATGCTTTTGTCTTTATTAAATTTTCCCCTACCAGACTTTATATTGATGTCCACAGCATTTGCAAACAACTCGCGTACCTGTAACACTGATGCAGTTTTTGGCAAATTTAACACAATAACAGTTGATGTAAAATTATTTTCTATTAAAGACTTCTTGCTAGCCCTTTTCAAACGTTGTTTAACTTTATTGTTTTCAATTGATTTTATTTTACGTTCGGTCAATTCTTGAACGAAATCTGCACTTTCAGTGCGTGGTGTATTAACCACATATTTACTCAAATCACCTTTTTTAATGGATTTTTTCAGGTTGTTCAAAGCGGTATCTCGATCGTCCTTTGTAGCAAAATCAACTAAACAAAACCTCGCATGTCTCTGACGTGGCTTGTGAACTTTTACAGCTAGGGGAGTTAGCTCTCTAACCTTCTCTTCTAAAGCTTCCTGTGTTTCGGGAACTTTGTGCGGAAAACGTATATATAATTGCTTGCCATGTCTCTCTTGATATCTTTGCAATATTTTCTCTTTTACTTTCTCGATTTTTGATTTTTTGGCTTCTGTTTGTTCACTATTGTCTTCAGCATCAGAGTCTACATCACTTTCGTCCTCATCTGAATCTGTTGCACTGGCATCCAAGCCGTTTCCCTCGGCTTCGTCACTGTCAACAACGCTATCTTCGCCAACTTCCATTTCAGAGTCCGAATCTGTAACCACATCATCATTTGATGTTCCTTCTTCGGATATGTCAGCTGCTCCTACAGTGATATTTTTACGCTTCATTTTTAAATACTATTTTTTCCAAAAACAATATACATGCACTTTTCCACGTGTTGTTCTTAACAAACCCAAGTTGTTGAATTAATTTTTAGCGGCGCAAAATTTTTTCAAACAGCAACGCCGATGTCTATTTTCATTGAGCCTGCACACACGAGACCAAATGTTCTGGCATAACCGCGCTTGTATGCGAGGTGCAAGGACAACATTATTGTTGGCGTAGTTTTAATCGACTACAACCAGCGCATTAGCAGCACAAAACCGATACATAAACAAATTAAAAAATAGGCAAACGTCAAATGAGTACAAAAATACTAACCTAACCTAACATGAACATTTGCACAAAATTAAATGAAGGAATTTGTGGTATTGAATTAAAAAACACAATGCGGAAAAGATAATTGTATTAATAAAGTGATTAAAATTAGTTTTCAAATGATTAGAGACTTCGTTTTAAGCATTTTCGTTCGCAAATATTAATTTTTACCATTTATTTACAAAAACTAGGCTGCGAATGAGACCACAAAGAATAAAATGTAATTACTTTAAAATAATACCACGCGAAAGAAAAAGTAAAGAGGATTTGATGACTGTGTGGGCGAGACATCTAAAAATCACAATTATTTTCAGTCTTACTTTGTGCTCGTGTCACCTCTGGTCTCTGTGTCTTAAGTGAAACCGATTTACTTGGATATATGGGAGTAAAATTAGGTCGCAAACGACAAAAAATATTGCATGAGTGACTAGATGAGTGCTTTACACAATCAAATAATACCAGCCAAGTATTTAAAAAGAATATTTTGCATAAATTTGTTAAAGTAAATCCCCATAATATATAAGGTATGTCCTTATTTTTCCGGCTCGAGCTTACGATGTTTCTCTAATATTGCTTTTATTATTCTACATTTATGAAATTAACTGCCAGTTCATAGAAGCCATGTAAAAATAATTTAAATAAATATCATTGAAACAATACGAATAAAGTTCAATACTATCTGATTCCCTTAAAACTGAACTTTTTAATGTGAATTGAACTCTTATTATTTAGATGGTGAGGCCTATCTTGTTTTATGTCAATAAAAACTAAATTTTTATTACATATTTTTGCGAAATTTTCGTTGATAATACATACACAGAACTTCCATTCAAATACTTCACGTCTAAACGCAGAGTTAGTAGTTCTATTAGCGAGGTAATTTACACGAGAACAATTTTTAAGCCGCAAAATTTTTGTTCTTTTCCTAATTACACGAGACTAAGGGCTAATAAATCAGTCAATGATTATATGTATTTTATTTTTAAATCATGTTTAAACACAAAATTTTGTTTTTCACCCAAAAATTAAATGAATCTTAAATAGCCAGCATTGTGCAATTAAGTGTTGTTTAAGTTTTACAAACATAGCATATGTTTTGTGCATGTGTATGTTTTTTTAATGCATGTACATGAACATCATGTGGTCTATTAAAAAGAATTTCGTTTAATTTTCGCAAATGTACAACATATGTAACACATATTTTCATATCATGAAATATATAGAAAAATGCATTCCGATGCTCTTTTTGTATCATAAAATGTGTTTTTTTGCTATTTCACTTCTCTGCAAATTGATAAATCAACTTTCTTATTTATATTGAACAGCTGTTCTTTGGAAAGCTTTCCATAATATTTGGAAATCTTGCAGTGGTACCGTACTTTCAACGTAATTTGATAATAACTTTAATTCGCCACTGAAAAAATGAAAGTGTATTTGAATATGTACATTTTAAGTTTTTATGGAAATTAACTCAAACTATATTTAAACATTTACTTATTTATTAGCTATAATTCATTTGGCATAAAATGTATACGTATACACAGCTTTGTATGTGCTAGTGTTTTTCGTATTCATGTAACATTTGCTGTTACATTTGGGAAATTGAAAGACAGACAGACGAAGTTTGTAGAAGAAGTTGCGAAGATGCAGAGCAAGGCATATCAAACAGGTACATGCATCAGGCATATTGCTCATCCGCTGATTTTTTGTTTACACGTTTATCATGAAGAATTCATTTGCCAATTACTTTTATGCCTTGTTTGATGCATACAATTCTTTGACAATTACTTTGTAAAACTATGTGAGAAGCACAGAGTTGCCACAGTATTTTCTCTAATGCGTGTACCTGTAGTAAATGTGCCTTGATGCAGAGCAACTTGATGATGTGGCAACTCTGTGCTTCTCACATAGTTTTACAAAGTAATTGTCAAAAAATTGTATGCATCAAACAAGGCACAAAAGTAATTGTCAAATGAATTCTTCGTTATAAACGTGTAAACAAAAAATCAGCGGATGAGCAATTTGCCCGATGCATGTACCTGTTTGATATGCCTTGTACACGACCCTCTGTACTGGAAATTTTTTTGTTTCTCTTTTCTACTTTTCGCAATTTATTCTTGTTGCTTCATATGATTTTTCTCATTTCAGCGAATCTATGTATACTTGATGTGTATTATCAAGGCATATGGTATTTATGTGCATGTGTATGAGTAGCAATCGCGAAAAAGAAGTAAACAAACTACAAAATTTCTGTCTGTCTATTAATTTCCAATATGTAAAAGCTTCGGGCAAGAACAAAAGAGAATTGAAAAAATGTCCGGCAAGAAATGTCTCAAATGTAAAAGAGGACTTATGGAAGCACTGCTAACGAAAACATGCCCATGTCAGCAGCACACGTTGGCGGCGTCTTAATCACTGCAAGTTCAGCGGCGGCCGAGAACAACACGAATTGTAGTGTAGTGTAGCCAACTCTCATTTGCAACAGAATTTTGCGGGGAGGGATTTCAGAAATTTTCATTTTGAGCTATAACATCACTTTTTCTTATATTTTATCTTAATACATACAACACTTACGTTTTGTTGTTTTTCTTTTACTTTTACAGATTGTTTTAAATTGTATTATGTATAAAGATAAAAATTAATCGTGAATGTGGACATTAAATAATTTTGTACAGGCAACATTTTTCTTTTTTGTCTGATTTAAATATCTTTTACAGTAGGGTACCAATCATACTTTATATGCATCGTGTACATAGGCAAAACCATCTTCGCCGCTGTGGAACTGCGTTTTGTTTCTAAAATATCAATTGATTATGCGCCTAACCCACGATGTTGAAAACGTTCAACTTGTCACACACTTACATTTGAAACAAAAACTAAATTTTAAACTTTCAAAATGAACCTTGTTAAGATCGTGGGACATGTCCTACATATTTTTCCTTTTTTGTTTTTTTGTTTGATTTGTAGAAAATATACTATATGTACATAACAATATGACTGTTGGAAGTTGTTGATGGTGTAATTCAGGGTATATTTATTAGCTCTATGCAAGTTACAAAAATACCGCATTGCAAAAAACAACACTGTATTTAAGCTGTCAGAAGCACACACAAACATTAGGTGCGTTTTTTTACTTTTGTAGTAAAATGCAGTAAATGAGTAGTTACTGCAAAAATTTTTAAATTTACTCTCAAAAAGAGTTGTTGCCGAAAAAAGTACGCGAAACGAAGAAATAGTAAAAATTAGTAAGATGAAGGAAACAGCTGACTCAAATTCCAAATAGTGCTGAAAAATATATGCACATGATACAATTATACAAGGTACTTGCACGACTACAACAAAATTGCAACACCAAGAAACACACGCATTTTGTTGGTAGAAACAAACAGAATTTAGCCAAAAACAGATGTCTTTTGTTGTTAAAAATAACAATTACAGGGTAACTAAAGTACAATTGCAGACGCGGCATTCATGAATGATTATAGTCATTCATTGTTGCTTATATGTGTGTAATATACAGAGTGTGTAATTTCTACTCACATGTGTAGGCCTATAATTAGATTCATGTATAATCTGTGTGTAATTCTACTCTGACTTCTATTTTTGTTTAATTTTGTTTTAATTTTAACCTACACAAAGGATGTGTAGTGTAATTTTCTTCAATGTGTAATTGGATACACAGCCACATGCAAATTCATTGGCAACACTGTAATCATTTTATTCACACACATGCACTAACATTTTTGCGGCTTGTAAACAAAGTTTGACAAGTTTCTGCATTGTATACATTAACAGACTGGTCTTGTGCAAGTACCTTGTATAATTGTATCATGTATATGCACTTTTGACTATTTAACTCTTTTTCTTATTGGTACTCGATACAATATTTTGTATAACATGACCAATCTAAGAAAAAATTTTTAATTTATTTTATGTAATATTTGCAATTAAATTCTATTTGATTTTTCTGAGTTGTTGTTGGTTAAATTTATTAAAAATTACATGACTGCACAAAACAATAGAATTAATAAATTAAATTAGAAAATATGTATTTTAACAGTTATTATTACCATTCTTTATAAATTATATATTTTGTAATAGCTTTCACAATTTTTATTTAACCTTTTCTAAAATTTTTACACTTTTCGTTTGCTTACTTTTCGTTTGTTTACATTTTGAATCATATGTTTTTATCTTACTAAACTTTACTACGACAAATTTCTGCAGTAAAAATTTGCAAAACAATCAGCCAAGAACTGTCACTTTACCCTCTCAATTTGTATTATCATTTACTGTATTTTGGGCAAACGAACGCAATTTAGTAAAATGCAGTAAAGTTCAGTAAAAATGTTTAAAAACTTTTGAGTACGCGAACGCAATTATTAACTTAAGTGTTCGATGCCCAAAAATGTAAACAACTGTTGACAGTTTAAAAATAAAAACACAAAAAATCATCATTAGGATTGCTTTGACCTGATACATAGAATTGCTTTCACCTGATACATAGTCCTTGGTATAATTGTTCTACGAACGGTTCTACCTTGGTTATTGAGTCACGCACATAAAACATGCATTTATATATCGTCGGTTGGTTACTGGTTTGGCGCATCAATAATGTATTCCTAATATCTGTGCAGCAAACCAGTAACCACCCGACGATATTGTGAAACCTTCCACAACCGACACTCACCGTTGCGGTGTTTTTGTCCAGTTATTAGAGGTTTCCGCTTGTGAGAGAGATACACATTTTTTTGGTAGGTTATTGTAGTTGAAAAAATATATTTAGAGTTGACTGCTTCAACTTATGGCGTTTTCTATTCTAAAAGAAAAGTGTAACATATATGTTACATATAATTTGCCATTTTTAAATGCTCACCTGATTTTTAAGAAGTGTTGCATATAGGGCTGTGTCGTTCATGAACGAACGAGTAAAATTGAACGAATCACTCAAATGAACGAAGTGAGCCGGTCATTTTACTGAGCTGTTTTGGTTCAGTAGTACTGACACATAAAAATAAATTGAACGAAATGAACGACCGATGACCGAGCGCACTTTGCTCTTTTTTTTGTTTTGTTTTGCTTTTTCATCGTTCATGTGGGATTTTTTTCGTCATTTTCTCGTTTTCATTTGCCTTTGTATCTAGTAACAGTGTTACCATTATGAAATTAATTAAATTGCCATTTATATTTCTTAAGTTTTTAAAACATAATAATAGGAAGTTTTTGTAAAAAACTACGTTTAAAATTTGTATGAAAAATAAAAAAATTCGTTTCAAAAAATATTTTGCTATACTTGCTTATTGACTTTTATTCATTGGCCATAGATTTATTTATCAGCAGAGACTTAATTGTGGCAAAATAAAAACACATCTTGAAGAGTTCTTAATGCTATTAATATTTTCCAAATTCCTTATTTTATGTCACACAAAAAAATACTTTAATATTGCAAAAAAAATTTACTTGCTGATTTTTCCTTTAAATAACAAAAACATTGCATTTGTCTCTTTTTATTGACCGAATCAACTGTTTGTTTTTTCATTTCGATCCTTTTCTTGAAAAGAGCGGATGAACAAAATGAACGAACTCGTTCTTTTTTACAAAATGAACGAAAATGAGCGGTCACTTAAATGAACGATTTGGCACAGCTCTAGTTGCATATGTTACGTTTACAAAAGAACAATTTTCCAACAAGTTTCGGTATAAAAGAATGAAGTACTTTTAGCGTTTAAATTTTGCAGCGCTTTTATATCGCTAATTTCTAAGTATAAAAAATGGGTAGACATTACCGATTTAAAATACAAACAAAAAACAAAACAAACAGAATCTCTAATTTGGCGGAAATTTTTTACAAATTAATTATATAAATTGAAATGGAAGAAACCTTCGAAATAGACTGCAACAATTTAGATGAGTTTGTTGAAGTGGAATTCCTCGAATCCCCAACGAACTACAAGAAAATTCAAGGTAAGAACGAAAGAACTTGTTTGCTAGTTTGCCAGCACTTATGTGACTCAAATCGCGCCCTTAAAGCAGTTCAGGACCAAAAAAAAAACATGTGGGCCAAAATTTCATCCATGATACCGGAAAATACACCAAAACAATGTGAAGAACGCTACAAGACAGTGCTACTACTTCTTCTTAAACTGAAAATAAATAAAATGTTAAATTGTAAAATGCCAAAATTTGGAATATGGATGTTTGCTTACGTCGTTGTCAGAGTATTTATGAATAACATTTTCTACAAAGTTCTTAGCTCGTGGCAAAAAGTTTCTTTTTAAAAGAAATGCATGTATTTCTTCGTCTGATGACGAAGATGACTCCAACAAATATTGTATTACAATATGTTTTGTTTCCATTTTATTACATACAAACTTTTTTATAATTATTCACGAAACACGAATTAGAAAATGATTTATTTTTTTCATAAACAATAACAAAACCAGCTGTTAATATAATGCTGCACTTATGCCCCTTTAATGAAAATGAGTGTTGAACATGTAGCATTTTTCTTCTTTTTAAGGGTAACATCATGAGAAAAGAACGCGTTACATTTTTAAAATAACACATACTTTTCAGAAAAGAACACAAAGAAATGTAAAAGGCAGTATAAATGCAGCATATTGCTCAGAAAAGAAAACGCCATTAGATTCGTACTATTTTAGCTGTTGGTTTTCATAATGATTTTTACTTGAAGGTTACACGATCAAATTTTAACTTTCAAATTTCAATACACTCCTCTAATATATTCATACTTTTACAATTTAGTGAAACTTTGCTTTCAAATTTTATTTCCAATTGTGTGTTCAAAGTAATAGACCAAAAACAACAGCAATTTCATTGAGCATACTGCCGATATAGTGTTTTGTGTTCTCTTAATACAAATGTTTTAATTTTAAATAACTATGTTTGGGAACAAAAATAAAAAGTACAGTGATGTGCTGCATTTTATAGACCTATACAGAAGCCATGAAGTTGTCTTGTTTTAAGTTGTTTTCTTGACAACGGCATACTGAAAATAAAATTGCTTTGAAATTGCGTGCATCCAACGTAACAGCTTTCAATTTAAAAGATTTTTGACAACCAGTATGTGTGAAAAAGTTAAAAGGAAATCTTAGTCGTGTAACTTTAGCGTTATTTGTTGAAATGCAACAAAGGCATCTACAGCACAACGCATCAAATGGGAAATTTGTGTAAGAAATGTAGCAATATGAATTGTTAAAATACGCAAGAAAGTTTACATCTTGGCAAAAAAAAAATTCTGAGCCATTTTGTAGCACGTCATCAACTCATGAGTATGTAAACTTGCGTTATCAGGGGAATCACCAATATTTAATACAAATATGAATCATCAGAGTTGAATAAAAGAAGAACTACTATTTAAATACTACACTTATTACCTTGTTTCACTGCTTCTGTCCGCTTATGAGAGATATTTTTAACAATATTTCTTAAAATTTATTTAGTTTAGTTATTGGAATGTATTTTGTATGAAAAAACTAACGAAGACATACGGCCATTATTACAACTTGCCGATAGTTAAAGGCAAGATTTTGTCGGACGGATAAATGGCTTAGCATTATAAAACTTTCATTTATTATTTTTTTATCCATTAAATATTATTATTATTTATAATAATAACAAACAAAAAATTAAGTTGTAATAATGCAAAGCTTTTTATCGGGCAGACAAAATCCTGCCTTTAACTATAGGCAAGTTGTAATAATGGCACATATTATCATAATTATGCATAAGTGACAACATGTCGAATAATAAATTTCTCGAATATTTTATTAAGATTTTATTTTTCATATTGCCTTATAAATACTTTTATTGTTATCCGATGGATTTCTAATTGTATAAAGGTGTAGAAAAATAAAATAGATTCATATCGAATAAATAATTATTTGCTGAGTTTTGTATGAGTTTCTAAGCCTACTATGCTTATTTTTCTTTTGTGATTTTCAAAAATATTATTATTTGTTAATTCTCAAATAATTTTTGAAAGTCCCGGTCCAGACTTGCAATTTTTGTTGCAGCAATTCTTGAATATGTGTGAGAGTGTTGAATTAAAAATATATACTTTTTGTATTCCTCTCTCGCTCTTTTGCACTAAAAAATTAAAAGTTGCAACAAAAATTGCAAGTCTGGACTGGGTCTAAGTCTGTGCATAAGGTAAGAGGTTTGTGACTGTTCAAAATGTGTGGTTGAAGTCTACTGACGATTTGTTAAAGCAACAATAAAATGCATATAGACATCGCTTAACCACCAGCAAATAAATTCCACTTATAGTATAATTATGATAATATGGCGAATAATAAATTTCTTGAATTGTGATTTTTTTTAAATACGAATTATTTGGGATATGACGTTTTAAATTGGGAACAATAAGAACAAATTTTCTGGCAACACTGATTGTACTTGTGCATATGAGATTTTTTGTATATACTTCGGCCATTAGTCAACAAAGGAAAATTTGCGAGTTTTTAGAAAATAAGTAATTACAAAAATGGGTATTTTTGAAAATATAAAATATTGGTTTACATCTGAAACAGCTCGTAACAAAAATTCATCCCTCATCGCGGGATTATTGGTAAGTAATAATATTAAAATTTCTCTGACAAGTGCTTGTGTTAAAAAAGTATTTGTAGTTTTTTGCTGGATGGTGGACATTAATTGATGCAATGTCAGTCGATAAAAAACATCAAATAACTACAGGACAAGTTTTTATTGGAGTCTTTGGAACATTAAGTTTTTTTATGGTCAATACAGTGAAAAACTCACATGTAAGTAATCCCAATAAGCTAGAAACGAAGTGTTACATGCATACATATACACATTTTCTAACAGATATCTGAGGACAATACATCCGAATCTGGCGCAAGACTTGCAAAAATTTGGCTTTTAATAGGCTTTGTAATGGGCTTTGCTTCCATTATTGCTGCCGTTTGGGTTATGATTGATGACTTTATCAATAACCGTAAGTATTTACAATCGATAAATTATATACATACATAATGGGAAACAGTATACATATGTTTGTTTGTATATCCGCGAAGGGAAGAGAAGGTGGGGATCAAATCCGCACAGAGGACACAGATTGAAACGAAGATCTTTCTAGACAAAATTGGTTACTTTTTTCTAATTGGCACATGCGTAGTTTTTTCACTTTGGTTTCTTTTGAAACTACCTATGTAATATTTATGTTGATTTTTTGTGTTCCAAACTTCCGCATTCACTATGTGTAGTTGAACATAGAAATGAAACACTGATACTTTAAACTGTTTGCCAAATCCGGCCAATAATAATATTGATTATACACATGAGTATACCTTTCATGCACTTTTAATGTGTATAATTTTCATGCAAATAATTTTAACTTATCAACTTAAATTTTTCTTTTAGCCAAAAAAGACTCAGGTTTAGGAGTGGCTTTGCTCATGCAAAACTTTTTAATACTTTTTGCAAGTCTGACATATAAATTTGGACGCGATGAAGAAGCTTGGGCTGAGTAAATACAACTAACCGATTATCGATCAATATAAATAAAAAATATAATTACCAATAAATATTATCTTTAAATTCTATACATAATATCTTATCATAAATGCAAAATTCTCCCTAACATTGTATTAACAATAGGCATAAAATTATACATATGTATGAATATTCATAGTCAGGGCAATCATGAATAAAATTCCGCGAGAAATTTCTCCCTTTTCCAATTAGAATTTTTTGTTTTCCCAATTACTTGCTATTGTTTGAAATTGTTTCCCGGGAAAAATTTCTCGCGGAATTTTATTCATGATTGCACTCAGTATGTAATTTCGTTAAGGTATAAGCCCAAATTGAAAACTTAACTGCCATTTTATAGAAGCCATGTAAAAATTCTCGTCTGTCTATTTACATATATTGAAAACAAAAACAAATTTGAGTGCTTTGTTTTTGTTTTCAATATAAATAGGCAGACGATAATTTTTACATGGCTTCTATAAACTGGCAATAAACGTTAAAAAATCAATTAAACTCAAAAAACCTTTGTTTCTGTGTTTCATCATTTTGAATTTTAGGAATTTTTGCTTGGTGTTTTGGTTAAGGAACGTCCGTATGCAGTTCGTTCCTGTTTTCAAGCCAAACGTTTTTAAAATAAGCTAACAAAGAATCACAATATTCAAACGTAATAAGTTTTACGGCCTGTCCCACGATGTGTACAACGTTCGACTTGTCGCACACTTAGGGCCAATTTCACGATGACGACAACGTTCGACTTGTCGACATCGCGAAATTGGCCCTTACATTCCAAACGAAAACATATTTTAAAATATCGTTTTTGTTTCAAATGCAAATGTGCGACAAGTCGAACGTTGTGGACATAGTGGGACAGGCCCTTAAAGCCCCAAACCAAAATCTGTAGAATCAGCAAAGGTAAGACAGATGTATTATATAGTGTTGTCATTCGAACAAAAATTATTCGAATATTCGAACAACTTTTTTTCATTTTTGTTCGAACGAACAAAAATTTTCAATTTAGAATAAAAAATTATTCGAATCATTTTTGTAGAATATTCGAACAATTTCCTTAATATCTTTGTATAAAAGTATTTTACATTTCATAACTTTTTAGTTTGTTAACAATATTATGTTAAGTAATCAAATTACTCCAAATTATAAATACTCGTGTAAGCATGTTTGTATATGTTCGCTAAACGCATCTTTTGTTTTCCTGCTTTGAAAAGATAATGCCTCCAGACCAACCTAAATTACGACACAAAGCGTTGTTTATGAGACCAACCGAAATAACGCGGCGTCAACGCTTTGCGATTGGAAAATCCAATTTTGACAGCGCATAAAGAAGTGAAGTTGGCTGCAAATGTTAAGTAATGTAACTTTAGCTACTTTCACGTCAATTTATTGTTTTAATTTTTATATCTTATTTCTATTTAGAGTTTTTAATTAATCAAAGTGAGTGAACATTACTGTTTCTGACGCAACGTTAACGCTTTAATTTAGGTTACTCATTAAAGCGTAAAAGCTAAGTGCTAAATTACATTGCGCTTTGCGTCGTAATTTAGATTGGTCTGTAATTGAATCAGAAGGTGTCTTACCATTCCTGGTTAAGAGTTTAAAAAATAACTGCTTTTCTACAGATCTAATCAAAAGCTCTACGAGCTCGGTTGGTTATTGTTATAAATAATTAAATAATATTATTACTAAGCTTTCCAATAATTACTTTTTAAAATATGCCATAAAAAGATAAAAAAGAGTACGTAAACAGGTTGATTTCACGATTATTTTGTAATAAAAATGTTGCAAATAATCTCAAGTACGATTAAGTATTAGATGAAATTTCTGAAGTAACTGACAATGTTGTATTAGCTGATCTAAAAAATTTTATCAATAAAGTAAGAAATTGTACTAATATAAAAATCGTCAACAATTTTGAAGTTGATTTAAATTATTTGAATATCAAAGAAAAGAACACACAAACTGGATATGCCACAAAAAATAAAAAAGAGTACGTAAACAGGTTGATTTCACGATTATTTTGTAATAAAAATGTTGCAAATAATCTCAAGTACGATTAAGTATTAGATGAAATTTCTGAAGTAACTGACAATGTTGTATTAGCTGATCTAAAAAATTTTATCAATAAAGTAAGAAATTGTACTAATATAAAAATCGTCAACAATTTTGAAGTTGATTTAAATTATTTGAATATCAAAGAAAAGAACACACAAACTGGATATGCCACAAAAAGATAAAAAAGAGTACGTAAACAGGTTGATTTCACGATTATTTTGTAATAAAAATGTTGCAAATAATCTCAAGTACGATTAAGTATTAGATGAAATTTCTGAAGTAACTGACAATGTTGTATTAGCTGATCTAAAAAATTTTATCAATAAAGTAAGAAATTGTACTAATATAAAAATCGTCAACAATTTTGAAGTTGATTTAAATTATTTGAATATCAAAGAAAAGAACACACAAACTGGATATGCTTTTTAATACTTCATTTCTTATCGGTATCACTAACATCAACAATTTGCGAAATATATTTTTCTACATTTTCTTTTATCAAAAGTAAAAAAAGAACCTTCTACAAGCTAAAAAGTGGGATTATCTGCTGTTATTAAATTACTATTTTAGAAGAAATCAATGACATATTAAAAATTTTTGTAAATGTGTATAAAAACGTAAGTTTTTTAACTAATTTCCTTTCGGTTTTTAATAATATTTCTGAGTTTGTTTTTAAAACTATTTGTTTTTCTTGTATAATGAATTATTTTTTGTTTGTTAATAAAAAAAATAAACTCATATTAAAACTTATTAAACTTTTTTGAAATTATTCGAATACATTTTTTTATTCTTTGTTCGTTCGAATATTCGAACAAAAGTTCAAAATTATTCGTCCGTTCGAACAAGAAAAAAATCATGAACTTTCATTCGAACAAATATAAAACACGAATAATTAACAACACTAGTATTATAGTATAGTATGTATTATAAAAAATTAAAAAAAGAGTGGCTTTAATGCAAAAAATATGTATGTACATAAGTGTTAAATTAAAAAAAAATATAGGAATTATTTAAAGGTTGGTTTTCAGGTCCAGGAGCAGAAATAGACATCAGATACCATTTTGTTGAGCTTGTTTTACAGGCTACCCGTTTCATGGGAAACCGGGTCACGAGTCCTATTGTTTACCCTAATGATGATACAAAAGAACTCCAAATATTCCATCAAAGTGAATCTGAGCTAAATGCACAAGGACCGCCAAATAAGAGCAGCAGTCAATGGAAAAATGGTAATTTCTATGATCTATTAAAAACTAACGGTCTAATTCATAAAATATATTTTAGGTTTATTAAAGATTTATTTGACAAATTTCCTATAGAAATATGTCAAATAAGCGCTTAATAAACCTGAAATAATTTTTATGAATAAGGCAGTGAGAATTTAAATTATTTTCATTCAACAAAAAAACGTGCGACTGGATTCTGCCAAGAGTAACATCAAACTGTGTTTGGTCGTCCTGGGTGTGCGTTATAATTAATTTTAGCAAATATGTAAGTACATATATAAGTGCAATTTTGTTGACGCGGTAATCACCCTTATTACAGTTTTCGACATCGACGTCATAATAAAATAAAATTGGGGCTTGTTTACTCGTTCTCGAGAACAATATTGTTCTCTGACAATATATTTCCGTTCCCTAAGGTTTAGAGAATAGCATAAACCTGCCAACAGGAGGCAGTTGTTTTCGACAACGGGTAGACAAGCTCCAATTTTATGGTATTAGGTTTGTTTCTTTACTCTACATTGTGATCCTGCCAACAGGAGACAGTTGTTTTCGACAACCGATAGACAAGCTCCAATTTTATGGCATTAGGGTCGGTATTTTTTCCGCGGGATCCCAATGTAGGGTTTCTATTTCTTCATAAAATTTAGGATTTTTGAGCTCACTTAACTGCTTGTGAGGTGAAGCCGTGAAAACATAGGAGAATAAGAAATGAATAATGTGTAAATACGGCCTACAGCTGTTTCTATGGTACTACCTTGTTTATGTGTAATCACGAATTATGCAAGAGGAACACATCAAAACATCACAAAATCAAACAAGAGTAATTGCCTCCTGTAGACGTGATAAATTTAAATTTTTTTTGAAAAATTGCTTTTATTTAACTAATTTTCATAAATTTAATTCAAAATTATAATGGATCCAGCGTTATTAAGGGAACGCGAAGCGTTCAAGAAGAGAGCGATGGCTACTCCAACGTATGTATCTGTCTTTCCATAAAACTTAAAGGCATTCATCCAAATTTATTTTAGTGTGGAAAAAAAGGCTAAGCCTGAATCAGTACCTGTTCCACCTAAGGAGGACTTAAAAAAGAAGATCCGTCCTCCAACAGCACCAAAGTTGGACTCTAATACATACAAAACAATGGCAGGAAGTTCACAATACAGATTTGGTGTTTTAGCTAAAATTGTGAAACATATGCGAACAAGACATCAAGACGGCGATGATCATCCATTAACTCTGGAGGAAATTTTAGATGAAACAAATCAGTTGGATGTAGGACAATCGGTTAAGAATGTATGTAGAGTGCATTTGGCATCAATATAAGAACTCGTAAGCATACATATTTGATATATTTACGCAGTGGTTGGGAAGCGAAGCTCTAATGAACAATCCTAAAATTGAAGTAAGTCCGGATGGCATACGCTTCAGTTTCAAACCAGTTTACAAAATCAAGGATGGAAAAAGTTTATTGCGGTTGTTAAAACAGCATGATCTTAAAGGTTTGGGCGGCATATTGATGGAAGATGTACAGGAATCTTTGCCTCATTGTGAAAAAGTTTTAAAAAACCGTGCTTCAGAAATTATTTTTATCGTTAGACCGATTGATAAAAAGAAAATTTTGTTTTATAACGATCGCACGGCAAATTTCACAGTAAGTAGCGAATACATAAAACTTTTTTGTAGTAGTAAAATCAATTTACGGCTAAAGACTATGTTTTATTAATTAATAAACATAAGAAAAATGATAAAATTTTAAAACCCCCGAAGCAGTTGACGCTGTTAACTTCCAAACGGCTTCACCGATTTTCTTCAAGTATAGACTAGAAGAGTCATCTTTCAAACGAAAGATACCAAATTAAAATCGCTCTATCCGTTTGGGAGCTACGGGGTCAAAGACACAGAAGCAACAAAATATATCTATAAAATGTGATATATTCTAAACGGCATGGACTCGTACATCCACACAACCACACACACCAAACTTATAACACCCCTGTTTTTGGTCGGGGGTTAATAAATAAAAAATTAACTGCTAGGAAAAAATTGTGATTTTTGTTCATACTTAAATGATGGATTCATCTATTATGATGATATTTGCATATGTATATATAAATATTAATTTTAAAATTTTTAACTAAATGCATTTATGTATATTTTTATTATATAAAGGTCGACGAAGAGTTCCAAAAACTTTGGCGTTCAGCAACAGTAGATGCCATGGATGATGCAAAAATTGACGAATACTTGGAAAAACAAGGAATACGTTCTATGCAAGATCATGGTCCCAAAAAGCCAGTACCTAAACGCAAAAAAATTGCCAACAAAAAACGTCAATTCAAAAAACCGAGAGACAACGAACATTTGGCTGATGTACTGGAGACATACGAAGACAACACATTGACCCAAAAGGGCGTTAATCCCACATAAATAAAAATCGTTGACAAAAAAGAAGGAACTTTTCACCATTTTGAAATACATATAATTTTTTTGCGAAGCCGTAATAAAATAGACAAATTAAAAGATCTCTAAACTCAAATTGAACGAAGTTACAGAAGGTTATGGTTCTATGGTTATGGCTATGGTGCGTCAGTTTGGTTCGAACATCTGTTTTGTATGGTTATGGTTATGGCACATTTAATTTACGCTTAAGTAGTAGCCTTCAGAAACCAATGTTGCGATTAACCGAATTTGGTACTTTGAAGAGATTTCATTTTGTGCTATTACTGATTCCGACATGATAATCATACTTTTTGGAATACAAAACATCTTAATTAAGGGACTATGTCTCACTGTATTGTATATATACATACATAGCTTAGTGCCTGGAAAATGCACACACGCGTACATACGTTAAAAAATGCAATAAGAATACGTACAACAAAAAATACTTTAAAATCAAGAATAATCTGTGTGTAATTCTACTTTGACTTCTATTTTTGTTTAATTTTGTTTTAATTATAACCTACACAAAGGATGTGTAGTGTAATTTTCTTCAATGTGAAATTGTGCCCTGGTGTAATTGGAGACACAGCCATATGCAAATTCATTGGCAACACTGTAATCATTTTATTCACACACATACACTTTTGCAACTTGTAAACAAAGTTTGACAACTTTCTGCATTGTATACATTAACAGGCTGGGCTTGTATAATTGTATCATGACTGTACTAATACAAACCAGCTTTGCAAATACAAGAAAACATATAATCATGTTTTACCAATGCACGTGCATGGTGCTTATTAAAACTGTACTAATACAAATAAAGCTTTGCAAACACAAGAGAAAACGCAAGTACATGTCTCTTGTTTTCTCTTGGTTTTTTGACAGTTGTCATCGCAAAACAGCAATAAAAAGTCCTGTTGTTTTATTTATTGTAAATTTGTTGTAGATTTGCGGCTACCTGTATATGGGCAAAAATATTTCCAGTAATTGTATCATGAGTAAAGTCATGATACAATTATACAAGGTTCTTGCACGACTACAACAAAATTGCAACACCAAGAAACACACGCATTTTGTTGGTAGAAACAAACAGAATTTAGTAAAAAAAAAAAAACAGATGTCTTTTGTTGTTAAAAATAACAATTACAGGGTAAAAAGTACAATTGCAGACGCGGCATTCATGAATGATTATAGTCATTCAGTGTTGCCAATATGTGTGTAATATACAGAGTGTGTAATTTCTACTCACATGTGTAGGCCTATAATTAGATTCATGTATAATCTGTGTGTAATTCTACTTTGACTTCTATTTTTGTTTAATTTTGTTTTAATTTTAACCTACACAAAGGATGTGTAGTGTAATTTTCTTCAATGTGTAATTGGAGACACAGCCACATGCAAATTCATTGGCAACACTGTAATCATTTTATTCACATACATACTAACATTTTTGCGGCTTGTAAACAAAGTTTGACAAGTTTCTGCATTGTATACATTAACAGGCTGGGCTTGTGCAAGTACCTTGTATTATTGTATCATGAGTACAGTTTAATAGGACTGTTACAGTTTAATAGGAACTGTTACAGTTTAAAGTCACTGTATTGGTAAAACGTAAACAACAATTGGCAGATCACATCACGAAACAAACTCCATCAGCTGGCGCTTCGAGGTTACCTGTATCATGTTTTTGCCAGTAAAATCCAGTAGATGAGAAAAACATATGATTCAATAAAATAAACAAAAGTAAGCAAATACAAAGTATAAATTTTTTAATAAAAACATTAAAAAGAAGAAAAGTTGAAGTAAAAGTTTATCAAAAAATAAAAAACTGAAAAGTATTTATGTTCAAGGTGAAACAAATTAAAGAATAATAATCCTTAAATTGATCAGTTTTTAAATTAAACTCAATTGTGTTAATTACTTAAATTTTTTTAGAGATGTAAGGTTTATGTATGTGTGAATACTTATTTCTGCATACTATTGCGCTGATTTACACGGGGATAATTGTGCTGGCATAACATGCCAGTTTGTTGGTGAGAGAGGCAAAGAGAGTGGTTTTGTGGTTGGCATAATTTTTCAACCAACTACAACCCCGAATTAGCAGCACAAAACCAATACACACACAACTTAAAAAGCCGCAAATTTTAAATGAATACGAAAAACACTAACACACACAAAACTGTGTATACGGATACATTTTATGCCAGACGAATTAGTCTCGTGTAATTTGGAAAATAACAAAAATTGTGCGGCTTAGAAATTGATCTCGTGTAAACTACCTCATTCGGGGTAACGACTATCAGAAATCAAATATTGATGTATTTCTTATGCCATTTACACAGAATAAAAACTAAAAACCAAATACAAGCTAAAGCTTTCACAGAACTTCTATATTAGAAATATGTATATATGTATATATCGCTTCAAATTTATAATTATAAAAATGCATGCATCAATTACCAAAAACATGTGTTTTAACGTGACCAGATGGTTTTTTCAAAAAGAGGGACATGATCGATCAAAAAGCGGGATTTTGAAGAAAATACCGCCTAAAAGCGGGATTTAAAATTATATATTTTTTAAAAATAGGGATGTGTAATATGCACACACACATTTTTGTATGTACTTAGGAAACCCAGTTTTCAACTCAAAATTTATAAATATTTGTTTATAAGGCCATGACTCACTATCATACAAAGTCGTGCGATTGTTGTTGGGGGAACAAGTATCTCTTCTTAGGGTAAAAGTTATATGGACACACTTTTGTTCATTTACTTTAATTCTCCATAAGTTCAACCATATTTCCAGTTGGGTAATATGTTCCTGGATATTGCGGGATGCGTCATAAGGGCTTTTGTGCATACTCATACAGGCTGTATCATCGGCAAATGTAGTGGTATGGATATTATTTCTCACAGGCATATCACAAGTATATATTAAATACAAGACTGGCCCCAGAATACTACCCTGTGGCACACCGGAAGATATAGATTCGGGAACACTCATAAAGTCTTCTTCCACAACAGTGAACTTCCTATCACTAATATAACTTTCCAAAAGTTTTTGTTTGCTTATTGATAGATATATCTTCAATTTTAAAACTAGGCCTTCGTGCCATACTTTGTCAAATGCTGGAGAAGCATCAATAAAGAGGGCAGAACAATACTTCTTTTCTTCAAATGTGCTCCTTATAACTTGAACCAATCTATGTGGTTGCTCAATTGTGCTATGCTGACTTCTAAAACCAAATTGATGGTCCGGGATGCATCCATTATCAGCTAAAATTTTGAACAGTGTAGTCATGAGCAGTTTTTCGCAAAGTTTTGACATTATTGATAGTAGACTTATTGGCTTGTATGATTCAGCCTTGGTAAGATCTTTGCCCGGGTTTGAAATCATTTTGATCTTGGCAAGTTTCCAGTTATATTGAAAATACTGCATTCGTAAAATAGCATTAAAAATAAATAGCAGGATTCTTATCGCAATATGAGGCAAGTTCATCAGCATCTTGTTACTAACTCCATAAATACCTGGAGCTTTCTTCGGGTTGAGTTCAGCAATTATTTTTTGTACTTCACGCAGCTTAAACCTTAAGGGACGAGGGGGTAGAGAAACTAAACTCTGCAAATCAACAGCAGCCGTACATGAATTGGGAGTGAATACAAATTTTAAATGCTCAGCAAATAAGTTACCTCTTCTCACTATCGCCTCCGGTCGAAGTGCGCAGTTGTGATTTAATCTCAACGGGTCTTTTAAGATTTATAGCAGCGCGCCATAAAGATTAATTAGATGCTGACGTGACATCGAGACTTTCTATATGTTCAATATCCGTAGAATAAATTATATTAAAGCCAGTCTGCGGATAGGAGGTAGTGGCATGTTCAGCAGCCTGTTTAATATTTTCGTTAAGATTGGCAATGTTAAATTCAATATCCTCGGATGTTCTTAGCTTAATGTTTTCCGTACAATGACTACTGAGATATTTTTTGAACCCTAGCCAATTAACACGATTGATCATCTTCACATATGGGTGAGTTAAGTCACTTCTTGTGGGCTACAAATTGTAACGATCGTGGGGAGTGATTGGAGGAGAGATCTAGAGAAGCTTCAACATTAATTAAATCTCTAGAGATATTTTTCATGACGCCAAAATCTATAACATCCGGAATTTTTTGTATGTTAGTAGGCCAGTAAATGTGCTCCCCACTCGAAATGACATCCAATCCCATTTTTGAAATAGTGTTGAACAACGCCCGACCTCTCGGCGTAATAAGACACGAACCCCAGAACGTATGTTTTGCATTGTAGTCGCCAGCTGCTACGAAACAAGGCCCCAGAGATTTGTAGAAATTCTCGTATTGATCCTCAGTGATTGAAAATCTGGGGGGGGGGGAGTAAATTGATGGTATCACGAAATTTGTAAAAAAATTTTCAATGCTGATATTTGTTGCTTGTAGGTGTTCTTCATAAATGTTGTCAAGAATATAGTGCTTGAGCCTCGACTTAATTAGAATTGATGATCCACCGCATGCTTTTCCTCTCGGATCCTTTGAATCATATAGGGTGCAGCTATTAATTTTAAAAGACTTCTCGAAGTCAAATGGGTCAAATGGACCAACATTATATCAATATTTTTTCTATGAGGAAGTGCTCAAGTTAATTTTTATTTTGGAGAATGCCGTTTGCGTTCCAGAAACACATTTTTAACGTTTTCATGGCTTATTAACTAATGCTTGAAGCAGTGTATTCTGGATTCGCAGCATTTCTTGCATCATGCTAGTCATATTTGTTGTAAAGTTGTTTATAGTTTGCACCAGATTATCAATAGTGGCTTCAAGGCGACTGAAATTAAAGCTTGAGTTAGCATTTGGTGGCGACACTTTATGCGTGGGAATAGAATTTGTCTTAACAGCATCGGCATACGATACACGTGAAGTAATTGGTTGGCTCATTTGAGGAAAAGTGGCGGAGTAAGCGTTTGCTGATTGAGCTGGAGCTAATTTAGATTTTTGTCCCATAGTCTGTTTAACGAATGAATATACAGGACATCCTCTGTAGTTAGCGGTGTGATTACCTCCACAATTGCTAAATTTTTTTCTGCTTGATCTTTTGGCTTAATAAAACTAGCAGTACCGTGCAATTCACGGCAGATCACAAACTGAAGGTAAATTGCAGTAAGTTTCTGAATGGCCATATTCTTGGCAATTATGGCACTGTACGGGACCTGAACGCTTATGTGGCTCTTCAACTGTGTAAGAGAAACTTTACGCTTGCAAATATTTCTATTGTATGTCATTCGGCTCCAGTTTAATCCGAAATAGGGGTTGGGGGACCTTTTCTTTGTTTATTATATTAGCAAAATTTTTTACCTTAACCTATTGGTTTGTGAGACCGGGTGTGTTAAAAAATTCGAATAAAATTATTCCCTGTTATTATTTTTGTTGCAATTTCGAGTAGCTGTCTCATTGCACATCCTCTACTATTAGTTAACGACGAAACTGCTTCGTGAGAAAACGTTGTCTATTTTTTTACTAACCCGGTGCGTGAGACCCTGTGTGTCACCGTGTATGTGCAACTGTTATCTTGGTTGAGCGATAAATAAGAACTCGAAACGGATGATGGCGCTGACTTAATAGCAGAATTCACAGGCGACGTATTGTTAATGAATCACTATTTTGCATTGGACAAAGCGAAGTTGATCGCTGAATAAAAAGTGGCTTTGCCGTTAGAGAATGACTATCATCAGATTTTTTATTTTTATTGTTTGTATTAAGAGCTCCAGAACTCAGTAAAATAGGCATTTCCGCCGTTAGAACTCACTTCACAATTTTTTTGTTTTTGAGGTACTCATATAGAGTATTCCTCAATGTCTTTATGTTTTTGTTATTTCTGGCTATGTAAAAAATATTAGCAAAGCAAATAAAGCTCATTTATCACAGCCAATATATACTACGAATATTTTTTTGTATGATTTTTCTTTTTGTTTAGTATGTATGTAAAAAAAACTCCTCTAAGTCATCTGTTCACTATGAAGGCTCAACGAGGACTATCTTCGCCCAATTTTGTAACTCCAACTTCGCTGCCTTGAAAGGCTTTGTACGTTCATTGCCGATTACGCAATAGTGGGCCGGCACCCACACAAGACCAGTTTTTCCACATACTGCGTAATTGATAATCATATTCTTGCATATCTATCACGGTCCTAGAGTTTACTCTTTTGATTGTGATTGCCCTAATTGCCGATTTGCTGTCCGTAAATATTTTGACATCTGTGGCCCTAATATTCACACTAATCCATTTTAAAACCTCCATTATCACAAGAACTTCCGCCTGGAAGACTGTATTATGGTCAGGTAAGCGGAAGTAAATTTTGGTCTCCGGTTCTTCTATGAAGAAACCTAGGCCCGTTCTTTCCTCTAGCTTCGAGCCATCCGTGTGGCAGCAAACTACCACGGGTGTTTATTCTAGTATTCGATTGAGCCATTCAGTTATAACCCTAGTCTCACGTGCCCGGTCGGGACATTTCCAATGTCTGCTCATATCTGTCCAGTGACGTCCATATGTTCTGGTGGTGTGGTATGTTGTCTTGTCCGATATCCATTCCCCTATCACTTGTAGACGTTTTGTAGCAAGAGCTGCTTCGTATCTGATAACCCATAGGTCATTCGTATCTGAATGTCCATAGGTTGGTCATAAATGGTCTCCAATGGCCTGGTGGATGTAGTTCTCATAGCGCCACTTATACCCAGGCAGCACATTCGTTGAAGCTTTTCCAAAATTTTAGTGTTGCCCTTTCTTCCCATTGACTTCCACCATACTACCGATGTGTATATTAGAATTTGTCTGATCATCACACTCCTATAGAGCCAGTGTGTCGCAATAGGGCCGGTCCCAATGACCATTCAGCAGAGAGTCCAGTACGAGTTAGCCTTATTGACTCTTTCGTCTATGTGGTATCTCCACAACAGTTTCCGATCCAGTATCGGCAATATTGTTACCTTTCTAATACAGGAGAGAATTATGGATTTTTCAAAATATAATGCATAACGGATTGTAGCTATATTTTACTAAACAAGAAATTGGTCGAAATTATGATTTTGTCACTTTTGATGACCGAAATTTTGGATAGGTAGTTGGACTTTTTCGCATTTATATTTTTGAGAGCATATGTGTGCAAGGTACCGCACTCAAATAACTGTAGCTTTACAGGAGAAGGTAAAAAAATAGTAATAAACAGTAAAACTGCTTGTAAAAGCATTATTTTTTTACATTATTGCAATAAATTTTTGTGATGAGGTGTATTTGTGTGAAATGTATTGGAATCACTGAAAAACTCAATTTCGTGAAAATACGAGTTAGGGCCTTTCCACTTGTGACAATCGATATGTATGTATGCATTTGAAACTGATACTGTTAATCTCGTCTTCCAACCATTCTTTTCAAAACTTAAAATATAAAGTTAAGGAAATATTGTGGCAAAGTCCATAAGAAAAACATTAAGTGCTTATGCAAAACATTTACAGTATGCAATAAAGTAAATTGACTAATAAATAAAACAACACATTTATCGGCAATATTATTATTAGTTTCTAAAGTAGATAAATAGCAAATAAAGAATTCTGTTTAATATTGAAATTAAATAAACAGAGCTGCTCTACACTTTAGTGATTGCAAGTCCCAAATAATCGTCATCGAACTAGTGACGCGCATAAATGGATTCATAAAAAGGGGGCACGGATGTGCCTAACCTACACCTCTTCGTGGTTCTCACCAGTAACTTTAGTCCCAGACTAACGGCTAAGTTAGGAAGGCTTAAAGGGAAATTTGGGTTGCAAGCCCAATTTTCTGTAAAAATGTTGGCCCAAATCAAATAACAAATAATGAAAATCCTCCGTCCACTGACGGAGGAAACCAACTTTTTCTTGTTACGCGAGATCCTCGCAAGAATCACGCTGACCGTGATTGTAAATTAATAAAATCACGTGTGCTTGCGTAAAAAAAAACAATCCAAAGAAGTCATGAATATGTAGAATTTTTGATTTGCAACAGTGCAAATTTGGATCATTTCTAGTGATTTTTACATACGCTTGCCTTGCCATTGAGAGAAGTTCACTTTTTCCATTCCTAATCACCTAATTGGAAGCTATGTTAAGTTTTTGGTACTCTACAATAACATTTTCTTCTAAGAAAAAGTGTAAAAATGAACTATTTTTCGCATTTTTTAGACCGAAATTAAATCATAAATATCTGTAAAAACATCTATTTTAAAAGATTTTTAAAAATGACTTCCAATTTTTTTTAAATGGGGAGTTATGCCTCTGTTGCAATTAAGGAGCAATATATCGCCATATGTAGCCACGTCTTTAAGACATCTTTGACGACGGGTAAGTATTAGCAGACATACATATTCAAGACAGCTCCATAAAATGAAATTTTAATACAAATTGCGGCGAGGTCACACAAGACGAGATGAGCGACACTGTCGCTCAGATTGTCGTCAACACGGCTTTATTGAAGACAAAACGTGTGACATTGACGCTCAGATTCTCGTCAACACGGCTTTATTGAAGACAAAACTTATGACACTGTCGCCCTGATTGTCTTCAACAAAGTCTTATTGAAGACAAAACGTATGACACTGTCGCTCAGATTGTCCTCAACAAAGTTTTATTGAAGACAAAACGTGTGACATTGTCGCCGAGATAGTCATGAACGACGATATCCTTTAAATTGTCGATTAGAAAACCTAATCGACAGGCGACATGTCGTACATTAATCGTCGAAGAAAATGTCGTCTGCGACGAATAGGCCATATGGGATATGTGTGTTCATAAAAATTCATACTTTGATTTACATACATACATGCATACATATTGTGTATGTTCAATTTTGACACTTATGCTAACTTCATACGAGTTTTTTATTCTGCATAATAAAATAAATAAATAAAATATTATTTTTCCATTAAGTTATGTGCAAATTGAAAACTTCTAACTCGTTTTCTGGCAAACTGGTTTTTTGAAGCTATGACGTTGTTTGAGTAAATGAGCGATATGTGGTTCATTAACATTCTAGTTCTAAAATTCGAATTGTTATCACTTTTCGCATTTTTACAGCGTGTTCAAATTTTCTTTAATCTATTACAGAAACGTCAAGTTTTCCATCGTCAACGTCTAATGCAAACAGGCTGTTATCGTTTATTACCATTTAATTGACAAATTTCTTAAGAAAATGTTTGCTGGGAAAGTTTGTGTACTTAAATTTAATTAAATAGGTGTTCAATGGACATACATATGTACGTATGCATGCATGCGAATTAGACCCTTGCAAAAGACCACTTACAAGAATATTTCCAAATGCTTTAATGCATCGAAGTCTTCTAAAACAAACGCTGAACCACAAAGTACACAGAGGTAAAGAAAATGAGTGATGAAGAAGGCTAAAATCTGCTTTGACACATGTTCGGCGAGAAGGGTACAACTGTAGTATATTTGTTATTAAGTTGTTAACGATATAATCACAACAAACAAGAGAAAATGTGTAATTTGTGGAATGAACAAGAGAACATTTTTACAAAATTAAATAAAAGATTTTGTAGTGTTCAATTTAAAAACACAGTGTGTAAAAGATTATTAATATTAAAAAAGGGATTAAAATTAGTTTCCAAATGATTATAGACTTCATTTTAAGAATTTTCATTAAAAAATATTAATTTTTACCATTTACTTCCAAAAAGCATATGAGAATGAGATCACAAAGCATAAAATGAAAAACGTTAAATTAATGCCACTAAGAAAGAAAAATTAAAGAAGACACAGACTTGGTGTTAGCGAGACGTTAAGAATTCGCAATTATCTTCCGTCTCGTGACATCTCTGTATACTTTGTGGCTTAACAACACTGCTTGCAAAACATTTGTTTCAGTTATTGTATGTGTAGAAGTACAGAAGCAAATACTTCGTGACGAAAGAATTTGTGAGGCTTGCTTCTTCCTACGCATGGGCGCTTATACAAACGTGTGCGCTTGCTTTACATAGTGTCCACACCTAATGAATTTATATCATGATGAATGTCAAATTGATATCATGATGAAAATTCATCACGTATAGACTCACTTTATTAATATTATGGCAGCGTTATGATATAATCATATCAATCAATGATAAATTCATCTTGATATCAAATGTCATTTTATGCGTTACTGTGCATTTAACGTTTATTTATTAAACAGTTTTCGTTTAAAAAGGCGGCACAACAATTATTTGTGATCAAAAAAATAAACAAATATAAATATTACGTAACACTCCAGGGGGGGGGGCGTTCGTGTTTTGTTACTATTTGTTTTGGTGGGGGGGGGGAGGGGGTCTTTGAAAATATTACGTAACAGAAAAAAAGACCTACATATGTATATTATGTACATATGCCGAATGTCAATTTTAGATATTCTCGAATTCGAATATTTAAAACGATATCCGCGAATACGAATATCTATTGTATGTAAAATTTATAGACATTTAATTGGGGGTCTATTTTATTCTACAAAATTACATAAAAAATGTGTATGGAAAAGAACTTCATACTCCTGTCCGCGCACATTAAAGTTTATGAAAACTATCCAAAAATTAAATGGTTGTTAAATAACATTTGAAAACGTTAAACAATTTTATAATAAATTAAATAACTTGTAGTCAAACTGATTATATGGGTTTCAATTCCTCATATTTATCCATTTACATTTTTAAATATTCTTAATATATGTACATAAAAACTTCTTTCCATATCAAACTGCAAAATACATATGTATATTAACATTAAATCCAATAAATATATAGAAGGAAATAGTATTTGCAGAAGTTTAGGAAAATATTTCTTGCAATTCTCATGGACAAAAAAGTGTCCTTTCAAAAAATATATTCTTCCATATATCATCGCTGTTTTAACTAACCGACCTAACTGAAATTTTTTTGAAAAATGAGTTAAGTCCTTTACTAGACTTTATAAGTCATAATACACCTTGTCTACAATTTTCATGACTGTAAGTATTACTGTTGTGCCTATATAAGTAAAAAGATTTCAGTCGCAGACATAAGAATGAATGTATAAAACAACCATAAAAGCTGCTCTCCTGTTAAATTTTTAAAATGTTAGTTAGGTCAGTTAGTTAAAACAGCGACGATATGTGCATGACAATACATAGCAAATTATTAAGTTTTGAAATTTTTGTTGGTCAACTTGGGGCTATAATGTGCAAGTTTTGAGAGATGTATTAATGGAAACTTTCATACATAGACGTATGAAATGCGTCTAGGAACTAGATTGTGTGCTCCTCTAATTTTAAGGTATTTTTAAGGAATAGAAGGGACAAAAATTAAGAAAAGAAAAATTACATATCTTTCGTAATGGACATCATTTTGTGGCATTTGATCTACAAAAACACCCAAACAATGTGTATGTTTAAAGCCCTCTCGCTAAGTGCACTGGTTAAAAAATGTTCTCTTTTAGAAAATGAAATATTTTTCACCACGGTATCCTTTGTTGATCCAAGATATATTTTTTTTAGTTTCACGCAAATTTTAGATTTATTTGAAGATGGCCAAACGGAGTCATCTTCAAGCTCTCTGAAATACACGACGACTTCACTTATAGACACTAGTGAAAGCGACCGTGAGGCTAACGCCAATTCTCATCTTGATGTTTCAAATATTATTATTATTATTTATTTTTTCTATCATCATTACAATTTAAAAACATTGATATTTTATAATTATATTTTGAGAATTTACTAAAAAGTATTGCAACAAATAATTAAACTAATTTTAAAATTAATATATGTACATATAAGAATATTTACAAGTTAAGGAAAAAAGATAGATAAAAACCATCTTAAGATTTAAAAAAATTTTTAGGTGTTTTAAATACTGCTCAGTCATCAATACGGAAAACTATAGCAGATTATTTGGCGGAAAAATGGATAGCAAAAAATAGAAATAAATTTATTTTTTTAAATTATTACAAACTAATATTTTAATGTCATTCATTTAAATTTCGTTTTGGATTTATGAACTTCTTTATATATTTTTCTAAACGAATACGAATATCTAGAAATAGCCGAATGTTTGGGAATTCGAATAAGCATCACTAATACATACATACAGTTTAGAAATAAGCTCTACATAAAAGCATAATTTTTGGGGACACTTGGGAAGAAATTTAAAAAATAGTTTCGCCAATATTTGGAGTACTTTCATAAGTAAGCTTGTTTAATTTTGTCTACGCACTGTGCTAGTCTAGCAAATGATTTTATTACAATGAATTAAACTTGATTTTTTTAAATAAAAATTTTTTAAACTATTTAATTTGTTTTTTAACTCATTGTTACGTTATTCCTGGGGTGGAGGGGCTTCATAGTTTTGTTACGATCTGTTACTTGGGGGGGGGGGCTCATAAATCGGGGAAAACAGTATATGTGGATGGCCCCTTATACGACAGCATTTATTATTGGTTTAGTATAATACATGCGACGACTACATTTTTAAAAAAAGACGTATTTACATTTCAAGACTGCTTACGCAGGCTTCTAATGCGAATGTACAAACATACATACATATATGAGACTATTGTTTTTAATTTTTTTTTAACAAGCAATACAAAATCAATTAATTATTATTCTCTTTTTCTTTGTAGCATGTTTCCAACGTAGCTAAACAAAAAATACAAAAGCATTAAGCCATTAATATTTTGTATTTAGTATCTGGAGACCTCTGTTGCTTGAAGGTATAAACTACAACATTTGATTGTATATTTATGAAAACAACATCTAAATTAGCATTGAGCTTTTACCTTTATTGTTGTGGAAGTTACAGCGATTCAAGCTTTGACTTGGCTTCATTAACAGTTGATTGGCCTGATTTCGAGTTTGTTCATTAACACGTGCATTACTGGCAGTTAAAATGCAAGAATTGATTTCATTAATATATTTATTTTTAGTATTAACTACTAAAAATAATATTGCATCAAGTCAAGAGTAAGTATATATACATATGTATGTATGTAAGTATAGTGAAAATATTTATTAATAGATACTTATATCGTTAGCTGAAATGCAAAATGACGTAACATTTTGTTTTAAATTGTGCAGGAGACGGAAAAAACTGAACAAAATTACTCAAGTTACTGAAATAAACTTTATTTTAATTTATTGTGTATATAGTAAATCTTTAATTTTACTAATTATTGAATCGTTTTGATCAGCTTGAGATTTGGTTATAAATTAAAAAGCGTTAGATTTTATTAATTTTTGTTTTTATTTCCCAAAATTTCGATCAACTCCGGGGATCATCTCCAAGGGATCTAAAATATATACATAAAACACTAATAGAAATATAATAATAACAACATTAATTAATATTATTGCACAAATTAAGTTATAATTACATTTATAAAACAATTGGTGTAATTATTATTAATTTTAAAAGTTAGAAGAAACCTTTATGTTAAACACCTAGAAATGCTTGATATTGATGTACCTCCTGATAAGAGATTAAATTATAAGAATGATGTAGAAAAATGCGCGCAGATTTATAGAAACACACCCCCATATTCATAAAGAAATAAAATGAATTTGAAATCCATTTTAGGAAAATTTTGTATGAAAATTTTTAAATAAAATACATTTCAAATTTATTTTAAATTTTGTGAATATGGGGGACAATAAACAAACACAGGCCAAAACATCATTAGACTTCTATTTACAAAAGAGGTGTTTAACATAAAGGTTTTATCAAACTTTTAAAATTAATAATAATTACACCAATTGTTTTATAAATGTAATATAACTTAATTTGTGCAATAATATTAATCAATGTTGTTATTATTATATTTCTATTTGAGTTTTTATTTATATATTTTAGATCCCCTGAAGATGATCAGCGATGTTGATCGAAATATTGGGAAATAAAAACAATATTAATAAAATCTAACGTTTTTTAATTTATAACCAGACCTCAAGCTGAACAAAACAATTCAATAATTAGTTTATTTTAATTTTTAATACTGCTGATTTTTATGATAAAATGCGATTTTGAATTTTATTTGCGAGTTACGCGGTTTTGCATTTCAGCTGACGATATGTAGTTAGTAATACTCCTGACAAGTATGTGGTTTATATGTACATACATACATACATATGTATATGTATGTATCATAGTATGCATACCACTAACATGTTCGTAGTATACAAACCAGCTGTAAACCATCGAACAGGTTTATAAATTGTACAGTACGGTGTTTTCAGACTGAGTTAATTTTAATAAAATTTGGTTTTAACATTAAAACTAACTGTTAAAACCTGGTTTTACCATACAAATTGATTTTGTGAAAACCAACTTAAAACCAATTCAAAAATGGTTTTAAGTTGGTTTTATGAAATGCAACCTTGTTTTCGTTGTGCTAAATTCAGTGCTGCCAAGTTAAAACAACCGGAAGCAGCTGCTAATGTTTATGCCAGTGAAAAAGAATAGATACCAATTGATACATTTTCAACTTAAAAATAGATGCAGCGGCAATAACTATCAAAAAAAAAATGTGAAGAAAAAAAGAGTGCTTTGGCGGGAAAACAACATAAATATTTTCACTGACCTCTGGGAATTGAAAACAGACGATGTGACTGACACCCATCTGCAAAAAAAAGGCTAAACTTTTTGTGCATTTTGTATATAATAATACGATTTCCAAGCACTTCTTCACGTTTTATAAGTAGTTACATAATTTTAAAATGTTCATTTACAAAATATAATATAATATACTCGTATAATATAATTGTACAGGATGTCATGTTCCATGTTCCTATCAGAGAAAGCCAATCGATACAAAAAATTTGGATAGTCCAGCACATATGGAACATAATTTATGCTAGTGCGCATTGATACCCATTCATTCTCATACTTGCGTATACCCCTGCGCATTTTATTCCATACTTGTATGTATCGATGCGCATTCTTCTTTACATCCCGCATATCTATCGACATACCCATGACTTGCAACACATTCGGATTTTTAAATATTTTTTGATAAGTGTTGCCAGAAATACTAGTTTGTAGTTGTTGAAGTAATAAAATTTTATTTTTCAAACTATTGTAAAACAAAATTCAGGAAAGCTGTTTTACACAGGTACTCTTCACCGTCTTTAGACCTAAGCCCTATTAAATATTTACGGGAGTAATTTGACTGCGTGTGTAAAAACACGATTCATTTTAAATATGTAGATGTGAGCTAAAGGCCGAAATAGTGGAAGAATAGCTAAACCATGGCATTCCTTACAACTTTAGCAACTTTTAAATTATTTTAGCGCATGATTGCAGTTTCTCGCTAATTTTCGCGATAAAAGTGATTTTTTAGCCAAATCTTGGCTTTTTACCGATTTTTAATCCATCTATCTATTTGATGTTAGCGAATTTGAGCGAAGTTTTGTCATTTTGGCACTCCTTAGATCTTTAGGTATTTGTAAGTTATTTTAGGGCTTTTCTCTATTTTCGCCATAAAAGTGATTTTTTCCAATTCTTTGTTTTTTCGCAGTTTTAAATATTTTTAATCAGTATCAGACTTTGATATCTTTTTAATGTTACTAAGTTTTTGCAAATTTTCGACATCGTCGCAAATTTTCCAAAATTTTTGACATTCGTTTTAACGCTTTTTAAAAATTTTAAGGTTTTTTTTTTAATTAAGAAATTATTCGCGAATTTTCGCAACTTTTTGTACATGAGATTGTTTTTGATTCTTATAGTATGTTTCCACCGACTTTAAATCAAGTAGGTTTAAGTAAATCACTTCAAGGTGTTTCCACCGACCTTGTGAGTGATTTGTTGTTCGAAGTTTGGTATTCAATTTATGCACGTGCTTTATAAGATGAACACAGCAGCTGTAATGTGAATTTTATTCACATGTAGTTGACATTTAAAATTTATTAAATATTCCTTAATGTAATTTTTTCGAAATTGTCAATTACTATTGATGGATGACCCAGGCATATAGTTAGTTTGTAGTTCGAAAAATAGTATTTTCGACATTATTTAAAATAAATCAACTACTTTGATGTGATTTATCCATATACAAAATGTATGGTAAATCATGCATAAATTAACATGATTTGCACAAATCATCACGATTTGTCTAAATCATGCCGGTGGAAACATACTATTAAAATCTACGGAGTTTTTTTGTCCAAATTTTTTGAGGTTTTAGACATTTTTAAAGATATTTGCATGTATCCAAGTTTTCGCGATTAATATCGAGCCTTATTTTCGATTTAATCGTAAGCGACAAAAAAGTTATCAACAATTTTGGCATTTTAATAATTCTAAACTATGGGTAGGCCCATAAAATTTTAACTTCAATAAAAAAGTCTATTTGCCATAACATGTCGCTTACAATAAAATCGAAAAAAAGGCTCGATATGCTATAAGCCAATTTTAGAGTTATTGCTTTTTTTATTTTTTTTTTAATCCTTGCGAGCTTGTATGATTTCTGCAATATATAACTATTTTAATAGAAATTTGTATGAAAATTTCATTTGTCAAAAGGACGCCTGGAGAAGCAAATTAGATCAAAAAAAAAAATGCTTCAGAGATTCATGCTATGTCATTTTTATACATCACTATTTTCTCTAGCGCTGCAATTAGCAAATAGAAAAAGTTTCATGAAATAGATTTCATTAAAAAATTCATAATATAAATTAGGTATTTGTTAAATTTATACACAACGATTTTTTTATATACATATGGTAACATTGTTCATATAGTCATAATCATCAGGCATGCATATTATGCATGCCTGTATGTATGTAAGCATGCTTGTTGATGCGACTGTGCTATAATACTCATACTCTTTGGAGTATCGATATGTATTGAGCATTCAAAAAGTAACTTTTTGGCTTTCTCTGGTTCCTATACCGTTCACCATTGACAGGAACGTTCTGACCATCATTGTTTTTGAAGACATATGGGTCAATGACTCCACCAGCCCATAAAACGCAAAAAAACCGTAATTTTTTGTTTATGTAATGGTGTTTCGATAAAAGCTTGTGGATTCTCCTTACTCCAAATGCTTATTTACGTACCCATTCAACCAGAAATGGGCTTCATCGGAAAATAATATTTTGAATGGAAATTCAAAATCAATATCAATATCAATTTGTGATTCAGCCCATTCGCAGAACAATTTACACGCGTTGCTCTGGTGTAAGTTGATTCATAATGAAATTTCAAAGCAAACCAAACAAAAAGCAACTATCAGCTGTTAAATGGGTGCTCAAATAAAGCATTGATGCCAACTCAAAGTTGTGACACTGTAAAAAACACCCTATAGTATTAAAATCCTCAAAGTTGTGACACCCTATAGTATTCAAATCCTATGTCTGTCAAAGGAGTTATTTATGAATGTGCAATATTTAGTACACACATATGTATGCATTTTGAAGAAAATACCACAAAAAGCGGTATTTAAAAATAAATATCTTGTAGAAAGCGGGATGCGTAATAGCTATGCACACAAACAGTTTCGTATGTACTTAAGAAACACAATTTTCAACTCAAAAGAAACGCTTTTAAATAAATAAAAATATTTATAAACAAGAATATTTATCTTCTGTAGAGATCGTATAAATTAAGAACGGCTGTGCCGATTTCGCTATTTTCTATGTTTGTCATTGTGGGTTTTTGTGGTCAAAATTTACTACGCCCACCTTTTCAAATTCATCTAAAATCTAAAAACGGCTGGACTGATTTGTCTAATAGTGATTTATTTTCTGTGGTAACGAAGCACAGAGTAGTATTTGAGCCAAAAAGCTGGTCATTACTTTTTTTTAGTTTATATTGCTCGTGAAAAGTTATTGAGTGCCCTAAGATAAATGAAACTAGGAAGAAATTTGTCTTGAAAATAAGAAAAACCGGACAAAGGGCAAAAAGTTACACGTAGAGAAACTAATCCTACCTCTAAAAAATTAAATTTTGTCTTAACTTTTCCCATACTTTTGTTTAGCAAATGCAACTTTTAATGTCGGCGAAAACCGTAAACTTGGACCAAGGAGACCGTAAAATACAATTTTCGTCCCCACCTGCTTTTGTGTGCGGTGACAAAAAGATTACATATTTGCAAAAATAATCTAAAAATTAAAGAAATTAACCACTTGTGCTTTAATATGAAAAAAATTTGACTTTTGAGCTTTTGTGGGCAGCGGGAAGTTAAAATCCTCCGGAACGCCCCTGTCAAAAAAGTTTCATACTCATATTTACCAATGCAAGATGAGCAAAAATAGAAAAAGAGGTGAAATTTTCAAAAAATCTAAAATTAGAGACGCTGAATTTGATTGTGGTATAAAACATACAAATTTTAAATGTAACTACTACCTTCACTTTTAAAAACCTTCTTTTTTTGCAAAAAAGTGTATAAATTTTTTTTAACGAATTGTTTCAACATTAATATTCAAGATAATTTTTTTGTTTTAATACTTTCAGCCAAAAAAATTAACGTAATACTCGTACCCAGTGTTGCCAGTAGATTTCTCGAAAAAATACCTACACATGCTAAAAAAAAATCCGATTTTCCATACACGTTGAAAAAATTTCCCCTACAAAAATCCCTATGCATTTTTGTCATTAAAATAGAAACAAAACCATTTTGTTATAAAAAAATATATATATGCTTATTAAAGCTTTGGTAAAAAAATAAGTAAAAAACTAAAAAAAATAGCACATACATACATATGTACTTTTAATTAAATTCAATTAAAACAACAAAAAGTTTTTTAAAAATTAATATGAATAGTTCTTTTCAAATAAAATTTTAAAGGATAGATTCAATTTAGGTACAAAAACCGGTTATTTTAAAATTAACATACATATGTAATTCATGTACCAGGTGGTGTTAAGTTAACAGCTACTTTTTTAGGAAGTTTGGCTTGTCAAATTTCATTTCAATAAAATTTGTAGGAAGTTTGATTTGTCAATTTTCATTGCAATAAAGTACTAGGCAGATTTTGTTGTTTCAGGCGCAACACCACCTGGTATATGAATTCGCGTTGGCATATACATCCAAAACATATTAGTGTCGCCAACTTTTTAAACCACAAACACCCCTGGAAACATATTTTTAAGCGATTTTAACGAAAAAAAATTTTTGAACCCTTTTGAAAAAGAAAATATTGCTAAAAACCCGTTATGTTTGCATTTATTTCATAAATAATGCCACATGACGAAAAAATCCCTACATTTTGGAGAACATAAAAAAACTGTCAGATTTTCCCTACGCTTCTATTTTAGTATCAAAAATACCTACATGTAGGGATTTTCCCCTCCTTCTGGCAACACTGTCTTCGACGCCATTCAGAATAAGGGGATTATAATTTTACCAGAAATCCCAAGGTTGTTAATGTCATTTAAATATGATGTACGAGGTCTGATCAAAAAATAACCGTTATTTTAAATTTTTTCAAAAAGTATTTATTTATTCATCAATGACTATCTTGTCCCCTTCAAAGTAATCCCCCTCAGATATAATACACTTATGCCAGCGTTTTTTTCAATCCTCGAAACACTTCTGAAACGCGCTTTTTGGTATCGCCAACAGCTCCTGTTTCGATTTTTCTTTTATCTCCTCAATCGTAGCAAAACGCTTTCCTTTCATCGGTGTCTTCAGTTTTGGGAAGAGGAAAAAGTCAGCGGGGGCCAAGTCCGGTGAATACGGTGGTTGAGGCATCATAACGGTTTTATTTTTGGTCAAAAACTTACGTGAGTTATCATGGTGCAAAATCCATGATTGTTTTTTCCACAATTCTGTGCGTTTCGGACGAATTGCTTCGCGCAAACGGCTCATAACTTCAAGGTAGTATTCCTTATTGACCGTAAGACCTTGTGGCAAGAATTCATGATGCACCACGCCATTGCAGTCGTAGAAAACAGTGAGCAAAACCTTCACATTTGACCGAACTTGACGACCAGGACGAGCATTGTCATTGACATCGGTCTTCCTTAAACCGGTTATACCACAATTGAACTTGTGTTCTGCTCATAGTAGACTCGCCAAACGCTACAGTCAACATTTCAAATGTCCTTGCGCATTTAATTTCATTTTTTACACAAAACTTAATACAGTTTCTTTGATCCAATTTTTCGAATAGTAAAAAATCGAAGAGCACACCAAAACACGACTAACCTTTTTATCTGTCAAAAACAAACTGACAATCCAAAATGGCTGATATTGCCAACATATATAACGGACATGTGTACCAACATAACAGAAAAAAATGCGAAAATCGAACATACGTAACTCACGAAATTTGAAAATAACATTCATTTTTTGATCAGACCTCGTATATCATAAAAAGGAGAGGCTTAACAAAATCATTAACTTGCAAACCACCATATTTTATAGGAAGAATTGAATTAACGACTGAATAATCCCGAGGAATCAAGTACGTATAATAGTGGCAGTACTAACATGAAATGGTCAAATAGGTATATATGAGTTTTGTTCAAAACGCGAGTTTTGAATTTTCGCTGATTACGTATATTCGAATTTTGATTTTTTTGTGGCGTTATGTTGGTACTCATGTCTCTCACTTATGCCGACAATTTCGGCCATTTTGAATGTTCCGTTAATTGTTGACAGCTGCTTTTCTTGCACTTGTTTTAGCTCGACTCACATCGCCTACCTTTCTTTTGCTAATTGAAGCACAGCTAGCATAAAGTTCACAACCGTAGATTAAGCCAGGATCAAAATAAGACTTAGCAATATGTTGCCTTATATTGAAAGGAGTATAGTGCTGTGACGACCAAAGACATCTCTGCTTTGAGTAGGTTAGGAAGGGTGGTGCTAAAACGCAGCTCCACTCGGAGACCCAATTGGGTCCATTGTCTTTTGGTCATTAAAAGTAATATTTACCCCGCATTTGTACCGAGACGTGATCCTATTATCTGTCATTAAGCCACTGAACTCCCATAATGAAGCCCCTGATGTCCTCTAGTTTACACTTGCCGATATCAGTAATGCTTTCATGGAAACGTCTGATCAGTCATCTAAGCCTATGACGTTGCAGCTTCGGGCAGTGACAGATAATATGTTCAATGGTTTCTGATTCCTCTTCATCCCAGCACATCCTACAGAAATCTGGAGTGCCAGTTTCTCAAATGCTGGTTCTTGCTCTGACCGAGCAGTGAGCAGTCAATGCGCCTACCGCGATTCGAATCGCCTTCCTATCCATATCCAGTAGCAGTTTGGATCTTCCTGAGTCAAGTTTTGGCCACATAGCCCTCGAGACTGCAATCCTCCCTACTTCGCCATGAACGGTTGGTCCTGCTCTCTACCCAATTACTGAGTTCCCTGTAGTAATGACCTATCTGTACTTTCAGCAATCTGTCACACATTCCATCATCTAACGCCGACCCTATTCTTGCCAGCTCATCGGTAATTTCATTTCCCTCAACACTGCTGTGGCCAGAAACCCTACATAGTCTGACACTATATTTGTTCTACAGTCACTAACGAGTTTCGATTTGACATTGTGTCCCTTTAAAGTTTTAAGCGCTACCTGGCTGTCTCACCTTCAGCTAAATTCCTGGCCCCTAGTTCCGTGGCCCCATAAATATGTATATTCCTACAAAAATCTGGTTTGTTCAATACCGAGCAAGTGGGATGATGAAGGAAAAATTTTCTGTCCTCACCCGCCCAGGCAGCACAACGGGATCCATTAGGACATAATTGGGCCGGTTTCTCATGAAAATGGGAGCCTATAGTACACAGTTTATAAGATGAGCTTGGTGAGCTAAATATGTAGCAGCAATATTTTTCGTATAAATTAATAAAATTTAGCCAACGCTCATATTTTTCCATTGCCATTTTCATTTTTCTTCAGCTCATTCATTTTGTAACGTGTTAACTGACTTAACTTTAAATTTCAAATTTATAATATAATATGAAATTGCAAAATATGCATGCAAATATTTAACAAAACTCGAGTCCCATCCTAATCCCCTTGCACGTAGTATCTTGAACCTTACGGAACACATCCGCTTAAATAAGAGGGACACAAGGGCTCTAATACGCAACACTCCAGACTAAACTTCTTGAAAATATTTTTGTGCTTAATACGATATTTATCTATTATTAACTACTATCACTAAGTTTACGTCCGACACTGGTCGGGTTTAAAAATTATATCTAGACTTATGATTTGAATACTTAATGTTAGTTCATTTTTGAAGATACAATAAGTAAATATATACATATTATGTATGTATGTATTAAAAACAATAAAATTTATAATATAAAAATTTAATAAATAAACATTCACTTTAAATTGCAGTTTAATTTATGGATATGAATGTCGTCAAAGCAAATGTGTAAAAGTCGAATTAGAAGAAAGTAATTGGTCGAAAGCCATTAGTTTGCCAGTATGCCGAATGTTTTGCGGTGATACTGTGGGTACAATATGGCCACAGCCGACTGGCAAAGTGGATTTAGATACGACTCTCTTACACATTGATCCCAATGCAATCGAATTTATACTGCCAACTTATAGTCAGCAGGAAAAACTCTGGGAATATAATAGAGAACGTTTTATGGATTTCGTCGAAAATAAAGTGCCGAATAAGGAATTTCTAAAAAACAAGGGTTATCCAGTCAAGATCTTTATCAAATTGGAAGAAAATTATCAGAATAATGACGAAAAACCAAGATTAACACTAGACACAGATGAAAGCTATAAATTAGAAATTGAAACATCAGATGATCACGAAGTAATTGCAACTATAAAAGCTAAAACTTATTTTGGAGCCCGTCATGGCTTAGAAACACTAAATCAGTTGATTGTTTACGACGATATAAGAAGAGAACTGCAAATTGTTCAAAAAGCCAATATAAGTGATGAACCAGCTTTTAAATGGAGAGGCATTTTATTGGACACTTCAAGAAATTTCTATAGTTTAAAGGCCATTAAACGAACATTAGGTACGTACTTATGTTTTATTTATTATTTTTATTTCTTACTAATAATATCCACATATGTACATATGCATATCTAAAAAGATGCAATGGCTATGGTAAAATTGAATACATTCCACTGGCACATTACGGATTCTCACAGTTTTCCCATGGAAGTTAAGGCAAGGCCCGAGCTTTATAAATTGGGAGCGTATTCTTCCCGCAAAGTTTACAGCCACAACGATATTAAAGAGGTCATTGAATATGGTCGTGTGCGTGGTATACGTGTAATGCCAGAGTTTGATGCACCCGCCCATGTTGGTGAAGGCTGGCAACACAAGAATATGACGTCTTGTTTTAATGCCCAACCATGGAAAGATTATTGCGTTGAACCACCATGTGGTCAACTGGATCCCACTGTTGATCATATGTATGATGTTTTGCAGGACATTTACCAGGATATGTTTGATCTCTTTAATCCAGATATATTTCATATGGGTGGTGATGAAGTATCGGTTAACTGTTGGAACAGTAGTGAGCGAATACGTGATTGGATGAAATCTAATCAAGGTTGGGGTTTAGAGGAATCTGATTTTATACGTTTATGGGGTCATTTCCAAACAGAGGCATTGAAGCGTGTAGATATTATTGCCAAAGGACAGAAAGTTCCAATTACTTTATGGACTAGTCGACTTACTGACATACCATATTTAGATGATTACTTAGACAAGCAACGTTATATAATACAAATTTGGACAACGGGCATGGACCCCAAAGTTAAAGATATTTTATCACGTGGTTTTAAAATTATAGTTTCTAATTATGATGCACTCTATTTCGATTGTGGCGGACCTGGTTGGGTGACTGATGGCAATAATTGGTGTTCCCCATATATTGGCTGGCAAAAAGTGTACGAAAATCGTATGGAAACAATTGCTCGTGACTATGCTCAATTAGTATTGGGAGCTGAGGCCGCCATTTGGTCCGAACAGATAGACGAATACTCGCTGGATCAGCGCTTTTGGCCCAGAGCTAGTGCTTTAGCAGAACGTTTGTGGTCAAATCCAAAGGATACTTGGCGCGTAGCAGAACCTCGCATGCTCATGCATCGCGAACGTTTAGTGGAAAACGGCATTTCAGCTGAAGCTTTACAGCCAGAATGGTGTTTGCAAAATCAAAGCGAATGCCCAATTGATGCCTACACAAGTCAAAAAAAGGCATAACTTTTAATAAACCGAAGACACTTTGTTTCTTAGTTTCAACGTTGATAATACATATACTGATATTTTTACTATTGCATATTGTACAAAAAGATGTTTAAATGGTGTGCATACTTCCAATATACGTACATATGTATGTGGAACGATATTGTATATTAAATAAAATAAAATAAAAAATAAAATTCATGTTTTCAATTTTGTTTAAAAATATGAAATTATAAATATTTATCTGACGTTAAGTCTGTAGTCAGTTTTTGTTTGTTGTTGGCTAAGCAACATTCATATGCATTTCGTTTCTGCTTAAGAAACTTATCAGAAGACTTCAACCATGAAATTATTGAGGAAAGCTAAACAACTTCGTCTATTTATAGAAAAACTGTTAAAATGTTATTGAGAATTACGTACACAAACATAAAGAGTTAAAAAACGTCAAACAAAAACGTTACAACAAATATCTTATTCGATTTTGAATTCGGTATTTTTAAGTATAATTAAATGAAGATATTGCCTTTTAAGTACTCTTATTGTTGCTCAATGTGTCAATTAATTGTAAAAAAGTTGTGGAAAATAAAAATTAGATTTATAGTAGAATAAAGATTTTTGTCGTGAAGTTTTTATTTAAGGTTTTTTTAACTAATTGTGTGTGTTCGAGATTGTCGGTAACATTTTGAGAGTTTTTCTATAAGCACACGAAGTTTTATAAGCTTTTCGCTACAGCTTTTTGTCTGAAGTCTATTGATGAGTTTCTTAAAGCTGTCTTTACATTGTAATACAATGTATTACGACATGTCAAAAAATGCTGTAGATTATACAAAATCTTATCATGTAAAAGCAAAATGTGTCGAGTAGGAGAGAATACGGATAGAAAATTTTACAAGCGGTCGGTAAATGTTTATTTTCTAAACCATTTTAGAAACTTAAGTATTCTCATAACACCAGAGGTGTATTTCAAAGTAAACATTGGCAGCACTAATGGTATTTATTGAAGGTGTTGACACTTTTACAAAAACAACCAAAATCAGCTCAGGAAATTTTCATGTTGTTTTTGTAAATATTTTACGACTGCAACCATCAGCTCCTTAAGGCCGTGATACACTATCATACAAAGTCATGCGATCCGCGAAAAAAATACAACCCTGGTATGATGGAGTTTATGGAAATTTTCAAGAGACAATAACAATTCATCACACCAGGGTTGTACTTTTTCGTAGATCGCACGACTTTGTATGATAGTGTATCACGGCCTTTAACTGGTACAGCAGAACCAAACAAACAATAAATAAACTTTAAAAAAAATATATATATTTTGTAGTAAAATTACATTAAAATTTTAAAATGTTTTCTCCAATATTTAGTTTTATTAGTACAAACATCTTTTTTGCAATTTTCCAATTTTTGTTATTAACTCAACAGTTTAATATCTTTACTTGCATTTTACTTGTAGTATCAGTGTAAACATGAAAAATACCTACAACAGACTCTTGTTCTCTTTTTTTTAACAAGGAGAGAATTTCATATTTTGATTCTACAAAGTCGTAATACTATAAGTAAAATGAAGTAAAATGCAAGCAAAGATATTAAACTGCTGAGTTAATAACAAAAATTTCAAAAAAAAAGATGTGTACTAATGAAACTAAATATTGGAGAAAACATTTTATAATTTCAATTTAATTTTACTACAAAATATAATTTTTTTTAAGTTTATTTATTGTTTGTTTGGTTTTGCTGTACCAGCTAAGTAGCGTATGGTTGTAAAATATTTACAATAACAACATGAAAATTTTCTGAGTTGATTTTGGTTATCAACACCTTCAATATATATCATTAGTGCTGCCAATGTTTACTTTGAAATACACCTCTGATGTGATGAGAATACTTTAGTTTCTAATACTATGTTCAGACGGCAACATGAACCACTTGGTTCGCTCTCTGAGCCACGATTGCGAATCATGCTGTTCATACGACCCATTCGTGGTTTGGTTCGCTTTGACAAATCTTTTTGATGCAGTGATGCCAACTTAGCCCTTTTCGGGCTAGGTTTAACAAACTAAAAAACGCGCAAATCGAGCACTTTTTACAAATTTTAGACCCTTTTTATTTTTTGTTCAATATGGCTACAGTTTAATCTTTGTGAACTTTGTCTTCCTTTAATATAGCAATATCGACTTTTTATTAATTTTATTTTGCTAGTTTGCTTTACCAATTAAAAAAAAAGAAGAAGAATAAAGAATAATCTTCTATTTCTTTCAAATATTTTGTGCTTTGAAAGATATTCAATATAGCCTAAAAACAGAAAACGTATGTATGTTTTTTGAAGAGCGAGAAATCAAAATTTTATTTAATAACAACCAATTTTATATACATACATACATACATATGTATACTCGTATATACATCAGTAGTTTCACAAAATTATATACAATTCAATACAATTTAAAAACTAAAAGACATTTTAATTCTTTTTTCTCAGTTGAGCAATTTTTTAATAATAAAAATAGAATACAATATTTTCAACTAACTATGTTAAAAATTTTATAGTTCAACTAAAGTGTATTAGGGGAAGTCTCCACACTTCTATTATATATGTATGTATGTACACTATTTATATGTACCTTATTGAAATGTAATATGAAATGTAAGACCTCAAGCTATGTATGTGTTGATCTCATGATATATTTATTTAAAAAAAATTACTTTACAAAAATGTTTTTGTTGTTTTGATTTACAACAGAAACATTTTAAAAGTAGCCCCTTTTCGCGCTTATTCGAAAAATTTGACTTTATTTGGGCTAAACGTATATTTTTTCAATTTAGCCCTTTTTCAAAAAATAATTTACGAGTTTTGAGTATCACTATTTTGATGTATATACTAGAAGTGTGCGCAACCTATGAAAAAGTGCACAGTATTGTATTTTTTTCAAGAGCGAATATTGTTTGTAGTGGTAAAAGTAATTGAGTGTGAAGCAAAAATAGAGAACAAGGAAACAAAAAACACACAAAACCATTGTACAACAGTTGAATGGACAGTTGTGTCAAGTGTGCAATGTTTTTATTGAACACTTCATAGTGCACCATACTTCATTTCACAAACTCAAAATTTCATAAAATATTAAGTGATAATAAAACTTTTTACTTTTATATCCATCGTCAAAGACATTATTTTTATACATATTTAATTTTTTAGAGCCTTAAATTAATAAATTATAAAACTTAGAGCAGTATCTCATGCGAACTAACACGCTCAAACAATCTACGTTGTTTGTTTTTTCTTTTACATATACACATATTTTTAAACTTGTGTGCTCATTTTACAATTGTCATTCGGTGTACACTAGTGAAATATGCTTCGACACTACAATAACAAATGCCCTCGCTTGGCATATAAACAAATGCTGTTGCATACTTTTGATAAAATTGAGCACCAGTTTTAGTGTTCTTGATTTTATATAACACAACCATTGATATTTAACAATTTCTAATAAATGTTTTGAGTCTGGCAACGCAAAACAACAGATCCGACAATTTTTGCATATGACAACCGTATGAACTGACAATTTTTTCGACTGACGATTTTGTCAGATGAATTTATTGTCATAAACCGTCTGACAATAAATTGTAAGATTTTCTGACAAATTTTGATGCAATCTACCTTGTGCTGGCAATTTTTATTGCCAGTACATTGTGAGCACATTGCCAGATCTAACAATGTTGTAATATCTGACAATCGTCTGTTTATAGATTTACTAGAAAAAAATTATTGTATTTACTAATACACACATACATAGCGCGTTTTGGCCATAAATAGTTGACAACGCTGCACAGTGGGGGATTTCGTTAAAAAAATGGAAATAATTCTGCAGTTTATAAACTGCTAAGTCTGGAATTTATGCGATATATCTTGAAAGGGGACGTAGCCACAATGCCCCAAAATGTTACATGAATAAAATTGATATTTTCTACTTAAATATATACAAAGATTTTTGTAATTTTTTCTTTAAATCCTAATAACTTTTCATGTTGGATGTAAAAAGTTCATCAACTTTAAGTTTGAATAAAAAACATATGTATCTATTACTTTTATTATTAAACAAAAAATTCTATCGTGTATTTTTATAAAACTAATGAACTAAACATTCTTCATAGATTTTCTCGAAAACACATTTTTGTTCCATACATCAAACCAGTAACCAATCGACGATATATAAAATTTTTCATGACAGTCACGGTCATACAAGTCTGTTTTAAAATAATAAGAGTTGGTTTTATCTAAACCGGTGGCGGACTTATTACCGCTTTTTATTTCACACCACTGTGTATCGATTCAAAATGTTAAATGTGTACCGTGTCAATCTAGGAGCAGTTGAGTTGTAAAAAATGCCTAGAAATGCTTCGCATGGCATTCATTACAAAGGTTTACTTTGTACAGTAGCCATCCAACCTCAAAGCAATATTATTTAATTTATTTCTTCACCTTCACAGACATTTTCGTTGTTGCGGCAATAATTTTTTAAATAATTTTGTCGATATGTGAAATATTTATGTTCCACAGAACTTCATGGCTTCTGTATAGCTCTTTAAACCGCAAAACATCATTGTAATTTTTATGTTTATTCAGAAACATAATTATTTTATTTTTATTCACAAATACCCGTTTTAGACACGGAAAGTTTACTTTGCAAAGTTTTAAAGCTCAGTTAGCCGATTATAATGGAATGTAATTGCAACGGTAGGAAACAACTAATCTATATTGTTATGTGAAAACTAATGTACAGATTCTTTAGGCTCAGGTAGCCGACTGTCATGGAATGTGACTGCAACGTAGGAAACAGCTGATCGACATTTTTATGTGAAAAGTAGGTTACGTTACATTACATCTCATTTTCATTACTTTTCACACAATAATATTGATCAGCTGTTTCGTACTGGTGCAGTTACATTCCATTACAGTCGGCTAACTGAGAGTTTAATTCAGCTGGGAGAAAGACAGATAGTATTCCTACCTCTGTCTTTCACAAAGCTGAATTAAGACTTTGCAAAATTAACTTTGCGTGTCTAAAAGGGTAACACATAACACCCCTTTTTCACACGCAAAGTTTACTTTTACCCGTTTTAGACACGCAAAGTCCCGGTTCACACACTTCAACTTTTGTTGATCAACTCGTAATTCAGCTACAAGAAAGACGGAAAAGCAAATACAAATATCTCTTTTTTATTGTTTTCGCTAGGCTGTCCGTCTGTCTGTCTGTCACAGGCTATTTTCTCGAGAACCGTAAGAGCTACGGTCCGGAAAACTGGACAGAGTATGTAGAACTTTGGCCGCTACAACAGAGAGTTAAAAATTAAAGGGTGTTCCAAAACAAGCAACGAAAAATGTTAAAATCCCATGTAATATATATACAATTATATGTATATAGACACTTTAAATTTGTAAAGTTTGTGTATTTTTATACAGACTACAACAATTAACACAAAAATTAAAAAAATCTTAATTAAAGGATGTGCTATCAGTTAATGTAATTTTGACAACTTGCTGTATCTTGGAAACCGTAAGAGGCAAACTCCTGAAATTTTCAAAAACGGTAAAACTGAAACCAAAATGAAAAAATCGCCAAAATGAAAAAAATTTTCAAAAAAAAGCAGACAAAACCTAAAAAAATCGCTAAAACTAAAATAAATCGCCAAAAACAAAAAAATCGCCAAAATTTAAAAAAACCCAAAAACTGAAAAAATTCCAAACTATATATTATATAGGTATAGTATTACATATGTATTATCCGTACGGAATCCTTCGTGTGCGAGTAAGTCGCACTTTACTGAATTTATTTTCTTACAGCTGAATTACGAGTTGATCAACAAAAGTTGAAGTGTGTGAACCCAGAATTAGGTTTCTGTAGTTGAGTCATGGCCATAATCGGTTTCACTTATACTACTACAAAATCCTACGTCAAAGCTCGTGCCCCATGGTATTATATTTTGTGAGGGTATAACAAACGGATTTAAAATCCCAATGAGGTAGTTTACACGAGAACAATTTTTAAGCAACACAAATTTTTTTCTTTTCAAAATTACACGAGACTAATTCATCTTGCACAAAATGTATACGTATACACAGCTTTGTGTGTTAGTGTTTTTCGTATTCATTTAACATTTGGTGTTTTTTAAGTTGTTTGTGTATTGGTTTTATTCTGCTAATGCGGGGTTGCAGCTGGTTGAAATGTTGTGCCAACCACAAAACCACTCTCTTTGCCTCTCTCACCAACAAACTGGCATGTTATGCGAGCACAATTATGCCCGTGTAAATCAGCGCAATGAGGTAGTCTACACGAGAACAATTTTTAAGCCGCACAATTTTTGTTCTTTTCCAAATTACACGAGACTAATTCATCTGGCACAAAATGTATACGTATACACAGTTTTATGTGTGTTAGTGTTTTTCGTATTCATTTAACACAAGGCATATCAAACAGGTACATGCATCAGGCAAATTGCTCATCCGCTGATTTTTTGTTTACACGTTTATAACGAAGAATTCATTTGACAATTACTTTTGTGCCTTGTTTGATGCATACAATTTTTTTGTAAAACTATGTGAGAAGCACAGAGTTGTCACAGTGTTTTCTCTAATGCGTGTACCTGTAGTAAATGTGCCTTGATTTAACATTTGCACAAAACTAATCTCTTTGCCTGGTGTTATGCCAGCACAATTATGCCCGTGTAAATCAGCGCAATGAAGATATTTTAAAATAGTGTTGGGGTTGTTTGAGAACTTCCCAATAGCATCACCCCTTTTAGACACCTGAAGTTTACTTTGCAGTCATAAGGTGTCTTTACATGGTAATACACTGTATTATTACATATCAAAAAACGCTGTAGATTATACAAGATCTTATCATGTAAAAGCAAAAAGTATCGAGTAGGAGAGAATACGGATATAAAATTTGACAAGCGGTCGGTAAATGTTTATTTCCTAAACCATTTTAGAAACTTAAGCGGCCCATCCATTATACAATATTAATGAATATGTTGTTATACATATTATTGACGTTTCGGGCTATACTATGCAATAAATGGCACAATATTTTCAAAGAAAATATTGCCAAATTTATCTGATAGTGAAAAAGTAAACAACATTGAACAATGTTGCCACCACATTATACAATTGTCTTGATTGTACAATAAAAATCAAGTTTTTTGATATTTGCGAACAGTAACTGTTGTCATCACAAAACAGCAATAAAAAGCCCTGTTGTTTTATTTATTGCACATTTGTTATAGATTCGCGGCTACCTGTATTATTGTATCATGCTCCAAGCATTTATGAAATCAAGCTAATTTTTCGAGCAAATTTGTTTTGCTATGCTCTTGTTGGTTTGTTTATTTTCGAACAAAAATCGATGAAACTTTAATTACTCGCAATTTATATATTGGCAATTGGGACTTACATGATGGTGTGTCCTTAGTTTTTCCAAATAATGTATGTACAGCCACTTCACTATGGCTTCACGCCAAACCCGAAAACTTTTAAATTAAAATTATCGAAATTCATAATGTAAAACTCTTAAATATACCGATTTCATACATGTAAGTGTGAGCGACCTTTTTTTTTACATCAGTCCATCTTTTGTTTGAACATTTTTCGGATTTTCTTTTTATATTTATTTAAGAAATACTTTACAAAGTATTGTTGCACAAATATGGGCGGGGTAGCTAGACCATATGCCCAAGATGTTATTAACAGTTTTTTAAAAAGGCTTTGTGACTGACTGTACATATATTTTCAATTTATGAAATATTTACACTATTACCAGCTACTATTATTACTATGATACAATTATACATAATTGTATCATGATTATTATTATGGCGCAAAATATGCCAGCTGTTTCACACTTGTAAATAAATGCAGTCACAACCTCTACTACAATTTTTAGCATTGTGTAGGCCTGGTACCATAAAGTACCATTAGACAAAGAATGTCCTTATTGTGAATATCACTGAAAGCAGGGTTGTCGGATATGGCGATTTTTCAACATCTAGATTTTTATGGCGATAAATAAATTTGTCGACGATTTTTTTTTAGGTAAAGTTGTTACAAATTTTATAAATCACTTTCACAAGTACATTCTTCGTCGAATGCTCGTCATATCAAATGAAAAATCGTTCAATCAGTACTTTCGACTACAGTCGAAGATCGAAAGTTGCCATATTAAGGCCCTTTATTTAAAAATTCATCGATAAAAACAGATTTAGCATACATTAAAGATAATTTTGAATATATTTTCTACAGTATAATCAAATTGAAAACCAAAGGATTTCCTTTCCATGAAAGTTTATCCATCATAGAAGACGTAAAAGAAAAAGTGCAAGCTATTAAGAATAAAATATTTGTTGAAAAACTTAACAAGATTTTGATCAAAATGTTGATGTTCAAACATTGGCCAAGATTAAAAACAACACATATTTAATAAAAGTGAAACCGATGAATATATTGACACACTATCTACATGAGGATTAATATTATTTATGTAAGTATGCGCAAGTAATATCGACTGATGTTGAACGTTTATTTTCAATATATTCGACGGTTTTGTGCGACAATTGAAGTCCTTTCAATTTCAAAACTTGAAACAACATTATGATTATACTTTGTAATAAACATTTGTTTAAATGAAACTAATTAAAAATTACACTGTGGAACAAATTCAAGTTAGCAAAAGTTAGGTCGATTCTGAGAGCGAGGGGTGAAAATAGAGGCTAAATTAGAAGACCCGTATCGCGGCGTTTGTTTATGTTAGTTCGAATTTTTTTTAATCGACCTTCGAACTTTGCAGTCAAATGCCGATTTTCAGCATATTGTTTATATAATTTTTTGGCTATAACTCGTCGACTAATTGATATTTTTTAAATCTGTAAAAGCCAAATTATTGCTAGAGACATGTGCAACAATTAAAATTTAAAAAAAATTGATTTAAAAAATTTTTGTGGTGCTTATGAAGCAAAATGTTGGAAAAATTACTTGTTTTTCATGCTTTTTGAAAATATTTTCCACAAAACTAAGGGTATGGTCACACTTGGGCAAACATTTGCCCAAAAAGCTTAACCACTTAATGTTAATTAAGAAGATTACAACTCAGAGACGTGTTTGTTAAGTTAAACAATTTCCAATAATGTTGGATAATATGACATTGTCTATTAGTTATTTATAAAACTGTTTAACTTAAGAAACACGTGTCTGAATCAAAATGTTTTTCACTAATATTTAGTGGTTACGTTATTTTGGGCAAATGTTTGCCCAAGTGTGACCATACCTTAAGTCTTTTTTGCTTTCTGTTTGATCTATAATATGCTTGTTTCAATTTTGTTTAAAATTTTAATTGTTGTACAGGTCTCTAGCAATAATTTGGCTTTTACAGATTTAAAAATATCAATTAGTCGACGAGTTATAGCCAAAAAACCATATAAACAATATGCTGAAAATCGGCATTTGACTGCAAAGTTCGAAGGTCGATTAAAAAAAAATTCGAACTAACATAAGCAAACGCCGCGATACGGGTCTTCTAATTTAGCCTCTATTTTCACTCCTCGCTCTCAGAATCGACCTAACTTTTGCTAACCTGAATTTTTTCCACAGTGTTATTAGTCTGTGTTTTTTGGGTGCATATTTTTTTTTGGGAAATTTCGCATGCTTATTTTAACATTGCCCTGGTAATAATCAAACGGATATAAAATAACTAAACAATTGAAGGTTCGCAGCGACGTATCGAAAATGTGGTTTATAGAGATTATATAAAAGCACAGAGAACACATCATTATAAAGAAATCATGCGGACGTACTGTAAACCGAATCCGAGTAAATTTCTAGTTTAAAAAAAATTAATAATGGTCCTGCAGACGTGTTTAAAATCATACACTATAATTTTCTTTCAGATGATAGTTGACAATTTATATAATTAAAAAAAATTAAAACAATCTAAAAAAATATTTCTATTGTAGGAGTTAGCAAAATTGAACTACGTCTTGACGAGTTCCTCTATACAGTTTGACATTAAAAATCACCGCGTAATGTAGTTTTAAAGGCTCAGTTAGCCGACTGTAATGTAATGTAACTGTAACAGTAGGAAACAGCTGATAGATAGTTATGTGAAAAGTAATGGAAATGGTTATAGAGATGTAATGTAATGTAACCTACTTTTCATATAAAAATATCGATCAGCTGTTTCCTGTTACATTTACATTACATTACAAAACATTTTAAGACCACGTTCAATTTTGCCACTTACGCTAACTTCATGCCAGTTTTTGATTATACATAAGGCCGTTAGTTTGTAACGAAACATGAAGTATAATTTTTTGCACGAATAATAATGTATAGCACGGTTAATAGAGGTCAAACACTTATTGCATTTAACGCTGATGCTATGAAAGATGTGCCCTATGATCTTGCTCCAGGAACTATTCACAGTTTCAGAGAGAATTTCAGAGCATTACAATTTTTTGTTAAATAAATATCACGAGAAAACAAATTCTATTTTTGAAATAAAAAATGCATAATATAAGACATTTTATATGTTTTATTTCACACAATATTAATACAAACAACAAGTTGCACAAGTACCTTGTTGTTTTTTATAAGCTATTTGAGTTTTTTTAATCAAATTATTAATAAACTGTATAAGTTTAAAAATGATGAAAGATGTTTATAACATATTGATCAATAAGAATGCATTTGTTTTTCTTTATAAAGTATTAAAAGAAAAATAAATAAATAAAAAGCAAAGTGAGCAAAACGTACAGAAAATGTATGTTTGTCAAAATATACACATATAATAAATGCGTACACATAATGGAATTTGAAGGTCCAAATAACTAATACGTCTCTGCTTGTAATTCTATTCATCATCAAGTGTTAATGAATGTTCATGTTATGTTGCTTGAGGAGTTAAGCAGTAATGTACAATATGTATAGGGTAAGTATTTTTTGTTCTATGTTTTCATCGCATCGTCACCGGTTTCGTTTATTTGGTTAACGAAATTGTAGCATTCGCCCATTTCATAAAAAATATCAGATGTCTAGTCATAATTAAATTATTTTAAACTCAAGTTGGCTGTATCATAGATATACATATGTAGGTATACAATAGTATGTTATATAAGTAGACGTCCGTATATGAAGGAAATTTTGTTTGTAGTTGTGGTAGTAGAAATATATAGGTCCAGATTTCGCTTACAAGTCCTTTCTTTTTGCTCTTTTATCCGTTTTGTTTTGTTTTCCAGTGGTTGTGGGTAATTCAAGTTGTCAGTTATCATTCATGTAAATTGTATATGTTTTAAACAGTTTTTGTTTAGTACATTCGTTCAATTATTTGAGGTCTGTGAAAATAGAAAATAAAAAATATATTGCATTATATTGCAACAATTAATGGTCAAATTTAAATAAAGAAAATAAAGCAAATTTTAATGAAGACTTTCGTAGGTCATTGAAGTTAGCGAAAAGTCCGTGTCGATGAATTTTTCAAATTTAATAAAAATTTAATTTACTTACCTCCCTTGTTTAAAGAACTAACTAAAGCTTTCAAACTTTAAAAATACTTTAAAAAGTTAAAAACAGATATTTCATTAAATAAACTTACGGTTAGTTCCGTCGCATGCGCTTGCGACTGCCATCATCGCCATCGCTGCTACCACCCATACCATTTCCTCTTTCTTCAGCTTCCATAACCTAAAAAATAATAGTTAGTATCCATCCACTAGTTTTTTTTTCCATCCAATGCACCTTAATTTTGGATCCACATATTTCAGCCCCATTTAAAATTTGTATTGCCTTTTGGGCAGCATCCCTATCAGCGTATTTGACATATCCACAATTTTTGTTAGGCAACAAATATAAATCAATTAGTCCTTTCCAACAAGAGAAAACGTTTTTCAATATAGAAATTGGCAAATTCTAAAAAAATAAACAAATAAATATTAACGGCCCTTTTCACAATGTACAATTAAAAGCTAACAGTGACTTTAACGAAAAGTTTTTGTATGAAGAACTTGGAGTTAAAGTTCACGCTAACTCTTAATCATACATTGTGAAAAAGGACGTAAGTCTTATAAAAACTTAACTGGGTGCCTCCACGCGCAATAAACTTGGAAATAATTATGTTCTCATCTGTCAAATTCTATTTCCAATACCATATGTGGACCGCAGAAACATTTATTTGCAAGTAAATTGCGCAATAGTTGTTCAAACTTATTTTCAAGAAATAATGTTGAAAATAAGCTGTCAAATTTAATAGACATTTATTTGTGTTTTCTGTGAATTTAAGAAAAGAAACTAGTATCTTACAGAATTTTAAATGTATAATAAAACAAATATAAATAAATTAGTTCTAAATAAGATTAAATAAATTGAAATAAACACAAAAAACATCGATGCATACACAGTGAATTTCTTAAATGTATGTCCAATACCACAATGCGTGTTCTATAGCTTGTACATGAACATTTTTGTACTGTTATTATGCTGACGTTATTGCCTATGTTCGGAAATAATTATTGCGCGTGGAGACGTGCAGTAACTAGAACATTTACTGCCTTATTCATAAAAAACATTTCATAAAATAAATTTTGTATAAAAACCCGTTTTATAAACCTGTTATAAATAAATAAAATATATTTTTATGACTAAGTCCTTCAATATACTATGTACATTACCGATGCCAAAACTATAAATAAGCGTTGAGCTACTGGAGCATCACTGGGTGCCATTGGCTGCGATGGCGGCAAAGGTACATTACAAATAGAATCCTTTCTGGTGCGTCCTAGAATTTATTTTTATTAATAAAATTTCCTTTTACAAAAAATTTATTTTTTAAACCCTACTATCAATAAATGATGTATCCAGTCGTGTAGAACTCATACCAGATACTTTTACAATTAAACGTTCACCCACAGGATATTCAAGACCATGTAACTTGTCCCTAAAAGGATTATTTATTTATATTACATCTTTTACATATGTTGTTCACAACGTACTTAGCATATATAGCAGCTTCTGGATTATCGTATACCACGATTGCTTCATTTGTACGTGGACCATCTGTTGTATAAAAAAATTTAAATAAATAACTTTTAAATATGATCGCATGAAGCTCTCAGCAAATGAACGACGACTCAAATCAACACCACACAATTTTCTTGCCGTATTTAAGGCAGTTGTGTGTGCAAAATATCGAGTACTTATGGTTGCGGTGCGCTCGTGCCGTTCTCTGGATCCATTTATATTTACTTATATGAACTTAAAATATACATTAAATACCATTATTACAATTTAGCTAAAATTAGGATTTTATCGGACGTATAAAAGGTTGTTCATTATTGCAAATTCAATTTAACTTACCAGATAGGATAGAATAAACTTGAATATACTTATCGTTCAGTTCAAGTTAAAGTAAACGGGTATGTTCTGTATTCCACGTGAAATTAAAACGTGAAGAATTGCCATAGGTTGTTGAAAATGGGAATTTATAACAACTATTGTGTGGCAATTCCGAACGATTTAATTTCACGTGGAATACATAACATACCCGAAAATTGTGCTAATGAAAAACTGTTTGCATCCGATGCAATCCTTCAACTAACTAAGTTGTAATAATGAAAATAAATACCACAAAATTGTAAGATTTTAATAGTGGGAATAAATCAAGTTCAGGGGCACCTCCCAGAATTAAAAAAAAGTATCCTATCATACAGAAAATTAAAAAATAAGAAAAAAAATTAAATAAAAAAGGTGGCGGCGAGGCTTAGTTTCCAAGTTATGGGCTTTTGAAATTCTAGTAAAATATTCTTATCATACGGTGTTTTCAAACGAATATGACCAATATTGGTATCTTAAATATTAAAAAAAGTATCCCATCCTATAGAAAATTTAAAATTAAGAAAAAAAAAACTAAATAAAAAAGTGGCGGCGAGGCTTAGATTCCGAGTTATGGACCTCTGAAATTTTTGTACAATGTTGTGAGTATGTATACGGTGTTTTCCAACGAAATAATAAAGATTTTCTGCATTGCAAAGTTTTCTTGCGTTATAACATTTTTCTGCATCGCTGGCCTTCGGCCGGGCTTAAGGATTTTCTTCACCATTGTGTTTCCCGAGACGGCGCAGCGTAATAAAGATTTTCTGCATTGCAAAGTTTTCCTGCATGGCTGACCAAGAGTTATTTTTACCATTTCATGAAAATTCTCAAAAACTTTAAGGTGATACCAATATTGGTCATATTCGTTGGAAAACACCGTATACATATTGTACTAAAATTTCAGAGGCCCATAACTCGGAAACTAAGCATCGCCGTCTATTTTTTATTTAATTTTTTTCTTATTTTTAAATTTTCTATAGGATAGGATACTTTTTTAATTTTTAAGATACCAATATTGGTCATATTCGTTTGAAAACACCGTATGATAAGAATATTTTACTAGAATTTCAGAGGCCCATAACTCGGAGACTAAGCCTCGCCGCCAACTTTTTTATTTAATTTTTTTCTTATTTTTTAAATTTCTATATGATAGGATACTTTTTTTTAATTTCTGGGACTTCCCCCTAAACTTGATTTAAGCCATACTTTTTGGTGCAGAAAAATAATAAATAAAACATGCGAAAATGAATGCAAAATTAAATAAAATAAAAACAGAAATCGTGTAATTTTTTATACATCGCTCGCTAACAAAAAATAAAAATAAAGAATTTTAATCATTAATTTTAATTCATCGCCTAAATCAGTGATTCGCACGCCATACCACAATTGTGAACAACAAAATCACACACATGCTTATGCTCTTTCATTTAGTCGTGACTGAGAAGAAAATAATAATGTGCCCTTAACTATGAGTGGTCTGTCATATACATTTTTGCTTCGAACTATTAAATAAATCTTAAAAAAAAACTACAACAATTTAATAAATATTAAAAAGATTTATATTAATCGAGACTAGTACAACTCTAAATTAAATCGCTGTATAATATAATATAATTTTTGATTTTTTCAAATGTAGTAATCTACTAAATATCTCGACCAAAGAAATATATGACTTAGACCACTTTCATAATTAAGGGCACATGTGTATGTAGCTTAAAAAGGCATTTTAATAGTTTTCACAGCGCTTTAAAAAAATTTAGCTTGGTATTTATGCAGTACATTGTTGAATGGATTATTAGATTTGATGGCGTATGTTTGAAATACATCTTTTAATATTACTATTAACTTAAAAAGTTGCAGAAATGATATCATTTACTTGGAAGATAATCGGGTATATACTGTATTCCACGTGAAATTAAATCGTACATAAATATTTCTGCACATTTAAATTTCAAGTGGAATACAGAACATGCCCGAATAATTAAAAAGTAACAGCCTACGTATAAAGAAATATTTACATGAAGTTCTACGTAAATATAACTACGAACTGTAGGTAGGTATATATTGTTGCAAATTTTTTGTTTTACATAGGCTATTAGTATTTAATAAAATTTTTAAGTTAAAAACCTTGATATGCAAACAGAAGAAACATATTAATACTTACATTCTTTTGTAATTTGGCAATAGTCTAATCCAGGTATAATATCAAACAATCTCCACAGTTGGTCTTGATTTACACATGTGCTAACAATAACTTCCAAGCAAGTTGGTTGCGGAACTTGAATATTTTGCATTCGCAGAAATTGTGACATATCGTTGTTGAAAGAATTGCTACAATCGTTGTTGTTGTTATTATTGTAACTACTACCATTACTGAATCCACTACCGCTTAGACCCATACCGCCCATACCCATGCCACCCATATTACTACCTCCACCAAATCCGCCGCTCATGTTTCCACCACGGCCACTCATCATGGAGTTTTCATCACGGCCTCCGACTTGATCGCGCTGATTACGGTTATTTGAACCTTTGGGTTCCGCGAATACAGCTTTATATTTGCTGGGACAATTTTCAAATGCCAAAGCAGCATAATAAAATTTTGGATATCGCACGTAACCAAATCCTTTTGCCATGCCGGTTTGTTTATCTCTCACTAAGGTAACATTCTCGACAGGGCCATACTCCAAGAACTCCTCCCTTATTTCCTCTTCGGTTGCTGATTTAGAGCACACTATGAAAAGACGTACATATTTCTCATGTTCATTATCAGATTTACTGGAACCTTGATTACGACTGTAACATGAGCGAAATAATACAGGATTTCCATTATTAAAAGTAAATATTTATGTATATTTTTAACCTACTTCGCAGCCACTAATACTTTCAATGTTCGATCTAGTTTCCCTATAGTTTTCCCATTCATTTCTTCTTGAGCCTTAGCGGCATCGGAAGTCTTTGCATATTTTATATACGCAATTCCTTTGTTTTCTCCAGTATGCTTATCCTTTACAACCCAAATATCTTCAATTTCTCCAAATTGTGAAAAGGCATCACGAAAATGTTCCTCGGTATGAGCCTTATTGCAAATAACAAATAAACGAGACATCGGTGGATCATCTTCACTGTTATCTCCGCGTCCACCACCTCGCCCACCATCGCGCGATTGAGAGCGATTATCCGACATATTTAATACTTTTTCTGAATTTACTTGTTTTTACAAAATTATTGTTTTATTAAATACGTATGTATCTCAGCCAAGAAATTTCACGGAACAAAAAATGGCGACTTTTCAATATGTATCTACACCGGCGTCAGTAATGTCAAATTTGGCACAGAATGATAATGAAAAAGGCGTCATTGATAACCTCCTCACAACATCAAAGTCAATTTCATAATTCACTACCAAAGACTATATAAAAATTGACATAAATATCGACTAAAATATATAGAGTTTGACACTCAACCTTTTCATACCATGTGCTGAGCTATGCGGACAGTACCACACAGTGCTGACAACTGTTCAAACGTATTTTAATATAATTTGTACAGAGCATGATAAAATTATACAAGGTACACAAGGTGCACAAGCCCAGCCTGTTAATGTTTACAATGCATATAGTTGTCAAACTTTGTTTACAAGCTGTAAAAAGTATGTGTGTATGTGTGTGTATGTGTGTGAATAAAATGATTACAGTGCTGCCAATGAATTTGCATATGGCTGTGCCTCCAATTACACATTGAAGAAAATTACACTACACATCTTTTGTGTAGGTTAAAATTAAAACAAAAATAAATAAAAATAGAACCCAAAGTATAATCACACACAGATTATACATGAATCTCATTACATGGTCTACAGATGGGAGTAAAAATTACACACTGTGTATTACACACATATTGGCAACACTGAATGACTATAATCATGCATGAATGCCGCGTCTGCAATTGAACTTTAGTTACCCTGTGATTGCTGTTTTTAAAAACAAAAGACATCTGCTTCTGACAATTATAGGTATGTTTCTACCAACAAAATACGTGTGTTTCTTGGTGTTGCAATTTTCTTGTAGTCGTGCAAGTACCTTGTATAATTGTATCATGGTACAGAGTGTACACGTTACTACAAATCATAGGATTAATCGTTGTGTGGGAAGCCCTCATAAGACCCCTTTTAGACACACAGAGTGTACTGGATTAAAACTTTGCAAAGTAAGTTTTTTGTGTCTGAAAGGGGTTTATTATTTGGAAATTTTACACTGCAACAGTACTTCTGACGTAATATCAAGTGGCCTTATCATTACAACAACAAGCATCCAAATTTGTTGTAGGATTATCTTTACTTTTCTGTTTACAGCTTATTTTATAATTTTATATGGATTTTAACAGATGGGGTAAAAAGCTGAAAAAGCAATTTGGTATTAATACAATTTGCGTAGCACAAGGAATTGCTCGTGTGTGCGTGGGGTAAGAATTATGAGAGTGTCAAGCGATTTGGTTCAAATTCAAGGTGCGAGTATTTTGTGTAAGAGCACACGATGTCGTTCAAACTAGTCATATGTTGTTGTACCAAAGAAAAAGAAGCATTTAATATTTTTTTAATTTAGCACGTGCGCAAATTTTTCGGAATTTATAATCACTAGAATCAGAAAATGGGAAAAAAGTTTCAAAAAAAGAAAAAAGGCGAACAGCTTGACATAGTGCCATTAGACGAAAATCCACCGCTACCCCCGCAAAGAGCATCTGATGAAGTTATTCCAAAAAGGGTAAACATACATTGTTATGCATTTTAAATAAAATTTTCATTGCACAACATTTTAGGAAAAGTGGATAAATAAACAAAGGGTGTTAGTGTTTGCGGCTCGGGGCATTAGTCACCGTGATAGACATCTGATGAAAGATATTAAAACATTAATGCCACACCATAGGCCTGAGTCAAAGATGGAGAGATCAAAAACATTTGCAGTCGTCAACGACATGTGTGAAATGAAGCACTGTAATAAAGCTTTACTTTTTGAAGGAAGACGCAAAAGAGATCTTTACATGTGGATTTCTAATGTGCCAAATGGACCATCTGCGAAGTTTTTGGTGGAGAATATACACACGATGGCTGAATTGAAAATGACTGGCAACTGTTTAAGAGGATCCCGACCGTTGCTGTCATTTGATGCTAAATTTGAAGAAATACCATATTTAAAATTGTTAAAGGAATTATTCACGCAAATATTTGGAGTACCCAATCATCATCCTAAAAGTCAACCATTCATAGATCATGTTTATAGTTTTACATATTTGGATAAGCGTATTTGGTTCAGAAATTTCCAAATCCTTTCAGAAGACGGAGGCTTGGCTGAAATAGGTCCACGATTTGTAATGAATCCAGTTAAAATTTTTGATGGCTCTTTCACTGGTAATACTTTATGGGAAAATCCGGATTATGTAAGCCCTGCTAAGCAAAGACAAATACTTAAAAAGGCTGCAAAAGAGCGATATGTGAATCGTATTGAACAAAAAGTACACCATGAAGCTACGTTGCCCAAACAAGCATATGATGGAATAGAGCTTGATGAAATATTTGCTGACAGCAGTGCCATTGAAACGGCAAAACTTTTAGCGGAAAAAGCAAAGAAAAAAGCAGTTGAAAAATCTGTAATTCTAAAAACGAAATCTAAAGATGCATTGACGAAAAAAATAAAGGAGAAACAATTAGCTGCCGTTAAACAAGTTATAGAAAAGAAAAAATCAAGTGTTAAAAAAGTAAAATAATTATAATTACTTTTAATATCTATTTTTAAATAAAAATTTATTTTTAAATGAAAGGTTTACAATTTTTTTTTATAAATTACTATTGATTTTTATATTTTGTTTGTATAGTTTGCGATTTTACCACATAGTCATATAAAATTCAAAATCGTCTTTTTGATCAATTGCGGGTTTATCGATTTACGAGTTAGATAATTTATACTAAAAAAACCTTGAACAATTTTCACTAATTAAGTATATGTAGGTATATGTATAACGAAGGAAAAAATAAAAGAAACGAACGATGAACAAAACAACTTTGCGAGTACTTGAAAGTCTGTACTCCCCATCATTCTATTTTCCTCTTTCTTTTATAAACTCAAGACTTTGCAAAGTAAACTTTGCGTGTCTAAAATTGCTCTTACGCCTTTTTTGAATTTACATGACGATGTGTAAAGATTGTAACCACATGTACAAAAGGAGGTCTGTATGTAGTATAAAAATGTAAACAAATTAATTATTAAAAAAAATTATGTTAAATATACAATACAATTATTTTTATGAGTAAATAGTGTGCGTAAAAATTACAATTCAATAAATATCTTAACTTCAAAGGACCTTTTAATAATAGTCATTTGGTTCCACGGTGCCATCTGGCACAACCATAGGTTTACTTGTCATACTAAAAGGTTGTTTATTAATAGGCATCATCTCGACTACTTGTATTGGGGGTTCCTCTCCTGGCTGCAACGGTTCTTCTCCAACTAACTTTGCTAAATTGCTTTGAGCCCAACGACCGCCACGGCCATTAATGGTTTTATCTTCACATACACATAAGAATAGAGTATCTACAACCATCTAATCAAATAAATATGTACGTAAGTCAAAAAAAGATGAATAAATATTTCAGTTTAACCACTAAAACAATACCTCAAATAGTGATAGGATGATGTGGGCAATAAAAAATGAAAAGACAATAATAAGTATAACGGGCGCCATATAAAAGTTAAGACCAGGCTTGTCTTTCAATACAAAGATTCCAATTAGACCAGCAATAGCAGCAACCACAACTTTTCCCAAAAAGAGAATGAAATCACCCACACTATTGATGGTGGCCACTTGCAAAGCATTTGTGGCCATCGCGTTCCATGCCTAAAAGTTAAGGTTAAAAAGATTAGTAACATACATACATAAGGCAGGGCTGTCAGATATGCGATTTCTCGCCAAACGTGGCGATTTTTCAACTTCTTTGGCGTCCAAATTTTTGATTTGGCGACATGGCGATTTTCCTGGCAATAAATAAATTTGTATTTACTTTCAATTCAGTAATAATGAGGCCGAACAATTTATTACGTACGGGTAGCAATAAAAAAACTACATGCTATTAAAATTAATAGAAATGATGACCGGTATAATACTCAATATTAATAATAGAGAAAAAATAAAAATAAAAAACAAAAAAGAATAAAAAATAGAACTTCAATCTAATTTTTTTCAAAAATACTTAAAAATTAATATATGTATGTATATACTATGTACATAAATATATGATTTCGTTACATTTCATGGCTCCCCAGCCGTTTACATAATAACTAAAAATTAGAAAAAGAAATAATATTAATAATAACCAGGTCCAAATAAGCAGTGGTCTGCATGATTGACTTATCCAAAAGATGTTCTAGTCGTTTTTGACGATATGTATAAGTCGTTAACAAAAAATTTCTGAGGTTGCTTGGTAAATGGTTAAAAGATCAGGCAATACGAATTAAATATTTGTTGGCGATTTTATTGCTATTTTTTAACAAAACTTCAAAATTTTTGTAATTCATGAAATTAGTTTGTTGAAGGGGTAGTTTAAAAAAATAAATCTTACAAAAAATCGTCTGTAAGAAATTAAAACAAATTAATTTTGATGATTTTTCTGATATCTATACATATAAAAATTAATCCAATTTTTTTTTGGCACGGCATACGCGTGAATCACCTTTCACACACGAGCACAATTGTGCTGGCATAACATGCCAGTTTGAAAGAGAGAGGGGCAAAGAGAGTGATTTTGTGGTTGGCATAATTTTTCAACCAGCTACAACCCCGCATCAGCAGCACAAAACCAATACTCATACAACTTAAAAAACAGCAAATGTTAAATGAATACAAAAAACACTAATACACACAAAGCTGTTTGCACGTATACATTTCTATGCCAGATGAATTAATCTGGTGTGTTCTAAAAAGAACAAAAATTGTGCGGCATAAAAATTAGACTCGTGTGTGAAAGGTCAATGGCTGGACCAATACATTCAATTTCTTTTTTGTTTTGTTTGTTATTGTCTGGAGAAGAATGTGAAAGAAAAATTAAGAAAATTGCGTGGAAGAGGGTAAAACGGGAACGTTTTGTGATGTTGTTACTTTTTATGTTTTTTTTATAAGATTGGTATAAATTAAGTTTAAACTCTACTCTACTCGCGGGAAAATTCTATTTAATTATAGTAATTAATGCCTTTTGAATGTGGATGTGAAATGAGACTTGCAATTTTTATTGCAGCAACTTTTTATTTTTTAGTGCAAAAGAGAGAGAAGGAATACAAAAAATATATATTTCTATTTCAGCACTCTCATAGATATTCAAGAATTGCTGCAACAGCTGAATTAAGACTTTGCAAAGTAAACTTTCCGTGTCTAACAGTTTTACTATTTTTCCGATCGCGTACTTTTTTCGGCAACAGCTCTTTTTTAATTTTTTTAAATTTTCACTGTAATTACTCATTTACTGCATTTTAATTTGTTAAACGTTTTGTAAACCTAAATTAAGTTTTTCTGAATAATACCTTTAACAATTACGACTATTTTTTAATTTTTTTAAGAAATCTAGCGTTTTCCAGAACATCTTCGATAGACCAATAAAAAAGTTCCATGTACCCACTTTTATGAAAAATTTTAAATTTGGTATACATATCGTTACCTAGAATACAAAAAGGTGTAACTAACAAATATATAATTTTACAGGAGAAACTAAACAAACTTGTGGTTAAGTACCCTTTTTATTTGTTAAAATTTTGTCAAGATTTCAAAAGAATGAAAAACTCGATTCTGATTTTTTTGTTAGCTACGCCTTTTTGCATTTTAGCCAACGATATGCACCAAATTTAAAAATGTCCCATAAAAGTGGGTGCATTGGTCAATCGAAGATGTTATGGAAAACGCTAGATTTCTTCAAATAATTAAAAAATAGTCTTAATTGTTAAAGGCCTTATTCAGAAAAAATAAATACAGGTTTACAAAACGTTTAAGAAACAAATTTCCATACAAAATTAGTTTTGTAAACCAACATTATTTTTTTGAATGCGGCAGTAAATTGTGTGCTGGGGGTGTGCTGGAAAACGCGCGATTTGAAAATATTTGATTTCCACATTCGAAAGAAACTACATGTACATACTTTTTTTAACAAACACAACCCGCGAAGCGATTAGCTTATCTGCGGAAAACATAAAGGGTCTATGGTGGGAATCGAACCCACAACCTCTGGACTTTGAGGCTAGCATTAGGGTGTATCGCAAAAAAATGTTCGTCGTATACCACCGAAAGTAGGGGTCGCCAAAATACATTTTTCGTTATACATTCGACATTTACAGTCGGATCTTAAAGTGTGATATATCAATGTTTTTGTCTCCAGGAGACCAATGTTTTTTTCAATAGTCATTGACCTCAAATATCCCGTTCTAGTATTTACCCATCAGATGTCAGTTTCTACCACCCTAACCCTTTTTTTGCCTGTAAGGAGCGTTACAAAATCAATAGTGCCCTTTATTGGCGACATTTGTATAATATTGAATTATTTATCTTTCGTGATCAGTCAAAATGTGTGTCTTTTAAAAACTAGGATGAGGAGGGATTTCTGCCTCTTCGAATCTATTAAAATACATACATATGTATAATTAGGTTTTTTTAAATCGACTTACAATACCAGCAGCAGGACAGAAGTTGATTGATTCTATTGCAACCACAGTGTATGCGTTATGGTTTAGAAACCGGATAAATTTCTCCAATAGCCAAAAACCACATATGCAACATTTCAAACAGCAGGCAGCGCATTCCGAACCTTTATCTTCGCCTTTCTTTAATCTGAAGTCATTAAAATAATAATTAACAAAATACTGCATTTATTAAAATTTTCTCTTACTTTGCATATAAATATGTTAATATAAGACGAGGAATTTTGAAAATGGTTATCACAAATGAACCTTTAGCCACAGTGCCCAAATGATACTTAACCAATTTACCAATAGCATAAATTGTAGGTGTAGTGGTGGGTTTATTGAAATACCAAAATGCAACAGCAGCCGCTAACGCGAATTGTTGACAGGCAAATATGAATTCCGTTGTCCAAATAAGACCAATTACATAAATCCAAAACATACTTTTAAGTGTTTTGGCTTCAGTATATTCTATGGGTTGGAAGCCTGAAATTTTTTATAAAATTTTATAAATAAAATTGCAATTATAGATATGTATGTACATATGTATGTAAATAAATAGTAAGGAATATTTTGCAAAGTATAAATTATTAAAAGCTTTTAAAACTTCTTTATAAATGTACAAAATAGTCAAGCAAAAATATTAAATATTATTTTCAATAGCAAAAATGTTTGTTATATACATATGTATGTGGTGTTTCAAATAAAAGCGTAAATAAAGTTATCAAAAAATTCATCATCTGAGCATATGTTCCAAATTATTTAAATTATAATGACTGTGCATGAAATTTTTAAATTAATTTAGCCCAAATCGTATAAAAACACTTTATCAAGTGTGAAACAGAGAAAAAGGGAGAGAAATACTTTCTCTTCTCTTTCACGCAGCTGAATTCCGACTTGGAAAGTAAGCTTTCCGTGCCTAAAAGGGGTCTAAGAAACGTATGGAAATTCTCGTGAGATATTTTTTTGAAAAATATATGTAGATAAGTACAAGTGAACTCTGGCAAACCTGAACACTCGAACACGTGAACTTTAATTTTTATATTTGGGGGTAAACAATGCTTTTTTGTTTCAAAATTTTCACAATAGAAAATGCGAACAATTTTGAAAACGTGAACACACTCGGTAAAAATTAGTTCACGTTTTCGCGAGTTTACTCAACATATAATATATATTTAAATTAGGGATGTAACGATACGCCATTTCGCCAATCCGATACCGATACCGATATTCAAAAATAAATATCGCCGATACCGATTCCGATACCGATACGCATATTGAAATTGAGCTCAAGTAAAAAATTAACAAAACTCAAGTAGAGTAATTCTTCTATTATACAAAATAAGTGTTTATTAATGAGCCATTCAAATCATCAAAATTTTCAATACATTTCAGTTTCTTCAAACTGCAAAACGTCTGCAATATTTATGATTTTACAAAATAAACGATGGCATTCAGTTTAGATTGGCTCAAGATTTAAAATTGATATTAATAAGACTTAAAAAAACTCTAAAGAAAAATATAAGAAGTATCGGCGTATCGACAGTAAAATATCGCCGATATCGATATATCGGAAAACCAGCAGTATCGCCGATATATCGGTATCGGTATCGGTTGCATCCCTAATTTAAATTATACTAATAATAAATTTAAATGAAACAAAGTGTTTGTGAAACCATTTTCGAAATTTTGTATTCGTTTGAAAGGTTTATACATATGTACATATGTATGTATATACATACATACATATATATATATATATATATATATAGTGGCCGTTTTTTTTATTTCTAATATTCTCTCCCCCAAATCGGTTCAGTTTTATGTACAAAAAATTCAAAAAATTTCAAACACAACCTGTTTTAGGGGGTGCGTCCACCCCCTCAAAGTCGCCTTCAAGCCCATTTTTCAATGAAATTTTTTTGCATATGACTATCTTTTTTAAAAAAAACATTTTTCAAGAATATGATATATGGCAATATTTTAGTTCTTCTAGTCAACAACATTAGGCTTAAAGAAAGTTTTTTGCTAAAATTAATATTTTAGAAAATAATGAAGAAAATAGCCAACAAAATACCAAAAATTATATATACGAGGTATGATCAAAAAATAACCGTTATTTTCAAATTTCGTGAGTTACGTATGTTCGATTTTCGCATTTTTTTCTGTTATGTTGGTACACATGTCTGTTATATATGTTGGCAATATCAGCCATTTTGGATTGTCAGTTTGTTTTTGACAGATAAAAAGGTTAGTCGTGTTTTGGTGTGCTCTTAGATTTTTTACTATTCGAAAAAATGGATCAAAGAAACTGTATTAAGTTTTGTGTAAAAAATTAAATTAAATGCGCAAGGACATTTGAAATGTTGACTGTAGCGTTTGGCGAGTCTACTATGAGCATAACACAAGTTCAATTGTGGTATAACTGGTTTAAGGAAGACCGAGAAGATGTCAATGACAATGCTCGTCCTGGTCGTCAAGTTCGGTCAAATGTGAAGGTTTTGCTCACTGTTTTCTTCGACTGCAATGGCGTGGTGCATCATGAATTCTTGCCACAAGGTCGTACGGTCAATAAGGAATACTACCTTGAAGTTATGAGCCGTTTGCGCGAAGCAATTCGTCAGAAACGAACAGAATTGTGGAAAAAACAATCATGGATTTTGCACCATGATAACGCACCAGCTCACACATCGATGCTTGTGCGTGTGTTTTTGGCCAAAAACAAAACCGTTATCATGCCTCAACCACCGTATTCACCGGACTTGGCCCCCGCTGACTTTTTCCTCTTCCCAAAACTGAAGACACCGATGAAAGGAAAGCGTTTTGCTACGATTGAGGAGATAAAAGAAAAATCGAAACAGGAGCTGTTGGCGATACCAAAAAGCACGTTTCAGAAGTGTTTCGAGGATTGGAAAAAACGCTGGCATAAGTGTATTATATCTGAAGGGGATTACTTTGAAGGGGACAAGATAGTCATTGATGAATAAATAAATATTTTTTGAAAAAATTGAAAATAACGGTTATTTTTTGATCAGACCTCGTACATACATATGGTCAAAGGAAAACTAAACAAAAAAACCAAAAAAAAAAAAAAATTACATTGAATAAATGGGCTTGAGGCCCAACTTTGAGGGGCGGACGCACTCCCTAAAACACAATTTATCGCTATGAAATTTTTCTGTATTTTTTTTACATAAATCTGAACCGATTTGGGGGGGGGGAGGGAATGTAAGAAATAAAAAAATGCTTCATTCAACTAACGGCCACTCTAATGTACATATGTACATACATAGACACATATGTACATGCCATTATGTATGGAATATAACACAGTGTAAAAGTTCACCGCAGCATCGTTAAGCGGCGCGTACCCACTATGTCCAGTTCACATTACCACTACATGTGATGACCAGGGCATCTAGTCGCTAGTGCAGAATAGCCAATGCGTCATGAGGTGCGTGGCACGTAGCGCTGTTCTTTTGAAACCAACTGTTTTCGGTGAAAACACACGAGTCATATATAACAATTGAATTTAAATTATATATAAAATTATATTAAAATATGAAGGAGAATGACATGAACAGGGATCGCAAATAGGTATTATTTTCCAAATTTCAACTGAAAAAATCACACTAATAGAGATGTGCTACGTGCACAAGGAATACACCAAGATACTCCACGTTACATAGACTACCGATAGATACATTGATTTTTATTTGTTTAATTTTTATTAAAAAACTCAACTTTACCGATTATTTTTTGATATCTATTTATTGCTCAGAAAACAACAGTTATTTCTTGATTTTTATTTATTCCTTACAAAGTAAAAGTTATTTTGTGAAATGAAATAAATTACTTTTTGGTTTTTTTCTTTTGACCAAAAAATTTAATTTTTAAGCTGAATAAAATAAAAAAAAGGAAATTTCTGTGCAGTTTCCACAAGTCTAGAAAATTTGTATGAAAATGACTCAGAAAAATTAGTGCTTTTCATATAAATTTTATACTCAAGTCGACCGCCTGCGTTGTAGAAACAGTGTGTTAATTTGACATATAAGAGTTTTTTACAGACTCTGGCGATAAATTCAATTTTAAATCGGTTAATATTAGGTGCGTTTATTTACTTTTCCAGTAAAATCCAGTGGTTGAGTAAATTTTGGGTAATTTGAAAATTTTACTCTCAAGAATGTCTCTTGCACAAAAAAGTACGCGAACGGAAAAATTGCACATATTTGCATATTAAGCAAAACAGCTGATCATAGTGTTGTACAATATGTGTTATTTTGACTACCCATCAAATATATATTTTTGTAATTGATGCATGCATGTTTATAATTATAAATTTGAAGCGATATATACATATTTCTAAAATAGAAGTTCTGTGAAAGTTTTAGCTTGTATTTGGTTTTTAGTTTTTATTCTGGGTAAATGGCATACGAAAATACATCAATATTTGATTTCTGATAGTCGTTACCCTGAATAGTATGCAGAAATAAGTATTCACATATACATAAACTTTACATCTCTAAAAAATTAAAGTAAATAATACAATTAAATTAAATTTAAAAAATTATTGTTCTTTAATTTGTGTCACCTTGAACATAATATTTTTCAGTTTTTTTTTTAACTTTTACTTCGACTTTTCTTCTTTTAAATGTTTTTATTAAAAAATTTATGCTTTGTATTTGCTTACTCTTGTTTATTTTATTGAGTCATGTTTTTCTCATCTACTGGATTTTACTGGCACAAATTTGTCTAGTAAAAATTTGCAGACTCTCAGTCAACAACTTTGAATTTACTCTCTCAATTGGCACTCTCTTTTGCAATTTTATGTGTAAACGAACGCATTTCAGTAAAATCCAATACAAATTTGCACAAAATTGCGCAAATTTTGGGGTAAACAAACAGACCTACATATTAGTTTTAAAGCAAAAATAAGCTTTCTACAGTTAAAAAATTAAGCAAAAAATAAAAATGAAAAAGTAACTGTTATTTCGTGAGGAATAAATAAAGCTCACAAAATAACAGTTATTTTGTGAGGAATAAATAAAAATCAAGAAATAATGATTAAAAAGTAATTTTTAAAATGAAACTTATAACAGTTAGTCCATATTTACACTATGCAAGTCTTATTGCTAAGCTGATTAGTTTGTTAGGAAAAGAAACGTTACTGTTCCCCTCGTCTCTCTCTCCATCAAACTAATCAGCATAGCAATAAGACTTGCATAGTGTAAATATGGACTTACGGTCCCTGCTTATGAATGATCTTTATTTAGATACAGTGCATAATTTGCGGTCTCCACCTGACATAAAATTACTAACTTTAACATTAACTTCAAGTTAATGTTATGTGTAGACTGCTCAAGTTAATGCTTTTTTGAAGTTAAAACATTATTGTTAGTGCATTTGTTTTAACAACTCAGTTATAACTTCAAGTTACAGCAAAATTTCATGTCAGGTGGAGACGTAGAGTAACTTTAGCACAAATTTTTATCAGTTGTTTGTAAGAGAATAAATTTTGCACTATTGTAAAGTATGAGGGAGGTGTAAAGAAAGCAAGAAAGCTAATAAGTTTGTATACTTAAGTATGTATGTATGTATGTACATAATCACTTCAAGCTGGAAAATCAATCACTTACATATTAATTTAATATATTATATAAATTTATCCAAAAACGTAGAATATGAATTGCAATTTTTATCATTTCAGGATATAGTAGGCACATGTATGTTTATTTTTTATAGTAGGTATTATTGAATAAAGTGAGGTGATTTTGGTTATAATTTATTATGTTGTTTAATTATAATATATTATGGGTAAATAAATTTATTTGTATAAATGTAATTACATATATTATTTACTTACTTTTAGTACTTTTGTTTGTAACTGTAATATCAGTTGTAGCGTGAGCTGCAGTGTTGTCAAATGGGCCAAAAGGATTTTTGTCTCCAGGAGCACTTGCGGTAACTATACAGATAACAACAAATACCCAAAAAGCTAAGAATATTGCTAAAACAATAATTGCTAAGAGAGGAGCAATAATAAGGCCCGGCAAATTCATCATGCATTTTCCAGATTCTTCAAATAACGCCGACAGACCGGAAAGTTTATTTTTCAAATAGTATATAATGACTATTAGAATTATCTAAAATAGATAGAGAAAGAAATATACATACATATAAATGTCATTGTAATAAATGAATAATAAAATAATACCATGGCTATTGTTGCTAAAACCGCTAGTGTAAATACCGCTTGCTCATTACGAACAAACTCCTCTAAATATGAGAATTGAGTGTTGACTTGTTTTTTGTGTTTAATGCTATAATAAGCATACCATAAAGCACCACATAAACCAATGCTGGCAATAACAACTAAAACACAAATAAGCCATGACACAATACGCGAAAGCCAATGCATTAATATCACCAAGGCAATGGAAATCACTGAAAGTAAAATAGTTGTTTTTATAAATAATAATTAAAAAACAATTGTAAAATTTAAATATGCAATGCAGCGTGTCTCACGACATCGAGAAAAAAATGTTAGCTTAACAATTTATACTGAAAAAGAAACAATTTTTTTATTTCTTGCTTTTTTTTTTTGATATCGTGAGTAGTATAACTTCTTTTATAAACATAAAAAACATAAGTTCTTTTTTCTACATATCATGTTAAACGTGTATAACAATGAAAAAGTACTTTTTAAATAAATGTAAACCTACTATTTATTATTTGTAAAAATTCGACTTTTTGGACATTGCTTTCCCCGCTGATTTGGAATTTGAAAGCTGTGTTATTAAATAGAAAAAAATTTGGTCCTCTTGAGTTCATTTGAATACTTTTGAACAAATATGATCCAAAATGTATTAAAAAATTTTCCAATTTTTTCAGCAACTTTTTTAAATTTTATTTCTTTTTCTATTTATTTTAAAATCACACATGGACTAGTTATTAAACTTAGTTATATATTAATTACCATCCGTATTGTGAAAAGCTACACACTTCATTCGTTTATACATTGATATTTTCTTTAAAAACTTTACCAATTCTCAACCGATTAAATGATTTAAGTCCTGTTTTAATTTCAATAAAGTGGTCTTTTGAAATACATAAATTGAAAAAATATATAATTTCAAACAAAATATTGCGAAAAAATTTTTATTAAAAATTGATTTCCAATTTATTTACGATATTTTTAGGAAAGGTAAATAGTCTCGATTATGTTCGAAAAGGATTTTTTCTAACTTTTCGGGTAAATGAGCTGTGAATTAAAAAATCCCCAACTTTTTTCTATACCCAATTTTTTTAACTTTTATTCGGCTTTTTCCTCCTCTTGTAAACTAAACAAAAATTGAAATACATCCATCTATGTAAATATATATTTTAATTGTTGTTACTTACGAAATGATATGCCACAAATAATTGCTACAAAATGCCATGTAGCGTATATATCACCCAAAAACTGTTGAGCCACATCCCAAGAATTTAACATCTTATATATATCCTCAACGGGAGCATTTTTACTTTTTGGAACACATCGGTGAAGAACAGGGGAACTTTTTGTATTTTTTGAACAGCAAGGAAAAATATTTTTATATGTATTAACTTTTTATAACAATATTGTTGAAGTTTTTACCTCTCATAGATTGGAAAATCCGGACAAGGTCCTAAATAGTTAAACAACTTGGACAAATCACCTTGTTTGTCATTCGCTATAATAGACATATCAAAGTCGTAACGGCAAATGTTATTTTGGGTTTTCAAATAGTAATCGTATACATCTTCGCGTTTATTTAATGTCGTCTTTGGACACTCCTTTACACATACTTTTATCGAGTCCTTCAATTTTCGAAAATCAAAGTATAATAAATGTGGCTTATCAATTGTATTCAAACCAGATAATGGATAATTTGGATAATGTTCATTTTGTTTAACACCGCACGTATTTCCAAATGAGTCATAACCATTAATAAGACGCAAAGGATTTCCATAGACAAAAGAAAATATCGCTATAACAATCTGGTAAATAAAATTTATTTAAATATTATTTCAATGGTGGATAAACAAACATACAATTAGGTGTGTCTCACTACGTGCACGAAGCTACCCATACTTACCCAAAAGACTTTCCTTTATAAAAATTTTATGTTGAAAAAAGCTTTTCGATAAGTTTGGGTAGCTTTACTCAAACAAAGGTGTGTTCCTTGTATTAAATTTCCATACATTTTTTACAATAAAATATGTAGGTATATGTACTTATTAAAATAGTTATCTTTTAAAAATTTTATTTCGAATACTTGTATATTGCCTATTCTAATTTCAATTTGATGCAAACACACAACGAATATAAAATATTTGAGGGAGTAAAAAATAATTTTCTGCCAGTTCATGTAAATGCTAACAGAAATGCGAAAATAAAACTAAATATTAATTTTTTGTTTCAACATGAATACTGCAACAAAAATTTCGTTTACATATAGTTAGATCAACAAACTTCGCAATATGGATCACAAATTATGGATTAGAAAATACCTTAACTAACAATTTGTACATAATGTTATTAGAATAACAAAATGGGGATACCTATTTGGGGGATTAAAACGTTAGTCATTAAGGTTATAGTGTTTTAAATTATTTTTTTGCTGCTGTTTTTTCTTTGAAACAAAAATTTTACAATATTATGACAATACGACCTTTATGACTGACGTTCGAATTCCCCAATTATAAAAAATATATTTATTTAATTTCTTTGATTTATCGCACACCCGCAAAGAAGCGGTATGTGCACTAAAATTATCCGAACATAATAATTATACATAAGTGTGTATGTATGTACATGTATATGTATTTATATCCATATTTAAATTGCAATTGTACTATTGTTTGTGATTCTACAGCAGGTATGACGCCATACAAAAAAAGGCGTTCCGTTTAATGATTTCATATTTGTTACTTTTATTTATGCAAGATTTTGAACTAATTCGTGCAAATTGCAAATAAGACTTACCAAAAATAGCCAAAATAATATAAAAACCGCTAACCAAAACGTATCTGTACAAGTTCGATATTTGGGACGATTTTGTTGGGGTTCTTCTTCTGAACTTGTGTTACATCCCATTTTCGCTTTAAGAAATAAGACTTTTTGCTTTTTTATTTATGTATTACACTTTTCTATTAACTTTTTATATTTAAATTAATAGCACATAAACACCGCAACAAAAAGAGAGTTATTTTATGTTTTGTGGTTATTTGATCAGGCGTTAGTGAAGAGGAAAGAAAACAACAACTACTTGTTTTGTTTTAGTTGAAGTTTAATTAATACACACAGTTGCTTTTTGCATACAATAAAAGTTCAGAGCAGTACTAATCATACTATTGCATAAGGTACTTTTTATTATCGATATACATATAATAACGTAAATATATTACGAAACTTTACAAATTCATATGTATTTTTGATAAGAAGTTTTAAAAAGCTATTATTTCCGTCTTGTTCAGTATATTTCACCCCAACTCGAAAGCAAAGAATTATAATACCACAGGTAGACTTTCAGATATGCATTGGGATTCAGTGTCAACTCAGTCTAACACTTTCCAACACTAGTAACAATAAAACAAATTGCGGAAAATATTTAAAATGTCGATCTCTTCAATGGAATTTGTGTAGTTTCTGGAAATTTTATTAATATTTAAAAATTCAAATAACGTTTTCTATGGGAGTAAAAGATTTATGGAGCGTGCTCACCCCTTACGCTGAACGGAAACCCATCTGTGAACTTAGAGGTAAAGCTGTCGCCATTGATCTTGCAGGCTGGGTTTGCGAAAGTCTCAATGTGGTTGATTATTTTGTACACCCCAGACATCACTTGAAGTATGAAATTTTTATAATCTTTCTAAATATATATAATATAATGCTTACTTTTTAAGGAATTTGTTTTTTCGCACTTGTTATTTAATATGGGAAGAAGTTACTCCTGTTTTTGTATTGGAAGGAGTTGCACCCCGATTAAAAAGTCAAGTTATAGAAAAAAGAAGTGAAATTCAATTCCGCGGAATAAGACCGAAAGAAACACAAAGTCAGTCTGATTGCAAAGAGTCGAAAGGCGATAAAGGCAGAACTCGATTTAATCTCGTGTTAAAACAATGTGAAAATCTTTTGCAGGCGATGGGATTTCAATGTGTGCAAGGTCCTGGCGAAGCTGAAGCTTACTGTGCTTTTCTTAATTCAAAAGGAGTACGTATGAAAAGTTCATAGAATTTGATTGAATTTGAACGCATTTAATATATGTATGTTGTATGTATGTATATTAAAGTTGGTCGATGGTGTAATAAGCCAAGACTCTGATTGTTTTGCATATGGAGCTTTACGAGTTTATCGAAATTTTTCCGTTTCGTCGCAAGGTGCCTTGGCAGCACAAGGCGGTGCTGTAGATATATACGATATGAATAATATATGCTCAAAAATGGGTAAAATTAAATTACGTATTTTAAAGAAATTTTACAAACTATAATATCTTTAGATTTTGGACAGAATAAAGTCATAGTCATGGCTTTGCTATGTGGTTGTGACTATTGTCCTGATGGAATAGGTGGTGTGGGACGTGAAAGTGTACTTAAGTTGTTTAATAAATACAATAATGTTGAAATTTTAAATCATATACGCTCTTGGAGACTTGAGAAGGACAAATATTCTGCCCAGGAAATAAGAGTTGATGACAAAACTATTTGCTCCAATTGTGGCCACATTGGTCGTACTCAAAGTCATACGAAAAATGGATGTGGCATTTGCCGTACTAATCGCGGATGTGATGAAAGCTTATGGAAGTAAGAATATGTTACTTTGAATTTTTTTTAAAGAAATACTAATTCAGATAACTTTCAGAGAAAAACGGCTTGCTTTAAAGGCTGAATTGATATTACGTAAAAAAGCTTTAGCTAACTCAACTTTTCCATCTGAAGAAATAATTAATGAATTCTTACAACAGCCAAAAGAAGTCCCAAAGCTTGATATGCATTGGCATCAGCCAAATATGGTAAAATTTATTAAACAGATTGGACATTTATTACAATGGCCAGAAATTTATTGCTTTCAAAAATTCTTTCCTATTTTAACAAGATGGCAAGTTTTGAATACCCCGCGTTTGAAGGATTTATCTAAAGCTGCAAATTTTATCACACCTAAGGAAATAATTAAGAAGCGAGTAGTTAAGGGTGTACCTAGTTTAGAATTATTGTGGGAAGATGAAAATGGAATTTTTAATGGTTTAATACCCGAAAGTCAATTAAAAGAATTTATAGGTGATAATCCTAAAGGTATTCAAAGTATTTGGTCTACTGTTGAGCCATATGAGAAAGTAAAAATTGCTTACCCATCTTTAGTGGAGTCATTTTTAAAATCTAAAGAAGAGACGAAAAAAATTCCAAAAAAAATAGGAAAATCTAAAGCGACATCAAGTGAAAATCAGCATCTGAGTTCGTTAGAAAATTTTAATGATTTAATGCGCGCTACCGAGGACATAGCGAAATCTTCCAAGCCAAAACGGCAAACAAAATCTAACAGGCAGCGGGGTTTACAAATGATCGATCGATTCTTTAAGGAAAAAATTAATAAAGAAATTGGAAAAAATAACCGAAAAATTTCTATGAAGTGTAATAAATTTAATGTAGATTCACAACAATGCTCTACACCAATAAATAAAAGTATACCGTCTGATCTAGAAAGTGACATTGATGAAGATTTCTTCGATATGTCTGATATTATCAATGGAATTGTTGGTAGATCACATAAATCATTTGCATTGACCTCACTTAAGGGAAAACAACTTTGTTATGAAGTAATAACGCAGGATACTGGTGTTATATTGGGGAAAACTTTTGGTAATGTAACAAATAAATCAGTTGATGATTTTGAAATTCCTAGTGAGAAGCGTTCGCTCTCAAGTTCCTTTTATAAATCCACGTACATGGAAGCTAAAAAACTTGCAATGGATGATAGTTTTGATGTTTTGGTTAAAAAAGGAATTTTAACATCGAATGAAACAAAAATCGTTCGAATATCTAACTTGATAGACAGTTACAAACAAAACCAAGTTAAAAGTGAAAATAACTCTGAAGAAAAAACATTTGAAGACGAAAACGTAAGTTATTTCTTTAGTAACAGTTTTAAACTGGATAACGATGCTTTTGAAAAGATTATGGAAACAAGTGTAAATAAACAACCAAATTTGAATGAAGTTGATGACGATATTGTAGTTTTAAGTGATTAATTATTTTATAACTTATAAACTATAATTAAATGTTATATTCTTACAAATTTTTCTTAAATTTGCTCAAAACTCTGTATTAAAAGCTTGTAACCGTTATATAATAAATAAAGAAAAACTGCCTATAACAGGCAGTTTCTCTGTAGTTCGAAACGAAAGAAAAAGCTTTCGAATTCACATGTCATAAGATACAAATTCGAAAGTAATTTCTTTCGTGAAATGAAAATTAAAGGTCTGCAGGTGTAAACAGAGTTTCTTTATTTTATTGTTTATTTATTCCATAATAAAGTAATACAAATTCTACTCGTCAAATGCGCAAATTTAAAATGTTTTACATTAATATATCTCAAATTAAAGTTGAAAATAAAAAGTTGGCTGGGTAAATTCAGGCGTTGTCAGTAATTTATCAAGGCACATTTATTACAGGTACACCAAGGCATATCAAACAGGTACATGCATCAGGCAAATTGCTCATCCGCTGATTTTTTGTTTACACGTTTATAACGAAGAATTTATTTGACAATTACTTTCAAGGCACATTTACTACAGGTACACGCAAGGCACATTAACTACAGGTACATGCATTAGAGAAAACAGTGTGGCAACTCTGTGCTTCTCACATAGTTTTACAAAGTATTTGTCAAAAAATTGTATGCATCAAACAAGGCACAAAAGTAATAGTCAAATGAATTCTTCGTTATAAACGTGTAAACAAAAAATCAGCGGATGAGCAATTTGTTTGATGTGCCTTGGTTACTTTGTAAAACTATGTGAGAAGCACAGAGTTGCCACAGTGTTTTCTCTAATGCGTGTACCTGTAGTAAATGTGCCTTGCATGTACCTGTTTGATATGCCTTGGTAATTTATCTAACAACAGTGCTGCCACGAAGAACTTTCCAGCTAAAATTCCTTAATACATTATAAAACCCAAAATATATATATGTATATCTATCTATCTTTATAAAAACTATACGCAAGACGAATTCTATTAAATGAATCCATTTTGATATACAATACAGCACCGCTGAAAATATATTTAAATATGTCAGTGTAAAATATACTGTCAAAAGATGTACAAACGTGTTATTTGATTTTGACACTAGAGAAACTATAGTTTCTATAGCAGCTGATTATTATATGCTGAAACGAGGCTACCTTGTATGAAGTCGATTTGGTAACGCTATTTGTTGGTGTATTGCAAGGCACATTTACTACAGGTACATGCATTAGAGAAAACAGTGTGGCAACTCTGTGCTTCTCACATAGTTTTACAAAGTATTTGTCAAAAAATTGTATGCATCAAACAAGGCACAAAAGTAATTGTCAAATGAATTCTTCGTTATAAACGTGTAAACAAAAAATCAGCGGATGAGCAATTTGCCCGATGCATGTACCTGTTTGATATGCCTTGGTGTATTGGATGCTTTGTGATATTGGTTGGCGCAAAAGTTATTTTGCTTGGTTGTGATGCGCTTATGTTCATATATTTTGCATAAGAATTGATAATACGTACTGTGTTTGGTGACCAAGCCGAAATCTACATCAGTGTTACGAAATAAAAAAAAATATTAATTGCTAGAGTATTTCAATCACTAACATGAAACTACCACAGTCTCCTGAGGAATTTGCCGGTCCAGAAAGTTCTCACTTTAATAAACTTTTAGAGAATCCAAGGGAATGGTCTACCATACCATTGTTAAATTATACGCCATTGCATTTGCTAAAAGATAATGAGTTGGTGCGCTTTAGAGGCATGATACAGGATATGCAAGATCCAGAAATGTATCTCGAAAGATATGAAGTTAAAACGTCCGATGGAGCAAGCACACGCATGCAGCAGGGTAAATACAGAGATTGCGTATTGTTAAACAGCGGCGAGGAAGTAAATTTCGAATCGCCTGCAAATGTCAAAGGCGAAAGAAGAACTTTGTTTGTCGTTTCCATACCAGGCATTAATAGCTGGACTAAAGAGTATGAAGAAAATTGCAACAGTCGTAATTTGCCCGAAGTTGTTACAGAAGAGGATGTTAAGACAGCAGAAAAAACAAAAAAGAGGCCAGCGCCAGAGGAAATGGAAATCGAATGCGCTGAAAGAAATGAAGCAGCTGAAAATAAAATGGAACCTACAAAGCGGCAAAAAACTGAATGTGAACAAATACAAACAGCAAACAGTTCAGCTATAAGTGCTAAATATTTATTAAATTCCCCTATACCAGAAAGGCCAAGTAAAGCCTGCATGATTAAAATTTATAAAGACTTTGATTCTTATACGCTCAATACTGTTATAGACGTAATTGGTTTCTTATCAGCAGATCCGTCACTCGATGCAATTGGAATGGAAGTTGATGATTTTGAAAGCTCAGAAATTCAAGCTCAAAATCCTCCTCCTTCATTAATACCCAGATTGCATGCTATAGCCGTTCATCATTTACCTCATGCTAATCCTATGATGGATGTCCATTTAGGAACGCTCTCAAGTGAAAATGAGAACATAAATATGGAAATTGTTCGCAAAGAGTTGCGTATGCTCTTAACTTTATGCCTGTTCAATGATGATTTGGCTGCAGATTACCTCTTGTCTCATCTTATATCAACTGTATACAGTAGATGCGAGTTGCAAAGTATTGGACAATTTTCTCTTAATATTTATAACATACCCAGGGAAGGTCTGAGCGATTACACAAAACGGCTATACGAAATATTAGAGTTAATTATTCCAGCAAGTCATTATTTACCAATGACATTGGACATTATCAACACTGCATCATTTGTGCCAAAGTAAGTAATTTCAATATAGGTATTTGTGTAATTTTTATTTTTGTATCAAAAAAATATTCACAGAAAAGATTATGAGACAAACAAATTAGTCTCAGGCTTATTACAATTGGCACCACAAACTCATTTGGTACTTGATGAAACCAAAATGCAGCAAGGAAAATTAGAGGCTAATGGTGTTATGGGTATACAAAGTATAGCTAACCTTATTAATAATCAGCAAATAAAATGCAATTTTCAGTTCTATGACATCGACTATAACGTCGATATTCCTGTATTACTTTTAAGTGAAGGACGAAGCATGTTACCGGTATGTAGTTTTAATCGTTTACAAAATCGCAATAAAAATACTTCATTACAGAGCAACATTTCACTACCAGTTGAAACGGATACCAAGTCAATTGAAGTGATAGAGGAAACTTTAAAAGCTGCGCACCACTATATCAAACAAAACTCGCGTCTGGATCAATTTCGTCGCTTCTTAACCTTAGCAAAAATTTCACCATTCGCTATGAATCCGGATGATACTGAAATGATACAAAATGACTTTGTTGAGATGCGCAAAGCGGATTCAGTAACCAGCGCAGATGATTTACACTCGCTTCTGGTGTTATCTCGCCTTTTGGCTATTGCAAATGGCAAACATGTATTCGATAAGGAATCTTGGAATTTTGCTAAAGAAATGGAAAAAAGAAGACGTGTGCGTATAAATAAATTGCCAAAATCTGCATTACGCTCTTGTTAATAACCGATATTGTTATTAAATGTTAAATTTTTCGTTTCGACTTGAGATTTGCTGTACTAGCTACCTAGAATGGAAAGATTCGACAACCGCAAAAAAAAGCTTAAGCTGCATATTTTTGGAACTTTTTACGAAAATCAATTGTATTTAAAATCGTCAACAATCTATTTTCGTCAAAAATTAAGTTCGACAATTATTTCGCTTTAAGCTTTTTTGGCGATTATGGAACGTTTATGTAATTTGAAAAAATAAAACATCAACAATTTTATGTTTTGTATTATTCCCATTTCTACTTCCCTGGTAATTTTGATTAATAACACTATTGATTAATAACACTATATGTGCGATATATTCTAGGTCCTTATGAAAAGGGAAGTTGAATAAGCGATGTCCGTATTAGTATTGAAAATCAGCAAAACCGAAGACGGTTCCAAAATATATATAAAATAGACGCACAATCGAATAAAGATGATTGTTTTGTAAAGATTTTTGTTTGAGGCTTTCAAACTTATTCAGGTATGTGATGGAAAACGATCTTTTTTTTGAAAAGGTGTGATGAATTCCGATCAGTTTTGAGTATAATTTTGGAGCTAATTTTAAACTACCGACTTGTAAAAAGTACACTAGAAGATATAATATAATTCACATAATAGGGTTGTGAAAAGAAATTTGTCAAAAATTTTTGGAAAAACAATTAAAAATAAGTTTTAAAATTATTGACGAATCGACTGTAGGAAACGCATCACACCTTCTATCGTTTTCAAATTGTTTTTGTATCTAAATCGTTTTTCATCACATATCTGATTATGTTTGTATATTATGATTCTCAATATAGTAGTATTAAGTCTTACTATAAACATACGAAGTTTGTTAACAAAATCCAAGTTTTTATGGTTGAAGTTTACTGATGAGTTCCAAAACCGGGAACGAAATGCATATAGACTGGGTGCATAACCATAAAAACAAGCCAAACCTTCAAATTTAATATACATTTATAATGAAATATGCAAAAATAAGAGTTTATTTTAAAATACGCACTAACAAATCGATGCAATTTTGCCACAAATTTGTTGTTTCGCAAAGGCATTTTTTTTATTTACGTTGAACTACGACCAACGACAGAATACATATGTACATGTATTTACATGAAAATCCTATCCCTTCCTTTTTTATTCAACTTATTTCCTCTATAAGAATTAAAGCTTTTTAAAGTTTTATTTTAATTATATATTTTATTAAATATTTTCTCATATATATGTATGTATACGTTATATCAATCACACTCCAACAGTCGCAACTGAAAATTCAGCAAATTGCAGTTGCTTCCTCCTGTAAAAAAAAATACAACGCATTATCGCAAAGCTCCGAAAGAGATGTGTACTATTTATGCTAAATTTGAGGAAATTCAGAAAGGACTTGTTTCATTTATTGATTAAATGATGGGGAATCCGATTAGTTTCATCATAAAATAAAACACTTATTAGGGGTTCTGGAAAATTTATTACCTTATAAATTAAATTATATATGCAAATATGAAGATAGTTGGAAGCACTACCTAAAAATAACACAAAAAACACATACATTAGTTTACATAAAAATACATTAGTTATAAAAAAAGTACAATGATAATTGTCAGTTGTATTGATTAATTGTCATTTTTTGATCAAACGATGGGGAATCCGAAACAAATTCATCATTATAACATTGTACATATCTACATAGCGCTCATTTACACAAAACAACGTCATAACTTAAAAAAAAAGTCAAGCAAAAACAGTTTGAAATTTTCAATTTACACACCACTTAATGGATGAAAAGAGAAAATTTCATTTTTTTCTCAAGAGTTGAATAGATAAACAAGATATTTGTATGAAATTTTTACACAATATGAAGAACAATATGAGGATTAATTCTGCAGGGTTAAGTCAAAAATTCGGTTTTTTGGGTCATGACGTTTTTTGAGTAAATGTGCGTTATGTACATCAATTCATAACCCTATTGTCGTTCTCAACTTTACTCAGATTGGTGGTTTAGAATCAAATTAAATTTCACATTGATATTCACAACTTAACTAAAGCTACGGTCACACTTGTCAAACATTTGCCCAAAAAAGCGTAACCACTAAATGCTAATGAAAAATCTTTCAATTCAGACAAAAGTTTGTCAAGTTAAAGAGTAGCCAATATTGTTGGATTCTATGACATGGTGCATTAGTTGTGTTCGAAACTGTTTAATATGATAAATAAGTGTCTGGATCAAAACTTTTTTCATTAGTGTTTGTTGGTTACGCTTTTTTGGGCAAATGTTTACCAAGTGTGACCGTACCTTAACGGTTGAATTTGCAATTCTCTTGTGCCATAAAAATAGCTTCAAATAAAATTTTGTTGCGCACCAAAAAATAGTTTGATTGTTTAAGAGTTGTGTTGACTTTGAATGACAATAGGACCATTAATTATAAGAAGTCAATAATTACCTTACTTATTAACTATCCCTTTTCACAAAACAGAAACAACGTTTAGGTCAAAGCTCATATTATTTATTCATCGATTGATTTGTTTGCAACTATTTTAACAGCGCAAAGGTTTTGAATTGATATTGTAGACTGCAATAAAAAAGTTCTTTTGTTATTAAGTTAAAAAGTAAATAACAAAACAGTTTTAATTGGATTCAGCCAATGTAATTTGCGTTGGTTTTGGGAAAAATTCTCTTCATGGCTTATCAAAGCGAGCTGGATTAGTGTTTCATCATTGAAATAAAATATTTAAAAATAAAATTTTTTAAATCACTTACCTATCAACTCTTTTCTCTCTCAAAAGACACAAGACGCGTCATGAAAATATGTACGGAGATATAATTTCATGTGATTTTCCCAGCTAATTAATTTACGTTTTCATACAAATTGTATTTCACTGTCGTTGTAATCTGAAATAAAAAAAGTATATCTTAGTTTTGATAATTTAAAATTTATTAATAGAAATAAATTTTATTTTGCATCAGCAGATTTAATTTGCGTTGGTTTTGGGAAAAATTCTCTTCATGGCTTATCAAAGCGAGCTGGATTAGTGTTTCATCATTGAAATAAAATATTTAAAAATAAAAATGTTTAAATCACTTACCTATCAACTCTTTTCTCTCTCAAAAGACACAAGACGCGTCATGAAAATATGTACGGAGATATAATTTCATGTGATTTTCCCAGCTAATTAATTTACGTTTTCATACAAATTGTATTTCACTGTCTTTGTAATCTGAAATAAAAAAAGTATATCTTATTTTTGATAATTTAAAATTTATTAATAGAAATAAATTTTATTTTGTATCAGCAGATATAATTTGCGTTGGTTTTGGGAAAAATTCTCTTCATTGCTTATCAAAGCGAGCTGGATTAGTGTTTCATCATTGAAATAAAATATTTAAAAATAAAAATGTTTAAATCACTTACCTATCAACTCTTTTCTCTCTCAAAAGACACATCGCGTCATGAAAATATGTACGGAGATATAATTTCATGTGATTTTCCCAGCTAATTAATTTACGTTTTCATACAAATTATATTTCACTGTCGTTGTAATCTGAAATAAAAAAAGTACATCTTAGTTTTTATAATTTAAAATTTATTAATAGAAATAAATTGAATTTTGTATCAGCAGATCTAATTTGCGTTGTTTTTGGGAAAAAATTCTCTTCATGGCTTATCAAAGCGAGCTGGATTAGTGTTTCATCATTGAAATAAAATATTTAAAAATAAAAATGTTTAAATCACTTACCTATCAACTCTTTTCTCTCTCAAAAGACACAAGACGCGTCATGAAAATATGTACGGAGATATAATTTCATGTGATTTTCCCAGCTAATTAATTTACGTTTTCATACAAATTATATTTCACTGTCGTTGTAAGCTGAAATAAAAAAAGTACATCTTAGTTTTGATAATTTAAAATTTATTAATAGAAATAAATTTTATTTTGTATCAGCAGATATAATTTGCGTTGGTTTTGGGAAAAATTCTCTTCATGGCTTTTCAAAGCGAGCTGGATTAGTGTTTCATCATTGAAATAAAATATTTAAAAATAAAATTTTTTAAATCACTTACCTATCAACTCTTTTCTCTCTCAAAAGACACAAGACGCTTCATGAAAATATGTACGGAGATATAATTTCATGTGATTTTCCCAGCTAATTAATTTACGTTTTCATACAAATTATATTTCACTGTCGTTGTAATCTGAAATAAAAAAAGTACATCTTAGTTTTGATAATTTAAAATTTATTAAATTGTAGAAATAAATTTTATTTTGTATCAGCAGATATAATTTGCGTTGGTTTTGGGAAAAATTCTCTTCATGGCTTTTCAAAGCGAGCTGGATTAGTGTTTCATCATTGAAATAAAATATTTAAAAATAAAATTTTTTAAATCACTTACCTATCAACTCTTTTCTCTCTCAAAAGACACAAGACGCGTCATGAAAATATGTACGGAGATATAATTTCATGTGATTTTCCCAGCTAATTAATTTACGTTTTCATACAAATTATATTTCACTGTCGTTGTAATCTGAAATAAAAAAAGTACATCTTAGTTTTGATAATTTAAAATTTATTAAATTGTAGAAATAAATTTTATTTTGTATCAGCAGATCTAATTTGCGTTGTTTTTGGGAAAAATTCTCTTCATGGCTTATCAAAGCGAGCTGGATTAGTGTTTCATCATTGAAATAAAATATTTAAAAATAAAATTTTTTAAATCACTTACCTATCAACTCTTTTCTCTCTCAAAAGACACAAGACGCGTCATGAAAATATGTACGGAGATATAATTTCATGTGATTTTCCCAGCTAATTAATTTACGTTTTCATACAAATTATATTTCACTGTCGTTGTAATCTGAAATAAAAAAGTACATCTTAGTTTTGATAATTTAAAATTTATTAAATTGTAGAAATAAATTTTATTTTGTATCAGCAGATCTAATTTGCGTTGTTTTTGGGAAAAATTCTCTTCATGGCTTATCAAAGCGAGCTGGATTAGTGTTTCATCATTGAAATAAAATATTTAAAAATAAAAATGTTTAAATCACTTACCTATCAACTCTTTTCTCTCTCAAAAGACACAAGACGCGTCATGAAAATATGTACGGAGATATAATTTCATGTGATTTTCCCAGCTAATTATTAATTTACGTTTTCATACAAATTATATTTCACTGTCGTTGTAATCTGAAATAAAAAAAGTATATCTTAGTTTTGATAATTTAAAATTTATTAATATAAATAAATTTTATTTTGTATCAGCAGATATAATTTGCGTTGGTTTTGGGAAAAATTCTCTTCATGGCTTATCAAAGCGAGCTGGATTAGTGTTTCATCATTGAAATAAAATATTTAAAAATAAAAATGTTTAAATCACTTACCTATCAACTCTTTTCTCTCTCAAAAGACACAAGACGCGTCATGAAAATATGTACGGAGATATAATTTCATGTGATTTTCCCAGCTAATTAATTTACGTTTTCATACAAATTGTATTTCACTGTCGTTGTAATCTGAAATAAAAAAAGTATATCTTAGTTTTGATAATTTAAAATTTATTAATAGAAATAAATTTTATTTTGCATCAGCAGATTTAATTTGCGTTGGTTTTGGGAAAAATTCTCTTCATGGCTTATCAAAGCGAGCTGGATTAGTGTTTCATCATTGAAATAAAATATTTAAAAATAAAAATGTTTAAATCACTTACCTATCAACTCTTTTCTCTCTCAAAAGACACAAGACGCGTCATGAAAATATGTACGGAGATATAATTTCATGTGATTTTCCCAGCTAATTAATTTACGTTTTCATACAAATTATATTTCACTGTCGTTGTAATCTGAAATAAAAAAAGTACATCTTAGTTTTGATAATTTAAAATTTATTAAATTGTAGAAATAAATTTTATTTTGTATCAGCAGATCTAATTTGCGTTGTTTTTGGGAAAAATTCTCTTCATGGCTTATCAAAGCGAGCTGGATTAGTGTTTCATCATTGAAATAAAATATTTAAAAATAAAAATGTTTAAATCACTTACCTATCAACTCTTTTCTCTCTCAAAAGACACAAGACGCGTCATGAAAATATGTACGGAGATATAATTTCATGTGATTTTCCCAGCTAATTATTAATTTACGTTTTCATACAAATTATATTTCACTGTCGTTGTAATCTGAAATAAAAAAAGTATATCTTAGTTTTGATAATTTAAAATTTATTAATAGAAATAAATTTTATTTTGTATCAGCAGATATAATTTGCGTTGGTTTTGGGAAAAATTCTCTTCATGGCTTATCAAAGCGAGCTGGATTAGTGTTTCATCATTGAAATAAAATATTTAAAAATAAAATTTTTTAAATCACTTACCTATCAACTCTTTTCTCTCTCAAAAGACACATCGCGTCATGAAAATATGTACGGAGATATAATTTCATGTGATTTTCCCAGCTAATTAATTTACGTTTTCATACAAATTATATTTCACTGGCGTTGTAATCTGAAATAAAAAAAGTACATCTTAGTTTTGATAATTTAAAATTTATTAAATTGTAGAAATAAATTTTATTTTGTATCAGCAGATCTAATTTGCGTTGATTTTGGGAAAAATTCTCTTCATGGCTTTTCAAAGCGAGCTGGGTTAAAGTTTTCATAATTTGAACAAAATAATTAAAAATAGTTATTTTAAACACGCACCTTTTTCTGTATCTCTTCTCCTCTTTCCATGGCAGCATATATGTAAATACATGCATACATATGTATACATCAAGGTAAGCATTTCAGTGATTTTTCCCATTTTTCATTTATTTACCACGACGACTTTTATAAATTGAATTTCTATCATGTCACCGAAACCTGTAACAAAAAACATAATATGTTCTATTGATTTTTTTTTTGCAGATTATTAGTGTATAGAAAAATTTTAATTGGAATCAGCAAATATATTTTGCGTTGGTTATGGGATAAATTCTCTTCATGGCGACATAATGCATCATTCGATTTTGATGTAGATATGTGCACATGAATCTGTAAAAGAATACAATTCTTAATGCACATGTACGAACATACCACACAAAGCATAATTTATGTGTATAATAAGTTCTACTATCTGGTAGAAAAAGCTCTAATTTGAATTCAAGTTTCAAAAATCATCATTATATGACAGTTTTAAAACTTTTTGAAATCAGTTTCAATAAATGTTTCCATATTTATCATTACTTCCTTAGAACAGAAGTTTGTTTCTTAGAAAATTAGTTTTAAAATATTTTTATATCACTGGCGATCTTATACCGGCCATGTTATTGAAATTAATCTACAATGTTGAAATGATTGTGGTATACGTTTTTCTTAATTTAAAAATAAACCTACCTCATTGAGCCAGTTGACATTCAGATATTACAACTTTAGTTTTGATCTGAAAAGCAAAGAAACATTTTTTATTAAAAATTAATATGTAGATATGTATCATTCAAGGATGTGATGGAAACCGAGTAATTTACTAACGATTCGTTTTTGAAAGATGTGATGAAATTCGAAGGATTTACACAATCAATTTTGAGCTGTTCCCAATTAATGAAGGTACATATCGTTATCTTAATATAGAATGGTCCCAACTCTTTTTTTGGAATCGAAATTTTTGCAATTATTCTATCGAAATGTACAAACTCCATTTCAAGAAAATAACGAGTTAGGACTTTTCTGTAAACGATATGTGCTTCCAAATAGTAAACAAGTAAAGAAATCCAGTTATTGAAAAACATGTTAAATCACTATATAAAACGGATGTATTGAGTACGTACATACGCCACATTTTTTTATTTTAAATTAAATCGATTTCTATTAAATAACCGTCTGATTTATTTACATTTCATCAAATCAATTCAAGCAAAAATTAATCAACATCACAGGAAATATGTTGCAATGAATTAACTCCTTCATATTTTCTTTAATTACATTTTGTTAATTAAACCATCAGACATTAAATACAGCATGAATTACGCGGGATCTAAAATAAAAAAAAAGAACTAACTTAATTTTTAATCATCATCATCGCTGGTTTGTTTTTGAAATATTTATTCAGATTGGTGTTATCATCAAGTTTTATTCAAGAGTAGCAAATAATTTTTAAACATCATTTTAGATTGGCAAGTACATATAATTTTGTTAATGATTAATATCTACTAACCTCCAATTAAGTCACCATCAATCAGTCTTGAAACACATATCATGTATTCATTTGTAAAGCCCATTGAAGTTCCGCATACTGGTGCCATTTTGGTCGACTATGGCATGTATATATCTAAAAAAAATATAAAATTAATTAATTTTCAAAAACCATGAACATGTAATGTAATAATTTATTTTTAAAACATTTATTCAGATTGGTATTTTCATCAAGTCTTATTCAAGAGTAGCAAATAATATTTAAACATCATTTTAATTTAGCATACAATTTTATTTTTTACATTAATATCGCTCATTTACTTCGTGTCACAACTAAAAAAAAGTTTTACAGAGATTACTTTTAAGGTTTCAAGAAATATATGAAATTTTTACTTAAGACAAAATACGATATGGCAAATTATTCTGCATTATTGAAGCAAATCAACGAATGTGCATATCGCACATCCAATTCAATAGTGACATAACTCAAAAAATTCGTTTTTTGAGTTAATAATACAGATTAATTATGCATTTCGTATTTTATCTGGCGTAAAAATTACATATAAATAACTTGAACTATCTATCACCTCTTGAGAGAAGAATATTTGTTCATGCCTTCATTGAGTTGTATGTAAATTGAAAACTTTAAACGTGTTTTCTGCAAAACTGGTTTTTTTGAGTTATGACACTATTGAACTGAATGTGCGATATGTATATTATACTATACTGAACTTACCATTTTTCATTGAAATACAAGCCATCAGGAGGCGCGTGCTTTTGACAGTGCGTAGTAGACACCGATCTAAAACTATAAAAATATTTTTATTTTAGTTCTACTTTTTAATAGCAATTAAATTTTTTTATAATTTCTAGAAATCAGATAAAAGTTGACATCATTTTCATCAGCGACGAAAAATAAAGAAACATCACATCTAATTCATACTTTTTAAGCTAATGTAGAATAAGCTAATACTTACATTTATTTCGATTGTTTCCATTTCGAATGCTGGTCATCTATCCAATGAAAACTAAAAAGAAAATAAAGAAAAGAAAACTTCCCATTTTTGCAGCAAGATCAAAAACAACCCTCCCCATAGTAAAAATTATATAAACATTTTATAATCTATTTTTAAACGTTTCATATGCATTTCTTTCATATTTCTTCATACAAAAAAGAATGTAACATTTTGTTGACGTTTATACTTAAGAGGTTTTTAAACAGATTCTTGTACTGGAGGTTCATAACCTTCGGGTCTTTCAATAATCGCACCCTCAGCTGAAACAACTGCTTCAGTACCTTTGCCGCCACCATCGCCATGTAATTCCAACAATTTGGATAAATCGAAGCGTGGTTTCTTTAATACCTTAACTTTGCGGATGTAGACGTCATGCAATGGGTAGATACGTTGACAGTTCTTCTCAATATCCTTTGCAATGGAATCTAAGGCCAATTTGCCGACTAACTGTTTCAAATCGGAGTTAGTGACTTCTTTGGTAATGATGTCGTGCATCCTAGAACGGATCTTACGGACCTGAGAATGTTGAGCATAACAGGTCTTACGTTGTGACTGTTGATCCTTAGCGGTGAAACCAATACAGAAAACTCGAAGTAAGTAGCCGTCACTAGTCTTGGCTTCGACAATACCCTCAATAAGGGTTTGCCATTTCTTGACCATAGATCTAGAAAATATAAAACCAACTGTTTTAAAAATAATTTGTGTTCTAGTCCATATTCTTACATGTAATATTTTATCGTCACTTGAAGGCTTTTTATTACAAAACTATTAATCATCAACAATCATTAAAATCCATACTATCAGTGGTCGGTCCTACAAAACATGCAATCTAGCCTATTAGTTCACAAAACTACCTTCTTTTTACTATATTTATACAATTTTTACCACTAGTAAAATATTTGACCTCTATTTTTCAAAGTTGCTCAATCTTATTTTTTTTATCTTAATTACACATTCACACAAAAATTCTTCTAATGTAGCAAAATGTACACATTTTTGTCACTTATCGATTACCTGTATTTGTCGGTAGACAAGTCCATACCATGGAAGTTGCACAAAATATTGCGATCTTGCACATCTTCGGCAATGAGACGGAACTTACGGAAAGAACGCTCGGGATCATTATCTTTTTGCAAATCGCCTAAAGCGACTTCAAACACACGTCCCTTCAAATAGTCAGAAGCAATTTTCTGGCCTTGGGTACGGTTAACCAAGGTTTTACCAATTTGACGAGTAGCAAACATGTTAGGTGCTTTAACATCGTACCAGTCTTTACGAGAGAAGGGATCGATAACCTTCTTTTTACCACCTTTTTTGCCTCCTTTGGAGAGACCTTTATTTTTACCGACCGCCATCTTCAGAGTACAAAGCGGAAAAAGATGGAATCACGTTTTTGACGTATTGTCAAGAGGGAGGAAATTAAAAATTTGCCCTGTGAACAATAATTCATCGTTCAAATTGGTAGTGCTGCCACGTATCGTGAGTTCAGTTATGTTGCAAGTTGATCAACGTAACTCTGGTTTTAGACTCGGCAGTTTTTCTTGCTCAACTTTTGATTTTATACTGAGGAAGAAAAAGATAGGTATACAAAAAGTATATATTACTTTCTCAACTCTCTCATACAAAATCTAAAGTTGAGCAACTAAAACTGCCGAGTCTAAAACCAGAGTAAATTATAATAAGTAGATGTTATTTATTAGAATCTTATATTAAGACCTTTTTCCGAAATGTTTTTGAATTTGTAAAATTTATCAACTTTTCATTCAATATTTCAATGTTCAACTTTTAATCGCTTCCAGTCTGGCATCATGATGCTGATTCAACTGAACGAATATTTACCGAACACTTTCTAATTATAATACTGTAGAATGCAGCACTGTGTTGACACAAAACTGACATTTCAAAATTTTTTGTATAGTAAACAATAAAAAAAGACTGGTATAAAGAAAAATTTTCTGTTGTTAAATAGCATAGAAATGTATTAAATAGCTGTGTTGTATGTAAAAATATTAATAAAAGTTCAAAAATAACAGAAGGATCAAAAGTGAACATAAAAGCTTACACAGAGAATTATAGCTTTAAACAAATTTTTGTAGTATAATGTCTCAGAGTACTGCTGGTACTGGGGGCGTCAATAGACGTGAACTCATAGAACACACTGCGGTTGGTGTAGGCATTATCAATAACACTATTACTGCTAGATATGGTGGAGGCGATACTGAATGGGAGGCTCGTGAGGTAACTGTTATTAGACTTATTGGAAAACTTGAAAATCCAACTTGTATTCCTGTTGCAGTCTCAACGTCAAAGGGAATTGGAGGAAGCCCGTGCCAGAGCAGCCCAAATGGAAAAAACTATGAAATGGTGGTCAGATTGCACTGCTAACTGGCGGGAAAAATGGAGTAAGGTGAGCTTAAAGAAATTGACGTGCAACGACTACCGGCGCTGTTTTGTTTGGTAACCAAACAAAACTAACACGACCATACATACATATGTATGTATGTATATGTAGTAGTTGTCTCACTAATATGTATATAACATCAACATTTTTATCGATATAAATAATTCTGTTTGATGTGCATATTTAGGTGCGTAACGAACGCAATAAAGCTAGAGAAGAAGCTAAACAATTGAGAGTAAATTTGGAAATGGCTATGAAAGAAGCTAATTCGTACAAACGTGAAAAGAATGATCTTGAAATGCAAATATCTCAGCTAAAAAAAGAAATGGAAAAAGTACATTCCCTAATGATGAAGCATGCTGGCCAATTTCATAAAACTGGGTATGTAGTATTGTAGTGTACAACAGTCATCCCAAGTAATTACTATTTTTGAAACTGTTAGAATGGCTGATACAGGGGATGAGAACGAGGCGAACAGCAGGGATGCGAATTGTTCTCCGGACATATCTTCGGATGGCTTAAAAAATATAAACAGTGAGGACGGTTTAGTAATTAAGACAGCAGCTGGTGGTGAACTTAAGGATCATGACATTGATGAATATGTGCTAAAAGGTGTACCTAAAAATGTATCAGAAATTGGTATGTTTAATAAAACTTAGTTAATTAAAATTCAATGCAATAAAATGCAAAATTTATTTGACCTTTACAACATTTCCGAGTTTTAAATGCATTTTCTGTTAATTTAACAAATACATACATTGCATAAGTTTAAACACTAAATAATTTCTCCTTGTTAAAGGTGAGGTTACCGCCGAGGAAAAACGCTTAATTCAGCAATTATCAAAGGATGACTTTGACGAAGATTATTTGCTTCAAAAGATATCCATGTTACAATTACGATTAGATGAAGCCCAAAAAACCGTACAAGCCGAAAGAGAGTAAGTCAGACAAAATTATTACTGAAACTTTAATAAATCAGGTTCAATTAATTCGAAGTGAAAAGCATTTACTACATAAAAGTATTGAAAAATTGTCACTGGAAATCCAAGAAGTTCGAGAGCATCAAGAAGAATTACGTTCAGCAAAACAGGTAATTTTAAACTATGATTCAACAATGTATGGCGTTTAGCAAATACAACTCATTAAATACAACAATACGATTTTTAGGAAGCTGTCCGTGAGTTATTAACCCTGCAGGAGTCCCATCGTGCCGAAATGCGAATTGTAAACAATTCTTTGCAAGAAGAAATAGTTGCTCGTGAAAACCTTGAACGTCGCTTAAGTGAATTACGCACAGAATTGGAACGCTTGCAAGCTGAAAACGCTTCAGAATGGGGTAAACGTGAACGATTAGAAACGGAAAAGTTAGCTCTTGAACGCGATAATAAGAAATTACGTACTGAGCTGCGAGATTTTCAAGAACGTTCGGATCGTAAGGGGCGACCATTACAAGCAACTGATGCTGAAAATAGAGCACTACAACAAGAATTGTCTGATCGCACTAAGGTTTGTATTAAGAGTCATAAAACGTATGAACTTCCACTTAAAGAAAAAGTTTAATTAACTTGTAAATCTCTTAGTGCTTTTCTTGCCGTATTTCCCCAGAATAGTATATGGTTGTTCTTTTTTAATAATTTCTTTTAGGAGTTGAGTGAACTTAAGATATCACATTCCAAACTAAAAAAACTTTTGTCTGAAACCAACACCGAATTGGGTCATGCTGTAAGGCGTGCTGAACAATATGAGGCTGAGGTAAGTTTGATTAGAGAACTCTTAACTAAGAAACTTACAACTATTGTAGCTTTATTTGTCAATTATCCATTTTCGTTAATATTCTGTAAATATGTAAATAGGTTTGTTAATTTATTAAACACACCTAATGTAAAGACATAAATAGTTTTTACTTTCCGTTCTATTACGAATCAGCTGACTTTTTTTGTTTATAGAAATCTAATACAAAACGTTAGTTTTTCTGAAAAAAAAAATTGTTAAGTAATTGTAAGTGACAGCATAAATTAAATAGAAACATTTTGGAATAAATTGTGATTGTGCGCTTAAAATTAAAAAAATTTAATTTTTAAGAGAAAAACATAATATGTATTATATTGAAATATAACGATGGACGATGCAAAACTCATCGCTACAGAAAAATTAAGTACTCAAATTTAGAAGCAGAACGGCACAGCACAGAACAGCAACAGAAAGTAAAGACTAATGAGGCCTTAAGTAAAAAACGTACACATACAAGTTCCGCCAATGCTAATATAAATAACAAAATTTATGTGGATTTTTTTCACGTTTGCGTTTATGATCGCAAAGCAAAAAATTGCTTAAGGAGAATTTTGTGAAAATTGTTCGATTTTTAATACAGTTTGGTAACAAATATGTCTGCATTTTTGTAGAGTGGTAGATATTAGTATCACGTGTCAAGTCCCTCAAACGAAAAAACGTTTTAAACTTATATCTAAAAATAGTGATCTTTGTTTTTAATATTAATTGTCGAACAAACGCGTTCGTTCACAACTCAAAAAAATTTAGCTGATGCTGTACAACAGGTTCAGTCTGCCATAATGTTATAAGTAATTCCCTCTGACTCTTTTTAAAATGTTTGGCAATATTTTTTATATATATATTTTTTTTAGTACAGATTTATAAATATATATATGTATATGACAAATAATAGCGCAACTGTTGAAATAACAAAAATGCTAATAAATAAATGTTGAATGTAGTCATACATTTAAAACTTAATACAAAGTAAATGCAATAATGTTCCTGTAACTTTATTTTGATATTAGTTGGCAAAAGCTGCAATGCCTGTAATGGCGCGACCCAATATTAGAGCGTGAATATCATGCGTGCCTTCATAAGTATTAACTGATTCTAGATTCATAACATGACGTATGATATGGTACTCGTCTGCAATACCATTGCCACCTAACATATCACGCATATTTCGAGCAATTTCCAAGGATTTTCCAGCATTATTACGTTTAATCATCGAAATCATTTCTGGTGTATGAAGCTTTTTATCTTTCAGACGACCAACTTGCAAACAGGCTTGCAGACCTAAAGCAATCTCAGTAGAAGCATCAGCGAGCTTCTTCTGTATCAATTGATTTGCAGCCAAGGGGCGTTTGAATTGTTTACGATCAAGGGTATATTGACGAGCAATTTCAACACAAGCCTCTGCGGCTCCCAAGGCTCCCCAAGCGATGCCATAACGAGCGTTGTTAAGACAGCCAAATGGACCCTTGAAGCCTACAACATTAGGTAACAAATTTTCTTCTGGCACATGAACATCATCCATGAGAATCATGCCAGTTGGGGATGCTCTTAAAGAAAATTTGCCCTCGATTTTTGGAGTAGATAAACCTTTTGATGATTGCGTGCGGTTGACAATGAAGCCACGTAATTTATCATCTTCAGCTTTTGCCCAAACAATAATAATATCGGCAATAGGTGCACTAGTTATCCAAGTTTTGGATCCATTTAAAATGTAACATTTGCTCTTACTATCATATTTTGCTCTGGTTTCCATGCCTGCTGGATCGCTGCCATGATTAGGTTCAGTGAGACCAAAAGCACCTAAAAATAAAGAATTGAATATTTACATACATACATACATATATGCATGTATGTACGTATGTATATATTTTATCACATCATTTTACCAGTTTGAGTGTGCTTATCTTCGTATACTATGTACATATGTATGTACTATTGTAAATACATACATATCACGTATTTATGTAATTGCGTATAATATGCCTCTAACTTAACTCACCAATTAGTTTGCCTTTAGCCAAAAGTGGCAAATAAGTTTCTTTTTGTTTGTCGCTACCATAGTCGTAAATTGCACCCATTGCTAAAGAACTTTGAACGCTCATGGCAGAACGATAAGCAGAGTCAACGCGTTCAACTTCGCGTGTCAATAGGCCATAGGAAACATTAGAAACACCTGCACACCCGTAACCATTTAGTGTACAACCTAAAGCACCTAGTTCTCCAAACTCTTTTATTATAGCTTTATCGAACAATTCCTCTCGATTCGCTTTAATTACTCTTGGCAAAAGAGTGGTTTGGCAGTAGTTACGAAAGGAATCTCTTATAGCAATTTCATCTTCAGTGAGTTGTGATTCCAAATTTAAAGGATCTTGCCAATTGAATTTTGTCTCACAAGGTTTTGTAGCAAAAGTAGCTCTTGACACTATTGGTCGCAATTTACTTAAAAAATTTTGCGCGATCATTTTTTTTCTTATTTGCTTAGATAAGTATCTTTTGAAGTATGTGCGTATGAATCCACTTGTTATCAACAACTAAACCAGCTGTAGTGCCTGTTGTGTTTTCTTCTACTTTTTGCGAATATTCTCACTAAACTGATGATAGGAAAATTCAAGTGTTGTTGATCGGTTTACTGAATAAACTTTCTTCTTGTAAACATGATGTGTTTTGTTGTTGTATTCTTATCAACTTGCATGTTAATCTCTCATTTCAACATGTTTCATATGGCCAGACTGTTTTCATTTAAACAACGGGATTTAAGCTATTGAAAAGTATGTTGAGAGAACGGTTTTTATTGAAATGTCAACCGGTTTTTTAAAATGTCCTTTAATCGAATAAATCGATTAAATTTAAAAGAATACATATTTGTTTTTACTTTTATTTCTTATACGTTTTAATTTTTTTTGTAAATATACAAGTAGGTACTTTTAAGATTTCAATCAGTGAATGTGTATTAGTGTCGTATTATAAACGATTTTTCGGAGATTTTCAAATAAAATCGTCGATCAGCATTTTGGTTTGTTTTTTTTTATATGCGGTGGCAAGTATGTCTTCGTCGGTTGATGATGGTTGATGTGTTTTTGTTTTTTACCGGCAAGTGCAGTTTATGTTAAAAAAGTTTAATAAGTGCATTGAAAAATATTAAAGTACCTACATAGTTAAATGGTAATTTTTCTATCTCCTACTAAAATTTTTCTTCTCCTGTGTGACATTGATAATAAATAATAATAAAACTACTTGTATATTTTTAATCGTTTGGTTTTTAACAAACAACAGTGATAATTTTTCATAAAATGTAAAAATATTTTTTTTCTATCCGCGCACCTTTCTATGCCGTCGTAAAGCAAATAACACAAAGCAAATGATTTTTTTTTTTGTTAATCATAGTTCGAGACGATCAAATAATGAGCCGGCAAATAAATATGAACTACCTGTATAAGCATTTTTTGATTCTCATCAATCAGTGACAACATCACGTACGTATAGCCGAAATAACGTGTGTGATTGATGGTTTTATTTGATCATATCCTGGGGACTTTAAATCAATGCTGGCCACGGAAAGAAATGTATTCGCGTATGTGTATTCATTTCTATAAGAAACCGATTGATGCTCGTCGGCACTCTGGTGTTACTTTGGTCAGCGTAGTTTTAAACCCTAGCGTGATTTTTAATGTAAAATTGTATGTCAAAAATCTTTCGGACTATGTTCAATTTTGGAACTCATGATAACTTTATGCCAGTTTTTTTTTTGTTATCCATAAAGGGACCCACATCCATAAAGGGACTACAACAGCATGCATGCGCAATCAAGTGTTTGTGCCAGCGGTTTGGTCGTGTATGGGCATTTTGTGTGATTGTACTTTTTGCTGTAGCGATGTCAAATAGAGTTTGATATTTTGCTAATGGCACCGCTTGCTGGAATTGTGTATGGTGAAATTAGCTCAGTTTAGTAAAGTTGTCAAGGAGTAAATATGCATTTAAAAATCAAAATTTGTTGAAACATAATTGTTTCAATGGAAAATGGAATTTGAGCACTTTATTTATATATAGCTGTTAATATTAGCAAAATATCAATAAAAAATGTAAAAAAATTAGCAAAAACTGTGTCCCTATTCATAACCACTCTTCTTGAATTTTTTTAAAAAGTGAATATTGCACCAATTTGCTGGTATGTTATGGGTTCGAGCATGATTGCTCAATAGCTTGATTGCGCGTGCATGCTGTTGTAGTGTATGGGCCGCTTAAGGCTGTATAAGTGCAATCAACTCTTAGGAAGCAATTATATGTGCATACATACATAAGTACATATGTACATACATATATGTATACGTAAGTATGTACTTTCAACATTTTGAACTTCATCTTATTTTAAGCAATTTTTCTTTAAAGTTTTAATGTGTTGAAGTTTTTACCTCAATAACCAAACTTATTGGGTAGTGTGAATAAAAAAGGTATGTATTTTCTTTTTATTTAAAAATCAGTTTGAAAATTTGCTTGTTTTTATGGTTTAGCAATTGTCTATATGCATTTCGTTCCTGCTTTTGGAACTCGTCAGTAGACTTCAACCCAAAAAATTTTTGAATTTAGTTGACAAACTTCGTATGTTTATAGTAAGACTCTTAATACTATATTGAGAATCACAGTATACAAACATAATAAGTTTGAAAGTTTCAAACAAACATTTTTACAAAACAAGCATCTTTATTCGATTGTCTATCTATTTTATTTTCCACCACCTTTTTACCATTAGCTGCCACATTGGGCAACAATAAAAGTATTAAAAAGCAAAAAGAAAAATAAAACATTTATTTTCATATTTGAAATACCGAAGTATATTTATTTGACATAAAATCTTTATTTATTTAATTTGAAAATTTGCTTGTTTTTATGGTTTAGCAATTGTCTATATGCATTTCGTTCCTGCTTTTGGAACTCGTCAGTAGACTTCAACCCAAAAAATTTTTTAATTTAGTTGACAAACTTCGTATGTTTATATATAGATGCAACTTTTAAATTTTTCTTATACGAACTACTTCTTGAACGTTATTGTTTATAAACGAAACAAAAGCGAGAAAAGGCTTATGTTTTCCAAGAACTGTTTGTGACTTAATATCATTGTTTTGTTTTTAATACTCTTTACGCTCAATAAATAATTCATTATTTTTTAAGAAATTGAGCTTCCTTCATAGGAAGTAAGAATTTATAAGACAATATGTGCAGAAATTGGAAAAATTAAAACTTTTAAAGAAAATGTTGGCTTAAAAAGAAGTATTAAATTTTAGCATTATTTTTTAGCTCTTAAATTATTTTTTAGCATTTTTTAACTTTTTTTGAAGTCAATTTAGCTGCAAAAATTTTTAGGATCTGGTCACACTGCTTATAACTTATATGTGACCAAACAATACAAGAATTATTAAACTGTGGTTTTGCTCGGGTAGTTGTATTAAAATCATTGTAGATCAGTGATGTCAAAAATAAAATTATAGTTGTATGTGTGAGAAAAGTTGTCTCTTTAAAGATTAAGGTGATCATAGAATATTTTTCGCATACCCCTTATTTTCTTTCACTGTATCTAAAAAGAATTTAATACAGCCGCCATGCATGTGTTATCGTCGCTGTCTCATTGGCGACTAAATGAAAGAGAATAAGAATGTGTGTGATTTTAGCTAGCACAATTGTGGTATGAAACTGACATCAATGTTGTAGATACACATACATACATATAATGCCATAACCGCCAAAAATGCTTAAGCGACAAAATAATTCCGAACATCATTTGCTTACGATAATCGAAAATTGTGTCGCTTAAGCTTTTTTGGCGGTTATTTCATCCCATTTATTCTCTAATTCGCTAAAGCTAAATATCGATCGCTAAAATGGTGAACAAATGCAATATAAATAAAGGGGCCAGGCATATTAAAATTAAAACGAAAATGAGCCAAAACACACTAATGCCCTAATTCAGTAAGAAGATTTAGGGCCATTTTCACAACGATACAAAAGTAAACTTTAAGAATTTAAAACCAGTATTTTGTATAGAAATACTAGTTTTAAAACTCTTAAAGTATACTTTTTTTCGTTGTGAAAATGGCCCTTAGGACGTTTTTGTTTGAAAATACTTTTGAGTTCTTGCTTTTGAATTCTCTAAATTATTTTCTCCAAAAATGGTTGTTGTTTTTGATAATGAAAAAGAAAAATATTATTACCATATTTTTAAAACATAAAAATTAAATTAATACTGCATTTACATTGTCTCGAAATCTAGTATACTTGATTAGAAATCTTTAACGAAATCTATATCGTTTACACTAAGCTCTTTTGATATTTTCCAAGATTTTGTATCCGAGACAAAATACTCTGAAATTTAGTCTTAAATTGTAACGAAAAAAATGCCGACTTATCTCGTTCACACACCTTCAATAGCAAATTGTGTAGAGCACAGCTAATTCACTCGGCTTCTATATAAATTATGATGTACAGGTTAGTAGAAAATAAATAAAAATATTAGATTTTAGTAGATTTCCTACATATCTATTGAAAAATTAGATTTTGTTTTGTATGGGGAATCTAGTAAAAACCAACTTTGACTTAGCTCGGAATCTCGTAAGTGCTAGATTTTGAGAGAATGTAAATGCCCTATAAAGTATTATACAATAGTTTGAAAAATATTTAAAAAAATATGTGTGGGATATAATGTTTAGAACAAAATCATAAAGCAAATACACGAACCTTCTAGCATGGACAATAATAATTGTTTTAAAGAATCACAACTGCGGCTTTTTTCGTTCATAGACAAGACGATACAATCGTCGAACAGAATTAGGGCATTAGAGCCTATTTCACCAACTTATTTAAATATCAATTCATATTTAAAAGTAATTTTTCTATACAAAAAGTAATGAAAATCGACATTTAAATATGAATTGATATTTAAATCGAGTTGGTGAAATTGGTACTTAAATTTCTTTATTGTTTCATAAAACATTTGCAGCTTAAAAACTGGCATGAAGTGAGCATAAATGACGAAATTCATCTAAGAGTTCCTTGATACAATTTGAAAAGATAAGGATCGGCGCATAATGTACTCGTATATAGTTTCAACTCTATATTAAGTGATTTTTAATGCAAATTTATATGGTAAAAACCATGTTAAATTCTAAAAACTTTATGCCAGTTTTCGTTATACATAAAGCAGTTGATTTATGAACTTTTTATTAATATTTTGATAGTTTTTGTTAGTTGCCGGATTTTTTGAGAAATATTGTTTCTTTTTGAAATTTAAATTTATTAACTGAGCTTCCATTTATTAAAACCATTACATTAAATGAAATTATTTTTGTTGAATAGAAAAAAGATCGTACCTCCCAAGTACATTAAAAAATTTTGAATTGGAATTTTTTTCCTACTTTTCTTTTTTAAATTTATTTTATTAGTGGACTTTATTGAAATTAAGATGAGATTTAAATTATTCAAATCGGCTGAAATTGGTAGGTTAGGTTAGGTTGAAAAAAGAAGCCATTACGCTCATGTCCGATGGCATACACATAAGCCGGTACAGGCCTGTTGTGCGTTCTCATGTAAATTAACAAAAAACCCCACCGTTATAGGAACTCAGTATCGTTCACGTAGTCCCTCAAACTTTTCCAGTTAATACCTCTAAGGTGGGTAATGTTCGGTAAGGTATCATCTCCAAAACAACGGGATCTCGGCTGGGCGAAAGCTGGACAATGACAAAGGAAGTGCTCCATTGTCTCCATGTCCTCCATGTATGCCCTGCATTCATTGTCATTCGTTGCTCGATGCCGGTAAACTTTTCTATCTCGGGCTTCGCATTAGTTAGAGTTACTTTCCGTAACGCTCTAACCTTTTTCGCCAGTTCATTGGCGTAACCAGACACCGTAGTGGGACGGCACCGATACCAGACGAATGTTGTCATGTACCAAGTAATCGTTTATAATATTTTTGCATATCTAACACGGTCCTAGAGTTTACTCTTTCGGTTGTGATTGCCCTAATTCCCGACTTGCTGTCGGTAAATATATTGACCTCTCTGGCCCTAATATTCACAATGATCCATTTTAAAACCTCCGTGATCGCACGAACCTCCGCCTGTAAGGCTGTATTATGATCAGGCAAGCGGAAGTAAATCTCGGTCTCCGGTTTTTCTATGAAGAAACCTAGTCTCGTTCTTTCCCTAGCTTCGAGCCATCCGTGTAGCAGCAAACTGTAACGGGTGTTTGCTCTATGGTTCGATTGACCCACGAGTATCAATGTCTCGCATTCAGTTATATCCCTAGTCTCACGTACCCGGTCGGACATTTCCAAATTCTGGTCGTATCTGTTCTGATGGTGTGGTATGTTGTTTTGTCCGATACATTCTACCACCACTTGTAAACGTTTTGTAGCACACAGAGAACAAACTGCCTAATAGAATCAAGAAGATTTTCTCTATGAAACGTTTTTAGGCTAAGGGGTATCCCAGCAGAGAGAAGCGAAGATTTTTCCATAGAGATTTCTTAATATTTTTATGTGGTAAATCTTATTAATTTTATCAATAAGAAAACCACATAAAATCAAGAAGAAATCTTGTTATTTTTTACTCCATTCCCGTCAATTTCCATTAATTTTGCTACAAAAAAAAACAATCCATAAAAACTTCTTGATTCTATTAGGTTTTCTTATAAATTGTAAACTATAGGGATTTCTTATTGATTTTATTGGTTGCCTTATTGATTTTTTCAAAAAGGTTTTCCTTATTGATTTCATTAGGTTGCCTTATTGATTTTTTCAAAAAGGTATTCTTATTGTTTTCATTAGGTTCCTATATGATTATGTGTAAAACATCTTATTAATTTTTTTAATAAGGAAATTTTAGCCGATAAGGCCATCGGCAGCCAGTGCTATCAATGTATATATTATTGTTATATTTTATATAATTTTAATATCAAGTAAAAAAAATAAAAAATATGTATGTATGTATGTATGTATAAATAAATAACATCTACATATACTACATACATCAAAATTGCGTTTTTAACGTTTTCTGGTAGCCAACGTATAATTATATTCTCCTTCAAAAAATCAGTACAGTTTAATATAAGGCATTTAGGGCCATTAAAAAAATTATATTTGCGTATAAATGCTTTAGTTTTTATTAAGTTTTTTCCTTCTCCTATAAAATATAGAAAATTCGAGTTACGCATTTCTTATATTAAGCCATCGATATATGGTATAGAATTTAAATGAAAATACATAAGTACAAAGAATAAAGACATAATTTTTTTTTATTAGGTCGCCTAATAAAAACAAGAAGAAAACCTTTTTGAAAAAATCAATAAGATAACCTAATAATAATTACAAGATTTCTTCTTGATTTTTCTTTATTAAATTAATAAGATTGAAAACTTGTTGAAAACAAAAACATGGAGATATCTTATGAATTTTGTTCTATTTTATGAGGTATTTATTAGGCACTGTTTTCTCTGTGCAAGAGCTGCTTCATATCTAATGCGAATGTGTATAGGTTGGACATAAAGAATGGTTTCCAATGCCTTGGTGGATGTATTTCTCAAAGCACCACTAATACCTAGGCAGCACATTCGTTGAACCTTCTCAAAAATTTGAGTGTTGCACTTTCTACCTGTTGACCTCCACCATATTACCGATACTTGTGATAGAAGTAATCTGGCCTATAGAGCCAGCGTGTCGCAATAGGGCTAAGTCCCCATCTGGACCCAATGGAGTTGGCCTTCTTGACTCTTTCCTCTATGTGACGTCTCCAAAAAGGATCACTCCTAAATATTTAATCCTATCGGATAAGGTGATGGTATGTATGTATTTCCCTGGAAACTAGGATCAATATACTGCATGATCTTTGCTTTCCTGTTGAAAAGGCCTATCTCTTGTTTTTTCTGGGTTAATAATCAGTCCTCTTGGCCGAGCCCAGTTAAGCACAATGTTGAGAGTTCTTTTCGCCTCCTTGCAAAGTTGGTTAAGGTCCTTGCCCTTAAAAATTATCATGACATCGTCCGTATAGCAGACGGACTTCATTAGTCAGGTCCCTGTATAGTGGTTACCCAAAGAAGGGGTGAAATTATTCCTCCTTGAGGCAGCTTATCCACCTGTTCCCCATCATGAAGTTTACACAATCAATTATTGATTGGTCAACTTGAAACTGTACTAAGGATTGAATAAGAGTGTTGGTACGCACATTGTTAAAAGTGCCTTCAATGTCAATACAAACGCCCAGCTTTTCGATGTAGTTAACTAGCCTGTGAAGAGCCATTTCTACGGACCTTCTTTGACATTCGCATGTTGTCTAAATCTCAGACTATCCTCTAATATCCTGCTCTTAATCATGTCGTCCACTATCCGTTCCATGGTCTCGAGCAGGAAGGAAGTAAGACTTATTGGTATGTAAGCCTTTGGAGTCGCATAACTCGCCTTGCCAGGCTTATGTATAAAAACTACAATTACCTCCCAACAGCTTTTAGAAGTATATGCGAATTTTAAGAATGCAGATGAGATGAGATGATAAGGTGTCCACCATCCGATCCGCTTGCCTTGAAAGGGAAGAAGATATTTATTGCATTCCTCACCCTGCCATCTGTGATGGTTGGCCTCTGGCGAGCCACACTTCCAACTAGTGGCGATTCCACTGTGGGTCCCTCCATACCCATTTGGGAAATGTGTGTTCGTCAGCAACAATAAGGTCTCCTCTATTGTTTCCGCCCTTTTGCCCATATTGTCACTCAGCATTTCGGTTTGAATGTGGGTTTTAGAAAGAAACTTTTTTATTTGCTAGTCTTCGTTCACACCATCAACCTGTTCGCAGAAAAGATTCCAGGAGTTGCGTTTTGACGTCCGAATTAATTATTGTATTCCTTGAGGCTCTTGCGGTAATCATCCCAGTATATACTAAATTTTTAAGTCTGGCTCTGTTAAATAGCATTTGAACATCATTCCCTATGGAGTGAATTTCCCATGTCATCCAGGGCTTTGAAAGAGAGCATCAGAGCATCAGTAATCCTATTCACATTGTTACCAATGCCTTCCACACTCGGGCATTCACACGATGTTTGCCGTAAACGATTCCTGAATAAGTTGTCGAACCTTTTTCAGTCAGTTTTTGCCTTGTTTCTGAAACTAATTGGGTTCGGCGGCCGAGCTAGTTTAAACATGATAAAACGGTGATCAGAAAAGGAATGTGCATCAGAAACTCTCCAATCCTGGATAACATCAATAATGTTTTCCGTACATTCAGCAATATCTAATACCTCCTGCCTAATGCTGTTAACAAAAGTTGGCTTATTGCCCGTGTTAATTGTAATCAGGTCATTAGTATTAAAAAATTCAATGAGGGCTTTGTCCTACGATTAATGTTAGTACTTCCCATGCACTATGATGAGCCTATTAGTACTTCCCTACCTTTTTGTTTGGCTTTTCAGACCAGTTTTTCCAACTCCAACGTAGGTTGGTGCAATGGTGCTTCAACACGGTTGCGTCCGATGATGACAACTCTGGAGAGAAAGGAAAACTTAAGTTTTTAGACATAGAATACAAGTTTTCGGACGATACCCTGTATTTGCATAAAAGAGTTGGTAATTGACATGGTTAAGACCAATACCCCTGTTCCTTGCGGTTCAGGGCTCCTGGATCAAAGCAATGTGACACTTACCTTTATTTATTTTTTCCATCAGAGCGATGGCTGCCGCCATCTCGCTTCGATGCGAATTGACTTGGAAACTTGCACTACCATTAGCCTTCTAGAAACTTATACTCTTGAGAGTTGGATAGTTGTTCGCCCTCTCCCTCATTTATTGGCTTTGGGTTACTGCCTATAGTTTTGTCCTCCTCGTTGGGATTTGATGCCTTGCTAGACACAAAGAACGCTATACCCTTTGTCTTGGTTAGACTAGCCATAGAGTCCTGGTCTACGCCTATCACGACAAGAATTCCCTCTGGATCCTCTTCCCTATGAAAGACCTCCCATTTCCCTGTGTCCAGTCCTGCATTTTGACTCCCAATGACACTAGTATGCGCTCTGAGGTTAATTTGCTACTCCATCCCTTAACATACAGGCTCGTTTTTGTGAGCGACGGGATGTGCTTTCTCTTCACCAGTTTTAACTTTGCGGTGTCCCATAGCAAGGTGATGCCATCAACTACTTCGCTGAGGATTTTGATGCCTAGCCTCATCATCACTATTCCCCCTTGAACTCGCAGCTTATAAATTGTATAGCAGGGCCATCCCTTGTTTCCAAAACATGTTCCATTATACTATTATTTATTACATCCTTACTAGTTCCTTGAGGATCCGCAGGAATTTTACCAGAAGTATTATTGTTATCAATCACTGCAAAGCAGAGTTCGTCCCTATAATGCTTCCTGGCTACCTTGGCGTAGGATGGTGGCTTCTTATCGTTTTTCGTCTCCATTCTTCTCTTTCGCTTAAGTTGATTTGCATGCCCCTTAGCGACTGAGTTGGTCGAAACCACAGAGGATACCATAGTTGAAGAAATTAACTTATGAAAAAAGCTAGAATCATTTGTGACGCGTTCTGTGAGAAAGGGACAACTGTAGTATATCTGCTATTAAGATTTTAATCAAAGCAAACAAGAGAAAATGTGAATTTTGTGAAATGAACAAATGTGCATACATACATACATATTTACTAAATTAAATGAAAGAATTTGTTGCATTGAATTAAAAAAACTGAATGTGAAAAGATTATTGGTATTAAAAACCGATTAAAATTTGTTTGCAAATGATTCCTGATTTAACAAAGTGCAAAAAAAGTATTAATTGGGCTCAATTAAAAAGAGATTTTATTTTTATAATGGGCGTGGAACAAATGAGCGTTATTTTAGAAAATTGCACATCAGAAGTTACATACGACAATAATAAGCGCTTAACGAGTTCTGCTAACATTTTTATTCTCTTTGCCATTATTTTATGTCATTTTATTAGATATGTACAAATTTCATGATTGGTAACGCGTGATTCAAGGGTGATCGTGATTGTATTTATATACAGATAATAATGATTTAAGAAATAGCGTGTGTGATTTAAGCTAACTTTCTTAGGCTTGATTAAAAAACTATTATTGGATAAATAATTCGTATCAATGGAAGTCAATTCATCAGCAGCGTGGGTGGATAAAAAATCATGACTTTTTGCTTGTTTTGTTGGTTAAGCGCCGTTTAAATACATATTGTTTTTGCTTCAGTATTTCTTAAATGAAAAAAATCATGTTTATTAATTAATTAATAATTACTTTGTATGGGGGTACCCGTCTCCAGCCTCCTATACCCCCAAGATCTTAGTGCAACATGCATATTGTTCTAAGATCCACCCATATAAAATTTAGAGACCCTCTCTATTTTATTTGTGAAGATGTGGATTGATCCGAGAAAAAGGGGCAGTTTGGTCCACTGTGCGACGGTATGCAAAAAATTACCTAAAAACTGAAACTGAATTTTTGAAAAATATCGTTTTTATGGTAGTTCTGTCTGTTTAGTCAAATTTATATCGTTATATTAATTCACTTTAGATATGACTAGAGTTAAAATAAATATTTTTGTTAATTTTTTTCAAGGTAAAACGATTGCGTCAACGCGTTGAAGAGTTGAAGCGAGAATTGGCGGCAGCTGAGGATGAATTAGACTCAGCAGTCAATCAAGTACGTCGCTTACAGCGTTCGAATGATGAATTAGTTGGTCAAAATGAGGGACTGCAAGTACAGATACAACATCTACAAACCAGGTTTGATAAATTTTTAATTTTCTTTTTTAAATTATCAACTACAGTTTCTAAAATATACACACATACATACACATATGTATATAATAATTATAATATTTAATAACTAACATTTGGAATGCTGCCAAATCTGCCTGCTACACATTTCCATAATATTAATATTTCTTAAAAAAAAAATAATATCTAAAAATATCAAAAAAGGCGCGCACCTAGTCCACAAATGCGGGGTAGTTTTAATGGTGTGCAATTGCGTAATAAAATAGCAGTTGAATTGCCAAGTGATTGTTTGCCAAACATTAATGACTTACGTCAGATGTTCGATGATGGTTCTGCGCAAGGTAATATTGGACATCGTCATTCGTCTGGCGCTGAACCATCATCAAAGCGTTCCAGTCACACGGAACGTACTTTATTGCAACAACAACAACAAGCGAACAGCTTCTTCGATGCTAAAACATCACATGTTGAAGAGAATATATTTGAGTCGAAAAGTCGTAATCTTGAATTCGAGAGGGCCAAACAAAAATTTGATAATCCAACGCATTTGCAACATCAACATCGTCACCACCAGCGCGAACAACGTGAACGTTCATCGGGAAGATATGGGCAAAATTGTAATGCTGCAAGTCCATTAAATACTCCCAATAATCGAGCAAATCTGGCTTTACCTTTAAAGACTACCACAGCAGCAGCTCTGAGTGCCCAAAATAGCACTAATTCCAATTCAAATTTGAATTCGAATTCTTGCAATCTTTCCAAAGACGATATAAATCGTCAATTGTTTGAGGATCATTCGCGTTCTTCGACGGTTGGTGGTAGCGGTGCTGGTGCAACAAATGATGATTCAAAATTATATCAAAAAGCTAGTACCAATACTGCAACTGGTGGTGGCAATTATTCCAGAAACAGCATAAACTTGGATGGGCTTAAAGTATCTGATGATGAGGTAATATGCACATAAGCGTTGTAGTAGAGAATTTTATATTGACAGTTTATAGTTTGTGAAAAAAGTTATAAAAATAGATTTTGAGTGTTTGCTTATGTTTCTTTTTTTTATAAAACTATAAATTACTTTCGCTTCCCTTGCTTTATTTTTTGTTTGTTTATTACATTTGTACATTTACTAATTGCTTATCTGATCTAACATTAGTAAGTATTGCACCTTGTAATATTTTTCACATGATAAAATGAACGGCCTGCACCACCCACGATGTCGACAGAAAGCGTTCGATCATCGGCAACTTGTATTTGCAATAATAAAATAATAAAATTTGTTTTTATAAAAGAAATACCGAAGTACAATATTTATTTGATATGAATTCTTTATTTTATTATGAATTTTTGCTTATTTTTATTTTATTTTTTTTTTTGTTAAGTAACTTCTATATGAATTTCGCTCCTGCTCACCCGTCAGTAGCGTTTTTTTTATATTTTATTTTTTATTTTGGGTTAAACAGCGAAATGCATAAAGTTTGTTTTAAATATAAGTAATCCATCGAACGTTTTCTGTCGACATCGTGGAACAGGCCGTAAACATTTGCTTTTAACTACAGTTAAAACAGTTTTTATGAAAATACATATCTATATTTTTGTTTATTTTTTTTTTTTTGAAATTGCTGGCTTAGACTCCGTAATTATGGATCAACTAGTTTACTGCTAGATGAGGAAACAGAAGGCAACAGTGAATAAATAAGGAGTTATAAAATAGTGACTGTTCTTCATTATTTTAAGTAATATACTCAATGTACTGCATATTATTAGTATTAACGAACAAACATTTCCTTAAATACAGTTTAAGTATTAACATATAAAATAAATACATATAATATAACTTGAAATAAATATAATACTATAAAGTTCATAAGCAAAGTTACTGCGTTTAGTTCTCTTGTACTTTACCCATTAAAACAAAAAAATTAAACAAAATTTTCATAATTCATAAATCTATACATAAACGATCATCTTTCACATTCACAAAAAAAAAAATATCTACATAAAATTTCGCTGAGTTACGTATGTATATTTCTATAAGTGCACAAAAATAACTTCTATTTTTGTCGCCTCCTTTTTACTATATTATTGATATCGCCCAAAATTTTTTCTTAAATATACTACTCCTTCATTGCTTTAAAACACTTTTTTTTTTTTTTTGCTCCACTAAAAGTGTACGAATGTCGCATACGTCGCCTGGGAATCGCCCATATATGTATGTATGTATAAAAAATACGTATAAAACTGGAGGCTTATTCGGTAATGCGATGCGCAAATGAAATTTTATGCGAAAGAACGTTGGTATTCTATAAGACTTTCGTATTCGTATTTGAATTTTATTTCAAAATCGGATAGCACTAGTCAAAAATATCAAATAGACCAGCTTTTAAAAACGTATAATTTGTAAATTTACTTTTGCTTCTGCTCATACTTCTGCTTCTGAAAATTCAAGAGTCGCAGTAGAAGTTAACACAATAAACGAATACACAACGAAGAGCTTCAGCTGGCGACATGTTCGACAAGTTTTCTGTTTGTCTGAATGCTGCTTTAAATAAATTCGGAAGTTTAAGTAGTATAGATGTTGTGTGTATTTTGTTTCTTTTGATTTTGCAGTTTCAATTGCGTATTTAATCGCTTGCTGAAAGAAATTACACTTGTATCGAACTCTTTCAGTAGCTCGTTTTTGAGATAGAAAAGTCTAAATATTCGTGTGCAATCCTAAGGCAGCTTTGGTCAGTGTGCAGTTTGAATATTGACAGATCTGCGTCAATGGTTAGCTCAGCAAACTGAGTTGCTTAGTGTTATATTGTGGAGGAGACCACAAAACTATTCTAGGAGTGGATCTTTGAAAGTCATATACTCTGAATACTCTGCCATTTTTGTTAGTGACCAGAATGAAAGCATGATTCTTAAACAGCCATACACACTGAAAGAATTTCATTCAAATCGGTTGGGCATTTCCCTATATGAGTTTAAACGAATACAACGATGCATTATTTGTCTATATATATATTTTCGTATAAAACGCAAAAAAAAAAATAGTTCCTATAAATTAAACATTCAAGAAATTTATTATTTGACATATTGTCAGAATTCTATTATAAGGTAAATTTATTTGCTGGTGGTTAAGCTTTGTCTATACTCGTATGCATTTCATTGTTGCTTTAACAAATCGTCAGTAAACTTGCATCACACATTTTGAACAGTCATAAACCTCTTATCTTATGCACATACTTTCAAAAAACATTTGAGAATTCACAAATAATAATATTTTTGAAAATCACAAAAGAAAAATGAGCGTAGTAGGCTTAGAAACTTATGCAAAACCCTGCAAATAAATTTCACTTATAATAGAATTATGACAATATGTCAAATAATAAAGTTCTTGAATGTTTAATTAAGATTTTATTTTTCATTTTGCTTTATAAATACTTTTATTGTTATCCGATGGATGTCTAATTGTATAAAGGTGTAGAAAAATAAAATAGTTTAATATCGAATATAAGTTATTTGCTGGTTTTTGTATAAGTTTCTAAGCCTGATACGCTTATTTTTCTTTTATTATTAATTAAATTGTGTTATTGGTGTTATTTAACCTTGAAAGTTTTCATTAAATTAGTTTAATTGAAATTTTTCTTTTGCCGACAGGAGACATTCAGTGGTAGATTAGATTACGAAAGTTACCAAAGATTCTTCAGAGATCTCTGCTTAGCCATTTTTCTGTATCGCTTATTTCTCTGCCGATTCTATAGAATTTTCACATAGTAATTTTTCATAAAACATATTATTTATTTTAATAATAGATTTTAATGTAAATTTAGCATAAGACATTTAAAATCCCAGTTTTGAAAATTTAATATATTTCCGTTAAACATGACGTGTATTATAAAACACTTTTAAAATGGACCAACTCACTAAAGTATTTCTTAATTTATTATGTTTTTTAAATCTCTTAGTTTTTTGTTTGTTTTTACTTTAGGTTTATTTAAACTGAACATTTAAAATTAAATATCTATTGTTAAATTTTGTTTGTTCGTTTTAGTACCGAGCAAAAAAAAGTTACAATATTGAACGCACCAAGGTCAATTTTTTCCACGTGATTGATTTACCATCCCTGATGTAGAAGTAACAAGAGGAATACAAATGTTCGGCAGTTTCTGGGAAAATTTATCGTAGTTCACATCGTTGCTTCGCAAAAAGTAAATTTTCATAAATTAAAGTGTTTCATTTAAATATAAAAGCAAAGTTTTGTGTACGTGCATTAAATTGTGGTTAAAGTGTTAAGAATCTTAATTAAAATACATAAGCAAATAAAGAGGCAGTTGCCCACAAAAAAAAATAAATGTGTGTTCTTAGTTTCATACATAGTATGCATGTGTGTATGCATGTATGTACATACATAAGTATGTACAGGCAAATAAAAAATCAAATATGTACCAAAAATACACATTTTATTTATATATTTAGTTCTTTCGGTTTCGGTTCGGTTTAATATTAAAAATTTCACAATGTCATCATAGTGCGTTGTAAAAGCATCACTACACTTCTCTTATATCAAAGTAAGTCAAACAGTTGATTTAATTTTAACAAATAGCAGCCAGCTTTTGTCATCGTGTGTATTCTTCTTGTTCTTTTTGTTTACATATCCTTTAGTAAGCCACACATGCAAATACTTGCGCGCATTCTGTACGTTGCTGCTGTTGTTGTTTTTCTCTTTAATTTGCTTATGTTTTTTTTGGATATTCTCTTTTGATTGCAATAGAAAAGTAAACAACTGTAGAAAGTTGCCTTAATACTGCTAAACCATCAACAACAAAACATCATCAACAAAAGAGGATGGCAGTGCTACATTTTATTTTCAATATAAGATAATTTAAAAAATCATTTCCCTGCTGCATGCCAGAAGGCGCAAGTTTTAAGCTTTTAAGATTAATACGATAAATATTTAGCAAAGACAGCAACCGATATATTAGCAGATTCTAGTTGCCAGAGAGACATAAATTTCAAATAACTTTTTACTTTATCGCCAGTGCTGTCAAATGTTGGGATTTATCTTTCGAACTGCTGATCTTGGTTTGGTATAATACATACATGCCACGACAATACATTTAAAAACCAAGACGTATTTACATTTCAAGAATGTTTACGCAGGGCTCTAATATGCTGTGTACGAGTACATATGGCTGCGGAGCACCCGCGGAGGTGTCTGATGCCATCCATATTTTTATTGATGTATAATTAGCACTCAGACGTTGCATTGTGCTTTCATATAATCCATTAAGGGTGGGATCTGTCAACTACGTCATACACAAGAATCTTTTACGACAATGATCATCAAAAATTCGAATTACAACTGTCAGGTTTTTAGAGACAGTACAGTACGTGCTTTCATCAACAACTTAATAATAGTATGTAATTATTTTATTTTTGTAGTAATTGAAAATACAGCACGTGGTTTCTGGTACAGTTAAACTTGTGACTATTGACCGATCTTCGTTTAGATGATTAAATCGTACCAAACATGTCAACGTAGTACTACGGTATCAACGAAATCGAAAATGTAGGGCATCATACGTTAAAAAAATGCACTATTGTGTTATTAAAAGAACGAAGTACGAAGTTTCGAAAAAAATGTTAAAGCATTAAATTTTGTATTTGTCTGTTATTGCTTTGAGCTTGGTTAAATCTGTATTTTTCAAAACCTTAAAAAGGAATTGCAAGACCCTCCATCTAATTCTATTGAATGGCCATTAGCTTTTCCTAGCTGGAAGACAGAACAGAATCAGATTTTGATTTTGTTACTTTGAACTTACCTTTTCTTTTATAAATCTTAAAAGATTCTTACTTAGGTTATCCTTTGTTATTTATTAATATAATAAATTTTTTTTTGTACAAATTCCTTAATAAAAAGCTTTAGCACAGTTATGAAAAATTTACGTTTTGTTGTGTTATTGTTTTTATTTAATTCAGAATAATTCTTATCGGTATTGAGGTTGAGTTTTCTATGGCATTATTATAAGATAAGATATACATATATAAAACGGAATGTGTGTTTGTTTGTTTGTTGGTAACTTATAGGAGAACAGACCTCTGGACCGATCTTCCTGAAATCCTCACAGCATTTAGCTGGGACTCTGAAATTAATTATAGGCTACTTTTTTTTTCTTTCCATACAGTTTTTAACTGATTTTATAAATAATATAAACGAGTATAACTTCGCCATTTGTGGACCACTTTTCGAAATTATTTTTGCATATGGAAAAGGTTCACTATTTTTTTTCTTAAAGGGGGTGGATTATCAATTGGGGGGGGGGGAGCGTGTCGCAAATTGCCCGCCCCAATAATTGGTTATCAAATAACTTTGTCATTTGTGGGCTAATTTTAAATTTTTTTTTTGCATATGGAAGAGGCGCACTAACTTTTAAATAGGTGGGCGGGCGACGCACGAAATGTGCTCGTCAAAAAAGAGATTATCAAATTAGACAAATTTTCAGAAATTCTTTTTGCATATGGAAAATATCAAAAATTTTTTTTTTTGCAAATTGTGGTGTTGGGGATGCAAAGTGCCCGCTTTAATAATTGATTATCAAGTATTTTTGTCATTGTGGACCAAATTTCAAAATTCTTTTTGCATGTGGAGGGGGTCCTAGAGCGTTACAATAATAATAAAATCATATTTTTTAACTATATAAAATTTTTTTATTACATTTTATAGTGCTACCCACATGCAAATCAAAGCACCCCGGGTTAATCTAGTTATATAATGGGTGTTTTTTATTGAGGTATAGAACTTTAAGTTGGCATCACTTTTTTAACTGGCGGCCATTTTGTCAGCTGTCAAGTGATTAATATTTAGTTTGGTTTGCCATTTCATCATGAACAGGTTGACAAAAGAACAACGCTTGCAAATCGTGCAAATTTATTTCGAAAATAATGGTTCAGTTCGCGAAGTTTACCGCAAGCTCCGTCCATTTTATGGTCGACGTAATCGTCCATCAGAGCAATTAATTCGGTTAACCATGGATCGTTTTCGCACTACGTTTACTCTATGTGATAATACGCATCCGCAGAGACGTCGAACAGTGCGCACCGAAGAAACAATTGCCGCTGTAGAGCAAAGTGTTGAAGAGGACCCGAATGAATCGATTCGCCACCGTGCACAGCAATAACCGACTATTTTGTTCCCGAATTGAATGGTATGAATGTGGATGAGTTGTGGTTCCAACAAGACGGCGCTACATGCCACACAGCGCACGTCACAATCGATTTATTGAAGGAAACATTCGATGAGCGCATAATTTCGCGGAATGGACCTGTCAATTGGCCACCAAGATCGTGTGATTTGACACCATTGGATTATTTTCTTTGGGGATATGTGAAGTCGCTCGTCTACGCCAACAAACCAGAAACGTTAGGGGACTTGGAAGCCAACATTCGTGGCGTTATTGCCAACATACGGCCCCATATGCTCGAAAAAGTGGTTGAAAATTGGACCTGTAGAATTGGCTTTATTCGAGCCAGCCGCGGCGGCCACATGCCCGAAATCATATTTAAACGTTAATGGCATAAAATTATCCTTCCAATAAAGCCAAATTGATGGACATTAAAACGATTTTCTTGTGTTTTATTTCAATTCGAAGTTCTATACCTCTGTATAAACGTCATTCCTCTATTTAACGTTAACAATGCAAACTGAGGGCCTAGTTTTGTAATTTTTTATTGTTAAAAATGTCAATAGTGGAGCAAAAAGTGTATCATCTCCCAAGAAAATTTAATATTAATTTTTTATTATCTTGTTATCTGCTACACAAAAATTTTTAAATTCTGCTGATTCTGCTCCTCTCAAATAGAGAAAATGTTTACTTAAGAAAAATATCTTGGAAACTCATACAGTGAGAATTTTAAAACTCTTCATGACTATTTTTTTATTTTTTATTTAACTATTATTTGTATTCTACAAAATAGTGAAGGTTAAATTGCAGTCGTAGCACTTCTAATATAAACAATTTTTCATTTCATCTCAAAACGTATACGGGGTGTAGCTTAGCACACATAGTTTCGGCTAATTAAGCAATAACTACACTTAAAAAATATTTGAAATGAATTTTTATCAATAACATTTCAATAAAAATCGAATAGGAGATTGAAAATTTAAAAACTATAAAAAGCGGGATAGAGCGGGATAGAAATTCGAGGCGGGATCGACCTATGAAAAGTGGTATAATCCCGGGAACAATTAGCATTAAATTTATACGGGTGTTTTTTTTAGAGGTATAGAACTTCGAATTGAAATAAAACACAAAAAAATCGTTTTAATGTCCATCAATTTGGCTTTATTGGAAGGATAATTTAATGCCATTAACGTTTAAATATGATTTCGGGCATGTGGCCGCCGCGGCTGGCTCGAATAAAGCCAATTCTACAGGTCCAATTTTCAACCACTTTCTCGAGCATATGGGGCCGTATGTTGGCAATAACGCCACGAATGTTGGCTTCCAAGTCCCCTAACGTTTCTGGTTTGTTGGCGTAGACGAGCGACTTCAGCGGATGCGTATTATCACATAGAGTAAACGTAGTGCGAAAACGATCCATGGTTAACCGAATTAATTGCTCTAATGGACGATTATGTAGACCATAAAATGGACGGAGCTTGCGGTAAACTTCGCCAACTGAACCATTATTTTCGAAATAAATTTGCACGATTTGCAAGCGTTGTTCTTTTGTCAACTTGTTCATGATGAAATGGCAAACCAAACTAAATATTAATCACTTGACAGCTGACAAAATGGCCGCCAGTTAAAAAAGTGATGCCAACTTAAAGTTCTATACCTCAATAAAAAACACCCTTTATTTGATGTGTCCTGAATACAACCACGAACTAGACCGAGTCCCAATTAAATTGACTTCAGATACATCACGAAAATGGTGAATAATTTGCACGATATGTCTTTTTTCACTCCCATTTTCTCAAGTCATAGGACGAGTGCTTTTGGATTAATTGTCAACAAAATTTTCTGCAGGGAATCAAGAATAAACGTAATTTTTAAGTCGAAGCATAGTGATTTCAATGAGCACACTTCCGCAGCTACGAATAATTGTCTCAGCTTTAGCAACAACGAGTCAAACTTAAATTAGACGTTTCATACCATATTGCTCCAGCCACAACCGAAACCAAAATTCAATTGGTTTATATGGTTATGGCTATGGCGTTATGCCGAGTCACCTATAATAATATACAGTGTTGCCAACCCATTAGTTTGGTTCGAACACCTTTTTTGAATGGTTATGGTTATGGCACGTCTAAATTTAGCTTTAACTTCTGCAGCTGAACCCTATTCCGAGCACCATCTGTGATCTTATTGAGATTTCTCCCAAAAAAATTTATTTTTTTTGTTATTGCAAAGGCTTATTGACTTCTCCCTCGTAACTAAAGTATTTGCCACTATCTACGCTTAAAAACCTTTTATAGCGTTTAATTCTAATTAAATTTTAGCATGACTAAGTTAATAACAAAACTATTTGTTTCCTTAATATGTTTATTAAAAAAAAAATAGTAATAAAAAAGATAATTATTTTTAGCTCACATGCGTAAGTTTTGCAACTTGATTTTGCAATATATATTAAAATTGTTATAATTTTAAATTCATCTAATTTATTCAATATCTGTTGGCCCGTTAGTGTTTTAGAGCATTATAAAAAAGGAATTTAAATTTTTTCTTGATGTATTCACAAAAAATTATTATTTACTTTATAAACAAATAAAGCGTTTTTCTTTAAAGTTTTTAATTTTTCATAGGTACAATTTGTTTTGTAAAATTATTAATTGTTTTATACTGTAGCCTTGTTAATTTAAGCTTAATCATGCAATGAAAAACATTTGATACAATTTACAAAAAGTTTGTTTTAAAGGTCCATGGGGATTTTGTTGCTACTCTAAATTTAATAAATGAATGTTCAATAATAATTATATTTTTTATGAATTACATACAAAATTTACAATTTTAATTAAATTAATTAATAATAGAAACAAGAAGTTATAAACAAAACTTTACAAATGCGTGTTAACAAAAAAGTATCGTTAGAGCAGAATACTTAAACTTATAGTTATTAGGACTAGGAAAATATTTAAAACTACAGTTGATGCATCGCCACATAATTCTATACTGCTTTCCTGCAAGAGAAAGAAAAGAAATTTTAAATAATAACAGCCTTATTGTATAAGTTAAAACTTCATGCCAGTTAGCATAAGTGTCAAAATTGAACGAACGGTCTTACAAGTCTTGGCATAAAATAGGCCATAGATGCATAGATGCGACAACTTCTCACATGTTACAAAAATGAGGCACTGACTCACTATTGACTTTGTTACCAGTACTACTGAGGAATTATTTTATTTTATTTTTTTTACATGCTTATCGGCCATGTTCTGAAAACCATTTCGTTTTTAAATCGCAAAGTTTCAAAAACGGAAAACAGTGTTCTCTTTATCAGATAATTTAGTACCTTCGAAATTAAGTTCGGATAAAATATCTCAGGCATGTGAAATGTTAATGTTTTCTTGTTGATTTTTTTCCCTGAAATTTTGCCGGTTTCAAAACGAAATGGTTTTCAGAACCTGGCCGTATATATTATATTTTAAAAATCACAGTGAGTGATCAGTACTTTCTACTACAGTCGAAGATGGAAAGTTGCTCATAATAAGGGCCTTAGTTAAACAACTTTTATGGAAGAGAGAGAGAGAGAGAGAGAGATAGAGAGAGAGGGAGGGGAGAAGATAAGGAAGAGAGTAGCAATAATATTTTCCTCTCGCCCATGAACTAAAATGTTGCCCAACTAAATTTTACGTGTGTGAGTGAAACAAATTTAACACTATAGCAAAAAGTGAGATCGGAAATGATCAACTAAATAACCGATTTGCATTAATAATACATATATAGATATAGATATACATATGTATATAAAAGTAAAATTCTTTAAAGCTTAAGTCTAATCGTGATTGGCGTATTTCGCCTTCGGCTACGACATTTGGTCCTAAATTAAATAAAAAAATGCTGCGATGTTCTTTAACCCTCCCATGCCCGATGTTGCATGTAAGCAATATTTTTCTAAGTCCCGTTAGTTTAATTTTTTTAATTTGAAAATATTTTGCATTATGTAGTTTTATGTTTTGCGCAAGCTTACATCTAATAGTTTTATTGTAAGCTGTGAAGGTTTTCATTCAAAAGGCGTTCTTCGTAGAGGTGAAAGACTCAATATTATCTTATAAAAAAAAAAAATAACTGTTCATAAAAAGTGTATAAACCATTAAAATTATTATTTTATTGGGAAATTAAGAGAAAAATATAAATTAATAGTGATAAGAGAGTCAGTTAAAAGAAAAAAAAAATTTTGCAAAATGTTTTTAGTTTTCTTATAATAATTTTTTAAATTTGCTGTTGCCTATAAGCAACATTGGTCAATTATGGTAATTTACAAACGGTGTTTATTTCCCCAGGAATATTCTTATTATATTGATTTCAACTGTAATGATTCTGAGGAGGAGGCCAATGACGAAGAGCACGAAGGACCAGCAAATTTTAAGAACGTCTTCGAAGAGACATTGAGAACTATAATTAATGCGGGAAAAATTATGGAAGTTGGTTTGGTTGAAGATCTAATTAGCAAAGATAATGACGGATAGAAAAACGAAAATGAATGATTTGTACAGGAAGTTGTGCAAAAAATTATTTTATATATTGATTTACCAATGAAAATGGCTAGGAGTGGTTTCGCAGCCAGTGCCGATCATATCGCGTTTTTGTAAACTCTCGCTTACTTTACCTGGAGAGGCACTTGGCGGGGTGGTATCGTACCTATTGATCCAAAACCGATATGTGATTGTTCGTTCATAGCCCATATGCCCACATATGTATATTATGACACAAGCTATCTTGAACATCCATCGTATACCAGCCGTAAATTTTGGAATGGGACATAGTTTCCTAAAATGTTGGAGAAGCTATAAGGGCGTAGATGACTGCCTCACTGCCGTATTATTATCACTCTCTTCGCAGTTAGACCCGAATAGTTTTTCCAAGGTACTCAAAACAGAGCAATCTTCTGAGAGAGTTCACGATGCACTCGTATGAGAGCAACCAGGCGTACTCGAAACATTTTCCAGGCGTGAGTACATTACCCGATTCTAGTTTCTTGTAGACTTGTGCCATTTAGTTCTTTTCAGTGACCGGTAATTTTAGTTCATTATTTATAAATGAACTAGTTCGTTCATTTAGTTCAATCGCTCTTTTTAGTTCAATGAACTAGTTAGGTATACATGAAGTGTCAAAATGTGTTCATTTAGTTCAATCAGCTTTTTAGTTCAGTGATTTGACATCTACATACATACATACATACATAGTTTGTGGTCTTTGACAGACTTTACGAAAACTAAAATTGATTTCCTTATTCATAAAAAATAACTTTGCTTTATAAAACAAATCTGGGGGGTTATTATGTAATCCGATTCGAACGGAAATGCTTTCGAATTCTAATGTTAATGACATACACATTCGAACAGTTTTCTTTTCGAATCGAATTACATAACAACCCCCCGGTTTAAAAATCTCTTAAATCAAAAATATATTTTGTGAATAAGGTAGTATAAGTGTTTACTTGTGGGTTCTTGTTTATTTCACTTGTGGTAGTAGCCAGCAATTAACAAAGCAAAGCAAAACTTTGAAAACATTTAGTTCATAGCCAGTGTTAGTTCATTTTGTGTCTTAGTTCTTAGTTCAAAAATTGAACTAGTGAACTAGTGAGCGTAAAACAATTGAACTAGTTCACATAGTTCAAAGTACTGAATCGTTCATTTGAACTAGTTCGTTCATGAACTACACAAGACTAGTTTCTTGGGTCGGGTGTGTTTGTCACTGGGTAGAATGGGTATTCATGCTATGGGTATTCAGGCTATGCCACACTGGCTATCCGCGCTCTACGTGTAGTAAATACAATGTTTATTTGTGCTACAGCCCACAAAAAATAGCTTTATGTCGTTATATACATAAATTGCAATAAAAAATGCATAAAAAATAATTTACCTGTTTTGTTTTTGAATTAAACACAACAGTCAAATGTTGCCTACAGTCAATATTCTATAACCGAACCAAGATACCAAGGGCATTGACTTTTTCATAATTGAGTAAAGATCAACATACATATGTAAAATTTTTTTCGCACGGCCCATTTTAATTCGGTCATGAGGGGGTTAATCTATTACAAAATCATCGCAGTCGAAGTCGAAATGTTTGATTATCAATTAAACAAAATCAAAAATTTCGTTATTGCAAATAAATACATATGCATACATACATATTTATGTTATCTTAATATAGAAAGGCCCTAACACATTATTTGTTTGAAATGAAAATTCTTGCATATTCGAAATTTACATCGTGGTTTAAATATGCCACTAGTGACTGCTGCTGAAATTGCAAAACACGGCGGCAAATATTTAACAAAACTCCAGTCACATCCTTATCTGCTTGCTCGTAATATCTTGAACTTTACTGGACACATCCCCTTAAAAAAGAGGGACACAAGGGATCTAATACACAACATTCCAGATGAAACTTCTTGAAAATATTTTTGTGCTTTGTGCTTAGTACGACATTTATGTATTTTTAAACACTATCGCTAAGTTTATGTCCGAAGATGTTCTTCTATCGAAATTCATATGTACACAAAACACCCGATTTCAAAAAAATAACGATATGTAACTTCTTTTCAATACTTACATTGACATGCCGGCTTATACAACTAATAGGACGTACTCGCGAAAATTCGTGATCTCTTTTAAAACATGCTAATGTTTGATTTTCCTCTAATGGATAGTTAATATCCATTGGATTTACGGTAAGTATATGTGTTACATCACGCGGACACATTTGATCGATAACTAATAAAATTAAATTGCTTGCTGGAATGGGTAGAACAACAAATGGTCGCTCACAACCGTGTGCCGTCATATTGTAGACAACGTTGTCCTTTTCATTAAATAGTGTATAAAGATCACGTTGCATGTCACATGGTTTCAGTCTTGTTCTTTGCAGTGTTACCAAACGAACCCACTCGTTGTTTTTTACATTCACCAAATAATCGGTCATATTTTCGTCCACATAATGTTCGAAAAAATCTGCTGCCACGGCGCTCAACTCAACTAAGTATAATACAATTGTAGTTAGTATCCATTTAAATGCTTTAAGAAGGTGGAATAGAGGCTGAAATGTGAGGAGAAAAGTACTCATTATTTAATGCTGTACTTTTATAATTTAGGAAGTTAATATGCCCTCATATTCCAGTTGTCCATAACGAAGTCACTTCAATACAATACTAAAAAATTTTGGACTTGTCTACTGGCTCTCAAGAACAATTCTATGCTATTCACAGTCCATTTCTGTTCCCTAAGGTCTAGAGAATAGCACGAGCCTGTTAATATCAGTGAGTTCTTTTCGTAAACAGGTAGACAAGCCTCAAATATTTGGTATTGTATTGACTTGACATTGATGTTGACAACTGGAATAAGGGTGATGAAATATTTACGGTTAAAACATATGACGATGAATTCATGTCGCCGTCTGGCACAAAACAAACAGCTTGATAATCGTATACTGTGACGCGCTTATAAACGTTTTCCTCCACTAAGCGATGCATTATGGCACCATTGATTTCGCCAAAAAATCTACCAGTTTCATGGCGACTTGGCGAAATGATTATAAAACCATTGTTATCTAAAACATAACAATCTTTATCGTCCATAGCACATGCCTGCAACAATAAATGGGGTGATTATTATTTTTTTTTGGATTACGTATAATATGGACATAATATACATTTCCGGTTATATTTCGAAATAATTTTAGCAGCGCGCTATGTTGAAATTGAAATCCGACCACGGCTGCTGGTGCGGCCTTTACTCCTTCGGTGTGGAAGACAGCATGACTGGCAGTTACAATTGTTTCGGCAGCAGTTTCTCCTGCATCAAAGGGTACAGAATAAACAAAACTTTCTTCTCGTACAAAATGTTGATCGACTGCTCGTTTATACCAGATTTCATCTATGGCCTTATTATTATGTTCGCTAAATGATTCTCTTTTTAGAAACGAATAAATTATTATTATTATTATTTTTTGTTTGCTAAAAATAAAGGTTTACGGTGTTAAACATTTACTAACCCAGCTCCCAATTCTTCAGCCATATTGGAATGAAACTCTTGCCAACGTGTGAGACCACTGTGTGTGGCTAAGAATGCCACCGTTATGCCAAAACGTTGTTTAAACTCATTTCTATTCGATACAATAACAAATATATATACAAATATATTAGTTTAATATACATACATATGTATAATAAGAATTATTGAAAATGTTTTGGTTGAGAAAATTTAGCATTTGAATATTTTACCTTGGCAACAAACCCATTAAAACAGAAATGGGATTTGAAGCACTTGTACTACTACGAATCCAATGAAAAAGTACAAAATTAATTACAAAAATAAATTACAATACAGTGTAAATTGATGAAAATAAAATAAATTATTTTTATTGAAAGCAAGAGATAGAAATAGAAATAAATAAATTGAAATCAGAAAGGGGTGCAGAATAGAAAATAAAATATTTTTTTCACATATCCGTAGTAAATAAAATTAATTTAATTTATCTTTTCTCCATTATGTATAACAATATACATACATATACAAATATCTGTGGCAAAAAGGAAAAAGTGCTTAAGTCGAGATAAGCTGATTTTGAGTTAATGCTACTTCCGTAGTCTGCATATTCGAAAGTGCCCTGGTAAAAATCTCAATTACTTTGTGTGATTTTTAAGGAAGTTATCTCTTTTAGACTTCTAATCTCATTTGGAATAATAGCTTAAGTTAGGATACACTTTGGTATATCTTAGGATATACTATGGTATATTTTTCAACTTAAATGTATTACTTATACGGGTATGTTCTGTATTCCACGTGAAATTAAATTGTTCGGAATTGCCATAGAATTGTTGTTATAAATTCCTATTTCCAACATCAATTCTATGGCAATTCCGCACGTTTTAATTTCACGTCGAATACAGAACATACCCGATAGTGTGAGGAACGATGTTTGCTTAAAAAATAAAGGTTAACAGTGAATTTCCTAATTCAACTGTAAAAGAAATAAATTTCTGAAAATCGAATTGAACGCTTAAAAGTGCTCTCATGCAAAAGAGTCAAATATGACTTAAGCACTTTTTCCTTATTGCCACAGATATACATATTTACAGCTCAAACGCTAAACTGTTCACATTTCTAAAGAGAGCAAACATTTCTTTAGCCCAGCATTTCTATACAAAATAGTTATGTAAATAGTTAACCCCCGTCTATACTGGCCATAAATTCATTAACATATATTGCAGCAAATGTCAAAATATTGATATTGCCAATGGAGACAGCTCATTGCCAGTGCTTGCAATAATTGCGGCAATAATTGTCAACAGTTTTTCGTTGACAATTTTTGCGAACTTGAAACGTCAAACTCGGTGTTAATTTATGTTCGACTTTTCTGTATTGCGTTTGACATTTATGAATATAATATTAGTGAAATTCGGGAAAATATATATTGAAAAAGGAAAATAGTTTCTTAAGAACGTGTTTAGTGAAATAATTTGTATTGATATAAGTTTATAAAAATAAAAATTTGTTCGATTAACCGGATATTTACAAGTGAATTATATTTTTGTTCTGCACCTTCCTTGTTGACTTTTTCCATATTATGGCAACGATTTCCCATAGCCTTAACACAAGTAAAGCAATCAGCAATATTATTCCGATATTCTGCAGGCGTTATTGCTATTGCCAACATATTTATTGCCAGTCTAGACGGGGGGTAACGCATATTATAATACTCGGTTTAATTTCTGTATAAAAGCTTTTATGTTTTTATTTTTAGTGCATAAATTTAAAGTCGGTTTAATTTCTTGCAATATTAATTCCCATCCACTTAGAATTGTGCTGTGTACTATGCTATTATTTTATAAAGTTCGATGACTCTCACTAATATAGCATTCGAGATAAGCGATAATTAATAATTATTTTGTATGAGAGGGAGCCTTTCCCAACTTTATGCTATTATTTACTTTATGCTATTATTTTATAAAGTTCGATGACTCTCACTAATATAGTATTCGAGATAAGCGATAATTAATAATTATTTTGTATGAGAGGGAGCCTTTCCCAACTGCTCTTACACCACCGCTTTTCTGCTGGATTTTGGGCATTAACCAGAACGTAATTCACACCAAGTTTGTAGCGCTTACTGATATAGTATTATGAATATGGCAATAATTAGTGATTATTTTACACCAATTTTCCCCTGGATTACGCACATTAATTATATAATACTATTGCAGTAAAGATCCAATGAACGATTTTTGGGGTGAGACCCCAGTTTTTCCCAATTTTATTTCTTGCATAGATAGAGATAGAAAAATAATTTTTAAAATGGTTTCACAAATGACGGAAAAATAGGTTAATTATTGATTACATTGTATGGGAGGGACCCATTACCCTACTCTCACACCACCATTTTTCCGCATTAACTATAAAGTAATTCTCACCAAGTTTGAAGGCTCTCAACGATATACATTTATGCTATAATTAATAGGATAGAAGGGAATATATGTATAATAGTTATTTTTTATTGGGGGCCAAATCCCCCTGCTCCTATCTCATATTGTTGAAAATGAGACCAACTATAGAGTATACCATTTCATATCGAAAAATAAATTTTCAAACAGCCTCACAAATGACGGAGAAAAATACATAAATGACGAACATATAAACATCCTCGGTTAAAAAAGGGGTATGGTTCTCAAGGATGTTAATGTCGAAAATATTTAATAACAGGTAGACACTGAAAGAAGAGAATGCCTGTTCAGAAGGTTGTGACAGGTGTGACTTTATAAATCTCAGTTTCTGCAGAATTATTATATTTAGTATTTATTCTGTAAAAACTTTTTGGAAAATGTGATGGGTGTGACCTAGTCAGAGAACTCGAAGATAACTTTAATGCCACCAGCCGAAATTTTGATTAGTGTGCTTAATGTTGTGAAGGGTGTAACTTTACAAAGTTAGGGCCTACATAATTATTACTTTTAGGATATATTCTGTAAAATGTTCCGTAGAACGCACACTATAATTTTGGTGTAGTTGAAACGTTCAAAGGCTTCTTGATTGCATTAAACACGTACCGCCTAGAAAAACAAATTTTTCTTTAAAGAAACCTATTTCTAAAATGTCACACCCAGCACACCTCTTTATGAGATACTATATATTTATAACAAAAATTAAAAATTTTAAAATTCACCGATATGTCAAGAAAAGATGTGATATCTTCTAAACGGCTGGACGTATATTCTTCAAGCTTAGCTAAGAACACTATCGATCAAGTCACCTTTTAAACAGGAGGAAAAACTAAATCAAAATCAGTCCAGCCGTTTGGCCTGTACGTGGACTCGTATAGACATTCAGATACACAGACTCACACTACAAACTTATAACACCCCTTTTTTGGTCGGGGGTTAAAAACTACCAATTTTAAATGTAGACTGCTTAAAATTTCACTTTCACCCTTTTTCCGTTGTTCGCTCTTTCGTTTTCTTTCTCGATCAATTTCTCATTATCCCTTCCCCTTCTCTCTTTTGCTCCCGTCTTATATTTTTGACATCTATAAAAAAATAACATTTGCGACCGGTGTATCCAAATATTTCCTATAAATAATTACTCTAACATTAAAATGGTTCACATTGTTTTATTATATTATTATTTGCACTTTATAACGGAGCGATGTAAAGTATCAACTATTTTTTATGTACAGTAACAATTTTATTAAACTAAATTTTTAGTGTGACAGATGTGACTGAGAATTTCAATCATCAATTAACCCACAAAACTCGCACTATAACACATGCAAAGTGAACTTCAATAAAATGGATAAAAGGATATACGGCCAGGTTCCGAAAACCATTTCGTTTTGAAACCGACAAAATTCAGGAAAAAATTCAACTAGAAAGTTCACTTATGGCAGTTTATTTATTTGGTTTTAAAGTTTTATATCCTTGAGATATTTTATCCCAACTATTTTTCAAATGCGACAAAAAGAACACTGCTTTCCGTTTTTGAAATTTTGCAATTTCAAAACGAAATGGTTTTCAGAAAATGGCCGATAGTCTTTTCCATTGTGTAGCGTCTTCAAAAATCAATTATGCGCAATTTACAATTATAATAAAATTTTAATAATTTGAAAGATAATAATAATGTTCAGTAATTGGGCCGTAAATTGGACTCCAAAATCATGCAACTTAGCACTGCTAAATAGTTTTTTTTAGCTATTACGCTTCGTTGACAAATTCGTCGAGTTATCGGACATCTTCCGAGTGAGGTGAGGTGGCAATATGCCGGAAATCATATTCAAATAAAACTTAAAAAATAGTTATATTTCGAATAACGCCAAATTCATATATTTAAATAGATATGTTCTCCTTTTCCTAAGCAGTTTTCTTTATCTCAAATGTTTTAAATGTATAGAAATTAATTGGTCTCAAAATAGAAAAATTTGCTTTTTCAATGGCCGATTTGGGGCTGCCTTTTGTTGATAACCACTCTTTCATTTTCCCTAGTTCCAGTTGTGTTCCTTCAATAGTTCCTTTAACAGTTCCATCAAAACTATTCATTATCCAGCCATGTAAACCCAATTCTTTGGCTTTCTTTTCGGTGTGTTTGCGAAAAAATACACCCTGAACTCTACCGAAAACCTCAAAATCGCAGGCATACAATTGTCTTGAACCCATTTTGCTTCGTTTCTTGTTTCTTTATACTCGTATTTATGTAAAATATTTCTTCAACTGAAAAAATTTTCAGTAAAATTTATCAAAACAAATTGAAAGTTGAAAGTGTATACGGGTTATGATAACAAGTCAATCAAGACAGACTTTTTGATTTATGAATGTCGTCCTATAAACGTTATAAAAAGCACTAAATATTTTTGTATTGATTCTTTAATACAAAATACAATAATACTATTTTAGTTTACATTTTACTTACCCTTTATCGTCTTTCGAGTTGAAGCTAGTATTTTTTGAAAACCATTCTGTGACTCTGGCATCAAACACCAACGACTGCATCAATTGACGATCGCCTGGAAGGTCATACAATATAAGAATGAAATGGAATTGTGCTAAAATATTAATACATACATATGTATGTATATTTTTAATAATTGTGCTCTTTATTAGATAAGAATTTTGGATCATGTCATCATGCATTAGTAAACACGAAAGATATTTTTTTGTTACTAAAATGTGCAATTCCTCAGCTAACAGTGCAGTATAATTTAATTAATAGTTATTACATACATATGTGCCATCAATTGTAGTTGTAGATAAATTGTTACACATATTGTTACAGAGCAGGAAATTAAATTTTTAGGCTAAAAATTCCACACTTCCGTTATACAAACACACACACTCACAAACACACTCGCATGCGTACGTTTATTAAGTGATGTAAGCCAGCGGGAAAACTCAGAAGACCGTACTTCAGAACTTATTAAATTCCTGCTTTATCTAACTGCGAAATAATGCCTTACAGATGGCCTAGAGTCTTTCGAGAAGGGAGGAGAGAAGGAGTAACATAATATAAGAAGTAAAAAATATATATAACGGCGACTCTAATGTATATAGTTTTGTATGTATGTATGTACATACATATCTATATGGGCATTAATTGGTTATATTTTATATTCTAAAATATTTATTTTAAATTCTAAAATTTAGAACCATTGGCTTTAGCTCGATTCTTTCTCTTTTTAATAATTGTATATACGCGCAGAAAGAAACCAATTAGGGGATTCACAATGAGTGTATTAAAATTTTTTTGTGGCAATATTGTCCCATCTTAATTTTTCCATTGTGAGCAGGCAACGATATAAATACACATACTGTGTATATCAAAGTCAGGCAAACACGCACACATCTTTATATTATTTAGTCCCGGTTCACACACTTCAACTTTTGTTGATCAACTCGTAATTCAGCTGTGAGAAAGACGCAGAGGGAAATACGAGCATCTCTTTTTTTCATACAGCTGAATTACGAGTTGATCAACAAAAGTTGAAGTGTGTGAACCGGGACTTATACAGGGTGTTTTTTAGAGGTATAGAACTTCGAATTGAAATAAAACACAAGAAAATCGTTTTAATGTCCATCAATTTGGCTTTATTGGAAGGATAATTTTATGCCATTAACGTTTAAATATGATTTCGGGCATGTGGCCGCCGCGGCTGGCTCGAATAAAGCCAATTCTACAGGTCCAATTTTCAACTACTTTTTCGAGCATATGTGGCCGTATGTTGGCAATAACGCCACGAATGTTGGCTTCCAAGTCCCCTAACGTTTCTGGTTTGTTGGCGTAGACGAGCGACTTCACATATCCCCAAAGAAAATAATCCAATGGTGTCAAATCACACGATCTTGGTGGCCAATTGACAGGTTATCCATGGTTAACCGAATTAATTGCTCTGATGGACGATTATGTCGACCATAAAATGGACGGAGCTTGCGGTAAACTTCGCGAACTGAACCATTATTTTTGAAATAAATTTGCACGATTTGCAAGCGTTGTTCTTTTGTCAACCTGTTCATGATGAAATGGCAAACCAAACTAAATATTAATCACTTGACAGCTGACAAAATGGCCGCCAGTTAAAAAAGTGATGCCAACTTAAAGTTCTATACCTCAATAAAAAACACCCTATATATTAGTGTACAAGGCGAATTTATACTAGGTGGTCGCAAGGGATCAGGTGACTATTTTCGCCCCTTGTAATTTGAATATACGTTCGTACATTTTTCAGTACATTTTTTTGACATTTAAAGTATAAATTTCTCAAAGCGAATTGAGCTGAGTATACCTTGTATGAAATTGCTTTGATTAGTATATAATATGAGAGAGAGAGAGAGAGAGAGAGAGAGAGAGAGTAAAATGCATGTTTGTGCGAATGCTTATGACAGACTGAATTATTTTCTTTCGTACGTATTAAAATAACAAAAATTTTTAAATTAGAAATTATTGTTGGATACATTTTTCAAAATAATTTTGTTCTGCGGAAAATACAAAAATTTTTTTCATTAACTACAGCTGCTCTGACAGTTTTAACATGTTTAGCAAGGCAAATTCATAACAGGTAAGGTTGAAAACGCAGCTGATCTACTTTTTTTTGCCTAATTTAAGGCGAATTCATATAACTGTTGTTCGTATGTGAAAAGATGTTTATGTACAGAGACCTGCGCCGGGTGATTGTTTTGGCGGAAGCGGCTATTGAGAAAATCGTCGGCGGAAGCTGAGAACAAATAACATAAAATTAAATTTAAGATAGGAAATAGTTAAAAAATAAATTTAATAATTATTAGTTAATATTGTACATGGAGAATAGGTGGGTATTTTTCAGGCGACATAAGCCAAACTTTTTTCGGCGGCGGCGTAGCTGAGTAAAATTATCGACGGCTCGGCTCAGCTGTAGTATTAACTTTACCTGTCATGAATTTGCCTTGATGTTTAAATTTGCCAAATGGTAAAAAATTTGATTTACACACACAACAAAAGCAACAGACCATATTAAGGTATTAAAATTTAAACGTTGCAATATTAAGACATATTTTAAAACGTTATTGTGAACTCCCTAAATAAAATAAAGGTAACATAATGTAACGGAAGTGGACTTTTTAAATCACTTAATTATTTCAAATAGATGTTGTGCTTAACAATAATAAATATTTTTATGTGTAACTAATAATGATAGATATTTATATGTATATTATATGTAAAGATGTTTCTTTTTTAGTAAATTGTGATTTAGTGCAATTAAATACATACATATATATATTCTAAAATTATTTATTGCAGTAATGATAATTTTGTGAAAACTTTTTCACATTATGAATGTTACTCACAATAATAATTATCTTTGTCGTATGATGGAATGCGGCCAGCAGTTGTGTTAGCTGTGGATTTGCAAGTTTTATCGATAATGGATGATTCAAACAGAAAATATTATTGTGGAAAATAAAAAAAAACCACCCGATGAAAAATGTTTTTACAAATCGCAATAACTTTTCAAGAAGTTCATATGGCGTTCTAATTCGCGGACTAGTTTTAGTGGAGTTCATTATTGAAAAAACTTTTTCAACACAGATATTACTAGTTATTAATTCTTTAAAAAATATCTCTAAATGGGAAAAATAAATTTCTCGCAGATTTTCAATATACGAGTATTCATCATTCATTTCAGCATTATTTAATTCAGTTTCAAATGTTGACACAAAGTCTTCAAATTGCCTTGGGTGCAGGAAACGTATTTGGTATATTAATAGCTATGTATATGTACTAATATTGCTTATAAAATATGTCACTATTATGTGCTTCATTCAAAATTGATGGCTTTAATATTTTTGAGGAAAATAAAGAAAGAGTAGAATACAAAAGTTAAATATTTAAATAGTTAATTTCATTTACTATGTAGAGGGTTTATAAAAAGTTAAAAAATATTAACACATCATCCTCACGAGCCATCAATTTCCTCGCATACATATTAAAGTTTAAAATTTTATACATAAAAATAACTTAATTAAAATAATTTTATTTTTTCATATCGACTTTAACGTTTCTCGAAACAAATTAATGCCTCCTCAAAAATAGCCAACAAAATCGCTAATTTATAAAACGCCAAAATATCACCATGTCGCCATATCGAAAACAGAGCTGTAAAATTTAAATGAATCATTGATATTTCAATTAATTCGCGAATCATTATGCACTGAATTAGCAAATTTTGAATTAATTCTTTTCACACAAAAATAAAAAAAATTAATAGAATGACATTTGTGTCAATTCAAATGAATTTGGTAAAAATTAATTGCAATTCATTTCCAACTCAAACAAATTACAATTCGTTTTTAATTCAAATGAATTTATCAAAGTGAATTGCAATTCATTTCCAATTTATTTGAATTGAATTGATTTTGAATTAACTCAAATGGAAACTACACATAAGACAATCTAACAGAAACCGTACTTAAAGACTGGGTAAAATAGCAAACTAGTTAGCAGAAAATTTAAGCAAAAGAGTCGCTCCCCAGCAAAAACTTTTCGAGATTTTGTAGTGGACAGTACTGTTATAATGGCTTACAAAGTAAGGAGTGGTACTTATTTATCTAATCATTTTATGTGTAAAGTAAGTGTATAGCACTTATTTATATAATTATGTGAAAGTACATTGTTTCGGAACAACATTTTTGTGTAGAGAAAATTTTTTACTGGGAGTTTTTTGCAAGACGATTAATCCATTTTGTCTGGAAAATCAAAGCTACCATATGAAATAAGTACGTGTGTAAAAGATGCGTATTAGTTTTGCAAGTGGCACCACATCTTTTTAATTGCTTAATGCAATTGTTTCGTTCAACTCTATACGAGTATGTATGCAATATACATATTTATGTATTTTCTTTGCAAAATTATGATTTTTAATAAACCCAAAAAAGTTAAAATTTTTCTAATTTTGTTACAACATTGTAATTATTTTTATTAGAAAAAATAACTCATTAGCTTTGTATACTTTTAGGCAAATAGTAATCGATTAATTTTTGGATGCTTGTAGGCAAAATATAAAGGGCACCCTATACTTTTTGAGCTTCTCAAACAAAAATAATGGGTTATTCAGTCAAATTGTAAGTATGTACATACGACTGGGGAGTACATACACTTTTACTAGTAAGAAATTTTTTTCGCTGGGTATTCTCGTCATTGTTGAATTTAGCTGGAATTTTTTTCGAAAATTTCCTTACTGATCTGTTTTGCCAACAGCTAGTCCACGCTTTAACACGTCTGAAAGACGTGGCCAACCGGGATATGTATATATGTATGCATATACGTATATATGTAATATATACGTAATACGAGTATGTACAATGTAGTATTTAAAACATTTAGTCGTTTTATTTATTAATTTATCATTTTTCTCGAGTGGTTTGATTTCAAGAATTAAATACAGCTCATAAAAATTATTAAATAACGGCCAATTTGAAAGTTATTGAAAACACTATGACAGATGGTTTTACGCTTCAGAACATTAAATATTCATTATGCATAATGTACTACATATGTATTGTATGTAAGCTAAAGCTGCCAATTACAAATGTTAATTGATTTCATTACAACTATTTTGTTTTATTATTATTTTTTTTTGTCTATAAATATGTATACTTACAGTACATGGCGGCGGTATGTTCTGGAGGCAGAGCACTTCTACTTGATGGCCATTTCCATCCCGGCTGCGACATTTTACCCAAGAACCACAATAGTTCCTCTTCTGGGGTATCAAATGTCATATTGCTGTGTTTGCAAAAGAGCCTAAACAAAATTCAAAATTATCAATAAATTATTTACGAAAATGTTTAATTCCTCTACCATTTTGGATGGATTTTCCACCGTTTGTCCGTAAAGTAGCTTAGTGTATTACTGCCTTTAATATTCATACGATGTATTTCATCTTCAGTTCGAATTTGAAGACGATAGATTCCGTATAGCTCGGGATATGTGACAACCAATGTAAATGGTGTATTTTGTATAGCAGTCCAATAATATTGGCGCTTTACCCGAGCAACACGTTTCTGAAAATAGATGATAAGCAATTATATAAATATATTTACATACATACGAGTACATATGTATATTCTTATTTATGCATATGCTTCTGTATAACCAAACAGATTTTCGCTTTTTGATGAAAATCGAATATTTACGCACAGTTAATTTGCGAGCGTCTGCTGTGTAAAAATATTTTTTTTTTTCATAAATCTAAAAAAGTATGTTATTGGTTAAGCACGTCTAGACGCATTTCGTTACTGCTTAAGCAAGTAATCAGTAGACAGACTTCTTATAAGACCCCGATGTTTATAGACAAACTCTCAATAAATCATTGAGAATTACAAAACTACAATCATACTAGACCAAAAAACTTTTTCAAAAAACAACAAACATTATTATTCAGCTTGTTTCGCGTTAAATAAAAACAAGAAATTGCTCTAAATTTTTCATAAATAATATAAACGGCACATAAATTATTTTTAAGAAAATAAAATGTTAAAAAATTTTGCTGTGGTATCACAACTGGACGTAATAAGACACGAGTAGGCTGATTCTTGTGGAACGGGAAATTAAAAGTTGTACACTGATTTTCAGGAACTACGATTTATTTTGTTCGAAAAATATTTCCGTATACGTTCAATGAAAAAAAAATTATTTTCGCAGCTTTTTAAAGGTTTTAAGAAAGTGGTTACGCTTTTAGCACACAGATGTAAACTCGTCCTAAGCAACATAATTGACAAAACGACTACAGCAAACACATCACAAATTTTATCGTTTTTATCACAAATTTGAATATATTTTATTATTAAGTTAAGGGCCATTTTCACAACGAATAAAATTATACTTTAAGAGTTTTAAAACTAGTATTTCAATACAAAATACTGGTTTTAAATTTTTAAACTTTACTTTTGTAACGTTGTGAAAATGGCCACAAGTGTCTTATAAAGTTTTTTATAAAAAATATGTTTTTAATTACCATTTCATCAAAATGATTTTTAACGAGCATCCATTTGCTACCAGTTGATTGATTTATAATTGAATCTCGAATCTGAAATAATATTAAAAGAAAAAGTATAAATATAAAATAAATTTTTTGTTGGATAATTTAAAACAGACTTTCATTTATCTAATTACGCTGTGCAATAGTGAAAAAAAACCACGAACTTGCCAGTATACATATCGCACTTAATCAACAAGAGGGCATTTACTCAAAATTTTAAAATTTTCAGTAGAGATGAAAAACTGTTTGTGCTTACATTAACAATTTGATTATTTGCAACTTGAATAAATGGTCAAATCAAAATAATAAATTTTTTATGAAAACATACGATACGTTTCTATTTCCTCTTTTGTATTAAGTCAAAATAATACCTTTTTGGTGATATAAAGGTAGTCACTACACTATCACAAAAATTGTCTCAAATGCGGTTTTAAAGATGAAAGCTTAATCGGAATACGTTGAAATTTTTGCAGTGGATAGATATTGATGTTGTTAGTTGATTTCTTGCAAAAAGTGAAAATTTAAAAATTTTTAGTTCATACCCTCTTGTTGATCAAGAACGATATGTTCGATTCTACTAAAAAAACGTAGTAAAACCCTCTACTCAGTTTGGCGATTTTGGTGAAAAATTTTTTTTTATGAGCAGTAAAAGATTTAGAAAACCATTGAGCCCTCAAAAAATTGAGTCATTTGCTTTTGGCCAATAGCTAATTCTAACTTGGTGATAGCCCTAAAGAGTCTAGCGAACAAACCTAATTAAGATTTTACGTCAAAAAAAAATTGTTTCTTCGTGCACTTTTTTGCAAAAGTAAGAGGAAAAAATTGTTTTTCTTTCACTTTTTTTCAGAATAACTTACCTAATTTTTTTTTTAACAATATTTGCCAAAATTATTGCAATGGTTAAGCTGAACAACTTTTGTGAAAATATCAATATAATCTGAACGTGTCTAGGCACCCTATATACCTCATTAAGACCACTTTTTACCTTAAAAATAAAACAAAATATTCTTTAACGATCAAACTGAATTGCAGCATAAACACATTTTCCATACAAATTGACTCGAAAAACCAGCCCCAGAAAGCAGTCGTGAAATAGACTTTATTTTATTTTGACAGTAAATATTCTCTTAACAATGCTACCATACTTTCAATAAATTTCATACATTTTGTAAACAAAATTACAAAGAAAAATAAGCAGAAAAGAAAATAAAACAAAAATTAGAGAGCATTTGAAGTTACTGCCGTAAATTTTATTATGGAATTTGTTAATTTGAGAACGATTTTTCCTGAAGTTACAGACTTATTATGTTTGATCATTTACTATATATGTATATAAAAAAAACGAAAAAATTGGTCTGTATGAGCTATTAGGCAAATATTTTTTTTTAGAAAAATTAGGAGTGAAAAGGTAAAAAAATTTATTTTGCCTTTACTTTTGCAGAAAAAAGTGCACGAAGAAATTATTTTTTGTCGTAAAATGTTAATAAGATTTGTTTGATGGACCTCTCAGCTACATTACTGATACATGTATCATCATCAAGTATACAAATTTCATTTAAATGTATGTTGCATGAACCACCTTAATTTCTATAAAAGTTAAACAATTTTCTTACCGTTAGTAGCACAGGATTGAAATCTCTAGGAGGTCTGTCATCGTCCAGTAATTCAACTTCAATCATATCAACACTATTGTAAGCCGGCTTTAGTATGTATCGTTGAAACTGATAATAAATAAATTTAAATATAAATATCTGAATAATTTTACTGCCAGTTCATGGAAGCCATGTAAAAATTCTGGTCTGCTATTTATATTGAAAACAAAAACAAAGCACTCAAAATTTGTTTTTGGTTTCAATGTAAATAGCCAGACGAGAATTTTTACATGGCTTCTATGAACTGGCAGTTAATGTTATTTAAAAACAAAATATTGAGGTCTGTCACACAATTTATACGAAAGCGAAATGTGTGCTTATTCGGTATTCACGTGCTATTAAAAATTGTATCTACAAATATTTCAAGGTTCTCAGTTAGTTTTAAAATTTTTGATTTTTTATCGTGTTATTTGAATTGAAGATTTTGTATGCACATGCATAAATTAAACGTAAAAAATAAACATAATACTAAAAATTTCCAAAAAAAATTAAAAAAGAAAATTAATTTTTTTTTATATTTTATTTGTGTTGTGTGGTTTTGACCTTCATTATTCATTATTAATAAAACGCATTCTACACAAATTTAAGTTGCGTGGAAAGCATGACCTTTTACCAAGATTTTTTTTAAATGAAATTGCTTTCGTTGGAATTAAAATTAAAACTTTTTTAGACTTGAATCAAAATTTTCTTCTCGTAAATAATGGAAAAAATTATTTATGCTTGCCAGGCACAACTCCTACTAGGATTATCACGTTATCCGCAACAAATTCCCAGGGGATCAATTTTTATCTCAAGTCCCTGACCAACTGAGAACCCTGCTATATCTGAAGGATCTACTTAGAAAATATTTCAATACAAAGTTGCTTTTGAAATAATTTCACAAAATATTGTAAGTGAAATTTATTTGCTGGTGGTTAAGCGATGTCTATATGTATTTCATTGTTGCTTTAACAAATCGTCAGTAGACCACACATTTTGAACAGTCACAAACCTCTTATCTTATGCATGCACAAACTTCCAAAAACTGTTTGAGAATTCACAAATAATAAATAATATTTTTGAAAATCACAAAAGCAAAATAAGCGTAGTAGGCTTAGAAACTCATACAAAACCCAGCAAATAATTTTTATTCCATATCAATCTGTTTTATTTACCACCAGCAAATAAATTCAACTTACAATATAATTATGACAATATGTCGAATAATAAATTTCTTGAATTTCACAAAATATTTCTTTTATTTATTACTTTATTTTTGGAAACGAAAATGAAAACGTTTTCTTATAGAAGTTTCTACTTTCGTATAAATTTGTTTTCTGTGACGCACTCTATCAATTTACTTACAATTGGACGAAAATCTGGATGAAATAGTATATACCCGTTGTTGGTAACAATAAAAGCATAACCATTTACGCCCAACTAAAATTAAAAAAAAATATATAATTATTAATGCTGATAATATATTCATACAACTATCAAACACGTTATTTTAATAAACTGTTCTGAAGTAACAAATTTTCTATCCTGCCCCTTCATTCTGTAATTCCCTAAAGGTAAAGACAAATTCGATCGCTAAAATGCTGAACATACAAAATTAAAAATTCTTTAATTAGTGTTTTGGTGGGTAGGGGGGGGGGATTGTTAAAATTTAAGTTTAACAGTTGTTAACGCACTATATATTATCCCAAATTATTGTTTTAGTTATTCAGTAAAATATTTTTTTTATTAAAAATACATTGAAATTGATTATTGAGGGGTTAGCTGGATCCTATGCGAATTTCACTGTTGCTAATGCAGATCATCAGGGAACCTTTACCCAAGAATTTCTTAGAACAACTAGAGTTATTATGTTAAACTTATATTTAAACAAATGAGAAGTTCAACCGATATCGATCATAGTTGAAACAAGAACTCAAGAAATGGTTTACTTTCTGTTGTTTATTTTGGTAATGAGTGCTTATGTTTTTAGAACTTTGGCGCCATATTGTCGTAGACAAGCAGAGCTAAAGGTATGCGCAAAAACAAAACAAAAAGGAATTTATTTGCTTGAATGAAAAATTAATAGAATTTTTGAGCTTAGAAAACATTTTTTTGACAAACTGTATATTTTATTTTCAGGAAATTTGCAAGAGTCCTTACACAAATAATTGATTGATATAAATAAACAACAACAAAAAAAAAACAAAAACAACATTACATATGTCGAATTAGTCAACATACATCGGCTTCTTAACAGTTTAAAGTTCAGAACTTTTTATAAGATTGAGGGCCTGTCCCACGATGTCGTCAACGTTCGACAGACCCTAGCACAATTTTTAAACGTATGATTATGTGTTTGTTGGGTGTGTGGTAATCTTTTGTTATGGTTATATAGATATAAACTTACCAAAAATGGTGATAACAATCTCTTAATGTCTCGAATGGGTACATCTGTTCCAGCTACACCCAATAAGTTTGCAATTTTTGTCTGCATGAAAATATTGAATTAGAGATACAAATTATTTAATGAGACACAGAAAAATATGTACATAGATACACACAGTCTTCTACATGATTTGTTAAATATTGAATATAATTTAAAAAAATATCGAGACTAGAAGTTATACGAGTATACATATACATACATATGTAAAGATATGTAGGTACATATATTATATCTATGTATTATGTAGATATTTATATATATATATATATATATATATATATATATATATATATATATATATATATATATATATATATATTAATTAATTAATTAATTAATTTAAATTCAAAATGTATCTATAAATAAAATGTAGACATACATATGTATGTAGAGTAAAATTAAAACTTTTAATCTAAATTATATCTACTTGGGAATTACATGGGCATTATTTACAAAATTAAAAAATTTTTTTAAATAATTTTAATAATACATTTTTTTAACACACTTTTTTGTAACATGGTTTCAACATTGAATGCGAGTCCGATAATTTCAGAATAGAAAATTTATATAGATTTTGAGAAAATTTTTATCAAGTACTATATGTTAGTCTAAAATATTATATTTCTATATTATTTCGTCCATAAACACAAGTTGATAGAAATGTATTTATCTCAGTCTTAAGATATAAATTAACAAAAACATATTTATCAAATTATATTATATATAGGAAATTGCCATTCCTTCAGTTGCCAAAAAGTTATCGAAAATACGATTATGACAGATTGGCAACTGAAAATAATGTAAAAAAATTGTAAATACCTATAAGAAATACAAGTGCTAAAAAGAAAATTATTAAATAACATTACTGATCATAAAAATGATTAGTTAAGTCGAATAATTTTTTTAGACGGCTCTTTAGAATTACCTCCTCTACTGTGAGTAGTACTCACTAAGTACATGTTATTGCCTAAAATAAGTTTTAACAATTTTTTTTCTTATCTGTAAAGCATATTTCATTTGAATATGCATGGAAGAAATTCAAAAATAAAAATAATATTGCAATAACTTTTTAATTTTTAAAATTTTTTGCTTTTAAAACTATGCAGCAACTACAAATTTGTGGCTGCCAATATGATAACTGAAATAACCAGCTGTTAGTTGCCAGTTGCCATTCATAATACCATTTATTTTTGTTTTGATTTCTTTGTACTTAAAACCAGAGTACGAAAGTAAACGAAACAAATAGGATTGCTCAATTTGCTTTTGTACTGTTGTACTGCACATGAGCACAAACCAGAAAACACTGACGATCGACTGGTAGCCGGCAAACAGCCGCCGCCGGTCACGAACAATACATTAATTTAATCGTACGCCGCTAGAAAAGAAAATAATGGGAAATAAATGGGAACGTTTTGAAATATTTGCGTCGAATTTGACAGCATCATATAATATAATTTTATTGCATTGTTATTTAACACATGTTAAGGCTCATGTCTATAGGGACAAGCCCGCAACGGTTTACGCACTAGAAGACAATATTGAAGAATTTATTCGTGAGATACCCCAAAAATTGGACCCAGCGTATGAACCACTTCAGACATATCCGCGGTCAAAATTTACATGAAATCATCTTTAAACATTAAATGATATAGCTGGTTCTACCGACTCAAATAAAAATTTTATACATTTCTCTAAATTTTATGTGTTTTTTATAAATCAAATTCGAAAGCTCTTGAAAAATCACTTCTTACATACATATGTAATTCTTATATTTTGAAGCTTTGTTTAAATTATTTTCAGCTGCCAATCTGCCATAATCAAATTTTCTTTCCATTATTAGTTTTCCACAATACAGTAAGTTTTAGTAAAACCTTGTGATGAACAACACTATTTCATTGCTTGTCATTCATTTTATTTGCAGCAATGGCCAAAAAGTCTAAAGGCAGTCTGACGTATTCATAAAAATACTATCGGTCTAATTCAATAAAAAAATTTTAGGTTTATTACAGGTTTATTTGACAAGTTTCCCATAGAAATATGTCAAATAAGCGGTTAATAAACCTGAAATATTTTTTATGAATAAGGCAGTATATGTTTATTATTTCTATTTCCCTTAAAAATACGTCAAATAATACGTGTGTAATGCCTTTAAAATTTTCCTTTAACAGCTTTAATAAGTTGTATCTCAAAACCGTATTATAACTCCTATTACGTTTATTACCAAAAATTAGTAACGTCTATACTCTGCATTATGATTGCTTTGCTTACATTGGATCTTTTCCTAACGATTTTGCGTATACTATTTTTTTATCAAATCAGATTATACAGATTTATTACTACTACGAGTATTTTTGCCATAGATTTGTTTATTATTTTAATATAATCATAATGAAAAATACTACAGCAAATTTGGGTGATCTAATATACTGGAGTTACATACATACATATGTAAGTATATATGTGTGTATGTAAGTATACATACATACATATGTTACTTGCTACTAGGGTTTGGGATTTCCCGGTCTTTTGCACTTCCCGTGAAACGGGAGTGAAACAATCGCGTTCCCGGGAAAAGCAAATTTTTAAATAAAAGTTAATACAAAAGCACACAAGAAATGATTGCGTGATCACAAGGCAGTTATGGACTCATCTAAATAGGAAAAATACAGCTTCTTTAATTTTGAAGAATAGGAAACAGATCTCGATTCTAGTGTCCGTGCTAACCGGACACTGGCTCATAGGTAGGCATGCACAAAGGTTAAAGGTTGAACACAATGATTTTTGCCGTAGCTGCCAGGATATCGATGAAGAGGAAAGTGTAGAACATTTTCTTTGTCACTGTCCTGGACTTGCAAGAAAGAGAATGGCCACAATGGGCGCTCTTGAGTTCAGGGAACTTTCTGACGTTGCTAGTGTTGAATTGCAACGTATTAGTAGCTTTATATTTAGCTCTGGTTGGTTCGACTGGGGACTCCGCATAAGCAGAGTCTCCGTGGTATCACAATGGACCAAAACGGTCTAAGTGAGTCCGGGCTTCTGACTGCCACCCCAAACTAACCTAACCTAATACAAAAGTAGTTCTAATACTGCATTTACATTCTCGCGAAATCTAGTATATTTGATTAGAAATCTTTAACGAAATCTATATCGTTTACACTAACCTTTTTTGACATTTTCCAAGATTGTGTATCCAAGACAAAATCCTTTGTCTGAAATTTAGTCTTAAATTGTAACGAACAAATGCCGACTTAACTAATTCACCTTCACACCTTCAATAGAAAATTGTGTAGAGCGTATCTAATTCACTCACCTTCTATATAAATTATGATGTACAGGGTAGTAAAAAATAAATAAAAATATTAGATTTTTAGTAGATTTCCTACAAATCTATTGAAAAATTAGATTTTGTTTTGTATGGGGAATCTAGTAAAAAGCCACTAGATTTAGCTCGGAATCTCGTAAGTACTAAATTTTTATGCCCTATAGGCTGGTACTCTGTTCAAAGTTGTGAAAATTTTTCAGCACCATTGATTATTTCGCGTGAAAAATTTGACATGTACTAAATGTAGCCCAACTCGCGGTTTTTTTTATAAATTTCTTGCTTTTATTGCTTGAAAGTATGCAACATTGTTAAAATTCCATGCGAAAAAACCACTGCTCATGTTGTTTCGCAGCTAAACTAAAATGATGCCAGACTAATTTTGCATGGAAAGACATGCTTTTACGTGTTTTTCACAACAAGAACAGAGTACTACTTTTGCGAATTTATTTCGCAAATATTTCACACCAAATTTCTTTTATATGTAGTTTGACAGCATTTCGCACGAAATTGTGAACAGAGTACCAGGCTTATAAGACAAATTTTCAAATATTTTTAAATGAATTAAATTTTTTTCCTTAAATATTTCCTTCAGGGTTTCAATAATAGCATCGACTTATAATAAATTAAAGTATTTTCAACTTAAAGTTCTTACAGCTTCTAAAATTTCTATTACACTTTTCAAAATTTGTTCACTAATTCAGCGAAAAATCACTTCAAGTTCGTTTAACATCGAATTATTTACTTTATAAAACGATTAGATCATTGCAATCGTTGGGTGCATTAATAAGACGTAGCTGTTGCGCAACCATTGAGTGTTTGTCTTAGAAACGCATAGTTGAGTAGTTCCGCTCCACTCAACAGTTGAGTAATTTTCCATCATAAAATTTTTTCGCTACCTATAGTCAATATGTTGTGCTTTGTTAGATGAAAGGAGCAAATATTTGTTAAATTTTACATTACAAATGTGATAAAGTAACGAAATAAAGATATAAAATTAAATTATATCCACCAAGCCGTTCCTAAGACGTATCTGTTGGGGCCAACAGTTTCACAACTGTTGAGCTCAACAGCTACGTCTTATGAATGCACCCATTGATACTTATACTTATGTCAAAGTGACAGTCATTAAGGCTGTTTCAGACTGTAATACAACTATTAATACGTTTGACTAAAATGCCTCGCTGATCTAATTTCAGTTTCAAAAACTTCAAAAAACAACAACAACTAAGGATGCCAGAGTTTCATTTTCCACAAAAGTATTAACACTTGTATTATAGTGTGAAACGGCCTTTACTAAATGCATCTTGCCTGTAGTTATCGAATAGAGCAATAATTTTTCTCGTAGACGAATTAGGAGAAATAGTATGACTTGAGTTTTATGGAGTTTTTATGAAATCTCCGTATAAATTTGAACATCTCACATTTTTATTTTATATTACAAAAAAAACATTTCTTATTACAGTTACATTTGAAACAAAAACAAAATTTTAAAATTACTAGTTTTTGTTTTAAATGAAATGGTTTGAATGAAAAATTTCCTTCAACATCGATAAAGAGGGTATTAGTGTTTAAGCAGACGATGAAAAACGTATTAACTTTAAAAGAGACCCTAAATAATTTCATCGTGTGAATTACAATCATTCAAATGAACTTTTGTAATATATACATATATAAAAAAAATGAAAATTTTGATATTAAAGTAAGACAGAATTATAATAAAATTTTTTTATATGAATGAAAATAAATTGAAATTTAAAATTTGTTAACGCACTAATAATCCCAAATTATTATTTTACTTATTAAGTAAAATATTTTTTATTAAAAGTACATTGAAATTGATTATTGAGGGGTTTTAGCTGGATAATATGCGCATTTCACTATTGCTAATGCAGATCATCAGGGAACCTTTACCCAAAAATTTCTTAGAACAATTAGAGTTAATATGTTAAACTTTCATTTAAGCAAATGAGAAGCTCAACAAATAACAAAGTTGAAATAAGAACTCAATAATCAACATGTTTTTTTTATTTTCTTACTTTATCATTACCACATTGGCTGACTTTTTTTCAGCTTCAAATTGTAGTTGTAAGAGTATGTAAAGAAAATAAATGTAAATAACAACAACAGCTATTCAAGAAGAGAGTGTTGCCATACAAGTATTTTTTTGACCGGGTGCTGTCAAGTTAATAATTAGTGTTTTTTATGGGAATTGTTACAATTTAAGTTTAAAATTTGTTAACGCACTAATAATCCCAAATTATTATTTTACTTATTAAGTAAAATATTTTTTATTATAAATACATTGCAATTGATTTGACTGTCACTTACGCCATTTTATAAATATGTGTGTCACAAAAGTGTATGTATTTATGAAATAACTTGTACTTTTAATTTCCCGTTTTCCCGGGAAAATCTCAAAAAAATTCCCTGGAATAGTAGACAGACATTTACCGGGATTTCCGTTTCCCAAACCCTACTTGCTACTCATGTAGATATTTATATTGTCAATATAATCATAAAATGGTATACGAAATATTTTATATATTTTTTTAATAAAAATATACACACATAATATGAACTAATTTATATAATTATATATACTTATTTTACCAAAATTAAAATTTTAGATACTTATGATTTCTGTTTCTGTTAACTCCAAAATGTTAGCTACTCGTATATAGCATGATATCTATGGTATGCAGTTTAGTTAGTTTACGGATTATATTCGGTTCAAAATGAAGCGCTATAACAAAAATTTAGTACAATGTAGTGAATTTTTTTTATTTATTTCTCTAAATTTGATTATAGTTTGGCAAACGTTTATATACTATTTATAATTGTTTTATGTTTGTTGGCTTAATACCTCACGTGTTTGCAATTCCCAAAGTGCTTCATTAATTAATACCAGTTCGGTGATATTCTGTTAGAAATTCTTAAAGTTAGTAATTATGTATAAATAAATATGTCTGTATTTAATAATTGTAGTAGAAAATAGGTAGGTCACCATATTAGATTTTATGGGGATGGGGCAACATACATTCATTATTTTTAAGTTTACTTATTTTTTTTTTATATAAAACGATCACTTTACAAATGAAAGAGAGTAATTTACATCGTTGATGTTATTTAAAAAAATTTGTTTAAAATCATTCCATGTAATATGTATGTTACTTACCGCATTCTCACGGCGATCGTAAACGGGCATCGATATGGTAGTCATGAAGTGATAATCGTCCGATTCCGTAGGTTGATCCCAGGCCTGGAAATAAAAATTTATATGCAATATAAAAGAAAAATATTTATAAATGCTATAAAATATTTTAAACTATTTATTGTCCTTCGTTGTATTAAAATAGAATATCGTCACCTTAAATGCAAACGGACGTAACTACACAAAAATTCAAAATCGAGTTTTTGATTGATTATGGTTCATTTTATCCAACTGCATGTTCACGCAAATATTTAGACCTCTGCGATCAATAATGACGTCTTTATTAAAGAAATTCAAACGGTCGTAATTACGATTGCATATATTTTTTATTGCAAAGAACGTAACTAACATAAAAGCTTAAATATATGTACGAGCTGTGTTCAAAAAGTATCGCGAATTTTGAACTTCCGTGGGTTACGTATATTTGAATTTTTATTTTTTTTGTGGCATTATGTTGGTACTCATGTCTCTCACTTATCCCGACAATTTCGGCCATTTTGAATGTTCATTTAATTGTTGACAGCTGCTTTGCTTGTACGTGTTTTGGCTCGTCACCAGTTATGACCCTCTGGAGCAAATTTGGGTCGTCGCGGACAGAGTCCAATAGCTCATTAGCAATGTTTATGCGATGCTGTTTTTGGTCGAAATTGAGCAAATTTTGGTACGAATTTCGCGACGACCCATCTCATGTCCAAATCATTAATAAAAATCAAATGGCACGAGCTAATCGATATGTCTAGGTCCTCAGAAACTTCTCTAATGGTGATTCGACGATTGGCCAATACCATTTTCTTCACTTCATAAATTTTTTCGTCTGTTCACATCGTCGTTCACATCTTCTCGGCCTTCTGACAACATTTTGTACCACCGATAAACGTTGCTTCGGTCCAAGGTAGCTTCTCCGTATGCCACAGTCAACATTCGGAAAGCATCCGCGCACTTCATTTCGTTTTTCACTCAAAATTTGATACAGGTTCTTTGTTTCAATTTTTAATAGGTAAAAGTCGAAGACGAGCCAAACACGTGCAAGCAAAGCAGCTGTCAACAACAGTGAACATTCAAAATGGCCAAAATTGTCGGCATAAGTGAGAGACATGAGTACCGACATAACGCCACAAAAAAAATCTAAATTCGAATATACGTCACCCATGAAAATTCAAAATTCGCGATACTTTTTGAACACACCTCGTATATAAAAAGAAAATAAATGGTTAAAAATATATAAGTATCCATACTACAAGTAAATTTCGAAGAAAACTTTCAGGAGCACTTTTTTATTATTGATTTTGAAACATTTTTTGTTTCTCCTGTAAAAATATAAAATTGTAGTTATGTCCGTTTGCATTTAAGGTGACGATATATTAGCTTAAGATACTCGACAACAGGGGCACCCACTAGATAATAATAATAATATCTTAATATAGTTACGGGACTGGTTCCAGAGTGAATTGGAGGGAAAAATTAACATTTTTATACTACGAATAGTTGATAGTTTTAGGATCCAAGCACATCGAACTTGTTCGAACTTGTTGCCGTTTACTACAAACTAGACCGATTCCCAATTACATTGATGAATATATAACCATTTACGAGATACTTATGTCTTTTTTCACCATTCCCTACTCCCTATTCCTTGGTAATACTCCCATTTTCGCAAATCATAGGACGAAGTTTTAGATAATTTGTCACCAAATTTTCTGCAGGTTAAGTTTTGCATATTGTTATGGTGAAAGGGTGTGAAAACCATGTAACCCTTATATTTCATGTCACCCAAGACAGGATATTTATGTTGGAAAAATATATCGATATTTTTGAATAGTATCGATATATATTTTATAACATCGATATTTCGAAGCAAAATAACGTTTCGTATTAGCTGTGCTGCCAAATTTGTTGTGTTTTCAACGGTTTTGTATGTCTTATACAAATTGCAAGGAGAGGCTTAGTTGGTTTTTTTTTAGTTTTGATACAACAGAAGACATATCTTTTTACATAAACCAACAAAACCGCATTAAAATTTTTTTGTCGTTTCTCCGTATTGACCAAATAAGTAAGCAGCACGGAAACCAGAAATATGCTCTAAAAAAGTGTCTTATGCGCATTCAATTTATTTGTAAATGAAAATATATTTTTAATTCAAAAATTCAACAACAACAAGAAATAATAATAAGTAATATTAAAAATTTTGAAAAACCCCGATCAAGTCACCTTTCAAACAGAGAAAATTAAATCAAAATCGATCTAGTCGTTTGGTCTGTGAGTGGACTCGTTCATACGAGTACATACAGATGCACAGACACACACTACAAACTTATAACACCCCCTTTTTGGGTCGGGAGTTAAAAAGGCAAAAAATAATTTGGGTTCGAAGTGTAAGTTAAAACAAAATTGCCATACAAATTTTGATTAAAGGCAGAATTAGTTTTTACTTTTAGCTATGCTAATGCGTAACATAGCTGACTCTTTTTTGTTTATAGAAATCTAATACAAGTAGTTAGTTTTTCTGTTTCGGTTCAACCTCTGAAAGTCAAAAAATTTTTAAGTGACTGTAAGTGACAGCATAAATTAAATAAAAACATTTTGAAATAAATTGTGATTGTGCTCTTAGAATTAATACTGCATTTACATTGTCTCGAAATCTAGTATATTTGATTATAAATCTTTAACAAAATCTATATCGTTTACACTAAGCTTTTTTGACATTTTCCAAGATTTTGTATGTATTTAGTCTTAAATTGTAACGAAAAAAATGCCGACTTAGCTCCTAAACACACCTTCAATAGAGAATTGTGTAGAGCGTAGCTAATTCACTCACCTTCTATACAAATTGTGATGCACAGGGTAGTAAAAATAAATAAAAATATTAGATTTTTAGTAGATTTCCTACAAATCTACTGAAAAATTAGATTTTGTTTTGTATGGGGAATCTAGTAAGAAGTAACTATATTTAGCTCGGAATCTCGTAAGTACTAGATTTTGAGACAATGTAAATTCCCTAAAAAATAATTAATTTTTACCAGAAAAACATAAAATTATATTGAAACACAATAATGGACGATGCCAAACTCATCACTTTAGTGGAAAACTGTGACCCTTCTGGTCACAGTACAGAACAGCAACTGAAAGTAAAGATTAATGAAGCCTTAAAGCAAATAATACAAATTAATTTTTTTTTGATACTCCTGTCAAAATTTAACTTCAACTTCAAAAGAGCTCACGATATCAGAATTAAAACTTTATTTTGGATAAATAAGACAAGCTTTTTATTTATAGTTTTTATTACAATAAACACCAAAATATTGACCTAGATTTTCAAATAAAAATCATTGCCTGTCACATCTAAATAACTTTTTTTTTGTACAGTGATTGTTGATGACAATAATATAGAACAGAACAGAACAGTTTTAGGCTTGTAGCCATGATTATTTCGTAAGAAAAATTTGATATTTAATCAATATTAACTAGCTCTTGAAACTATTCATAAACAAATGCCACCCGTTAATTTTAATTATTATTGTTCGAACTTAATTTTTTTCTATATTTTATGATTTGATCAGGCTAAAGATCGTATCGCTTTGTAAGCCAAATTACATTCATATGTAATTTGTACAGTGTTGATCATAATTATTAATGAACAAATAACACCAAAGTTAATTGTAAATATTCTGAGAAACACGTAGTAGAACGGAACAACCGGCTGTTTTCATCATCAGCGTTCTTTGTGTTTGGTCCACTGTGTGTGGTGTCAAGTTGATGTATATTTCTGCTTTATATACGCAACTTTATTTATTGCAAATTGAATATGTGAATTGTTTTGATTCATCGTATTACAATTTGCTGAAAGCTTTTTGTAATGAAATCTCATTTTTACCATCTCTAAATTTACAACAGTCTTGTTGTCATTGTCGTTTGTTCTTTACTAATTATGCACATGATGGTTAATTTGCTTATTTTTGTTCTACTTAAGACAAACTTTTTTGGTTTGATTTCCTATTATTTGGCATGAAATACTTGGGAACAACATTTGTTCATGAACAATTCACTCCAATTTTTTTTACACAAAAAAAGCTTATGATGTCAGTATCGTATTCAGTTCAAAAACGGCTACAATTTACTTAGTATCGAAACCCGATACTCGATACTCGCATACAAGAATCGATGCATCGATATGTCAATTTTGAAATATCGGCGATATATATCGATATTTATTTCTTTAAATATCGATATATTTTGCCCATCTCTAGTACGCTATGATTGAATGTTGTCCCCTTATATCGGAATTAAAATATTGTTAAATAGGAAATTGGACTACTGTTTTTAACTAGAATCTTTGTATCAACGCATACTTCAACAATGACGCCACTATGCTAAATACTTCATTTACTTGAACATCATCCTTTTCTAAAAGACAATATTTAGTTTGCATAATAAAATCACACAGTGATTCGTAAACTCGAGAACTTACCTTTCTCATACGCCTGTACTCCCGCCGTCTTACTTCATCAGGATCTAACATTCGAAAACTTACTCTACGATATTCCAAAATATTTTCCTTCTGGTCTGCATTTTGTTCCAATTGCCACAGGTAATCAGACATTTCCATATCCTTTAACATAAGTACATCAGGGATAATAATAGTACATACATATTAATGATTTATTATTAAAGTCGTATTAAGATTTATATAATTGATTACATATATATATATACACAATAAATTGCAGTCGTGGATTTGCCCACATGTAATACTTGCTCTTACCACAACATCAGCATAAACTTGCGTCCATACCACCGGATGATCGTGTCTACCCAATACTAATGGTCTAGCCATTACTGGTATATAATTCAAAACCATTTCACGCACTTCTGCCGTGTCGCTTAAGTGAACATAGTAGCCCTGATTGGCACACGCCATCCATTTAATATCCTTAACATCCGCAACCTCTTTGCCAATTAAATACGTAAATACGCGCACCGGTTTGTAGGGTAAATTTTGCCAATTGTATATCTCGAAGATTTCTTCGTAACTGAATGGTGCCCCATCACTGACAATCATAATTGCCTGATTACACTGGGCACCATGTTGTTCAGTCTTGAATTGTTCCAAAACCTCAAAGGCTTTAGTCAATGCAGCGGAGAAATTGGCGATCGACACGGTTTTAACTAACTCAATTCCCTCTTTAAGCTCTCGAATGTTACCAAGATTTGCCTTATAACATATTTTTACATGTGTCAATGTGTGTGTGTGTATTTTTTTTGTATTATTTATTTGTGTGCCAATTATTTTATAAGTCCAAATTTCAAAGCAGGTTTGGCAGTGGGTGAGTAATTGAGTTTTTTTTAAACAAACAAAAGGAAAGTAATTCTTATTAGTAAAATTGTTGTTGCACTTTATGTTTGTGTAGAAATAAAAAAAAATAAAAAATAAAGTCTGTATAGAATTGCTTATTTGAATAAAAAAAATTATATACATACATATGAATACATATATCATTGATACAGTCGAAGTACTTATGTTAAAAAAAACTAATGAAAAGAATACATCCTACCTAGATAAGACTGTAAAGCAAGCTACACACTTTGTGGCCGTTGGTACAACATGAGATTGTAAAGTGTGTGGGGTCTTTGTATGAAGTTGTATGTCGGTTGTACGAAAGATTAAAAGGATTTAATTTTTTTTTGGGCAAATTGCCTAGACAGGTTGCAATATTTAGGGGTATGTTGTACAATTTTATTTCATTTTATTGTTATTTTCGTTGGGGTCATGTAAGAAACATCGAGCACGAATTCAAATTTGGATCTAAAATCGAGAATTCAGCAGAATCAAGTGATTTTATTGAATTTTTTAAAAGTTTGCGAACAGGAATTGCCTTCTTCAATATGGTATCTTGCTTTTGTATATGCATCGAAATTCTTTACAAAAGGTCATTAAATACTTCGTCTGTCATCCACATGTAATTTTTATAGTCCATTGGATAACTTTCTTTTAGTGTTTTTAAAAATTTGTTGTTATGTTTCTTTTTATTTAACCATTCCTTTCACCAAATTCATTTAATTTTTTCTGTGCGTTTTTACGTTCTTCTGCTTCTTTTTACACAAAAAAAAACCATCGAGTACAATAAGAGCAATAGTACCCGATGTCATCTTTACTCACAACATTTTTTTGTGAAATGAAGTTGTGCACTAATGTTGTGCAAGTTGTTGTATAGTTTGTGCGCAAAACACACAACTTGGTAAACCTTCGTGTTGTACCAATGGTCGCAAAGTGTGTGGCTTGCATTACAGCTTTTCAAATAGTTCTAAAACTCCCTATGACTTAACAACAAATTTGTTCTAGTTTGCTTAGAAATGTCTCAGCTTCAAAACAACTATCCTAAAATAACTTTGAACCAATATGATATGAATAGTAAATAATGAAATTTTTTTATCAAACATCAACTATGAAAAGGATTATTGTTATTGAAAATTTAGTAACACATCTTAAAATTTAGTAGGGCACCACCGAGCATGGATTCATATTTATAAAAAAAAATTCACCAGAAATACAGATCGGTATTTTTGTTGGATTTTATCTTCACAATACTAGATCCTAAAACTTACATAATTTCAGTGATTTTGAAATTAAGACTTCATTCCAGTTCGTTCTCACACAAAAGAAACAAAACAAGAAGTGGTAAATGGCTTTAAAAAATATTGAAAAACAAAACGCGATACAAAATGTAGTAATGGTCAGACCAGCATATATTTTATGGGGATTTTTAAAATGGCATGCATTTCTGTGTAGTTGAAGTTATTATCTATTTAGAACTATTGCTAAAAAATTTTGAAATTGAACCTTTTCAAGTTAATTGAGCTTGAAATTCATACATTTATATTTATGTATATCGCTTCTTTATTGCAATTTTTTAAATTTACATACATACATAGAACTCAATGGAGATATAAAAATATTTTCTTTCCACAAGAGGCGCATGTACAGGCCTTTTATAAATTTTTATACAAGATTAAATATGATGTAACGAGTTATTCTGCATTATTGACTCCAAAAACACATTTTTTAAGATGAAGGAGCGATATTTACTAATATCTGTCAAGATAAATATATTTTATAGCATTTTCTGAAACATTTTGTAGGCCTAACGACAATCGTTCGTGAGCCAAAACGCATCTGTTTTAGTAGTTTTGGGCATTTTGTAGTATTTACTATTTCGAAGAACACATATTAGATATCAAAATGTTACATTATTCGCAGCTTCAAACTGCGTCCAATACTGTCTATACCGTGTCATTGGAGCGAAGTGGTTTGACTTTTTATTTGCTATAGGGTTATTAACCACATTTCCAAAGCAGTTAAATTTATGATGTAGGAAGTGGTGCTTATTTGCTGATTTATTAACCCACTTGGAAAGCCTTTTAATTTCTTAAAGTACTCTACTCACTAAAATAATTGTCTCACAAGAAAAACGAAGGAAAATCTGTTCTAGTTTCCGTTAATTTTTGAAGTTGAAGAATTTGTTCTTTTAAGCATTTAAATCAATCGGTCAATTTCATTATCTTACGAGCTTGTTCGTACTGATAAGAACCACTTTGAAGTGGTACTTTTTCTACTTCTCTTTCATCACTTTTTTTACTGGGTTTTTATTTTATATTATTACTTTAGATATGTGATTAAAAATAACTTCTTTAAAGTAGAAAAAAATGCATAGCCTACTTTGGAAGTAATTAAGAAGTGGTTTCTAAAGAAGTACTCATTTCAGTTTTTGCTGGGAAATGATTTAATTGCTTTTCCATAAATTAGTAAAATTTTGTTTTGAAAAATTTTATAGTTTTTTGCGATAGGATGGTTGTAGATTTTGTATGTTGTTTGTTTTATGAACATATTTAGAGATAAATGAACAAAAATGCATTCTTTTAAAATTTCTTAATTTGGTTCTTGGAAAAAAAAACTATTTACCCTAGTGGAGTTAGTTATAGTCGGACTCCACTGTATAATGCTGAATTTGAATGGTTTTTTTTATCTTTCAGTATTGTCATTCGAATGCTTAAAATTTCAAGTCACTAGCTCATAGGGAATGGAACAGAAAATTCCGCATAACAAACAAGAGCAAAAGCGAGTTAAAAACACGTGATAAAAAAGTATAGCGTACACAGTGTTGCCAGAAAATAATGATTAGAGATTGTAATCGGTCAAAAAATTCTGCTAAAATGTTCTACAGTAGAAAATTATAATGCCAGATTTAAATGTAGAAAATATTATTGAAATAGCTTTAAATTTCATGTTTATACAAACTTATTAGTATTTTTACAGGTATTTTTAGAGCACAAGCATAAAATAGTTAATAATTGGTGTTTGTTGGAAATGTTACAATTACGTTTAAAATTTTTTAACGCACTAACGTCTCATTCCACAATGTATGACCGAGTACACACTGTGGCATTTTGTGACAAATATCGCAAAACTAGCAGTAGGAATTAGTGGCAACGTTTGTCATTTTCGATATTTTTCGTTGTGTGGCATTACCACACAAACTATTTATGTATCTGATGTGAGAATAAGTTGGCAGTACTGCAGACACAAAAATAAAATGTCAGCGTGGTGACATTTTCTCGCATTAAGTACGTATGTATATACGAAAGAATTTTAAATGTATGCGGGTATACAAATTTAAATGTATGGAAAACTAAAAAGTGCAGGACGCATGACATGACGACATAGCTTATTCAACTTGTTTAGGTTCGTGAAGCTATATAGAATCATCTATGTGGCATTTATGAGAATATAAATGGAAAGGAAACTGCATGGACAGAAATTTTGGTGGAATTAGGCTTCAGTCATACGAAATTTGTAAACCAACTTGAATCCTGCTTCCATAAACTGGAATGCAGGGTACAATAAAATCCTTTGGTAGCGTGCATATTAAGCCCTGGTCTTTTCCACCGCTTTCTGTGCTGTTTTTTAGATTTTCTTAATTTTTTTCTTATTATTGATAAACACACGATATCACTAGCCAATTGAATAATTTTGCGATTATCCATTTGTATAAATATTAATTAACAAACAATACGAAAAACAAAGTCTCACAATGTTAAAGCAAACGACACTAAATGTCATTATGTCAAATTAGTTCTTGATGTAGGTAAAAAAAAAATACTTGTGTGGCAACACTCTATTCTTGAATAGCTGTTGTTGTTATTTACATTTATTTTCTTTACATACTCTTACAACTACAATTTGAAGCTGAAAAAAAGTCAGCCAATGTGGTAATGATAAAGTAAGAAAATAAAAAAAACATGTTGATTATTGAGTTCTTGTTTCAACTTTGTTATTTGTTGAGCTTCTCATTTGCTTAAATGAAAGTTTAACATATTAAGTCTAGTTGTTCTAAGAAATTTTTAGGTAAAGGTTCCCTGGTGATCTGCATTAGCAACAGTGAAATGAGCATAGGATCCAGCTAACCCCTCAATAATCAATTTCAATGGATTTTTATTAAAAAAATATTTTACTTAGTAAATAAAATAATAATTTGGGATTACTACACACAAAAAACACTAATTAGAATTTTTTATTTTCAACAAATTCTGCCAGAAAGCATTTAGCAGAATTTTTTGAAAGTTGAATGCTTTTTAACTAATGAAAATGCCAGATCTAGCAGTGAAAATGCTAAAATGGCAACAATGAGCCGTACATTAAAAAAATGTTTTCCTTTAGTAATTGACAAGTGTGGTGAGTTTTTAGCAGTGCTATTACTTAGGAACTCGAATGCATATGCAAGTACAATTGGAAATAATATCACATGTTCCTGTGTAAATCTAAGCATGATGATGATGATGTGCAGTTGGCTAATTATGTGGTATATTTTATTTAGAACGCATTATCTTAATATATTTTTGTAACAGATAATATGAGCTAAATAAATTGCTAAGCGTTTAGGAAAAGTATAGGTCTGTATGTGAATAATTCATCAGATACCAAACTATCAAGGTGAACTAAAAATGTAGACCTATATCGAACTCTGTCAGTAGCTCGTTGTTGACACAAACTTATGAGCAAACCCATTTAAACTACATGGGTTTGATCATTGGTTGTCAAAAACGAACTGCTGAATGAGTTCGATAAAAGTGTATAAAAAGGCCTTCCAATGGTAGCGTGTTCTTCAAAGCATATGCTAAATAGGTACCATGAAATATGTAAATCCCAAACGGAATAACTCCCAAGAAAAAAATTAAATAACTCCTAATTATTTTTCCATATAAAATTGGGTCTTGTTTCATTACGAAATAACTCCCAATGCATTGGGACGGCGGCGCCGTGTAGGGAAATACCATGTTGGAGAAAATCATTGAGCCCGGCCGAAGGCTGGCTATACAAGAAAGCTTTAACGATCCGTTAAAAAATTAAATGGCAAAATGTATTTGTCCTTTTCGCTCTTACGTACTTTATTGTATTTTTCTATTATACATATTGTCAATTCAAGTGGCTAGACATTTTCGAGGAGTAACAAATTTCAGTAATCCGAACTACGTTTTATAGAAAAAATGGGATAACTGAAAAAAAAATTTTGTTTTGGTTATTTCCAGTAAAGCGGAGTCGACTGCTTCTGCTTTTACTTGCGATACTAACCAAAAGCAAAAGTAAATCAAATTCAAACTTTTAAAATTGTCGACTGCAGAAAGTATTGCGCAATTGGCCATAAATCATTTTGTGATTTTGCTTTGACTGAAACTGTTGTATTTTTCAAAAGCAAAAGCAGAAGCAAAATTAAATGAAATGAAAATCATTAGTTATTTAAACACTGTTTATTTCATTTTGGGTGAGAGTAATTTGATTAGGAGTTATTTCATTGGAACTTATTCCCTTTTGGGTGGGAATTATTTCATTGAGAGTTATTTCACTTGCGACTTATTTCGCTTGGTACTTATTTCATGGTACCTGCTAAATACGTTGAAGTTAGTTTTTTTGATCTAAGCCGCTACTTAGGACTGACTAAGTGTAGAAAAATGTAAAATGTGTGAAGATAACTTAATATTGGTGATTATTAAATAATAAAAGGAAAGCTAAAAAAGTTTATTTATAATAATTATATGCTATTGTGTAAAAAGTGTTAGAAATAAATAGTAATAAATAAAGTTAAAGAATTATAAAATAAAATTGATATATACTTGAACAAGAGTATCCTCAAAACATCCAACAACAGGCTTAACTTTATCGCTAAAGGTGAAGATGTTCACAAAGTCATTTGTACCTAATGTATCAAGTATTGTATTTACAACATGCTTTGCGATATCTAGCCTCTGCCCAGTCATAGAGCCTGATCCATCCAATAGGATAATGACATCCTTTGGACTTGTGGCCGCTTCCATAAACCATGAACGTAACCGGCAGTCGTATAGATCAACCGGATCCGCTTTCCATTTCGATGCCGGGAATTGACGCATAAAGCCGGTCGAACTACCAAAAAATTGCCACGACAGTGTTGGATCTTTTTTATAATTGTCACGAAATATTTGATCCAAATTCTCTGACCATTCAATGGCTTTAATTGTATCCGATGCTAAATTTTTTTTGTTATTATTTATTTACATAGCAATAGTTAAGCCAATTTGAATTTAGATCAGTTAGTTTTTAATAATTTTCAGATCAGATTAGTTGTATGTTTGTGTGTAACGTTATGGAAAAAAAATAAAAGAAAAGTCCAAAAATATACATACATATAAGTTATATGATATTTAATTGTTGTTATTTTTTAAATTTTACTCTATTGTTTGCTAATTTAGTTATGTAAAACAAAAAAAAGGTGCTTAGTCAAAGCATTTAGAAGCCATACTATGCGTAAATTTTTAACAAAATTATTTACACAATCACCTCAAGGCCCAGTGATATTTGTTTATTTAACAATTTCTTCTTTCAATTAGGTACATATGTATTTCGTATTGGTCATTAACATGTTTGTGTAATATATTTTGTTAAAAATCGTTTATTCTTGCTATATATATATTTTTTCAAAACGTGTGCTTTTAGCATCGGCATAAGTGGGTGAATAGGTAAAACGTTTTGAACGGAAAATTTAAAAATGTAACAAAAAAATTCAAACCTCTATCGTAAACATTCGTCGGCACATGCACTGAGCTAACACTCATATTAACTGGTGTATTAAAAAATTCAGCTTTGGGTGTTAGAACAATCTTTTTGGGTTCTACGAAAATTTTTGGCCCGCCCGCATCTTCCAGATCTCTTGGTGGCGCCGTAGGCATTTCCTCGTGCGGTTCAATCATTTCTTTTGAGTTGTAATATGAAAAATGTTTATCAGGTTTTTCACTTTGATATGTTAAGGCGGTATTTTCGGCAGTATCCATTATACGCTAAATTTTCAAATCAACAAATAATTATTCTTAATGTTTTTATATTTATAAGTTTAAAAAGTTGTTACATATCTTATATTACAAATCATATGAAAGTTAACATTTTGATACACATATCGTTACCTTGATATAGAAAGGCCCTAACTCATTATTTTTTTTTAATCGAGGTTTATGCATTTTTCGACACATTTGCTGTTCTTCTATCGAAATATGCAAAAAACACAATTTCTAAAAAATAATGAGTCAGGGCCTTTCTATACTAAAGCAACGATATGTATGTATGTACATATGTATGTATAACTTTTTAAACTTTTGTAGAAAGATTATACATAAATTCGTGACGGTATAGTGAATTGTTTAAATAAAATAAGCATGAGAAGGATAATGTGAATATTTAAATAATTAATTTTCACTTACGCGCACAGCACTTATTTTTGAGTCCATCATTGTTTTGATTTCATTGGCCATGTTTTCCACAATTTTAGCGCCCGCTCTTGAAACAACTTGGGCTTGTTTAAAACTCTAAAATATAAGAGCATAAGTATAAAGTTTTTATTAGTTAGTTAAATTTTAACAGCCTTATAAAAATTACTAGTTTTTAATCGCGGTTCCGCTCGCGTTAATCTGTTGAAAAATTCATAACAACAAAATTACCCTATCCAGCCCAAATATTTGCTTTTCGGGGAAAAATCCGTACCAAATATAAAAAATCGGTTCCGAACCGGACAAAAATATCCTATATTTGAAAGTAAAAACGATGAATATTTTTTTGACGAACTGTTTCTTTGATTTTACTCGTCTATAATACGAAGTCATAGCAAAACAAAACTGTACGAACGCAAACACAATAAAATACTTTTTAACAGTTGCTATTTACTTTCAAAGCAGAAGCGAAAGCAAGAGTTTACTTTTTTTGAACCAAAAACTGTTGCTTGAAAGCAATAGCATATTAATTGAAACTTTTGCTTTTCTGCTGTCAGTTTTTTTAACGCTGCTAATTTATTAGGCTGCTATTAAATATCACTCATACGTAGATATTTAAACGAAAACTGTTGCATACTTCGTTGGATACTGATACACAGAGGGAATCGCAACTCAGTGCGTATGAGTAATAATGATGTAAATCAAATCGGAAAGCTATCCAGCTAGAACAACCACTCACAAAAAAAAATTATTTAAACTACGATGGTTTCAAAAACAGAGGCACCACGCAAAAATTCTTTGTCATTCCTAGAATAGCCGCATATCAAAATGATTTTTGTACGTAAGCATAACATTTCATGCACAAAGGTTTATAGTTTTGAATTTATTTATAAAAAACTAGAGTAAAAAAAAACAAAACGAAAGAGAGAACCTTAACTTTGTTTGCACAGTTGAGTTAATTGAGGTCTATTTTTGTTGCGTTGACAAGGTCACCAATGTTAAGAATATGTGTGTTGCGTTAACCGAGTCTGCACTGCATTCCCCTAGTGTTTCGTCTTTCTAGGGATCTGGTCTGCTCGTCAAAATAAGTTGCTATATAATTAGCAATTGTATTTGTAACATTTAAAATTAAAAACAAATTATTTAACCGCATAATACAAAACAACGTAATGCAGTTGAATTGAATATATATGTAGTTCATTGAATTTTCCGTAATTGAAACCAGATTTCAGATTTTTTAACAATTAGAAAAAAAATATTTTTTCTAAGGTTAACCCACATTTAGGCATTTTAAATGGTTGGGTAAAAATCAATAACAGTATAAAAGAAAAACAATGACAGTTGTTATATTTATTCCCAGTGTACATTTTCACAGACACTTTTATTTTTTTTAATTTACATACCTCTTGGACTTCTTTGCGGCGTGTTATAAAATCACCTAAATGAAATAGTTCCATGCCCAGCTTATCGGCCCACGAATGAACTCTAAAATTGGTTAAAAAACATTTTTGGTTTCCATGAAAGTTTCCATATATAATATTTCATTGTGATTTTGTCATATTTACAAATTATAATTGATTTTTTCACCAGGCACAAAGTTGGCACCATTTGGATAAAACACAAAAAAACAGCACAAGATTTTAAATAATATGGAATTTAATTTCCTTAAAAGCATTGTTGCAATTTTATTCTTTTAAATTAAATAATTTTTATGTTTAGAAAAATAGTGAGAAAAAAATATCAGGCAATCGTCAGTCATATCACTTCTTTGATTTCGACATTTGTGCGTATCGGGAAGAATATAATAATTGTTAACAAATATTTATTTTTTTATTTTTAATTACGATTTTAAAGTTGAAAGTGAATTATTATTATAACTTTATTTTTATTTAATATAGTGAATTTCGAATTCAGTAAATTTTATAACTGCACTGTGAAAATTTTTTTCTGTATCTATACTGGCAGTTCACAGAGAAAATTTTACTGAATTGTATCAAATGGATGAGTTCATCAGTGTCTCTGCCTGTGTTACAAAGAGACCTCTATGAGAAGGTGATTTTTATGCAGTCTATACTCTTCTAGAGTTCTGATACGCAACTGTTACATATTTGGCGCATGTATTTTAACATTGTTTTTGTTTACATTCTGCACGTGTTCCGGCATTCACATATTTGCATGCAACAGAAAGTTGTTTACATCCCAGATGTAAACAAAAACAAATGTTGGAGTTTGCGTGTTCATGTTGTTTACATCTGATTTCAGTGGTGGTATTTCCATCAAAAGTTTATGAATGAAAAAATTGTTACGATGGAAAGCGGTTACGAATATGGATAGAATAAACGAGTTCAAAAGTTTTGTATTTATGTGTACTTGTAACAACACGTGTGTGTTTATAATTGGAAATCTATGATATTTTGACCAGAATATTTACTTTTGGTTGTTAACAAAGGCAAACATACATACATACATGTATATGTATGTAGATTTTAGGAGAAAGAAGACTACCCTGCAGAAAATGCGAATAGTGAAAATGTAGTAATTTACTACTGACACTTTCAGTAGAACTACTGACCAGGTGTACTCCAGGTGTAATCGCCTATTGATATTTAACATTAGCTTGTCATTGAAAATCCACCACTAGACTGTAGCACTACTGACTAAGTAGTTCTTTTGGGAACACATGGAGACATTGGCACCAAAGATTCAGTAGTACATTTTAGTGGCCCTCATCTACAATATCGTAATGTTAGGGCAACGAACTTAAACACATACATGCATGTGTATTTTAACAGTATTGCACAACATAATGAAAAAGAAAACCAAACTATTGACGCATTCATTGACAATTTCTCTAACGTATCTCTACTCGCGCATAAAAGGAAAGTTGTCGACATTTCAACTAGTGCAATTGTCGCTATAGAAAAGAGTGTAGACATAGAAACATATGGTTCTAGGCTCCTCTAGTCAGCCTAGTTAGTTATAAAAATGTTCAAGTGATACTACTCGTATTTGGGTATCGTTAGTTTTCGTTTAAAATATCACTATTTCTTAAGATATAAGTTTAAACTTTTTTGCGAAAAATAACTTTTGATTTAGACATTTCGCAAAAACAAAAAACAATATCGATTTTAATTTTTCCAGTTTTTTATTTGAGTTAATGATACAAAGTAGCGTGAGAAAAGAAAATGGTAATAAGCCGGCAAGTTCTAAACTACTTAACCAATTAAGATGAAATCAGCGAAAAGAAGTCTTAAACGTTAAAGTTGAGGAATTCTTTCAAGGCTTGCAACTTTCGCAAATGTCCACCGATTTTAAGGATAAAAAATTTTTTTTTATGATTTACACGTAATTAACATACAAGTTCAAATGTAGTTTCTGTCGTTTCGAATTACAGAGTAGACATTTTTGTACTTGACATTTTTAAGGTAATTAGCATATGCTGAATACGACAAAGCTTCTCATTCACCAGATAATGGTACTTTTGTGTTTTCCCGATGTGTACTTCTCTTTAGGGTGACGAAAATAATTTTTAAGACAATACACATATCTTAATATAGAAAGGCCCTAACTTATTATTTTTTTTTTTTTAAATCGGGTTTTTTATATTTCGATAGAACATTTAGGGCCTAATTTTGTAAAACGCAACGCTTGGCTTTGACAAATTTTGTATTTTGTTTTTGTAAAATAAATTTTGTACATATAAAATTTGTCAACGCTTGGCGTTGCATTTTATAAAATTAGGCCCTTAATGTATCGAAAAATGCAAAAATCTCGATTTCGAAAAAAGATATGAGTTAGGGCCTTTTTATATTAAGATAACGATATACTTACATATATGTATGTAAATATATTATAGCGACTCACATTATATGAAGATCAAAAACGTGTTTTTGTTACCCCTCTCAAATTAAAAATTCATATTTTTAATGAGGATTCTCAAAACATTTGAGGGGTCTAGAGACGACGGTTCGTGAGCTGGAACGTGTCTATTTTAGTAGTTTTTTGCAATTTTTTTTTGTATTTTCTCCCAGGATAACATATTAGAAAAAGTACACAATTTGAAAGATTTTTTCAAGCCGCGTCCAATGTTGCATTAAACTTTATCATTCGTACCAGCACACATTTTGAGTTCCCCGTAATTCCCAAAAAATATTTTCAAAAAATCCCAAAAATGCTAGATTATTTCTTGGAAATAAGCTTGAACAATTATTTGCAAATAAATGTTTCAGCGGTCCACACGTGGACATATGGTGTTGGCAATAGAATTAGACAGACTGGATCATAATTATTTCCAAGTTTATTGCGCGTGGAGACCCCCATTAATAAAACAATCAAAATTTCGCGAATTTTCATTTAATAAATGTATTTACTTAATTTAGAAAATAAACATTCCCGGGAACGCGATTTTTTCATTCCCGTTTTCCGAGAAGTGCAAAAATACATATGTATATTAAAATAAATTCTATTACATTTCAAGTATTATTTGATTTGAGTATTTGCTTATTTATTTCGTTTGTGTATTTTAAAATCTGTCTGGTTTTTTTTTACATTACTTTGATATCATTTGTTACATTGCAGACAGATTCAATTTAAAATTATATAAGACTGCATTATACTTTTTATTAATTTTACAAGAAAAATTATATGCTAATTTCCATCAGTTCATGTTGTCGCTAACACTGTGTGCAAGACATAGTAACCCCGTCAATGTTCCAATTAGAACTTTCTCAGCAGCATATAGGACACCATATAAAATATAAGATAATGGCTGCAAAAAATTTATTAAGTTTGTAAATAAATAAATAATAATATGTAATTATATTATTCGTGTTAATAATACTATTATTACTGCATACTTGCAATTATTTGCGCAATTAGCCTGGAAATAATTACATACATATCGCACTTAATCAACAAGAGGCTACGTATTAACTCAAAATGTTTAAAATTTCACTTTTTGCAAGAAATCAACTAGCAACATCAATAACTATCTACTGTAAAAATTTCAAGGTATTCCGATTACTCTTTCATTTCAAAAACCATATTTAACCATTTTTGTGATGGTGTAGTGACTACTTTTATATCAGTGATTGGTAATGAATCGTTTTTTCGCTATTCGTACTGATTCATAAAGTTTTAAGTATAAATGAGTAGACATCGTTTAAAATCAACTACTCTGATCTACGCATACTCACGATACGATTGATTTATAATAGACTTGTATCGAATATGAATGTGACGTCCACATCATACTCATAACACACTTACACTCATTAATCACCTCAGTTTGATTTCTAATTTCAGCAAAATACTTATACTACTTACATTGATTCAGCTCACTCAACTCATCCATATACTACAACTACACCTACAACTACAACTAGTATAAAGTGTTTAAGCCTGGTCGGAAATTCTGTTAACTTTAAACTAACTTTAAGCTAGCGATTTCGCAACTAGTACTGACTGACACTTGGATTACTTTTCAATGTAATCAACTGGCTTTTTTAACATTGCGATGTCCTAGGCAGTCGTCAATTGTCTCACTCTGCATTACTTTTCGTTTGTGCTGCGTAATAAACATATGTAGTTGTTGGATGTTTATAGTTATACAAATTCAGTTTAAAATTAATGCGTGTGCTTGCGTACGAGCATGATTTTACTTTTTAGCTGTACGCATTCATACTCACGCTTAAAACTCAACAAACAACTTTTCTACATTTATGTTCCAACATATAATTATTTTACGAACACCCGTTTCTCTTACTAAAACCCTTAAAACGTTTAGTCCCTAAAATATTGATATGTATTCCAAATTCAAAGGTAAAAAATTAATGCTTATTACATAAGAGAACATTAAGATCGGATGTATGCTATATGATTTTGGCAAACTTTTTAACCTGCTTATGGTAAATTAAAAATCTCACATCTAATCTTATGAAATATTTCATGTTGTGTACGCTTCTATAAATACTTACCGTTATCAGCAGCAGCAACAAAAAAGCCATACGTTGAGCTACAACGACGAATATTGAGAATCCAGATAAAATTCCTAATAATGTTATCAAAGCAAATACTTCAACTAAGCGCACTGCAACGGGCATTTTCCACACTACTGATAAACTGTTTTGCAAATTCAAAAAACATGTATGTAATTAAAAAAGTACATGGAATTTAGAAAATTTTATACAATATTTTTTATTTTATTTTAATTTTTCATAAACTGTCAATTTGAACTTAAGTATGAATATGAAATGTATGTAAACAATTTTATTTTTAAACATTGCTTTGGCACCATAATTATGTTTGGGGAAGTAACCTATTGAGCAACATAATATTCGAGAAACTTGGCAACACATTCCAAAATTTTGTTCGCTATTAGCAGCTGTTATAAATAAAGCATAAAAGTTAATATAAAATAAAAGATTAAAAATATTTTAACCTATATCCATTCCTTCACCAGATAATTGAATATTATAGGAAGTAAGACAATAAGATGCAATCTTGAATATTTTTGAAAATCGAACACTTCGGTGAAGGAATAGTAAATAAATTTTGTCCTTACTGTAGTATCCACCAGCATTGTTAGTGACTTAACGATAAAGTCGCCTATATCCTCTGGCTCATAAAATTTTACGACGTGAAAAATTGTCTGCAATAAAGTATGGAAATTTAGTTACATATGTATACTAAATTTATCTACATAGTTAAGAAAGAAGTTCGCTTAAAATAAATCAAAATTAAAAACGAATTTCTTTATAATACAAATTAAAAATTAGGCTTTAAATTAGCAATAGTTAGTTTACACTATGCAAGTCTTATTGCTAAGTTGATTAGTTTGTTAGGAAAGAGGGACGAGGGGAAAGAAACGTTACTGTTCCCCTCGTCTGTCTCTCCAACAAACTAATCAGCTTAGCAATAAGACTTGCTAAGCTGATTATTTATGGGCATAGACCCGGTGGCGTAGGCTGGTCGACGGTCACGTCTCTAATCAAAGGAAATGACATTTCGTCCGCAAAGGATATATGGCTGGCTTCTTCTGGTTTAAGGGAGGCCAACGCAGCCATTTTCATATATTTAGTGGCATCCTGAACTTCAACAGGATTCACCAACCTATGTGCTGGCTTTGATAAGAAGACTAATGCAAAGCATGATTTCATTTACAGCTCTATGGCACAAAATATCCCCTAGGTGTCGCATTGCAAGACTTTGGACCAAATCCTATACTATCTATCTATGTACAGTGAAACCTCCGTAACCGGACACTCAGCGTCGCGGTATTTTTGTCCGGTTATAAGAGGTGTTTGCTTATGAGAGAGGTACACATTTTTTGGTAGTTCATTGTGGTTGAAAAAATATATTTAGAATAGTCTGCTTAAACTTAGAGTGGTACAATTTCAGCTGTTGGGTTTCAAAATGACTTTCAATGCTTTTTATTTGTTGGAGTGCAATAAAGTCTCTCCAACAATATGCTTCAAACGGGCCATTTGTAAAAGAAATGTAGCAGTATTCATTGCTAAAATACAGAACAAACTTTATAGCTTCGCTTTCATGCAACGAACATTTCTATTTTTCAAACTCGTTTATAATTTGCATTTTGTTTTTAATTGATAAACAAATTCTGTTCTGTGCCATTTTGGGACACGAGCTAAGCAAACGACTTCTTCGGATAAACAGCAGTTTCTTTGCCGTCCTCAACGCATGAGTATGTAAATTTGCGTTAACAGGGGAATATCAATGTCATTGACATTAATACAAATATGAATCATAGTTAAATAAAAGAAGCACTACTATTTAAATACAACTCTTGTTGAAATATTTCAATGCTTCTATCCACTTATGAGAATGAATGGGAATGAATTTTTTATAGAAAAACTAATGAGCATGTTGGATGTACAAAACTTCTTCGGTTATTGGAGGTGCGCGGTTATGGGAGGTGGTCGTTATGAGAGGTTTCACTGTATATAAGTGCAATTAAAATTCTAACATTTATTTCGATAAGTCATCGCGCTCTTCGTTTGCATTTTGCTCTACATGACAACAAGCATTCACAGAGACGTCAGACAGTGTGTACCGAAGAATCTATTACTAAAGTATGCATGTGTATAGTATTGGGGAAAACCCAAATCTGTAGTTATGAAACCTTCAATGAACGAATATTTTCAATAGTCCAGTGGCTATTTTTATACGGAAATCTCTGGTATAGTGTGGCCAATAAACTATAGACGGCTGACACCATGGAAGACAACATTCGCTCTTTATCACTGTTACATGTCTGCATTTCTGCGACAAATTATCCAAAAATGGACTTTGTCCGAACCAGCGGAAGAAATGATATTCGAATAAAAATGGCAAAGAATTGTCTTTTGAATAAAGGCCAATTCATGGCAGTTTATACCACTTGTATGTATGTATATGTTTTATTTTAATTTCACTTACAATTGCTGATCCTATCAAAAATAATGGCCATATTATTCTGATGAAAAAACGCGTCACACACAGAATTGTGTACCAGACAATCAAAACAAATCCCACATATGCTACAATTGTCCTTACATCAGTTGGGATATTTATATTTTTTAGAATCCATTCGTATAGTACCTGATGTAATGGCAAACTCTGAAATAAATCGCAAATATTTAGTATGCTGGGCTGCGTTTAGTTATTCTCAGGTCTTACGGTCCAATTTCCCTCAATGTTGTGATATTCCTTGTTTGACATTTTATGGATAATTTTGAATAATGTGGTTAAATTAAATAATTGTTTGTTAATCTTCTGACGGCAAGACAAAAACTAAAATGTACATAAATTAAAAAAAAACGAAAATTGTAATAGATTTTTTTGTTTAAAATTGTAATTCAATTCGGGAAAATAATTAATAGTTCATTATAGTATTAACTAAAAATTACGTGCATTTAACATTCTCACTTGAGCTGAGATTCGATATAAACGAATGCTCACTAAAGTGAAAAAATTTCGTAATAAAATTTTTCGATATTTGTTCGCGAATCGAAAAATATTCGAATGTTACCTAAAGCAAACTTTTCTCGATAGTTTATCGAATGTGTGACGATGGCCTAATGGATGTGGAGGTTACCGTGTAAATTAAAGAATTAAAAAATAAATAAAATAAATTAAAGAAATAAGGATAATAAATAATCTTAAAAAATTACTTTTTGCGATATCGAAATTAGTTCGAATTGGCACGCTTTTGATATTACTAGCGAACCTTCGAAATCGAATGTTTTTTGAACCAAAACTGAGCGACTGGTAAACTTTTTTCGATTCATTTTTGAGTGACATTCGCGATAGTTTTACACGGTAAATGTTCTAGACATATGTATGTATTCGAAAGCAATATCCTTAAAAAAAGTCTCGGTCAAATGGGTTTATACATATGTAAGTATGTACATTAGAGTGGCCGTTAGTTTTATGGAGAATTTTTTTTATTTCTTATATTCTCTGTCCCTGTCTGAAGGCCAACTTTGAGGGGCGGACGCACCCCCTAAAACACAACTTATCGCTACGAAATTTTTTTAAATTTTTTTTTACATAAAAATGAACCGATTTGGGAGGAGAGAATATAAGAAATAAAAATAATAATAACGGCCACTCTAATGTACATACATAAATATCGCTCATTTACTCAAACAACGTCATAACTCAGAAAAAACCAGTTTGCCAGAAAACGAGTTTGAAGTTTTAGTTGACCCACAGCTTAATGGAAAAGGAAAATTAAATTTTTCTCGAAAGAGTTGAGTAAACGAGATATTTGTATGAAATTTTCACACAATCAGGGCAATCATGAATAAAATTCCGCAAGAAATTTCTCGCTTTTCCAATTAGAATTTGTTTGCTAATTTTAATTGTTATTGTTTGAATTTCATTTGTTAATATATTTATTATTTGCTTAGGCTAAATTTCGTATCGCTTTGTAAGCCAAATTACATGTGATAATTATTAATGAATAAATAACACCAAAGGTCACTACACCTTCATCATCAGCGTTCTTTGTGTTTTTTGTTTTTCCTTTTACTTGCTATTGTTTGAAAATGTTCCCCGGGAAAAAATTTCAATATGAAAAATTCCATTTTTTGAGTTATGACGTTCTTTGAGTAAATGAGCGATATGTATGTATATGTATAAAAAAAACCGGATTTCATATACCACTCCATGTCATTGAGCCCCATACCATCATATTACACCCCCATGCTTCACCATATTATTCAGGTTTTTATCATAAGAGTTATTTTGTGACTTTTATTTATTCCTCACAAAATAACAGTTACTTTTTGATTTTTATTTTTTTGCTTAATTTTTAAAATGTAGAATGCGTTAAAATTAATATTAACCGATTTATCGCCAGAGTCTGTAAAAAAACTCTTGTAATATTAAATTTACTATTTTATAGTTTATTCATTTTAAACATTTAAATTTTTTTGAGCAAAAGAATAGAAATAAAAAAGTAACTGTTATTTTGTGAGGAATAAATAAAAGTCACAAAATAACTCTTATTTTGTGAGGAATAAATAAAAGGCACAAAATAACTTTTATTTTGTGAGGAATAAATAAAAATTAAGAAAGAACTATTATTTTCTGAGGAATAAATAAAAACCAGAAAATAATCGGTAAATTTTTTTTAATAAAAATCAAAAAAATAAGTCATTGCATCTGTAGGTAGCCCATGTAACATGGAGTGTCTTGGTATATTCCTTGTGCACGTAGCACTTCTCTACTAGTGTGATATTTTCACTTTGAATTTGGAAAATAATCATTATTTGCTATCCCTGATTTAATATTCTTTAAACTCCACATTTGTTAAGGCTCAGTTAGCCGACTGTAATGGAATGTAACTGCAACAGTAAGAAACAGCTGATCGATATTGTTATGTGAAAAGTAATGAAAATGGTTAGAGAGATGTAATGTAACGTAACCTACTTTTCATATAAAAATATCGATCAGCTGTTTCCTACGTTACATTTACTTTACATTACAGTCGGCTAACTGAGTCTTAACTGGGTGTATTCAAACTTTAGTCCATGATAAAATTATACAGGGTACATGCACAAGCCCAGCCTGTTAATGTATACAATGCAGAAAGTTGTCAAACTTTGTTTACAAGCTACAAAAATGTTAGTGTATTACACACTGTGTATTACACACATATTGGCAACAATGAATGACTGTAATCATGTATGAATGCCGCGTCTGCAATTGTACTTTATTTACCCTGTGATTGTTATTTTGCGTGTGTTTTTGGTGTTGTAATTTTGTTGTAGTCGTGCAAGTACCTTGTATAATTTTACCATGCTTTAGTCTCTAAGTGTATGTATATATGTATGTATAGTGTTTTGTACAACATTTCTTTTGCAAGGGTGATGTGCCACAAGATCTTCTTTATAAAATGTTGTATGTATTTACATACACACATACATATGTATGTATGCATATACTCGTATGTACATACATATATGTCAGCGTTGCCACTTTATGTGTAATTGTGCAAAATCTGTACTATTTGAAATTCTTTGCACTATTTTTGCACCATAAATTTTTTGTGTAATTTTGCACTATTTTATATGTTTTAAAGAGATAACAGCCGACTTAATACAAAATTCTACAGACGAAACTTCATGCCTGCGGGAAATAGCCATGTCTCTAACAAAGTTAATTATAAAGATATTAACAAAACAATATTGCTGTAAATCTTAATGAAAGTCCAACAAAATTTTTAATAAGACCCAATTTTACTAAACATATTTAGAAGATTTGCTAAGAAATTTCGGATCCTATTATAAACGTAATGCAAACTCCGAGAATTTCTACGATATTTCCCACTAGAGAGCGATACAATCTTATCATCTATTATAACGTAATTGTTATCATTAACAGCTTGTTGTATTGAAAGTGCTCCGGAAAAATATGAAGTGTTGAGATTATATTGAAGATTGGAAGTTTTTAAAGATCATTCAAAAATAACTGAATCAATGCTTTCTGCATTAGATGAAAAATCTACAAAATATTATTTGGAGTTCCTTTTACATACTCTTGGACGTTTAACTAATATTAATTTAATGTCTTAAAGCGAATTCCTGCTTTTGTACAAATTACAAGCTGAAGTAATCAAAGTTGTGCAAATTTTTTCTTGTCTAATTACATAAATGCTGATTTTTTAAACAAAATGAGTTATTTTGGTTGACCAATAAAAACGAGGATCTTGTTGTACAGCGAAGTGAAATTTATATTTATGTAAAAACTTAAAATACTCTTCCCAGACACAACAAATTGTAATGTATAAAGATTTTAGGAAAATTAGTGGCGTGAATATGGACTTTTAGACCATAAAGAACTTAATCTATGCGATAAATTGGATGTTACAAGTCTAAAATTTTTCAAAGTAAAAACTGTGCTGGCGATATTATCTTTCTAAATTTAATAGTTGTGATATTACCATTCTTAATCGCTTCTGTTGAAAGAGTTTTTTTTTAGTAAACTGAACTTAATTAAAACTGGTACCCCAAAAATTAGTAGCACGATTTTAAAATTGTGGTGCAAATTTTTAGCTTAAAATTATCAAAAGAAGATATGATTTAACTTCTTGACTTCTAGTTAAATGAGTTTAAATTAAGAAAAGAAAAATGGAGAGCACCTTCTTCTCAAATGCCTGACTTAAATAATATTTTATGAAATTTTGACAAAATATTAAGAGGAAAGTGGTAAATTATTCTTCGTTGAAGTAAATATTTGTGAATTAGTGAATTTTATGTAATATTTTTAATTTTGTTGAACGTTTTTTATAAATTAAAATAAAATCTCCTTTTAAATTTCAATTACCTAAAAAAATTAAATTTTTTCTTATATTTTTTTTGTACTATTTCATTTGGTTTTGCACTATTTTAGACTTGCAGCTGTGTAATTTCTTTTACCACCAGTGGCAACGCTGATATATGTATATACATATATACATACACGCATACATATTTATATACATATTTATATACATATTTATGTTGTTCTTTTTTTCTACGCAAAATTAGATTTGTATGACGTGTACTTAAAAACTAAAAAAGTTATTATGAAAATGCACAAAATGTTTTTACCGTCGTTATCTACAGCAAGCGAATTACTGACTATTTAATCATGCTGGAATTTGCGATCTTTCATAAGAAACACATTCATATGTATGTGCATATGTAAAGTAAATTATTCGGGGAACTTTGTGTTTTGTCTTAAACAACAGCTGAGAGCTAAACTATCGATAAACAAAATGTTGTTATCTTTAAGGCTCAGTTAGCCGACTGTAATGTAATGTAACTGTAATGTAGGAAACAGCTGATCGATAAACAAAATGTTGTTATCTTTAAGGCTCAGTTAGCCGACTGTAATGTAATGTAACTGTAATGTAGGAAACAGCTGATCGATATTTTTCAATTAGATTTTTCAAAACTCATTTTAAAATTTTGGATTTTTATTTTTTAGAGCAAAAATAATTGTTATTTTCTGATTTTTATTTTTTTGAGCAAAATTAATTGCTATTTTCTGATTTTTAGTTTACGTTACATTACATCTCTATAACCATTTCCATTACTTTTCACATAACAATATCGATCAGCTGTTTCCTACTGTTGCACTTACATTACATTACAGTCGGCTAACTGAGCCTTTAATGGTAGAACTACTGAAATCGTATCGTGCTGTTGCGTGTCAGCTGACAAAATCCGTAACATTTAATAAGCATGTTGATGCTTATTGAAAATTTGTTGGCAACTTTTGCTACGTAAAAATCTACAGAAAATAGATTTTTATGTAGCAAACGTCAACTTCTGGCTTACATACACACACACACACGTATAAAGCAAAGTAACAGCTGACACTTTCGCTGGCAGCCTCACGTTTTTCCTAACTAACATCCAGACTTAAACGATACGACAACTTCAAAAGTAAGACGATACGATTTGACTAACGAAGCCATAACTTTTATTGGAAATACGTGCACAAAGTGTATCAATATCAAGTGGCCCTATGAGCGCAGCTGATCGTCAGCTGAATTAACTCCATCCTTCAAACTTCATATAAAATAGCATAAAATCTTAACCCGAACTGTCAACATTCAAATAAAAGTAATCCTACAGCAAATTTGTATGTATGTTGTTGTAATGATAAGCCCATTTGGTATTAAAAATAATTTAATTTAATTAATTTTTTAGAAATAATATAAAATATTACTAAAAATAAATTTAGCACTAGCAACTGAGGCTATCGGCTTTTGTTATACATAAGTACATATATACGAATCCATCTGAGTTACATCTGAGCTATGATTTTACAATTTACTTTTGAGTTGAGTTATATCAAGGAATTTATATATTTGTTCTATATTGGACCGAGATGGCACTTTAAGACTGTCTGTTGGTTTTGTATCTCCAAACACGTTTATTCTTTTGTCACGTAGGGCTCTGCATTCGTCTAGAATATGCTTTATATTAAGAGGTTGTTGAGAAGGCTGGCATATTGGTGCTGGACTTCTTTCAATTAGGTATCCATGGGTAAGGCGAGTATGCTCAAGACGTAGTCGTACGAAAAGTTTATTTTTATTAACCTCAGTATCTGCGGGAAGAATTAACGGAGTTCTATTGGGATTAATCTCTTTGTAGGGGTGGCTGTACTGCTCCCATTTCGTTTTTATTTTTGTTAATGTATACAATGCAGAAAGTTGTCAAACTTTGTTTACAAGCTGCAAAAATGTTAGTGTATGTGTGTGAATAAAATGATTACAGTGTTGCCAATGAATTTGCACATTGAAGAAAATTACACTACACATGCTTTGTGTAGATTAAAATTAAAACAAAATTAAATAAAAATAGAACCCAAAGTAGAATTACACACCTATTATACATGAATCGCATTACATAGTCTACAGATGAGAGTAAAAATTACACACTGTGTATTACACACATATTGGCAACACTGAATGACTATAATCATGCATGAATGCCGCCTCTGCAATTGTACTTTAGTTACCCTGTGATTGTTATTTTTAAAAATAAAAGACATCTGCTTCTGACAATTATAGGTATGTTTCTACCAACAAAATACGTGTGTTTCTTGGTGTTGCAATTTTGTTGTAGTCGTGAAAGTACCTTGTATAATTGTATCATGAACCGAAGAATGTCAAAAGCACAAAAATAATTATACCAAAACCCGAACAAGAATACCCGATATCCATATGTATGTTGCTTACAGATTTTTAAAATTCAAAGTAAAACAAATTTGTTTTATTATAACGGCAAATGCCTTTATTTTTCACACTCAATAGATTGAAATTGTTTTCGACGAAATTGTTCACATTGGTTTTTTTTTTTTTTTGCTTAGTAATTTCATAACCATAGACACATATGTATGTATTTATTTAATAAATTTTTATTTCATTTGTTAATAAATATCTAGAATTACTTTTTATTTTGCCTTAACATTTCATCAACGGATGTTGTACCTACAACTAAGTATATACCACTGGCTTTATATCGAAGTGTTAAAGCTTAAAGTAGACGTGCCATGACCATAACTATACAAAACTGCTGTTCGAACCAAACAAATGGGCAACACTGTGTTTGATTATAGGTGACGCGCCATAACGCTATACCCGTAAGTATATAAACCAATTGAATTTTGGTTATGGCTATAGCAATATGGTATGTCACGTCTAATTTAAGCTTAAAGATTGGAAAAATTAAAATTAAAAGAATCTCAACACAAGTTCAAGGCAATGGTATTGAGTGAGTACAACTTTGTCCTTATTGCGATATACTATTAATAATTTTAAAATATTGCATATACATACATATATGTATATGCAATGGATATATGTATGTACATACATACATACATGTGTATGTATGTGTGCATATACACGTTGTTAATGCATTCATACATATCGATGGTCACAAGTAAAAAGGCTCTAACTCGTATTTTCACGAAATTGAGTTTTTCAGTGATTCCAATACATTTCACCCAAATATACCTCCTCAAAAGAATTTATTACAATAGTGTAAAAAATAACGCTTTTACAAGCAGTTTTACAAAGCAGTTGTACAAGCAGTTGTGCTGTTTATTATTATGTTTTTACCTGTAAAGTTACAATTATTTGAGCTAGGGCCTTTCTACTTGTGGCCAACGATATGTAAAATAACTGCTGCACAAATTACTGTAATAAATTCAAAACTCAAGTGAATAATATGATAAAAAATTATTAAATTGTTTGATCATACTTGTTCATATTTAAATACAAATTACATAGTATTACATAAATTTTTGGGGAAAATTGTATTAAGTATTACTTCTATTTTGCTTTAGCTTGCTTTTTGTGTATATGTATGTATAGTTCATATTTACACTATGCAAGTCTTATTGCTAAGCTGATTAGTTTGATGGAGAGAGAGACGAGAACAGTAAAGTTTCTTTTCCCCTCGTCTCTCTTTCTTAACAAACTAATCAGCTTAGCAATAAGACTTGCATAGTGTAAATATGGACATATATATGTATGTATGTACATATATACTTGTACATATATAGATTACATTTTAGAGGCGTTCATAAACTTATACTAACTGTTGTATCCATTAATTAATATCTAAAAGTTGTAAAATTTTTGTCCGTTAAGAGACGTTTATAACAAAATTATAAGTATATAATTTTAATCAGACTATGAAATAAAAACAGTTAGTATACTTTTATTTTATGTGTGTATATATGTACATAAGTATGTACTCTATTGTTTCCAGCTATAATAAAATTTAATTTATTTAGCTATAATAAATTTTATTTAATTTATAATAAAATTTATAGCTTGCAGATAACATTTTTATGATATTTTAAATCGGCGTTTAATGAATATTTGAGTTCTTTTAATTTCAATTTACTGTTAAAACTTAAACAACATTTTGTGGGAAAGCCAATTCCAAATAAAAGTTTGAAAATAGGTATTTGTAAATGTTTAACTTTTTTTCTTCTAAATCAAATGCAATTTTAGTTTGTTGGATTGTAATATGTTAAACATTTTTTAGCTTAAATGTTACAAAAAAAAAGTTTTATGTACTTAGCGATACACATGCCTTTAATTATATGTAAACATATGTATACATACATACATACATATGCATGTATGTATGTCTGTAAATCATAAAAAATCATAAAATATCTAAGAATATATGTAAGTAAAACATCGTCCGTGTTTTAAAAAGCTGTAATGAAAAGTTATACATATCGCAAACTAAATTATAAACTGTCACAACTCGAAATTATCAAAATGGTTTAGTTTTTTCATAAACAAATATGTATGTAAAGTCCGCAAAAATTTATTTTGCATTACAGTCTTTTTGAACAATATAAAATACCGTTACATGCATACTTGCGTCATTTGAACAGTATCAACAGTTTTTTTCCACTCCTGAACATCTGTGATTTTTGAGTTGTGGCAGTTTATGATTTAGTGCGCGATATAAATATAATATGTATGTATGTATATGTATTTACATATGTACTATATGTATAGTAGTTTCAATATTTTTCTTTGTACAATCCTTGATGTAACTGTGTTGTTTTCATACAAACGATACAAACGCACGGCAGCCAAATTAGGAAACGGAAATATAACCTAAAAATATACGAATATAAAGCATATTTTAATCAGTTCAATTAAATTTAAATATTTATCTTATATAAAGCATATTTAAAAAGTATTTAAAGAAGAGTTAAATTAAACCATTATTGAAGTTTTACATTTATTTATTTAAGTTAGTCTTTGGGAACGGTTTCGGTATTTCTACTTGTAGCATGTACATATGTCCTAATGTACATAATAATAGAAAGTTCAAAGTATAAGTATAATTTTTTTCTGGAATATAAGCATTTGGCACGTCGTATTATTACACAAGTCTTCACGGTTTTCATTGCTGTACAACTAAAATAATTTGGTATTGCCTTTATCACGACTTATTAATTGACTAAGTTATTATTGTTATTAAGCCATTCTCACTTTAATAAAATCTCAATTTTCTTTAAAAAAAGGTGATCGTTTGCACACTATAATTACTAATTTTAAGGTTTCCGTACACCAAAATTGAAACGGTCTGTCCGTTACAGGCTGTTTTCTCGGTAACTGTAAGAGCTATGGATCTGAAATTTTCACAAAATATGTAAAAGTTTGGCCGGTACAACAACAAATATATAACAATTAAAAATTAAAGGGTGTAATATTCTACATAGAATTATATATATACTTTGCAAAATTTAGTGTATTTTTATGCAGACAACACCAATTAACATTGAAATTTAAAAAATTTTAATTAAAGGGTACTCTATCAGTTAATGTAATTTTTACTATGTTTTGACAACTTGGTGTATCTAAAGGCCGGGGCACAATGAATCCGCCATTTTTCAACTGACATTAACGCTATGACGGAGAAGGCTGGCGCAACAAGTACTTTTACATATACGGAATCATTTGAAAAGCTTCAATAGGTTTGTTCTCCATTTGATTCATTAAATTCAACTTTTTTTATTTATTTGGTTTATATTATTTGATTTTTGCTGCCGCAAAACAGAAACACCTAAATCAGAACATACCAAAAAAATCAACCAATATCTGTTAAACTACTCAAAGTTTTTTGTACTTTGCGTTGACGGACACGTACTGAATGTAACAGACCTCATAAGAAACCATGTATTTCAACTTAGCTGTCAGTTGAAAAAGGCGAAGTTTAACGTATGACGGATTCATTGTGCCCCGGCCTTAATGGCGAGTACACACTATGATATTTTGTGACATCGAAATAGTGTATACTGGTGGCAATGTTTGTCATTTCCGATATTTTCGTTGTGTGGCATTGGTTTCCATATAAAAAAATATATAATGGGAACGGCGTTGCACTAATCGTCGCTTTCGATAACGAGTAGATTCGATCAAGTTTTCCAGTTTGCGATTATGACACTCGATATCGAACAATATTATTACATCGGTTATTAAACCAATTTTTTTTAGAAAAGGATGTTAAAATCGTAATGAAAATTCATTGTCACCTAATCAAAATCATCAATCAATTTGGTTCCTTAACGCCAAATTTAGATGAAAATATAGTTAAAAGATTTGTATTAGGAAGAAACCTTAAAAATATGAGATAAGTTATTACAGAATCACTTTTCAAACTTCACAGATATGAAGTTATTTATTTATTTATTTAAGAAATACTTTCCAAAGTAAATTTGCAAAGTATTGTTGCACAAATATGGACGGGGTAGCTAGACCATATGCCCAAGATGTTATTAACAGTTTTTTAAAAAGGCTTTGTGACTGCCTGTACACGACCTATGCCTTCACATAGGAAGTAGCAACGTGGTTGTTAAAGAAATTCCACAAAATAATAAACAACAGTGGCCTGGTTGCACTTGAGAGATAATTGCCAACGACGCTTGATGTTGACTCGCCCAGAGCTGCTTTACGACTGAGATATGAAGTTATATATATCACTTTATTCGCAAATTTTTGCTAAGATAATTACACATTTTTGTAAAAAATTTCTTGGGGAAGACTTAAATTTTTTACTATATGGGAGCATTTTTCTTTATTTCTCTCAAAAAAAAAAACTTCAAAAATCCTTATTTTTCAAAACAAAGAGAGAATGGATGGAAGTATCTCTGTAATAAAATATGCAATATTCTTACTCTTTAAACAAACTATTTTCAGTCAAAAGAATTGTTCTGTTATTAATTAATATTATATATAATATAATATGTGTAAATACACTCAAATCTTTTTTTATGGGGTTTTATTTTATGAGGTTTTGAAGTTATGCGGTTTTCGAAGACGAATTTTAAATTTCATGAAATTGGCATTACCCAACTGCATTTTTATAAAAAATTGTTTTATTTTTGCTTGAATTGTATTTGGGGCGCTTTTATGTATTGAAGTGTGTTTTCGCATGCATAAGTCATGTTTTAGACAAAGCAGTTTTTCTTGAAGCAAGTCGGAGTTTTCTTCTTAATATTATTTTGTATACATATGTACATTGTATGTATTGTTCTGCTTCTTATTTATTAAAAAAATAAATGGATCTCTTAAAATAAATACATTCATATTTGCTACATATTTTTTATCCGGTTTTGATTAAATTTTGACAGTGTGATTTGAAGTTATGCGGTTTTTGAAGCAGGAACGTATCTACCCCCTTTGTATAGAAGGTAGTACATACCTTTTGAGTGTATATGTACATATATGTATATAATATTAATATTAATATAATAGATGTATGAATGTGTATATAGACAATACTTACGACAACACATAATTTTTTTTCAATAAAAATTAACAGTAATCTCTCAACCGAATCTTATTTATGCAGCATTTTACTTATTAAGTGATAGGCCCTCAATGCTGGCTAGCAATTCGTCAGCAGTTTGGGAGACAACCTGTTCTTGATCATCGCGGGTACTAAGATTCTGTAATCGTTTCTCTAAATTCGAGAGATCTTCAAGTTCACGTTGCTGTTTAACCATATATCTTAGGATTAGGGCAGTAAGCATACACATGTCCTCTAGAATTTTACTAGTTTCAGGAGTAGGATTTTCATATCTGGTGCGCAGTAAGCGCAATTTAGCTTCGGCAAGTTCCAGAGGTGATTTTCCGCTGCGGTCATACATATGAACGCTGGCACCGCCCTGCAGGAGAACACGTACCACTACATTAAAATTATTAGAACTGGCCGAAATGACGGCCAAGTGTAGTGGGGTATTGCCCAACGAATCGACTACATTTGGATTTGCTCCAAATTTAAGCAATTGCTGCACTATTTGTATATATCCCCGACAAGCAGCCAAATGCAGGGGACTGCGTTTATACTCATCCGAGGCATTAGGATCAGCTCCAGACTCCAAGACGCGAGTCAAAAGCTCTATGTTATTTGTTGAAGATGCATAGCGTAACTTGCGACCCGTTGATTCGGCAAAAATGTTGTTGTAACTAAAACGCAATCTACTCTTAATGCACGTACGGGGACGCATTTTAAAATTGTGACTGCTAGATGGCAGGGTACTAGGATGGATGATACTAGACATTAAATCTGATGATTGTGGCGATGAGTTCAATGGCAGTGGTGGTAAGGTAGGTAGCGCGAAATGCTCATCCGAGTTGAGATGGAATGCATTCGGATTAATGGTGGGCCACTCATGGGTATTCGGTGAGGACGTTGGCGTGGGCGGCATTAATGGTGGCGGCGGTGTTATCATTATGCTAGCCGTCACTCCGTCATTGCTATCATTGCTTGTGTCCACACCTGAATCATTTGCGGCCATTGTGGCGTGCTCTGTCTCCACCTCGTCGGCTTCGTCGACAAGAGGTTGTGTAGGATTTCTATAGCCCTTAATTTTGACGGCCAAAATATTAGTTCCCCAAATTATTCTTTAATCACCACTCGACTATTAGTTTTCTTTTTTTCTTTTTAAGTTTATAAGAACCTATTATCAAACTTTTCACAATGAATGGATGGTATTATGGTAGAAGAAAAAAAATTTGTTTTGTGTATTTTGTGTTTTTTTCTCGTCTTCGTTTCCTTGTTTCTATTTATTCAATAATACTAAAAGAGAATGTCAAAAAAATAAGTATTCACACACCGAACAACAATAATCAAGAACGATGGGATGAAAACAAACAAAGGGGAAAACAAATACAATTTCAACAGGGTGGTTACTGTAGAAATTTTTGTTACGTACATACACTTGAACAAATAATTATAATGATATACTCCCATATCGTTGGTTGGTTGCTGGTTTGATGTATGGAACAAAATATGTTTTCGAGAAAATCGATGAAGAATGTTTAGTTCATTAGTTTTATAAAAATACACGATAGAATTTTTTGTTTGATAATTAAAGTAATAGATACATATGTTTTTTATTCAAACTTAAAGTTGATGAACTTTTTACATCCAATATGAAAAGTTATTAGGATTTAAAGAAAAAATTACAAAAATCTTTTTCAACGCATGCCACAATCATAACAACAATATTTTTCAGTACTTGTTCAAGTGGGTTAAATTACTGTATATATTTAAGTAGAAAATATAAATTTTATTCATGCAACATGACATTTAAAAAAACAACGGAAGATATAAAAGGAAGTTTGAATATATTTAATAAAAGAAATTTTATTAATAGAAAATAAATATCAATTTCATTTGATTAAAACATAACACAACAATAAAATTTTTGTATTTTGCTTTGAATCACATTCGTTGAGTAGAATATGCATTGATATACATCATAACAATTGCTAATAACAATATATAATAATACTTTTACGTTGGAAAGTTGCCACATATGCAAAAAATTGCTGATTGCTGTAAAACAATTTCTAAAATATATAACAATTTTGGAAAGGGGCAATATTGCAGCTCTATATCTCCTGATATATTCAAGATATCGGAAAACTGATAATGAATTTGGAAAGAGGGCACATTATTCATATATAATCCATCAATAACTATTTTTTTTTTAAATGTTCCATACATCAAACCAGTAACCAACCGACGATATAGACTTGTATCGAACTCATTCAGTAGCTCGTTTTTGACACAAACCTTCGATCAAACCCATTTAAATTACATGGATTTGATCATTGGTTTGTGTCAAAAACGAGCTACTGAAAGAGTTCGACGCAAGTCTACTCCCATATGCAAAAAAACGTTCGTTTGAAGTGTACGTTAAAACCGGTTTTTGTGTGGAAATTTTGTTTTAATGTACACTTCAAGCACATGTTATTTTTTGCATATGTGGGTTATTGTTTTACATCTATGCTGGCCACCGAGATAAATGTATAAGAAACCGATTGGTGTTCGACACTCTGTGTTCGTCAACTTTGGCCAGCGTAGCCTTACATACATAAGTACACATCGCTCTTTTACAACGTCACAACTCAAAATATGGAATTTTTGAGTTTTGTAAAAATTTAATACAAACATCTTGTTTACTCAACTCTTGGGAGAAAAATTAAAATTTCTTTTTGCATAAAGCTGTGTGTAAAATGAAAACTTCAAACTCGTTTTCTGGTTTTTTTGAGTTATGACATTGTTTGAATACAGGGAAGACAATGAATAGGGAATAAACTCCCGGGGAGATGTTATTCAGAATAAGGCTGTATATGTTCAAGTAGATATAAAAAAGGTGAACAGATAAATTTTATCCATACAAAACGACTTTTAGAGGAAAAAACAACTGAAGAAATAAAAGCAGTTTGAATATATTTAATAAAAGAAATTTTATTAATAAAAAAATAAATATCCATTCTTTTGATTAATCCAAGACAGAAATTAAAATTAACAGTCGCTTACACATAAAAGCAATTAAATAAACAGTTCTTTTCACATTAAAAATTCATTTGGACGATTTTTAAGGCCCATTATCAGTATCAATTTTTAATAAATTTTTAAAATAAATTTTATCATTTTCAGGTAAATATACCAAAAGATCTTTAATATCAGACTTTTTCTCCATAGAAACTGTTGAAAGTGGCATAATTTTTAATTTATGCTCAAATATGTTATAAGGCGTTCGTAAATGTTTTTTCGATGCCGATTTGTATATGGTTGCATTTTGAAGTACTGTTTCCCTCGCTGATACTTTAAAATATATAGAAAATTCATCTCTTTTTTTGTAAAGCAAAAGTTTAACTTCAGAAAATGGTATATTATTAAAATTCAACTTATTTGCCACGGCAGAGTACAAGTAAAAATCGCTTGTTGCCATTTCCAAAACTATTAATTCAGTTTTTTTGTATGGCATATCCTTAAGTAACTTTATTAAATGAATTGGACTATGAATTTCAAAATTTTTCAGGTACACATCAATAGCGCTCTGGACACAGTCGACTTCTTGAATTAGAGAGTGACCCGGTTCTGAAAACTTTTGCACAATGGTGTTAACCTTACTTGATTTCAGGAACATTTTTAAAGCTGTTGTGTTAATTTTATTTTTGTTTTGCGGCACACACGAATCACTCCATAAAACTAACGTCTTCAAATTTGGAAAATATTTAACCAACTCATTTAATATTTTTATCAAGGCGCTAGCAATGTCATTGCCACTACGCCCACTATGTGCTTCTGTCCATAAAGCACAATAAGTAAAGGGTTTAACCGTTGGCATTATAATTGTTGCTGTTAAATTGTACATACTTAATTTTCTTTTATAATAATATGCTGAAGCATTGCCCTTAGGGATATTACAAACATTTTGCAAATCATAAAAAATTATGCATGTTGACGAATCCAAGTTGCTTCGATCCTCGTCAAGGTGAGCTTTTATAGCATCTTTTTCTAAAAAATGTTCTTCAAGAATACACTTTTCCTCAGGCGGTAATAGATTTTGTTTTTTTTTAAACAATACGCACTTGTCGCATTGATCGTTTTTAGGCTTATGAAAGGAAATATTAAATTCATTGTTAAATATTTTTCTATAAGCATGTATAGGAACGGGATTCGCATATTTTTGAATGTATAAGTTATACATTTTATTTAAATTTAAGCTGGAGTCAATATATTTTTTGGTAGAACTTGCTCTGCAATGATGGGAAATGATTGCAGGAAAACTCGAAATATGTTCTCTGACTTCTGACAATTTATTTGCTGGAGTAAATCTTTTGGTATTCTTTCCTTTTCTTCTTTGCAGCGGAAAACCAGTGTCTTTACTTTTTAAATTCTTAAAATAGTAATATATCCTATTTTGGTCAATATTTAATGTGTTGGTGAAAAAACTCCTACACACGCGATGTAGGGATTGATTTTTTTCGAAGAAGTACTTATAGGAAAATTGTTTAATACTGCTTTCAGTATTCTTGCGACGTTTTACCTGATCTCTTGTTACGAATTTGTTATAAAAATAGTTTTTCTCGTCGTCGGATAAACTCCAAAACGACTGAAATATTTTTATCCTTTCATCACTAGAAAATACGTTTACACATTTAAAGCAACAGTCTTCACATGATGCTTTTAGTGTTTTACCAGGTACCATTTTATTTGTTGCAGATATATACGGTTGTCCAGATTCTCTCTGTTGTTTTCTTATATTGGTTTTCCATAAAGCTGGATTTTTTCTTCTTTTCTTTGTTGATTTGGATTCGTTAGCTAAAAGAAAAATATGTATAACTCTGTGTACAAATTTCGTTTAATATACATTTCACAACTACCTGAAGGAATATATACTTTTTGTTCTTCGTATGGAATAATAACTTCTTCATGATTGGTGTCATCACATTCCAACTTTTCTGGACATAATACATCCGTTTCATCAATGTGTTCTACTCCTATATTTACATATTCATCTGAATACTGCGTTTTATGTTCACCATGTGGAATAATAAATTCTTCATTCTTGGTGACACCATACGATACATTTTCCTCGTCAATAAATTTTTTGGTAGAACTTGCTCTGCAATGATGGGAAATGATTGCAGGAAAAGTCGAAATATGTTTTCTGGCTTCTGACAATTTATTTGCTGGAGTAAATCTTTTGGTATTTTTTCCTTTTTTTCTTTGCAGCGGAAAACCAGTGTCTTTATTTTTTAAATTCTTAAAATAGTAATATATCCTATTTTGATCAATATTTAATGTGTTGAGGAAAAAACTCCGGCACACGCGATGTAGGGATTGATTTTTTTCGAAGAAGTACTTATAAGAAAATTGTTTAATACTGCTTACAGAATTCTTCTTGCGACGCTTTACCTGATCTCTTGTTACGAATTTGTTATAAAAATAGCTTTTCTCATCGTCGGATAAATTCCAAAACGACTGAAATATTTTTATCCTTTCATCACTAGAAAATGCGTTTACACAGTTAAAGCAACAGTCTTCACATGATGCTTTTAGTGTTTTACCAGGTACCATTTTATTTGTTGCAGATATATACGGTTGTCCAGATTCTCTCTGTTGCTTTCTTATATTGTTTTTCCATAATGCTGGATTTTTTTTCCTTTTCTTTGTTGATTTGGATTCGCCAGCTAAAAGGAAAAAATATGTATGAATCTCTGTACAAATTTCGTTTAATATACATTTTATAACTACCTGAAGGAACATATACTTTTTGTTCTTCACATGGAATAATAACTTCTTCATTATTGGTGTCATCATATTCTAAGATATCTGTACATAATACATTCGTTTCGCCAGTGTGTTCTACTTCCATATTTACATATTCATCTGAATGCTGCACTTTATATTCACCATGTGAAATAACTTCTTGATTATTGGTGTCATCACATTCCAAGATATTTGGACATAATGCATTCGTTTCTTCAATGTGTTCTACTCCTATATTTACATATTCAACCGAATACTGCAGTTTCTGTTCACCATTTGGAATAATAAATTCTTCATTTTTGGTGACACCACGTTTAGAAGTATCTGGACACGATACATTTTCCTCTACAATGTATTCTATATTTACATCTTCATCAGAATAGAGCATTTCTTGTGGCGAAAAATCGTTCTCTAATTTACTTACACAAAAAGAAACTATTAATATTTCTTAAAGAATATGAGGCTTTATTAATAATAGTTACATAAAATCCTCAAAAGTAAATGGAGCTGGTGCTGAATTTTCACCCATATTAAACTGCGTATAATAATGCTCACACTTCTAGCAAATGAAAACTCTAATAAAACATAGAAACGCGTGTATATTGTGTATAATGCAGCAAACAATTTCGTTTTGTATGTATGCTTCAAAACAGATTTTAAATTTTTTGTATTTTGCTTTGACTTATGTTCTTTGAGTAGTATATACAGTAGTTTCCGCTTAATTGATTTACCCGGTTAATTGCCCTAAAGGACGTGATACACTATCATACACAGTCGTTCGATCTGTCAAAAAAAAAATCGTGTGTTAAAAAAGTATGATATAAAATTCAATATCAGTTTCAGCCAAGTGGGAAAAGTGGTCATTAATTACATAATAATGGGAGAACTAATGTATTATTTTCAAAAGCAAGACAATGCATTCCCTTAGAAACGAGAGGGTAATTTGATCGAACTTGATTCTGGAATGAAAATTATACATGCTGTACATTACACAGTGGGAAAAGGAAATCAATAGTAAAGGAGAAGGTAATGCACAGCATGCATAATTTTCATTACAGTTAACACAAAACATGTTCTAGGAAAGTAATGAATTATTTTAATGCGTACATTCCTTCTTCTGCAGATGTGGTAATGCACGTGATAATCAATTTGAATTTATTGTGTTCGATCAAATTACCCTCTCGTTTCTAAGGGAATGATGCATTGTCTTGCTTTGGAAAACAATACATTATTTCTCCCATTATTATATAATTAATGAGCACTTTTCCCACTGTGTACCTTTTCTTTTACTATTCATTACCTTTTCCTACTGGGAGTGTTCTCACAAAATCAAGAGCACTAAAAAGAGAGAACAATTCAATAATGTACATAAAGGCAAATTCACATCAATCAATGCAAAACGTGAGGAAACATTCTAACAGCAAGAAATTTTGCACTAACAAATATACAAAGCAAATATGCAGAGTTGCAAATAAAGACCACCTTGTATCAATTCGCCTTGATGTACATCATGAAGATCAAGGCGAATTCAGTATCAGGTGACATTATCACTAAAACAATACAACTACACAAAAAACAACATGTAGTTTGCTATGGTACAAAACCAATCTGCCAGAAGATTTCTAAGCAAATTTTGACATTTTGGTTCAAATTGCTTAATTTGGCATCAACAACTGATAATCAGCCGGGCGGAAAAGGTCACCCGATACTGAATTCGCCTTCATGAAGATTAAGCAAGCAAACAGTTTGTGCTCAGCTCTAGGAAATAGATACTCAGCACTAGTGATGTGCAAAATTGTCAATTTTTGATATTCGCGAATACGGATATTTGAAATGATATTCGCGAATACGTAAAGTTTTAAGAGATATTAATGGAATCTTTCATGCATAGACGTACATATTTTCAAAAGGATGTTGTTTTAATTTGAAATAATCAAGTTTTATAGTATTTTTAAAGAATATTTAATTATTATTTCATATGGAGAAATAATTTTTGGTAAAATATTCCTCCTTATCGTGGTTGGCGTATTTCGACTTCGACGTTTTTGTAACAGATTAAAGAAGACTTCAACAGTTTTTCTTTAATCTAGGACCAGTGTCGTAGTCGAAGTCTAAATACGGCAACCACGATAAGGCAGAATGTCTTTTAAAAACGCAGTCTTTTAAAAATTACAAAAAAAAAAATAAGAAAAGCTAAATCCGATACGTAGTTTACATACCTTTTGTTTTAGGTTAACATGTCTGTACAGCTTTAGAGGAAAACGTTAATGCAAAAAATTTTGAAATCCGAGCGAACAAATGTTCAGTGGTAATGGTCTTGTTTACAAACTGCATCGTAATATGATTGATGTAGAAAAAGCTTCTTAGCTTTTATTTTTGAAGTTAAACATTCGTCTATTGAGTTAGAGAAAAGTATATGTAAGTGACATCATCTTACCAATATCGTTAATTGGAGAAAAGTATTTTAACAACTTTTGAATGTGAATTTTACAAGAAGTTTGTTTTTAAATTGGCTACAAGAATATTGTTTATTCTTGGAACTGAAATAAATTTACTTTTTAAACTAATATTTTTAGGTTATTTATTTAAAAATTAAAAATGGCCGAATATTCAGGAGTTCGAATACGAATATTCGCGCATCACTTCTCAGTACATATACCCCTTTTCCACACGCAAAGAAAGAAAGACAGAGGTAGTAGTACAGTCTCTTTCTGTCTTTCTCCCAGCTGAATTACGACTTTGCAAAGTAAACTTTGCGTGTGGAAAAGGGGTAATACGAAATAGAAAGGTTTAACACATTACGAGTTTTTGGCTTATTTCTGGAATTAAAGTGAATTCTTGAGCTTTGTCCTGATTCACACACTTCAGGTCTGAATCGTCAAGTCTTGAGTTTTTAGGAGAGAGAAGAAAAGAGAATGGAGAGGGGTACAGACTCGACCGTACCAGTCAAGTTTATTTTTTCGTTTTGTTTTGTCATTCGTAATAGTCTACGACAACGCAAATTCATGAAACTTGATGAAACAAACTTGACGGTGTGTATGAACGCAAATGCAGGTTCAAAAGAAAATTTAACAAAAACTGATTAGGTAAACTTGATGTGTGTGAACCAGGACTTTGCGATCGGAAAGTCAATGAGACAGCTTATATGCTTATCTATATACACTACAGTTACATACATACATGTATATGTTTGTACATACATATGTATGTACATGATCAATCTAATCATACTGAGACAATTAACAATCATATTTTGTTCTAACATTTTGATTCCTCTGGAAGTGACTTTTTCCATAATTTCTTACCCCTTTTAGTTACATATATATGTATGTATGTATACAAAAATTACGTTTTTGGATGTATTATAGTTTATTATATTATGGTTAATTAAAAAAGATTTGAGTTTAGACATAAACTTATCGCTGCTTACTTATGTAATATTAAGAAAATGTGTTTAAAATGTTTTTTGCGTATGTATGTTGGATTTTTAATACTGGATATATGAGTATCTTAATTATTTGAAAAAAAATTATTAATATATGTGTATGTAGGTACATACATACATACATATATGTACATATATCTATATATGTAAATACATATGTACATATGTGTGTATATGCATGTATATCAAAGTGTATTCTTACTAAGTTAATCGAAAGCTACTTTACGTGTAAAAGAAGTTAAAGACGATATTTCGCTTGGATTTGAGTCGGAGGGCAAATTGTTAAATTCAATTTCTTCATTAGCTGCTGCTGCTACGATATTTTCATTCGACTGAGAGGTTTCATTTGAATTTACACATGGCCACTGCTTGTGGCTCGGAGCGTATAAAATCAATAAAGCAAATATATAAATATTCCACATTCCATACACGCCGGTCAAAAAAGCGGACGTCAACTGTATTTCGATATCTTCATCCCATTTCCAGTGGCCCTCTGCAACTTGACCCATAATGAAGCCGACAACAGTTAGCGCAGCACATAATAAAGTGGCCAACATAAGAAACTTAAAACGATAAATTAGTCCTAAAATACAATTACATATGTAGATTGTTTCTATTTCGTCTGAAAACTATATTTTTGTATTCAGTTTTATACAAACGTGCAATTACCTTCATAATGCAAACGTCTTGCTTGTGACATGGATGGCAACGATGTTCTTTTAGCGCCAATGTTACGAAAAACCTTTCCCACCATGAAGCATAGAAATAGAAAGTAAACACCAGCAGATATACCCGCCAATATAATAAAACTTAGAGCCACTTTGGCGCCCAAAGGTGTAGTCCAAATTGAATAGAATGGATTACGTAATTGCACACCCCTTTCGCATATGTCGAATATAAATAACGATAAACATCCAACCAAAACAGCAGATAAATGTTTCCAGTATCGTGAGCGTATAGAGTTCTTTTGCGGCGATTCTTGTATAAGCATATGCTCGCCAGCAAATACCAACCAAAACGACAATAACATGGCATAGAAAATTCCTTGACGAATATCGCTGAGTAAAAGCATATATGGCATTTCCATACTTAATGTTAAAAACTCTATTGGAAGATTTAAGAAAGTCAATGCTGCCCCTAAATAAATAAGCATGTATTCCAATAGAGCGGGTGATCGCTGTAATATATGTACACGATGCCAGAACCAAATCATTATTGTTACTATGAAAGGGAAAAGTATAGTTTTTAAGGATAACCAAACTTTGGTAAAACCACCATTTTGATATATAGCTGTCAACGTTAGGTCGTGCATGTGACCAATATTCAGATTCATTTTCAAGTCAGTATCAATGGGAAATCGCAAATTGAGAAGATAATAATCATAGTGTAATGAGCCCAATTCAAAGAGTGGAATCATTTCGCAAGAATATAAAGTCTCCTGTTGACTTCTGTGCACAGAATGGCAATCTAAATATCGCTTTTCAATAGAATGCGTATACAATTTCCAGTCACTGGGGTGGTCTTCCTTATTTCTATATGCTAGCCTTGCATCAATTGTCAACTGCAGATCCTTTGGCGGTTCCATTAGGGTTCCATCTGAAACATATGCCAAGTCCACTTGCAACACACCAATTAAATTTTGTTGCCATCTGGAATAATCCAATTGGTTTCCATCTCTTGGCAAAGGCATTTGAAACAAATAAACGATTCCATTGGCCATTTTCGTATCGTGTCTTTCGATTTCCTCTTGAGATATGGACAAACATTGTCCAGCACCGCGTGAGTACAACCAAAACGATGTATCATTTTGTCGCTCCTTTTGATCATGACACACCATTCCCAAAATATTCTGATGCCCTGCCGGTACTGGCGCAAAAAGACCACCCAACAAGAAGCAAGCCACTTGACATAGCAATAATAAAGCCACCAATATGGACAACTTGCGCCCACTTAGATTCTCCAATATTGTACCAGACATTTTGAAACTTTTCGTAATTATCGAATTTTTGTTCACTGCATTTATTTTTATAAAACTTTAAAATTACTTTTTAATTTATTAAAATATCTTCAGATTTTTATTCTCCATTAAATTGCAGTCTTTGTTTATGCTTTGTGCTTCTGTACGCGTCGTAGACATACATATGTATGTACCTACATGTATTCCGCTCATTTCCTAAAACAACATCATAACTCAAAAAAGGGATTTTTGAGTTAACCACCCTTAAGCCTACAGTACACGGCATGTAAAAAACCACATGTGCATGTGGTTCTGACGTAATTTTGACGTCATCACGAAGCTACATTTGCTACATGCCGTGTACTAGTAACATAAGTACATGTAGATATTCACATGTTTACAGATGTGCTGCCTCAGGAAATGTGTTCGATTCGGCTACGCGTGCCACACTTGTATTTTGGAGCAAAAATACTATCAAAATTTTAAGGCCTGTAGCCACTAGTAATTTAAAAAAATGCAACCAAATTGCTGAAATTCCCGTGACGTCATCGCCACATACGCATATGGCTTTTTACATGCCGTGTACTGTAGGCTTTACTCATGTTTTAGACTATGCAGTTTTTCTTGAAGCAAGTCTGAGTTTATGTGAGAGAGGGGAAATAAGGAAGAAGAGGGGTACTGACTTGCTTGTACCGAAAAGTTACTTCAATTCTCTTTTGTTATTTCATTCATGTAGTTTGCTATGCTACAAAACCAATCTGTCAGATTTCTAAGCAAATTTTGACATTTTGGTTCAAATTGCTTAATTTGGCATCAACAGCTGATAATCAGAAAAGGTCACCTGATACTGAATTCGCCTTGAACAATAGGAAAATTTAACAAAAAACCGTCTGCGTGTAAGCAAACGAGCAGTTTCAAAAAAGAATTGAAGAGAACTGCTTCAAGAAAAATTGCTGAGTCTAAAGGCTCAGTTAGCCGACTGTAATGGAATGTAAGTCCCGGTTCACACATTTCAACTTTTGTTGATCAACTCGTTATTCAGCTGTAAGAAAGACGGAGAAGGAAATACAAATATCTCTTTTTTTCTTACAGTTGAATTACGAGTTGATGAACAAAAGTTGAAATGTGTGAACCGGGACTAACTGCAACGGTAGGAAACAGCTGATCGATATTGTTGTGTGAAAAAGTAATGTACAGATTCTTAAGGCTCAGTTAACCGACTGTAATGTAATGTAACTGTAATGTAGGAAACAGCTGATCTATATTTTTATATGAAAAGTATTTTACGTTACATTACATCTCTATATGATATGATATGCCTTGGCAATTAACGAACGTAAATAACAAAGAAAGTGTAAAATATTGCAAGGTATCTGCAATCTTACAGTTGCTCCTCGATTTGCTTGTATGTTTAAAGAACCGAATAACGTCAAAAGCACAAAAATAATTGTACTAAAACCAAACGAAATTTTTGACATTCGTCAGCTACAAAACAAACACAAAGTAGACAAAGCAAATCTAAAGAAAATAGAGCCAAAAAAAATATGACGTGATTTTCAGGAGCAATATTAAAATAAATATCATGCAATTTTTAGCAATTATGGGGGATGTTCCGTAACTCCGTAATTATGCCTTTCCGAGGATTTTTTATAAATTTTTTTTTTTAAATTTTCAACAACATATTTAACATACTACCGGAACTTGCCGCCCTGGCGCGCTAAGATCACCCAATATTAATCCTTTAGTAAATTTGTGGGATCATTTAGACAGAAAATTTAGAGATGATAATAAGGGACAAGACTAATCTAACAACTGCTTATAATGCTGAGTAGACATCTGGAATTTCTTGTGTTGTCATTTTGAGGTGTCATTTTCAAAATGTGTGTTTTTATATGGAAAGCAATGCCATGCAACGAAAAATATCGGAAATGACAAACGTAGCACACACTATTGCGATGTCACAAAATGCCATAGTGTGTACTTGGTACAAGGAATACGCTGATCTTTTATGAATAGTTTGAATCATCATAAACCTTTTATTTATACATATATTTTAGTGTATGGTACATAATTATATGTATTTAAACTCATTTTGTTCTTTTTTTATATGTATGTATGTATTTTGTTTTAATTAAAATTAGAATATATTCTATAAATAAAAAGTTTTTTGTTGTTAAGCACTGCTAGGTGCATTTCGTTGCGTAACTCATCAGTAGACTTAAACCACAATTTAATAAAACATCCAGTCGTGCTTAACCAACAACAAACAAACTTTTTAAATGCGTATTCGTTCAGACACGCGTTGAATTAAAATTAGAAATTACAATTAATAGGTATAACTGAATTCTTTAAATTTTAATAAAATGTTCTATAAAATTTAATCTGAATCATAAAAAATGTGATACAAGTAAATATAAAGTGAGTGGATGGATATAATATATTCTCAACTAACAGAAATTTAAAACTAAACTAATGAAATAGACTGTACATACTTATGTATATAAAAAGGAAATTTAGACCGCATTGCATTTAGTTGCAGAACTAGTCACAGGTATACACGTACAGCACAAATATTTTAATATGTAGTAGATATTTATGTAAATAGGTATGTATGTATGTATGTATGTAATTATGGACAACGTTGTTCTCAAAAGCAGCAAATTTTTACCACTTGCCATTAAAATAAATTCAGCAAAACTTGAGATTATAGTACCCGTTCTGAAACTAGAATTTTGGTTATGGAAAAAGAATTATTTGGAAATATAATGAAAATGTGATAGAAACGCGAACTAGTTAAATACTTGTCAGAAATAACAACAATAAATAACATACAGTTCATAAATACATACATATATATGTATATATTTTTCTTAGCATAGATGCCTTTCGTTAAGGTTTTACAGAGAATTAAAATTTGTTCAAATTATGAGTATCTATGTATTAATAAACAATGTATTTGGAAAGATTATATTTAATTATTTTTTAGTATTTGCGGTCTAAATTCGTCTTATATGCTATTTTAAAAAATTAACCATTTCCACGATTTTGTTACGATTCGCATACATGTGGGCCTTAGCACACCATAACATATTTATTAATTTTTGGTCGTTCTTTTCATCCATTGCAATATCTTCTGAAAGTTGAGGATTATATCTAAAATTAAAAATGGTAAATGTATAATTGATTTTTGTTGGTAATTTTTGGTTCGGTTTTATATAATTATGACTTGGATTGAGGTCTATGTAAACTCAAAAAATAAAGTTTTTAAATTCTTGAAGTTTCCGACGAAGTTTATATTACAAAAACTAGCTCTTATTTAATTAAAAATATAAATACCTGTAATAAGGAATTCCAATTGTACTACACCAAGCACGAGCACGATCAACGATTCTGCCATCAGAAGCGGTTGCTTGATCAACAAGCAAATTACCTTCAATTACAAAAAAAAAAAATAATAATAATAAATATGCACCCTTATTCCAGTTGTCAACATCGGCGTCACGTCAATACAATACCAAAAAATTGAGGGTTGTCTACTCATTGTCGAAAACAACTGACTGCTTTTGACAGTATCATGCGCTTTTCTAGACTTCAGGGAACAGAAGTAAGCTGTCAACAGCACAAAATTCTTTTCGAGACCGGGTAGACAGGCCCTATTTTTTGGTATTGTATTGACGTGACGTCAATGATGACAACTGGAATAAGAGTGAAAATTTTAAAAGCCCGTACCAATGGTTGAGATGCCATAGGCTAATTTAGCCGTATCCCAGATACTTTCTGGGCGAAAAACATCAATATCTTTCAATTCGGTAACAGGAATTAGACCAGTACCTAATGAAACTACTACAGAGATCTAAAAAAAATTCCAAAAAAGCCATAAATTTTTTTAAAGTGAAATAAAAATAATGGTCTCACCGGTATAGCTTCACTTTCACGTCCAACGCTGCGCAAAGCCATATTATATTCATGAATTTCCGTCATGGCATCCAAAGTTGGATTATTAGCAATAAGACCACCATCCAAAAATCTACCAAAAGCTCTAATGGGACAATAAAAATTTTAATATAAATGTATGAAACATGCAAACATACCTGAAATAAGATGGTGCCGCACCAGTTGCACGTGCAGCACGCCACACCAGCTGATCCTTAGGGTCAGGTGGAGGAACGCGTCGATTGGCTAAAAAAAAAATTATAACAGAAAAGGAAGCACACTTTTAACTGCATAGTTTAAAATAAATATTTTCTCTTTGCTTACTTATCGGTGTTATAATACCCAAAATATCGCTAGCACTTGTATAGTTACGGAATAGATGCAGATCAACTGGCTTGCGATCAGCCATGACACCAGTAACCATCACCTTGGGATGCTTGATATCGGTCATAACGGTGAATTCACCTAAATTGTCTTTTAGTATAGATTCGAAAGTTTCACTTGGATATGGCCGTGAGCCAATGAAACATTGCTCCTTCATGCGTAGATACAAACCCATGCATTGTCGCATCGTCTTGCCACAGCCCAGGCCCAATGCCAATATACCGCCAGTGCTGGTACCTGCTATCCAATCAAACATATGAACAATAGGTGTTTGGGAAAGCTTTTCAATTTCCAAAAGCATTTGCACCAAAACTAAACCACGTATGCCACCGCCATCCAAACATAGCAAACGTCCTCGGCCATAGGGTTTATCGCCTTTTTGTGTGGTCGACGAATGCAATGAAGGATTGGAATGTGAGATAGATTTGGCCGACATTGCATCTTCCGCGACAAGGGAATTTAAACTATCCGCGCTACTAGAAGGTGAAGCTAAATTGGAAATAAATAACTAAGAAGGATGTTTTCTATATTTATTTAATAAAATTTTGTTTACGTTTTTTAGATTCAGCATTAGCTTTAGTAGTGAACATTCCCAATAAAGCATCCATTATACTCTGGCCCTTCTCCACCTTTTCAGTGTTTACTACTACCGGTGGCCTTCACAAATAAAAAGTTTTTTTTTCATAGATATGTACATAATTGCAAGTAATTAGGTTCCACTTTACTTACTCTTTCTCCATCATATCATTTAACATGTTGTTAGCAGTTGTATTAAGAAATCCCATAGGCGTTTGACGACTGGCGGAAGCAAACATATTTTCTATATGTTCCCTACTTTCTGGAGCTTCTGGCGCCTCTGGCGGTATGCCATTGTAAGTTCCTTTTGCATTGCAACCAGGTGGGCATTTCGTTTTATCCTCAGAACATCTGAAAAATACAATAAATTAGAGATAAGGCACACGACGCTTTCTTTTCCAATCCCAAATTAACTAGTTACCGCTTTGCGCCCACTGAATGCAATATATACAGAATTTCATCTTCTTTGCTGCCGTTGGCATCGTTACCTACCATATGACGAGGAGTTTGACCATTTTTATTTTTCATATTAATATCGCAACCAAAAACTACTAAGCACTGGACAATCGGTACCAGTTTCTGTTCAATTGCAATATGCAAAGGTGTATTACCATCCTTGTCGACAACATCAATTTCGGCATCATGTGCCAACAGAGTGACAACACATTCAAAACGATTCCGAGACACCATAACGTGTAATGCTGTGCGGCCGTCAAAATTTGTGGCATTAACATTACAACCCTGCATTATGAGAGCATGTAGGGTTTCGCGCGAAGAGCACCAATGTAAAGGAGTACCTCCAAATTTCATATCTTGTGTGTAGAGTTTATTTGCATTCTGCTTGAGAAATTCAGATACTGAGGTTGGTGTTGATGTTTTATAAAGTTTACTTATGTTTTTAGCCTCAATGTTCGCGTCAGCCCCAGCTATAAGTAGTGTCTTTACACACTCCGGCTTATCGTAAAGGCACGCCAAATGTAAGGGGGTATAACCATCTACATTACAATGATTTAAATTAACAGTGTTTTTATCAATAAGCAGCTAAAAAAAATGAAACGAAAACAATTGAATATTTGAATGAATGAATTGAATTTAAAAAATATATGTACATATGTACATTAGGGCGGGTCGATTTAAGAATCGCTCAAATTACAAGGAAAATCGTATTCTAAAGATCAAAATAAGAAACTTTGCCGAAGGAACCATACCTCTAAAATGTATTTTGATGTCCCGACTTTTGATCCGAAGGGTCAAATTTTTACAAGAAAAAATCAGCGAAATGGCTATGTTTTTTATTTTTGGAGTTTATTTTTCTCTTTAGAAATGAAATGAGAAAATTAATTTTACTTAGTAATAGAAAAGAAAATAAAAAAATTATTGTTTGAAGTCTGTTTTGCTTTCAAGTCTGGGCAATTTCGCACGCTCTCTATGGGGAACCCCCAGCAGTGGTTCTAGGGGGTGTGCCACTGGCATAGGTGGGTCGGCCCTCCAAAATTAGTGGGGGTCGGTCATACATTTTGACTCGATTGAGGAACTCTAAATGGGTCAAAGTGAGATATTTCAAAATTTGACCCTTCGGATCAAAAGTCGGGACATCAAAATACATTTTAGAGGTATGGTTCCTTCGGCAAAGTTTCTTATTTTGATCTTTAGAATACGATTTTCCTTGTAATTTGAGCGATTTTTTGCCTCCATACAAATCGACCCGGCCTAATGTACATACGAGTATATAGATGTAGGTATGTTAAGTTAAAATTTGCATAAACTAAATAAAAAATGGAAGGTACTACACTAATAACAGAAATAAACTTTCGTCTGCGAAACTGAGGAAGGTAGCTCCAAATTCGATAGGAACATGTGACATTTTGAATTTTAAAATTTGTGGTCAGAAGAGAGTAAAAATTTTAGTGTATGAAAAATTATATTTTCTACCAAGAGATCACGTTCAAACAATTTCAAAAGGAATAGTTAGTCAGTCGTGAAGCAATTCTGGGTTAAAGAAGAGCTTTCGGGCTATCGTAACTATTATATGAACTAAGTTTTATGAGTTTTTATATAAAATTAAGAAAAAAAAACCATTACAGATATGCAACAGCATGTAAGTAAACGCATGCGTGTGTATGTACATAAGTACCCTCTAGTCAGCCTAGAACCATATGTCTCTATGTCAACACTCTTTTCTCTAGCGACAATTGCTCTAGTTGAAATGTCGACAACTTTCCTTTAATGCGCGAGTAGAGATACGTTAGAGACATCAGTTCTAGTGTATTTCTGGTGACATTGTCAAGGAACGCGTCAATAGTTTGTTTTTATTTTTATTTTGCTGCGCAATAATGTTAAAAAAATACATAGGTATGTATGTGTTTAAGTTTGTTGCCTCAACCCTTATAAAATTGTAGACGAGGTTCACTAAAATGTACTAGTGAATCTTTGGTTCAAATGTCTCCATATGGTCGTAAAAGAATAGTGCTAAAGTCTACTAGTAGATTTTCAATGACAACCCTATGTTATTTGTCAATAGGCGATTACATTGGTTGGGGTATACAGCAGTACTATTGACAATGTCACTAGTAAATCACTACGATTTTACTATTGACATCGTGCGAGGAAATATCGATATTGTAGACTAGAATTCCTAAAATGTACTAGTGAATCTTTAGTGCCAATGTCTACATGTGGTCCCAGAAGAACTATTTAGTCAGTAGTGCTACAGTCTAGTAGTGGATTTTCAATGACAAGCTAATGTTAAATGTCAGTAGATGATAACATTGGCTGGCATTTTCTGCATATACTACTTGTGTGTTTATGTGTGGATATGCATACATGCATTGACGTTGGCTTTTATGGTAAAATTTTTGATTTTTCGTGTTCCCGTACTTTTGTACATTTTTTGTATTATTGAGAGAAATTAACGCTTGTTCTCATTTTACCGAACTTTGCCATAAAATTACGGGATCAAACCTATTAGTTTCTCCATTTTTGTTTATATGTTTAACTTTTTTCCATATGGGCATTTCCACAGAAAATTCCACTTTTTGTCACGTTACGTTACTTGGTGACATAGATTGTTTTTTAAACAAAAACTTATGTTTTATGTTCTTTTTTTTTTTGGTTGAGAACGCAGTTAGCTTTTCACTTATTATTGCTTGGTGACGTAACGTGAATGTGGAAATGCCCGCATATGCATATATAATATTTTAGAGCCAAAACTACTTTACATGCAAACGTTTTTATTGAGAGCAATTTCTTTATATTACTCAGCATTTACTCACTTACTGAATTTTACTGGATAATATCGATAATATCTATTATGTAATTGCAATTCGTATAAATTCAAATGAAATTAGAATTCTTTACTTACATTTAAAATTTCCTTATTGGTACTGGCAGCATAATGAAACACTGAATTGCCATTATTGTCTAAATGTTCCATTTTGCAGAGGGGTAAAAGTGCTTTGACCATTTCAAAATTTCCACATTTAATAGCAAGCTTTTTAAAATTACACACAAATTATTTATTTTCATATACGTTGTATATAGATATATGAGTACATTTGTACCCAGCCAGCATGTGGAAGATTGTTTCACCAAACTGAGTCTTTTTCGACTACCTTAGATGATCAAAGACTGATGAATCAGTTCAGCGCTTAAGATAAAACTCGAAAATGATTCCCAGAAATGCTTAGAAATTGATTTGTTTAAAAAACAAAATGTACAGAATGTACGCAATCATAAATTGATCACTCGAAATGAGACTGTTTGAATCGTTGTTTCACAAGCGACTGTAAGTACTACCACATACTGTCTCGAAAATAAGTCGAAATTGATCGGAAGCGCGAGTCATAAAAGACTCTTTTAGAAGAGCCGCGGCTAGGGTATCATTTTCTCCCGAATGAACAGTAATTTTCGACTCGAAAATGAGCGCATGTGATTATTTTAACCGCGCGGAGGAGTCGAAAAAGGCGCGAATATGATTATTAATTTCATAAAATGCTGACTGGGTATGTACATAAAGAAAAGTTTCGTTTATAAAATACCTGGAATGGTGACATATAGTTATCATGATCTGCGTAATCAATAAATTGTAGAACTTTGGGATTGCTTATATAGTCTACAAGATTGTAATAGGCAACTAAATGTGTTATGGACCAAGATGGATTTTCGGTTAGAGTGTCGCATAGTTTTTGCAAGCCGTTAACGTTATAAAACTGAAAATTTTCAAAGATATATTAACTGAAAAATGTGAAACTATTTAAACTTACCTCTTTGACTATACTAACGAACAAGGGCAAGCGATGCAAGAAGGCATTAAATTTATCTTCAGTCTCTTGTTGTGATGGAGAACGGTATAAACTAAATGATGTGGTATTCGAGTCTGTATGAGGACGTTGTAAAACTATTTCGTAACACTTTTTATCATTAGAATTAAACGGTGGTGCAAACATGACCATCGCCTCATCTCGTGCTAGCACTTGCAACATGCCCAGCGATTCACTTTTTATTTCCAACACTTTATTTGGCGGAGTGTCTGCGCCCAACAAACGTTGCAAAGCTAAATACAATTTTTAAAATTTATTTGAATTTATTTAAAAGTTAGCGAAAGTATAAAAAATTACATATGAAGAAGATCTATCTATCTACGCGACGTAATGCAAAATAACACAATTTGTTAAACGAGAAATAAAACAAGCGCTTAACACAATAATATTTAATGGGATGAGTAATTATTATAATAGGTCTGTTCATTTACTTTCCTAGCAGAAACTAGCAACGAGAGAGTAAAGCAAACATTTGCAAAATTACTCTCCCAGATACGAAAAAATGCAATGAATGCTTTACTAGCAAAAACTTGCAAGTAAAATTTATTTATATTAATAATTATGTAACAACTATTTTATCAAGCTTGAGGTCTTTTATAAACAAATTAACAATAATCATTTTTCGAGTTTTTTTTTTGGAAATTTATCAAAAAATTAATTTGTAAACAAAATCACAGAACAGAAAATGTTACCACTAAGAATTTCCAAGAATTTTTTGTATCTTAATTTTTTCAGTAAATGAACACACCTTATAATAATGTTAATAATAACAACAATGACAGTAGGTGTGTTCATTTACTTTCCTAGCAGAAACTTGCAACGAGAGAGCAAGGCAGAAATTTACAAAATTATTATCGCAGATACGAAAAAGTAAATGAACGCTTTACTTGTAAAACATTGCAAGAAAATTTTATTCATGTCAGAACCATGGATGGAAATCATGATACAATTGTACTTTTTCTAATGTATTTTGGATAATCTTGTTTGCTAATATTTTAAATTACAAAATTTTTACAAATCGACATTTAATATGAAATACTTTACACAGCTTCATGTATTATTTACTATTTTTTATGAATTTTTCATTATTTTTTAATTCTATTCTATTAACAAATACAAAAAACCCATTTTCCATCCCTGATCAAATATGATAAACAAACAAATTCTTTCACAATAAAATTGCATTTATGTGGCTTAATGAAAGAAAAACAATAAATTAAGAAAATACGCTTTCTTTTTACATACGTATACATATTTTTTCAATAAAGAAATTCACATTTTTGAGTTTTCCTTTTTCAGATATTTTTGAAATAATTAATTTGAAAACAAAACGTTTTGCTGTTTGAATAATTATTGCAAGTAAAAATTTTACTTGTAAAAACTTGCAAGAATTTTTCTGTCTCTCAATTTTTTACGCTCTTTCGACGCTTCTCGTTGCAAATTTTTTGGGTTAATGAACGCTTTCTAGTAACAATTGTTACAAATTTGTAAAAATTTTTAGTAAATGAACACAACTAGTGCCAAAAGTAAAATAGAAATTATAATAAAATTCAAAAAAAAAAAATTGTTTCAATACCAAAGCCAGATGCAAGAACTCCAAAACTCATCCATGACATTTTACAGCGTTTCTCCTCAGCTTTTTTTTTTTGATTAGAGTATAGAATTTTATTAGCCTTGGAATGAATTAGTAGATGGATTGTAAATTGTTTGTTATGTTTGACTGTATATCGATTGCTGTTACTTAAGTTATTGAGTGAGATCTTGGAAAAAGGAAGTTATAAAAATATTAGTTCAACTAGAGTAAAAAATTTTCGTAAACAATTTTTTGTAAATATACTGACGCAACTGCTGGAACGTTTAGGACTGGTGTGTCAATGTCGACAAGTCGCATGTTGTTGATATTGACAAACCGGCCCTTATACACTATCTATATCGTATATGGAGATATACTATTACATTAAACTTCATGACAATTTTTCGTGATTCATAACACTACTAAAATTTAACTATTAGTTTAACTATGGGACTCTTTTTCAGAAATATATAGACATACATATGTATACTATACATACATACTCTTAGCGGCAAAACTCTACATACGACTTAATATTTAAAAAAATTTTAGTTTTTAAAGGAAAACATTAATTTTGTCAACTTTTTTTATGTTAAAGTAGAAGTAATTTAAATTAAATAAAAATATCACATTTCCTTTCAGTCAACAATATTAAACAAGCAAAAAATAATAAAATTCAATATTTTATTCTTTTGCTGAATATATTGTGTAACATTTTTTAAAATTTTAATAGCTTGTATGTCCGATTTTTAATCAAAAACTTCTCTAAGCATTTTAGGCATCGAAGAAACCAGATGTTTATTTGTTTTCGCTGACACATTTTTCCATTATTCCTTTAAAATTGTACTTATTGGCCGTCTAGTTTTGACGCCTCTGCTTCAAGGGAGCCCATAAATAAAGTATTACATTTCTTAATCTAGGGTTTGTGGAAGATGTGGAAGCTTCGGTTTTTACTTTATACAGACGCCATTCCTTAACTATCCTAAGTTATTCTTGGGGTCATTAGCATGCATATAAAATAAAAAATTTAATTCTCCAACCCTATCAGCACTTATACACTGCCACACCATTATGGAGCCCCCACCATGTTTCACAGTACTGCATACGAGTCAATATTACATTTTATCCAAATAGGTTGAACTTACGCTCGTCCGTAAAAATAACTGCTTCCCAAAGCTTAGATATATTAAGATGGACGTCTTTGTACTCCAGAGCATAGTTATATCGTTTAGTTTTGCTGAACGACTAGGTATAATCCAACTTTCTTTAAGCAACGGCGAATTGTATTAGCATCTACAAAGAATTCCACTTTCGGTTTTGAGCTACTTCTCTTTGTATTTTCCGCAATTTCTCTTACAATTTTTCGCATTAGACTTTCATCAAGCCTTGCTTGATTCTTTTGTATGTTTAGTGATAGTTTGGATTGTAAATTTAGACAAACTAAAGATTTGTCCGGCTTTTGTCATTGAATTCTCTTTATTTGTAAGCTTGGTGATTAATTTTCGAACGTCGGTTGATATTTCCTTATTTTATCCATTTTTTTTTCAACTACTGCTAATAGTCAAAGCAAAATTTAAGCAAAATCTAACACATATTGTTAAAATAAGACTAAATGAAAATTATAAAATAATAAAGGTGCTACTATATATGTACTCAATATTATCTCGAAGTTATAAAGTGGGTCCAATATAATACTCAAGATACAATATTTTCAAAAATTAAACATTAAATAAAAATTATGAATAAAAGATATGAAATACCTAAAATAGTATGTAGAGTTTTGCGGCTAAGTGTATGTTTTTTGATGTTATTTTTCAATTTTTTAGTGTCCGTTCCAATTTCTGAAGTTAGTATTTCATTCCCACTCCTTATTATATAACAAAATTTCTACATATTAATTTGGTTCCCCAAATGTGCCGCCATGTATGTGTGGTAGTGCAATGGTTAGTGATTATAATACGTAATTAAATAATTGAAACTGAGTTTTCAATAATAAAATCTCTAGATTTTTAACAAAAACAATTATATATTAAACTTTTATTATTGATAACAATCTCACAAATAGAAAGAAAAAAATAAAAGCGAGTTTACATCTGGCACACATGTGCCCAAAAAAGCGTAACCACTAATTACTAATGAAAAACTGTTTGATTCAGACACGTTTTTATTAAGTTAAACAGTTTCATACATAACTAATAGACAATTTTTTATAATCCAACATGATTGGAAACAGTTTTTATTAGTAATTAGTGGTTACGCTTTTTTGTGCACATGTGTGCCAGATGTAAGCTCAGCGTATTATACTAATAATAGATAGTTTGTTATTATTGAACTGTTCTGAATTTATTCAATGAGTAATTTTAGTTTGGCTTGAGTCATTCTTTAATAATAAAAAAAAATATTTTTTAATTAATGTACTGTTTTTCAAGTAGATAAAAAATTCAAATTAGACCGCATGGGGACACATGTATTTTTTTATACATATGTATATATGTACATACATACATACAATATATATATATTATTTTATTACAAGTTTTTTATATTTTTGGATTACAGTACCTAATTTCCGTTTAATTGATTTTTCAAAAATGCATGTGTTTTGGTGCAATTAACAGGTTAAACAATGTATGGGGTACTTTGTTAATTGATTGAATAATGCAATTGCGTGCTTTTTGAATTATTATGCGAGTAAATCAAACAGAGATCAATTAAACGAAAACTACCATGTATACCAACGTTAGTATCAAAATAACTAAGTATGTAAGCTAAGACAAATATCAAGAATTTTGGTTGTGTAATCAACATTATTGATGTTTTATTACTAATAAAAAAATAACTGTAGAAAATAATATCATTATAGTGGACGACCAAACACAAGAACGCTGATGATGAAGGTGTGATTGCCTTCGAAAACAGCATGTTGCTCCGTTCTGCTAGTGTTTGCCAGAATATTTACAATTAACTTTGGTGTTATTTGTTCACATAAATTTAAAATTAAATTATTTTTAATAAAATTCAAATTCTAAATTTAATATTTAATTTTTATTTAATAAAATTCAAAATGTTTAAATATTTGCAATGTGCAAAGTTATTCTTGACAGACTGTGTGTATGATTACTCTCTGTGTTGTGTGTACATAGGTATGTATATAATATATGTATATAGTATTATTATAATATATATATGCATGAATAACAGTAGTGAATACACATTACTAATTTTCAAACAAAATAAAAAAGCAAATATTTTGCAAAACTATATAATATTTAGAATCATTTATATAATAATAATAATATTTGTATGATTTGAAGAAGTGTTGTTTAATTTAGCTTACCATTCAACATTTCCGTATTTGTGTCTGACTACTTCCTGCTCTGTAACTTATGTTTTGTAGGGATTTCACAATTATTCAAGCTATAACTATGTATTTAATAACTCCCTTATCCTAAATATTTTTTAGAATTATTTTTATATTCGTTTGATAAGTTTATATAAATTTAGTATTCGTTATGTGCTTAAAAACACCAAGTTACTTTTTATTCAATGTGAATACATTTCACAAAGTACAATACATTTTATTCAACCACTATTGTTGGTATAAAAGATAATTACCAGCTGTTACGAAAAATTACAACAGAGTTGTATTTATAATACAATTGTAACAGTGTTACCAGAAAATTATTTATAAAATAATGTTTAATCGTTCCAAAATATATGCTAAAATATTATATAGAAGAAAAAATAAAATGCCGATTTGTGAGGAGCTGGAACGGATATATCTTCTTTGCTAAAAAAGGCAAAATTAACGATTTAAAAGAGCCAAAATTTCTTTTGATAGGGCCAAAAAATATTTTTGATATGGTTGATTACAATCTTTTTATTTAAATAAGAAAAAAAGTATGTAATATTAATAGAATACATGTGTTTCGTTTTATTTAAAACACAAAAAAAAAAGTTGCGATAAAAAATTAAATCTTTTAAAGTATTTTTTGCTAAAGTAAATTAAATACATATTTTATATCTACGGAAATAACATGGTGGAAAAATTCTTATGGTCTAATTCGTTTAGAGAGCTGTGTTGTCTTTTTAATAGACCGAAAACAAGTCGCAGTCGTCGGAAAATACACCATACAATCACAATTTTCTACTACAATTTCAGAGGCCCATAACTCGGAAACTATGCCTCGGCGCCAATTTTTTAAATTAATTTTTTTTTCTTATTTTTAAATTTTCTATAGGATAGGAAAACTTGATTTGTTCCAAATTTTGTTGTTTTATATATAACCATGCTTGAAACCGAATTTCGCCATGACCATAGTAATTTGTATAAAATTGTTGGGACCAGAGTTGAACGTCTTGTGCTTACTGATTGCCACCGAACAAATTACACATATTCAGTTTACGTGGTGTCTTACCAATTTTTAAAACACATTAACAAGCCTTGGTGGTGTTTCTTGTTGTACTGTGTATTGTAGAAGCGGGGTATCTTAGTGATCCACCCTTTTATGGACAATATGCATTTTGGAGTTTGCAGGTCTATAAAGAAAATGTGTTTATTTAGTATAGTATATTTTATAGTGGGGACTTCATGTCTTCTATTACTATTTCCCTTGGGGAAATCACTTCGCACTGAGTGACATGTTTAAAAAGAAGGAAATGTAAAATTATTTCCAATTACAATCTGCTGTCAAATGAAAAAATCGAAGAAACAAATTTAAATGTAAAAGCAGAAAAGAAAGGGAGTTGTTTCAAATTTTATATTAAACGAGCCGTGATAGAAAACATATATGTATATACACATTTTTATATCAATTGTTATATTTTTAGAATAAATGGTGAATTTAAAAAAGAAATACATAAGTTAAAAAGGCAAGAAAAACTAACATACCTTCTTAAGTTGTGAGAATTATTAAAATTTTGCTGCTTAGCTGAAAGAGTTCGTAAGTTTTATAAAAAACGCGTTTAATTATAACGTAAGTAAACAAATGGGTAATACATGATCCCAGACACTTTTCGCTAATCATTGTCATAATCTGCATAAATATGTATGTATGTACAAGTTCAAAATTAGATCTAATTTAATATGTACGTCTGTTAACTGATGCATCATCGTTTCAATGATTACGAAATAATGATTTCCTCTTATACTAACCCCTTCGCCACCACATCCAATTGTTCCATTAACCATTGTATTTAAGCTTATTTTTTAAAAACGTAAATTCTAAAGTAGACTGTTTACCATGTGTTATACTTACATACAAATGTACATACATATTCATTACAAGTTCTGCTCCCCACATGTCCCTAAATGTATTGTGTGGTCACATTTAGGTACATATGTGCATCACAGATTATTTTTTTTTTGCTTTGATTTTATGTGCTTTTTAGTAAAATCCGCTTGTGAGGTCATTCGTACTTGATAGGTATTGTGTTGTAAAATTTTGTTTATTTACGCAAATAGACGGAATACTGCGTTATCCAGCGGGTATATATAGGGTGTTTTTTTAGAGGTATAGAACTTCGAATTGAAATAAAACACAAGAAAATCGTTTTAATGTCCATCAATTTGGCTTTATTGGAAGGATAATTTTATGCCATTAACGTTTAAATATGATTTCGGGCATGTGGCCGCCGCGGCTGGCTCGAATAAAGCCAATTCTACAGGTCCAATTTTCAACCACTTTTTCGAGCATAGGGGGCGAAATTATGCGCTCATCGAATGTTTCCTTCAATAAATCGATTGTGACGTGCGCTGTGTGGCATGTAGCGCCGTCTTGTTGGAACCACAACTCATCCACATTCATGCCATCCAATTCGGGAACAAAATAGTAGGTTATCATGGCTTTATACCGGTCTCCATTAACGGTAACCAACGGTCGACCATAAAATGGACGGAGCTTGCGGTAAACTTCGTGAACTGAACCATTATTTTCGAAATAAATTTGCACGATTTGCAAGCGTTGTTCTTTTGTCAACCTGTTCATGATGAAATGGCAAACCAAACTAAATATTAATCACTTGACAGCTGACAAAATGGCTGCCAGTTAAAAAAGTGATGCCAACTTAAAGTTCTATACCTCAATAAAAAACACCCTCTATATGTACTTTGTAATTGGAAACGAAAACAAATGCTTTCGAATTGTAATATTAGTAACATACAAACTCGAAAGCATTTTCTTTCGTTTCGAAACACAGATCTATATCTACCTGTAGGTACATACATATATACATATGTCAGTGTTGGTATCTCTAGGAAGAGTAGAAGCATATTAAGCTGTTGCAAAATGGGTAAAAAGCGCAAAAAAAAACGAAAATAGGGTAAAAAAATTTTTTATTTAATTTTAATACATTAAACCGTTTAAATAAGTATAGTTTAGAGTGTGAAAGCTCAAAATATAATTTAAAATTTTTGTTTCAAAATAAACAAAGGATTCGAGATGTATGTGTAGTTTCCACAATACAAGCAAGCGACTTGTCAAGAAAAAATATATGAAAAGCACTCAAATTTTTGAGTGATTCCTATACAAATTTTGTAGACAAGTGGCTTGCTTGTATTGTGGAAACTACACAGTAATAACAGAATTTATTCACATTTTAATTAAAACAAAATCAATAAAATGTAAAAACAAATAATAAAAAACAGGAGTCTAATAATATAAATTCATACATACTTACATACATACAAAATTGTCATATTTCAAAAAGAGAAAATTTTCAAAATGCTAGCAGTTATATGATCTGTATTAGTTATTTGGTAGCTGAAGCTTAGCCTTAGATTACGATATATATGCATGTTACTGAAAAATCATTTACACATAAAAAATTCATAAAAAGTAGGTGACACAAAAGTTGTTGTTTTTGTGTGATATTCACCATGGTTCCAGTTGTCAACATCGACGTCACGTCAATACAGTACAAAAACTTTGTTCTTGTGTACCCGTTGTCTAAAACAACTGACTGCTATAAACAACCGCATGCATGTCAATAGCACAAAATGGTTCTGGGATGATTAAATATTTGTGTTAACTTCAGCAATTGCTTATTGCGTACTACTTTCAATCAATTATTATGCAGAGAATTATGTGGTACTTTCCAGTTACTTCCGTTTTCTATTTTGCAAGAACACTTTTAATTTGTTAATCCCAATTATGAAAAGTTTTCTACATTGTTTTAAAATCTTCATTTATTATTTTTTTATCCATTAAATATTATTATTTATAAGAATAACAAACAAAAATTGAAATTGTAATAATGCTAAGCTATTTATCCGTCCGACAAAATCTTGCCTTTAACTATCGGCAAGTTGTAATAATGGCCCTAAGTCTGTTACACATCTTTCTCATAACCAAGCTCTTGCCAATATCGAAAAGATTATTATTGAAATCTCCCATAATCACAACATTATAATACCTCACCAGCAAATCAGCTAACTAATTTTTATAATTGCATATATGTGTTATATTTTCAAATTTCGCAACAAATTAATCCGCCCACTACAGTTTGAATTTATTAAAGAAAATAAAGAAATCGTCAAAACAAAATACCGACATATTTTTGAGCAAAAAGAAAAAAATGCTTAAGTCAAGATAAGCTTATTTTAAGTTAATGGCACTCCTGTAATCTTCATACTCAAAAGTATTCTTGAGTAAAATCAGGAACTTATAGTACAATGTCTTGCTGCTTATATATTTTCGACTCGTAATCTCATATGGAATCATTGCTTAATTTAGGGTATACTTCCGATATATTTAAAATTTAATGTATTACCTATAGTCGGGGTTGTCAGATTTTTTCCGACCTATTTCGCCAGATTGATTTTAAAAATCGCCAAAAATTCAAAGTTCTTAATTTTAAGTAATTTTTCTTAATATACATACGAGTATACTTATTTTATAATAAATTTGATTTTGTGTATCTTTTTTTAATATAAATTTTTTTATAAAATAATCGTATAAAAACTTAGCACAAAATCGCCAAAAGTGGAAATAAAAGCGCCAAAAATTATTTCTTGTAAATTTTTCTCATCCAAATTCAAAACGCACTAATTACTATAATTAATATACCCATACATAAGAAAAATAATCAAAATCAAATTGTTTTAATTACCTGCAGACGAGTATTGGTAGGACTTATTTTTGAAACTACTTCTTTAACAAACTAATTTTCCTGAATTAGAAAAATTTTCAAGTCCAATTTTATTAAAAAAATAACCATCAAAATCGCCAACAAATTTATTTATCGACAGAAAAATTGCCATTTCGCCAAATCAAAAATTTAGGCGCCAAACATGTAGAAATTTGTTCTCCTAAATTAAATAAAAGTGAACACCGAATTTCCCAATTTAATTGTGAAAGAGATAAATTTCTACAAAGTAGTAAAATAAGAGTTGAGCACATTTTCCTTGCTGACTGATTTGAGAACAAATTGAAAATTTATTACCATCAGAAATTGAATCCCAATTTTGGCATAAGCTCTCTGCACTCCATGTATCGATGCTGAGCTCATAAATATCTCTCTCATATCAAATCTTTTTAAATTTCGTTCAATAAATTTTTGTGGTCCATGGTTACTTGGCCAAATCTTTTATGCATACATTTTGTGTAGAAAAAGTAACACTACACCGTGGACACTTTTGCAAAATAAATGGTAATAAATTGTTAATGAAACCCGGATTTTTTTTCTTATAAACAATTTTGTAAAATTTAAATATTTTTACTAGTACGGCTGGGGAACCACGAAATGGAATACTAATGGAATATAATTGATCTCAATTTTATTTTAGTTTTAGTGTTATTAATTGGATTTATCTGAAACTTCGAACATCTTTAGAGGAGGACTTAGGCTTTATAACATATGTCCAATATTTTAGTGATGAAACGAATATGTTCATTTTGATTGGAATATAAAATTTCAACTATTTATTTAATGTTTCGGCGTATATCCGATGAGGAATAAATATATGTACATACAAATAAAACAAACAAGAATCAATATTTTGTAATTAATATCGAGACGAAATCTCTCTTTATTTTCTTAAAACTTTACCTTGTAAAAGGATATATAATTGTACGTAGTGCTTCGTTGACTTCTAAATGACGAGTAATACTTGATAGATAAACACTAGAAAACTAGTGAAATTTGGCACAACAATGCTTAAATTCCGTTAGCGGTTTACTCGTTCAAGTACTTATTCTCCTTTTATACAAGCAAATTTTACTCTGCAAAGTCTTAATTCAGCTGTGTGAAAGACAGAGGAATGCTTTCTCTTTTTGTCTTTCTCCCAGCTGAATTAGGACTTTGCAAAGTAAACTTTTAACCTCTCTCTCTGTCTTTCACACTGCTGAAGTAAGACTTTGCTAAGTAAACTTTCCGTGTATAAAAGGAGTATTTGCGTGTCTAAAAGGGGTGCTATAAAAGGTTTCCAACAAGGTTGAAAGAAAAGTACTGAGAGAAAAGTATTAACCGAAACATAAAGAATTCGTACTTAAACACTTAAATAAATAAAGAAGTTATGGATTTTTGGCCGGAATTGATCACTGTGCATTGTAGTGATTTTAAAGTGATACATTTTGTGTAGAAAAAGTAACACTGTGATAAAATATCACAAGTATCATATTGAAGTGCAATTATACCAGGGGTGCATTGAAAGTTTACCGTATGTAACGAAGACAAAAAGCTGAATGTGTCAATATGTTGCTTCGTATATAGCCAGCTTGACTCCCGAACCTCATTGCTGATATTATCTAATCTTTAAAAATCTCTACAATATTTTTATTTCTATCTATTTTATGTTTCTAAATCATTGTACTATTTACCTCTTTAAAGCTGTAAATAAATTTGAATTTACAGAGTCTGTTTGCCGTCATAATAATACAATAAACCCACGTAACACTTCCACAATAATTTTAATAAAAAATATTTTTGCTTTTAAATTGATATAATTTTTCCTTTTTTCTTTTACATGTATACATACATATATAGATTAAGTGAAATTACGACAAAATACAAACGCGTACCGGTTGTCTTTGTCTGCAGGAACATTGTGCATTCAGCCATAACTATCAAAAGTGTCTATCATTAAAAAGAAAACAAATAGAAAGAACAGCAAGAAATTTCATAACAATATTTTGTAATTGATACTCGTATCTTAAGCGATTAATTATAATAAAAAAAAAAACAATATGCAAAGTGTTTCAAATGGTGGCAATGCTGAAGCTGGTGGTGGTGGCGGCAATGGTGCAAGCAGTGGCGGTAAACGACCAAAAAAGGGCATTTTAAAGACGTCAAGCAGCTTTGATCGTACTGGCGCAAGGTAATTTTATTAAATTTCTTTTTATTTATTTATTTGTTTATAAAACTATTGAATGTGTGTGAGCTTAAAAATATTTTGTTTTGTTTATGCGAAAAAAAGTAATAAGTAATAAATAATCAATTATTAAACTCAAATTATTATTATTTTGCGAGTAGAATATGAATCATATTTGGCCTTAAAGGCTTAATTCTTAATTTATAAATAAATAACAAAAATACATAATAATTCTCTGCACTAAAAAATTTATTAAACTATAAAATTTCATTTAAGAAAAGAGACGTGATACAGATTTTGAAAAGACGTCTTTTGGTTAAAATCAACTGACGATATTTTTTATTGTTGTTCAATGTAAATTAACAAACAAAAATTTTCATTTTACAAAAAAAAAAAAAAAACAAACAGACAAATAAACAAAACAAAATAGTACACACAACTCTTTTTTCTTGATGAATTTTTGCTAACAAAATAAACAGTGAAATATGTAACATTTAAAAATTTAAGATAATTGGAAAAATCCATTTCAAATAAAAACACCTTAAAATAAAAATAAAATAAGAAACGAAAACAATTTCTTAAATAGAGCGCAAACTAGAACGATGTCGAATCAAAACGACAAACAGTTAATAATATCTTTTTAAAGGGAATAGGTCCGTTTGTTTACTTTTCCAGTAAAATCCAGTAGTTGAGTAAATTTTGGGTAATTTGAAAATTTTACTCTCAAGAATGTCTCTTGCACAAAAAAGTACGCGAACGGAAAAATCGCACAAATTTGAAGGTTAATCAAAACAGCTGATCATAGTGTTGTATAATATGTATTGTTTTGACTACCCATCAAATACATATATTTAGTAATTGATGCATTAATTTTTATAATTATAAATTTGCAGCGATATATATTTCTAAAATAGAAGTTTTGTGAAAGCTTTAGCTTTTATTTGGTTTTTAGTTTTTATTCTGGATAAATGGCATACGAAAATACATCAATATTTTATTTCTGATAGTCGTTACCCTGAATAGTATGCAGAAATAAGTATTCGCATATACATACACCTTACATCTCTAAGAAATTAAAGCAAATAACACAATTAAGTTTAATTTAGAAACTGATAAATTTAAGGATTATTATTCTTTAATTTGTTTCATCTTGAACATAAATACTCTTCAGTTTTTTTTTTGTTAAACTTTTACTTCAATTTTTCTTCTTTTAAATGTTTTTATTAAAAAATTTTTACTTTGTATTTGCTTTTGTTTATTATATTGAATCATATGTTTTTCTCATCTACTGGATTTTACTGGCAAAAATTTGTCCAGTAAAAATTTGCAGACTCTCAAGTCAACGACTGTCAATTTACTCTCTCAATTGGAACTCTCTTTTGAAATTTTATGTGTAAACGAACGCATTTCAGTAAAATCCAGTACAAATTTGCACAAAATTGCACAAATTTTGGGGTAAACAAACGGACCTATTGTGAATATTAAAGGCCGTGATACACTAGCCTACACGATCGTGCGATTTTTGAGAAAATACAGCCCTGGTATGATGGAGTCTATGAACATTTTCAAAAGACAAAAACAATTCATCAGATCAGGGTTGTATTTTTTCGTAGATCGCGCGATTGTGTAGGATAGCGAATCATGGCCTTAAATGACAATTAAGGCCATGATTAAGATGATTTAGTCAAAACATTTAAGAAAAAGTTAAGAAAATAGGTCAGCTGCGCTGAGGACTAAGTCACATGGGAAGGAAGTATAAATGAAACAAATCCTAAATTACACATTCCGATATAATTGATGAATTACTAAAAGACGGAATGCTTTTTTCTCAGAGAGAGCCGAACAGTGAGACAAAAAGTTTCCAACACCGTCCTCATCCTGTTTAGCTTTTCTAGTGTGATATACCTAGAAAAGATGTGATATCTTCTAAATGGCTGGAACAATTTTCTTAAAAGATAGCTAAGAACCCTCTCGATCAAGTCACCTTGCAAACAGAAAAAAACGTCGACACGGACAGACACACGGTAAAAACTAATAACATCACTTTTTTGGTCGGGGGTTAATAAAGCAAATTTACTTCAGTCACTTGAATAATTTTGTTTAGTTTTTTCTCTCTTCGATAGTTTTAAAAATTATTGTTACGTGATTTTGGATTTCAGCTAACGATATACATATGTATGTATATCTTTAAAAATTTGTTTTCGTTTTCCATATATGTATGTACGTATGTTACGCTTTGTAGGATGTTTCATATTATTAAGTATGTGCTAAATGTTTTGAATTTGTTTATTCATGTGTTGTTTCCTCTTGATATTAAAATAGTTGCCGCAAAAGTGCAAAGTTCGATGAATTCAATGTGCTACAAACCTTCCATCCACCTGATAAAGATTATGGACATATGAAAATCGATGAACCTAAAACGCCCTACAGTTTAGCAGAACCAGATACGCAACATGATCAACTAGATGCAGAATTGTTAGCGGAAAAGTAAGTTTTATTTTTAAAATTCTATCCTAATATACAAATATATATGCACATATACTTACGTATATGCCTGCGGCAAAAAGGAAAAAGTGCTTGAGTCGAGATGAGCTGATTTTGAGTTAGTGGTACTTCCGTACTTCTGGGCAAAATCTTAATTAATTTGTGCAATTTTTCAAGAAGTTATAGCAAAATGACTTGCGACTTATCTTTTTTAGACTTCCGATCTCATTTGGAATAATAGCTTAATTTAGGTTATACTTTGGTATATTTCAACTTGAATGTATTATATACATTGTGTAGAATGATGTTTGCTTAAAAAAATAAAGGTTAACAGAGAATTTCCTAATTTGACTACAAAAGAAGTAAAATATGGCTTAAGCATTTTTTCCCTACTGCCACAGATACACATGAATGTTTGAATTGTGTATAATAAATGTTTGAATTGTGTAATAGATTACGTATTGCTGCCAAAACACAAACGTCTTCATTCGATGATGATGAAGAGTCTGATGAAGAATTCGAAGAGACACCGGAAGAAAAAGGTATTCAAATTTCAAATATATAAAATTTTTAATTTTTTTTGTGATCGAAAAGCTCTAATTTTTCGATATCAGTTTACATATGTATGAATGTAATAATCGCGTATTATGTGAACATTTGTTATACTCAATTTGGTAAAAGAATTGCCTTGTGATTTCAGATTATTTTCAATGATTTCAATATAGGCTGTTTCATTAAAATTGATCTCAATTAATTATTTAAAAAAGTTTCAGTTTTACTGGGTTCAAAACTTTTCAGCTTATGGAGAGAGATAGAGATAGAGAGAGAGATAGAGAGAGATAGAGAGAGAGAGAGAGAGGGGAGAATACATGTAATTTTCCTTTTTTAGATTATTTCATACGTTTTCTTTAAAAAAAATTAAAAAAAAAAATTCTCAAAAAATCGTAAAATGTACCTACATATTATAATTTGGGAGCAATGAAAATGTTTACTATTCAAAAATTATTTCTGATTCTTTAGGAATCGGCAGTATTCTGTTATTTCAGTGAGTATAATTATCACTCGTTTTTTTATTAAGAGAATAGAGAGTAACTAATATATAGGGTGTTTTTTATTGAGGTATAGAACTTTAAGTTGGCATCACTTTTTTAACTGGCGGCCATTTTGTCAGCTGTCAAGTGATTAATATTTAGTTTGGTTTGCCATTTCATCATGAACAGGTTGACAAAAGAACAACGCTTGCAAATCGTGCAAATTTATTTCGAAAATAATGGTTCAGTTCGCGAAGTTTACCGCAAGCTCCGTCCATTTTATGGTCGACATAATCGTCCATCAGAGCAATTAATTCGGTTAACCGGTCAATTGGCCACCAAGATCGTGTGATTTGACACCATTGGATTATTTTCTTTGGGGATATGTGAAGTCGCTCGTCTACGCCAACAAACCAGAAACGTTAGGGGACTTGGAAGCCAACATTCGTGGCGTTATTGCCAACATACGGCCCCATATGCTCGAAAAAGTGGTTGAAAATTGGACCTGTAGAATTGGCTTTATTCGAGCCAGCCGCGGCGGCCACATGCCCGAAATCATATTTAAACGTTAATGGCATAAAATTATCCTTCCAATAAAGCCAAATTGATGGACATTAAAACGATTTTCTTGTGTTTTATTTCAATTCGAAGTTCTATACCTCTAAAAAAACACCCTATACATACATATGTATATGACATTAAAAAAACGTGTTTCAAATCGAATGAAAAAATATTGATCATCTTGTAGGAAATTCTATCACACAATTCATTTGATTGAATACAGATGCTACAATATAGATATGGGAGCACATCAGTGTGTTGATAACATGTATTACTTTTGCTCAGAAAATGTTGCCACTATTTTGTTCCTCAGTGTGGTAATACTACATGCAAAAAGAAGTTTAAACTAGCACTCAAAAACATCAAATTCAATTAATGTAAGTTAACTTTCGGATTAGCTAATTAGAGAAATAAGCTAATGTTAATTTCGAACCAAAAAATTGGCCCTAACTCATGTCAGAAAAATCTGTGATGTTGATACGAATGGGTCTGGTATCTCCAATTATTTCAGGCTGTGCAAAGATAGGTTGAAGTTGGAGAATATATTATGTGTTATTGTCTGAAGAAGATTTAACATTCAACAACTGCATAGAATTGTTACAATAACAAAACCTAATGATTATATCTGTATATACATATGTACTTGTTTAAGGACTGATAAGATTCTAAAAATATTTTTTTATGCACTTTGTTCACATGTATTACAATAATTTTCAAATACTTGGCAAGTAATAGTAATATCAACACATTGTAAAGAGAAAACTACATTGTTGCTATTTGTTTGAATTGTGTTCTGAACATCATCTCATTATTTATTTATTTGATAACACAGTGCAACAAATTTTGGGTCATCGAATTGTGAAAAAACTTTTCATTTCATAGTTTCACAGAACGAGAATCGACCCCCTGGTGATGATTTCAACAAAGTAAGAAAACTTAAAAAAAAAAACAAAATTACCAAACGGTTTTGTCAAAGTGGTTTCGAAAAACAAAGTTATGGCTTTTTGAAGTTTGTCATTTTTGTTTTACCATTTGTTTAACTATGAGTTATTAATAATACTAATAGAAAAAAGACACTCCAAAGAAGTCATTAAAATGTAGAGTTTGCTATCCGGAAGTAGTGGAAGAAGTTTCTTTGTTTCTAATTAGAAGCGATGTTAAAAAAATTCCTTTTTGGAGTTCTACAATAATATTTTCCTTTAGGAAAAAAAGTAAAACTTACAAAATGTTTTTTTAGGAATTTAAACCCGCAACAGTGCTTTCGTGTAAAATTCAGCAAAACACTATTGCTTTGTAGACAAAAATTATTTCATAAATTTCTTAAAAAAATAATTTTTTAAAAAGCATAGTGACTATTTTCTAAAACTACAAAGATTAAGTTCGGCTGGCAGGTTGCTGAGAAGAGGAAGTAAGTTTTTAGCTCAGTTGGGTCCAAATAGCAGATCCTTTGTGTTACCTAGGGTATTCAATTAATTGGGTTTTTGCTTTAATTGGTAATTACTTTCTTGTCCTTAAAAAGGCAAAAATTCAAGACGACTTAAGAACTTCAATTGTCCTATTGAATACAAAACTTATAAATCAGTCTGGACGAGCTCAGCAATGGAAATGTTTCTTATTATACACTAAAAAATTTTTTTTTTTTAATTATTAAACTTTTATGTTCTTTCCCAGTAAAAAATTTGAAGTCATTTTTGTTGCGTGCGGTTAAAAAAATTTCTCTATGCTTTGTTAGAAGAAAGATGAAGAAATTTAAGCAATACATATTTAAAACATACATATATTAATATGTTATTTCATCTATTTAAGCTCGTCGCTTGGAATTTGAACGTCGTCGTAAAGCCCACTATAAAGAATATGAAGCGGTGAAATTAGCACGTAAATTAATAGAAGAAGAACTTTCAGATGATGACGATGAAGCAAATCCAGAAAATAATTTAGCCGAATCGCAATCGTCTAAATTAACAGCTGAATCTACTGCCCAAACTCGGGGACAAAACTCACAAACTTCACCAAATATTCGACAGATGGACGTAGATTCCTGTCAGGATGGGGAGAAAATTTAAAAAAACAAAATTTCGATATCGTTAATATATATGTAAAAAAATGAGTTAAAAAAAACACAATTCAAATTAACAATTTGGTAAAGTGATCTTGATTTTAAAATATATAATATTTAATCAAATCTAAATTAGAAGAGAACACAACAAACACATGCAGTACATAACTGTTATAAGAAATTTGAAAAGTTTCCATAAAAGTTTTCTTATATGCACTTATTGTTTATAAGACACAATTTTCTTATATATACAATTAAACGCAAAATTATGAATTTGCAATATAAATTTTTTTCTACTTATTGAATACTTTGCCATATAAAAATTTATATACATACATATAAATAAAAAATAACTAGCTGTAGATTCGACGCTGTCTTGTACGAATTATTGCTCTGATATAAGGAGTCCACAACAGCGTTTTTTGTGTTTCAATCAAATTTTCTTGTAAGATCACTTCCTATAATGTGTTTGTCATCATTTTGTATTTCTTATAAACGTTTTTCTTATATTGAATACAATTTGTACTCGCAGGAACCAATAATTTTGCTAACCTTTATTACATGCATTATTTTTTTTAAAGTTATATCCTTATATCCGTTATGTACTGTGCTACATACAAAAATTAAAAAAAAAACATATACATATAAATATATATATCATTCAGGTTAGTTAGAGATGTAGACAAATCGCTACATATTGATACTTATAAATACATGTATAAAAAACATTGACACATGTCCATACTTATGTATGTATTTATTTATTTTTTAATGAGTGCTTAGTGTAGTAACCAGGTAAGCCGCACGTTTTTATATATTGACTCATTATATTATCGGCTATCTATCTCTGTTTAACAATCTTTAACAACCATCTTTTACGCAATTTTGAAGTCGACTACATATATATTTACAAAAATACAAATGTTTCATTATATTTTAAGCTTCTAAGACGATTGACTTTGTGAATTAAGTGATTACTGCACTGAGGTCTTAATATGTTTAATTATTCAACCAAATTTTAAATATACAACAAAATAACCAACCATCTTTGTTTTAGATATCAATTGTTTTGCATTTATGCCTAAGAAAATAAGCATCTTTTTATTAATCCTTTTTCACTTTGTTGTTTAATCTCACGTTTAATATTAAAAAAAAAAAATTCTTATGACTTGTTACTAAAAATGATATGTTGTAGCGCTTGTTATCAAGTGTAACATGTAACTTTATATAGACTAAATATTTAATTAATGTTAATTTAAGTGCCACATAAACTGTTTCATTGAATTTCATTTTCTCTTTACACAAATAAATATGATATTTTAACTAAAACTTTTTGTTATAATAATACGTTTTTCTGAACAGTTTTTTTTACTAAAAACAATTTATGCTTCCGAGCCACATAACACCAACAAAAATATAAATAAATAACATAATTTTAAATTGAATTAATTGATTTAAAATAAAAAGAAAAGAAAACTTATAATATTTTATATATGTATATATATATATATATATATATATATATATATATATATATATATATATATATATATATATATATATGTATATATAGAAAATAACTAAAATTAATTTTAACTGATTTATATTTTTTAAAGATAGAATTTATTTGCCAATTAAATGATATGAAAAATTAAAAAAAAAAAAAAAATACACATAAATTATAATTGGGCTTAAAAGTTACAAATGAATTAATAAAACAATGAAAAGAACAAATGTGAAATAGACATGAGATTTGCATAGATAATTTAAGTTATATTAATAATAATAAAAACTATTTAAAAAGAAAATCAAGTTTTAATATACATAATGAATTACACTGTGCTCAAGTCGGAAACTTTTGTTTTTGTAACAAGCTAGCGGTCCATACGTCGTCAAGTAAACAGTCTATACGTCGCCTATTCTTCATTAAAAAAATTACTTTTACTTTTACTACAGTCGGCAAATCAACAACACCAGTACATGTGTTTGGGGTAAATACGGATTTTAAATGCTCAGTAAATATGTTCGCTTTTTCAGTATCGCTTCTTGTCCAACCTCCGGTCGAAGTACGCAGAGGTGGTTTAAACTCAACGGGTCTGTTAAGATTTCTAACAGCGCGCCGCAAAGATTAATTAGATGCTGGTGTGACATCGAGAACTTCCAAATAGTTTTTAAGAGATGAGGTTTTTTCAGATGTCAGCAACGCTTGGAGTCGTTTAAAGCAGTCTTTAAGTCCGATTTTGTGTTGGGGTGATCTGTGCTGTCTGTGCCTTCTAGTTATTTTTTTTTTCACATACGAGACGTTCAATATCTGTAGAATAAATTGCACTCGAAATGACGTCCAAGCCCATTTTAGAAATTGTGTTGAACAACGCTCGACCTCTAGGTGTAATAAGACGCGAACCCAAGAACGTATGTTTTGCATTGTAGTCGCCAGCTATTTTTGTAAGGAAAATGGACGATTTATAGCCCATTTAATTTTTCTGCATGAAAAATAAACAATGTATAGCCAATTTAATTTTTTAATGAAAAAATTAACGATGTGTAGCTTAGTTTTTTGGTATGAAAAATGATCTATGTATAGCATATATAATTTTTTGTACGAAGTTAGGACGATTGCCTAAGCGGCATAAGGCTAATAGCAATATTGGAGCTAGGTCGTTGGATGGATGGTGCCATCTACAGGGGCAAAGTTGGCAACTACGTACTACCAGGTCCTTGCGGAGAATCCAGGCATACCTCCCGTCTGTCGCGATGCAGGCTGGTATCAAGGCAGGGTCAAGCTGATGGCCTTTGGAGACCAGAGATCGGCGGACCTGTACAAGGCAGCTGTCAGCAGGATGGGAGAGCCGTGGTCGGGTGCGAAAATCGATCCTGTTAACAAGAGCGACATTCCATCTCGACCACGTGCGCATGCCTGTATTCCGGCATTCCCAGATACGGCTGAAGCAGCGATAAAATTGTTAAAGGACTGCAATCCCTCACTTCCAACTGACAATCGGAAGATGGGGAGGTTCGGTGAGGCTGAGGGGGACATACGTGGGGTAATTATAATACTAAACGCTGAAACCCTCCCTCACTTGGCCTAGTCCAATAACATTATATCGTACGCCTTTCGACAGGTTACGCTGAAGGTGTATAAAGGAGATCAGCCTCCAGTGACGAATAATTCTAAAACAGTGTGAACACGCTGTGGAGGAAGAATCTGAAGAGGAGGGGAAGGCCAGCCTACGAGAATCTTCGGAAAAGGATGGCTACATTACATCCGACTCTGAAATTCTCGGAGGTGCCTCAGGTCTGTTCACCGCTGATCACGGCGAGGACAGTGACCTTCTTGAGACTGACGACGAGTCCGATAAAACGGTCGTGGAGATGGATATCGTAGCGGATGTTGAACCTGCTGCAGATAAATCTCCACCACTCTAAAGCAGCCTCCGCTGCTCTTAGTCCTAATCCAAGAACCCTGGATCTGTGGTGGCAGAGTTTGCGGATTGAGGACCAAAGATTTTAAGTTGCTAGCTGCCAAGAATGAAGGTAATACTAGAACCTGCATCTTGGCAAGGAACCATCTTAATATATTTCTATTATCTAACTTCAACAGCAGAGACATAAAGGCGGTTAGCCTGGAAGTGGGAGGCACATGCTACTGGCTGGCGTCGGTATACTGCGCTCATAATGACCAAGGCCCTCTACCTTCGGTAATACTGAGGGACTTTATAGCTGCGGCGGTAAACGCTGGATATCATATCATATTGTGCTGTCCAACGCACATCATACTATTTGGGGAAGTACGGACACTAATGAAAGAGGTGAGGAACTTTTAGAATTTGTAGTTAGTACTACCTCAACATAGAGGTCAAGAACCTACGTTCATAACAAAGAATAGACAGGAAGTCCTGGATGTTACCTTCTCTTCTGACTCGGTAGCCGATAGGATCATGAACTGGCGCGAACTTAAGGAACACTCCTTTTCTGATCATAGGTTTATTGAGTTTGGCATTAGGGAGCGGGCACCAGGTAGAAATCTCTCGAAATATTAGGCGGACCAATTGGCGTCAATATAGGTCCATCTTTTCTAGACAATTGGGATTGATTGGAGACTCGTGGCTTCTAGAAACTTCGGATTTAGATTGTGAGGTTGATAACATCACTAACCGGACACTGTCTCATAGGTAGGCATACACAAAGGTTAAGGGTTGAACGCAATGATTTTTGCGTAGCTGCCAGGATATCGATGAAGAGGAAAGTGTAATTATAATATAATACATATAATTTTTGTATGACAAATGGACGATGTATATAGCCCATTTAATTTTTTTAATAAAAAATGGTCGATGTATAGCATATTTAAGTATATTTACGAAGAATGGAAGATACTACACATCTTTAATTTAATTTTTTTTTTGAAAAATGGATGATATTAAACCAATTTAATGAACAATGAGTAGCCAATTTTATATTTGTATGAAAAATGGATGATGTATTGCCCATTTAATTTTTTGTGTGAAAAATGGACCATGTGTAGCCCATTTAATTTTTATACAGAAAGATGTATGGTTTATTTTTTGGTATGTCAAATGGACGATGTATAGCCCAATTATTTTTTTTTGTATGAAAAATGGACGATGTTTAGCCCACTAAATTTTTGTACGGAGAATGGGCGATGTATGGCCCATATATTTTTATGTATGAAAAATGGACGTTTTATAGCCCATCTAATTTTTTATTAAAAAATGGACGATATACAGCCCATTAAACTTTTTTTATGAAAAATTGAAGATAATTTTTTGTATGAAAAATGGACGACGTGTAACCCAATTAATTTTTTGTATGAAAAATGGACAATGTTATATCTCATTTAATATTTGTATGAAACATGGACGATGTGTATCCCATTTAATTTTGTTTTGTAGGAGAAATGGACAATGTATAGACCATTTAATTTTTTGAGTAAAAATTGTCAATGTATAGCCCAATTATTTTTTTGTATGAAAAATGGACAATGTATAACCCATTTAATTCTCCGTGGCGTTTGTTGGCGTTTTCAAATCGAAATCGCCAAATTCTAAGCGTTATGCGTTTTTCAGAACATAGGCGATACAGTATAGGATATTGAAGCTTTAAAATAATAGATCTTCGGCGATCAAGATGTGTACGTATATAGCAATGAATATGAATTAAAAAAATTATAATTTTTGGTTGCATTGTATTTATTTCTTCATACAAACCAGCGCATTAAAATAATAAAGCGAAGAGCAGAAAAATTCCAAGTATAATATGCCAGAGATCAATATGCCACTCAAAAAGCTTCAAATTGCCGAAGGTACCAAATTACATGATTTTTTTAAATTTATTATATGTTTCTGAAGAAAGCTGGTAAACAGTTCAAATTATTGAAAGATTTAAATTATCGAGTTTAAATTTATAAAGAAGCGACCGTAGTAGGATTTATGAGTTAATTTATTATTTGTTGAAAAAATATTCGAAAAATATTCGCGTGAATTTTGCGAATACAAACAACTTATGTGTGATAACAACATGTGTGTGTGTGTGTGTGTGTGAAACAATAAGAACCGATATTTCGGTAAAATATAAATTAACCTCCATTATATCTTTACCGCAGACCCCCGGAGATATATTTATAGTCGTTGTATTCGACATCTGCAGAAAAGTATCTTCAAAAATTAAAAGATCATGGCAACCCTGGCAACCAGGGATCCCACTTTTTGAACATATTCCATAACCTTCAATTCGGTAAAAATTATATCTTCATTGCAGGCCATCTATAGCCTGGTACTCTGTTCACAATTTCGTGCGAAATGCTGTCAAACTACATGTAAAAGTATTTGGTATGAAATACTTGCGAAATAAACTTGCAAAAGTATTACTCTGTTCTTATTGCGAAAAACACGAAAAATCCATCTGGCAGCATGTTTTTCAACTGCGAAACAACATGAGCAGTACTTTTTTCGATCGGAATTTTAACAATGTTGCGTATTTTCAAGCAATAAAAGCGAGAAATTTATAAAAGAAACCGCGAGTGGGGCTACATTTAGTACAGGTAAAAATTTTCACGCGAAACAATCAATGTAACTGAAAATTTATCACAACTTCGAACAGAGTACTAGGCTTATTAGCGAGGGTCGAACTACATCCAACACATCTAAGCATCCTAAGGTTCTAATATAAAAAGTCTGGCAACCCTTTCCTCCAGAATTTTTTAGTTAGAAAGTTGCTAACTTCTTAAAATTAAAAGCACCACAGAGAATTTGATTACAAAAGAAAAAAAGCTGCATTTTTGTTTTAAAAATTTCTCTTATCGCCACTTTTTCAAATGAAACACCATTTTCTACAGCTTTTAGTTTTATTTATTTCAATATTGTTTTTAAATATGTATTTTAATCAACTTATTTTGCGAAAGTTATAGTGTTAATTACACACGATTTAACAATAGAAAGTACAAAGTCGTTATTCGTAAATTACTTTGTTCGCCTTCAAAAGTGACAAGTGCATGTGCAAAATATCGAATAACAAATGAAAATATTTAACATTATTAGTTAAAAGTCACATACATAAAATATTCAAGTTTTTAAACTTAACGTTTTGTGACATACATACATATGTGTGTATGCATGTAATTAAATAATATGGCGTTACATATTTGTCAGTATGTCTGCCTTCTTTCTTAATTAACTCACTTGAAGCTAAATTAAAATTTGAAATGATGGGCATCCTCTCTCTGATTTTTATGATGTTAAAAAAATTTCACATAGAAATGTAGCAAAAAGTGAGTAAATTAAAAGAAAATTCAAACATTTTACAAATCATAACTAATTAATTGAGGTATTTGACACATAATGCATCTTCCGTTTGGCATGATCTTTCCAAGATTTTCTTTAAAATTTTTATTTCTTAAAACTTCTTAAGGCATTATGCATAAAACACTGCTCGGTTTTTGTTTTGAATTTAATGTTGTTGTATAAAAAATTGGCGCATTTCTCTTATGATTATTTTACGTTTACTCTCACGTTTACTCTCTTTGTTGTTATATCTTCTTATGTTTAATAATAATTTGGTTTGTTTTGTGTATAGCGTTTTTATATGTACGAGTACATACATACATATGTATGTACATACATGTACGTATAAACATACATATGAATATATATGTAGTATATGCATATATTTTTTTTATATTATGCTTAACGTTAAAGGTTAATAATCGTTTTAATAACAATTAATTTAAAAACATTTAAAAATTGCGCAAAATTGATAATTAAATCAAAATTACATGAAATATTTGTTTTCGTTAATAGGATTAATTGGGTATTAGAAATTAAGGAGAAAAAATAGTTTTACTTTGATCGTAACTTTGAGAAGTTTCGAAAGTTTCTATAATATTATATGTATGTAAATAATTTTTGGTTTTTATACATATACAATATATTATTAATGATTTCTTGTTGAGGAAATTGATACATATAAATGACAATTTTTTTTTTATATTTAACCGTATAATAAATATACTACAAATATATTTTTAATTAAAAAAAAAGAATATTTGCTAAGGAAAAGATGCAGTGTTTCCTTCAACAAACCTGATTAAAAATATCATATCATGATTTTTTCAATAATAGTTTATAGCTGGTGAAGACAGTTGCATCCTTTTATAGTTATTTCTTTTTAGATCTTTATGTAAATTAATTCTGTGTTCGTTGCTTTTGATTTATAAGTTAAGCCTTAAAACTATGAAGTGCATACATACATTTTTGTTTTCCTATACTATTTTTATTTTGGATTAATTAGTTAAGTTAGTTAAAGTAATTTTTTATTTTGTTTCTTTCGCTAAATTGATGTCGCTTTTGTTTGCTTAGTTATTTCATTAACATTATGGGTAATCATTTCCTTAGTTTGTTTGAGCTGTTTGAGTTCCGTCATCTTACATTAATCCTATTGCGTTTGCTTTTGATTTAGTTAATCATATGTTGGGTGCCTGGTGGAACCTTGTAGCTGGGATAGTGATGGCTTAAAGCATTCTTGGCGAAGAATGAGGTATAGTCCTGTTAGTAATAAAATTATAAAAGATTTTGAATATTAGATATTATAGTTTTTTTTTATTTTGTTCACAATATTCAAGTTTTTTGGTCACAATTATTAAATTATATTTAATTTTCGTAATTTTTTAATATTTATATTGTTAAATTTAGATTTTATGTCAAACGAAATGATTTCTTATTATCGTTATTGACAATGCACTATGTGCCTAGAAGAAAAATTTAAGAAAAAATATTTGCGTTCATAAAATTTAGTAAAGATACTACTGATGCTGAAATAAACATCCTAGAAATCATCTATTTTGAATCATTGTAATGTAAAGTAGTGAGTTATTAAAATGTGGCATATAAATTTGATTATTTGAAAAGAGAACAAAAAGTTACTTATAACCAGGCTTATCATAAATAAAATTTCACATGGAAATTTTCGAACGTGTCAAAAATTATTATCAAGAAACTTTATACGATTGCGGAATTTTTTTGACAATTTGTGAAGAAAATTATTCACAAATATTTGTCTATTGGAAAAAGTGGGAATATGTAGGTTTTTAATTTTATGGGAATTGATGATACGATATTAAAATCCATGTGAACGAAAAATTTGATTCGGACATTTTCACATGTGGAATTCATGATAAGGCTGAATATGTTTTTATTTCGAGAGATTTTGTTTGAAATTGTAATTTCCAATACAAATTTATAGGATACAACAAGATTTGTGAATTGAGCATATATGTATACATATAAATTAAAATAAACTTACTCTCTTTTATTATCATGGGGGCGGATTCCGCAACGATGAATTTTCAAATGTTCAGCAAATTTCAGTGTTCACTTGTTGTTTTGTGCGTACGTAACGGTGAGATTGAATTACTTTGACAGTTATAGGAATAATGGTATCACAATTTTTCAGTGGATATAGTATAATGAATTGTGAGCACTGAAATTTGTGAATATTTCACAACTCATCGTTGCCAAATCCAGCCCTGATTCGGATAGAGTTTTCCCAATATTGTCAGCTAACCCTCTGCGTAAACAAAAATCAATTGCTTTACAGGGAAATTACAACTTACTGTCGATAAATATGGGGCGTAAAGTGTAATACCTTCCACCATTATTGAGTGTGAATTTTTTTAGAATTAAATATAATTACACACTAAAAAATACTTTTTAGTTTCAATAGCAAAAATGCCGGTATTCAACAACATTTTTTTTTAAATTTCCTGTGAATACAATTGGGGTATTCAAATGGTAGTGTTAAAGTCATAATGTCACAATGTCCATGGCGCACGATGTCAACAAGAAATTTTCTTTCGCTTATTTATATTGAAAACCACAACAAAATAAGAAAATTTGTTTTTGTTTTCAAGGTATTATTCTTAGTAATTTTTTTCTGTTATTTTTAATCATTTTATTAGTTTCTTTACTTTGCCAATGAATCATTGCTACAAATATCGACAAAAGAGGAAGCTGCGATATGCATTACCATAGACACAAATGCATATCAGAAAAATCCACGATGTTGATATGACTGGGTCTATCCAGGGACTGAACTCGGGCTCTTAAAGGCCTTCATTTGCTTTTAACTACTTTAGCCAGCAGTACTTCCGAGTGTTAGAAGTTAAGCTCAAAAAATTTGCAAAAATGCGAAAGTTTAAATGCGATATTTTGCTACGAAAATTGGAAATGGACACATAGTAAAATTTTGCAACAAATTAAAAAAAATATAAAATAGGTATGTATATAAATATAATATAATACTTGTGACCATAAAGCAATTTCATTTCATACGTTTTCAAAAGGCTTTACTCCCTTCAATAATTTGAGTAATGCATTCAGGTATGTGATGAAAACCGAATGATTTTAAAATGATTCGTTTTCGAAGGGTGTGATGAATTTGAAAAGAAATTAAATAAAAAAAAATTATAGAACAATATAAAGAAATAAAATTGGTAACTTGTAAAATATGTATGTATGCATGTATGCATGTTCCAAACAGAAATAATTAGCACCTCACAAATTTTTTTATGTACATTAACGGCTTTTTTCACAATGTACAATTAAAAGCTAACAGGGACTTTAACGGCAAGTTTTGTATGAAGAACTCTTAATCATACATTGTGAAAAAAAAAATCGATTTATAACAGATATTAAGGGTTTTCATGAGAACTCTTAAAATTGCCATTTGTGCAATTGCGCAAACTTGCGAGACTTGTTTCATGAAGCCCCTTTTGAACTTTTGCGCAAACAGTTTATGTAAATTTGAAACAAACGTCAAAAAGTTCATTTAATAAAAATAAAATAAGAAAATTTCAAAAAATTTTTAATTTAAAAACATATTTAGGTATATATTTCTATAAAAATCAGAAAGTGTTTGTGTGTGTGTCTAAAAATACATAAAGAAATTATAAAAAGCAAGAAGTCGTTGTTTTACAAAATGCACAATTGCACAGCTTAAGTTTACGAGTCAAAGTTATTGGGCAAACTTAACGTTTGACATTTTATTTACGAGAGTGTAAAAATGCACAATTGCACAGTTTGCGACACTTTTGAACATGCTCGTGGTATTATGATTATGAATAATTAAAGTTGTTTTATCTGAACTATCAAATATTTATATTGAAAACGAGTTGAGTGATAATAAAATTTCTGCTAATAATTTGTAAAATTAAATGGAAACAAACCCTACAAGAAATGAATGACTGAAACTAACACAAACAAAATTTCTTCACTAACACATTTGCAACAATTTTACATTGAATTCAATAGTGACAGTCAATTGACTAGTCATTTGATCGGTTTTATTTATTAATTATATTTGTTCCACTCGAGTTTTATTAATAAAAATAAAATTCATTCTGTCTGTGAAAATTAAAATTTACAACTATTAAAAAAGATAAGTAAAAAGAAAAAATAAAAGAAATTTACAAAATTGAATTTAATATATATTTCTTTTCAAAATTTTAGATATTTGTAAAAAGTAAGATGCGTTGGTGGTGAAAAGGTTTGAAGAGGGCTAGATACAGTCTAGGTTATTCTGTTTTTTTTTCTGAATTATATCTTTAATTTTTAATATTTTATTTACTTTTATATATTTAAATTACTTTTTATATAAAAAAAACAAATTAAAATAATAAAAATTGTATTTATTGCCAGTATATCAATCATGTATGATTACTCAATTGTGGGGGTATATTAGTCCATTATGATCAGTCAAACTTGACTAATGTTTATGCTATCATTGATTATTAAAAAGCAGTAGAGTGAGCAGTGCGACTATATAGTCGTTAGAGTGAGATGCAACATCACACGTACACAAAAGTTTCCTTCACATTTTTCATTTTGCCTTTAATAATGTAATAGAAACTTTGTTCTAGGCAATGATGAATATATCCTGCATGACTTCCGATCAAATGACCGGTCAATTGACTGATACTATTCTTGTAGGGAACACAGTTTTTATTTTTTTTTGTAAACAATGCTTCATTCAAAAGTGTTATCGAAATAATTTTTTACATAGTAATTGAAACAAAATTGATTTTAAAGCAGCTACGCCCAAACCTACAAACACCTACATTGACATTTGCATTTGAGGTAAACAGCTTTGAAAGCTCTTAAATTTGTTCTTGTTTCTTTGCAAATGAAGAGCAAGCATTGTTGTCACCGATATCTGATTGCCTGTTGTGCTCTCTTTGGTGTGAAAGCACAAAAGCTCTTTTGTAAAAGTTTGCACATTGTGCATATGGCTTGGAAGTAGCCATATAATAGCAGTTATCTTTACAATATTTTAAGCTTCTATTTTATTTATTATGATTAAAATTGCTTCGAGCCACTAAATTAAACTAAAACAACGTGTAGTTTACATAATGCAAGCAAGCGACTTGTCTGGAAAAAAATATATGAAAAACTCTAAAATTTTTGAGTGATTCCTATAAAAATTTTCTAGACAAGTCGCTTGCTTGCATTGTGGAAACTACACACAACTAAACTCAGCTCATTTTTCGAAAATTACAATACATAAACGTATTATTTAAGATACGAGTATATTTAAAATTCTATTCGAATTTCATGAAATACCGCATTTTTCGTCATTTCGTCTATAAGATAGGATGGTAGAGGTACAATTTATGTTTACAGTATAGATTACATTGTTCTGACATTTTGAGATCACATACATTATGATTTTTCACTTTAATACATCTTTAAATTAAAAATTATATGTAAATAAAAAAATTTATGTTGATAGTGAAATTGGTTGCGTATGAATAATATTTAAATAAAATATTGCTCATACGCAAAATATTTATTTATTTATTTATTTATACATATTATACAAAGTAAATTTGCATAATATGGTTGCACAAATATGGGCGGGGTAACTAGACCATATGCCCACGACGTTATTAACAGTATTTTAAAAAAGTTTTTGTGACTGACTGTACACGACCTATGCCTTCACATAGGAAGTAGCAACGTGGTTGTTAAAGAAATTCCACAGAAGAACCGCAAGAATATACGGTTATCCGTGGCAGATCAGTCAACCAGTGCGAGCGAGACGCAAAACTCTCGAAGGCCAATAAACAACAGTGGCCTGGTTGCACTTAAGAGATAATTGCCAACGACGCTTGATGTTGACTCGCCCAGAGCTGCTTTACGACTGATACGCAAATATTAAAGAGAAACAGAATATCTCTTAACAAGCTCACAGTGGTATTTAACATAGCGTCTATACCTGATATTAACTCTGATATAATATGAGAGCGAACGTCGGCAGAATGAGAAGAAAAATATATTTATATTAATATTACTATCTATGTAGGGGAAAACGCACTCTTGTAAATATCATAATATTTCACAATTATCAGGCAGCCGTACAGTCAACATCTTCATTTATTGTAATTGTAATATTAGTTTTATAAAAATGTTGGTATTTCCTTAATACATCGTGCATAATTAAAATATTTCTGAATTTTTTTTATCAAAAAGTTTTAATTTTCACTTTAACACACAAAATTCTCTTCACGTATCCATGTATGTGTACGTTTTTTGACAGTTGATATCATGATATTGTTTTCTAAATATAAGTACATTATGAAAACAATATTATAATATCTGATATAATACTAATATTGCATTCCACATGTAATATTATTCTCTGTACTATGAAATTTGACGTTTGCTGATAGAAATATATTTGATATTATATCAGGTATAGACGCTATGTAACGCAAAAAATTATAATGTATACATATGTAACGTTTGTAATGTTTATATGATATGTAATATGTGTATAATATTTATAGTAAAATAAATAGGCACAGGAAGAATTTCGAAGCACTTTTTCTCCTCTGGTTATCAACCGATTTCATTCATTCTGTTAACTATAGTTGAGTTGAGATATTGTCGAACTTTAGTACAGTGTCTATATTCGCATCTTATTGAAGTCAGTTCAATATTTAGAAAAGAAATGGTTCCTTAAACTTTCAACACAGACTTTCATTCTCTTTTGCCAAATTATAACATGAATATGGCTTACGTAACAAACTTAAAACCAGGCGAACGAGAAGTCAAAAGTTATTGGGACGTTTATTCGAATTAAATGATGAAACAGAGTAAAGTCTGCAACTTCAGGAAAATCGCTCCCAAATTAATAAAGCAGTAACTTCAAATGCTCTCTAATTTTTGTTTTATTTTCTTTTGTGCTTATTTTTCTTTGTAGTTTTGATTACAAAATGTATGAAATTTATTGAAAGTATATGTGAGAGCATAAGAAAAAACGCTCTCAATCTCAATTTGTATGGAAAATGTGTTTATGCCGGTATTCTATTTAATCATTAATGCGAGCGATTGCTTATCGTCTATCCAAGTTTTCATTCGACATTCTGGGACAGGATGTTATCAGCTCAATTAAAAAGGAAAATATTAACCAATAAAAACCAAACTAAGTGAAGGTTAAAAATAAAAATTTTAAAACGCAAAGGATAATTATTTCTTACACTATAAGAGATAGACGAAACATTGTGACTATATTGTCAGAAAATTGAAACATCTTCAAAATATGTTAAAATTTGTATGAGTTACTTGCTTAGGTAAACTTTGATGTCTTATAGTTGAACTTGTATGTTAGATTAGATTAGAAAAGGGGAAAGATCTGGATCTTTTGTACCATAGATCTGTAAATTAAACTAAATCAATCTCTGTATGACTCTCCTTATGAAAGTCAGCACAGATATTGGAGAAGCCCGCCTAATATCATCTGAACACAGAAACTCAGAATGAAAAACATGCCTTCTACTGTTACATAAGATGATACACTCACAAAGAATGTGTGTCGTCGTCTCGTCATCTTCCAAGCATAAACGACACAAGGGTGAACAAACTTGGTTACTTTTCCACAGAGAATAGTAACTTGTGTGTTATCAGGATGACCAACCAACTGCTTTTGAGAGTTTATATGCTGTACTATTTTTGTTCTTGCATATAAAATTTTATAATCAGTACCCATGTACTGGATGTAACTCTTGTGTCGAGAAAGCTTTCGATTGAAATGTGTGAAATGAGAAAAAATTCCATAAATTGAAACAAACATTTGTTTTTCTCTCTAAACTATGTCTGTAACTTTTTTTTGGTAAGTAATAGCTGTCACGTAAGGAAATTACTAGAAAACTTTCAGAAAAACTGTGTGTAAAATTTTCGTGAGAAAAGTTCCCGCTTTGTACTGTCAAATATAATCACAAATAAAATTTTAAACAAAAAAGATATATTGAAAATGCAAAGTGCAATGAATAAATAATAACGCAGAAAAGATAAGCATTTTGTTCCGAAGTGATATTTTCATTGCTAAATTTTTTTAATTAATTTTTTTGCAAATTTTTATAAAATGATTTTGTAAGCAACAAATATCAAAGTCGCACTATACAGTATTTGGTATAGCCGACGATTGTATTTTCGCTTTTGATAAATTTTGGTCGACGTCAACGACATTTGTGATAAGCATACACAACGGCGGCGATTTCACATCGGCTTCCAGTTGTGTATTATGACAATTCTAAGATAACGGCGTAATCACTTTGATAGTTTTCGACATGAGGTACAGATTAAATTTTTTCTCACTTTTCGAGAAATATTTTGTTTCATATCCTTACGAAGCGGGAAGTTCTCACCAAAGTTACAGAACATGGGCACAGATCAGTAAATAGTCCAGAAGATACATATTATATGTCTTCTACTTTCAATTAGTGAAATGAGTACAAAGTCCAATAATTTTTCAAAAAGTGATTAGATCATGATTTTTTCTTTTGCTTACATTTTTAAAAATACTTACGCGATGAACTTTCCTTGGCCTGCATACAGGGCCCAAGGCCAATTTGCGACGTTCCTCGTTTTCTTTGGCAGCAGCCTCTTTGTATTCTGGTGGTGGCCACTTCAAGTCTCCACGCATGTTGGAGCCGCCTAAAGAGTCAGTGGAAGATTCTTCAATTTAGTGTATAGAAGGACTAAGTAAATGTTTGGAAAATAAATATTTGTACCAACCTCTAAAGCTGATGGCTGCTGGCTGAGAAGTGTAAACGGGTGCTGGTTTTTGGGTTATGGGCGCCTCCTTACGCAGTGTTATAATACCAGGACTTGTGCCACGCTGATCCAGAGGTAAATGGGATTGTTGATCGACCTGGTCGTGCGACACCGTGTGTTGTTGTTGCTGGGGCTGTGAATAAGAATTAAATTGTTGTTGATTGGTTTGTGGTATAAATTGATTTTGTTGTAATGGATATTGTTGTTGTTGTTGCGGTTGTTGTTGATGATGAGGTGCTTGACTACATTGATTTAATGGATTTTGATTTTGATATTGTTGTTGTGGTTGGTAGTGCTGTTGCTGTTGCTGCTGCTGCTGGGGTTGTTGCACCCATGGGGGTTGTTGGTATTGTTGTTGTGACTGCTGTTGTACTGATTGTTGTTGTGCCCAGGCTGGTTGTTGTTGAGGGGCTTGCTGATAGTATGGTCCCACTTGAGATGGTTGTTGATAAAGATTTTGAGGTGCTTGTGGTAATTGAGCTTGATGCGGTTGAGGTTGTGGGGGATATTGTTGTTGCTGTTGTTGAGGGGGTTGTTGATATTTGGGTTGCTGATAACTATCATAGGATGGTGCTCGATATTGTTGCTGTACATACCATTAATTGTGCAACAAATATCAATTGTACATGCGGGTGTAGTACCACGTTCATGGATTTTCAAATGTATAAGTGGTGCATTTTGTTGATGGTGGATAGCGTAGTAAGAAACAGATAAGGTGGGACACAACAAGTGTATTTATGTAAATATGTAAGGGAAAGAGAGAAAAAAGACAATACCAGACAAAGATTAGTTTTGTGTTTTCTAGGTGTTAATAGTGGTTAAGGAAATTAGAAATTGTTTTCTTGTTTAGTTCAATTGTTAACTTTTAAGCGCGTTGTAATGGCTGAAATTTTTAGAAGAAAATAAAAAGCATTTTTTTAGTATAATTAATAAAGCATTATGTTATTTTACGGTATTATTAAATAAGATTTATGTATATACAAATTACTTTACAGGTTTATACAGAAATGGAGAGAAGTTTAAGTGTTATGGAACACAATAAGGATATAAATATCATAAGGATAATGTGAAACATTGAATCAACTGTGAGTTTTTTTTTTAACGAGGGATGTTGTGAAAATATTATGAAATTTTTCCTAGACAGTGAATATTTTAATAATTTTACATATATTCCTATTTTTCACTTTATATATTCCTTAATGTAAAATCATTGAACAAATTATTTTATTTCTTAATAATTAAGATCTTGGAAAGTGATTTACTATTTACATTATTACACAAAAAACAATTGCAAATTTGTTATGATGCTGAGAAGTCGATTTAATGTTAGTAAAGCTTTGAAGGTTAATATAATTTTTATACATTTTATACAGCTGAAAAAGCACACATTTTTTTAAACTAAACATAAACATAATCGATAACGGTAGAAAATGTTTCTGTCTCCACTATTTTGTGTTTAGAGCTTAACAAAAGCACTAAAAAAGCTGTTATTAAGCTTAAATAGTCTTAAAGTTTTTTGGAAAAAAATTAACTTTTTGATAAATAAATTAGCTACCAAAACAGTCTAGATTTAGAAGAGCTTTTGTTGTGTAAAAGCTAAACAGTATATAATATTTAACCGAAAGAAAAGCTGTCAATAATCTCTTTCATGTAAGATAACTGGCAGTACCTGTTGGTTGGCTGTTGGCTGGTGATAATTTTGATATTGTTGCTGAAAATTGGGGGGAGCTATAGAAGGCGTTGTTTCTCTAGCACCATTATGGCCGGTAAATAAAAGGCCTTGTTTAGTATGGGCTGGACGTATTGGTTTCCAACCAGGCAAATGATGTTCACGATGTTCTTCTTGCGTTTTATATTGTTGCTGGTATTGTTGGTCAAGGGAAACACTTTGTTGATTTGCTTGATATTGGTGCTGCTGTTGTTGATAAGCATTTTGGTCATATGAAGGTTGCTTGAATTGAGAATGCTCCTGCTGATAATGTTGCTGTTGCTGTTGCATCGTTTGGTTTTGTGGTTGCTGATACGGTAAGGTATTTGGTTGATTGGGCTCCTGCGATGGTAGTCTACTAAATTGTTTGTCTCTTAATATAATTGGGGTTTCCGGGGTTTGCGGGGGAAATGCTTCATAGTTATTTTGAAGAGAATATTGTTTCAAAGGTGGCTTGGTTTCACGAACAAAGTTATTAGTAGTGTGTTGCACATTATTATACATTGCATCCTGGAAATGTTAAGTTCAATAGAAAAGTTTATTGTTTGTTGTCGTGCAACTGGGAAGTATTCAAAATGAAGGATACTTAAAAACAGTCAGAATCATTTGTGAGAAAAGTATAGAAATAACGTTGGTGCTTAATTATTTTACAAGTATATTGTAGTTTTCAATATTCCCTGATTTACTTTTCAGCTGATTTTATTATAACTTTCTTTAAATAAAAATATAGAGTGTTTTAAATGTTTTGACTTTTAAAATTAAATAATTATATGTATATATACATGTAAAAATATTGACTTTATGTGTGCTTAATTTCTTATTATTTAGTTTTATTTTATTATTTTAAATATTCATATTATGTGGCTTTCATGTCTGGGTCATTGCGGCATGTACTCGTACATCGTTGTATGTTTTATAAACAATATATTTCTTGTTTTAAAATTTTTTTCTTCAACTTTGCAGCTTTGAAGCACGCCAGTTGTGAACAATGTTCTAAATAATTATTTATTGCATACAATTATAATTAAAATCAACGTTTGTGAAAATAATCTTATTTTTAGGAATCAAACTAAGAAACGTAGTGAAAGCTTAAAAAATACATACATACATACATATAGGGTGTTTTTTTAGAGGTATAGAACTTCGAATTGAAATAAAACACAAGAAAATCGTTTTAATGTCCATCAATTTGGCTTTATTGGAAGGATAATTTTATGCCATTAACGTTTAAATATGATTTCGGGCATGTGGCCGCCGCGGCTGGCTCGAATAAAGCCAATTCTACAGGTCCAATTTTCAACCACTTTTTCGAGCATATGGGGCCGTATGTTGGCAATAACGCCACGAATGTTGGCTTCCAAGTCCCCTAACGTTTCTGGTTTGTTGGCGTAGACGAGCGACTTCACATATCCCCAAAGAAAATAATCCAATGGTGTCAAATCACACGATCTTGGTGTCCAATTGACCGGTTAACCGAATTAATTGCTCTGATGGACGATTATGTCGACCATAAAAGGGACGGAGCTTGCGGTAAACTTCGCGAACTGAACCATTATTTTCGAAATAAATTTGCACGATTTGCAAGCGTTGTTCTTTTGTCAACCTGTTCATGATGAAATGGCAAACCAAACTAAATATTAATCACTTGGCAGCTGACAAAATGGCCGCCAGTTAAAAAAGTGATGCCAACTTAAAGTTCTATACCTCAATAAAAAACACCCTATATATAAAAGTTAAGCCGTAACTTGTTTTTAACATGTGGATGATTTTCTGTTACAAGTTTTAAAGCAATGTTTAAATTTGTAGCGAATATTTACTTAAAAATGGTGCGTGTCTCTAAGTCATGCAAACATATAATATTTTCTGTTTAATTTTTTCGGAAACTAGCTTGACAAACCATTTTAATAAAAATAATCAATTGCATGAGCAGAGTGCTCGTAAACGCAAACACAAACACATCACTAAAAAAAAAAAATACAAATCAAATTAAATAACTACAATATTTTTCAGTTACATTAAGGGCTAATAAATCAGTCAATGGTTATATGTATTTTATTTTTAAATCATGTTTAAACACAAAATTTTGTTTTTCACCCCCAAAATTAAATGAATCTTAAATAGCCAACATTGTGCATTTAAGTGTTGTTTAAGTTTTACAAACATACCATATGTTTTGTGCATGTGTGTGTTTTTTGAATGCATGTACATGAACATCATGTGGTCGTATTAAAAAGAATTTCGTGTAATTTTCGCAAATATACAACAAATGTAAGACATATTTTCATATCATAAAATATATAAGTAGAAAAATGCATTCCGATGCTCTTTTTTTTCAATTTCACTTTTTTGCAAATTGATAAATCCACTTTCTTATTTATATTGAACAGCTGTTCTTTGGAAAGCTTTCCATAATATTTGGAAATCTTGTAGTGCTACCGTACTTTCAACGTAATTTGATAATAACTTTAATTCGCCACTGAAAAAATGAAAGTGTATTTAAATACATTTTAAGTTTTTATGAAAATTAACTCAAACTATATTTAAACATTTCGGGGAGAGTGAGTGAGCCGCGGTATCAAGAGAAGTGCGTTGGTACGCTGCTAAATGTCAGTTTTGTCTTCGGCCATATTTCTCCAATATGAAGGAAGATAGAATACTAATAACCAACGTATCATGATACAATTATACAAGGTACTTGCACGACTACAACAAAATTGCAACACCAAGAAACACACGTATTTTGTTGGTAGAAACATACCTATAATTGTCAGAAGCAGATGTCTTTTGTTTTTAAAAATAACAATCACAGGGTAACTAAAGTACAATTGCAGAGGCGGCATTCATGCATGATTATAGTCATTCAGTGTTGCCAATATGTGTGTAATACACAGTGTGTAATTTTTACTCTCATCTGTAGACCATGTAGTGAGATTCATGTATAATATGTGTGTAATTCTACTTTGGGTTCTATTTTTATTTAATTTTGTTTTAATTTTAATCTACACAAAGCATGTGTAGTGTAATTTTCTTCAATGTGCAAATTCATTGGCAACACTGTAATCATTTTATTCACACACATACACTAACATTTTTGCAGCTTGTAAACAAAGTTTGACAACTTTCTGCATTGTATACATTAACAGGCTGGGCCTGTGCAAGTACCTTGTATAATTCTATCATGCAACGTATGAATCAATATGCATATGAAGGGGTAAATCGACTGAACATCCAGGCCTGCCATATTTATCATTTATTTTTTTACTTCATAATGATCAAAATGCCGATTTGCCGATTTTTGCTCCAAAATGCAGACTTTTCGATAAACCCTTAAAATACGGTATCCCTGTTTGTTTTAGTATGTATAATTAAATAAATTTGGGTAACACTGTAATACTTGTTACATTAAAAAGAGCAAAATCGTCACCTCATTATTAGTTTGGCGCATATGCCAAAAAGTTGGAGTGGAAAGAAACAACAAAGAAGGTATACATGAAGTTTTCTCAAAATATACCTGATATATTTCTTTTTTCTAATTTCACCACTTCTTCCGCAGGAAGAAAATGTAAATTTTTGTGCACTTTCATGAATGAAATTAATATTATTTTATTGAAAGTGTAAAATATGTTTTTGTGCCGCATACACCGCATTTCTTAATTTATTTTTTAAAAGCAACATTTTATGCTACAAATGTATATTTATTAATGCTTCAATTTATTTTTCTGCTGTTAAAAGAAATAAGTCGTTCGGTTTAACGCCGACCAAGAAGCCGCCGCCGTAATAATCTTGACTATCGATCCGCTTGCATAAGAAAAAAAGTAATTGAAGTGCATTTAATATAAAGACTGAAATTAAATGATTTCTGTTATACTCAGACATAAATAATTAAGATTTTTTAGTTTTTTTTAGTGTTTAGTAAGTTTATATTAAAACATGTAACCACCGGCTGCATCTGAGTGATGATGCTTTTGCTTAATCGTCGCCGCTGAATTTTTCTTTAGGCAACCTTAACCTTCTTGTTTTTATTATTCATTTCTTTTAGAAATGAAGCAAAATAAGAGTTAAATTTATTTTCTACATTTGTACATTAGTGTGTACAGCAAAACAATTCTTATTTAACCTTAAAATAGTTGATATGAAGTAAAAGGAATTTTTAATATCTCAGAACCCACACTAAATTTCGCGAAAGATGGTATTCAAAATATACACACCCCATACCTAACTCATTTTTTTAAATTTTGGGAGAGTCAAATTGAAATGTTACCAAGTCAGTGATTAAGTATTTTTATAAAAAATAATAATATAATATAAAAAAGTGAAAAAATTTATTTAGCAGAATTTGTGAACACATTGAAAGAGTGATAAGAAAAAATACTATTTAAGCGGTCAGAAATTAGGAAAACATTTCCATATTAAAAAAGCGTTTAAAAGCTTAAAGTTTTACTGATATAACCTTTAGTGAAGTATGGCGAAGTAAAATAAATTGTCTACTGGCGGAATATATCACAAAGTATTAATAATTGTATACACAATATAATAATATAATAAGTAGATGTACATGGGTGCTGATGAAGTGCGTGGCGGCACACAAAAATGCCGGTATTTCCTCCAGCTAAAATCTAGTTTAATTTTTTTTATCTTCCTTAAAAAATCACATTAATTAATAAAAATATTGCATTCTATAAGAATTGGAATTATTCCTGACTAAAACTCCTTCTAGTTAAATTAAATTTAAATATGTAGCACAAAGTATTAATATTCTATTGTTTGCTTAAGCAATGGAGTTTTTAGGATATTTTTATATCGTAGAAGTAATTTCCAGAGCTGATGACACTTTTGATTTCATGCCAATTTTTTTATTTCTAAAATGACCCTAAAAAACATAAAAATAGCAACTTATTATTTAGTAAAATCAACTAAATTGATTGACATAGTTAAAACAAATTTATTGGCTTTTTATAACAAGATTTTTGTTATTATAAAAATTATCAATATCTAGATACAATAAATGATATGAGCACAAATGCATGCATGCATGCATACATAACCTGCAGGAAATTGAACTGATACAAGACTATTCACGTGAGCGGTCCCCAAGTGATAGGGATCAGTTCGAGTTCTAACAATTCCTATGAAGCAGACCATTTACATGGAGATGTCTTAGAATGGGGTTAATTGATAATTTGTATGCACCTGGTGACTTGTCACTGAACTATCCCATAGGGACCTATTCGGTGTAGAATAATATAAATTCTATATAAATATCATTCCGAAATTTAACTGTTACAATAAACACTAATAAAATTTTTTATTGTTACAAATGCAATGACATTTTATTTTTTGAGATTCGAACCGACAACCTCATGCACGACAGGCTTGCGCACTACCCACTCGACCACACGGCCACTCATATATCAAAAGTATAAATACCAGTTAAGCTTAGGTTCATATCTAAGTACAGTTACGGGATTGGTTCCAGAGTCACATTGGAGGGAGTAATTAACATTATATATACACTATTTGATAGGTCCTGTATTCAACCACATCGAACATGTTCAGTGCCGTTTACTACAATACTAGATAGAGTCCCAATTAAATTGGCTCAAGATCAAGACAATACACCACGAAAATGGTGAATTATGTAACCATTTACGCGATATGCCTTATTTTCACCATACACTACTCCATACTTTTGATAGCACTCGCATTTTCTCAAGTCATAGGATGAGTACGTTTGGATCAGTTGTCACCAAATTTTCTGCAGGGTACATACATATGAGTACATACATAAATACTGTAAAATGAAACTACGACAAATGTCAACTCTAAACTAGATTATTTCTTTTGTTTATTTCTCACGTTGCAATACAAATATTGTTTGTATATTGCAAAAAATTCAATTCAAAATATGTATGTACGAGTATGTATGTATGTTGCGAGTCGAGTATTTACTCTTCCTTGTACAACTAATCCCCAACTAAAATGCACTAAATAATCATAACTAAAGAAAACAACAAAAAGCGCAAGAAATAAAAAAAAATAAAACTTAGTTGATCATTAAAGAAATTGTTGTTATTGTTCAAAATTAAGTTAATTTCCAATCGCGTGCAACATGAAACAATAAAGCCTATAATACGGGTACAAGCACCCAAGCATATTCTTTGTGTCTCACGCATGCACAAGCACACATACATACATATTATCCTCGAAAAGAAGTTTGTATACATACTTATGTATGTTTGTTTATTAGGACGGCTCAAAAATTTGGTTGGGTAAACCTAAATCAACTAGTAGCTGAATTTGAGCGATACGTTTGTAAATTGATTTTGGGGCCAGCCTAACATTTTATGTTTTGAGTAAAATGTGACTTATTTTGCAGTAGAAAAAAAAGGATGAGATGTTTTTATGTGTGTTTTCTTTTAAAAGTCTTAAAAGCAGCAATAGAGGAATATATTACAAATCTCATACCACTAGTATGGCAGAAACTTAAAAAAAAATAATAACATTACACTCACAAAAAAATTGTTATCTAAGTAAGCCAACCACAAAAAAAAAAAATTTATATGTTTTTCATATAAAAATATTTCATCATTATTTCAAATTAGTTTTCATATTTTTATTTTTTATCATTTCCCAAGCTTTAAGAATTTTTTTAATTTGTTAAAAATCTTTCTTAAAGGACTGTTACCTCTATATGGCATCCAGAATTACATCACTGGAGCCCATACTAATATCAGGCCTTGGACTTTCATGCAACTAAAACTAGATTTTTAGCGCTTAACAAATGCACCTAAAAATGAAAAACATGCGTAAAATTATGCACGAAACAATGAGAAAAAAATCAAATTATATGGAAACATTTTTAATATTTTTCATTATTTATGAGGCTGTTCACATATTACACGCTATTTTCGGAGTTTTTATACACACCCCTCCCCCCACTTTCTTAACGCTTTTTACAAAATTTTTAGTATACATTTTCTAAGCCGTAACAAATCGTGACTTGGATAAGTGGTTCTTGGTAGGGATAGCTGATGGTGTTTTTACACCTAAAGTTAAAGCCTGATGTCAACATTAAAACCAAAAACAGCTGATTTTGCGTTTTGCAAGTTTGATAAATTCACACTGTCTAATAACTTTGTTTTAAAAATTTAACTCCGCAGAAATAAATTTATTTGATGCTGTATTTTTTCTTGCTTTTTATAACACTTATTTGACAAACTGTGCAACAGCTGTTTTTTTTTTGTATGAAAAACTAAGAAATTTTACTTACAATGCGCTCTAAAATGAAAATTCTTTCATATTTTGTAAATTATGGTTTTAAAATTAAGAAACAACTTATACAAAGTGAAGAAGTGCTTGGAAATCAAGTTGTTATAATATAAAAAATGCACAAATACATTATAAACTAAACCTATTTTCACTTTCCAGAGGTAAATGAAAATATATTTGCTGCTTTCCGTCCAACAGATTATTTTTTTCGTTATGTTTTGATTATTCTGTGGCAAAAAGAAAAAAGAGCTTAAGTCGAGATAAGCTGATTTTGAGTTAATAGTACCGCCATAATCTGCCTATTTGAAAGTACCCCTGGGCAAAATCTCAATTAATTTGTGTGATTTTTCAAGAAGTTATAGCAAAATGAATTACGGCTTATCTTTTTTAGACTTCTAATCTCATTTGGAATAATAACTTAATTTAAGTAATACTTTGGTATATTTCAACTTGAATGCATTATCAAAAGTATGTAGAACGATTTTAATTAAAAAAAAAAACAAAGGTTAACAGAGAATTTCCGAATTTAACTGTAAAAGAAATACATTTCTGAAAATCGCCTTGAACGCTTAAAATTGCTCTCAGATTCTGGTGCTTTATAAAATTTTTATTTATTTTAATTTAAATTATGATACATTTGTAAATAAATAAAATAAATAAATAAATTAATTTAATGTTTATTCCGAAGCATTGATTTGATACTTTAAAACTGCCATAAATTCTTATTCTTTAAATTTTTCCATTTTTTTTTTGTTGAGTGTATCAATGTACTAATTTATTAAAAATGTTGGCATAACTTAAGTTTACCTTATTTTAAGGTTTAATATAATGCCAGTTATGGTTGATGTTGTTATTTAGTTTAAACTAAACGAGAATGCTTTTAGTACAACAAATAATGATGGCTTGTGACGTTGTTTGTAAATTTGGTGTTAGCATGTTGTATCTGGTGTCGTTGCACAACATTGGCTATAAAAGAGTTTAACATCATACATTTATAAAATGCCTTCCTTCATTCATTATTTTTTTCTTTCTAAAATAAATTTTTGGAGTTTTCGGTGCTGATGTTGTTGCTGCTTGGTTTTATTGGTTTCATGAAGTTATAAAATTATCAAAAAAAAAAAAAAACGTAAATGAAGATAAGCCAACTGCAAATTACTTTAACCCCTTGCCTGGGCCACATAATGTGAATATAAAGGCAGCATTTTAAAGGAAACAATAGCTATAGCAATAACAACAACATTGGGTGTTTATTTGTTAACATACACATTTGCTGTTGTAAAAAGTTAAAATATTAACATACATACACTTTCTCACATGAGCTAACACTTACACAAGGAATAAACAACTTAATGGAAAATAATTCACGTCTCAACTTTTCTATATGGCTTACATTTACTTGGCACAGTGTTGCGCCTTCAAGTAGTAATTACGCATATTTTATATATCATTATTAATAAAATAATATAATGTACATATTTTTGTAATAAAGATCTCCATAAAATATGAAGTTCATTTAAAGCCATTGATTTTTATTATTTTAAGATATTTACGAGTATGTCCTTGTTTTGATAATTTTTTTGGCCCTATTGGCAACATTGTGCTCCATACTCTTTTGCCTATTCTATATATATGTTAAAAAAAAACAACAATAAAAAAAGTAACAGCAACAAAAATGTAGATAAGAGCAAATATGCAAAAAGAAGAACAATAAAAAAAAGTATACGAGTGTAAAAAAGCAACAACATAATAAACAGTATGTGTTGTTTTACTCATTAAAACTTCATTTATTTTCCTTGAAATTGCCTTTTAGCAGTTTTAATAAAAATTATATTCCTTTCTTCTCCACTTGCTTTTTATTTTCCTTTCACCATTTCCTACTAAAACCAAACCAAATGCGTTAATTCATGCTCATAAACGTTTCCCCATAAATATAAAACGAACATTTATTTATTCCTTCTTTTATCCTGTCAAAAAGTCTTTTATTGGCTGAACTTTATACTGATTTTTCTAAAGAGTACACATTATACTCGTACATACATACTTGCCTTTCTTTTTTTTATACTTGTTTTAATAAGTATTTAATATTGTTGTTCTTAATAAAATTTTAATGATTTTCACAAAATTTGTTTGTTTACTCAGCAGACAATTTGAAATAATGATGAATGAAGTACGACTGCAAGTTGGGAAAAAAATTTTAAAATATTTGTGGCTGCTCTAGCCACACAAAAATAAATGTGTGTGTTCACATTCTGTTATTATTGATGTAATAAAAAGATTTGAATGTTTTTTATATACGTCACTAAAAATTTTAAGGTTATATATCGGTTTGTCTTTCGGTGTGTAGTTTCTACCACCCCGATCTCTGTCTGCCTACACGTAAAATATATTTTTCGAAGTCTTAAGAAAAGCGAAAATTGTTTTAAAAAAATATGGATATTGAATATCAGCAAAAGCAAGAAGACAGTTCCAGAGCCGGACAATTGAAACTTTTTGTTTGACACATAACAGTAAATGACTAAAATGATTTTTTTCCTTTATTAATTAAACATATTTCATAAACAAGAAGGAAGATTGATATTAAAAGCCACTGAGATTAAAAAGATGGTTCCAGGGCTGGATAATTGAAACTTTTTTTTTTGTATAGAAGAGTAAATAAATAACACCAATTTTTTTAACTATTACTACGTTTATACGCACGGCATATTTGCAAATAAAACTGTAAGTTGTTGCCATATTGTTGTTTTTATTGCGACTTACTAATTTAGAAAACTATTCACGATTAACGCATTATTTGCAAATAAAATGCTTGAGGTTGCCACACTTACAAATGTTTCCTAATAAAAAACAATAAATTGATAAATATTGCACAAAAAAACATTGATAGAAGAAAATAATGACAACAAAAGCAAATTATTATTTATTTGTATAGAAGTGCTACCAAGTTTTTACACATTTACAATGCCGTATAAACAGTGAGTTAATTTATTTGCAAATATTTTTATTTGCAAATAGTGCGCGTATAAACGTAGTATATGTATAGCGAATTTTAATCAGGAATAATTTCTGAATTGGGCTTAAGTTCAATATTTTCAATTCTTATTGACTGAAATATTTTTATTGATTAATGTGATATTCTAAAGAGAAGAAAAATTAAACTAGACTTTTTATCTGGGGGAAATGCGCATTTTTCTGTGCAGGCACGCACTTCATCAGCACCCATATCTATGTACTAATTGTTTTCCTTTATTAATTAAACATCTACTAATATTATAGCATAAAGAGTTGGCTGAAGTAGTTAGCGCATAGACTACAAGACCGGAAGTTCTAGGTTCAAGCCCAGTTACCGACAAAGCCATAAATAGCAACCCCAGAAATTTTTCTGATATCCATTAGTGTGTGTGTGTGTCAGTTGTGGTAGGAAGGTTAAAGTGATGAAGGCATAGTCACCGAAGTAAAATAACCAATAAAATGGCTACTAAGCACAGTTTCAGAAATTTAATGCACCTTATTCACATCAGAGGTGCTGCAACACTGCCTTGAAAAAAAAACAAAACACATGCAAAAAGCAGAGTTGTAAAAGAATGAAGCTTTCCCTTTCTCTTTCCCTTCACTACCTGTCTTCTCTATCACTATCATTTCCTTAAAGAAGGCAACACCTCCAATTTTTGAAATTAAAGATAGTGTCGACATCGTGAGCCAGGCCGTTAATATGCAAAAACTTTTATGAAGATAATAAAAAAGCGATTTTGAGAAGATATTGGATTATGTAAAATAATCAATCTAAAGCTCATTTTGTCATATAATCATGAAAAATCGTATAAATGCATTTCAATTTGAATAGGCGACACTATTTAGTTGAGAAATCACAATAATTGAGAATTATAGAGTTTTGAATTAATCAGACTATTTTCTCTCTATTTATACCCGTATGTTGTTTACACTGAGAAAATTTAAGAACATGTGTATTAGAAAACTTATATTATATTTTAATAAAGCTCTCTTCTTTAGAAAGTCACATTAATTAATAAAAACATTTCATTCAACAAGAATTGAAATTACTAAACTTAAGCCTGACTAAGAAATTATTTCTGATTAAAATTCACTATAATTCAACTAAAAATTTAAAATTGTCTCAAGCTAAAATACGAACTTAATGAAAGCTAAAAAACAAATTTAAAGAAATTCATACACACATATGTATGTATGGATGCCTATACATACATATTTTTTGTCCTATTGTCTGTCCCCCTCTCTCTCTCTTTCACTTAGCTTGTAATTGCATGTTACTCGTTGAATGTTTAAACACGAAGAAGAAATAAATATTCACTCATATTCATAAATCAGTTAAAATCAACAGATGTTTATGATTAATGAGATCAGAACCCGTTGTTCATGCTTACATACAAACACTTTGCGCAAATAAACATAAATTTACAAATACATAAACAAACGTAAATGCGTCACACAAACATCGATATACAAATATATTAAATAGACTTGACATACGAGAACATACATAAATTATCGTCTTATTAACATGATTCTTGTTTAATTAAAAATGTATTAAATACTAAAAAAAAATTATAAAAAAAAGTTTGAACGGCATATCTTTTTTTTATTAAGCTGCAGTTTATGTAAATTTACAAATTTAATGTTACAGTTGATTAAATGTTGCAAAGAGAAATAATTTGCTTGTAACAGTTTTAAGTAAATTCAAATGGAAATAATTTATTTGTGTTATTTGAAATTATTTGCAAGAAATTTTTATACATTTGTGCGCAAAAAATGTTTGTATATTTTTGTTCAATGAAACTTCAAAGAATTAATATTTATTTTTTTTAAATAAAACTTTGATTTAAAAAGTTATTAACATGTGGCAGCTGGATATAATTGTTTCTTCAAAAATAATAAAAAAAAACTTGCCAGGGATGTCTTGTTTGATGTTTGAAAGCTTTGTGGAATTTAAAATTTGAAAATACATAAAGTTTGCACAGGCAAGTAATAATAATATTAGAAAATATTTATTATTTAAATAAATTGTTTTAAAAATTTTAATTAAAACATTTTCATTTGTTTTCTCTTTAAGATTTTTCCTTGTTTGAGTTTCACTTTAATACGAAGTTTTATTAGTAGAATATTGCAGCACACATATGTATTGCTCATTTACACAAACAACGTCATAACTCAAAAAAATAGTTTGCCAGAAAACGAGTTTAAAGTTTTCAATTTATACACAATTTAATGGAAAAAGAAAATTTTATTCTGCTTTCAAGAGTTGGTATGCAATTTGTACACATTATGAAACATGATACGAGTATTAATTCTGCATCATGTAATGACGTTGTTTGAGTATATTGAGGGTGGCGTTGGCTGAAGTAGTTAGCACGTTGACTACAAAACTGAAGGTCCTGGGTTCGAGCCCGGTCTCCGACAGTCATTAAAAATAACAACACCACGCATTTTTCTGATGTGTATTAGTGTCCTTTGTATCAGTTGTTGTGGAAAAAGTTCTAGTGATGCAGGCATAAGGCAGGCACTGGTCACTAAAAACTACACCGACTTCATCAGATACTAATCCTAATGTAACATCAGAGTGCCCTCCTTCGTTGTGTAGCAGAATCATTGGCGAAGTAAAATAACCAATAAAATAAAAATGGCTACTAAACACAGCTTCAAAAATTTAATACGCCTCATTTAACACCAGAAGGCGCTGCAATACTGCATTATCAAAAAACGTGCAAAAAAGAGCAGAGTTGTAAAAGAATGAAGCTTTCCTCCTCCATCACCTGTCTACTCTATCACTATCTCTTCCCAATCACCCTCTCTGACTATCTTCTCTTCAACTAACAGGCAGCACAAAGGGATCATTGTATTGGACCCAAGTGAGCTGGACTCTAAATTTCACCCTTCCTTACCAGCAGCCTGCTAACCTAACCTAACCTTGAGTAGATTAGCGATATGTAAATAGCCAATTTAAAAATATACATATTGATAAATCAACTTTCTTATTTATGCTAAACAGCTGTTATTTGGAAACCATGCCATAGTCTTTGAAATTTTTTTAGTGCTACCGTACTTTCAACGTAATTTAATAAGAATTTTAATTAACCATTGAAAAGAAGAAACCACATTTAAAAACAATTTAAGTTTAAATAAAAATTAGATAAAGATTTAGTTAAATATTAAGTAAGTGTATCAAACTTAAAGGAGACCATGTTGAGAAATAAACCTCTCTTTTGGAGAAAATTTTATTTTAAATAGAAAGTCATGGCATTGTCAAACTGCACGAATATTATGCATTAAGATTTTTTAAATCTTAACTTTAGTACTTTAGTATAACATTAAGTGGCTTTTTCCTATAAATGCACTACAGCTTTAAAAAAGTTCAACCGATTCAATTAAATAATATATTTGTATAGTGCTATTTTAAATTTTACTGTCCGCCCAATTTTCTAAATATGTGCAATATAATATTAAGCTTAAATATGCCACGCCTACTTCTTTAAACACACAATTTATATCATGCCAAGAGCCTAAGCTGATCGCCAAGTTTCGTGCGAGCTGCATAAGTAAATACTATCCTTGCATGGGCGTGGCCGACTTTTTTAAATGCAAAATCATTGTAACTTTTATAGCTCAGGGTGAGTGCCAAGTTTCATAAGAATTGGTTGAGTAGAAGCCCATGAAATATAATATTACATTTTAGTGGGCATGGTCAGTCATGTGTCTTTGTAGCAGTCTGATAATTAAAAGCACATAAAATTTAAAACATTATTAATAGGCATGTTGCCGCCCAACTTTTTTGAAAACAGAATGGAATTCAAGCTGCCAGACAAAAAAAAAATAGAATTTTTAAAACTTTTTAAATTAAAAACAGACGAATTGATAACATCCTTATTTTTTTTAAGTTTTCATGACTCTGAAAATTGTCATTTGTGCATGCTTCGCGAAACTTGTTTCATGAAGCCCCTTTTAAAATTTTTGGCAAACAGTTAATGTAAGTCTGAAGCAAACGTCAAAAACTTTATTTACGAGAGTGTAAAAATGCACAATTGCACAGTTTGCGAGACTTTGAATGTTCTCATGAAAACCATTATTGTATTTAAAAAAAAAAGTTTACTGTTTGTTCTTAATTTTATTTAGTTTTTTTGTTTTACATAAAGACAGTTTATTAAATTTGCACAAAAAAAAATAATTATATTTTGCTGTCAAATTGTTTGTACAACCTTGTTTTTCTTTTTTTTATGATTGACTATAAAATATAAATTTACTAAATGGCTTGTTAAATCTGACTATAAATGTCATGTAATTTAGTTACAATAAATTTGCTGTAATCATAAATACAATAAATAAAAAATAAAAGAAAAGATGAGGGAATTACAAGAAATAAATTGTTATAGTAAAAAGGACTTAAACGAACTTTACACACTCTTTAATCAACAACAGAATCTTAACTTTAGGTATAATCCAAGCAATAGATATCATTATTACCATGTAATGAAAAAGGACTTTAGCAAAGGACAAAGCTCAAAATTCCAGCTGGCGAGATGCTAGGGATTCGCCTCAACGCTATTTATATTTTGAGAAATATCAACACATTACAATTACATTTGTACATGGAATCTTAACAGAGGGAAAGGGAGTTTATAATTTTTAGTATTTCAAGATTAAAGATTTCTGATATGACTGCTTTGGAAAAAAAAATTAATTGAATCCTTAACACTTGTATAGAATGATTTATTATGACTCTTTTTGTGGATTAACTCAACATGAATGTATTGTTCTATTTTCTTCATTCATATAATGTAAATAAGAGCACTGTGTATCGCTTAGTTCGCTGGCTAGAGAAATAATTTCGAGAAAAACCGCCAAATAATTTTGAACTGAAAACAAGCTAATGATTTGACATTTGTACGATCATTTGAATTGATTTTAAAAATTTCAGTAAATTGTTTTATGCTAAATCAAAAAAATTCTCGTATACTATTTCATTTAAAAATGTATACATAAAAGAGACATTTATATTGACTGACAACACTCACAGTGGATCCAGTACGTGAAATACAAAATAATTGCAACTTTCCTTGGTATATTATTTCCTCAAAAATGTTCACATGTCAAATAAATTTATTTTTCTCAAGCCCGTGCAAGTTAAGCGAATTTTATTTAATGATAAACAAGATAAAAGGTTTTTGACTCCAACGTAAGTCAAGGGATAAGTGTACATACTTATGTTTCAAGAATATGTTTCCATCAAACGAAAGTTAAATTTTCGTCATTGTTGTAGTTGCAATAAGCAATAAGTGTATTCCTACAATGCAAATAACCAAAGAACTCAACAGCAAAAAACAATAGAAAACTTTTATACAGGTTAGACAGCAACAAAAAACAAAAAAAAAAAATCTAAAAAATCATATAAAAAATGCTTTCTTGTCTTCTAAGGAAATAAAATATTACACTTAATGGCAAAAAGAAAAACAAAAACGCTGGATAATATCCAAGTCTACTTCTTGTATACTCAATTACACTTTAGGGTGTCTTTCACAAAAGGTGGAAGTTGAAATAATTGGTAATGTGGGATGTAGGAAAAAAAGAACAAAGTAGAGGCGTTGCTTGTTATTGTTGTAATCATAATTTTCGATCAAAAAAAATTGTATAATAATCGTTGTAGTACAAAAACAACAATAACAACAAAGAACCGGAGCCACGAAAAAAAAACGTTATAACAAACTGTAAACAAACACAAAAATAATGAAAGCAAATAAAAAACGCCATCAAAGCACAAAACAAAAATATGAACAAAAAATTATATATTTTTTCATTTTATGAATTGTTGTAAGAAGAAGCACCGTCAAGTATACGGAAGAATGTTTAATACAATTGTTGGTATAAATGTGTCTAACAATGGAGTATGAAAAGCAACAGAAAAAAAGGAGGAAATAAAGTAATAAGGGAACTTTTTTGTACGCTTAACAGCAGTCATCAGCGCCATCAAAGAATTTATTATTGCTTCAGTACTCAGCTGGGTGTTGTTTTGATTCTGATTAAAGAATTCAATATATATTTATAAATGTATGTACATACATAAATATTTTTTTTTTACTTTTCTTATTTTCTTTAAAGAAAGCTCATTATACCAAGCTATGGCTTAATTTTATTTCTAATAACTTCTGTTTGATCGTAGTTAAAGTATAATCACCTTGCAAAAATCAATTACCTACGACAGTAACAAGCAAATTTGCTGTAAATGGATTTTTTTTTGTTCCAAATAGTGGGTGGAAAGGTTCAGTTCTTAAAAATATTTTTTAACTACAAAGAGAGAATTAATAAAAGAAGTTAATAATGCATGGTGTCGTGCAGATGGCACTAAATGTAAAATGTCAAAAACTCTTATTTTATATATATATATATTAATATCATTTTATTGTCTACACTTCAGATAAAAAATATAGAAAGAATTAAAAAAGAAACCGGTTACTTTCTCAAGAATCTACGGCCATTAAAATTTGAGAATTAATTAATATTTAAGTTGTTCCTTAAAAATAAATTTTTAGTTAAAGCTAATATAATACGAATATATTTATGAAGTGCTTAAACTTTCAAATTGTTAATTTTAGAACAAAAATACATATATTTATATACATGGTTTAAATCCAGTGATTTTAAATTTGTATATTTTTTAAGTATATTTTTTTTTGTAGAGGAAAGTTATTCACGTTCTGGCACCGAAATAAAAAATTTTAAATGCACCTTCAGCCTTTTATAAATGATTCCTTTATGGAATTGATATATAAGAATTTTATTATTTTTAATTTTTTTTAAAAAAATTTTTTCATTAAGGAAAGTTTTTAAGCTAGACATATCCTTGCTAAGACTTAGGCACTACTGTCCTGCATAAAGCCATTTTAAAGAGCGTTCAAGACATGATGCATTTTTGAAATGCTTTACAAGTGCTTGCATTAAACACAAACATAATAGCATACTTCTTGCACACACACTCAAACGTACAATACGCAAAATAACAAGCACCAAAGTTTGTTGCGAGCAAGAAGTGTTCACGACATCACTTGTAAACACTCATATACACGAATATCATTTTACATCCATCGTGCTTCGCTTATTATATGACGACAGCATTTACTTTTGGTGTAGTATGAGCAATTTTTTTAAATAAATATGTTTGTGCAGGACTATATTAGCTCGAACTTTTTTTACTGAAATTTTTTAGTCTCAGGATGTATGGGAAAGATGTGAATAATTGCACCAATATTTTTAAAATGTTAATTTTTTATCTTTTATCAAATGAAATATGTGTGCCAAATTTAAACTTTTTACAATAACACCATCTGTTAATGGTCGCTCAGTATATGAAAACACGATGCTCTGTTCACCAAAGACCCAGTTTTTTTTAAAGTTTTCAAAGTCATCTCTTAAAAAGCTCAGTTGTATTTATTAAGGCTAAAGCTAAATCCAGCCTAAATATCAGGTTCCCTTAAAAATTATGTTAAATTTTTTTTCCGGTATTTAGAATAGGAAATTTTTCAAAAAATTTTCAACTTAAATCGAAAGTACCCGGTATTTTGGATATTGGTAGTCTTAATAACAGAAGAAGGAAGACTTTTTTCACCAACTTAAATACAAATTGTTGAACATTTAACTCAGTCACGGTATTTCATAGTTTTTTTTATACCTTTTCATGATTTTATACTTTTTTATAAATAAAAACATAAACTCGATTTGTGTGCAATCAAATATGCTTTTATAAAATATGTGCAAAAATTCATATATAAAATTTTAGCAGCATTTTTTTTACTTTTTGTTGTTTATTTTTCTATTTAATAATTTAATGGACCAGAAATAGTATGACATTTGGAGCAACTTAATGTTGCCTTTAAGAAAATATTTTTAATTATTAAATTTTGACACATAGTAAAAAGTTGTGGTTTAAGTATTTTTATACCCGGCGGGAAAAGAAAATTTCGAGTACAACTCGGTCCATATCTTTTTCCTTCCTCGATTTCTTATGTTTGTTTCTTTGATGTGTACAGCTACTCAGTGGCATAGTGAAAATTTGCAAAGGTAACATTTTTGTGTATAAAGCGATTTTTGTCGGCTCACTGAAATAAAGCTTAAGTAATAAGCTAAATTTGCCTTATTTCTCAAATAATTGAAATATAAAGACATAATTGCACCACACTGCATTGTTACTAAAGCCACATAGACTGATTCCAGAATTAATTGAGTAATAATGTTTATTGTAGTGAGCCGACGAAAATTGGTACATTGTGTCGATACTGTGACCCAGCCGTAAGCACCAAAGAAAGTTTAAAAAATAATTCAAAAATATTTGTGGTGTTAGAATTTCTGTGTACACATCTGTGGTAATAGGGAATAATTGCTTAAGGCGATTTAAGAAAATTTAGTTAAAATTTTGCAGTGTTTATATTGCTACATATGCAAACATTGAATCACACGTAAGTAGAATTGCATTAGAGCTTTTTAAACTCTGCTTTTCTTAAGTTGCCTTAGAAGATTATTCCATATTGCCGCAGAAATTGAGTAACATTTTTATTGCAGTACCGACTGCGTATACGTAATATTTTCGTTCAAAAGTTTAAAATTACAATACTCATACGATCTTTAGACTGTAATACGGAATTAGTTGTAACTTATTAGCATACTTTAAGGATGAAATAGTCATTATAGCATAAACAACTGCTAACTTTTCAATTCTTCTTAAAGTCTGTATATTTTATTGATACATTTCTTTCAAAACACTCATATACATTTTTAAGTATATGGCACAACATTTTTTGAGTAATTTTTAATCGCCTTATTACACAAATATTGATTATCGAATGTACTCGAACAAAACTTATTTATTTAGGCGTTTAACCCAAAATTAATCTTTGAAATACTGTCCTTTGTTAATGCATTACTGAAAATTTAAAAATTTGGAAAAAAAATAATTTTTAGAGTGAATCAACTATTTCAGTTACTGCAAAAATGTAAATACATACATATATATTTGTACATCAATCACAAGTAAAAACTTAAATAATCTACGCTAATATTTAGACATTTATATATTTTTTTTTGCATATGGTTATAGTTCTATTACACTCATATGCTTTTAAGACTATAATATTCCTCGTCTTATTTAAACTATCATTTATTTGTAATATATTTTTTGTATATATATCTCTTTTATATTATGTTCTATATTTTTTTTTCAAGTTTTTATTCTCTTTGAGAAAAAAATAAATTTAAAATGATTGGCTTTTTATATAATGTTTATTTTACTACCATAAAAAAGTGTCCTAAACTAAATTTTTTTTGTAGTACATGCATCAAAAAATAATTGTTGGCTTGTCTGTTTATTATTGGCAGAGGACTGTACATGAATGTGAAAGAATATGATTTGTAGAATAAATAATAAAAGATGTAGTAATATGTGCCTAAAGAGGTGACCAGCTGCATTAAAATTTTTTTTATTTAAATTGAACAGGTGTCGCGAAATCAGAGCAAAGTTTAAAAAAAAATAAAATGTCTAATATTAATCGATGTTGGATTGTAACAATGAATCTAACGAACATATTTGCCAATAACAGAGCAGATGCCCTTACTGAAGCCACCAGCAATCCAATAATAATTGTCACGATCTGATATATTGGAATCTTCCTCAAGAGGTTTAGCGTGAGTGAAGAGGGAAGAAGATAATCTGATAATCACAAACTTCAACAAATTGTGAATAAACGATGGAAAACGATGACCCGAATAAAATTCAAGGACAGTACGACTTGCGATAAACCTTCCTAAATTCTAGCTAGGAAGCTTTGTAGTGATAAGAAACTGTCACTAACTATTTGCAGTACAGGTTCAGAGGTTTTAAATACCTTATAATGACTTTTGCAGAAGACGTCAGGACAAAGGGGGAGACAAGCGAACATCTCCTCTGTCATTGCCCCAGATTTGAAGACTTAAGATGTAAAAATCTTTGGTTTAAAATTACTCACAGATAAAACCTGGCTAAGTCTCATTGATTTGTTAAACAAGTAGGATGGTTTGGGTATTTAGAATACATAAATTGGAAAAATAAATACCTCGTGTCATAACGGAATATACGGAAACTAGTTTCGCAGAAAATTAGTTTAAAGTTTCCAATTTCCATACATCAGTTTACATGATATTGATATGCCTTTTTTTTGTACAAAAGATGAAATACGACATGAGAAAGTATTCTAAATTATTATTATTTGAGTGATGACGTTATTTGAGTTAATAAGCGTTATGTTTTTAAGCTCAATAAGTGGCACATGATCACTGCATCCCTTTCTCTCACAGAAGGCTTGAGAGCTCTCACGGTCTCTGAGCCTATATTTTAACTTTTCCCTGTTTTTTGCCAGGGATATTCTATGTCCTAAGACCCAAGTTAGTGTAATGGGATGTGCATGAATTCGAATAATGAAATTTATGTAATGCAGCATATATAATACTTTCATGGTCCTTCAGCTCAAAATACCAAGTGATCTCTCATTTTCAGAGATATTAAATGTTCTGTAATCCAAGTTAGCGTGATTGGATGTAAATATATTTGAGTATAGAAATATATGCGGTACGTAGTGTTATTTTATTGTCCTTTAGCTCAAAAAAGAACTTCATCATAAATTTTTTAATCAGACAGTTCCCGTATTATTGTAAATGTTTGGTTAGAAAAACAATGCACTTTTGTCCACTTTTAGTAATGAAATTTCATGAAGTTTTTAATATTAGCTGTAGAAAAGAAGGAGACCTAATAAAAATGGTGTAGCATAAATCATTGAAGCATTTGATTCAAATTGTTTCGCGTTATCTCCTATTGGTTTATTTTAAGAAAAGAATTTATGCAAATAATTTAATAAAAAAGCTCATTATTCAAATTCAGTATTACTCTCAAGAAATTTAATTTTTAACTTTTTTGGCCATCCTTTTTTTTTAATATTGTCACACAACCACAAGGTAAAGTTTCAAATTTATTTTATTTCCTTTTAGGATATGTTATTGTTTTATCGCTTGACTGCATAAAATTTCATATATTTACAACTGGTCATCCGTGTTTGATGTTGTTTTCATGGCATACAAATACAACAAAGTTTAGATTCCTAAATGAAGTGTTGCCAAACAACTTTTTTGTTGGTTATTTCAAACACACAAATATCGAAACATTCATACATATACATCCGTACACATGTTTGTATAACATATATGCATTTACACGGGTATCCATGAAGGTGAAGCCATGCCAGAGAACTAGAACTTTTTTACATTCAGAGAATGTATTTCGAAATATTTTAGGGTTGAGTGGATAAATAACATTTATGGCTAAAAGAAATAAGTAAATAAACGTAAAGATTTATTTTTTTCCAATTTAAAATTAAATGAAATTAAAAAAACAAGCAAACCTTATATTTGTATGTGTGTATTGGCATAGTTTGTTGGGTGTTTGGCAGCTTTTTAAAACAACACTTCATCATCTCATCAATGATGAGAAAAAAAGCACTGCATGAAAATATTGTCATTGAGTCAATATGATGATGACGATGATGCATGCAATGGTTGGTTACATGTTCACAGCCAAATGAATACACATACATATATATGTGTACATATACATACATACACACATACATATATACACACATGTGTATGTAAGTATAAAGTTAGTTTTTACGCTCTATATTTTTCCCTCAATATCCAATAAACAACAGTTAAAAAATACTTCTTGCTTTATTTATAAGTTTTGGAATGCCAATAAAAAATAAAGCAGCCATCGCTTAATATATTTTATGAAAGATATTTTTATAGATCACTGTATGCAGGAATTTTGATTTTGTTTCGCCAGCTACGACTGCAAAAAAACATAGTTTTATATTTTTTTTTATATAAACTGCGATTTATTAAAGCGCATGTTGATCCTTTAGAGGAAAACTATTGTAAGTATCGAAAAATAAAAATGAAGGTAACTAGTTGTATTCATCAAATTTTAATAATTTTTATCACCTAATTGACGTTTCTGAGAGTAACGTTGCTTTGAAAAGATACATTTTTTTCTATTTTAACTAAAAATTGATTATCAATATTGTTAAATGCTTTTAAAGCGTGTTTTTTTTAGAGTGTCACCACTTTGTGTTGGCATCACTGCTTTATTTGAGCATCCATTTAACAGCTGATATTTGCTTTTTGCTAAGTTTGCTTTGAAATTTCATTATGAATCGACTTGCACCAGAGCAACGCGTGCAAATTGTTAAAATTTTTAATCAAAATAATTGTTCTATTCGTCAAACTCATCGTGCACTTTTTTTTCAGAGGAGCTAATTCAAAGAACAATATATGGTTTTCGGACCACTGAAGAAACTGTAGCCGCTGTACAGGAGAGCATTGAAGATGATCGTAATCAATCAATTCATCGCCGTTTTCAGCAACTGGGGTTGTGTCCTTCCATTTTATGGAAGATTTTACTAAAGGATCTTGCCTTAAATGCTTTCAAGATTCAACTTGTGCAGAAATTGAAACAAAACGACCATCGTATGCGCCGCTAATTCGGCGAATAATCTGAATCACAAATGATATTGATTTTGAATTTCCATTCAAAATTTTATTTTTCGATGAAGCCCATTTGAGGTTGAATGGGTACGTAAATAAGCAGAATTGTCGCATTTGGAGTGAGCAAAATCCACAAGATTTTGCCGAAACACCATTACATCCACAGAAAATTACTGTTTGGTGCGCTTTATGGGCTGGCGGTGTTATTGGCTCATATGTCTTCAAAAACGATGCTGATCAGAATGTTACTGTCATTATGAACGGAAACTTTTTCATACCTAAATTAAGTGGCATTAATCTTGCTGATATGTAATTCAAAACAGGACGGAGCCACATGCCACACAGCAGGCATTTCAACTGATTTACTCATATAAACTTTTGATGAAAAAATAATTTCACGTAATAGCCCAATTAATTGGCCACGAATATTGTGTGATTTAAGCCACATTGGATTATTTTCTTCGGGATTATATTAAGTCACTTGTCTACGTTGATAAACCACAAACAATTGAACACCTGGAAATCAATATTCGCAGAGTTATCGCTGAAATACGGCCGCAAATGCTGCGAAAAGTTGTTGAAAACTTCATATCATATTTAAACATTAATTTTATAAAATTTTCTTTCCAATAAAGCCCGTTTCGTTGATATTAAAAATATATTTCTTTGTTTTATTATGATTTCAACTTGTGTCACACTATAAAAAACACCCTTTATTTTGATTATGTATACTTAAGTTTGTATTGTTTTGTACTCTATAGCCCTATAAAATGTTGGCTGAAGTAGTTGGCACTGGTCCTGGGTTCGAGCCCGGCATCCAACAGTCATTAAAATAACAACATCACGCATTTTCTTCATGTGTATTAGTGTCCCTTTGCGTCTGTTGTTGTAAGAAAGTTCAAGTAATGAAGGCATAGTCACTGGTCACTGAACTATACCGGCTTCAGCACATGCTAATCCTAATGTAACATCAGAGCGAAGTCCTTCGTTGTGTAGCAGAATAATCGGAGAAGTAAAATAACGAATAAAATGGCTACTAATCACAGCTTCAAAAATTTAATACGCCTCATTTAACACCAGAGGCGCTGCAACATTGCATTATTAAAAAAAACGTGCAAAAAGCAGAGCTGTAAAAGAATGAAGCTTTCCTCTATTTCTTCCTTCACCATCTGTCTTCTCTATCACTATCCCTTTCCAAAAGAACGTAACACCTAGTAATAGTAGTAGGCATTCATTGCCTGAGTGTTACTTCTCTTTTATTAAAAAAAAAAAAAAAAAAAAATTGAAACTTCAAAATGAAAAGAGAAAAGCATTCAGACAAACTTGTCGAATGTGTCGACAGCTGAAGCTCTTCGTTTTGTATAGCTATTCGTTTATTGTGTTGACTCTAGAATTTTCAGAAGCAGAAGCAAAAGAAAATACACAAATGAGAAATTTTTAAACGCTGAATTTATCAATCGCTCAAAAAAAGGCTCGCGTCAAGTGGTTTAAGGAAATGATTAAAAAATTGAACCGTGTTGCTTGAAAAGACGTGTAAAGACGAAAAAGAAAACAGCAATTGTTTGTGGAAGAAGCACATCGAAGCAAATGTTCACCTGATTCTTTGGCCGAATGGGTCATGTGGCCACGGTTCCGCTTGAGCAACTTAGAATTATCAATTCTGAGTGATACACGACCATTTGTTTGCCAGAAGTCTTTGGAGAAGTTCGTAGAACTAACCCCCGAAGACGAATCATTCTTCATTAGGACAATGCGGGCTCTCACATAACTCGTCAAACATTTTTGAGCAATCAAAACATTGAATTGATGACCCATCCTTCGTATAGTCCTGACTTGGCACCCAATGACTTTTTCTTGTTCCCGAATATCAAAGGTAAGCAGCGTGGTCAACGATTTACGAGCGTCGAAGAAGCAGTTGAAGCATTCAAAAACCATATCTGGGAGGTGTCTTAAGAGGAATGGCAGAAGTGCTATGACAAATAGTTTGAACGAATGCAGAAGTGTATTGATCATGAAGGGGAATATTTCGCAAAACAATAAAGCCATTTTCATTTAAAAATGTTTGTTATTATTTGCTATTCGCGAAATATGAAAAATAGCCCTCGTAAAAGATATAAAAATAAAATTTCACTTGTGTTGTTTTATTGCCAAGGGGTCGTCTCGTATGCATGCATTTATTTTTGAGATATTTTAGTGAAATTTATTTATTTTGCATAAGTGTGTTAGAAATAAACTTTAAACTGTATAGTTTTTATATATTTATATTTATATTTATGTACAAACAATACGCTTTGGAAATAAATATTTAAAATGAAATTGACTGCAATTTGAATTTGAAGCTTTAGATACTAGTAATACTTTATTTTGTTTATGTATCTGCAATTGTTTATGACTATGGATAAGGAAAAAAAACAAACAAAACTGTGCTTTAAGACTTTAGTCTGGCACTTTCAAAATACAAATCAGTGCACATTAACTAATGCTTTTGAAGTTTGATTTAATTATATAGAAAGGATAACTGACTTTCACACCAAGAAATGAATCTTTCAATCGGTATCTATTCTTATGCACTGGCATAAAAATTATCAGTTGCTTCCGGTCATTTTAACTTGGCTGCACTAAGCTTAGCATAGAAAAAATAAGATTGCATTTCATAAAACTTACTTAAAACCAATTCAAAAATGTTTTTAAGTTGGTTTTAACAAAATCATTTTGTATGGTAAATCCAGGTTTCAACGTTAAAACCAACTTTCATTAAAACCATCTCAGTGTGAAAGCACTATAACGCTAAATTTCCTACAGGACAACTGTACAAATCAGAAATTAAAAAAAAATCTTCAATGTCTCAAGATATTGAATAACAACTATTTCTCCATTATATTCATATTCCTTATTGTTCCTCTTTTATTCCTCTTATCTAGTTGCAGGATTGAAATCAGAAATTGTAATTTTTAGGAAAGTTCTTTTGAACCTGCTTCCTGTTTTTATATTTTTCTTTATTAATTTATGGATCTGTCTGTGACTGAATTCCCACGTTTTTTAACTATTTTTTTCAGACATCCCCCAATACACATGTGTGTATGTGTCACTATAGCTCTATTATATTAAGCGGCAATCACACGGTCAAATTGTATGACATGTGTTATGATGGTATGAGTCACTCCGACGATACTGGAAATAAAATCAAAACTTTTTCATATTTCTTTTGCATGATAGAGATGTTTTCCACCATTACCAATATAAAGCACATCATGGATCATGTGGTGCTTTACAGCAGATTTCGTTTGTAAATGAATGCACATGAGTGTGTCATAATGTTAACAAACAACAAACATGACTTGAATTTAAGTCGGCACTTTTATGCAAATATCGAAATTAATATATATTTATACCCAAAAAAGCATTTGTTTGCTTTGAGTTTTTGTTCTTGTTCCCAATTGATACGAATAATAAAACTATTAGAAAGTGTTTTTATAATTGCCACAAAGGCGCACTGTTGAATAACCGAAGTAAAAAAAAAAAAAAATAAATTCCATGTAAAAGCTAAAGGATTAATTTTGTACTTTTATTTATTTTTAACATCAATATTATATAATTTCATATATTTTGTAGAATATTTTAATTCGCCATATTACTGTTTATGAATATGTACTTTTTGTTCACTTTATCGAAACGGACAAAAAGCACTCATACGAAGTAGTGTTACAGAACTTAAATGTAAATGTTCCACGCAAATGTTATTTGTGAGATTTAACATTTTACCTAAAATTTAGGATTTTCTCGGGAGATGCAGCCAACAATATCAAGAATGGTTAAACTTTCAAAATGGCGCTAAATTAATATTTTTTGGTCTACTCTGCGGGAATTAGTCGTAAGATTTACAGTGTATTAAAATTGTTTTTTTAGGTTATTGGGAAGATAAAGAAAGTTTTCAGCTCACTGGGGTCCAAAAAACAGGTACTTTTGTATTACCTGAGAATAGGAAAGAGATATTGCAAGTACAGATAGTGAAGTGTTATATATGTAGATACATTTTAATTTTTACAAGTTTACTATTGTTTATTTAGTTAATTTTTAAAGCATCATTGTATTACCTCTAGTGTTTAGTAGGCGTACACACAGAGAAAAAAAAGAACAACAAAATAAAATCAATAAGAACCATATTTAATCAATAAGCAACATTGACGAAAGTCTATAGTTATGTTTAAAATTTTGTAATTCACTATGGAACAATATTAATTTAAAGTTGCCTTTTTTTATAACTTTGATATGGAAACAATATAGAAATTAATACTTTTGTTGTCGTCTTACTGATATGATGTGATTTACATATTCATTTAAAGCGGTGCCACATAAATTTTAATGTGTTTCTGATTATTTCAATATTTTGTAATTTAAATTTCAACTTAATTGAGAAATTAGTGAAATAAAAATCTTAAAATTATATTTTTCACCTTTAAAACAATATTGAATCAATGTAAGGTTCACGAAACAAATAGAAAATACATTAATTCATCAGATTTAATGCATTTCAATATAATTTTTCTATTATATTGCAAATTATTGAATTAATATGACACGTTCTTACTTTTAAGTTGCAGCTTTTCCCTGGGTGTATTATTGATTCTTCTATGGCCATTATTACATGTTAAAGATAACTAAAAGTAGGATTTTATCGGACGCATAAAACGCTTTTCATTAGTACAATTTTACTTTAACCTAAAGTAGGCGATAAGTTCAAGGCAGGTTTATCTTACCTGATAAGTTAAATACAATTTTTAATAATGAACAACTTTTTATACGTCCGATAAAATCCTGCTTTTTACTATCTTTAAGTTGTAATAATGGCCCTTAAAGTTACAAAATGAATCCAACGTTAGCAAGTACTCGTCCTCGTTATAACAAAAACCACATACTTATACTACAAGACAACTCAAATCACTCCTGATACATAAACTCAATTTTAGCTTCCGCGCACACATACACATACAAACATACATACATGCTTGCATTTGCATATTTGTGTTTATATAAAACAATCCTTAAAGTTAAAATATTTCCTGCAATATAATGAAAATATAAAATATTTAGCAATAAATTTTTACACAAATTCATATTCATATGAAGTCATGATATGAATTGCAGATTTTGTGCAGTTTAATTTTGTAATTTTTGTATTTCTTTTTTCACTATCATTACATGCATATTATGATCTGTTGTATTTTTATTGCGGAAAAAATTTCATTAAACAAAAACCATCACAATAATATGTATTTAGGGGAATTTCGTATTAAAGCATTTATAAAATTAACAGCCCGAATCATGAACGAAAATTCCTCTCTTTTACTTTTTTTTATATGTGACAGGGCATAGAGAAAGGGACCTAAGGGTAATAAATTTCAAACTTTTCAAAATCAATTTTCACTTTTTTTTTTGATGTGGACAACATCTGAGCATCGAATGAGACCGATCCCATGCCCCAAAAGTGTTCCCTCCCAGAGATATGCGAGTTTTATGATGGTGATGGTACACCAAAGATACACGTATTTAAATCTTTAAAATGGCTCCCTTTCTATTTTGCGCGTCACATATTATGAATCTTTTTTCCTACGAAATGCGGGAATAAAATTCCTAGGAAAAGAAGCAGGTCTTAAGAACGCAGTTGAACTTGATTTTTTCATTAAAAATCTTTCCGTTGCAAAACAGAAGGGAGTTTACATGAAAATACAATTGATGCACCATTAAAACAAAATTCATATAAATAATATTGTATTGTATTTCGAAATACAAAAATAATGTCCAAGCACGCTATTTGTATTTTTTTAAAGGGTGGGCAAATTTAAGGTTGGGAAGTAAATTGGCTTAAAACACACTTTTTTTTTGACAAATTCTCTTTAATTGATTTCAATGTAAAGAGAAAAAATGGGAATTATTAACGGAACGAAACGTCCGCTCTTTTCACAAAACTTTGAATCCCATTTTTCCAACAAAGTTTCCCTTATCTCGTCAATCTCGAATTTCATATTTCAGAGCGTCAGTTGTTTCTGATTTGTTCACGTAAATCCAGTATTTCAAATGGTCCCAGAAAAAATAATCCAGCGGCGTTAAATCACCAGAACGAGGCGGCCAATTGACATTGCCAAATCGAGAAAATACGCTACCAACAGCCAATTTACAAACGTACGACGCACATAATGGTTAACCGGCTTTAATTCTTTAATGCGCTGTTTTACACGGGCATAATTGTGGTGGCATAACATGCCAGTTTGCTGGTGAGAGATTCAAAGAGAGTGGTTTTGTGGTTGGCATAACTTTTCAACCAGCTCCAACCCCGCATTAGCAGCATAGAACCAATACACACACAACTTAAAAAATAGCAAATGTTAAATAAATACGAAAAACACTGACACACACAAAGCTGTGTATACATATACATTTTGTGCCAGATGAAGTAGTCTCGTGTAATTTAGAAAAGAACAAAAATTGAATTGAACTTTATAAGTGTTAAAATGAAGATATTTATGCAAAATATAGCGCAAAGTGCCTCTGGTTATGCCAGGAATTTTTTCTCATACAAACATATATTTATGCGCCCTTAATTACGAAAGTGGTCTAACGGTATGATCACAGTTTAGCAAACATTTTTCAAAAAAAAAATTCACTAAATAATATATATTAGCCATTTCAAACAACTCAATACACTCACGATGTTTTACTAACACACTAAAATTTTTCGCAATGGCAGCAGAAAATTTGACATTTGCATGCCATTGAATGTCAAAACGAGGAAAAGGGTTACCCTGTTAACCATTTGATACAAATTTATTGGATTACTGTGATATTTAAATTAAAGTTTTAACTTTTTAAATGTATTTTTATGATTAATTATGATTATTGTAATGCGCATAAAAAATGCAAGTTTGTTGATTATGGAGCATTAATATTATCAAAATAATAATTATAATAATAAATATTAACAATTTCCCTAAACATGTGCTTATATGATGAACTCGGTAACTCTATAAAAAAGGGGAAACAAATGTTTTCAAGTTTACTCATCGCTGACATTATTGAAATGAACTTGCAGTTGCATGTGTAAACAGTAATACATAGTATGTTTCCACTATACGTGCTTCGCTCTTTATTCACGCTTCACATCCCAATCATTAGCGAATCAACTTGCTTCGCCATACAAAATTATGACAGCGAATCTAACTTTTATCGCAGCTTATCGCTAGTTTATCAGAACTAGCTATCAAAACAAAATAGGTATGTATATGTGTTTGTGTGTGTGAACAAATAAAAACAAACCAAACGCACGTACGTATGATACGTATATCTGTGTGGATAAACATAAAAAATGTCAAAACGAAGTACGAATGCGCCGTGTAAACAGCATGATTTTTTAAACATGATTGAGAAAGCGAAGCATGTGATTCAACTCGTAGTGGAAACATAGCATTAAGCAAATGGCAAGAAATTCGACTATTCCGAAAAAAATTTCGTTGATAATACGTATACAACACCAGCATGGCATGTGTAATTGCAGCGTTAGTTTGAGACATGAATACACAGGAAAAATTGTTCACCAATTAATATTTCCATATAAGAATTCAATTCATTTACTTAAATTTTTAATTGCTTTAATTAATGCGGCAAAACTTAATTGATATTATCAAATTAAAATTTACTTAATTTTTTAATTGATATTAAAAAATTTTAATTGATATTGCAAACATTTTTATATTATTTAATGAATTGAACAGGCTAATGTTCGTATCGCCTTTTAAGCCAAATTACATGTGATAATTATTAATGAACAAATAACATCAAAGTTAGTTGTAAAGATTCTGACAACACATAGTTGAACGGAACAGCCAGCCGTTTTCGAAGGCCACTAAACCTTCATCATCAGCGTTCTTCTGTGTTTGGTCCACTGTGGGTGGTGTCAGTTGATGTAGATTTCTGCCTTATATACGAAACTTTTCTGCAAATGGAATATGTGAATTGGTTTGATTCATCGTATTTCAATTTGCTGAAATGTGCTGATGATGAAGGTTTAGTGGCCTTCGAAAACGGCTGGCTGTTCCGTTCAACTATGTGTTGTCAGAATCTTTACAACTAACTTTGATGTTATTTGTTCATTAATAATTATCACATATAATTTGGCTTAAAAGGCGATATGAACATTAGCCTGTTCAATTCATTAAATATAGAAACAAATGCAGTTCGAATAATAATAATTAAACTAAAATTTTTATATTATTTTTTTCTGTGTACTAAAAGATCTAGTGAAAAAGAGACTTAAAATAATATTTGCTTCTTTAATATTGAGAACTTATTAAACAAAAAACATAATGATTTTATAAAGGGTTTTGTAAAACAGATTTCCATATATAATTAGGGGATTCAAACGGTAGTCACAAAGGTCATATTACCTTTAATGTTTTAAATTATTTTAATATAATTGTTTTTGGTTTTTTTTTTCTTTAAACAATTTTTTTTAAAACATTATGATACTATAGGCCCTATTATGAGTTGCATTCGATTTTCGATCTTCACTGGGTATCGAGCATCGAAAATCGAATATTGAATTTATAGTATGAGCATCGAAAATTTCGTTGAGCAGCGAATTTTCTATCGAACAGAATCTAGCTTTCGATGAGGTATTTTAATATGAAAAATTTTAAAAACAATCTAATTGTTAAACAATGTTTATTTTTAAGTACACAAACACAAATTGTAAGCTAATTTTTTGTCGATTTTATTCACAATAATGAAGTTTTTTAACGAATGCTCGTCATAATACCAAATGAAAATTCGTTCATTCAGTACTTTCTACTACAGTCGAAGATCGAAAGTTGTTCATAATAAGGGCCTATGACTTTTATGACTAACGTTTGAATCCCCCAAATGTGCTTGATTTATATATCTTTTGTAAGTTAGTAATTTGTTTTGTAAAAAGGAAAACTATTCCTGAAAATTGGAATTAGCAAAGAGACAAATAGTTTTTAAGTAACTCACGCTTAGCTTCTATGAAATTCCCCTAATTGTTGTTATTTCTTTCCCATGGACTTTTTTTAAAATTGTTATTTTATAAAGGATTACAATCATATAAAGGATTACAATCATATTTTCACACGCAGAAACGCTTTTGCTGGCAATGCATACACTTATTCTACATACATTTATATAAAAATATATGTATGTATGTGCGTACGAATGTACATAAATATATTGCTAATCAACAGAATTAATTATTTTTAATGTAATTTGTTTATACAGTGACAAGCAATTTGTTCATTTACATATGCATGCATATTAAAGTGGCCCACGAAAAGAAAAGTTTTTGTCCAACTTCTCAAATAAAAGATGGGTTTGCTTTATAACAATTTCCAAAACATTTTGGGGGTCCAGCGATAATCGTTTATTAACTGGACCGCGCTTAAGAAATTACATTATTCTTTGTTGTACCTTTCAATTTATGGAAAAAATATAGTATATTTTATGTGAAGACTTGCCAGAAAATACGACCAACTTTAAAAATTCACTAAATTACAACTTTTTTTTCAAATGATTTGCGATTTGTCTTAAAACAAACCCATCTTTAATTTGCCAAAGGCAACAAAAATTCGTTTTCCAACCTCATACTATGTGAGCCACCCTAATGTTTTTATATAACTTTGGTACTGAATTTATAACTTTTAATGCTTTACAATTTTAAAAATAAACTAAAATCATATTTAAAAAGCATTTTCAATTAGCTGTTACTAAAAAAATTCTGCTGTTGTGGAACAAGTTCTGTGCGCCACTGTATACGTATGAATATAAAACAGCAGAGCTGTAAATGAATCATTCTTTTTTGATTTTAATTTGTTACGAATTAACTTAATTTTGAATTAATTCTTTTCACAACTAAAAAGAATTGAATGAAATTTGTATCAATTCAAACGAATTAAGCAGAAATGAATTTCAATTCGTTTCCAAATCAAATGAGTTTGGAGAATGAGTTGCAATTCTTTTGTTACGAATTAACTTAATTTTGAATTAATTCTTTTCATAACTAAAAAGAATTGAATGAAATTTGAATCAATTCAAACGAATAAAGCAGAAATGAATTTCAATTCGTTTCCAAATCAAATGAGTTTGGAGAATGAGTTGCAATTCGTTTTCAAATCAAATGAATTTGTTAAAGTGAATTGCAATTCATTTCCAATTCGTTCGAATTGAATTGATTTGAAATTCATTCAAATGAATTAGAACAATGAATCAATTCAATTCAAATGAGCTGGTAATGAATTGTTAACTATTTTTTTAAATTCATTTGAATTAATTCAAAATCAATTCAATTCAAATGAATTGCAAATGAATTGCAATTCACTTTAACAAATTCATTTGAATTGAAAACGAATTGCAATGCATTTGACATTTTTATTTGAATGGGAAATTAATTGCAATACATTTTTACCAAATTCATTTGAATTGACTCAAATTTCATTCAATTAATTTTTTTTTGTGTGAAAAGAATTGATTCAAAATTTGCTAATTCAGTGCATGAATGATGCGCGAATTAATTAAAAAATGAATGATTAATTTACAGCTCTGTAAAACAGGAACTAGCAGTCAAATTAAACCGCTCCGTAAAATAGTTGTTGGCGACCTGATTTTGCTTTATTTTGGTATGTGAATGCAGCTGCAGATATGAATGAACATTTTTATGTGATATGATAACGAAGGCAACACTAAAATTTATTTTAAAACCAAAGGCATAGCAGAGTATATAATAAATTTGTTGATGCCATACGAAAAAACAACTCTCTCTAGTGGCACAGTAAAATTCGGAATTTCTTTAACTAACTCTAGTTTAAATATACTTGCCTTCTTTAGGAAATCAAATTAATTAGTAAAGTATTTCATACTATAATAAGAATTAAAAATTAGTGAGTAAAAATTCTTTAAAGTTCAATTAAAGTAAATAGATATATCATCTATCACATGAATTACAATTCTTGAAATTCTTTTTGAAGCATGAAAGAAATGCTTTAAAACTTGCTTAAATTACTGGCTTTTTTGAACGTATAAATAATTTATATTATTCATACGCCAAGTGCTGTCAGAGTAGATTAATGTGCGGAAATGAAAATGTCTCGCATTTATAGTCCTTTCATACAATTGTTGAATTGTTTTAACACACAAAGTTCGCCAGAAAGGACAAATAAGCTGAGAGCTTAAATAATATTTCCAAAGTATTTAATAAGTGTTTTATCAATGCAAAGAGTTTTAGAGATTTTAATTGTTGCTAATTTTAATTGAAAATTATGCCGTTGAAAATTATTAACCGTATTTATAAAAGATCATTCAAATTTAAATATTATATTCGTATAATTTCAAGGGTTCAGTAAAACAAAGGTGAAAAGCTACCGTCCGTCTGTCTGTGTGTTACAGGCTGTTTTTGCAAAAATCATAAGGGGTGCGGAGCTGAAATTTTCACTGAATATGTAAAATCTTGGCCGCTACAACAGCAAATTTATGACAGTGAAAAATAAAGGGGGTTCTAAAGCGAGCAAATAAACATATTGAAATCCTAATGTAATATACAGACACTTGAAATTTTCAAAGTTGGTGCACTCTTATGTAGACTACAGAAATTAACACTGAAATTAAAATAAAAAAGAAATCAAAACTAAAAGGTATTCTATCAGTTAATGTAATTTTGACAACTTGCTGTATCTCGGAAACTGTAAGAGGCAAGCCCTTCGAAAACTAAAAAATCCCAAAACTAAAAATTAACGAAACGAAAAATGGCCAAAATTAAAAAAGCGCTTAAATGAAAAATATCACCACAAATAAAATAAATCACTAAATTGCAAAAAAAAAAAAAAAAAATTCACCAAAACTAAAAAGGTCGCCAAAATCTAAAAAAATTGTCAAAACCCGAAAAAAAATCATCAAAACGAAAAAAAGCTAAAACTATTTAAATAAAATCGATAAAACAAAAGAGGCCAGCTTTTGAAGTTTTCAAAAGCGCTTAAACAAAAAAATCGTAAAATTAAAAATATGTATGCCGCAACGAAAAATCGTCAAAATAAAAAAGCGTTTGAATGAAAAATATCAGCAAAAATAAAATAAATCGCTAAATTGCAAATAAAATCCCCAAAAGTAAAAAGGTTGCCAAAAAACTAAAAAAAAACGCAAAAAACTAAAAAAAAAACGCCATTTTGAAAAAATTTCAATAATAAAAAATCGACGAAAACTGCCAAAAAAAAAAATTGCCAAAAACAGAAAAAATCGCAAAAAAACAAACGCCGCACAGAGGAGTATTTAAGCCAAAAAGCTGGCCAAAAAGGCAAAAAAAAAATTTAAAGAAATCTTAAGAACTAAGTTTACATTTCGATATACAACAAAATTTTACATCATATTGTAAGTTTTGAAGACTTTAAGTTGTGATTTGTAGCTCTGAGATACTGCTATAGTCTGGAAAGTAAAGAAAATTGCATGAGTTTTTAATGTTTTTTTCTGTTTCAACATGTGGCTAAACGAATAAAAAACGTATAACATTAATTTTTTCTTTCGCTCAAAGATTTGATCAATAGCTATTTTTAGTCTTAAAACAAAAACTTATCTTGAATATAAATGTTGAAACAATTCGTTTAAAAATTAAAAAAATTTATTCATATTTTTGTAAAAAAAAAAAAAAAAAAATTAAATAAATAAAATAAAAATTTAGAATTATGTTTTGTGCTACAATAAAATTTAAAATCTCTAATTTTAGATGCAGAAAAAAAGATTTTTTGAAAATTTCACTTTTTTTTGTTGTTTTTACTCATCTTGCATAAGCAAATATGAAAAATTTTTTTTTTTGTAAGTCATAAAATATTTTGCGTTGAGGGGAGGGATGCTTCCTCCTGGCAATAAAAGCTCGATGGTTTAATTTTTATGATATTAAGGCATAAGTATTAAATTTTTTTTTAATATTTACATTATTTTTGCAAATAATATTTTTGTCACCGCCCACAAAATGAAGCATGGTATCTTAAGGTCTTTTAGGTCCAAGTTTAGGATTTTGAGCTTTCGACGACATTAAAAGATGCATTTGCTAAGCAAAAGTATGGAAAACGTTAAGAAAAAATCTAATTTTGCAGAGGTAGTAGTATTAGTTCCTCTGAGGGGAACTTTTTCCCCTTTTTCCCATTTTTCCAATTTTCAAGGCTTACCATTCTAGAACTATAATACATATTTCTGTCAACTTTCATTGATCTAGGAATACTCAATAAATTTTCACAAGCAATATAAACCAAAAGAAAAGTAATGGTCAGCTTTTTGGCTTAAATACTGATCTGTGCGCTGCACCGAACCCTTCGTGTACGAGTCAAAGTCGCAATTTGTTGAATTTGTTTATTTTACTTTTTTTTGTGGTACACTGCAAAAAATTATATAGTATTTTATTTATTTTTGTCCATAACCATATTTTCACGATATTGTAACCATCAATATCAAGCAATTAATTATTTATAATTATTTGTATACGAGTACATACATATAAATTCGATATCACTTGGCGTTCTGAAACTGAAGATGATGATAATACGAACATTTTCGAAACAGAATTAAATTTTAAAATATTATTGTACGCAGTTGTGGTAAAATAAATTGGAAGCAAATAATGAAAGCAAGTGAAGTTTGGCTGAAATATGCAAACGAACGAGCCAGATGAACATTTTTAAGAAAAGTGTTCAAACACATGTCACATGTGTTTTTATATTTTACGTACATACATTACAAATAAATTATGATACCGTAGAGCTGTAAGCATGCCCATCCTTTATGGCTTTCATTTAACTTTGCATAATTATAAAATAAACTTTAAACATTTAGTGGCCACAGCGTATATGTACGAGTATGTACATGCATACTTAAATATGTATATCACTTTACTTAAATTTTATTTTACATTTACAAGTATTTGTTGTTTTTTTATTGCAATCAACATCATTATCATCGTCATCGTTGTCAAAAGTGTCACTATCACCATCAATAATTGACTGAATTTGTGGCGACTCTTTGTGGATCTTTAGTGAGTTATAAATTGTTTAACGAAGTTTGTACAATAGAGTGGAAGACAGTAAAAGAAAACTGTTGCTAGTATTTTTACATTAAATGTTGATATGATAATTATATTTTAATTATAATTCCATTTTGTTTATGTAAAATACTGGGGGAAGAAGATTAAGCTGCAGTGTAATCATTAATGAAGCCGCTAATTATAAAAGGTCTTTTGTCTTTTTTTATGATAAAAATTTGTTACGATAATCGAGCTTATATATGTTCATTGGTAAAAAAAGGACAAAAGACCTTTTAAAACATTATATATTAATCATTTTCTATACTCTTCGCCACCAAAAAAAATATAATAAAATAGGAAAATTTTATCCCTGTTTGTGATGTAAGAGTATGGGAAAATAAAAACAATTATTTGTCTCTGTAGAAAATTTGTACATTTTGAGTTGACGCTCCTTGAAAGAAACAGAGCGATATGTATCTATGTGCGTATATACTTATGTAACAGAGCTGTAAATGAATCATTAATTTTTGAATTAATTCGGAATCATTCATGCACTGAATTAGTAAATTTTGAATTACTTCTTTTCACAAAAAAAAAAAAAATGTGAATTGAGTGAAATTTGAGTCAATTCAAATGAATTTAGAAAAAATGAACTGCAATTCATTTCCTATTCAAATGAATTGCAATTCGTTTTCAATTCAAATGAATTTGTTAAAGTGAATTGCAATTCATTTCCAATTCATTTGAATTGAATTGATTTTGAATTAATTCAAATGAATTAGAAAAACTAATTAGCAATTCATTACCAGCTCATTTGAATTGAATTGATTCATTGTTCTAATTCATTTGAATGAATTGCAATTCACTTTAACAAATTCATTTGAATTGAAAACGAATTGCAACTCATTCTCCAAATTCATTTGATTTGGAAACGAATTACAATTAATTTTTATCAAATTCATTTGAATTGACTCAAATCTCATTCAATTCTTTTTTGTTGTGAAAAGAATTAATTCAAAATTAAGCTAATACGTAACGAATTAAAAAAAAAAAAAATAATTCATTTACAGCTCTGTTAGACTCTATAAAAGGTGAAAGTTTTTTTGGCTTAATCTACTTTTCTAACAAAGAAAATGTGTATGCTATTTTGTTCAATTTTGTTTCTTGTTATTTTTTGGTTGTTGTTTTTACTATTTATTTGGCTATGTGCATAATTCTGGTCATATTTTTTTTATTTAATGTTACCCTGGAGGCCTATTTGAGGGGTTCGCTAACTTTATGTGACCAAGTAGTCATTTACTTTCCATAAAAAAATATAAATAGAAAAAGTTTAAAAAGAAACAGTACAAAGTGGCTAAAGAATTTGCACACATGTAAATACATACTCGTATATACAAATGTATATACATACATATATACATACATATATATGTTGTTATTTATGTGTCTTTATTTGTTGTTAGATATTCACATGCAAATGCAACTTTCTTTAATTGTAAAGTTTGTGTATTAAAGTTCGGTTTAGTTGCTTTTTTTTCTAAATTATTATTTTTGCACATAGCCCACACTGCTTATCATAACTAAAGATTGTTGTGATTAGCACACAAATAATTCGGATATTCGAATAATATTTTATTAAGTTTGTTCTAACAAATAAAATCTTTCATATTAGAATAGTCGAGATAAATATTTTGCATTGATTATTAATTTAAAAACAAGTAATATATTCGGCTAAGTCGAATTTTAAATACCCTTCACATTTCAAAAAATGTACAGACATGCATGCATATATTACATATAGACCGTAGACAATCCATGCAAGATTTCACGAAAAAAACAGTATATACATATACATTAAGAATTTAATTGCAATGGGGAGCATTCGACTGCATTTTAAATGCAACCTATTGATATGATTGTGCGTTGAGCAGAGAAAGTTTATAAATAAAAAATTTCAAATCAATGAATCAAATCAATTGAAACTGGAGTGTAGACATTTGGCAACAATATGCATGTAAACGTTAAAAAAAGTGTGTCTTTAAATGTATTATTTAATTTCTGAAATTTATTTCATATACTCTCTCGATAAATTTTTCAATATATTTGTATAGATATTTGGTATTTGTTTTAGGAATAATACGCCAAACAAATGTTCATATTCTGTTTTTTCGCTTTTAAAAAACACATTTATTGTTGCCCAATGTGGCAACTAGTTGTAAGAATGTTGTGAAAAATGTAAAATGCTTTCAAAATCGAATAAAGATATTTGTTTTGTGAAATTTTTGGTTGAAGCTTTTGAATTAATTATGTGTATATGTATGTAGTTCTCGGGACTTTCTATAACCATATGCAGTTTTTAAGCTTATTTCAAATATCTTTTTTTATAAAGTCTACAGAAGAGATTTTTGAGCAGATTCATAATGCAAATAAATTATACTTAACCAACAAGCAAACATATATTTCTAGTATAAAAAGTATTAACACCCAGTGCATTATGAAGGAACTACATTTTCATTGATTCCAAAAAAACGATATTTTTAATTTGTCGATAATTAGCAGATAAGAAGTTTATTTTAGTCATACAAAGCCTTGTAATTCCTCAATAGTTTTAGAAAATACTCACCAGAATTTTTAAAAAATTTATTTTTTTCTAAAGAAATGTATGAATTAATTTTGGTCTAAAACTTAAAAAAAGTTTTATTTACTTAAAATTACATGAAAACACTGTTTCGTGCTTAAATTCGTATAAAAAGAAACGAATTGAACTTTTTTACCATTTTTTCTAGATGAAAATATTATCATAGAACACAAAAAAGGAAATTTTTCTTCAAGTCGCTTCCATTTCGGTGACTAGGCATCGAAAAAGAGAACTTCTTGCAATGACAACCCTGAGTAAAAATCATTAGAACGGATCGAAATTTGCACTACTTCCATATCGCAAACTGTAAATTTTTATGACTTCTTTGAAGTGTCTTTTTGTACTGGGCAACATTAAAGATGAATTCATTATTCGCAAACATTGAAGAAAGATCAGAAAAACTTAATGCCCTTTTAAAGGTATCACTGACTTTGACAATTTGTAAAACTACAAACTACAAGCTCTTTTATTAAAACTGAAAAAGAAGTCACTTACAAGCTAACAAAACTAAATTTGTATTGCTTTGAAAAGAATAGTTTAAAAAGAACGAATGAAATAATTTTTACAGAACTGTTTATGCAGGGGCATATTGCTTCCAATACTCGCATAAAATCTAAAATTTATTCGCTTGTTCGGAGGAGAAAAAAATTGACAACACTAATATACATATATCCAGTCTTAATAATACTAAAATGTAAGACATTACAGCAGCTTAGGCTGAGTTTTGGCCTGGAATACTGTCTAAAATATAGGGAGATTTTTTTTCATAAATAGGCCACCATTCACCAATAAAAGCCTTTTTATATGATAATTCATGTATTTTGCAAATGTTCAGGGATTACAGTATTTCGATTTATTTACACATACTCGAGTTGCTCACTTTTATGCAAGAATATTGATCATGAATGAACATTAAAAACAAAAAAAAAAAAAAAACTAACGCTGTTTTAAATAGTCTAAGTTTTTAAAGTAAAAGTTTAAAATTTTTTAACACTAGTGATTAGCAACAACAATTTTACTACTTTCTTTTGGCAGGTACTATCAGACTTGTAAAGTCATATAATTTAAAACTTCAAATAAATAATAAAAAAAATCATATGTATATGGAAGTACATATATGTAAGATAACGACAAGTTTTTCGCTTTCTATTGTCCAATTCGAATTATTTAGTTTTAGTCTGATACAAAAGTTTGTGTTTTGGTAAGCAATTTAGTAGAATTAAGCTTTTCAACCCCAAACATATTTCATATGTTATATTGTAAATAAAATCACAGGTCGTTGTTGAACTATTATAGTTTTCCTGACTCATTTCTCTCTTATAATGGCGCAAATTTGCAGTGATTAAATTTACAAAACAAAGTTTATAGGAAAAATTAAGTTTTTGTAAAACCAACCACACAAATACAACCGAAAGTCTAGACTTTCTATGTTAAGTTGTTTGGTTGCCCTTTTATATTCTTTATTTATTTATTTTTTTCCCCATTAAAATTTCTTAAATGAAAGGTTGAATGTAAATTTTATTGAAAATAATTGGCATACAATTAACTCACACTTTGCTTCAAAACAAACGTATTAATTGAAACACACACACACACACACACACACGTAAAACAAAACACTTCATATATTAAAAAAAATACAAGACTGAGATAAATTAAATTATTGTCATGAGTTGTTGAAGAACACTGTGTGTAATTTTTTAAGTCATGGAAATATAACCATATACGGGCACCACTACGTGATAAAACACCAAAAAAAAAAAGACCCGTGTCTCCCAGTTTTGCCCCAAGTCATGCACTTTTTTATGGGCCCCTAAAGATTTGGCGCATCGGTGTCATTTTTGCATTTCCTCAGGCTCATATCTTGCAAACCGTTTGGAATTTTGATTTACTCCCTGAAGCAAAGTTATAGCTCTTGTCATAAAGAACAAAAACTGTGAACATATAAAATAAAAAAAAGTCATCTTCAAGATCAAAATCGCAAAAAAATTAAAAAAATTAGATTTTTTTTACCTTTTTTCCCTTGTTCAGGTCTATAGGTAGCAAACCGTTCAAAATTGAGAAAACAATCAACTACAAACATGTACCCAATATTTCAATAAACAACTTTCTAGAACATATGAACTTCCTAGGAATGATTCTTAACACCGTTTAGGTAGCGCTTAAGTAGCCGCAAAAGTGAAAAATTTCCCGAAATTTTTTAGGGCCTGTCCCACGATGTCACCAACGTTCGACTCGTCGGCCACTTACATTCAAAACAAAAACAAATTTTAAAATTTTGTTGTTGTTTGCAATGTAACTGTGCGACGATTCGAACGTGGGTGACATCGTGGGACTGGCCCTTAATTTCATTTGTTTGGAAATTTGTCACTTTTGTTGTTTCTTTCTTGTTCTTTATGACAAAGTCTACATGTTTAACTCAGAGAGTAAATCAAAATTTCGAACGGTTTGCAAAAATGGCACCGAGACCCCGACTCTTTAGGGGCCCATAAAAAAAGTGCATGACTTGGGGCAAAACTGGGTCTTTTTTTTTTGGCCTTTTATCACGTAGTAGTTTCCGTATATAGTTAAATTTTTTAGTGTTGCACTGTGGATCTTTAGAATGCCTTAAAAAGCAATTACCACTTGTTTGTTATGCTTGCAGATCATATAAATGAATTAGAAGTATGAACTTTTCAACGGCTAGTATCAAATTGACAAGAAACTCTTTCTTAAATTAAGAAACAAATTTGTTACTTCTCTTTGAAAAATTGAAATAACATTTAAGCACTTTTTTTTTCAATAAAGGTCCACTCAGGCTACTATACTCGTACATGTATAAATATATACTTTCATCACACTTTACGAGAAAGAAATCTAAAGTCATTTGTTTCGGCTGTCAAAAAATCCAACGTAAAGTGACATTTTATGTTCACACCATCACACCTCAAATTACATTAAAAAATACAAGTATAAAGCAAACAGCTGTTGAGGATTAACATGCCTACATTAATCAGTGAGTTCCGGCGGCAGAGCAGTTGCATGTACGCTGTGTTGGTGCCGGCCTTACAAAATAGACGGCGGTTAAAGTAGTTGATTGAAATAAGATAAAGAAAAAAAGAAAATATGATAATTTCGTTAATTTTCAGACATGGCTTACACGAAAAATTATGCAATACGATAAGCATATTCAATATTTATAGCCTGTTTAAGACGAAGACATATAAAATAAACGACGGGACTGCACGGCATCAGCGTCGAAACGGAAGACTTGTGAGTTTGTTTATTACTTGATGTTTTAATAATATAACTCTGATGACATGAAAAGTATTATCGTTTAAGGGCCACTCAGACTATTATACTTTGTATTTATACATGTCAAAAATTCAAATAATACGTGCGAATGGTAAATAATACGATAAAAATCTGACATGCCATAATACTTGACCATTTTTTGAAAATTTTCTAAACGATAACACTTTTCATCTGATGAGAGTTGCATTATTACAAAATCCAAACTAACAAGTCGCCTGTTTCGACGCCGATGCCGTGCAGTACCGTCGTTTATTTTATATGTCTTCGTCTTAAACCCGATATAAATATTGAATATACTTATCGTATTGAATAATTTTTCGTGTAAGGCAGGCCTGAAAGTTAACAAACCTGTCGTATTTTCAATTTCTTTATCTTATTTATATCAAGTACTTTAACCGCCGCCTATTTTCAAAAGCCGGCACGACCACAGCTTGCTTGAAACTGCTCTGCCGCCGAAAGTAAACAATTAATGTAGGCATGTTAATTCTACACAGCTGTTTGCTTTCTACTTGTGTTTTTTTAATGTAATATGAGGTGTGATGGTGTGAAAACAAAATGTAACTTTACGTTAGATTTTTTGACAGTCGAAACAAATGTCTTTAGATTTTTTTCTCGTAAAGTGTGCTGAAAGTCTTTATACATGTATAATAGTGTGAGTGGCCCTTTGGAAATATTCAAAAAAATGGTCAAGTATTATGGGTTGTCAAATTTTTATCGTATTATTTACCATTCATCATGACATTTTGCATTTACAATATCGCACTTGCACGTATTATTTGAATTTTTGACATGCCTTAATACAAAGTATAATAATCCGAACTGCCCTTAACTTATGGTAGAATTACTGAAATCGTATCGTGCTGTTGCGTGTGAGCTGACAAAATCCGTAACATTTAATAAGCATGTTGATGCTTATTGAAAATGTGTTGGCAACTTTTGCTTCGTAAAAATCTACAGAAAATAGATTTTTACGTAGCAAACGTCAACTTTTGGCTTACATACATATACACAAAAGTATAAAGCAAAGTAGCAGCTGACACTTTCGCTGGCAGTCTCACGTTTTTACTAACTAACATACAGACTTAAACGATACGACAACTTCAAAAGTAAGACGATACGATTTGACTAACGAAGCCATTATGTTTACTCGAAAAGAGAATCAGCTACTAAAATTGCGAAATTAACTTGTTGTACCAGTTTGACTAATTATAATTGAAAACTTTAGAGCGTTTGTATTTGTGTGCTTTCTTCGTTCATCTATTTGTTAAGCAGAGACAAAAAATGAATGAATAAATTTCTTATTGTTTTGTTAGAACTTATGGCATTAAATATGCATTATATGAATTTTCTCAAAACTCCATATACGAGTATATGTATGTACATACGTCGTGTAAACGTACATGTTTAATATAAAAAAAATATATACGAGTACATATGTATATGTATATATCTGGCATTATATACATACATACATATAAAACGCATGCACACAACTGCCTTTATGCGTTCATATACATACATTTGTATGTATGTATGTATATATTAAGTTCTTGTTCTTTTTGCTGTTTTGTTTTCTTTTAGCCACATCACAAAAGAATTCCTCTGTGGTGTGAATATAAAGCTTAGCATATTATTCTGCTTGGCTAATTGTTCAACACTAACCACAAAGGAGTGTTTTTGTGTGCAAAGCTTATTTCACACTAAACTTTTGCTAAAAGGATTCTAATGCTGCCTATTCTTTGCCTGCCCTTCATTCTATCGTTGTGTCACAATTATGCCACAGCAATTTATATATTTGCTTCTGCAAAAGTCTGTGCATTTCAATGCAGACATATGAATGTTTATGGGCATGGGCATGTCTGATGTTATGCACATTCAACCGCTGCCACAGCCGCAGCCACAGCCTTTTTACACTCTTTTTTATTGTCTGATTTGGGTTTCTTTTTGGTAGTTTTTTTTTCAAGGTTTGTTTGCTATAATTCATTATATCTTATAAGTGTTTGTGCGTGTGCGTGTGAGTGTTCGGATTTTTTTGTAAACGCCTTGCGTTTTGTTTGTTTCTGAAGGACAAACATAGAGACAGATTTTTACCACCGACTTCTACTTCTACATGCATGCTTGTGCTTAATTATTATTAAGTGCCCAACTTATACATTTATGAAGTGAAAATATAATTTATGAGCAAAGTTTTCAACGTGTCTTTACTTGCTGTTCTATTTTAGAAGAATAATAAAAAAGCGTTTGCACTTAATCGGTTTAATATGTAATTGAGTTAGTGAATTTTCGTTTTTCTTTTTTATAATTTTTTTTAAGTGCTTTACTGTGCCACAATATTGAAAAGGATTATGGAATTTGCTTTTCACAAAACTTTTGTAAGACAGAAACTGTTCAAAGAAATATTTTTGTTGGTATGACAAGATTGAATTATTTTTAAGACTCTACATGTATTTATTGTCTATTTGGCTTATAAGCACTATTTTACGGGAGTCTTATGTTAATTTAATTAGAAATATGAAATATTGTGTATATGTTTTGATGATATAAAAGGTACGCTTATATAAATTTTACGATCGTACTCTAAAAGAGTTTATTTGTATTTTAAATAAGATTTTTATCCAAAATTTTGCTTTAAAATACACTTAAATCCCAAATTATTTTTTAAGAACACGCAAGTTTGCCAAATAAGTATGGAATAATCGATTTCTTTTGAAGATTTGGCTTGTTTTTATGGTTAAGCAATTGTCTATATGCATTTCGTTCCTCATCAGTAGACTTCAACCCAAAAAATTTTTGAATTTCGTTAACAAACTTCGTATGTTTATAGTAAGACTCTTAATACTATATTGAGAATCACAGTGTACAAACATAATAAGTTTGAAAGCTTCAAACAAAAATCTCTACAAAACAAGCATCTTTATTCGATTGTGCATCTATTTTATTTTCCACCATAAATAAAGACTTTATGTCAAATAAATATACTTCGATATTTCATATAATCGATTTCTGAATATTTAATTTAAGAAAGGTCAATTAATTTTGTAGCGGATACAAGTAGGACATTTGAATTTTCCTTCCTTAATCTATTTTTATCAAGATACTTATTGATTAAATTTTTATGAACGTTAAAAATTTAAAATATGCAATTTTTTAATGATCTTGAAAGCCTGAATAGACACAAAATCTATAAAACGACACTAACTCGGATTGAAAATAAAGTCCAGAAAAACCACAAAATATTAATATGCGACCCCATAAAATATATTTTACAGATATATATTTCCGGTCCTAATGAATAGGAAAGTCGAATAAGCGATGTCCGTCTGTCCGTCTATCTGTAAGTGAAATGGGATTTCCTATTGTGAGAACTTATCCTAAATAGATTGGTATTGAAAATTCGCAAAATCAAAAAAATAGTCCCAAGTCTGGAAAATTTTAACTTATATAAAATAAATAATTACAACTAATTTTTTTTCTTTATTAATTGCACATATTTTATATTTCAGAAGGAAAAAATTATCGTTGGTAATTCCAGGGTTGGAAAATTGAATTTTTTGATATGTGCTAGAAACTAGTTTTTTATTTCTCTTTATAAATTAAACGTATTTTATATTTTAGAAAAGAAGCGATCGATTTAAAAACAAGAAAATTAAAAAAGATATTTCCGGGGTTGAATAACTTATTTTTTTTTTTGGTAAATAAAATAATTAACCAAGAGTATTTTTTTTTAATATCAATTAAACATGTTTTATTGTTTAGAAAGAAGAACTAGACTGATGATATTGAAAATCAGAAAAGAGAAAAATTAAAGATTCAGGTTTGGAAAGTTTAAACTTTTTTTTTGGTGTACAAAAGTAAGTTAGTTACTACCTAATTTCTTGCTACAAATGTCTACTATATACACACACAGATGTGTTCAAGATTTGCGTGAGCACCTGCCTTTACGGCCTCATCTCACGGTGGTCTTAACACCGGGTGTAGGTAGGACGCCAACCATCGCCCCCATGCACCCTTAAGAATGAACTATGTGCCCACTCCACATATGTTGCAATCTTCGATCATAGTAGTTATCCCTGTACTATATCTGTACCTTGCTGAGGTACTTTGAGCTATCTAAACTCTGCTGCTATGTCCGTGCACATAGCAGCTTCTGTTATATGGCAACAGCACCTAGAATAGTGTCTGGCTGACCGCGTCACGCCAATCACTAGCATTGATTTAACACTGGGAAGCCAGAGTTTTTGGTAGCAACCATAGCCACCCCGTACGATTCTCCAAGTTCTCACGCCGAAAGTGCTTACACTCACAGCGAGGTCTCCAAGAGAATACCTCAACCATTGCCGGCACAGCTCAACCACTCATCAGAGCTAGACGCATGCATGTGTCGCCAACAATCCAGTGCCTACTCCACACTGATCAACATCATCCCTTTAACCCCGTGGGGTAGGACGAAATCGACCTTTTAGCAAAGGATCCCGACGACCGCTACATACACCCACCCAAACTCCTAGAGCAGTCTTACTGTCGGGCAACCGGCACCCGTGGTACCAGATACAAGCATCTGGTGATACCTCGAAGATCCACCACAAGGGCTTCACCTCTATCGTGACGCTGCACCTGGTTGACAACAACAGACCTGTTTTCCTTTTTATAAATATGTGCACATCCGTTGCTCTGTTGCCAGAGATTGGGTACGTCAACGGAAAAAGCCACATCACTCCAGCTGGGGCCCCGTAATTGCCAACACCCGTAGTCAAAAATAGACTCCCCTGGGGGGTATATACACACACAAAAGCATTAAAATCGATGATGTTGATATTACTGAGTCTAGCCAGACATTGAGGTCAGGCTTCCGGTAACCGCCATTGGCTTTGCAGCCAACAGCAATTTATAAATGTTATGAAGAAAAATACCATGATACGGCAGCTGCTGAAGTGAAGTAACATGATACGATGAGTTGTAGTAAAACGCTTATGCAAACAAAACTGAGTGACCGCTTGTCATTAGTACCCAGCAAAAAGAAAAAAGAAAATCGGAACTAGTTCCACAGGTTTAACACTTTCATTGCATACACAGAAAAAAATGATTTTGATATTTGAATACGAAAAACTTTTTTTGAATTTTCTGTGATGACGATTTTGGAATTATTGATAACTAAAATTGTAAGCAAGTTTGTTGAATATATTTTTTTTCAGTCAATAAAGAAATTTAATGAATCAAAGAAAAAAGTTGTTGCCTGAAATGTGATTTTCAGTGATAATTGTTATTGTGTGTGTGTGTATGAATGTCACATTTTTCAACCACTTTTTGTTTGTTTTTGCTTGGCTGAGTTTAAAACTAAATGTGTTTGGGATGAGTCGAACCGGAAACCTCTTTACTAAAGGCTCAGTTAGCCGACTGTAATGTAATGTAACTGCAACAGTAGGAAACAGCTGATCGATATTGTTGTGTGAAAGGTAATGGAAATGGTTATAGAGTTGTAATGTAACGTAACCCACTTTTCATATAAAAATATCGATCAGCTGTTTCCTACATTACAGTTACACCTAACGTACTTACCACTCAGCTAAAGAGGAAATCGTTATTGTCTACGCAAATAATGAATACACGCAAAACATGATTTATATGTTTCTTCTATATGTGCGTTTTGCGTTATGATATAATTTAACAATAACTTTGTTGAGTAAAAAAACAAGCTACTACGTTTTTTGGCTTCTTGTGGGCATTCACACGTATACAACACGAGCAATCAAAATAAAGAACAACAACAGCAGATCAACGCGTTGGGTTAATCCACAAGCAAGATAAACAAAAACACAAACAAATTAAATTTCATGATATTTTAAAATGCGGGGTATTGATAATGACAAATATTATTGAAATTAAAATTTGTTTTCAATAACATGGTTTTGTTGAAAATAATTCTTGTCTATTTTTTTCTGTGTACCATTCACTGCAGGTACTGAATTTAATATTCTAATTTGTATCTATTCTAATTTGTATCAAAAATTGTTCTAGACGACCATTTAAGCACATATTATTCAGTTATTTGAATCACTTCCGCCCTATGACAACCATGTGTTAAATTCATTGATTATTCACCAGAAATAGAACTACTTGGAGCTGTAACTAATGATTTGTATTGCAATTTTTTTGCTGGGTAATCATGAGATTTGAATAAACAGCATTGCGCAGATTTAAATGACTCCTTGAAATATATATTTTTCTATGCGAAAGTAGAACAGCAAGTCCCAGATTTTCACGCACTAGCCTGTACTGTTAAGCCTTGAGAAGCGGGATTTTGCATTAAAATACTTTATTTGCTCGTTTCATATGGAAATATGCTTGGAAAAATGTAAATTAATATTCTTTCGTACAAAATGTGAAGGAATGCATTCAACCACCATCATGAAGCACTCGCTATTAGTTTATATAGAACGTTTTTTTTTTAATTCGCAATAAATGATCTGAGTAACTGTCAAAATAAATAAAAATTTACACAAAACTATATTATGCTATGAGATTTTGAAGCTAACAAAGTATTAACCTTTTATGTACAAATATAAACATTTAAATATAAAGTCACTTTAAAGAGTTTTTACAATTTAAATTTAGTTTTAATTATATTAAATATTACTATTTTGACTTAAAATAATTAAACAATATCTGAATATTGAAGGCAAAATTACTTTTTTACTTGCTCTTCTGTTACGAATCAGCTGATTATTTTTCTTTTTTTGTTTTTGTTTGTTTACAGAATACATTTTATACAAGTCGTCGTTAGTTTTACTGTGCCGTTCTGTTCTGTTTTTATTTAATTTATGAAAATCAAAAACTTTTAAAGTAATTGTAAGGGACAGAACATTTTGAATCAAACTATGATTGTGGTTTTTGAATTTAAGTAACTTAACTTTTAAAATCTTATATGAAATCAAACAACATAAAATTATATTGAAATATAACAATGGACAATGCAAAACTTTTCACTTTCCCTTTGTTTATCAGAAGCAGCTGATAAGTTATTGCAGTATAAGTAACTATTAATAATTTAGCAACGGAACGGCAAAGCACTGAACAGCAATAGAAAGTAAAGACTAACCCCCATATGCAAAAAATAACGTGTGCTTGAAGTGTACGTTAAAACCAAATTTCCATACAAAAACCGGTTTTAACGTACACTTGAAGCACATTTTATATTTTTTGCATATGAGGGTAATGCATTAAACACATTCAAAACAGCAGGCTACACGAACACCCGACTTCAAATGACGCTAGCTGCATTTGTAGCTTGGAAGCCAGCTACTTAATTATTTTGGAGACGGCAACAGCATCATCAAGACCTGATACTCAAGTGTAAAAACATATTTCAGTATTGCCACCTTCAAATATTTCGCATTTATAAAAATTGAAATCTCTTTTAAAATTTACTGATATTGAGAGTTATGGAAAAACACGCGAACTAGATAGTGTAGGTTCGATAGTACTACTAAAGTGGAGTAAACCCCTATACTCAGTTCGGCAATTTTGGTGACCAATTCTTTTTTATGGGCCTCCAAAGATTTCGAAAATCACTGCACCCTCAAAAAGTGGTGTCATCAGAGTTTTTGGCCAACAGCTAATTCAGACTTAGTGATAGCGCTTGGCTATATATAAAAGTAATGTAGCGAAGAGTCTACCAAACAAATCTTGTTAACATCTTATGTCAAAGAAATTATTTCTTCGTGCAGTTTTTTGTGCAAAAATTAAGGAAAATTTTTTTTCACTTTTTTCAGAATAACTTAAAGGAACTACTAAACTTTTGCATACATTATAACTTAACTTTTGAGAACGTTTACTGTCAGGACCGTGCGGATTTTTCACTGTTGCACAGTGAAATTTATCAATTTATTCTTTACATCAATTTTGGGATATTATTTCTGTTAAATAGTATGAAATAAATAAACGATACTCGTATCATTAATTCAATATTAATTGAACTTCAACGACAAAATCAGTATTTCAAACAACCTGCCGCCGTGTTGCCTCGTAGTCGTCAAAAGAAAAAGAAGAGAGGTGTCTTAGGACACCCGGTTGTAGCTGTCAAATTTTCTGCAAATATTTCAAAACGTTTTTTATTATTTTCTTTTCTAGCGGCGGCAGGCTTTTTGTTTCGTTTATTTTCGTACTTTGCTTTTAAGTACAAAGAAATCAAAACAAAAATAAATTTATAACTGCAATAGTGTCGATTATTTTTGTTACGAAAATCACGTCTTAGCTCCTGTATCGCTCCATAAATAGCATAGCTATAACAATTCTTATATAAGCATGTTCATGCTATCTTTGACAGTTTGTAGTCGGTAGCTCGCTGTGCTGAATGTGTTTAATGCATAATGAGGCTTTCTTGATGAACTGTATTTTCTTTTATTAAATTATTTTTTACTTGCTAGTCTAGTTATATTTACATATACATATGTATCCGTAATTTCTAGTGGTTATGCCAGTCTTAACTACATATGTTTTGAAAAAATTTAACATCTTATTGCATATTCATATAAAATTATTGACAGAAATTTATGAGAACTATTTCTTTATGAAAAATATTGCAGCTATTCAAAACAACTGAAGAGCTTTTTGAAAATAATGCTTATTTCTTGTCAGTATCATTTTTAAAAATTGTGAGACTTTTTCAAATAAAATTCATAATACAGTTATGAAATTTAATCTTCCATTATTACCTTTTACAAAAAAAAAAAGAAATATTAAAATAAGCAAATAAAATCAAAAATAGACATATGGAAATGAAATATTTTATAAAAGTGAATTTTGCTGAATATTAAGAATGCAGTTTGTGTGAATTTATGGTTAAATTAAATAAATTTTTTGTTGTTGAAAAAATAATGTTAAGCAAATGTTGTTTTTGTGTATACTCTACATATATTAAATTGCATGATAATATTATTAAAAAATAAAATATATTAGGGTGGGCCTAAAAAATGGGAGCCAAACTGCAAATTCTCCCACTGCTTTAAGCATTTTTGTTTTATTTCTATTTAGATGTTTTAGTTTTTATAACTAATATTATCTTTCTGCAAATATTATATACATACATAAATATTTTTTAGCAAAATTTTGCACCCTAATGTGTATTTATTTATGCATTTTCCTGACACTATTTACAAGAGAAATTTAATATGTTTGAAAAAATTATGTAAATGTAGTTGTTAGAAAAAAGTGTTGTTGTGTATATTTTTTTAAGTACATTTTTATATTTTTATATTTTATATGTTCGTTACTATGTTAAATAAATAAATAAAATATTTACAATAAAGTAAACTAATGTACAGGACATACGTAGTAACAAACATGTATTAAACATTAAATAAACCAGTGTACAAAACACAATGAAAGAAAAAAAATTGTTTTTTAATTTATAACATCTACAAATCGTAATATTAAATTACAACATTCAAAAGGAAATATAAAGAAACAACAACGTTTTTCACTTCCGGTTTTGCAATATTTTTTCCATCTTTGCACAAAAACAGAAACTTACCTGAGTTGGTGGTGGCACAGCAGAGTTGCCGGCGGCAGCAGCAGATGGCTGGTATTGCTGATTATAATTTGGCCCTGGTTGTGGTGTAAATTCACGTACAACTCTCTCCTCAGATGCTGGCGGCCAAGCTACACGTTTATAACCTGCATTAATATGGTAGATTCAACGAAAAAAATGAGAAAGAAAGAAAGAAAGACAGGAAAAACAATTTTAATTAATAATCACATAAATAAACAGTTGGAAATAAAGAGCAAACAAACATTTGATTGTGATTTATTAAATTTAAAATAAACTAACAACCAGAGATATTGTGAAGTGAATACTAGTTTTTTTATATTAAATACTTGTTTCTCATAACAATTATAATTTAAATTATTGCAAAGGATTATTGATGATTTTTCACTATAGAAGATTGTAGCACATTTTCAGATAAATCCTGTATCAAAGGATAATCCTCTGGGAAACATAAATTGAATACAAAATATAAATATATTTTCCCCCCCAGTCTAGTCTGTTTAGTTGTTAAGAGCTGCTGTTCTATTTGTAACTTACATCATTTCACAATATCGTTCAGCAATATCGTTTCCACGTACACCTTTTCGCTCTGGTAAAACCACAACATATGTTATGTATACAACTGAAAGCGATTGGATGGATCATGGATTTAGTGTCGGCACACATTCAAATATTCTCTTTGTATATTTTTAAGTACATTAACCAGTTAACAGCCTATTTTACACTTCCCTGATAATCTAGCTTAAAACGAATGCTTTTCCCTAAACGGGGAATAAAAACTCCTTCGTCCACACCAATATACAATTTTGATCGGTCTTTGAAAACATCAAGTGCAACGGAGCGAGTTCCTATCATCGATCCGTGCGTGCCAGATGTATTGACATCAAATCTTTTATAGGGAAACGGTTTGGATGAGCAGCAGTTTGTATTCACACAGAACAAATGCCAATGTAAAATCAACGTGCCGCAATTTTGATTGGAAAACATATTTAAGAGTTTCGATGTTTACTTTGTTCATTCATAAATACAATGCATGAATGAAAGAATACTCAGCTGCAGCGGCAAGCGGAGTGAAGGGCAAACCCATCAAAAATGAGGGTTTATAAATGCACTTATGGTTACTTCAAAAAAAGTACGTACATCATTTTAAAATCTTCCGGGCGGACAGTTTTGCTTATTATTTTATAAGAAACTGTTAAAGAATCTCTAATTTTGTTTATATTCTTCATCTATTATAAGCATTACCAATAATGCCAATAAATGTGTTTTCATTTAACCAAAAACCAAAAAAGAAACCAATATTTTTGCACAAAATTATTTCTTTATTTTTTTGTACGGAGCCTTGGGTTCCTCATAAATTATTATTTATAAAAAATAACGTAATCTACGTGATGAGCTACAAAAGTGTGATTAAAAAGTAAAAGTATTGGGAAAAACAACTTCCTCAAAGTAAAACCTAAAAGTTATTACTTTGTTACACTGCTACTTAAATACATTAAAGTATGCTTAAGTACTGGAATAATAAAATATGAATCTATGATTTTTGTTGAATATTAAAATCCAAATGGTTATTATTTTTATTCGCATTGAAGCATATTTATTTCTCAAGGAAGCAAAAATAAAAACTAATAAAGGCAAGTTTGAAAAAAGCATCATAGAAGTGCTATTACCATATTTCATATAAACTTATGAAGCAAATGTGTATTATTTGCTTTTTGAGTATTAAATAATGATTAATATTGTAAGGACGTGATTTGCTTAGAAAAGTAGCTGAAACATAATTTTATTTTTATTACTACTTTTTATATTTATACTCGTATATTAGCTGGAAAAAGCAGAGGTTGTTAGCTTGAAAAAAAAAACACATTACACTTTGATTAGATTTTTGATAAACCGCCACATTCAGCATTTTGTAATTAATATTTTCTTTTAATAAATGTTAAATTTATTTCATCAATTTTGTTGCTTAAGCTTTAAAGAGAACGCCGCATTCATAGTCAAAATGAAATATACTTAAGAGCTTAAAACCAGTATTTTTTATGGTAATACTGGTTTTAGATTTTTAAAGTATACTTTCTTTTGACTATGAATAGGCGCCAATGTGTTTATATTTTTCAAATTTTAATATTTTTGTTGAATTTTTTTCCAAAATAAACACTCTACAGATGTTGTAAAATATTAATTGTTTCTTAAAAATACATTAAAATTTATAATTAAGAGGTAAGCTGAATACTAGAGTGGTTTGAGAAAAAAATTGTGCCAGTCATTTAAATTTTTTTGCCACGCCTACAAATACCATGCTTTTAGTATTTTGTTCACTGTGTCACCATTTTTAGTCCGATGATAAGATTTTATATACTGGTGTTCTTAGCTCCGTAAGGGCTATATTTTTGTCTTTAACAGTTTTTTACTACCACGTAATATTCTAGTCATGACTTTTAAAAACTCGGTTCGTACTCACCCTAATGCTAAATATTTTTGAACGAAAGTCATGACTATGAACACCAGTATATAAAATCTTATGCTCGGACTAAAAATGGCGACACAGTGAACAAAATACTAAAAGAGCGATGTGGCAAAAAAAAAATAAAAAATATATTTTTGGGATTTTTTTCTCACATTATCTTTAATCCTAGGGGGTGACTGGCACATTTTTTTTTATTTGTATGGAAGGCGAACCACTCTACTGAATACTATAAGTATTCCACTGTTGCTGATGCAGATTATCAGGGAAACTTTTCCCAAAAACTTCTTAGAACAACTAGAGATATTATGCTAAACTTTTATTTAAATAAAGGAGAAGCCTAGCGAATATCAAAGTTGAATGCAGAACTCATCAATTAACATGTTTTTTTTGAGGTTCCGAAGCACCAAACGTGAAAACGAACCCTATTGTTTACGCTACAATGTCCGTCCGTCTGCCTGTCTTTTACAGACTGTTTTCTTGAGAACAGTAACAGCTATGGACAGAATATGTAAAACTTTAGCCGCTACAACAGCCCACGTCGACGAATTCGTCGATAAGAATTCGCTGCGTAAACTCGTCGTGTGAAGCACAACAAAGACGAATGTACTCAGCGAATTCCTCTCTTATAATTGATAAAGTTGGTTATTGTGTGTGTAAAGAGAGAGAGAGTGAGAGAATTGTTTTTTCGTCGTTCGTCGGCGTACAAAATAAAAATAAATCTATCTCAGAGTTCGTCATGCACGACGAATTTCGTTCGACGGCGGTGTTGTGTTCATTTTCATATGCACAAATGTGTTTTATTTTTTATGACGAAAGTTCGCACAAAATTCGTCGTTCGTCCCAGTTGCGTTCCCAGCATAACTCAATGACTTCACGTTGTCTCATAGCATAAAATCGGGAGGGCAATTAGCAGGTCCATTTCTCGAAATCAAATTTATTCCAATAGGTTGATGGTTGTGGTCACTGTGTGGCACTTAGGTAGCGTCATACATATTTTTAAACAAAAAATTCATTAATCATGGTGTGGTAACGATCTTTATTGAGTGTAATGCAAACTCTAGCTTAATTTTTGAAGAAATAAGATGCAATTATGACATCAGCGTGTAAACTGTGGTAAACCGGATATTTTCTATATTTAATGGTATCTCTAGGGTCTGCTGTTGATAATTTTCACTCCATGTGGGCTAATTTGTGTTTACTAACAAGACTTTTAAACCAAAACCGAGCCTAATGGTCAAATACACTAAGTCCTCTATAAGTTGTGCTAATGGATGTCTAAGTTTCAAAGAAAACACAAAGAACGCTGATGATGAAACAGCCGGTTGTTCCGTTCTACTACGTGTTTGTCAGAATATTTACAATTAACTTTGGTATTATTTATATTATGTATATTATTAATAATTATTACATGTAATTTGACTTACAAAGTGATGCGAACTTTAGCCTGATTAAATCATACATATAGAAAATTTGTATAATTTGGTAGCGTTCCTTATGTGTCAATCAATTCGTTGATCATAAATGTGAAGAGATGAGCGTAGTATGACAGTTCATTTGGCAGTTAGTCCTTGCGTTAATTTTATCGGTCTTAAAAAACAATCTCTATTATAATACAATCGTTTTAACATTACAAGGGGCTGGTGAACTGAACAAATTTATTTTCTTTTTAAGATGTCGACAGCAAACGTTGGATCGACTACTTTTATTGAAATCAACAATAAAATAAGAAATTTTGTTTTCGTTTTCAATATAAGCAAACGATCGAGCATTTTCTGTCGATATAGTGGCGTGGGCCGTTAACAATTTTCATATAAACTTTACATTTTGTAGCACGTATGTACATGCATATATATAAATATATTTACATACACAAAAAATTTAAATTAATTATTATTTGTTGCTAAATAAATTGAATTGAACTTTTTATAAAAAACAAAAATAAAGACCATTAAAATATTTCCTTTACTTTATGACTGATTGATTTTGACACATATTCGGCATAATTATTACCTTTAATTTCCAAAGTAATATTAATGTTTACAGCGCCCTTAATTTTCGTTCGGAAAATGAAAGCTTTTAATAAATCATTATCAGTGTACCCAAAAGTTTTTGTTTCTGGCAGCCTAATCGATTTCTAAAAGCCACATTAAATCAGTACAGAAATTACAAAAGTTTTACTTACCAAACTTTACAAAAAGTCTTTCATATATGATTATTGCATACATATATATGTATGTTTAACTAAGAAAACAAAAAAAAAATTAATATTATTTTCAATAATCACTAGTTTTGTTGTCCCAAGAGAAAGTAGAAAAAACAAATCCATAAATAGCAATATTTGAAATGAAATAAATCACATTAACACCTTTTTACTTATAGGGTACACATACCCATATATACGCTCCCACACACATACACACACACACATGCACGCATCCACACCCACAATTAAAGAAATACAAATAAATAACATTAGAAATAAGGAAAGTAAGCAGGAGTACGTTCAACATGAAATAACTATTGAAAACTATGACCCAAAAGTACTGCTAATAACTTTTTATGCCATGACTTAGAAAAACTCCAATACACCATAAAAATGAAATTTCTAGGTAAAGTTATGGTTTCTACAAATATATTCAACCATAAACAATGACAACACACTGTAAAAACAAAACCAAACGAGCAAAAACCACTCAAAAATATATCCGAGATAAATAAAGAAAGCAACATTTATGAATAGAAATATTTTTGCAAGCACTGGTATTTATCAGGCAGCAATGAATTGATACAAACAAGTAAAGGGTGTTTTTTATTGAGGTATAGAACTTTAAGTTGGCATCACTTTTTTAACTGGCGGCCATTTTGTCAGCTGTCAAGTGATTAATATATAGTTTGGTTTGCCATTTCATCATGAACAGGTTGACAAAAGAACAACCAACGCTTGCAAATCGTGCAAATTTATTTCGAAAATAATGGTTCAGTTCGCGAAGTTTACCGCAAGCTCCGTCCATTTTATGGTTGACAGAGCAATTAATTCGGTTAACCATGGATCGTTTTCTCACTACGTTTACTCTATGTGATAATACGCATCCGCTGAAGTCGCTCGTCTACGCCAACAAACCAGAAACGTTAGGGGACTTGGAAGCCAACATTCGTGGCGTTATTGCCAACATACGGCTCCATATGCTCGAAAAAGTGGTTGAAAATTGGACCTGTAGAATTGGCTTTATTCGAGCCAGCCGCGGCGGCCACATGCCCGAAATCATATTTCAACGTTAATGGCATAAAATTATCCTTCCAATAAAGCCAAATTGATGGACATTAAAACGATTTTCTTGTGTTCTATTTCAATTCGAAGTTCTATACCTCTAAAAAAACACCCTTTATTTTCGTTTATTTTATTACATGTACTTTTAAAACTTGAGTTCTTACGAAAATCAAAAAATTCCGAAAATAAAAAAGAATCACTTTGCGTTTTCGATTAATAAATAATATAAGTGGAAAATTATGAAACAAACGATGCAGGCAACAGAATGAACCCTATGCTCTAGGGTTTGCACTAGAGATGGGCGGGTGTCGAATTTTTCTAGCACGACACGACACGACTATTCGTACCAAGACGCTCAAAACGTACGAAACACGCACGCGAAAAAATTTTTCAACACGATACTGCACAACTCGCACGAAATATTATTGGTATAGTATTGAAGATAAGAAAATTTAATTTATTTTTTTTCAAGAGTCGCTTTTCAAAATTTGGCACCGAGTTGGCACTGCCAGCTGATACACTCTGCCACCACAGGTGATAGTATTTGTTTACATACAGAACTTTAAGCTTCAGAGGCCCATACAATATCAATAAATATGCTGGTGTTGTGTGGTTGACGATAGAAAATATTAAATTTTTGCTCTACTGGAAATTCATTCATACATATTTTACATATAAAATCGTTTCATGCAATCAGATTTTTTGTCACAAACACTTCGTGTTGAGACGTTCGTGTCACGAAAACGACACGCGCCCATCTCAAGTTTGCACAGCGCTTATAATCGTAATCGAAATCGCACCTATTAGGTTAGGTTAGGTTAGAAAGGGTGGTGCTATACCGCACCTCCACTCGGAGACCCAATTGGGTCCGTTGTGATTCCCTTCTGTTGCTCAAAAAAAAAAATTAATATTTAGCCCCCATTTGTAGACAGAAGTCACCATATTACCCGTCCTTGAGCCACCGAATTCCCATGATGAAGCCCCTGATGTCCTCTAGTTTACACTTCCCGATATCAGTAATGCTTACATGGAAACGTCTGCTCAGCCATCTGACGTTGCAGCTTCGGACAGTGACAGATATCATGTTCAATGGTTTCTGGTTCTTCTTCATCCCCGCAGATCCTACAAAAATCTGGAGTGCCAGCTTCCCAAATGCTGGTTCTTGCTCTGACCGAGCAGTGACCTGTCGACGCTCCTATCACAATTCGCATCGCCTTCCTATTTATGTCCAGTAGCAGTTTGGATCTTCCTGAGTCAAGTTTTGGCCACAAGTCCCTAGAGACTCTACAATCCTCCCTACTTCGCCATGAACTGTTGGTCCTGCTTTCTACCCAATTACTGAGTTCCTTATAGTAATGACCTATCGGTAATTTCACCGACCTGTCTGTCATTCCTTCATCTAATGCCGGCCCTATTTTTGCTGTGGCCAGGAGCCCAACATAGTCTGACAATATATTTATCCATAAGCAAGTTGAGGGCTCTCCTACAGTCACTAACAAGTTTCGATTTGACAATGTGTCCCTTCAAAGCTTTTAGCGCTGCCTGGCTGTCGACGTAGAAAGTTAGCTTCTCACCTTCAGCTACATTCCTGGCCACCAGCTCCGTGGCCCTGAGAATCGCCAAGATCTCAGCCTGGAAAACGCTGCATTCATTAGGCAGTCTGAAAGAACTACGAATGTTCGTTCCCAAGATATAGACACCAGCTCCTGTGCCTTTCCTCATTTTTGATCCGTCTGTAAAGACTGCACTTCCCTCATATAGCTTATCGGGTTTGACTCAATAGTCTCCATCCGGAATTACCATTGAGGGTGTTATAATAAAATCGATTTCAGCGACATCTCTGAATCTTAGCTAGTAATTTCCTGTGACTTTCCTTCCTCAACGCCTCCCACCATACCACACAACCATAGGAAATAACCCGCCTGACAACCGATGTGTAGATCCAGTTGACAATCTTCGGTTGCAGACCCCAGTTCCTTCCTATGGAGTTCCTGCATGCGTAGTAGGCATTGTGCTCTTTCTTTAGCCTTTCCTGCGTGTTCCTTTTCCAAGAAAGCTTGCTACCTAGGAAAACACCCAGGTATTTAGCTTCCTCTGCTAGTCTCAGCTCCACACCTCCCATCCTGGGCATTACAAAGCTTTCTATTTTGTATCTCCTGGTGAAGAGGACTAGCTCGGTTTTCTTTGGGTTGACTCCCAGTCCTTTAGTGCTGGCCCAGGAGGATAGATCGCCCAACGCCTACTGCATGACTTCACTGATTGTGGGAAGAAACTTTCCCGTTACCAGTAAAACCACGTCATCCGCATATGCAACTATCGCACCTCTTAAGCGTAATCGAACTCCTTAATCGCTCAATTACGATTAAAATTATTTGCTTTTTTTAGGCAAAGAATTTATGCCAAATTTACATACCGGGCAAATTCAACTCATAAAAAATAAAAATTAAAATTTTTAGTATAAAATACGAGGTCTGTTTAAAACGTATCGCGAATTTTTAATTTTCGCGGGTTACGTATATTCGAATTTTGATTTTTTTGTGGCGTTATGTTGGTAATCATGTCTTTTATTTATGCCGACAATTTCAGTTAATTGTTGACAGCCGCTTTGCTTGCACGTGTTTTGGCTCGTCTTTGCTTTTTTTTTTAAATAAATTTCTCGCTTTTATTGCTTGACAGTATGCAACATTGTTAAAATTCCGTGCGAAAAAAGTACTGCTCCCGTTATTTCGCAGCTGGAAAAAAAATGATGCCAGAGTAATTTTGCATGGAAAAACATGTTGCCAGATAGATTGTACGTGTTTTTCGCAATAAGAACAGAGTACTACTTTTGCAAGTTTATTTCGCAAATATTTCATACCAAATACTTTTACATGTAGTTTGACAGCATTTCGCACGAAATTGTGAACAGAGTACCAGCTGGAGAGGGGGTCAACTTAAAATTTAAAAATTCTCAGCAGAGTCAGAAAATAATTTTTTTTCTTCATACATACTCGTATATTTTTATATAACAAATATGGGGAGCAAATTAATTTTTATTTTCCAAAATGTCAGAAAAAAATTATGTAAAATTTTTACAGTGGGTAGATATGACCACTTTGTATCGCGTTCTTGCAAAAAGTGAAAATTGCAAAAATTATAGTTTTCAGGAGAAGGTTTTTTATCAACAATTTTGCCATTTTGATAATTCTATACTATTAATCTTCTTTTTCTTCTTGTTAAGTCCTCTGGCTCCCTGTGGAGCATACGGCCTCAACAAAACGTCGCTATCTATTCCGATCCTTTGCTATAATTTTCACTTCGTTGAGAGAATATCCTAATGTTTGTATATCTTTATCTAACGTTAGCTTCCATGTGTCTTTTGGTCTTCCTAGTGCTCTGGTACCTTGTTGATTCCACTGGAGGGCCTGTCTGTTAGTTGTTTCCGTAGGGTGTGTCCTATCCATTTACACCTTCTCTTTTTGATCTCTTTGGTGTATCGGGTGTTTGTTTACTTCTATACCATAAGACTTCGATGGAAGTTGTGTTCGGCCACCAGGTTTTGAGGATTTTTCTAAGACACTTGTTTAGACACAAACGTTTGAAGCTTCTTTGCGAGTGTTTCAGTCATGAAGCAGGCATACAACAAAACTGATTTTACGTTATAGTTGAATAAACGCATTTTCTTATGAGTATATATAGAAGATGATCTCCAGATTTTCGAGATAGATAGATATCCTGTTCAGTATGACGCTGGAAGCACCGCCATCTGCTGAGATTACACTTCCAAGATAATTGAAAAAGTTGACACTTTCAATTAAATCATCGGCGCGCCGGCTTTAAAATTGGTATTTGGGTCAAGCGGATTTAAATTCACTGCTTTCGTCTTTTTAGGGTTTATCTTCAAAGCAACTGCTTGTGACTCCGTCATGATGTCCCGATTTTGCTTTGCATTTCACTGTGCCGTGAAGATAACAGACAAATATCGTCAGCTTATGAAAGATCTTCCAGATGGTGTTGGAAATTCAAGTTTGTCCTTAAAGAGAACTCTGCTACAAAAGCCATCACATTGTGCTATTATTAGCTTTATCAGCTTTGGCGCAGTGCCTCTCTGCCGTAATGCAGCTGTATTCTTCTAGTTTTTGTAGTATATGGATATTCTGTCTGTATACTGTCCTTGCTTGTTCTGATTGTACGTACATATAAATTTTATTTATATGCCAATAATAAAAATTTACTGCAAACAACAAATAACAAAACAAACTTTAAAAGATTTGTTTTTGTTTGGCTAAAATATTGTGCAAGTTCCTGCAATGGAATCAATGTTAACTGAATATTACATCAATCAATATTAATTTCCTCTAATAACAAATATAAAACAAAACAAGAGTAAACGGAAGTGGAGAAACAAAACGGGAAAACTATAAGGAAATCACTGAAAAAACTTGTGTACAAGAATGTGTGTGACATGTAGCCAGTGCTTATTAAATTTTTTTAAATTCCAATGAAGGCAGAACGTAAGAGTATGTAATGATATTTGAAAAAGGAGAAAATCTTTAATGTCAAAAAATTAAAAATTATTATGATTGGTTTTATAATTTTGATATTTATCTAAAGCTTCATATTAGGTTTTTCGAGATCTTAACAAAAATATAGTTTTAATAAAAAAAAAACAAAATAAAATACAAAATCATACACCAAATTTTTTATTGTTAAACGTAAAAAAAGGAACAGCCACACAAAAAAGTAACGAGAATATTTTTGTAATATGCATTAAAATATTTGTAAAATCAATTAAAAAATGAAATTAAATTTTCACCTGTAAACAATTTGATTATGTCAATTAAGTTTTTCCACTCAAATTAATTAATACAATTAAAAATTTAATTGAATCAATTAAATTCTTAATTGAAAACATTAATTGCTGAATACTTTTTTTTTCTGTGTAAGTTCTTTATAATGACCAACGAAATAATGTTTAAGTTTTTGTAACATTGAATCATTTTCATGTGAGTGATAGCAAAAGAGCTTTCGGTTTCCTACACTCATAAGATTCTGTATGTAAAATTAATTAAAATTGTAATTTGAAACACATGAGAATTCACTGAGAGCCCGGTATAATTATTTTTCATTTAGATTTTAATTTTAAAAACTTAACTGACTAAAAACCGTAAGAAATATTTTTTCTTCTTTTTTTTTAATTTAACTTATATAAAAAAAAGATTTGGTTATACCAAAAAAACTTTTTATACGTCAAAATGAAATACAGCTTTAGAATATGATTTGTAAAAGTCAATTTTTAAACGTATTTGCTTATTAACGAAACATAAGTGAGAATAAGCTTGCTTCGAAAAACCCGGCTGTAAAGCTGAAGGTCCATACCATACGTTCTATGCATATGCGTTGTATGCGTTTCTGTACTTTCTCTCCGATTATAAATTCAAGCTAAGTATTTTGGTTGTTTAAAAAATAATAAACACAACAGAGGTGACACTCAGTACATAAAAGCAATCGATAACTAAAATGTAAATTTTGTTCGTGAAATAACTATGTTAAAAACTGCTTTTAATGTATTTTATTTTTGAAAATAGTTGTAAGCTTTACTACAAAAGCTTCTTCTTTTATTAAAAACTTTTTTTATGAAAAAAAAAAAATTTTAAATTTATATTCACCGCACGAACATTTCTATCGATATCATTGAAAATATAATTTTAGTTTGCCATCTTTGGCTAGCAAAAATAGCTGAGCTTTTTTCATGATGCATGCGACGGATACAAAAGTAGAAAGTGAACCTACTTTATCCATCCTATGCGTCTATACGTTCTCTGCATTATGCTCTGTAACTTGCCACATACAATTACACTCATTATATTTTTTTGACACATGCATAAAACGCAACAACGCATGGAATAGATGGTATGGGCCTTGAGCTTAATACTTTGGTTCTAATTGAAGAATACTCCTATATTTTTTAACACAACTGTACATACATGCAGGGATTTTTCACTACTTCTGGCAACACTAATATTATGTATTGTAGACCTCTTACCCGAAGTCAAAAGAATGAGTTCGTTTAACATTTATATTAATTAGAATAAAATAATATTTTTGTTTTCAAGGTGAATTATAAGAAAATGTTAACATTCCTTTTAAATATTAAAGTGTTTTTTTTTACAAAATTCAGTCTGACGAATGGTCTAGTAAAATTTTTTGAAAATCAATCGCATCAATGTTCTACACATACCAATGGTCGGCGTTGTGTAAACAGCACTTCAGTGTGTTTTCTATTTAAGTTGAATATTTTTGAAATTTTGGTGCATACATTTGTATATAAAATTGTTTATGTTTATTTTTACCTTAGTATGAAATTTAAAACAAATGTCAGCCCTTTGTGATTTAATTTATGCCTGTTGTTTGCATCATTTTTGATTAGAACTTACCTGAAAATAAGGAAAGTTCAAAAAAATTGGTTATCGATTTTATTAAATTTAAAGTAAACAAGAAAAGAATTTAATTTTATGTTTTTTCAAATAAAATAATAAAAACTATATAAGCACAAATTTGTAAGCTGTAATTCAAGAAGCTTTGACTTTTAAAACGAAATATTTTTTAATGACTAATAAAATTTTTTAAATTTTTATCGTACTTAATTGAAATATATTTCAATAACAAACTGCTCAATTGAACATAATCAACATAATCTTTATGTATTCAATTATTTTCCGTTTGCTATCTTATAATATTATGTTACGTCATTTATTACCAGATCAAACAATTCAATGGTGTTAAATTGTTTATTCGTGCCTAACTTGGTTTCCACAGCAGACATGAAATGAGTAACATAAACACTAACATCATGTCTTACACGCATTTCATGTTCAACGATCAAATGTTTGTTTCAGGCTATCACGACCAAAAAACTTATTTAATTTAGAAATATTTGAAAACTGAACTCCCAAAAACTTTTAGTAACAATGAAACAAAATTATTGTCTTTTAATAACTTGAGGTATATTTTTAAGAATTAATTATGGCTTCCTATAACATTTTTGAACAACATAAACGACAAAATGTTGTTAAAAAAAAACATAATGTTCTATGATACGTAACAACAATAAAACGAAAAGAATCTACACATTCCTATTTTAATATACAAAAGCCCTAACTCGTTTACTTTGAAATCTAACTTTTTGGAATACTCCGATAGCTGGACCACTAATACATCGATGAAAAGAAAAATTGGTATGCTTCAGCTGAAAATATCAAAAATACAAGAAATTCTAAGAAATAAATTTTATACATGAAATTCCGAAGTACAGGATGTCCGCCGGGAAGGCATACTACTTTGTTTTGCCGCCATTTTGGTAAAAATTGGTCTTGAAAGTTCATATTTGACAGTCGTGAAGTAGACACGTGGCAAATTTATTAGGGGAACGTGTTGTAATCGTTAAAACATTTTATCAAAGTCAATCATCGATTACTGTGATGATGAGAAAGTTACGTGAAATTTTTGGGAGAAACAACGTGCCAAGAAAACGCACTTATTTATCGTGTAGTGAATGATTTCGAAGAAAGAGGGTCTGTCGGTGATAGGCCCAAGCATGGACCACAACGTACTGTAAGATCGGCTGAAAACATTACTGCTGCTCAAGAAAGTGCTCAAAACAATCCATCAACCTCAATTCGTCGCCGTGCTAAGGAGCTTGGTCTTCAAAGAACAACTTTGACCACAATTTTGCACATTTGTTTCCATATAAGATTCAGTTGACACAAAAGCTTCTTCCACAAGACCAATTTAATCAAAAACTATAAACAATCAAAGTAGTATACCCCTTCCCGGTGGACATAAAGTCTTTAAAAACAAGCAAAATTTCCAAATTAAGTAAATTAAGACTTTTTGTCAAATAAATATACTTCGGTATTTCATGTATGAAAATAAATTTTTTATTTTCATACTTTTTGCTTTTTAATACTTTTATTGATGCCCAGTGTGGCAGCTAATTGTAACAAGGTGGTGGATAATGAAATACGATAGATGTACAATTTTTGTTTGAGGTTTTCAAACTTATTATGTTTGTACACTGTGATTCTCAATATAATATTAAGAGTCTTACTATGAAAATACGAAGTTTTTTAACTAAATTAAAAAATTTTTTTTTGGGTTGAAGTCTACTGATGAGTTCCAAAAGCGGGAACGAAATGCACATAGACAATGCTTGAACATAAAAACAAGCAAAATTTTCAAAATAAATTTTATTACATTAAAATACTGAACTATATTTATTTTAGGTTAATGCATTAAACACATTAACCACATCAAGCTACCGACTACAAAGTGTCAAGTGAACACACATGTTCATATGAGAGTGATTCTTTTGAAGACAACAAGGCAACAGGGCGGCAGGTTGTTGTCTATGCTGATTTTGTCGTTGTAGTCCAATTAAACTAATTTATATTTCTTTGGCTACAATGAGAAAATTCAGTGTTGCCAGTATACTCGTAATACAAAATGTTGAATGTATGATATCGTACAATTATTTTACAGAAACAATATCCAAAAATTAACGTAAAGCATAAATTTATTTATTTTTATACTTTTACGTCATATAAGTACATTTTCAAAGAGCAATTTAATTTTTATAAATGCGAAATATATGAAGGTGGCAATACTGAACTATGTACTTATGCTTAAATGTGAGGTGCATATGGTGCTGCTGCCGTTTCCAAAATAATTAAGTAGCTGGCTACGAGGCGACAAATGCTGCTAGCGGCATTTGAAGTCGTGTGTTCGTGTAGCCTGCTGTGGTGAATGTGTTTAATGCATAAGACTGCAGCCACGTCCAAACACACATACTTTAATATTTGCATTTAAGTTAAACAGCTTTGAAAGCTCTTAAATTTGTTACTGCAACGGTACGGTAAAGTAAGAGCAAGCATTGTTGTCGCCGAGATCTGATTGGCTGTTGTTCTCTCGTCGGTGTGATGCACAAAAGCTCGTTTGTAAAAGTTTGCACATTGTGCATATGCCTTAGACGTAGCTGCTGTAATGTATTAATATGAAAAATTAAAAATACGTATTCAGAATCGAACCAAGATATTGAATGTGCACTCTTTGTTTGAGGCTTTTTTAGTTTATTATGTTTATGCGAGTAATTCTCAATAAGATTTTAAGAGTTTTCCTATAAATATACGAAAATTTAAATTAACAGTGGAAATCTTACTATAGCATGTGGTTCAGCTGAATTGTTGCTAATGTGAACTTTTTCAACAGACGTGCAAGAAAAATAATGAAGACATTGAGATTGCGAGGACAACAATGAATCCAAAATGGCAGCCCATAAAATGTACAATTTAAACAACATACTATTTCTAATAATTTTAATATGATTTTTAATAAAAATTTTTGCATGTTAATTTCAAATTTGTAATTTATTTTTCTGTGTCATTTCAATACTTGCTGTGTTATTTTAATTTAATATTTGCTTATTCTAACTGTATTCAGTTTTAAAAAAGATTTTTCATAAAGAGCGATAATTTTCATAAAACTAACTCACAAATAAAAATTTGCAATTACACAGCTTTAATTTTCTATTAGGGTTTTTTCTTTCTGCTGAACAGCAAGAAAATACGACTGGGGGCGTTTCTACATTAAAGCAAGGATATATATGTGTGTATATAGATGTATATACATACATACATGTGTATGTACATATATTGCATCTGCCATAAACATGTGTATGTGTTTTATCTGAGAGAAGTTTACATGACCTTTAGCACGTGCTTATATTTTGAGGTGTTTCTTGGATAGATTTATATGAGTTTTTATGGCAGCAAGCAAAAAAGAAAAAAAAAAACAACAAAAATAAAGGAAAAGGTAAGTGAGAGCAAAAGCAGTATGTAAATTCCTTTTATGACTTTATTTTTCATTATCATATTAGCAGGAGTATGGTTATGTAGTTTTAATTATTATATTGGGAGGAAAGCTCTGAAAAGTTTTAAAATTGCAATAAACAATTTAACAACAACTAACGCTTAACGGTCCTTTTCACAATGCACTCGTACAATTAAAATCTAACAAAAGTCCAAGTTAACTCTTAATCATACATTGTGAAAAGGGCCGTAAGTTAGACATTTTGACTACACAATATTATTGACTGTATAAAGACCTATACGACAAATCTTGCTGTGTAAAATTTGATGTGAAATGTAAAACAAAAATTTGTATGAAACCAACACAATATTTCATATCGTTACCTTAATGTAGACAGGCCTTTACTCATTATTTTTTTAAAATCGAGTTCTTTGCATATTTCGATAGCAGAACATCTAATCTAATCGAAAAATGAAAAATCTCGATTTAAAAAAAAAAATAATGAGATTGGGCCTTTTCATATAAAGGTAACGATATATTATTTAAAGTTTACTCTAAGACGACAATATACAAAATTTTACAAGAAAGAAGTAAATTTGGTTATTTAATTTGTTACAAGGCAGTGTGATTTTTTTAAATTGAGACATATGTATAATATTATTTTTAGATTGAAGAATCTACCTAGTGGGAAAAGGTAATGCATACCTGGTGGGAAAAGGTAATGTATAGTAAAGGAGAAGGTTATGCACAGCATGTATAAATTTCATTCCAGAATTCAATACTGTTAACACAGAACATGTCATACACTACGTTTATACGCACGGCTTATTTGCAAATAAAACTGTAAGTTGTTGCCATATTGTTGTTTTTATTGCGACTTACTAATTCAGAAAACTATTCACGATTAACGCACTATTTGCAAATAAAATGCTTGAGGTTGCCACACTTACAAATGTTTCCTAATAAAAAACAATAAATTGATAAATATTGCACAAAAAACAGTGATAGAAGAAAATAATGACAATAAAAACAAATTATTATTTGTTATTTTTTACATTTACAAAACTTTTTTGTAAAAATAAGTAACATTTCTATAGAAGTGCTACCAAGTTTTTATACATTTACAATGCCGTATAAACAGTGAGTTAATTTATTTGCAAATAGTGCATGTATAAACGTAGTAATAGGAAAGTAATGAATTGTTTTAATGGGTATATTCCTGTAGATGTAGTAATGCACGTGGTAGTCAATGTGAATTTATTGTGTTCGATCAAATTACTTTCTCGTTTCTAAGGGAATGCATTGTATTGCTTTGGGAACTAATACATTATTTCTGCCATTGTTATGTAATTAATGACCACTTTTCCCACTGAGTAACAGCTAATTGAGAATATAAACTGTACTTAAACATACATAATGTGAGAATGAATGAATGAATGTACTTAAACATACATAATGTGAGAACTAAATATATTATTTTTCACATATGAACTGCTGTTTGTTTTTATATACTCGTACATATCGTGCCATAACTTCCAAAAAAGCTTAAGCGACATAATTTTCGAACTTAATTTCTTAACCTATGTTCGTCAAAAACAAATTTTTTTTTTTCAAAAAATGTGTCGTTTAAGATTTTTCGGCTGTTACGGCTTGATATATCTGTGGTTTTCATGAATAACAATTTATGTTATGTATTTCTCATATCAAGTTTATGATGTCCAAATTCTTATATTTTAAATGCTTTTTAAAAAGGTCTAAGCAAATATATACATACGTCGTACATAATTTTTTTTCTAAACCAACAATACAACTTCTACCTTTTTTTAAACAAGCTTCAAAAAGATCCCTTTTTTGGTGCTACTGAAAAAATTCGATGTTTGAATATGCGCTGTTGTTCATGAAAACCACTAATATTTATTCCACAAGGCCACATATGCATGAGTTACCAATAAATACTGCAAACAATAATGTCAACGTTTCATTGTCCTTGCATTTTTTTAAGTTTTATTTTGTTTGTAAATTTTAAAGAATATAAAAGTTAATATTCGCTCACAGGCTTTTCATTGTAGCCAGAAGTCCTTGAAAAATACGAAAATGCTATGCAGATTTTTTTTTTTGCATTTTTATGACTTTGAGAGCGTTTGATTGTTCGTAGAGTATTTTTTTTCTTCTTTCCGCCAATTAATTTTTTTGTAGGTGTGTAATACTTTTATTATACAAAAGATGTGTATATTTTTCATTTATTACTTTTTGCGTTATTTCTTTTTATTGAAGTTTAGGCTTTAGGAAAAACTTGAATATCTGAAAATTGATGAACTTTTAATTTAAAAAAATTAGCAAAATTCATGGCCAGAAATTTATATAAATTAATAATGCATAACATCGGCAAATGGTTGGTTGACAACTTTATATATAACTGAAGAACGATTAATAAAATGATTATTAAAATTTTTCTGAGACTTTACTTTACCATACTTGTAGCTTTAGAGTATGTTGACTATTTTCATTTTTAAATTTTTAAAATTTTGCTAATGAAAGGAAGTTTTTGTCTTTAAATAATAATACAATCAAGCGATTTTTAAAATTTGTTTTTGTTTTTAAAATACATAATTATTATCTTATTCCTATTGAAAACATAAGTGTTTGTGAATGTATTTTAAGATGTTTGGAGTTTGATATACATAAATGAAATTTGGCACAAAATTAGTCCAGAATCTATATAATTGTGCCCATAATTATAAAAATATTCCTTATCATATATTTTTTTCATTTGAAAAACTTTAACAAATATTGAGTATTGCAATTCTACATTAACATGTTGCATAAAATATATTTATTTGTTTGTTATTTATTCAAATGTTAAACACTAACGGCCTTATGTATAAGAAAAAATTGCTATGAAGTTAGCATAAGTAACGAAATTGAATTCGGTGTTACAACGAGTTCCTCCATACAATTTTATATTAAAAATCAGTGTTAAAAAACTGCTATTTCTTCGACTTGTTATTATTTGACTGTCCAATCACAACTTGTTGCTCATACTTCTGCTACTGAAATTCAAAGAGTCGTAGTCGAAGTTAACACAATAAACAAAGAGATATACACAACGAAGAGCTCCAGCTTTCGACATGTTTGTACAGTTTTCGCTTTGACTGACTGCTGTTTTAAATAAATACGAAGTTTTTGTTCACGAAAAATAAGGGTGAATAGTTAATTGTTTTATCACTAGACAAATTACTTGTATTGATTAGCGAAATCACTGACGAAGGGTTGTGCAGATGGTGGCAATTGACTACCATCAATGTCGTCCACATGTTAAAATCGTCAGTCGTGTGAGTTGCTAGTAGTTAGGCTGGTAGTTTATGGTAACGATTGGTAGTTAACGAAATAGCTAGACATTCGCTAGCTACGCCAACTGCAGGGCACAAACATACATGCGTATGTATGTGTATAGTATAAACATATAATTGTGTGCATCTTGTACAAAAATAAATTCTATACCTATGCAATTTTAATTTTTCATTTTAAATTTAGCACAAACTTTTATAAACAGAATTTATTTTGTCTTTGGCATAAGTATTTTTGAATTCACAAATGAATGTAGTGAACACAAAAAAATACTCTCATTTTCGTATTTCTTCTGTCTGTACATATGTTTGTACTCGTATATACCCAGCTGGAAAAGTAGGCATTAATTACATATATGTATAATGGCAGAAATAATGTATTATTTTCCAAAGCAAGACAATGAATTCTCTTAGAAATGAGAGTCTTATTTGATCAATTACAATAATTACACATTGATTACCACGTGCATAACCACATCTGCGGAAAACGAATGTATATAGTTTTTGCTTGTGACGAGTGTTACGAATTATAGAATTCATTTCTTTCTTTCCTAGAACATAATCTGTGTTAATAGTAATGAATTCTGGAATGAAAAATTATACCTTCTGCTTTACTATTCATTACCTTTTCCCACTGGGTTTACGCATTTTTCTCTTTAAAATTAAATTAATTTTTCTCTCATACTTATAATGTACATGCCAGCTGGGATTGTACATATAACGCTTGTTGATGTTGTTCCTATTTGCTGCTAGTGAGCAACAAATTTTACTGAATTGTTTCACTTTCACACTTTCGTATTTAGTTTATTTTTAAGATGATTTAAAATTTTAATTAGTAGTTGGTACTTTTTGGATACTTATGTATGTTTTTCACATCAGTACCTGTGTTCAGTAACTATTTGCTATCCAAAAATCGTAATATTTATACATAAGTATATGTGTTCGATTGCGGCAACGATATTGTGATTCTGCAATTTTTTCTCCAGCTAAGCCCCTCAATAATACTGTGCTAGTTCAAAAATGTAACAAACGGGAGACCTGGTGAGTAAACCTAATTCGAATACGCTGAATTCAGTGGTGTTATTATTTTTTTTAGGTTAAAATATAAAAGTCGAAATTTTTCTCATTTTTCTACCATTGCTAATTTTGATATCGATTATAAAAACATGTTATGGATAAACATGCGTCCTAAAGAAATTAAAAAAACTAATTTTAATCTGTCAAGTGTCCTTTGAAGAAAATATGCAATAACTTTTACAAAAATTAACAGAATCTAATGAAAGTTGGTATATTTACACAAATCTAATAGCACAAAATTTTGCGAGTCTGTTTTTGACTTACTGTCACTCACACTGACTCACTCAAGTGCGCGTGACTGTTACGCAAATTTTCTGTGAAAACATATTTATTTTTGAATGATTGCGCACATTTAAGTTAAATATATTTCCGTTTCACGCAAGAAAAACATGTATTTTAGTTGTCACTCACTCTCACGTCGAAATAAAAATACTATTTCTTATATTTCATAAAGAGGTTTTAAGATAACATATAAGTTCGTGGAACAAATTCATAAACTAATAAATCTAAAATCTTTCAATAAATTTTGTATCAATGGTCAGAGGATATTTTTTAATTGAATTTGAATTTTTTATTTCCAAATTTACATTTTTGTTTTTAAAGGTCGGATTGTAATTAGTGACATTGTATATTTGAATATACTTGGAGATATCTCCAAAGTCTATATTTTTTTTTTATATGGTGGTCCTCCTTGAACAAATGAATGTATACAAAGAAATTAAACAATTACAAATTAATGCATCTAAAGGTGGTCCAAGTAACAAGGAGTCGTATCTTGGTGTATTCCTTGCGCACGCAATTTTTAGTTTAGTGGCCAATCCCACGTTGTCGACTTGTCGCACACTTACATTTGAAACAACAACAAAATATCAAAATTTGTTTTTGTTTTCAATGTAAGTGTGCGACAAGTCGACATTGCGAAATTAGCCCCAAATTAAGAAAATAATTGTTATTTAAGGTTCCTGAAAGTATATCTAGTATATATTAATGTATTTTTTCTACTTCTGAGACAGTCATATGAAAAAACTTCTACAAATCTAAGTAAGAAAAATTTTATTAAGGGTTTTCATGAGAAAAACCATTGAGCAAACTTGCGAGACTTGTCTCATGAAGCCCCTTTTCAACATTTGCGCAAACATTTACTGTGAATTTGAAAGACATGTCAAAAATTTAATTTAATAAAAATAATATAAAAAAAATACTTGAAGATACTTGGAAATTTATATACATACTCGTACATATGGAAAGTGTACATTATGTTAAAAAATGTGTAAAGAAAGCCAAATAAAGAAATTGCTCTGAATATTCAAAGAAGTTGTTGCTTATAAAATGCACAATGGAATAGCTTAAGTTTAGGCAAATTTAATATATTTTTGGAAATAACATTCTATAAAATTTTTGATAGTTGATTTACGAGAGTGTAAAAATGCACAAGTGCACAGTTTGCAAGACTTTTGAATGTTTTCATGAGGACTCTCATTGTATTTTTTGGAAACTCTATCACCTTTAACATCTCATCTAAATACGATAAAAATTTTTCCCACTTTTCAAAACAACAGGTGTTTAACGAGTGAAAGTTTTATTTTTTATTAATTTATAAAAAATTATATATTTAACATATTATATTATCTTTGGGGACACATCTTTCATGTACGTGTTTTCAATAAAAAAAACAAACGAAAAATCACAATTTGATTCCATTTGAGAGCTATTTAATTTGCACTGAAAATCTGATTTTATTATTAAAAAAAAAACTTAAATTTAAATGTCTTTTAAGTATCAAGTCTAAGATTTGATGTAAGAGTGCGATATAATTTTTAACGGTCTATGCCACGATGTCACTAGAAATCGTTCGATCGAATACTTACATGTATTGAAAACAATAACAAATTTTCTAATGTTATTGTTGTTTCCAATACAAGTTGTCGATCAAACGATTTCGAATGACATCGTGGGATAGGCCGTAAATGAAGTTTAACTTGCAGTATTATCAATTAGAATTTTTATAAACACATATCGCTCATTTGCTCAAACAACGTCATAACTCAAAAAAATTATTACATTTAACAAATATCAACGGTACGGATGGATGAACTTAAATTTGCACAAAAATTAGTACCAAAACACGTTTCGTATCATCTCTGTTTAAAAATATTGTTCGCAGAACCAACCCACTTATAAATTTGAATGTTTTTAATTTATTTTTGCAGAGAATAATGCTATTAAAAATTTAAATATGCCATAAAATTCTTTTCGTTATTGCTTTAAATTGAATTTGTAATAGAAATGCATGAATGCATGCACATACATGTACATATGTATCTATGTATCTATGTATGTATGTATGAAAGTACATTTAGATGTGTACACTAAAACAATAAATAGTTAAATAGCAACCCTGCAGGAAATTTGAATAGCGAAATTGTAGTGATTTACTAGTGACGTTGTCAGTAGTACTACTGACCAGGTGTACCCCAGCCAATGTAATTGCCTATTGACTTTAGCACTATTGGCAAGGTAGTTCTTTTACGACCATATGGAGACATTTGAACCAAGGGTTGGGGTAACAAACTTAAACACATATACATATATTTGTTTAGTACTATTTCTTTTTGAAAATGAAATAAATTATTTTTATATTATTTATACCGAAATATTTTTAAAACATATTAATTGAAATTAAAAGTTTTCATTCGAAACTAAAAAACATTTGTTTAAAATTTAAACAGGCAATTCGAAGCGGCGGCCAGCCTTGCAATTCTGCTATTGACTGCTCAGCATAATAAAAAAGGAAACAAACCACGTTCGTTGAAAATGTCACCAGAAAAACACTAGAACTGTTGTCTCTAACGTATCTCTACTAGCGCATAAAAGGAAAGTTGTCGATATTTTAACTAGAGCAATTATCGCTAGAGAAAATAGTGTTGACATAGAGACATATGGTTCTAGGCTGACTAGAGGGAAGTAACATCTATAGAAACACTAATACAAAGAGAGTTATACGAAAACGTATGCCTTCATAGAACATGTTGATATGTTTGCCTGTGCGAATGTTTACAATTGGTCCGTCCGTCTGTTGGTCTGCAAAATTTAACTTATTGGTGGCTATTCTGGAAAACGCGTCGGTGAAGTGAAACTTTACATTAAAACAAAAACAAATTTTCAAAAATGTTTTTGTTTGCCATACATTTCTAAAACGATATAAACGTGAGAATTTCAGCGCGTTTCTCTCTCTTTTAAAAATGGTTGATTTTGCATGAGAAACAGAAACAAATTTTTTACATTTACACAATTTTGTTTTTGTTTTCCATGTAACTTTCACCAAGTCGACGCGTATTCCCGAATAACCACCATTGTTTTTTTTTGTACTTGTCTGCTGTAAAAGTTTTTGTTTACTCCTCTATAATATTTCTGTTGTTACCTTTGTATTCGATAAGCCATTCGATTTTAAAAGTTTCATTTAATTTTACTTTTTCTAGTGCAAATAAAATTGTTGTTTATTTCGCAGACTTAAAGTCAACGACTTTATTTTCCAATTTAATTGAAGAACTAATCCTTCTTAAAATTTATTTAAAGTGAAAACAGACTAGAGATACACACACACACACACATATATATATATATATATATTTACTCACACACACAACTACATCCACATTTGTAATCATAATGCTGAAATTAAGTGTCATAAAAACACTAACCAAGTTTATTTATTTGTTGCTTTGTTTGTTTGACGTCAATAGAGGTTGGGTTAGACAATTATATTTAGCAACCATAAAAATATATAAAATAATGCCATAATAGACATTTTTATTTCCGCTTATTAAAGCTGAAGGAAAATAATAATAATAAAAACCTAAACTCAAGGTCTATTAAATGTGGTCTATGAAAGTGCTTAGGTGATTGACTTTTTTTATGTGATTCTTTTCAAATGTTTCACAATTCTTTTTTTCCGCTAATTTCTCTTAATATTTTTACTCTCCATTTTTTGTGGGCAAACTTGAAGTAGTACACACAATAAATTTTGTGCTTTTTTCGTATTATTGTAGAGTTGCATGTATGTACTTTCCAATGCTTCAAGATTTCCTGGCTTATCGGAATAAAAATAATTTAACATAGTTCCATAAGGAGAACGAACGAGGGTGATAGTGAACAGGACCACTTGTGGAAATAAAATCGTCACCAAATTGATTTTGCTTTATATACCGTTTGTTAAAGAGTACCAGGGGCTTTATAGGTTTTGAGCTTATGTCTCAGAGTTTCTCCCAAACAGATGAGTATTGAAAATTATAAGAATCAAAAAGAATGTTACAGAGCTGGAAAATTTGAAAACTTTCTTTTTAAATAAAGGGACTTAAATTTTGTTTTTTTAAATTATTAAACATGTTTTATATTTTAGAAAAATCTTTACTCAAAAGTTTTTTATATTCATCTAATTTTTATATAGTTTAATTATACAATCATAAGCTTTTGTTGCAGTAATAAGGTTGCAATCAATTGGTTCAAATTGTTTTTGGTCATACGTTGACAACACGCAATATTTAGTTCTCATATATACGTACAGTTCTAAAATTATTTTAAGAGTATCAAATAGTAACACGGCTTTTGAATTATGAAAGTCGACATATTTAGTAGATTACATTTGAATAAATTAAAACATATTTTTATATTTTGCAATATTTCAATTTGGAGTTGTTCTAGCCTCATTTGTATAAATTTATTTAATATTTATTATTCAGCGTTGGCTGAAGTAGTTAGCATGTTGACTACTACTACGAAGGTCCTGATTTCGATCCCTGTATCCAACAGGCATTAAATAACAACACCACGCATTTTTCTGATGTGCACTAGTGTCTCTTTGTATCAGTTGTTGCAGGAAAGTTCAAGTGACGAAGGCATAGTCACTGGTCTGTGGCTACAGCAGATACTAATCCTAATGTGACATCAGTCCGCCCTCCTTCCTTGTGTAGCAGAATCATCGGCAAAGTAAAATAAATAATAAAATGGCTACTAAACACAGCTTCAAAAAAATTTAGTACGTCTCATTTAACACCAGAGGCGTTGCAACACTGCATTACTAAAAAAATGTGCAAAAAAAATATTTCGAAGCAAAAATGCATATGACTCATACGACTTTCATAATTAAGGGCACACATATATGTCAACAGCACAATCACGATCGTATCAACTTTTCCACCCCTACCCAATATGAGGTGATTTTTATAAAAACATAGTTAATATTAGTGATATATCACATGCATCACTATCTTATGTATTTTAAGTATTATTCCATTTTGTCCTTCTGCTGCAGAAAATCAAGATAAGGAACGGCGCACCTTTATAAAGTCTACGATATACATATTAACGATATACATATTAATTTTCCAAACGTAGAAATGATTTCCTTAAATTAATTTATAAATATTTTGAGATCTTCTTTTTTGCATATTTCCACTTGGATTGTATAAAGCATTTATCATACACACATGTCAAACAAAACAAAAGGAAAAATTTCTTGTTTAAAACAATTAAAAACACAATTAAAATTAGAGCTTAAGATTTTCAACAATATTTCAGCTTTCATATTTTTAATTGACAGACAACAAAAGTAACAATGATAAATTTTTCACACGCTTTATGCACACACGCCCACATACACAAGCAAATTACACATACATTTATGTTCACACAAACTGACATTAAACAAAAAAACGAATAAAAATTATATTCACGCAGGTCTTTTATTATCATGGTCACCACAACACACATTTTTTTTGGTAAAATCAGTTCTTTCTGTTCCATTTTTCAGCATTTTGTGTGTGTTGTAGTTGTTGTTATATAAATGTATAATTAAAAATTTTCGCTCAATTAATTTAAATTATTATTGGTGAACTGTTTCAAGTTGTGCATAAAATATTGGGGAAAAATTAAAATAAAATTTCCACAAGTAGTGTGACAAATAAAGTTCGGAACACATTCAAGTGTTCTGGCGTACATTTCATAGGCTTTGTAAAAAAATTAATATAAATAAATTCAACTTAAGCAGTGTTTAAAAAACTTAAGTCAAACTAGAATAAGTCGTAAAATTTTTATTTTTCTCTGGTTTGGCTTTTTGCAACTGTTTAAAATGAACTAATTCTTTTGCTTGTGCTTATGAAAATCAACAACAGTCGTAGTCGAAGCAGAAGGTTAGGTTAGGTTAGCAGGCTGCTGGTAAGGAAGGGTGAAATTTAGAGTCCAGCTCACTTGGGTCCAATACAATGATCCCTTTGTGCTACCTGTTACTTGAAGAGAAGATAGTGAGATAGGGTGATAGGCAAGGGATAGTGATGGAGAAGACAGGTGGTGGTGAAGGAAGAGATAGAGGAAAGCTTCATTCTTTTACAACTCTGCTTTTTTGCATGTTATTAATAATGCAGTGTTGCAGCGCCTCTGGTGTCAATGAGGCGTATTAAATTTTTGAATCTGTGCTTAGTAGCCATTTTATTGTTTATTTAACTTCGCCGATGATTCTGCTACACAAGGAAGGAGGGCGCTCTGATGTTACATTAGTATCTGATGAAGTCGGTATAGTTTTTAGTGACCAGTGCCTTATGCCTGCATCACTAGATGCCACGACAACTGATACAAAGGACACTAATTCACAGCAAAAAATGCGTGGTGTTGTCATTTTTAATGACTGTCGGAGACCGGGCTCGAACCCAGGACCTTCGGTTTTGTAGTCAACGTGCTAACTACTTCAGCCAACGCCAACCTCAGTCGAAGCAGAAGCAGCAAACAGATTATGAGCTATTGCGCAGTACTTTCAACAGTTGACGATTTCAAAAGTTTGAATTTGATTTGCTGTTGCTTCTGGTTAGTTTCGGTAGTAAAAGCATGAGCAGTCTCTATGCTTTTATAAGTATCAAACAGCCACAGATCGAAGAAGCAAAAGCTCTTGCTTTTAAAAGCTTTCTGCAGGTTCAGTCAACTATTTTGTGGTCTTTGTCATGTTTTTGTTGTTGTTTTTGCACATCAGACAGGAGGCAAAAACAAAAACCACTTAAATGTATCTGCTAAAAATTTCTAAAAGCAAGAGTTTTTACTTCTTCGACTGTGACTGTTTAAGACTTTCAAAATCATTTAGACTGCTTCTGCTTATACTTGCGATACTAATCAAAAGTAAAAGCAAATCAAATTCAAACTTTTCAAATCGGCGACTGCTGAAAGTACTGCACAATTGGTCATAAATCGTTTTGTGATTTTGCTTTGACTGAAACTGTTGTGTTTTTCAAAAGTGAAAGCAAAAGAAAAATCAAATGAAATGAAAATCTTTACAGTTTTTTAAATACTGGACAAAAACAATAACGCAAAAATTGGCGATCGCAAGTTTAGGGAAAGGGAACACATTTCATGTGAGCTTTTATTACCGATAAGACTGATTATTTTGTATGTAATGTAGCTGTAGACTAATGATTGAATGGTCGATTATTTTAAGGATACGGTGATGTATCTTTTTTATAGCAAGCATCCTAATTGTATTAAATATGAAAAAACTGAAAAAAATGTGTCCTTAACTTTTGCACAAAAAAGAAGTGCACGAGGAATTTGATTTGTTTGATAAGCTCTTAGCTACATTATTTGCTATATATAGCTAAGCGCTATCACTAAGTCTGAATTAGCTGTTGGCCAAAAACTGATGACACCATATTTTGAGGTGATTTTCGATATCTTTGGAGGCCCATAAGACAAAATTTTGTCACCAAAATCGCCAAACTGAGTATAGGGTAGTACTATCGAACCTCTAATGTCTAGTCCTTGTATTTTTCCAAAAGTCTCAATTCGTTCCATAGTGTTTTTGGAGAGAACTATTACAACGATTTCTTTAATGATGACGCTTAAAGGATTTTTTTTAACTTACAAAAGAAACAAGTTATATTTTTTGCTTAGTAACAAATGCACATTTACATGTAATAATATTTTATTTAACTGAAAGTAAATAAGTTTTAGTGATAATTTTTAAAGTCCGTTGAAACTTTTTTTAAGAAATGTTTTGTTTTATATTAATCAAATCAACTCTTTATGAAGCTTATAAATATAAAATACTTCCGAAAGATCACATTTATTTTTTTTGGCAGAACTAAGATTTATATAGTTTATAGTAAACATATGTATTTATTTCTTTTTAATTATTCAAAATTGTTTCTTAAACTTTCTTGAGAAAATATTCTTTGAACTACTAAATATTTTTATGTCATTAAACAACATTCGTATTGAACCAAGAATTGTATAATTTATTCTCTGTTACATTAATTTTTTGTATTTTTTTTACATATATTTTATAATGAAACATATTTTTTACAATGAAACAAATGAAAAACCACTACTAAATTATAATTTCTGTGGCTAGACACAATGAATTATTATACTGGCGTTTTTCGGTTTTAGTTGAGCAATGGCCAAAAAAAATAATTAATAAGCAAATCATGGAAAGTATTTGGGTTAAATTTTCTAAAGTAAATGAAGGGTTTTGAACTTAATAGCTAAGGAGCACACACACGCACTGCATATAATATAAAATTACCATCTAAATTTTTGTAATTTTCATTGATATTTTTCCACTGGGCGCCCATTGTTTATATGTAATTTATTTTAAATATTTCTTTAGGTTGAAGAGCAAAATTCAAAATTCAAAAATTCTCTTTAATTTCTTATTTTAAAATTTTAGGTTCACAGGCACGGTTAAGAGTAGAAAATATTATAAAACAGCAGTGGATAGTTGGTGGTAAAAATTTGGAAGTTACAAGAAACACAAAATAGTTTTTTATTATAAAATTGCTAAAATGATTTACCACTTTTTTTTTCTTCGAAAACTAAAAATCTCTACACTAAATCGCGTTCGTTTTAAGAAAAATATTTGTGTTGCCTTTTAAACAATTAAATTATTTATCGACCGTTTTATTAAAAATTCACCTTTGTTATACACGTTTTAAAAATTTTATAAATTTCAAGTGAGTTTTGCTTAAAAATTTTGTTTAAGAAGATTTCTTCTGCAGCTTTTTTTTTCTTATTCGTTATTCGTATAAATATAAATTTTTCTTATTTTATTTCGTATTTATATATATTTTTATACTAATTTTGTTGCTGTTGTATATGCAAATTTTTATATATTTTTTTCCTTTTATTTAAAAAAAAAAAATGTTTTGTATAAACAATTTTGCTCAGCGCGTTTATTTCGTTAGTCGAATATCGTTGAAACTGACGTTTCGAATAATGAGGTGAGTATCGTGAAAACTTTTAAGAACTCAATTGGTCATTAGTTTTTCATTTCATTAATTTATTTTGTATATATAGTTTTTGTTTTTTGCAATTTCCTCTAGACTTTGTTTTATTCAGCTGTGTAATAAGATGTCTTGAGAGTATCACTATTGTGACGATTGTACAATGATGAAGATGAAAATGTATGTATGATAATGATGAGTTTGGGGATGAGGTGTTTATAAATATACATATACATGTATGTATCTTTAGAAATAGAGCAAAATTAAAAGTTCTTATTAAGTGGCAATAAGTACATAGATGCAAATTCCTCAAATGTCAATATCAAACATATAAATCACTCTACATATCGAGCCTTTGTTGCAATAGAGTCATATTTAAAAAAATTCGATTTTTGAGTTTATAATATAGAATTAATTGTCATACATTTCTTCATATTGTTTAAAAATTTCATGCAGATATCTTTTATATACAACTCTTAAGAGAATAATACAATTTTCTTTTTTAGTTTAAGTTTATTTAAATAGTTTATTAGTCAGGAACCATTATGTTTCAGAAAGTACCACACTATGCGCAACTGAACGGTTTTGGTAAATTTGTTTCCCTTTATTAATGAAGCGCAAACAATTTAAACGCTCATATATGTTACCTTAATTATGAAAGTGGTCTAAGTCATATATATATATCCTTTGTCGACTTATTTAGTAGATTACATTTGAAGAAATCAAAAAATATTTTTATGTTATGCAACATTTTAGTTTAGAGTTGTAGTAGCCTCGATTAATATAAATTTATTTAGGGCCTAATTCATAAAAAATATTTTCGTTTTATAAAAGGTTTATTAATCAAATTTGCATAGAAAATTTGTTTCATCAGCCTCTTATTAAACGGAAATATTTTTTATTAATAAGGCAGTTAATATTTATGAAATATTTATTGAAGTTTTTTTTTAAGATTTATTTAAAATTTCGAAGCAAAAATGCATACGACTTACACCACTTTCATAATTAAGGGCACATATGTATTTTCTCTCAAGCAACTGTGACTTAAGACGATTCCAACATACAACAGCATTTCTACTTCTTTTAGGCAGGAAACTAAAGTATGCTACAACTAAGAATAAAAATGCATATGCGTATCAAGCATATTGAATATCTGTCACACTTACAGTCGGAGTATGCTTTTACTCAGGCTATGGGTATTTAGTCGGACACCAAAAGTATACGCATAATACTCGGGATATTTATATAAAATGGAATGGAAAATGTTCTTTTGCTGTTTCAAATTTCCTTTAAATCTCATGCCATTATTATACCCAGTACATTTTTTTCTTCCCCAGATTTCACAATCAAGGGATGTGCAAACCTTTCTCTGGAGAAACTAGAACCGCCAAACCAAGTATAATCTTTTGCTGTTCGAAAATATGCTTTATCTATGTGTATAAGTAAAATAGCCTTGTATATACGCATGTGTAGCCGATTAATAGTCAGAGTATTTTTATACTTATGCGTATGATTGTAGCTCATACAGTGTAAACATTACTTCTAGTTGTTTGTGCATAAACACAAGTGCTGGATGTTTATATTTATACGTATGTATATGGTTTAAATTTAATGCATGTGCTTGCATATGAGCATGTTCTTTTTAATTTCTAGCTGCACGCATTCATAGTTGTTTCACGGCCAATAATCAAAAATACTTAAAACAATACTTTTGTCATTATCTGTTACACACATAGTTCAATATTTCAACATAGTTATTACTGATTATAAGCAATCATCTCGCTAAGGTGCTTTGAGACAACTAATCTAGCACTTTTTAAGAGAGTTATGCATGACTTTGTGGGGCATCTTTACTCCCGGATCGTACGCCATCCCAAGCAACATCTGGTGAATTTTGAAAGCAATCAGAAAGCACGCGTTCGACCAACGACTAGCATTAGTTGAACATTATAAATCAAAAATTTTGCAGCTTACTTTTTTTGTACCAATTACTACTTAAGCTGCTACGAGGCAAGACACAGCGAAGAGAAGAAAAACTCACCAATCACTGAAAACAGCGTCAATCCTCTTAAAACAGGGATTTGGCACAAAGATTGCAGGCAGACACAACTTAAAATTTATTTTCCAATGACAAACATGATTTGTTAAGCCCCGTGTAGTTTTTAACAGTCACCTTAAACGGTGGCGGCCCCTGAGAGAGATCATCTGCTTTTATATATTCTTTTTTTTATATTATACAGTACTTAAGTTATTTTGGTTTAAGTTAAGTATTATATCCTCAACCAGCAAGAAGCTCTAATAAACGCCTTGAAGTAAATCTTAAATTTATTTTATTTCAAAGAAAATATTACATTTTTGCCCTAAGGAGGAATCCAGCTCAACGTTGGTAAGCCCATAAAAATCGAAAGGCGTCAAATCGCATGATTTTGGTGGCCAATTGACGTCACCAAAACGTGAAATTACGCGTTCTAAAAGCCTCCCATACAATAAAGCCAAAATAAGTCGTGTTATGTGGCTGGTGGTACCGTGCTGTTGAGACCACGTATTATCCAGTTCATAGTCTTAAATTTCAGGCCAAAACAAAAAAGTCGATTACCATACGGTCATACGCTCAAATTGATGGTAAATATTTCTCGGATTATACAATATTTTCGCAATGTGCTGATTGCAATGATGCACAGTAGAGTGGTTAGCCTTCCATAAGAAAAAAATGTGCCAGTCACAACCTAAAATTAAAGATAATGGAAAAAAATCCAAAAATATATTTTTTATTGTTTTGCCACGCCTACAAATACTGCACTTTTAGTATTTTTTTCACTGTGTCGCCATTTTAGTCCGATCATAAGGTTTTATATACTGGTGTTCGTAGCTCCGTAAGAGCTACACATCTGTCTTTAATAGTTTTTTATTAACACATCATATTCTAGGTTCTACACTAGTTTCGATTTTCAAAGCGTTTCTACACTGCCGGGCTTCGACCAGGCTCAAGGATGTCTTGCTCTACGGAAAGTCTAAAGCGGGCTGCGATTACCAAAGGATTTCAGCATTACCGGCCTACGGCCTGTCATAGAATTTTTTCCTCTCGTATTATTGCATTTGACAGAAAAAACTTGAGAGCCGAAAATTATCTTATTAAAAAAATTGTTAAGTGATAAAAAAGTTAGTCAAAAATCCGTAGGACCAGCACTCAGGGGGTAACCCCTACTCATGCAATGCATTATGCTAGAACTAGAAAAATATATTATAGGGAAGGGGGATAGAGGGAGTAGTGTCCATGGACATTTGATTTAAACTTTCTCACCATGATAGTGACAGTAAAGAACTCCGCAGGTAGTTGGTTCCACATACGAACAGTGCGGCTAAAATAGGAATTCTCTCTGTAATGCGTAGTGCGATTTATTGGCCAATCGACACACAAAGGGATGTGCTCTTAATAAAAATAAAATAGGTAACTTACACATTTGTTTGATAAACTTTGAATCAGTTTTAAATTAGTTTTGACAACAAAGTTGTTGATACAGCATTAAATTTTTATCACACTAAAAAAATTGGGAGATAAAATTTTGTACAACTTTTCTTTTTATCAAAAATTAATAATTATTTGACAAAAAGCATTATTGAATTGACAAATAAATTTGTCAAAAATTATCTCTTGAAGAAAAGCAACAAACACAGAATTTTATCCGTTCTTGATTTGTTTTGACAAATAAAATTGTTGAAAATAATTTGCTTTATTTTAAGGGCATAGAACTGGTATTAGAGAAGATGTCATGAATGCTTCTGTGGCTGAGTGATAGTGATGGTAACCTATCAGTTCAGAGGTGTTTTCCGCAGACAAGCTATTCGCGGGTTGTATAAAAAAAAATACATTTACAAATCAACAACATATTACAATTACATATTTATGCCTTAATTCATTAAGAAGATTTAGGACGTTTTTGTTTGAAAATACTTTTGAGTTCTTGTTTTTGCATTCTCTAAATTATTTTCTCCAAAAATGGTTGTTGTCTTGGATAATGAAAAATAAAAATATTATTACCATGTTTTTAAAACATAAAAATAAAATTAAAGTGTTATACAATAGTTTTAAAAATATTTCAAAAAATATGTGTTGGATATAATGTTTGGAACAAAATCATAAAGCAAATACACGAACCTTCTAGCATAGACAATAAATAAGAATTGTTTTAGAGAATCACAACAGCGGATTTTTTCGTCCATAAACAAGACGACACAATCGTCGAACGGAATTAGGGCATTAGTCATAGTTTAATGCAGTTAAACTCAATAAATTTTTTTTAAAAAATATTTAGTCAGAATTGGCATACAACTCAACTAGCAAATTGTTGATTTGACAAAATATACATAATTTTAATCAAAATTTTAATGTATATTTAACAAATTGTGAGACAAAAATTGCAGCTGAAAGTTATTACAATATTCAACAAAGTTTTTAGTCAATATGATATTTTTGTTGTTGGATAATAAAAGGAAATTAATTGTCAAAATATGTTTATTTAATTGTTCAATATGACAAAGATCTTCATAGGTTGAAAATTTAAAAATTATTTCGTTGGATCTGCATTTTTGGTTGTCAAATACGAATTTTATTTTATCTGTGTTTTGGACTTATTTAATATTTTTTGATTTTTTTTTTTTTGTTGGGACTATTTATTTTATTTCTTGGCAGTTATTTTATTATGGAATAAGTTCTAATATCCGGGCTTTGTTTAATTTTCAGTAGTAATTTTATTTTCTCGGGACTTATTTCTTTAAATTTTTTGTTGGTACTGTTTCCTTTTTTTTAGGCTCTAACTCATTGAAAGTTATTTAATTGGGAGTGTTTGCTTTGGACGACGTTGTTGCATTCAGCCGAAAAAAAGTTTCAAAAAGTCCCACAGAATAATATTCGTTTGTATTATATAAACACATTTAAATTAGAAAAGTGTTAATAAATTTTTTTAAGCTTTAACTGATGATGGAGGGTGCTTTTAACCGCCTAATGCCAAATATAACTCTCTTTCATTTTACTGAGCAAAGAAATTAATTTGTTCTTGAGAGGATTGCATATAATTTCATTATAATGATTATTTATCTAGTTTGAATATCAAACTAATTTTTCTATTCTCTCTTTTTTATTTCATAGAAAGTGAACAAGGAAAACAAAAATACTTGGTATAAAAGACTACGACGAGTACGAAAATAATATGAGAATTTTTTTTCTTTTTTTTTTTTTTGTGAAAAATTTTTAGTTTATCTTTTAATTTTAATAATGTATTCAATTGAAATATGCAAAAACAAAATCCTAAAGCAACTTTTTTTTTACTATTTAATTAAAAGTATTCACTAGAATTTGTACAGCAGGGAATAAAAAAAAGTACTCTATTCATGTCTCTACGAGTGTTTTTCACCCATTTCTCAGGTTTATTTTTTTCAGTTGTTTGTTTAAACAATTTATTTATTTTGTTCTTTTTTGAAATTAATTTAAGAATTGTTTCGCTGTATAAACGAGTACAATATATTGTTTGAACATAAATAGGTGTGACGGCGACTGTATTGTATGTATGCATGTATGTATATGCACGATATTTTGCTCACCTTGTATGTGTCCACCCACATTTGATCGGTATGAATGTCTATAAACGTATGATTGTATTTGTGTGTATAGTACGTGTACATACTATATGATATATGAATGTATACATACTGCTTGCTAACGCTGTTTAAATGTATTTTTGCTTTGAATTGTTTTTTGTGTTAAACTTTATTCATTTGCAAAGGTAAAATGATGATGATTATTTCATTTTAAATTCTTTATGTCCAGGTGTGAGCTGTGTTTTTGTTTCATTTTTCGGTGAATAGTTTTGTGTTTTTATTGTGCACATTTCTCATGCAAATTCAAACGTACATACGAGTACATATGTATGTATGTATATGTAAATTGTGTATTTTGCAAATTAATACCCACAAATCATTGATTTTAATAGTTGATTTCTTTATTTTTTTATAACCATTATAATTATGGAATGTTTATTTATAAACTTGAAAGTCATTTTATTTAAACCACTCGAAATTGTTATTTTAATTGACTCAAATTATTTACTTATGTTCTTTTTTTTTCTAAAACCATTATAAATCATTTGTTTGCTTGCAAACGTAAATAAATATTTGACTTTTCAATGATTCATTTAAAAAATCAAATTTTTAGTGGAAGGCAAAAAGTCAATTTATTTTTGTATGTAACTTGAGCACTTCAGAGTGCAAAAAGATTTAAAGTAATTTAAAACTTAATTCATGTATGAGATGCATATATAGTTGCCTCTTAAAATATGGGAGTGGGAATATGTGGGCTTAATCATGCTGGGTGGAGCTTTTTTGGGATGTTGGCTGAATAAGTTAGTGTGTCAACATCGAAGTAAGTGACAGTGTTCGAGAGACTGAGCTCAGACCCTCATATCAGCATTATAGATTTGTCTGATGTGCATTTGTGCCTATGCTAATGTATATCCTTCGTCGATTTTTGTAGCGATTCATTGTCGACGAAGTAAAATAACTAATAGCCATTTTATTAGTTATTTTACTTCGTCGCTTAAAGTAAGACACCTACTTAACACTGGAGGCGCTGCAATGATGCTATAAAAATAAACAAAAAACATGGCGAAACAATTAATTAAGCTTCTCTTCTATCTATATATCTGTTACTTCACCACTTGTGCTATCCCTTTCCTACTCTCAGCTCATATAAAATAGCCTGTTATTTGGACATCAGTGAGCTGCAAATTTACATTCTCTTCTCAGTAACCGGTCAAGCTAATCTAAAGTAACTTGGGTGGAGTTTTATTGCTACATGGGTATACGTATCGTTTTACAATATAAAAAAATCAAACCTTTTACAAACCAAGTAAGAGTGCTATATTCGGCTTTGCCGAATTTTATATAGTCGATTCATAATGAAATTTCAAAGTAAACTAAACAAAAAGCAACTATCAGCTGTTAAAAGGGTGCTCAAATAAAGCAGTGATGCCAACTCTAAATTGTGACACTCTAAAAAAAAAAAATTTTAAATTTTCCAAGCCTGGAAAAATTATATCGATTTTTTTTTGATTTTTAATACTAATTTTATTCCTACTGAAAACTAAAAAAGGCTTATTTAAAAAAGAAAAAACAAAAATTAGCTTTAGCAAGTTACTTTTATATGGCAAAAACAGTTTAAGATTTTCAGCTCTGGAACAGTCATTTTAATTTTACTGATTTTCAATGCCAATCTATTTCAGATCATTTCCGACACACCGGTCCAAGATAGAAGGAAGTATTAAACTTTTCTGGTAGCTTTGGAAAACCGATTTCACATACAGACGGACAGACGGACATCGCATATTAGTCGTCCCTATTCATAAGGACCCAGAATATATAAACTTCATTTGTCACATACTAATATTGTGCAAAAAAATGTGAAAGGGTATAAGAAGAAGAAAGAATATGACAAATGATGTTTAAATAAATTTGCTATAAGCACAAGATTCTAAAGATTTCTTCTCACAGGAACGCTGCAAGTCATTTTAAGCAGATGATTGCCAAATATTTAGTGACAAAACTTTCCAAAACGAAAATAGTTTTTGGTTAAATCGCAAACATTAAAGATACATTATGGAAACCTGAGATGTTTTCAGAAGCAGAAAACAAAGCTTCGATGACAGAAAGGATATCTATTGCTGATATTCATTTATTAGGATCCTTCAACATGAAAAGGAAGCCTAGCGAATATACATATAAACGAATATCTTAACTTCTTGCTACTAAATAAAGTTAGAATACATGAGGTGTTTTTATTTTTATTTTACTAGTTTGTATAACTAAACGACTACTTATATAGCAAATAATTGATAATAATTGATGTGTCTGCATTTAATAACAACAGAAAATGGCAGAGCTATCAAAAGACGCATTGAACATATTGTTAGCACAAGTGCAACAACATTGTCTTTTATTTGTTTAACGAAATATTTCAATCTAAAACTTGTCATTTGAGATGTTTAACAAAACAAATATATGAATAGTAAAAGTGTGATCAAAGCACTAAACTTCTTAAAAAACATCTTGTCTTAGTTAGGTAAGCAAGGGTGGTGTTGTAACTAGAGATGGGCATATGGAGAATATGTATCCATATATATTACATCGATATTTTTGAAGAGTATCGATATATATTTTTTTAAAACATCGGTATTTTAATATTTCGATATTTTTTGCCTACAAAGGTTGCAAAAGTATTTCAAATATAAAATAAATACATTAAATATTAACAGCCTTATTTATAAAAATTATTGAGGCTTTAGAAAGGGTTTTTTAAAACAGATTTCCATAAAAAATTTTGTTTATTAAGCCTTTATTTAGAAAGCCTTAATAATTTTTATAAATAAGGCTCTTAATCATTGTTAAATCAATGCCTAGTGTTGAAATATTCAAAGTTCGTCGTTGCGGAATACGAAAAATATCCACTGGGCATCCATTAAACAATAATTTAATATTTAAAGAAGTCACGAAGAAACATTGAACTCAAATCTTAATGAACTCCAAGAGTGGATGCCCCTGTGACTGAGTGGTAGCAATTCTAGCCTCTCAGTCCAGAGGTTATGGGTTCGATTCCCGCCATAGACCCTGGGTGTTTTCTGCAAACAAGCTAATCGCTTCGCAGGTTGTGCGTTTGTTAAAAAAAAATAAGATATCAATACAATTGTATATTTAGTTAGTATAATAAAATAATTTCTGAAAAGCTGTAGAAAAGTTTCGAACGCACAAGCAGTCACTTTAAGCAATTTAATACAAAATAACTATACGTAATCTACTGTCGCCTCTTAAGGCTTCTTTAGTCTTTATTTTCTGTTGCTGATCTGTTCTAAGCCGTTCTGTTTCTAAGTTTTAATAGTTACTTTTTTCGTAGTAAATTATCAGTAGTTTATGACCAGAACGTCACAGTTTTCCGCTAAAGTGATGACTTTTGCATCGTCCATTATTAAAGTAAAAATTTAATTTTTTAAATGCTTAAATTAAAGCACAATCATAGTTTATTTCAAAACGTTTTTATTTTATTTATGCTGTCACTTAATGTTTTTTTATTTTAACAGGTTGAACCGAAACAGAGCAGAATGAAAGAGAAAAACTAACGGCTTCCTATAAACGAAAAGGAGTCAGCTGATTCCTCACAGAACAGGAAGTAAAAACTAATTCTACCCACACACATCAATTGGGTTAGTTGACAATTAAAAGTCAACTGGCATAGTGGGGTCAATTTAAAGATGCGCCTTGGCTGTTATTAATTAGGAAATTTCTCTTTTTTTTTCTCGCATCACTAGCAGTGATGCCAATATCGTAGAGTGGCTAAAATTTACACAGCTCTTAGAAATTTTGAAACCCGATACTCGCAAATAAGAATCGATGTATCGATATATTGGTTTTTGAAATATCGGCGATATATATATCGATATTTATTTTCTCAAATATTGATATTTCGGATGCACTGTGATCCTTATCTTATTTAAGAATATAAATAAATTTATGATTTGAGGGCCTGTTTTAAAGAATTCACCAAACTTAGAATATTACTAATTTTTTCAAGTTAAAAAAATTATTTTGATACAGATTTTAATGTCATTTCTATAAAAAGGACTCTTAACATACCTCACAACAATTCCATTTATTCATATTTTTTGTTGAGCAGAAATACCAAAAGATTATATGCTTTTTTTATCTTTTATAATTAAAAAACTTTATTAATTTTTTTTTCTTGTATAAAAGAATATAATTCCTTGAATTTCTTTTATCTTTGATTAATGTGAATATTATTATATTTGCAAAGTTATTGCAAATGTTAGAAAAAATGTTTGATTTATTTAATAAAACACTGATAAATGTGCCAATGCAAACATACGTGGGAGATGTCAGTTTTATTTTTCCAATGAAAACATTCGCTTTAAATTTAGAATTATTAAACAGTTTTTTCTTAATAAATAATAAGATACATATTTATATATGTGTATGTATGCATGTGTATAGTATGTTTGTGTAATGGATATTTTGTATGATGTCGCCCTTTGGGAAATCATTCGCTATTTATATTCGATTCTAATGCTGATGGTTGTTTAAAAAAGAAATAAAATAAATTGTGAAATCGGAAAGCAAAATAAATAAATGAATGAATAAAATATTTTAAATTCCGTGCCTTAAATCTGTTATTGACATTTCAAATTGCTCACTTTTTTATATTTACTCGTATATACATATAAACAGTACATACATACATACATAATGCTTTGCCGTGTTGCCAATATGATGCTTTTTTTATAAAAAATTATTGTTTTTTGTTTGTAAGATTCAGGCACAATGTATGTAACGAATTTCAGACAAAGTATAAAAAACAAACAAAATATAACGCACATGTTTCCTAGAAAGGGGAAAAAATTTAACAGTTTGTGCCTTGCTTTTTTCATTAGCAACATCGAAACCAAATAATTTTGCAATGACAAAGAGTGTAAATAAAACAAATAACTGGCGTTTCCACTCATCTGCTTGTTTTGCTGTACATACATTTGCAACCAAACAGTTGGGAACAAAACGAAATCAAAACGAAATTTTTTTGGATTCCCTGCGCCAAAGGTGAAAAGAAATCCTTTGTCCGTCTGTCTGTCACAGGCTGTTTTCTCGAAAACCGCCAAGCTACGGACCTGAAACTTTTATAGAATATGTAGAACTTTGACCGCTGCAGCAACAAATATATGGCCGTTAAAAATTATAGTAATGTAATATGTTGAAATCCTATGTAATATACAGACACAAAAACAAAAAAAAACACAATTAAAACTGATATTTAATAATATCAAAATTAAAGGGAATTCTGCATTCTTTGCAAATTTTTAAGAAAGCTTAAACTAAAAAAAACACAAAATTAAAGAAATCGCCAAAACGAAAAAAAGCGCCAACAATAAGAAAGACGCTAAAATTGAAAAACTACACGATTAAAAAATCGCCGAAACGAAAAAATCGTAAAAAACAAAAAAGTCATCAAAACAAAAAAAAAAAAAAATTACAAAACTATAAAAACTCTAAGACAAAAAAATCGCAAAACGAAAAAAGCCAAACTTAAAAAAAACGCCAAAAACCGAAAATTTTTGAATGAGACGTATGCTTGGTGCATCTTTTTTAATGATGCTGACTTTAATATTTTAGAATCTACAGTAGCAAATTACCATTCTCAGTTAATTCTCTAAAATGGACTGCACTGTCCGGTACTGCGACAAGCTCCACGGTGACTGAATTTCCAAGAGCCACACTCACGATTGACACATCTCGCTTACCCGTCAAATTTTTTACCTTTGAGACCCTATGTTATTTCAAGAATGAGTTCAATAGGAAAAAGTAATCTTAATGCTGACTAGGGCAATAATGAAAATGAAAGCAAAATATTTTCGAATTTTTAATTTTCAAATTCAATTAATCAATTGACTCTAGTAGTTAATATTTCCTCTTTTTTAAATTAAAACAAAAGTCTATATCATGCTATAAGTTAACTTTTAACGCAAACATCGTTGTAGTAGAACGATGTTTTTCAAGAGCTCTTCCTACGAAATTATATCCGCGCGCATGGCGGAAAGGCGCAATTTTTCAAAAGCCGTTTTATTGCAGGTATTCACAAAACATCATACTCGGGAATATGTAGCTTTAAATTTTATGTATAATTTGTATGTTAAATTGAGAACTTGTAAGAGGACCTGAGATCTCTCTTTTTTGCTTTGCGGCAACACTGACGACTTGTGTTTCAACGTATGAGTAATATTAATTTATACATTTGTTCTTGTATAATAAATATTAATCATACGCTTCATTAGAAATAAATGCAATAAATTTCAAATTTAAAATTACGAACCCAATTATAATTTTAAGTGACATAAAATGAATTAATTTTAGCGAGAAAAAGTGCAAATAACATACTTTGTTTTATTAGATATTTTTTCCTTGTTATTTTCGATTGGATGACTTATTTTTTATTTATTTATTTATTTATTTATTTTTTGTTTGTTTAGTTCGTGAACTAAGTTTATATTTGTATATTTTCGTAAATGAAAACAAAGCATTTGCATCGAGTTATATGCATGTACATGTACAATCTTTTATTTTTATTTTTGCTCGTAGGATGACAGTGCAATATTAATCTTTCATCAACAAGTTTTTGCCCTAAAATTAGCACATAATCATTTTAAGCAAATATTTTTCAATTTACATTTATTATGCAGAGGATGTGAAGGTGAGTTTTAATACGCACACATGTACACCTATTTATGCATATTTGTTTTAGAAATATGTATATTTTTTTCTTTAAAGACATTGAAAAATTTTAATTTCATTTTGTACGGTGTTTTTCGCTTTTCGGTGCATGTTTTGCTTTTGATATTTTCGTTGTTGTCAACATAAATGGGTTTAGTAGCAACTTGCAACTAGTACTTGAAATTAAATTGTTGCCAAAAACAAACATGGTAATTATTTTTGATAGCTGCAAGAGAATGTCTGTCTATTGCCCTTTTATATGTAATTATTTTCAATGTATTGACTCAGTGCTACTATGAAAATATTTTATGAATTTAACAAAGGAAACATCTATAAATATTTGAAATTAAGCAAACTAATTTACATATCGATGGTCACAAGTAAAAAGGCCCTTACTCGTATTTTAACAAAATTAAGCTTCTCAGTGATTCCAGTACATTTCACACATATACACCTCGTCACAAAAAATTATTGCAACAGAGTTTATTATTATCTTTTTACTTTCTCCTGTAAAATTACAATTCTACGTGTGAACAACGATATGTAACTGCGACAAAAAGACTTAACATTTTCCCCATGTAATCGTATGTTTTTCAATGTGTTTCTCACGCACTTGAATTTTGTTGACAATTTAAAAGTTTAAGAAGACTTCTGTTATATGCTTGCAGTTTCTAAAGGGTGTTTTTTATAGAGTGACACAAGTTTAAATAATATTAAAACAGGGAAATATATTTTTAATATAAATGAAACGGGCTTTATTAGAAAGAAAATTTTATGAAATTAATGTTTAAATATGATTTCTGTCATGTGGTCGCCACGGTTGGTGCGTAGGAGGCGCAATCTGGAACACCATTTTTCAAAAATCGTTTTTGAAGACATATGACTTCGCCAGCTCATAAAGCGCACCAAACAGTAATTTTCTGTGGATGTAATGGTGTTTAAATAAAAGCTTGTGGATTCTCCTCACTTTAAATGAGACAATTCTGCTTATTTACGCACCCATTCAACTAGAAATGGGCTTCATCAGAAAATAAATTTTGAATAAAAATTCATTAATCGATGAGCTTGACGAATATAACAATTATATTAGATTAGAAAACGAGGAAGATCTGGCCCAAAGACCGGCACTGCGACACCTGATGGATCTTTTGTGCCATAGATCTGTAAATTAAATTTTCTTATGAAAGTCAGCGCAAATATTGGAGAAGCCCCCCTTCTACTGTTACATAAAGCGATACACCCACAAAGAATGTGTGCCGTCGTCTCATAATCCAAGCCAAGCATAAACGACACAAGGGTAAAGGAACTTGGTTACTTTTACACAGAGAATACTTCAGTCCAAAGTGACCAGAAAGAAAACCAGTAACAAGCCGTAAATTATTCCTGTTGAGGTACAGGATGCCATTGTACGTAAATGGCTGTATCAATGCTTTAGCCTGCCTTAAACTAAAAGAAGTCAGACCCATTGCCTTAGCGGTCGAAGTGTAATCTTCTTTGTTCAGAGATGTTACAGTCGACTGACTTACGCCACAAAACGGCTTTGGGCCTATAAACGGAATAGCAGAGGCCCTCTTGGCCAGTTTATCCGATTTTTCATTCCCCGAATGACCGCTGCGGTTAGGTATCCAATAAATGGAAACCTTGTTCCGTTTGAATAGCTTTTGTAATGAGTCAAAGTACTTTAAAACCAGCCTGGAACGAAATTCCCATTAAAGGAGGGAGCTGCCTGACCATCGGAAATTTTAATATTTAAGTTAATGTCAACACATTTGGTGATTGCCTGTATTTCTGCCTGAAATACCGTAGGCCATTTGCCCATGGGCAAAGAGATTTTTATGTTGGGCCCTACAACTCCAGCACCAACTCCATCTTCTGTTTTGTATCCATCCGCATACCAACATAAACTTCTGGAATCCACATCGGGACCGTTTCCGTTCCACATTGCCCTAGGTGGAATTGTGACATTGAATCTCCTGTCGAACCTCAGTTCACAGTTAATCCTGTCACTAGGCATTCTTAGCAGCCCTAAGCTGGGCATTATATTCAGTTATTTTGATTGAAAATTTCAACAATTTGCACGCATGGCTCTGGTGTAAGTCGAGCCATAATACAATTTTAAAGCAAACTAAACAAAAAGCAACTATCTGCTGTTAAATGCTAGTGCTCAAATAGAGCAGTGAGGCCAACTCAAAGTTGTGACACTCTAAAAAAACACCCTTTTACTTTCCACTTAACATTTATGTTGGTCTATAGTGCATCTGAGGTTTGTTAAACGAGATACTTTTATACACAAATTTTAAGTAAATTTTATTGTCCTCATTATATTTTTGCCTCAACATTATAACGATAATCTATGATAATAACTAGAGATGTGCAAATGTCGTGATTTTATCGTGTCATTCGTGAGTCACGCGTAAATCTCCCGTGATCGTGATCAAATTTATAATTAATCACGCGTGAGTGCGTGACCGTGACTAAAAAAAATTACTCGTGCGTGATCGTGCGTGAGTTTTTTTTAAGAATCACGCACAAATTCTCATGCTCTCACGTGCGTATATAACTGTATTAAAAATTTTAAATGTTCTTATAATAAATACTACAATCTATATCTGTACACATACGCGAATATATTACTCTCGTGTTTTTCTCGGTGGCCAGCTCTGATTTATGTACATTAATATGTATATACATACATATATGTAGGTAGAATGAGCCTGCAAACATACATACGTATGTATAAACATACATATGTACATATATGTAAGAACCTATTTTTCAACCAACAAACATAAAAAATTAATTATATATTTTTCGAAGGCGTGCGTGATCGTGATAAGTTTTACACCCCTCGTGCGTGATTAAGAATATTTTATACGTGAGCGTGCGTGATCGTGAAAATTTACAAAATCATTCGTGCGTGAAAGTGCGTGAGTAAAATATTTTTCTGCGTGAGCGTGCGTGTCGTGAGTCAAAAACCGCTCACGTGCACATCTCTAATAATAACGTTGTCCTAGTATTTACAAGCGATGCAGTAAGATAGTCAACAACATCTTAATCAGCATCATTTAACAGTAGCCAAAGAAGTTGGAGTTACTGAAAGGACGATAGTGAGTATAATGATACTTGCTTAGCATAATTGTTAAAGTAAGTATCTGCTTGCAACGTTATCATTATTATTGTATGCATATTATTTCACAGATATTGAAAATATATTCTAAAGTAGGAGACTCCTTTTCATAATATTTATTATAACATTATTAAAGACAACGATTATGATTTCAATACAGCTCTAATATGCAATTTACTAAATTTTTATAAAAAAGAGGAAATATATTCCTCTAATTTATGTTGCTATATTAAACTCAAACAAATTTGAATACAGTCGTTTAAAGATTGGAATTTTTCTATTTTCTATTTCTTTTAAGACTTCCTTCTATGCGAAAATAAAACATTAAGTTTGATGCAGTTGATTGCTTTGACAAGGCAGATTACAATTTCTAAGTTCAATAATTGCCATGAAGGCAATCATTACTTATTAAGAGTAAATTTATTATTTAAAATGTATTAAAATTTTAATTGCTAGTAAAATTTGATATTATTTTGTAGAAAGCTTACACAGAAAAAAGTAATATGAAACATTTTGTAATATCAATTAAAATTATTTTAATATTAATTAAATTTCTGCTGCACTCCGGAACTTTTCTGTGGATATGCACATAGACAATAACAAACAAAATAATAGGAACTGAATTTGAGGTTTTGTAGTTTTTCGGGAAATTTTTAATTTGTTAGTTCTCAGCTGATAAGAAAAGCATACCTAGACCAATTACATAGATACAGACATGTCACAATAGTTAAAGCAGAAATAATTTGTTCAGGGCATTTTTAACTTTATGTATAATTTACAAACTTTTATAAAGAGCTTTTTGTGCTTTCCCAGCGACGACAGCACAACAGCCAACCAGACAACAATGCATGCTCTTATTTTGCAAGGAAACAAGAACAAATTTAAGAGCTTTCAAAGCTGTTTACCTCAAATGCAAAAATCACAGTATGTGTGTTTGTACGCAGCTGTTAAAAACAGTAAATTTAAGCGAACTAGCTTGCAGTAAATCATATTTCTTCTAAAAGAACCTACTGGCTTTTAACTAAGATATCGCTCATTTACTCAAACAACGTCAGAAATCAAAAAAATAAATTTTTTAGTTAGTGATGCAGAAGTAATCCTCATATCATTCTTAATTTTGTGTAAAAATTTCAGTAAAATAAATATCTTGTTTACTCATCAATTCTTGGGAGATATATAAAAATTTTTTCCGTTAAGTTGTATGTAAATAGAAAACCTCAAGCTCGTCTCCTGGCAAACTGTTTTCTTTTTTTTTTTTGAGTTATGACGTTGTTCGAGTAAATGAGTGATATGATAACACAAATGTCAGAATACCCTTGCATATTTTGAGAAGCAGTGTGGTAAGATACACCGAATATTACTCCCTTCATTTACAATTTACAGATATTTAAGTTTGTATGTAATGACAATTTTTGTGCAGTTGCTCCTTTAACTTTTTTGTTTATCCAGTGACTTATTAAATATAACTAAATAAACTTACTAGTACTTGGTATAATTTCTTAAGTTGCTAAACTAATTAAATTTTAATTTATTTTTAAGTTTTGCTAAAAACATCAGCTAGAAGGCAACGAAAAATTGAATTGAGTATAATTTTCACGAAAAGTATTATTATGGAATTTTTGAAGTAAAATATAGAATTACTACTTGTTGGAAAGTATTTTTATTTTACTATTTGCCTGCTTAAGGTCAAAAAAGTTTGCAAATACGAGGGCGGATCAATAAGTCCGTGACTTTTTTAATGAAACACAGTTTTTTTGCAAAACAAAAATTTATTTTTCAACATAATCTACTTTTGACTCTATATAATAGGATTTTTCGAGATCCTTAAAATAGGCATTTGTTTGGTCAATAATTTCATCGTTGGAGCTAAATTACACGGTTTTTTCTTCGCAAAAAATAATGTTTAATGAGCACTCTAAAATCACTTTCTGGCATTTTTAGAAAATACACGAGGTTGTATGTTTTGAACAGCTGTTAAACGCAAAGTAAATGACGACACTTACTCAAAATTTCACAGTAGTCTATTAACAGGTGGTACTTGATAGAAACAGTGTTGTATTTCATATAACTACGACTGAAGCTCGAAAAGTTAGGGACTTATTGATCCGCCCTCGTATAGTAATCTTTGAGGTTAGTTTAGCTGTACCACTGTCTATATGTGACATGTGTAATTTTGCTCCCAATTTTTTCTTTAAAATTATAACACAGCCTAGCAGTTTGTTTTTTAAATTGGAAATTATACCAAAATGTCGAAATTTCATGAAAAATATTTAGTTAAAAAAAAGTAAACAGATTGAGAATTCTTAAATGTTGCCAAGTTTGTTAGTAAGAGTTGTCGTGGAGAAAATTTCTCAAGTTTTTGATCACGATGCACAGTGGTTCCAAACGTTCCAATTCATATCTCCACAAATAGAAAAGTGAAGGTTAATAAATTTTATATGGGTTTCTTTTAGAATAAATTGCATAATTCAACAAAATCTTGCAGGTATATTAAATGGGAGACGGGTATACCCCATGCCAAGTAATTATTGTTTTCCCTATATCTTCAGAACTACAACAGTGAAGTATACTCAATTTGATGTGGATAACTCTTACAACAAAATATATGTTCCACCCAAATGTTGGAAGTATAGGAGAGGGCAGACTGCCCCTAAACAAAGTAATTCTTAGTTAACTAATAAATATAATTTTTTTATTTAAGAAATACCGAAGCAGGAACCAAATGCATATAAACGGTGCTTAACCAACAAAACAAGCAAAACGCAATGATTTTTTTATTCACGCGTGCTCCTGATGACTTGCCTTCCACTGAATGACTTCGGATAGGAATTATGCAAAAATAGATTATTTATCAAGACTAACACGTTGTTTTCTAAAACCATTATTATTATACAAATGCAGCCACGATCACGGGTGACTCACACGTAACTAATGCGTGACTCACGCGTTAGAAATCCTAACATTTGTACTTATCTAACAAAATAATGTTAAAAACATTTGCTAGCAGAAGTAAGCCTTTATTTATTATTGGTGAACTCCAAGCGTGAGGCTTTTACTAATTCGTACATAACTTTTGAGGCGCAACGATGCGCAGTACAAAATTTCCTGAAAGAACGCTCATTTCTCCAACCTTGAAAATAAAAATAAAATCACAGCTTAATTCAGCCCAATTAATAACTTTATGTCCACTTAAACTGAGAAAATCCATATTTTTACACTTCCAATATAGATAAATATTAAAAGCAAATGTAAGCAAACTATTTTAATAAAACCTATACTTGGTGGTTTCACGGTTGAATTGATAACGAAATCAAAATTACTTGAGAAAAACAGAATTTAAATATGTTCTTCAGTAGTTTTTGATATGATGCTTACGTAGCCATCAATTTGCATTTGAAATAAAAATAAAATAAAATCTCGACACCCGGTTGTTCTGTTCTACTACGTGTTTGTCAGAATATTTACAATTAGCTTTGGTGTTATTTGTTCATTAATAATTATCACATGTAATTTGGCTTAAAAAGCGATACGAACTTTAGCCTGATCAAAATCATAAATATAGAAAAAAATCAAGTTCGAACAATAATAATTAAAATTAACTAAAATAAAATCTCTTTCATTATGCTGTGTAATTATTTAGAAGTTATAGTTTCTAATTTGGATGAGTAATTTTGTTTGCTTTCCTTTGATGCTGGATGGCGTTTTAAGTGCAAGTGTTATTTGTAAAACACATGTGCGTCGCTAGCTGGACAATGGGAAAAATTTTCATTTTATTTTTCCTTTTTATTTCATTTTATATGTTGTGGAAGGAGAGTTCACGAGTGTGCCCGAATCTATATCTTCCGGTGTGCCAGAGGGCAGTATGCTGGGGCCAGTCTTGTATCTAATATATACTTGTGATATGCCTATGAGCAATAACATCCTAACTTCTACATTTGCCGATGATACAGCCTGTATGAGTATACACAAAAACCCTGATGAGGCATCCCGCAACCTCCAAGAACACATTACCCAGCTTGAAATATGGTTAAACTTATGGAGAATTAAAGTAAATGAACAAAAGTGTGTCCACATAACGTTTACCCTAAGAAGAGATACTTGCTCTCCCATTGGAATCAACAATCAAAGTATTCCTCAACATTCTCAAGTGAAATATCTTGGCATACACCTTGATCGAAGGCTTACATGGAAATATCACATTGACTCTAAGTTAACTCAAATGAAACTTAAATTAACTCAAATATATTGGTTAATTGGCAGAAATTCAACACTCAGCCTAGACTGCAAACTTTTCATATACAACGCGCTTTTGAAGCCAATATGGTGCTCTGGAATTCAGCTATGGGGCACTGCTTCAGCTTCAAATGTTGAGAAAATCCAACGAAGGCAAAACAAAATTTTACGTTTGATAACATCGGCTCCATGCTACATCAAAAATTCAAATATACATCGCGATTTAAATATGCCACTAGTGACTGAAGAAATTGCAAAATACGCAGGCAAATATTTAACAAAACTCGAGTCACATTCTAATCTGCTCGCTCGTAATATCTTGAACTTCACTGGACATATCCGCTTAAAAAAGAGGAACACAAGGGCTCTTATTCTCAACACTCCAGATGGGACTTCTTGAAAATACTTTTATTTATTTTATAATTTTTGATTATCACTACTTATGTATTATTTATAACTATCACTAAGTTTATGTCCGACACTGGTCGCGCCTAATAATTATATTTAGATTTAAGATTTGATTACTGATTGTTAGTTCATTTTTGAAGATACAATAAATAAATATATGAAAAAAAAAAATGCAATTAAAACTTAATACCTTTTGCTGGTGAAGCAGTCGTATCAATTCAATTATTTAAATTTAATATTTTTGATTTATAAACTTTCTACTTGCAGCAAAAAATCTGCTACAGTTAAATCTAGGAACCAGGGAAATGAGTTTTTGAAATAATTTAAAAAAATTTATTCGAGCTGAAAAAACGTCAGCCAATGTAACAATGATAAAGTAAATAAATAAAAAGCATGTTGAGTATTGAGTTCTCGTTTCAACTTTGATATTTGTTGAGCTTCTCATTTGTTTAAATGAAAGTTTAATATATTAACTCTAGTTGTTCTAAGAAATTTTTGGGTAAAGCTTCCCTGATGATCTGCATTAGCAACAGTGAAATGCTAAACCCAGCTAAAACCCCTTTATAATCAATTTCAATGTATTTTTAATAAAAAAATATTTTACTGTATAAGTAAATAAATAATTAACAAATGTTAAACGGACCCGGCTATGTGTGAACTTGCCCCCACCTTTTTGAAACCGCACAAAACTTTGAATTTATTAAAAATATTATTATCTTATTCAGCAGAAATTTTTTCTACAAACATTTTCTCAATACCTTTTCACATCTTTCTTCAATGCAATCAAATTTTCTATTTTTATATTGAAAAATTTAGTTCAAATCAAAAAATTTAAGGTGAAATATTTTAAGAAAAAAAAATATTTTTCTTGTCAATGCCGAATCAACATTGAGAACAAGTGTTCTTAATTATTTAGAAACATAAGATGTTATTACAAAAAGCACTTAAATATGCAATTCAAATTATTTCCTCACAATTAATAATTTTAATTTAGAAAAGAAAATCAAAAACAAATGTTGGACTAAATGTTTATAAGTTTGTAAATTAAAAAAAAAAAATATTTACATTAAATTAAGTGAAACTATTATATTTTAATGCATGCAATTAAAAAGTCATAACTTAATATAGCTGCATTTATTATATGCAATTTACTAATAAAAAACTAAGGCAGATACCTACACACATACAAACACACATATGTATGTGTGGATATACATACCCTGCAGAAAACATGGGGTTAAATGTCCCCAAGTCACCACTTTTGTCGACTAAATTGGTGACATTGTCAAACGAGCGTCTACATATTAACATTGTTTTTGATGCGTAGAAAATATTTTGTCAGATACACACAACTATGCTTCTTCTTAATGTTTTATTGGTTTGCTGTGAAAATACAAGTGGCTTCAAGCAAAATTCAAGTTCTTATGAAAATGAGTTTACGAAATTAATAATCTCTTGCAATTTGCATTTCTGTTTACACATGAGAGTGAAAGTTCATTTTAAAAATGTAGCCAAGGAGTAAACTTCAAAAGATTTGTTTGATTTTAAAGCTTCAACAATTAATAAAAGCAAATGAAAAAGAAAAAACGAACACAATTTTACATCCATTTTTATTTCTTTAAAGTTTTTAATCCCAATTATAAATTTCTTTTCATTTCATTTTGTTTTGTTTACAAAATACAGTTGCCAAATTCTCAACATAGAATCATTTTTAAGGAAATAATTGGCATTAATTATTATTATCAATATTTTAATGATATTAGCAATCTATAACCCAAATATTTCCTTTTATTGTATTAATTTTAAGAAACTCACACACAATTTAATCGAAAACAATCGAAATTTTTAGTTTTAATTATAACATGATCCAGTTAATTTGCTTAATATTGTAGACAGGGTAACTCCATTAGTTTATTTGACATTTTATTGCATGCGAGTGTCAAAATTTCACTCGTATGCAATATTTGCTGCGAGTAGAGCTGCGAGTGCGAAAAATGTGAATGTGTTAGTAAAAAAGTGTGAGTGTATTGAGTTTTTCGAACTATTACTCTCATGTGTAAACTCACGGTTACTTGCTGAATGAATGTTCCCTTTTTTTATGTATTTTTTTTATTAAAACAAAAATTTTTAATAAAATATTCATTTTCTCTTTCCAATGTCTCAATATGGTCCCAAAAGAAATACCTACTCAGTAGTACCAACGTCAGTAGTTGCTTTTCCAAGAACACGTACATGCTAAATGTCTATAGCAAAAAGCATTGTCTGGGGTACAATTTGTCAGTAGTACTGGTGACAAAGTCACTAGTAAATCACTACAATTTCACTATTCGCATTTTCTGCAGGGTACATATACATTAGTATGGAAGATTATGTACAGACACTAAGATTTCTTGCTAAATAGAATTTGCAACTAAACAATTTCACACAGAGATAAAGAACTAATATTGTGGATGTTCTGCAACATGACATCAAGATGAAATAAATAAAGAAAATTTAACATACTCACTGCAGGTATTTGCAAACTATCTTAATATAAAATACTCATAAAAATAACTAATGACTACAAAATGTTGATTTACTGCCACAAGATACACAATAATATAGGGTGTTTTTTTAGAGGTATAGAACTTCAAATTGAAATAAAACACAAGAAAATCGTTTTAATGTCCATCAATTTGGCTTTATTGGAAGGATAATTTTATGCCATTAACGTTTAAATATGATTTCGGGCATGTGGCCGCCGCGGCTGGCTCGAATAAAGCCAATTCTACAGGTCCAATTTTCAACCACTTTTTCGAGCATATGGGGCCGTATATTGGCAATAACGCCACGAATGTTGGCTTCCAAGTCCCCTAACGTTTCTGGTTTGTTGGCGTAGACGAGCGACTTCAGCGGATGCGTATTATCACATAGAGTAAACGTAGTGCGAAAACGATCCATGGTTAACCGAATTAATTGCTCTGATGGACGATTATGTCGACCATTAAATGGACGGAGCTTGCGGTAAACTTCGCGAACTGAACCATTATTTTCGAAATAAATTTGCACGATATGCAAGCGTTGTTCTTTTGTCAACCTGTTCATGATGAAATGGCAAACCAAACTAAATATTAATCACTTGACAGCTGACAAAATGGCCGCCAGTTAAAAAAAGTGATGCCAACTTAAAGTTCTATACCTCAATAAAAAACACCCTTTATATATATGTATATGTATACATGTACATGTATAGTATTTTTGAAAGTGAAAATATATTTTTACGTATAACTACAAAGAACAAAAATGATTAAATAGATTAAGACAAGAAAGAACTGTAGCTAACACATGTCACCTAGACACATTTAACTAATTTGTCTTCAATCACATACTAAATAAAAACAAAATTAACATTTGTTAATATTCTTTTTTTTTTATGCATTTGTACAAGATGTCAAACGAACAGAATTAGAAGCAAAGAAAAAAAAAAAATAAATTATCTATGCTGGTCATCGTTCAAAGATGAATTTGCCATGTTATTAGTCATTACCTGTTGACTAAGTGCCACAAAAAGATTCCACTCGCATGAGTCTTTGCATTTTATTAGAAACAAAGTCATCATGGCGAACGAGTATAAGATTTATAAAAATTAATTTTTTGTTATTTCTCTTGTTATTTAGCAATATTTTAGTATTCGATATTAAGTCTTTAGCATGAGCAAGATTAGACAAAAATATTACAAGTATTTGAATGCATCAAAGAACAAAAGCAAAAGATTGTTGAATATATGGAGACTAACAGTCTTGGGGATATACATTAGGGATGCCAATGCCCTAAGATACCAGAATTTTTCGGAATCCCGGGATTCACGAAAAAAATCCCTGGAAATACCGAATTTTTTTAATACTCTATTTGAAGTAAAATTGTTATATACATATATATGTTGGGATTTTCGTTATCCAATTGAAACTTACGTGAAAGTTGACGTGCTATCCAGCGGTTGCAAAGCAAATATTAAAATCGATTTTTAATTCAAAAAGTACAATATAATTTATTTATTCAAAAAACATGTTGCTTATGATAAAAAAAAAGGAAGTAAGTTAAGTTAGAGCTATGACAAAACTGTTATAAAGTTGAACAGTTGTAAGCATTTGGATTGTATAATAAGGTTGCATTTTTCTTACAATATATGTTGAAAAAAATTTAATAAAAACAGTTGGCGCCGACCCATATTTTCCGAGCTATGGGGCGGGCTCTGAACTGTTCATAGGAAACTGTGAAAAATCTCTAAAAAGAAATGTTTAAATAGCTTATCTGATAGAAACGTGAAAAATAAGAAAAAAAAAATTGCTGCGACCCATATTTCCCGAGTTATTGGTCTCAAAAGTTTAGATAGAAAGTGCAGTTTATCGAAACTGCTCCAAAAAATCAAAATGTCTTTATAATACATATTACTTTCTTTCCTTAAAAGTTTTGTAACATAAAACACCAATGTCGTAAAAAACATATAGAATAGAATATTTTTCGCATACCATTTCTTTTCTTTCACTGTATCTATAAAGAATTTAACACACTCGCTATGCATGTGTTATCGTCGCTGTCTCATTGATTGTGGCATGAAACTGACATCAATGGTGTAAAAGCACAAAAAGCTCTTTATAAAAGTTTGCACATTGTACATATGGTCTGGACGTAGCTGATGTATGTACATATATACTCATGTATGTACATCGTTAACCCATGAACTAATTGCGCTCTTAGTAAACAAGCATTGAAAATGCTGCTGAGATTGTCTAGAAGTAGCTGCCGCATTCTAGAAAGCTTGTATGAAGTATAAAAGGGGCGACGCATCTGCTGGCAGTTGAGTTGATTATTGAATAATCTATAGTTACAGTCTATGGTGAGTCAGTCTATAACGCAGTTACAGTCTGTCGTTGAGTTTATTGTGAAGTCTATCGTGTTATCTTGCGTGAAGAGTAAAGGAAATAACGCAGCAGACATTTGTGCATAAAGCCAGCGAGTCGATATTGTTGTCTCAATGGTGAGTGTCAGCAGAGTGAGTCTCGTGTGCAACGAGCAGCAGACAGAGGGGTCCCAGCAAAAAAAAAAAAAAAAATTGGAACTAGTTCCAAAGGTTTACCACTTTCATTAGATAACAATCAGTACAGATACTGAAATTAATATTCTAAGGCTGTTGCTTGTATCAAAAAATGTTCTAGACAACCTTTTAAGCACATACCATTCAGTTATTTGGATCACTTTCGTCCTTTGACAACCATGTTTTAAATTGATGGATGATTCACCAAAAATAGTTGAGTTCATCAGTGCTGTAACTAATGATTTGTATTGTAATTTATTGCTGGGGTACTACGTCAATACTAGCGCAGCCAGTTGTATGAGACGTGCGTATACAACAGCAGAGTAGACGAGGTGGTATCCACTTTTGTATATAATGAGTAATTTAAGTTGTGTGAGTGTATTTAAGCTCTTGATTAGTATAAGTGTATTTATTTGTAAATAAAAAGTGTCAATCTTAACCCTAATTACTAATTTGGGGTCTTTTATTCATTAGAAAATCTAAAGGGTAAAAACGTAACAATATATTGAGAACAATCATGAATAAAATTCCACGAGAAATTTTTCCCGGGGAACAATTTCAAACAATAGCACGTAATAGGGAAAACAAAAAATTCTAATTGGAAAAGGGAGAAATTTCTCGCGGAATTTTATTCATGATTGCCCTGTTTAAGTTAGGATCCTTCTATATTAAGGTAATGATATGTACATATAATGAATAGATATTAAAAAAGTTTGTAAACTTAAAAAAAATAAAACAAGTTTTTTTTCTGTTCGGATTGGTTTAATTTACTAAATGATGATAAAGCAAAGTGCAAAATATGTTTTAAAATATTAGAAACCCTTCATTCGTTTCCACAAAAGTTTTAATAATACATCATCTTAATGTAAGTTTTCTAATTTTATTTTCAAGTAATTTTATAAAATGCTCACTTTAAAGTTTTATTACCATATTCTGTTAAATTTTATATAAGTTTAGTTTTATTTTTTATGTTTAAAATATTCACATTAAATGTGATACTATTACTGTGTATATTTACAAAGTGTTTGCCTTTGAAAATTGTGATTATTCACAGGTGAACGCCAAACACTATTGAGTGCATTTGAAATTTGGTAATTTATTCAAAATTATTTGTATTAAATCGAAAACAAAAATAATAAAAGCTTACAACCACAACTACCACAACCACCACTGTGTGGAACAAACGTACAACTCCTGATATGTTTTTATGCCATAAAAAAATACTAAATTTTATATAAAATATTAATGCATATTGGCATTTTCACAGGAATGTCAACTTTTTGTAAAGTGCGACACCAAACAAGTATGTTTGTTATTTTTTTTTAAAGAAAGCGCAACTTTTCTTTACTTATTTATATATTTTTGTGTAGGAAGTCAGCAGCGCAATATTAAGTAAAATTTTAAGAAAAAACGAGTCACTTTGTTCTGAAATACAAGCTTAATTGCTTGCTGTCGCACGTGACAAAAAGTGAACTTTCTCGTAGAAATGCCGATATGTAAAAAAGTACTTATTTGTATGCTTATTGAAAACAAATTTAACTTTAAATGAACTTATATATATTTTATTTTATTTACTTAATTTTTATTTCGAAAATTTTGCTTGTTTTTATGGTTGAATTTCATTCCCGCTTATGGAACTCGTCAGTAGACTTTAACCAAAAAAATTTTTAAATTTAGATTATAAGCTCCGTATGTTTATAGTAAAACTCTTAATATTATATTGAGAGTCACAATATACAAAAATAATTAGTTTAAAAGCTTCAAATAAAAATCTTTATATAACAAGCATCTTTATTCGATTTTGCATCTTAATTTTTTCGGTTGAAGTCTACTGACAAGTTCCATAAGCGGGAACGAAATGCATATAGACAATGATTAACCATAGAAAAACTAAATTTTTAAATTAGACTTTATGTCAAATAAATATGCTTCGGTATTTCATGTATCTTATCTTATCAATTGCCACCAAACTCAAGATGAAAGAAAGCCCTTCGGCCTTATTTTAAAACACTAATTTGATCGGTTTTGCAAAAATGTTTATAGCAGGAAATTTGAAAAAAAAAAATTATTGAATCACGGTATTTTTGTTATTGAAAACAAAGTTTTTATTTGTGTCTGTGTGTGCATGCAGATGAATGTTAGTTAGAAAAACGGAATCAGTGTTGCCAGGCCTGAGAAATTCAGATTCACATAAATTGGTTAGACTTTTTTTAAACTCATTTTGTCCGATTTTTAACTGATGGCACTTCATAAATATCGCTGAGTCTCTGTTATGTACATCTGAAATTAAAAATCCACTGCACCAGACATTATTTCTATTCAGACTCATACTTTCGACTTAATACTTTATCGTTAAAATTAACCACTGCATTTCTCTAGATACTTGAAGGCTAAATAAAGCATATGCATGTAAAAAAAAATATGCGTTCAATGATGCTGAACAAATAAACATGCATATTTTTTATATCATGTGTATTTGTTTTTATATTTTTAAACTATTTAACAATAAATTTTATTATAACATTGTGCACACGCCCGAAAATCTTAAAATCAAATTAAAACATTTGTATGTTAAAATTTTACGCTAATTTTTTCAAGCTACTACAAATAGTCGTATATTAAGTATTATATTAAGGCTCAAATGCACAGTCTTTAGTTAACTAATGAAGCTGGTTTAACCAATGAAATTGATAAGCAACATCGTAAGTTCAACCACGGGTGTTAGTTAACTATAAACATTGAATTTGTACCTAAGAAAATAACATTATGTGTGATATTTGAAATTTAATATTTTTATTTTTATGCAATTTTATGTTTATTTAAATTTACTCTAGTTGTATTATTAATTAAGTTCTAATTTTAAACTAGTGAATATAATTGTATGTGGTCACAAATATATTTAAACTAGCTCCTTATAGACACTGGGAGCCTGAAAGGAGAAGAGAGAAATATAATTCGATGTCGGCAAGGGTAGAAAAAGTGGTACAATTGTTGATTAATTATTTTCAATAGTATTTATTGAAGGTTAAACTTCTTTTTTAACAATTTGCAAATCGTTTGAATAAATTTTGGTTTCAAATAAAGAAGGGAGCACACGATGAACTTAATCCAAATCTCGATCACAAGTGAGTTATTTTTTTTCAACAAACAATTTCAACATCGGTTTTGTAGAAGAAAAACGATGTTGAAGTCGTTTTGACATTTGGAAACATTTACACTGAATATTGTATTTTTCGTTTGCAATCTTTTACAATTTCGTGTTCAAATCTGATACGATACAGATATTTAAGACTATGAATTCAAAAGCAAATATGATTTCAATCATATAGAAATTATTAGGGTAAATAGTTCAAAATGTAAATACATATAAATTTATAAATTTTACATTATTGTCCAAATGATTTTTGGACAACTAGTGCTGAATTTATGTTGACTAAAGCACCCCATACACGATTCAATTCAATTTTCAATTGAGTCGGTTGTAGTCCAAATCAAAGTGTGTATGACTCTGTCAATTGATTAGTCGAGTTGGTTGAAGAAAAATCAAGAGAAAGAAATCTTTCAATTCGATTGTACCGTGTGTGTTTGAGTCTCTTGATTAGCTGTCAAAATTTATGTTTGTAGCTTTATTTTGTATAAAGCATTTATGCATTTTTAAAATTGCATTTAACTTCATTAAATTTTAAATAAAAAATATAAAAATTAATGAATGAATGCAAAAGAAGATTTGAATTTTTAAATTTGTAATTGTGAACAAATATAAATTTGACAGTTGAATGAAAATCTTTCAATTCAGTTTATGAAGTGTGTGGCCAAGAATCAATTCTATTGAAGGAGTCAATTAACAATTGAATTGAATCGTGTATTCGTGATATTTTTAATTTCCCGTCTATTGACTTGAAAACAGCGTTACCGTTGGTGCTATATAAGTAGCAATTTGTAACCTTTTCGACTGTTTGAAAGGCCAACAAGCAACTGACATTTGAATTTGGGATAAACAGCTTTGAAAGCTCTTAAATTTGTTCCTCTTTCCTAGTAAAGTAAGAGCCAGCATTATTGTCACCGTGATCTGATTGGCTGTTGTGTTCTTTTATGCTCTCGTCGGTGTGAAAGCGCAAAAGCATATGGCTTGGACGTAGCTGCTATAGATAAACTTCATGACTTCTCCGAAAAAAATCAATAAAATATTTCATATTTCATATAAACAAGATTTCAAGTTTTAAAAGTACTCAAAGAGAACGAAAAATTTAAAATGCCATACTTTTATTTGTCTTAAATACTTTAGCTTGCCTTACACTACCGAAATACCGTAGAAATCCTGTAAATTCATCTATTGAAAAATTTCACAGTTCGTTTGTTATTATTGGCCTTTGAAATGCCTGCTGCAAGGTGATTGCAAAAAATCTATATTAAAAATTTATAAAAAGAAATTACTAAGTGGCAAAATACTAAATGTATGCGAAAAACGTATGAAAAGATTCTAAATATAAAATACTCTATTAGGTCTTCTATAAAAAGATTGATGTGCTGTTAAAAGAAATATATACATATTTTTATGTGGCCTTGAGCTATTGCAATTTGCTGAGAAGATATTTATTTCTTAAAGACAAATCAATAAATACAATTTTAAAATTATTATTTTTTTCATTAGTTTTACAATCAATTAGAAAAAATAGGAAAATAACTAAATGCATAAATTAAATAAAATACAACTTTATAAAATTTATGATGCTCATTCATTTAACATTATTGCACAACAAAAGTACAAAAAAAACGGGCTGCATAAATCTTTTGAAATCATAACAAAAATCCATAAATTATGGCTAATAATATTTGGTTCTGCTCTTTTTTTATTCCATGTGCTCGATACTCTCACAGCATCACATAAATACGAGTATGTATTTGAATGTGTATGCATGTATTTGTATTCTCTTCCTTTATTTTTTGTTTCCTCCTTCTAGCTGTGTGTGTTTCTTTACAGGGTTTTTAGCATTTTAATTTTGTTGTGTGTGGCTTCTTTAATAGTTGCCAACATTTTAAATATATGGGTGTGAGCAATTATGTGTGTGTGTGTTTATGTTGTGTTTATTTTTTGCAGTTGCTTCAAATAATTTTAACATTTTGAAATTTTGCATTTTTGCCTTATCGTTATTCTTTTTTGTTGCCATTGTTAGTTTGGTTTCTTATTTCACTTTGTTTAAGCAACTTGCACAATGCAAGCCAGTATTGTAAAACGGTTGGGTTTAAAAAAAAAAAATTCAAAAATACGATTCAACAAATATTCGACTTAATGAACATCGAATTTAACGAATGCCCAGTTTTTTTCACAGAGTACCTTATTCAACGCACAAAAATTTTATTTTTTACTCGGTTTAACTTCTTCGTTAAAGTATAGGGACCCAGATAATTTTTTTTTTTTGAAAACAGGGCGCAAAATAACGAGTGTAGCTTCGGCTGTGTGGCACGTAGCGGCGTCCTGTTGAAACCAAATGTTGCCAATATCCTCCTCTTCAATTTTTGTGAACAAAAATTCGTTCAACATGGCCCGATAACGATCGCCATTGACTGTAACGGCCACTCCTTGCTCATTGGCCCAATTATGCCTCTGGACCAAAATCCGCACGAAACAGTGACTCGTTTTGGGTGCGTCAGCTGTTCAATGTATGCGTGCGGGTTTTCTGTGCCCCCAATGCGACAATTTTGCTTGTTTACATACCCGCCAAGATCAAAATGAGCTTCATCTGAAAAGATGATTTTTTTGGCAAAATCGGCATCTTCTGTAAGTCGATCGCAGGCAATATTTCCCAGCGTTGTTCAAGCGTATACACAACATATTCGTTCAGCGGAAGGATAAAACTAATTATCTGTCAAATCAGACATGAGCTAAGTGTTACCATTCACGAAATAAGCACTAGTTGAAAAAAAACGTTAGATGGCGGACCCTATATAATAAAAAGTTGATATGAAAAAATAATTTAAAAAAAATTACCAGCCAATATTTTTGTTATGTTCATAAAACATAAATGCCCTATTCAATAAGGAGATTTTGGACGTTTTTGTTTGAAAATACTTTTGAGTTTTTGGTTTTGCATTCTCTAAACCATTTGCTTCAAAAATAGTTGTTGTCCTTGGTAATGAAAAATAAAAATATTGTTACCATGTTCTTAAAATATAAAAATTAAATTGAAGTATTATACAACAGTTTGAAAAATACATGAAAAAATATGTGTTGGATATAATATTTGGAACAAAATCATAAAGTAAATACACGAACCTTCTAGCATAAACAATAAATAAGAATTGTTTTAAGGAATTACAACTGCGGCTTTTTTTCGTACATAGACAAGGCGATACAACCGTCGAACAGAATTAGGGCGAAAACCCCCCAGCCCCCCCTCAAAAAAAAAAAATAGATGGCCAAAACTAAAAATATTTCAAATGTTTTGCGATGTCTATTATTTCTTTTCGAGCATTGATTCTAAGACAACCAAAATAAGTTGTAAGTCATAATACCAGAAAAAAAAGATAAGTTAAGTTGTTTTAAATTTAAGTTTTTTGAGTTTCAATTGAACTTAGTTGAGTTGCAAACCGTAAGAGGGGCATAACTAAAATTGTAAAGTTGTTTTAAATATATCCCAGAAACTACCTGATATTTTTAATTCTTTTTTAACCACAACCCCGTAAAAAAATGGAAGTCATTCTGAAGGAACTACATTTTCATTGTTTCCAGAAAATCGATATTTTTAATTTGGCGATAATTAGCAGAAAACCAAGTACAAGTTCATTTTAGTCACACAAAATCTTGAATTTCCTCCATAGTTTTATTAAGTTAAAAAAAAATTTATGTTTTTTAAAGAAATTTAAGAATTAATTTTAGTCTAAAATTTAAAAGTTATTTACTTAAATTTACACGAAAACAGTGTTTCCCGTTTAAATTCGTTTAAAAAAAAAACGAATTGTTAAAATAGGTAACTTTACCATTTTTCCTAGATGAAAATATTATGAGGACGGATCAATAAGTCTGTGACTTTTTGAATGAAACACAGTTTTTTTTTTGCAAAACAAAAATTTATTTTTCAACATAATCTCCTTTTAACTCAATACACTTAGTCCAACGTTACTCCAAATTTTGTATCCCTTGCAAAAAATAGAATTTTTCGAGGTCCCTAAAATGGGCATTTGTTTGGTCAATAATTTCATCGTTGGAGCAAAATCTCTTTCCACCGAGCCATTTCTTTAGGTTTGGAAATAGAAAGTAGTCACTAAGGCCTAAATCCGGAGAATATGGCGGATGAGGTACCAATTCGTAGCCCAATTCATAGAGTTTTGCCATTGAGACTGCACACGTGAGCACCCGTGCATTATCTTGATGAAAAAGAACTTTTTTCTTGGTCATATAAGGTCGTTTTCTTTTTAAATAGTCACTAAATCGGTCTAATAAGTGGGCATAATATTCGCTATTTATTGTTTTTCCCTTTTGAAGGTAATCGATGTGGATTATCCCAAAAAATTGTTGCCATCACTTTATTGGCCGACAAACTTACCTTGGAATTCTTCGGAGCAGGTTCACAAGAAAAAACCCTTTGTTTAGACTGCTGCTTGGTCTCCGGAGTACAGTAACAAAACGCCGCAAAAACCCTGTGTAAAAATCATTTGAACGAATCAAAATTTGCACTACTTCCAGATCGCAAACTCTACATTTTCAAGACTTCTTGGGAGTGTCTATTTTTACTGGAAATAAATTTCTCTATTGCAAAACTTCTGCGCCAATGTAGTTTATTTAGACAAATTAAAAAAAAAAGATAAAAAAAGTATAAAAAATACACCAAAAGGAAAGAAAATCATGTCTTGATTACGGATCTGCAAAAATGTTTTATGATACTTGGGTAAAATTTTGAAGTATTCACTAACTAAGAATGATATGTGAAATCTTTTTTACACTTTTTTTTTTGATATAACTTAAAATCTGTAGGTGCTGGACCTTTTCTGATTTCGCATTCTTTATAAGGAACCTTAAGACATTTCATACCACGTAGAGCCATTTCAGTTTAATTTTTTTTCCGTAAATTTTTTTGAGTAGTGTAATTAGTGTCTTAATATTTGTTTGGCAAGAAACAAAAAGTAAAGAACTTAAAATAAATTCTTATCCTACTTCAATTTATCCTACTACCCTTCTATCCTACTGATATGCTACAATACTCGTATTATAGATGTGAAAGATTGTATGTTTGTTGGTTGGGATGTTTAGATATTTTTCCTGTTTATTGAACTTTAACGCGAAAACGTTTTAAGGAATTTCTTTAGACGATTATAATATAGTCTATGTTAAAGTATAGGGGATAAAATGGGGTAAACAGTTTTACTCTTGGTAGTTTTGATGCTTTTGATAAACTTGGTGTAAATCAGTTTATAGCCTAAATAGTTTTTTTTTCTAGGTGGGAACAAAGTCCCCCGAAGTTACTAGTCAAATAGTAAATACGGAACTTGCGAAGTGTTAGAACTAACGATGACCCTAAAGCAATAATTATGGACTTATTTTCTTATATAAAATCAATTATATTATTAATGAAATAATAAATAAAATTTTACTAATCTTGGTTGAATATGTCACAGTATTAAATAATTTCTAAAATATTAAACTTAGCTTGCATTCTGTAAGATTTTGTCTTGCTGTTGTTACACAACTCTTAGTTGCATTTGAAGATATTTATTGCAGTTTCATTGCTACACGACTGCAAATATTATACCCCCTCAAATACACTCTAATCGAATAAACCATGCAAACTAAATTCCATTTAAAACTACAGAAAATTATTTCTAGATCAAAGTAAATTTTCAAACAATTTTATTTCTCATCTCTATTTCTTTTTTTTTTAAGCTAAAAGTTCATCTCATAGTTACAATCTATTGACTGCTAAACTAAAGTTTAAAAGCACTCATTAATGCTTTATCGAACACCAATATTTTTGCAAGCAATTATTTTTTTCTCCCCTCTTGGGTTCTTTCTATTTTGTTTGTATGTATTGTATACTCGACCTAAACAAGTGCTTCATGGATTTCGTTTTTATCTTTTTAGTGTAGCATATTTTTAGGAACTCTGTTAGTTGCAACTTGCAACAGTTCTGCTCGATGTGAATGTGTGCTAAAAGAGAATATAATAATAAAAATGTATGCTTTTTATATAGTTTTTGTCTGCAATGTTGTTGATTTTTTAACAACCAAAGTTGTCTTGCATGCATGTAAGCTAGAACTTAATATAAATTTTTTCATTTTTCGAAATAAAAATTCTGGAGTCTGTAAAAGTGTAATATGCAAATTCAAAGTCTTTATAAAGTTCGAATCTAAAATCTAGTTTAAGACATTTGGTGAAAAGACTTAATATTAAATTTTTTAATAAAAATAATAAAAAAAAAGTAACAGCTTATTGATAAAAGGTTAAAATGTGGTATAAATATAACACATGATTTTTTTAAAGAACGTTACAAAAGCCAATTTATTTTAGTTGGTCTATTTTTAACCACCGACCAAAAAAAAGGGGTGTTATAAGTTTGTAGTGTGTGTCTGCGTATCCGCGTGTCTGTCCGTGTCCACGTACAGACAGAAGGTATTACATCTTTTCTTAACATATCGAGGGTTTTTAAAATTTAATATTTTTGTTATTATGAAAGAAATAGGACATTGATAATTATAACTATTCCGTAGGAAACTAACAGAAAGCAACAATATGCTGCGATTAGACATCCATCAGAAGTCTTCACCTAGTCAATCCACATAATAGATAATAAATTGGAACTATTGATTCGAGAACTCAATAAAACTAACATGATGTAGGCTAACATGGGCAACCTGTTGCAATGCAAGCTGAGACACAAGTTGTTAAAGTTGACCAACTCGGACTTCAAACACACTTCCACTTTGTAACTCCAACCAAAACACAGAAGAAATAACAAAGTGGCGTAAGAGTAATGAGGTCTCAAGCCAGCGACACAAGACCTTGATGGCTAATTGAAAGCTCCATCTCTCGAAATCAACTCATCGCCAAATTTTTATTCAATAAATTGGTTGATTGCAATCACGGTAAGGCAGTTGCGCCTTCCTGTTGAAACCATACCTCAACCGGACTAAAGCAAACAAAAAATCATTTACATGGTGCGGCTACAACCTCCATTCACAGTAACGTGAGCTTCGGAGTTATTTTTGAAGAAATAAGTTCAATGATTCTCAAAGCAATTTTCTAAATTCAATGGAGTCTGCGGGGTCAGTTGTGGATTGCAATTTTTTTTATTATTGTTCGATCTTCATTTGTAAGGTTTAACATGAATAATTTTTTGTAATATACAGCAACCAATATAATTATTTAAAGTTTCGCGATGCGAAAGCTTCTCACAAGTTACAGATTATCCTGCCTATCACGCACCAAAGAAACTACAGCTGCAGATGACCACTAAGCATCATGACACAACTTCCTTAACCACTTGACCAATTATAAGATGAGAGAAAGTCGGTCTAAGAAGCTGTTTCCATGTCTTGATCTATTGCATTTTGTCTTTACTCACACTCATTCTGTATGCCCAAGTGTTTGGATATATTTTTTTTTGAATTTTTACAGAATTTTCAAATAAGTCACTTTTAGTTCTTTTTTTAAATGGTATTGGAAATCTAAATTTTAGAGTTCTTAATACTTATGTTTATTTTTTTTAACTAACTTCTCTCTACACACTTTTATGCTAATGTTGTATCTCTAATATACTTGACAGCCAAGTAGTACTTTTGGGTTTTTATAGTTGAGGTTTAAAAAACCTGAGTTTTATTATCAGCTATAATTAAAATACTAAAAACTAACTTATCAGTATTATGTACTTACTGTAACTTAATTAAAAGATTACTTCACAAAAGCAAAAAGCTTACCTGCAAAATAAAAGAAAAAAAATGCAAAATATTGTCAAAAAAATTATGCAATATTTTTATTTTATTTAAAAGAATATTAATGAATACTAAGGAGTATAATATTAACGAGAAATAAAGTTCTTTACAAACATATATCAAGTTGACAGCACATACATATATATACAAGTTAATAAAGGAAATTTAATTATATTATCAAAACAATTGGATATTGAGACTATTGCAAATTATTGACTTTTAAACAGCAGACTAGCATTCAAACCTAAATTAGAGATTTAGGCGTTGCGTTAACAGCAGGTCTTCCAATTGGACAATTCATTTTTAAAAGTAAAATCTTCGGATATATGTTTAATTGTAAAGAAAAAGATATATCACAAATAATAACCTCCACGGCTACAATTGCAAAAGCATATTCTTCTCGCCAAATTTTCCACACAAGTAACGATATCATCGGTCTTTTGCTTGACAAATGACTGTGTAATTTCTCAAAGAGGCTATCCCAATTGGACATGAAGATTCTGTGCATAAGCACCTTTAAACATTTTCCCCTAAGGCAACGTGAAAGCTAAGTTCTATGCAGATGACCCACAATCGATTCAAGACTTCAAAGATGTGGGCGAAAATGGTGTTGGCTGAAGTAGTTAGCACGTTGACTACAAAACCGAAGGCCCTGGGTTCGAACCCGGTATCCAACAGTCATTCAAATAACAACACCACGCATATTTCTGACGTGCATTAGTGTCTATTTCTATTAGTTGTTGCAGGACAGTTCAAGTGATGAGGACATAGACACTGTTCACTGAACTTACACTGGCTTCAGCGTATATTAAGCCTAATGTAACATCAGAGCGCCATCCTTCGGTATTGAGTAGCAGAATCATCAGCGAAGTAAAATAGCCAAGCAAATGGCTGCTAAACATAACTTTTTAAAAATTTAACGCGCTTCATTGACACCAGAGGCGCTGCACTGCCTCACACTGCATTATTAAAAACGTGCAAAAAAGCAAAGTTGTAAAAGAATGAAACTTTGCTCTATCTCTTCCTTCAAGGTAACACCTAGTAATAGTAGTGGGCATTCATTGCCTGAGTGTTACTTCTCTTAAAAAATAAAAAATAAAAATTGTAAGGTTATCGATGGCGAAAATGTACAATTTGTAGCAGAAAATTTAATGAAAATAATATGGTCATGCTAGCACAGAAAAAATACCAATCAAAAATCACCATGGAAAAATTTTGTTTACAAATCATATTAAACTTTTAAACAGAAATTACATTGCTTAAGCAGTAATACAATGTGTTTGTCAGTAGTGTGACTTGTTCTTGTTTTGTTGTTGTTAGTTTTTAGGTTCGTAAATAGCTGAAAAATTTCGCACTACCAGCGAAAACTTCCTGCTGCTGACTAGTAGGTAGTATACTAGTCTTCTAGTCGTAACGTCGCAGGTTCGAATCCTGGAGACCAGCCAAAGTAGCTTCGTAGTTTGTGTTTTTTAACTATAACTTTAATTTAAAATAAATTTAATGTTAAACTAACTGAGCCTCGCAAACGTTGTCTTACCCTCAATTATTTTATTTTTTTAAACTATTAATTATTAAACAAAGTGGCCTTTGTTGAAAATTTCAGGTCCACATTTCTTATAGTTCCAGAGGTCATGCATTTCTACCCAACAAACACAACGATTTTATATACTTTATTATAAACGACAGCGCCTAGCCGAAAAGTGGTATCACATCCCACTGTAATGATCCGCGCAACTTTCTTAACTTTTTTCATATTATTCCTCTCCAGAAAATAACAAACAAAACAAAAATGAATGAAGGGAATCCGTCCAGTCGTTCACGCGTGATGCCGTGACAAAAAACAAATAGATTCTTTTATAAATATATAGATGATCAATTAAATAATGTTGAATTAATATTTTATTCATGATGGTTTATATTTAATGTGTATCTAAAGAATATTTAAGGGTCCTGTGGTTGCAGAGGTTAGTTCGTTGACTACCACGCGATGAGTTCGAGCTTAAATCTTGGCCAGGGAAGCCAACAAACATACAATAATTTTACTGATGCCTGTGCTAAAACAACATAATTATATAAGTTATATAACTAACAAATTGAGTTAAATTCATAATCAGGGGTGTTCTGTAAATCGCGCGTTTTGAAATCACCTAATTTCCAGGAAAGAGCTCAATTAAAAAAGTGACGTATTGCAGCTTTTTAGTTGGTTTTAATGTTTTAGACATTTGTAATATTTTATACGAACTTAACTTCGAATGCATTAAATCGTCCGATTAGCAGAGCACTGTTTTTTGCAAATCGCACGATTTCAAAATGCGTGCTTTACAGAACAACTCTGATTGTTTCAACTTGAAACAACTCAGATTCAACATAAGACTTCATTTTGATTTAACAGTACTGCAAGGTTAAATCAACATGAAATAAAGTTATTTCAAAAGTGAGACAATTTTAAATTTTTAGTTGAACTGTAGTGAATTTTAATCAGAAATAATTTCTTAGTATTTCGGAAGGAAAATTTTCCTTTGAAAATTACTGTTAACCATGTTGAATAATCAAGAAACACATGTGAAAAAAAAATTTAATTAATTTTTTTTGCATAAATTTTAATGTAAAATTTTTCAGTATGCACCTGTTAACAATTAAATAAGATTTACTTTAAGAATTAGTAATCAATTCGCGCAAACTGTAGACGATGCATACAAATAGAATTTTATTTGTCGAAAGGAGGTCTGCAAAAGGAAATCCAGTCGCAAAATGTTTTCTATGTAAGTCTCTTCTCTAGCTGTGCCATTAGCAAATAAAGGAATAGAGTAAAAATTTTGTTTGATAAATATCATGGGATTTCACAGCAAATTTCATTATGTGAATGTAGTACACATAAAAATATTTAAATAATATTTCGCTTAAATATTCTACACAGGTTGTAAATTTTTGTATTGTATTGTTAAATACAAAAAAAAATTTTCTGATAACTCAATAAATATATTTAATAATTAAGCTGTTGCTTTTTTAATAGGCTTAGGAAGACAACAAATCCAATCCCAGTCTGACTAATTTGCAAGACATTAAATGGATTTCATTTAATGTCTGCAAACAAAATCTTCATTAAACATTATTCATTAGACAATATATTTTCCCATAAAATGCTTCATACACACACAAAAGTATTTCCGGTTGCCATTTTAAAAATTAAAATTAAAAAGAAGTATAAAAACTTTAGCATTATTTTACTTCATAAGCAATGTATGTTTTAGAAATATAAGAAAAATCCTATAAGATTGTATGTATTATGAACAGCAGTAAAAATTAATGATAAGGTAACGATAATATTTCATAATAAGGCTGGAAACAGTGTATTGTAAAATACGTTTTAGCCTGTCTAAAACAGTAAAAATACTCCGTACAATAACAGCAGCCTAAGCAAAAGTTGAAACATAAGAAGTCAGAAAGAAAATTAATAAAAAAAGCACAGCAAACAGCTAATGCTTTTATAAAGTTATTTAATACAGGGATATTGTATACAATACAAAAAATAATGAACAACGCCAGCACAAAGAAGTAAAGCACAGGCGACAAACATGCCACCACCATAACCAACAACAGCAGCAGGACCACCACCACTACACCCGCCACTCCCTCCACTGCCATCAATAATAACACCACGTCAGTCATCACACAATCAGCCATGAATGGTTTGATGAAAAGAAAAAGTCTTTAATATTATTATGATGAAAAGTGGAAGATGGCACAGGCACAGGCACAGGCACAGCAAACGCAAAATGGAAGAGCAAAGTCATTGTAATAACTAAAAATTAACGTTAAATAAGTTGCGTACGAGTATTATGTATAATGAACGGAATGAAATTAATTAACATTACACGCTAATGAAATTTTAACGTCCCTTTTTACGCAACGGAAGTTATATTAAACAATATAAATTTACAGTTAAATGCATAAATAAGTGAAACAGATAAATACCAGTTTGAAACTCACAGTGAACTGAACTAAAATGAGGGCAGTACGACTAAAGCATTGACTTTTAATATTATCCTGGATTTAAATGATCCCTTAAGTTACGATATAAAAAAAAATATATATAAAAATAAATTTAAAAAAATGTTGCAAAGAGATCATGTACTATAAAATTAACTTTTTGAAGGGAACTACCGAAGTTTTATTATAAAAAAAAAATAATAATTACTTCGAAAGGGTATTTTTTTTATAGAGTGACACAAGTTTAAATTTAATTTAATAACACAAGGAAATATATTTTTAATATCAATGAAACGAAATAAGAAAATTTTATGAAAATAATGTTTAAATATGATTTCTGATGTGGCCGCCACGGCTGGCGCGTAGAAGGCGCAACAACTTTTCGCAGCATTTGCGGCCGTATTTCACCGATAACTCTGCGAATGTTGATAGCCAGGTGTTGAATTGTTTGTGGTTTATCGACGTAGAAAAGTGACTCAAGATAACCCCAAAGAAAATAATCCAATGGGGTTGAATCACACGATCTTGGTGGCCAATTAATTGGGTCATTAGGTGAAATTATTTCTACATCAAAAGTTTCTTTGAGTAAATCAATTGTAGCGCCCGCAAGATTAATGCCACGTAATACAGGTACTAAAAAATTTCGAATCATGTTCCTATACCGTTCACCATCATCGTTTTTGTGCTTTTTCTTAGTTTGGCACTCTCAAAATTTGGCGTTCAAAAAGCTCTAAAAATAGTGCCAAAAGCACCAAGTTGTCATCGCTATTTCTTTTCTATTAGGAGCAGTTCAATAAAAGAGGCCTGCGGCCAACTGCAAACATTTCCTCAACTTCGATTTTTTATATTTTTTTTCTTGACGCGTACATACATACGAGTACATATGTAATTATGTGTGTTTAATTTTCTCTACACGGGAAAATAATAATGTAGACTTGTACAGGGAAAACGTTTGATTGGGTACACACATTCATTTAATTTTGTTGAAATATCACAAGCAAAAGTATCGGATATTAATTACAAGATGCTGAAATATTAAATGTCAAAAGTTCTATGATCAAAAATGTTATGAATAATTTTTGTGTGTGTTGGCGGAAAAAATCTGAAATTAACTTTGCAAATAAATAAATAATATAAAAAAAAATCATCACAAAATTTTTTTAGCGTTGAGTTAGCAAATGCAAAGATGTCCGTAAATTTATAAAAAACCCAATCACGGTACTGTAACTGAAGTACTAGGCTTACGGAGTCAAAGCTGCTTTTTATGAACTTATTTTCTATGACAAATGATGTAAAAGAATCAAACTGACATGACAAATTATTTTGCTTCCTTGAAAAGTAACGTCGGAAAAAACCTTCCAGTGAAAATTTAATGAACAAAAGTCAAATGATCTCTTAAGAATACATACATATTTTTCTTAAAAAATCACCACTGCAAACTTTTATGCATTTAACACATTGGCCACACAGCAAGCTGCACAAACATCGTCGGCTTATGGTGTAAACCTGCTAAATCCACTTTTTTATAATATATGGAACTTTAAAATGGCGTTCGAAAGATAAAGACGCGCCGCATCGACTGGCTAAAATATTAATTTTGATTTAGAACTCTTAATCTCGAAAAAAACCTTGGATTTGGTTAATTTCTTAAGCTATGCATAAATTTAACTTCCTGCTCAGCTGAACGAACAAAAAAATTAATAAATGGAAAAAAATAAAATGAATAGTTACACTTACAAATGCATTTACCAATCCTAAAACAATAATTTTATTTAATTTGACTTTATGTCAAATAAATATACTTCGGTCATACATGAAATGACAATAATTTTATACACAATAAAATCATTTCTCATATTTCATTTCATTCAAAGTTCGTGTTCAAAAGCTGATGTTAATAGCAATCTCTGCCCAAGTAGATATACATACATATATAGTATATATGTATATAGTATATATAATATACGCATACGAGGTGTGTTCAAAAAGTATCGCGTATTTTTAATTTCCGCGGGTCACGTATATTCCAATTTTGATTTTTTTGCGGCGTTATGTTGGTACTCATGTCTCTCACTTATGCCGGAAATTTCGGCCATTTGGAATGTTCAGTTAATTGTTGATAGCTGGTTTGGTTGCACGTGTTTTTTTCTCGTCTTTGATTTTTACCTATTAAAAAAAATGGAACAAAGAACCTGTATCAAATTTTGTGTGAAAAACGAAATTAAGTGCGCGAATGCATTCCGAATGTCGACTCTGGCATACGGAGAAGCTACCACGGACCGAAGCAAGGATTATAGCTGGTACAAAATGTTCTCAGAAGGCCGAGAAGATGTGAAGGACGAAGAGCGTGCCGGACGCCCGAGCACTTCAACAACAGACGAAAAAATTGATGAAGTGAAGAAAATGGTATTGGCCAATCGTCAAACCATCATTAAAAAAGTTGTTGAGGACCTAGACGTATCGATTGGCTCGTGCCATTCGATTTTTATCAATGATTTGGCATGAGACGCGTCGCCGCGAAATTCGTACCAAAATTGCTCAATTTCGACCAAAAACAGCATCGCATGAACATTGCTAATGAGCTGTTGGACTCTGTCCGCGACGACCCAAATTTGCTCCAGAGGGTCATAACTGGTGAAGAATCGTGGAGTTTTGATTATGACGTGGAAACCAAAGCTCAATCATCTCAATGGAAGCTGCCGCACGAACCAACACCGAAAAAAGCGCGCCAAGTTCGGTCGAATGTGAAAGTTTTGTTTACAGTTTTCTTCGATTGAAGGGGCGTGGTGCATCATAAGATCTTGCCACAGGGTAGAACGGTCAATAAAGAATATTACTTACAAGTTATGCGCAATTTGCGTGAAGGAATCCGCCAGAAACACCCGGATTTGTGGAAGAACAAAAATTTGCTTTTGCATCACGATAACGCCCTTCTCATACATCGTTGCCTGTACGCGACTTTTTGGCCAAAAACAACACACTAATGTGTGTGACCTTTTCTTGTTCCCGAAACTGAAGAGGGCCATGAAAGGACGACGCTACGCTAGGATTGACGAGATAAAGACGGCATCGAAGGAGGAGCTGAACAAGATAAAAGAAAAAATGATTTTTTGAAGTGCTTCGAAGATTGGAAAAAACGTTGGCATAAGTGCATTATATCTGAGGGGGATTACTTTGAAGGGGACAAAATAGATATACATGAATAAATAAATAATTTTTGAAAAAACACAAAATTCGAGATACTTTTGGAACACACCTCGTATATGAGTGCTGATATGGCGGCACAGAAAAATTTCGACAATTCTCTTCTGTAGAAAATCACATTAATGAATAAAAATAATTAATTTTATAAGAATTAATAATACTGAACTCAAGCTCGATTAAGAAATTATATAAAAAATTACAAAATAGTAAATAAAATAAATAAAACGCGAAAAAGTGAAAAACCGAATAAAAAATTTATGGAATGACCTTAAGGGAGCTGTGGAAATATAAAGAGGTAAGAAAAATCTTATTCGGTCTATTACTACGTTTATACGCATGACTTATTTGCAAATAAAACTGTAAATTGTTGCCATATAATTGTTTTATTGTGACTTACTAACTCAGAAATCTATTCACGATTAAAGCACTATTTGCAAATAAAATGCTTGAGGTTGCCACACTTACAAATCTTTGCTAACAGAAAACAATAAATGGATAAATATTGCAACAAAAAACATTGTAAGAAGAAGAAAATTACAATAAAAACAAATAACAAATAATAAATATATATTTACATAATTTTTTTTGTAAACATAAGTAACTTTTCTATAGAAGTGCTACCAAGTTTTTGTACATTTGCTATGCCGTATAAACAGTGAGTTATTTAATTTGCATATATTTTTATTTGCAAATAGTGCGCGTATAAACGTAGTATATGTTCTATGCAGTAAATCGTGGACACACAACGAAAAATATAGGAAATGACAAACGTTACCCCTATTAACACTATTACTATTTCAAAAAGTGGCCTATAAGCATGTGTAACCTATTTTTGAAAGATTGAAGTCGGTGACCTGTGGTCAATGTGTTTAATGCCTTAAATTCGAGTATTTTGTACAACAATAATATGAGTATTATACTAGGCAACAAAAAAGAAATATATATATATATATATATAAGAAATATATATATATATATATATGAGGGAGGGTCAATTTGTATGGAGGCAAAAAAATCGCTCAAATTACAAGGAAAATCTCGTTCTAGGGATCAAAATAAGAAACTTTGCCGAAGAAACCATACTTCTAAAATGTATTTTGATGTCCCGACTTTTGATCCGAAGGGTCAAATTTTAAAAAATCTTACTTTGACCCATTTGGAGTTCCTCAATCGAGTCAAAATGTATGACCGACCCCCACTAATTTTTGAGGGCCGACCCACCTATGCCAGTGGCACACCCCCTGGAACCACCCCTGGGGGGTTCCCAATAGAGAGCGTGCGAAATTGCCCAGACTTGAAAGCAAAAAAGACTTCAAACAATAATTTTTTTTATCTTCTTTTCTATTACTAAGTAAAATTCATTCTTTCATTTCATTCTGACTAAATAAATTTCTAAAGAGAAAAATAAACTCCAAAAATAAAAAAACAGCCATTTCGCTGATTTTTTCTTGTAAAGACATCAAAATACATTTTAGAGGTATTGTTCCTTCGGCAAAGTTTCTTATTTTGATCCCTAGAATACGATTTTCTTTGTAATTTGAGCGATTTTTAAATCGACCCGCCCTAATATATATATATGTATATAGTGGAACTTCTCTGTAGTGAACTTTTTTAGAATGAAGCTCTCCTTATTATGAATTGATTTCAAAAACACAGCTTTTATCGCTACAACAAAACGTGCCGATTAAGATATTTAAATCCCTATACTCTATACTCCTACTTTTGAATTTACGGGGCCTGCTCGCTCCATTCGATACTCATATCTTTTTTCCACGCGTTGTCATTGCGAGGTAGGCCTTCTGTTCTTGCTTCTTTCGCCAGAGATTCTACAAGCCCTTCAAATTAATGGATTTTGCTTTTGCTTTGGTAAAAAAAAACAAAACAAAACATGTTACTCCTTTTTACCCGACTGCGCGACGCAAAGAAATGTATTGTGTTTATCAGCCTATGTACATATGTATGAATGTATGTATGTATGTATGTAGGTGTGTTCCTTTGTGGTCTTATATAAACCGAACGCGTGGACCGATTTTAATGATTCTTACGTCAATCAATTTGTCTTAATCCTGGGAGTGTCACAAAAAATATAACGGTAGTAAAAATTCAATGTGGCGGCCAACAGATGCCATTTTGTAAATACGAAAAAAAGTCGGCAAACTATATCAAACTGGGTATCATCCGACAGGTAATTTAAAATCATCTTTGGGTTTCTCTTATGGTTTTTCATTTCGAATGACCGCTTAGGATATTGAACGGTTGAAAGTTGGTCGCAAGCGGGGTTTTTGATTTTTTTTTTCAATTACTACTTGTTTTCTCCCTTCTCATAGAAGGGAGTGTGGAATGTGTATTTTATCTTTTATGCGAAAGAGTCAAGGCCTTTTATGAGAAACTGAATCAAAAAAATTCCTACGCAGGCCTTTAATAAAGGCCTGCACCAAGAAAGTCTTCTGAGTTTTACTGCTGGGCTGTGATGAAATTTTCTTTAAACTCTAATACACACATACTGACACACACATACACTCCTTTGCGGATGGGTGTGTTTCTTTCACTTTGGCATGATTGTTATTGCTTTTGTTATTTTATAATACTTGAATTATTTCCTTTGTTGTTGTTTGTCGTTTATTTCGCCACTTCTTCTTCTTCTTATATTTTTATTATCAATGTTTAAATTACTTTTTATATTTTTTTTCTTAATAAAATTTTGCATTTTTCATTTGAATGTGTATCTACGTTTTTATGTTTGCGTTTCTGTGAGTCTATACTTTTGTTATTATTGCTCTTTTTATATGTACGTACGTATGTACGTATGTAATCTTTCTCCTTGCATCCATTTATAAAAGCAAAATGATACACAATATTTATTTTTATGTAGTGTTTGTATGCATGACTTAATAATTCGCAAGGAGTAGATAGGAAATTAACAGCACAAAGAAGCTTGCACGTAATTAATGAAGCTGCTTTGTATTAAACTTTAATACACATTTTCTTACATAAGTTTGCTTTTGCAGACAACTAAAAAAGATAAAGCGAATACCTAATAAAATTTTAATTTAAACGGTGCAAGAAATTTATAAAAATTTAAAGAAGAATATCGAACATTTGCTGCAAGGGAATTACAACATAAAAAAGTATGGGAGAAGGTTTGAACTACTGGTAATTTTATTTTTATTTTATTACTTATCTTAAGTTCAAAGCAGCCAGAAAATTTTTGAAGTAATTAAAAAAATTTTAAAGCAAAAAACTTCTCTAAAACAAGCTAAAGAGAATAAAATAAAAATTTCAAAACACCCTAGAAGAATTATAATAAGCACAGAAAATAATTTCATTAAGCGGGTACTCAGCACCAGCGATAAGACATTTCATGAACCAAATAAACGTAAAATAGAAGAAATTTTAGCGATGAATGATTTTCCAAAAGTAACAATAAAACATTTATTAGAAAGAAATATTCGAGGAGAAGAAACAGAAAGAAAGTTACAATATTAAAAAGGATTAACATGCATAGACGGATTTTCCGCAACACTAAAAAACTCAGACACCGACAAGTTTCAATTAGTCTTTAAATCAGACAACACTTTACAAAGTTTATACAGCAACACAAAGTCAAAACTGAAAAAGAAGATAAGTGCAATCTTATATAAAGCATTAAATGCAACGGCGACGATTCAGAGACATGCAACAAAAGATGCGTTGGAACAACAAAAACAAAACTAAAAACTAGACTAGCTTCCCATACGTCGGATTTAAGAATGACCGGCAAACCTTTAGAGCAAAAATTTGCTCTTTCAGCCCATTGTGCACGGGAAAAGCACGTTCCGAGCTCACTATGATTCCAATACCAAATTTAGAGCGAAGAAAGTAGTTAATTTTAATGGCACAAAAATGAAAATTTTGTATGGGGGTTTAATGACAAGACCCCACCGTGCATAACGGTATATTTGCAATATTATCACTGCAGTACTGCTTTAAACAGAAGTACTCGTAATTGCTAAATTTTGTTTTCAATAAGAAATGAGACAATAATTGTGTGTGGTTTTGAGATGTTATAAAAAAAAGATAAAAGTATTTTCTGTACTATATATTTGTTGGTTTTATATATGCAATAGAGATATGTATATTTTTTAATTCTTGATGTGTAGTTGATTTAGCATTCCGTTTAGAAAAATATGTAGGCAAATTAAAATGTATTCCTTGATTGTGGAATTGTATCTGTACGAGTATAGAAATTTATGTTACACTTATAAAAGTGAATTTCAGCAGAGTTCGCTTTAATTTTGGTGTTGTTATATTCTATAACATGTGAATTGTTAAGTATTTAAGGAATCAGCTGCCGATATTTGCCTTAAGAGTTCATGTCGAATCTTTAGGTTGCAATGTCTAACACCAAAAATGATTTGTTCAATGTTTGGTATGCTGAAAAGGATGAAATGAAAAAAATTATGCTGATATATTTTACATTTTCATCAAAAGTGGTATACAAAAGGATGAAAAGGACGACTACATATATATTATCTAAAGCAAGCAGATCGAAATTTCGTTAGCAAACTGTCGAAGAAGTGGATGAAGGCACATCGAACAAATAATGTTTTCGAGTCTACTTATAAATGTTGGTTGGATGATATTTTTCTCTTTCCCTGTAAAGCCTCGCGGATGTTTTTATAAGACACCCCCGACCTTGCAAATTGTTTCAGAAGGGAGGCAAAGATCGAAACAATCGAAAATAAATCTCTTGAGAACACTTACTCACCAGAAGAGTTAAAATATGCTGCTGCAAGTAGTTTTTATAAGGCAGGCAAATGAGTTGCTGCAGACATTGTTAGAACCATAGATGTGAAATGCCACTTGTTAATTATTAAAAAAAAAATACTAAACGTCTGAAAACACAATAAACTTATATTTTTTTTGTGTTTGCAGTGAATTTTTACATTTTGACTATGCAAAGCATAGAAATCAACTTATTGTAATGTCAGTAATTGTGAAATGATTTTGCAGGTGTTATGTCAGTCATGTTTTATATGAAGAGTGCCACACCCATTCAATAGAATTCGCCCATTTTTGGAGTGAGATAATGTCATGCTAAGTCATATGTTTATACAAATGTTTATGCTAATAGGTACTTCTAACAGAGAGTGACGATTTTTTTCACGCTAAGTTTGCCATTGGGACCAATGTGGAGTTTCGATGATGTACTTTTACAAGAAGAGACCAACTATTCTAGGAGATTCACTTTAGAGATGTTATACATACTTGACATTCCTCCAGAGAAAAAATTTAATTATAAATAAATTACAAAGTAAAGTATTGTTAATAGAGACAAAAGATAATATAAGTAAATTATGTCCTGCCACTAATGACGGTCAATACTCAACAATAGTTTAATAGTTAATTATTTTTATTAAATTTACACATGTAATGTACATTATTTACTTATAATAATTATCTTTTTGTGCAATCTCAATAAATCTGTGGCAATAAGGAAAAAGTGCTTGAGTCATATTTTACTGTTTTGCAGGAGAGCACTTTTAAGCGTTCAAGTCGAACCAAATTTAGAAATTTATTTGTTTTACAGTTAAATTGGGAAATTCTCTGTTAATCGTTATTTTTTTTAACAAACATCGTTCTACACACTGTAAATAATACATTCAAGTTAAAATATACCAAAGTATTTATAGCCTAAATTAAGCTACGAGTATTATTCCAAATGAGATTATAAGTCTACAAAACATAAGCCGCAAGTCATAGTGCTAACTTCCTGAAAAATAGCACAAATTAGTTAAGATTTTGACCAGGGGTACTTTCAAATATGCTGATTACGGAGGTGCCCTTAACTCAAAATAAGCTTATCTCGACTTAAGTACTTTTTCCTTTTTACCACAGAATTGTTTTTATTGTATATTTTTAATAGTGTTTTCCCTGGAGATGAATACCAAAGGTATTTCCAAATATTGGATATAAAATAAAATCAGGAGTAATTTCTTAATTGGGCGTAAGTTCAATATTTTCAATTCTTATTGAATGAAATATTTTTACTAATTAATACCTTTGGGTAAATCAATAATTGTATGCACAATAATCATTTCTCGTATTATATTTCGTTAAAAATTCACTTTAAATATCTGATGTTAACAATAATCTCTGGCCAAGCAGATAGATAAGGGTGCTGAAGAAGTGCGTGACTGTACAGAAAATACGCATTTCCCCCAGCTAAAAAGTCTAGTTTAATTTTTCTTCTCTTCCTTAGAAAATCACAATAATTAATAAAAATATTTCATTCCAAAAGAACTGAAAAATACGTTCAGTGTTAAGCCGGATTAAAAAAATTATTTATGATTAAAATTCACTCTAGTTCAATTAAATTTAATATGTATGTATCATATAAAATAAAATTAAATAAATGGCCAAAAATCGTTAATTTTTATTAATTTTATTAAATATATGACCGAGTAGTCGAACGGTACAAACATAGAGGATAAAAATAAACTTTTCCTTTAAAACTTTTACCATCAACTTGTAACGTCATTACACAATTATATGCCATGAAAGCTTGCCGTAGGTGCATGCATAGGGAAATCTCGCATATAAATAGTATAATAATGTTATAAGTTGATGGTGTGAGCTTTAAAGGAAGAGTTTATTTTATTCTTTTTAGCGCATTTTTTTTACCTGTTTTTATGGTGGAGCATTGTCTATATGCATTTATTTTTAAGTAATTTAAATTTATATTTCCCCCACTGTGCAATGGCACCAAAAATACAAAAATATTTATTCAAAACTCCAGAAAAAGCACGAAGTTCTATTGTTTTAACAATTATAATATGAGCATTTAGAATAATTTATTGCGAGCGTTGTCCTCTCAGTCATCGATTTGTGTGAGTATTAATTACTCAAGAAAATGCAAGAAATTTCCTTTTTAATTCTAAATAATTCTAAAATCATTTGCAATCATTTTGGCAAAACAATTAAAATATTTGTTATGCCAATTTATCTTTGCTCTTGTACAGAACAAATTTATTGTTGCAATCAACTGCTTGCTGGTATGTGACAAAGATTGTCAATTAAAAGTTTTAAATTTTTCTCAAAACTATGTTATCTTTAATTTATTAGATTTAAGTATGTGTATAAAAAGATATTTCAAATAGTTTGAAAAAATTCACAAATATTTTTACAACAATGAACAAGTTCTATTACTGTGGTATGCAAAAATGTTGGATAATGATTTAATCTGAAGTGGACTAATTGAAATTGCAAAGAAGTTTATTTTTCAATTAAGATAAAAATAATATTTCTAGATAACAGCAACTAAAGTGACTGCAGATGGACATTTTTTTTTCGAATACTTTATTGAATCTTAAAATTTATGTTGTCTTAATTTTTGGCACACACATTCATTTCATGATGATTTTTGATTTATTTCCTTAAATATGTAAACAAAAATATTTTATCTACTTTTGATGAGTATAAGAAATTTTTTAATATTTAAACTTTTTCAAAGAAGAAATGAAATCACGATTGCAGTAAACAAAACCATGTTTACTTCCAGGTCAGAAAATTTTAGTTAAATTTAAATTATGTAATTACAAAAAGAAATAGTTGGCACATTTTATTACAACAGAAAAATTGTTTGCATTAAATTTATCACTTGTAAAGATATGTAGGTCAATTTTCAATTGATTACTGTGTCCGAAGTATTTCCAAATAAAAATCGTTCAGAAATTTTAAATTATGTCATGCAAGAGGACTTTTGCAGCTATTTTGTGATGTTATTATGAGAACAACAAAGTTGAGCAAATAAAATAAATTTGCAAAAAATGTATCGTCATGTTTGCTTACAATTAATAGAAAAATACTTAAACATCCTTTAAAGTTCTACCATAATGGTAGAATTAGTAGCTTTGTATCGTGAGTTTACGAATCAGCTGACAAAATCTGTAACATAAATAAAACATGTTGTTGTTTATTTAATATATAGCGTAATGTATGTGAGGTAGAAATCTACAGAAAACACACATGTATAGAGCAAAGAGAAATACAATAACAGCTGATACGTTCGCTTGCAACCTCACATATTTACTAACTAACATCCAGGTTTAAGGCTCAGTTAGCCGACTGTAATGTAATGTAACTGCAACAGTAGGAAACAGCTGATCGATATTGTTATGTGAAAAGTAATGAAAATGGTTATAGAGATGTAATGTAACGTAATTTACTTTTCATACAAAAATATCGATCAGCTGTTTCCTACTGTTGCAGTTACATTACATTACAGTCGGCTAACTGAGCCTTTAAATGATACGACAACTTCAAAAGTAACACGATACGAATCGACGAATTCTACCATTAGTCTTCGTCCACCATGAAACATTTGCTGCAAAATTTTTGAGTTTGTTGGTGAACATGTACATGCCAGTGATGGGAAATGAGATTTGTATTTCGATATAAAAAAAAAAAAAAAAACATTTTGATGTACATATGTATGAACAAATTGTCGGTTGGTTATTGGTTTGCGGCACAGTATATTCAAAATATACTATGACTGCAGCAAACCAATAACCAACCGACGAAATGTTAAAGTTATAACATGAAGAGTTTTTAGATTTCAATAAATCTTTTGCCTGGATAAGACTTGATGCTGTTGGAATATAAAGCCTGTCCCTTTATTTTGTTTTCATGATATTTTAGTAAGAAAAAGTCCTTTCGACATTTGCAGAGGATTGAGGTATGGACAAAATTCCGTAAGCTACTCTCGATATATCAGAAAACATGTATTCATCTCTAAGGCGTTTTTAGTTTTAGCCACTGTAGACCACAAACTGCATATATTTGCTGTTGTTAATGGTTTCAGTTCTTCCATACCAGCCAGTGTCCTATATTGGCAAAATTTTGCTGAAAAACATTTTAATTAAAAGTGGTATAATGCTGTTGGTTTTATCATTGTGACTGACCTTTACTGAACCAAACTAACATTTCATTGTCAAAGTCCACTTTTGTGTTAGAACTTGACAGAATTTAATATAAACCTTTTTACAATATTCTTTAAATTTATTTAAAAGAATTGTTTCAACAGGATTTGTGTTTATATATATATGTATTTGAAAACAGGGCGCAAAACATCGAGTGTAGCTTCGGCTGTGTGGCACGTAGCGCCGTCCTGTTGAAACCAAATGTTGCCAATATCCTCCTCTTCAAGTTTTGTGAACAAAAATTCGTTCAACATGGCCCGATAACGATCGCCATTGACTGTAACGACCAAAATCCGCACCAAACAGTGACTCGTTTTGGGTGCGTCGGCTTTTCAATGTATGCGTGCGGGGTTTCTGTGCCCCAAATGCGACAATTTTGCTTGTTTACATACCCGCCAAGATCAAAATGAGCTTCATTTGAAAAGATGATTTTTTTGACAAAATCGGCATTTTCTGTAAGTCGATCGCAGGCAATATTTCCCAGCGTTGTGCAAGCGTATACACAACCATATTCGTTCAGCGGAAGCTGAAGTGTTACCATTCACGAAATAAGCACTAGTTGAAAGAAAAAAACGTTAGATGGCGGACCCTTTAGATCAACTTCTGTGCTACATAAAATATAATTGAGTGCAATATGGTTTTTGTTTAAATATAGTTGTGAAAGGTTACACTTTTCTAAAATATCTTTAATAATAAAATTGCGTGCCATTTGTCGAAAAAGAAATTTAATTCTTGTCAAAAATATATGCATACGCGCGTCTTCTAACTGCAGTTCTAAGTTGACCGTGGGAGTATCAAATGTGTGGGGTACTTTTTCCATGTCAAATAATATCACAAAAGTACGATCGTACCAACTTTCCCATCGCTGGTACATGCAGTTCTTGTTGACTACGTCATTCTCGTCTCATTCTCATGAGAAATGTATGAGAAAATGTATTAAGCTGCAAAACAAAAACTTCACAGTTTGGACACGAATGCAGTTTCAAAAGAGAAATCAAAAGTGTTTCGCAGCAAATGTTTCACGGTATGGAAGGGGACTTAGCAAACAAGATCCAGAATGTTTTATACTACCATTTCGCATAATATTAAATTATTTTAAAATTAAGCTGTATAAACCGAAGGTTCTTTCTGTTGGTTTAAATTTTTGTCCGAAATATGAATATTTTTTTTCTTTATCAAATTACTTTAAGCGTACAGACAAACATACATATGTATATGTATTTCCTATACGAAAAACACATTTGCATACAGTTTTTTTTTTTTGCTTTGAATATAAATACAATAAAATGCATTTTAAATAACGCACCTATCGCAGATATATAAATAAATATCTAAATAATATACATACGTGCCCATAATTGTGAAAGTGGTCTAGGCCATGTTAATTTTTCTTTCGAAATGTTAAATCTTAAAAAGAAAATTCAATAAATATTATTAAATCACTAGACTCGCACAACTCTAAATTGAAATGTAGCATAATATAAAAATAATATTTTCTGTTAAAATATAATCTACTAAATAATATCTCGAAACAATAAATATATGACTTGGACCACTTTCGAAATTATGGGCATACATTTCGCTTTGAAATAATTTAAATTTAGCGTAAACACAACCGGCCACGGTCAACTAAAACAGCTCTGATGACTTCCGCTAGTTTATGGTTTTAGTAAATGTCACTTTGGACGCACAACACCACTGACACGTGTACATAAATATGCGAACACACGATATTTATGAGTAACATTTAGTTATTGTTTAAGTACGATGGATAACATTCATGTATTTTTTATTTTTTTCCTTTGTATGAGCCGGGGTTCGGCCTCTGATTCGATTACATGCATTTCAAAACGTACCTTCAATTGAGATGTATGGACGTGGCGAAACATTATCGAATGAACGATTAATGACAGTTGCTGGCAGTGCAATGGTGGCGTCAACGGCCATGTGTTGACCACTACCGCCGCCACTATATTGTTCTTGATTTTGCAAATGTTGTTCAACATATTGGTGTTGCTGTTCTTGCTCTTGCTCCTGCTCCCGTTTGTGAGGCTGATGTTGTTGATGTACTTGGTGTGGCATTGTTTCGTTCGTTGTTGTTGTTGCACCTGTGGTATTCAAATTATGCATTTTCGGTTGTTTTGCTATAATAAAATATACAATTGTATGTATGTGTGTACATTTTCAAATAAAACTGCATGACTGTCGTGTTTGGTAATGAAGTGTAAGATTATTTGGTTGCCTGCACATGAAACTCGCGTACGCAGCGAGTAAATGTATGAAGTCTTTATAAGTGTTTGTGTGTGCCTGCTTGTATGGGTAAGTATTGTAGTAATTTTTATGCATAAGTATGTGTGTAGTTGTTTTTGTTTTCAGGCTCGTTTGGTGGAGTGTCTTATTTTGACGGCCATTTAAAAATTATTTACAATTTCCCAGCACGTATTTATTATCTGTTTGGGATGTATGAAGCAGAATGTTATTGATTATGTTGTTTCTGATGCTGATGCTGCCGTTGTAGCTGTTATTTATAATGATATTTGCTATTACCGTGTTTGGTTGAGCCAATTGTATTAATACTTTGTAATTCATCACATGTCACATCATCGTTGCCGCCATCACGTCCAGCAGTATCGCTCGTTGCACAGCACTTATTGTCAGTGATATGTGCGGCATAATTATGTGTAGTAGTTGTTGCATTTACCAGCTCTACACTTTGAATCGAGGAGGCATGAGTGGCATCGGTGTGGCAGTAGGGCGTAGGAGTACTAGTGCGTACTAGCAAGCCAATGTTATGACCTTCCACCTGTGGCACATAAACGATTGCCTTTTTGCAACAACTGTCACTAGTAGTTGAAGTCAATTTTGAAAAGTTTGTTTCGGTTGGATGATGATGATGATGCTGATGGTGGCGATGAGGTGAAGGTGTGCGTGGACAAGACTTTTGTTTTGTCGTATCTACTGCATTTAAGCCAAATGGCGAAGCAGCTCGTGTTGGTACATGTGGTTCAATTAGTGCTGGTGGGTATTTGCGTATGGGAGATGTTGGTTTATCCACATGTTCATCATTATCGCTGTTGACCTCCAGCTCGTGTTGTGGCGGTAGAGGTGTTGTGTCTTTTGTTATTTGAAGTGCTGCCAGTGGAGCTGGATACTTGCGTATGACCATGTCATCGCTTGTCCCTCCTGTGTTCTTAGTGGGTTGGGGTGAAGTTGAGGAAGAACGTTTGCAATTTTTTATTTCAACTGCATTTGGTCCAAAAGGTGATGTTCCTCGTGTTGGCAAATGAGGTTCAGCTAAGGGTGAGGGATATTTGCGTATAGCTTGCATAAGCTCACGTCTTGCAGCTAAAGCATCCTCAGGAATTCTTGTGGTACATAGACGTGTGGGTGATACAGAAGATGATCGCTGTTTAAAGGGCATTTCGATGGCATTTAAGCCAAATGGCGATGTTGCACGTGTTGGCAAATGTGGCTGAATTAGTGAAACGGGATACTTTCTTATCTCTTGCTCTACCTCGCCCTCATGTTGCTGTTTATTGAAATGTTTTTGTTTAAGTAGTGCTGGTTGCGTTTGTTCTTGTCTAGTTTGCGTGCAAGTCTTAGAAGTATTCGTTGATTGCATTTCAACGTGACCAGGTGTTTTGAATGGCTGTGTCTTTGTCAACCTTAAAGTGTTTGTTTTAAATTTATCAACCATTACCGGAGATTTAGTGCATATTTGTGCAATTTCTATTTCATGCTTTGGTTTAACAATGTTTACAGAATTTTTTAATGCTGATGTTAAGGCTTCTTCTTTTTCAATTTTTGATGAGAGCACGTCCTGCCAAGATATTTGACGCACTGTTACATAAGGACTAGGAAGTTCATACGAGGCTTTATTGGTGTTGCTCAACTCGCTACCGCTACTGTGACTGCTGCCACCCTCCTCTTCCTCTTTTGTATTAACATCTTTATTCACATCATCATTGTGACATGGAGGTCTTAAATGTTTATCATGTTCTTGCTGTTGGCTAAGGACATTCTTGTTAGTTTTGTTATCGTTGACCACACAATTGTTATTCGCAGTGGGTGACTTGTCATATTTTTGAAATTGCTTATCAGCTTTTTTGTCAGCAGAATCCTTAATATGCAATTTCAGCTGAGATTCATTACATTTAGTTGATTTTAGAACATTGTCATGACTACAGGTATCTTTGCCGCAGGCACTGGGTGAGACGGAGGTGTTGCATTTTTGCATTATTGCCACATCCTTTTGCATGTTATTTGTTAATTTAGTCATATTTGATGATGATGCTGGTGTTTGTTGATTTAAATTTGAGATGATTTTCCCATCATCATCAGCAGCAGGTACGTGTGTGTTAACTAGGGTTTCTTTCGATTCCTCTTGCAATTTACCAAGCGTGTCAATAACTTGCTCGACAAGTTGTTCCTGCTCGTGTCTTGCTGTTAAAAAATCATAAACGAAACTCTTTTTATTGTCTTTAGCAGCAGCAGGAGCAGTAGCAGTAGCAGTAGCAGCAGCAGCAGAGGCAATATGCTTATCTTTGGGCACTGCTGTTGACATTGCTGTAGTTTCTTTTAACGTTTGTTGCTGACTTTCTGTTTGGTTTGTTATTAGCTTGTCAGTGGGCAATAATTGCTTACCTGCATCACGTTGTTGTCTACGTTTCTCTTGAATCGGCTTTGTTGTCATTGTTATTGGTGCAGGTAAAGATGGTGGTGGTGGAGGTGGTGGAGGTGGTGCCACTGGTGCCTGTGTAGGCCGGTCTGTTTTTGATTTCTGATAATGATTTTTGCCTGTTTCCATTAAATTTTTCTTGTTTGCTGTCTCCTCTTCTTCGTTGATAAGACAAACATGTGTTGCTGTTAATGCTGTCGGTCTTGTTTCAAATTGCAAATCAAGTTGTTTCATAATTGGTTTCAGCTCTTCACTAGAGCTCTTATCAAATTCACTCAAATGTTTGGTCAACATATTTAGATCCATTAAAACTTTATCCACTACGGGCATATTTTCTTCTTCATCATGTTGTTGTTGCTGTTGTTGGTTTTGTTGTGTGGTTTCTTGTTGGCATTTTTGGTTCCGGTATAAAGGTTTCACTTCCTGCATGATGTTAGTGATTTTTCTTAAAATTTCCTTTAGAGGAGTTTCGTTTTCGATAGACTTTTCTTCTTGTATCTCTTCTAATTGAGCTTTTAGGCTGCATTGCGGGTGGAGCTGGTGCATTGGCTTTAGCGTGTATTGGAATGATATTGCTGATGACTCAGGCTTATTGTCAACTGCTGTGGTAGATTTTAATGCCGCTTTAGCATTTTCAATGTAGGCATCAATTTGCTTTAGGTGTTGGTTTATGGATTTTTGTATATTTTCATATTTTTCTGTTAGATTGGCAATTTCATTTTTATGCTGACTTTTTGTTTCCGCTCCAATATCTTTTTTAATTTCGGTTTGCTGTTGTAACTGTTCACGTTTTGCTTGCTGCTCCGCTGCCAAAGAATGTACAGTTGCATGCATAAGTGGTGTACCATTGCGGGCATCATACGGACCATATACATACTCACCATCTGTATAGAAAATACCTTGCTGCTGAGTGGTGTCAACTTTCTTTGAAGCTTTATCACATTCGGCTGATGTTGCATTTGAGTGTAGCACTCCAGGGTCTTTAGTTGTCACTGCCTGGTTTGAGGAATTCTCATCGTCTTCATTATTGTTATTTATTTGAGTTTTACGTTTAGTGTTAACACCTGTTTGACGTGTTAGCTGTTTGCCACTGGGTGTGCTTCTGTATAAGCATGTGTCAGCATTGTGCTTGTCATTTTGTGGCTGCTGGTTTTCCTCAGCCTGTTGGTGTTTACTGCCTTTCGGGATTGAAACTGATTTAATGGAATCTTGTTTTATTTTTGATATTAAATTTTCATTTTTACTTTGCAAATCAGAAGAAGCTTTAGCTGTTGCCATGTCATTAACCCCTTTAATGTTGGCCTTTAGGTTACTGGATTCCCTCCAATGTTTTATTATTTCCTCTGTAGGCGAAGGTATAATTGTAATGGCTGCCGGTATATAAGCCACTGTATTATCTAGTAAATCTACAGAGCGCAAAAATATGCAAGAATCATCAAAAATCTGCTGGTATTTTGAAGACTTTGTTTCTGCATCGCTATTTAATTGACATTTTTGCTTCTCATCCTGCTGCACATGCATGGGAACGTTGCGTACGTTGGCCGGTAGGGCCGGTAATGGTATATGCTCCAAGTCCGTTTGACCAGCAGGAGAAGCTGAACTTCCAATGGGCTTTTTATCTTCATTAAATGACTTCACTTGTATATCGTGCGCTTGAGCATCGTTGTCATATGAAATTTTTATTTCCGTGGACAATTTCATACAACGTCTTTGAAGTTTTGGTGAGCTACGTGGTTTTTGTGGTGGCAATTTTTTCTGTTGTCTGGCTTCTCGTCCCCTTTCAAGCGAATATGCTTGTCTCTTGTGGCCATAATGAGGCAAAGTTCTACTACTGGGCTTAACATTTGCCCCTGCGTTAAGATTATCATAACTGTTCCATTTCTTGCAAGAAGCCAATTGCTCATAGAATTGTCTTTTAGGCTCTACCAAACCAATATCTTCGTCAGCCGCCTTTGTTTCAGGATGAGAGAATCCCTTTGCTAAGGGCATTGTAGTGTTATTAACCAGTTCATCATCTTTAACTGTTTTGATTTCAGATTTTTTGTCACATTTCATTTCAGTGGATATGACAGCTGATTGTTGACCTGGTATGTTGATGCTTTTTACCAAATCACTTTTCTCATTTGTCCTTGGGGCATTTGCGGTGTCCGTCATGGTGGCTGATTTATTTGCAGAATTTTTTCTCAACAGCTCTTCATGTTTAACTAAATTAATCATTTGTTTAGGTTTGTTCATTGTAACAACACCATGTCCAGCTTCACAACTGTCAACTACACTGCCATTGTCACCTTGAGTTTTATTTTGTTTTTGCTGTTGTAGCTTAAGTTGGTGTTGATGGTGATGGTGTTGTTGCAGTCGACGTTGTTGTTCTCTTATTTGTCTAACCTCTTGTGCCGTGGGTTCAATTATTCTAGTGGGACTGTTGAATTTTTCCCGTATTACATCAATGCCATGGCGTTTACAAACACTTTCATCAAACTGCAGCGCATTGTCAATTGAAGTGCTGCGTATGTGCTGCTGATGCCTTAAAACTCTATCATTCTTCACAACATTATTAAACTGTTCATGAGTGTAGATTGCTGTGATGGCAGAATTTTGTTTAACTGTTGGTGGCCAGCTGTGTTCGCGTTTATGCAAATTCCTTCGTGTTGCCAGGCGATTTATCTTTAGAACTGTATCACGGTCTATTGTTACATCGTGCTGATGGCTTAAGTATTGCGTTTTGATTTGTTCCAATTGTTGGTGATGCACCGGTGTGTGGGGTCGTTGATAGATGCGTTGTCTGGAACGACTTTGTCTTTCGCATTTGACATTTTCTATTGTTTATTTCATTTAGTTTAATGTGTTTTTTTTTGTAAAGACATTCACAAACACGTAAAAAGAAAATATTTATTATTTAAATCATTCATGTAATTTTTTATGGTTGTTTTGGGAAAAATTTCATATTGTTGCACGTTTTGATCTATTATCTACTAGAGAGATTTTTTGTTTTAATGTTGACATTTGTTAGAATACAAGTATAATAAACTTTCTACTTAATGGGCCATATTTTGGTGATTATTTTAATGCTACATTTTCAAATTGTATACATATATATTGCTTTAGCTTTAAGTTTTTTTTTTCATTTATATGTTTTTTTTTTGCGTTTTGCGCTTCATTTGATAACAGGAGAGGTTAATAAAGGTAACAATATGTCAAATCATACCTCTCATGTAAAAGTGAAATATTTTTATTTCACAATGGCTTTTTTGACTTGCCTATAAACTTTAATGGCCACATATTAATTTAAAAAAAAAAATTCAAGTACCGCTGAAAGTGAAAGTACTTGCTTAGAGAAGCATAAAATTCTACATCACTAGGTAAAAAATAAATGTAAAATAGGTAACGCGTTAAAGCTAAAAATTGTGAGAGAAAATGGCACAAATGAGCACAAAAAAGCTTAAAAATTTGCGCAATTATTGGCCTATTCAAGCTGACGCCAAATTAAGTAGTTTCGTGATTTCGGCCGAAATCAAGTTGAAATTAAATAATTTCCCATTTATTTTGACATTTCCCATGTTAACATGAAATTGTAATAAAACTACTTTTTTTCAAACATGAATACATTTACAACTATGAGAAGCAGCAAATAAAAGAAATACAATTTTTTTAATTCAATATGAAAATAAAATGATTTTTGCCAGAAAAATTTGTATAATTATATCAAAGAATTTGTTCAACTGTAAAAAGTACTTCCATGTCTGCCGCAATGAATAAGATGTTTGCAAAATCAACTGAAATGTCATTCACTACCTGTATGAACGTCTTTGATTCGTTCTCAATTTGGGCTTAAAATTATTTAATTTAGTGTCAGCAATTTTTAAAACATAATAAATCTAACCAAGCAACCATCAAGTTCTTGTCTTAAAATCTTTAGCTTCAATTTGGAGAAGAAACAGTTTCATAAAACTTTGCGTAATCGGATGCTATTTACTTCAAGTAATTTTGAAAATGTAATAAATCTAACTATGCAAGCATCAAGTTCATGCCTTCAAATGCTTAGCTTCAATTAGTAACAGAAGTGATTTGCGGAAGTGCTTTGTTTTTAATGTTTATAATTGGAAATGCACCAAAATAAATGGGTTTCATCAGTTTAAATGGACGTGAAGTTAGAAATTGGTCTCACTTAGGCAAAGATTTTAACTTTATATTAAAGATTGGGAGAATAAGCGCCATTTTAGAAAAACGTATGCTGTGCATCGCTGTGCTACTCAGAAGCTATACACGTCTAAAAAATAGCCTCATGCGTTGACTTCAACAATAATAAGCGCGCATAACGACTCCTGCTAACACTTTTAAAGTTGGGTTCTGCGTCATGGGTTCGAGCCCGGTTTCCGACAGTCATTAAAATAACAACACGACGCATTTTCCGACGTGCATTATCAGTTGTTGTAGGAAAGTTCAAGTGATGAAGGCATAGACACTGGTTACTGAACTAAACCGGCTTCAGCGGATACTAATTCTACTGTAACATCAGAGAGCTTTCCTTCGCTGTGTAGCGTAATAATCGGCAAAGTAAAATAACCAATAAATGGCTAATAAACCACAGCTTAAAAAAAAATTTTAATACGCCTCATTTAACACCAGAGGCGCTGCAACACTGTATTATTAAAAACACGTGCAAAAGCAGAGTTGTAAAAAATTAAGCTTTTCTCTACTATCTCTTCCCTCACCTCCTGTCTTCTCTAACACTGTCCCTTTCCTTAAGAAGGTTACACCTAGTAATAGTAGCAGGCATTCATGGCCTTAGTGTTAATTCTCCTTAAATAAAACATACACTTTGTTTTAAATTGTTTAAAACAAAGTGTATGTTTAAATTGAATTACCTAAACGAAACTATAGAATTTATATTTTCTTACAGGTATATCTAGAGTCCACCTACTGAGGAAACGGTCTATGTCCGAAAACCAATTCAACACCTTAAAGAGATCATAGACCCTTAGATGAGGGAAGAAGCGGAGAAATGTTGGCGTGCGACGAAAACTTGCAAAACTTCTAAAATCATGTGGAGCTCCTGTGATCCCAAATCGTCTAAATTCCTTTTAGCATTAATTATAAGCAACTGCAAACTTCTAGTGGGAGTATTAACTGGACACTGCTAGACGGCTTCGTATGCTGTCAAAATAAAACGAATACTTGACGGTACCTGCAGGAATTGTAAGGAACAAGGGGTAATTGAAACAATGGAACATCTACTGTGTCTCTGTCCGGCTCTAAGCCGCACTAGATATAACTGTCTTGGTGCTCACACTTTTCGTAGTCTTGAACTTGTATCGAGAGTGGAACTGTGTAGATTGCTGAAGTTTGTTAAATCTGTGTGGAAGTCATTCGATACAGGCACCACGAACTAGGCTGCCATACTTACAGGTTCTCTTCTCATCTGCTGGTATCGCTAAGGATCAATGCCGGTCTATGCGAGGTCTTTGATCACCCAGATTAACCTAACCTTAGCTAGAGCTCATTAAAGTTCTTTGATAGCAGTGTCCTATCATTATAAATGAAAATATTGAATATTTTATTTTTATTAAAATAAATACGAAGTGCCTGTAGATGTAATTAACCCACAAAAAATAATATTTTTTAAACTTTTTATAATTTTCCTCAAAACTGCCATCAACAGCAAAAATAATTAAAAAAAAAATTCTTTTAATTATATTTCAAAGTAAAACTTTTTTAATCCTCATATATTTTTATTATATTCATAAAATTATCACTTCACAATATTTAAAGTTATCATGATGCTATTAAAAATAAGAACACTTAAATAATTTGTGCTAGATTTTACTGTACCAATTAAAAACAAAGTCGTAAAATATACATACATACTATTTACTATTTGGAATTATTTTTAATGTTGCTTTATAAAATTGATATGAAATTTTCCTCAAAACACTACTTAAGTTTTAATTAAAACTAGACATAAAAAAATTCAACAATCAAGCGGAATAGGAATTAACTGCACTGCACAGGACAATTAATTAGCTAAACAATATCTTTTTTCTTGGAAATAAAAATAAAGTTCTATACAAAATTCAACACACAAATACAGTGGACATGAACAATGACCACATGCAGACAGACAGACGGTCATTAAAATTATTTCGTGTGCGTATGTGTGGCTAAAATAAAAAAAGTACATGTATTGGATTGAATAGCAATATTTTTGTATTTTTGTACATGTGACTATTTGCAGGTATGGAAAACGCTGGCGCATTTTATGTTTAGTTATGGAGGTGAATATCGAGCCCTGACTCCAACAGAGGCATAACTCGAAAAAGAGAGCTAGTTTGCAAAAAAAACCGTCAATGAAGATTTATACATATTTTTTTTTCTCAAGTAATACAGAACATACCCATTAAAGTACAAAAGCAGCGTCGATTTTTCCCTCCTTAAATGTATCTTTTAACCTAATTTTGAAGTGAATCAATTTAAAGTGCAATCCCAGCGGGAAAAGGGGTCATTAATTACATAAATAATGGCAGGAATAATGTTTTATTTTCCAATGCAAGAGAAGCAGAGAGGGTAGTTTGATTAAATACAATAATTTCACATTGATTACCACGTGCATTACCACATCTGCAGAAGAAGGAAGGTATTATTTTTCCTTGTGACGAGTGTCCGGGCTTTATTTATAATTTGTTAGAAAAGAAAATAAATCTGTTATTCCTTCTTGCTGGCTTGAGGTCGCCTTCAAAGTTTGTTAGTTTTATTCGAAAATGCAGTTTGTGTTTGAAAGCGTGCCAGCCAGTGAAGTTCAATGGAAGTAAAAATTGTATATATAGCTTTTGCCAAAATTATATTTAAAAATTATGTATTGGGGAAGATTTGAAAGCAAAATACAAAAGAACATATATTGATTATATAAATTAATGAATAATTAATTAATTAATAGTATTGTTATAATTATTTATGAATATAATATAATGCAATTAATTATACATTTGATTAAAAAAACTCATTAAAGAATTCATTCCTCGGGAGCGTTAAATAATTTATTAATTTATTACGTTCCTAGCACATGTTCTGTGTTAACAATAATGAATTCTGGATGAAAAATTAAACATGCTGTGGATTATCTTCTCTTTTACTTTTCATTACCTTTTCCCACAGGGATGTTTTACAAAAGAGCTTTGTGCTTTCACACCGAGGAGAGCGCAACGGCAAATCATATAAACTCTATTGAAATATTTTTAAATTACGAGTCGTATCGAATGCAGTAATTTGACGCCAACAACCGAACAAAGCCGAAATCAAACCCTTCCAGTAAGTTAAAAAACTGCCTGTGACAGACAGACAAACATACAGACGGACAGTGTAGCGAAAACAAAAGGGTTCTTTTTGCTGTATAAAACCCTAAAAACACTTGAGAATAATGTTTGAAAGCAGGGTGAGAAAAAATAAATTTTTAAATTTGAAAATAAATTGCCTTTTCAAATTGCTTTCAAAGCATATTGAAATGTTTGTCGTTTGAGATAGGATTTGATCTCAAATCATACCAAATTTGATATCAAGCATTTATGTAAGATTATCTATAATTTTATTATTTTTAATTTTTTCTCTAAATTTGTAACAAGAAATAAATTTCTTTAATTTTGTCCACAATTAATTTTTCTTATACAACCATTTAATATTGTGCAAAAGAGCCACTCTAATCAACTTTAAGAGTCGTTTGTGGCTCGCGAGCCGCGTTATGGCCTCCTCTGTTATACATATACTATCACAAAAAAGTGACTGATTTAAGCTGAAATTGATGATACACTCGTACGTTTTCATCTTATTTCATTTAAAATTTAACCTTTACACCGTTTTATTAACTTTTTTTTAGCAAATTCAGTCAAATACTTTAAAGCTCTGTAAGCTCAGATTCATTAAAAACTGAAATACTTGAAATAAAAAACAAAAGTAAAAAATATTGCCCATCTCTGCGGGTGTGGGCATATGCTTGCTGAAGATTTATTAAATTAATATAAAATGAAAATACAAATAAAAACGAATACATAAATATTTTTCTTTTATATATATTTTTGTTCATATACGAGTATACGAATAATATTTAAATAAGCAGCTGTTGTTAACGTAAACAATTTTTTTGTTTGTATAATGCAAATTTTTTCTTGATCTATTTTTCCCTAATTTTTGGCATTGCTTGAATGTTTGCGTTTATTGAAATATAAAAACTGAAGAAATGGTAAATACGAACAACATTTGTAGAAAACTAGCAAAATAAGGATTTCTTATCAGCAAAGTGCCAAAAAGATAGAGAGAGAGAAAGAGAGAGAAAGAGAGAGAGAGAGAGAGGGAGAGAGATTAAAAAAAATTATCTTATGGAATTTCAAAATTATCGTTGCAAAGGCATTCAAATTAAAATATACAAAGTATAAGTGCTTATTTTAGCTTAATAAATACTTGTCTGAAGCAAAACAAACGCAAATGTTTGCAAAATGGGACATTATCTTAAGTGTATATGCAAAACATCATAGGGTTTTCTTCAAAAACCCAAAAACAAAATATACACACAATCTAAAGAAAAGTTCCGATATTTTGCATTTACACTTAAGTGAATAGTATTCGAAAACTGAGTTTGATGAGACTAACTAATGCCCCTTTCGCGGTTTGCAACTAAATTCAGTTTGGTCGTCTAAAGCGGCCCATCCATTATACAATATTATTGCATATGTTGTTATACATATTTTCTTTGAAAATATTGCAAAATTTTCCTGATAGTGAAGAAGTAAACAACATTGAAGAATGTTCTCACCACATTTTTGTTCTTGATTGTACAATAAAAATCAAAAGTCTTTTGATATTTGCCACCTTCGAATATGACATACACATTGGCGATATTATTGTACAATACGAAAAATTGCACATTTATATTGCAAGTGGGTGGGTGGGCCGCTTAAGAGTAGACCAAACTTACACACAACCAAACTGTGTTTTAGTATTATGAACCACAACTGTTTTTTAAATGAAATTGTCATCGCGTTGCCAACTTAAAATATCAAGTTTGACAGAAAGCAATTAATTTGTAAAAAAATTTAGAACACAAAGTTTTAGAAAAAAAAATTTTGTTTTGAGTGTTTCAGTTCAAAATCATACCAAATGGATACAAATGTGTGTAGATTTATTTTATGAAGGTCTAATGAAAAATTCGTGATGATTCCAACCAATCAAATATCAAAATAGGGAACGAATTCTTTAAAAAATAATTTTGCAAAGTTTTTTTTTTTAGTTATTAACGGCAGCTCAGAGAAACGTTTTGTTATTTGTTGGATCACCTAAACCCATATTTAAAGCAATCTTTGTAAGTGCCGATACTGAAACTGTTAAGACAATTTTGTTATTAAGCATAATAAATATTTCTAATTACGATTTTTCCATTTGTTCGGCTTTTAATAACGCACCAGCCTGTAACTAGAAAAACCCAACCACAGACCCAACTACTAAGAAGCAGTTGGGTATATTCACGTTTTTCTCAACCAAACTTACGGAGAGTTGTATATGACAATGCCAAAACACAACTAAAAAGTCAACTGTAAATTTAGTGCAGAATGGCAATGCAAATTTATCAATCCCAACCAAACTATTTTAAAAGTTGAAAACCGTGATAGGGGCATACGATTTTCTTGCTGTCAAATACTTTCACCAAATTTCTTGTAGATCTTAAAATACACAATTTGAAATCATTAGCAAACTATTTTTTGTAAAGCGTGTTTTTTTTTCAGTGTCACAACTTTGATTTGGCATCACTGCTTTACTTGAGCACCCATTTCACAGCTGATAAATGCTTTTTGTTTAGTTTGCTTTGAAATTTCATTATGAATCGACTTATACCAGAGCAACGCGTGCAAATTGTTGAAATTTTTAATCAAAATAATTGTTCTGTTCGTCAAACTCATCGTGCACTTGTTCCATCTTATGGCGTACATAATTGTGCTTGAATGAGAACGTACTCGTAAATAAGCATAATTGTCGCATTTGGAGTGAGGAGAATCCACAAGCTTTTGTCGAAACATCATTACATTAACAGAAAATTATTGTTTGGTGCGCTTTATGGGCTGGCGGAGTCATTGGCCCATACATCTTCAAAAACTATGATGGTCAGATTGTTACTGTCAATGGTGAACAGTATATGAACATAATTCGAAATTTTTTCGTAACTCAAGTACGTGGCATTAATCTGGCTGATATGACATGACACACAGCGTGCGCTACAATTGATTTACTCAAAGAAACCTTTGATGAAAATATAATTTCATTTAATGGCCCAATTAATTGGCCACCAAGATCGTGTGATTCCACCCCATTGGATTATTTTCTTTGGGGTTATGTTAAGTCACTTGTCTACGTCGACCAGGAAATCAACATTCGAAGAGTTTAATCTGCGAAATACGCCCGCAAATGCTGCGAAAAGTTTGTTAAAAATTGGTGTTCCAGATTGTGCCTTCTACGCGCCAGCCGTGGCGGCCACATGGCTGAAATCATATTTAAACATTAGTTTCATTTCATTGATATTTAAAATAAATTTCCTTGTTTTATTATGATTTAAACTTGTGTCACTCTATAAAAAACACCCTTTATTTATTTCAATGAATAGCATGTATAATATTTTAAATTTACTTGAAATAGTTTTTCTATTGTGTACACGGAAAAAGTGTCGAAAGATTTACAAATATAGTTTTTGTATTTTGGAAGCGATGCCTCTGTTCGCTGCTCATAAAATATTTTAATTTAAACATAAAGGTAGATAAAAATAAACTAAAGAATTTTATAATTTAAATTTTGTTTCATACGTTTTCTTTTTTTAATTATTTGAATAGACCAAATAATTTTGTGTTTATTTTTAACTAAATGACACACAAAACCATTGTGTAGAAATCCAATAAAAAAAGCACATTCAATGCTTGTCGTCATGTGTTGCAGAAGATACAAAATCTAATCAAATTGAGTGCATACATACAGACACACATATGTATGTACATTTGTATGCATGTGGTGCTAGAAAATTAATATTCTTGAATTGAATTAAAAATAAACATTGATGCTGCTGAAATATAACAAAAATAATTGTGTATCTTTATGGTGGGATTTTAATCATATTTAAACCTATAAATAAATCATTAAGGGCTGCTTGTTGCCTCTAAGTTTTTCATTTTTTTTTCGTTTTTTTTTTGTTATTAGTGCGTGCTATTTTTTGTGATTTTATGCCTGATGCCAAACAACAATTTGTGGCAAGCACGTAAATGTGGATACACACATTTGTAGCTTTTGTATCTATTGAATAAAGTAGAATGAAAATATTGGCAGCAGTTGGAAAAAAAGGATAATTGGTTTCATAAATGAAACTATAAAATTATTTATCTTTGGAGAGTAAATGGACCTTATGCACAAATACATAACGAAACCAAACATTTGTGCAAATACACACGCACGCATCCAGCCTAACACGCATCTTTTAATGAACGTATGTTATATGCATGTGTGTGTGTGTGTGTGTATGTGTGTTTGAACTTTATATATTGATATTGCTGAAATAAAAATAAATGTTGTTGCTTCTTTAATCAATAAAGTAAAATGTAAATGTGCTGTAAAGCGGTTAAATTTTACCACTGTTATACCAAACGGCTTCCACCACATACATACACATATGTTGTTTGCCTATGACTAGTTGTATTACTTTTAACTGTGCCTGGGTATTGGGGTATTTATTCTAACAAATATTTTCATAGTGAAAAGATGTTAAATGTGCATTATGGGCATGTTTTACATGCCGTTCACATTTCGGCCATAAAACAGCAGCAACTGTGTGCCTTACAAATTATGCATGGACATACAAATAATGTAAGCGTTAGTGTTTTAAAACCCAAACCTTACTTTTTTAGGTATTGGTTGGATTAATTGTATTTGGTTGCAAAGTTTGTAGACTAGCCGGATGCTAATAGAAAAGTCTTTGAACTGGAGGGCAAAAAAAAATAATTTTTTAGATGTAGGCCAAGTAAACTCAGCAGAATAGTTGAATGAGTAGCACCGCACGGAGACCTTAAATAGATTTGCATTGATATTTATTTCTATATATAGTGCTTAGAGGAAACTAGTATGTGAATGCGAATTTGATTAAATTTTTTTTTATACATAATAGACTTAAAAACTAAATATATATATTTTTCAAAGCTTTAAAGTAATTTCATGCCTTTAATCCAAGGGCGAGAGAGGCAAATATGATGACACCCTACTTCACTAACTTCTGCTCTCTCTTCCATAAGTTCAAAAGTTGCAGAACTAAAGTTACCTTGTGTGAACCAAGTATTGCCAGGGTACGCAAATTGAAACCACTCGTAATTAATTTATTTTGAAGCTCTCTGAATTTAAGAGAATATTTACATTTTACAAATACGATCATCAAATTGAAGATTTAGAAGATTACACTGTGTGACAAAAAATAAATAAAAAATGAATACCTGTGACATGTTATTATTTTTCTAGCATAACAACAATCCGTATATGAAATTTTCCAAACACCCCCAAAATCTTGAGTTGAGTTTAAAAACCCCGTTTTTCGTACCCGTAGGCACTCATCAACCTCTAACTAAGTTCAATATCAACCAATTTACAATTTATAAAGGGATTTAGAAAGAAAAGACTAAGACCCTTCGAACCATATATATTTGGTTTGAGTAAATTTTAGATAATATAATTTTTTTTTCTACTTTGAATTTGTACTTAGACAGTATTTTTGTACTGGAACCATATATTTATAAAAAAAAAACACAATTGATAAAGAGTAATTTGCAGATTTGTGTTAATAAATTTCTTAGAAATTGGCCAAGTTATTCAATATTTTATTATAAGGCTTTTTGTGAAAAAACTACCTGCATGATGTCTTTCGCGTTCTTTTTATGCGCTTTCTATGTACTTAAGCTTCCAGGATGATTAAAGTACAATTAAATAGACGTTTATCAACACAAAGTATTAAATTAGTGCAATAGTGGTCGCCAATGACCGAACTATACATTCCGCGAAATTACACCAAATTAAAATTTATTTCGGTATGGGTATCGATGTTTGAAATACTGCAATTGCAAATAACTGGGGTTTTTTATTTTTTGCATTGTATCTTAATATCTAGTTAGTACCCTACACCTATAATAATGAATACGATTGGTATAGTTTGAGGGCCGCAAGTTGCAAGTCACTGTTATACTAAACTCAAGTTAGAGTGGCATCAAAAATTTACAAATATAAAAATACCATAAGTAATTATAATTTTGCGCATTATTTATTTTCTAAGAGAAAAAATTAAACTTGATTTTAAGCGGAGCGACATGGCGCATTTCCCTGTGCAGCCACGCACTTCATCGGCACCCATGTCTGTCTACTTGGGTAGAGATTAACTTCAGCTTTTTAACATGATTTTTTCTTCAATGAAATGAAATACGAGGAGTGATTATATTGTGTATACAATTATTGATTTACCATTAGTAAATGTGTGGCGGAGAAGGAGTAGAAAATTTTTGATTTTATGTATTTCAATGGCATTTTATTCGTAAACTATATACACTTTGTCATTAAAAATCAGCGCATAGTTTAGTTTTAACTCATTTTTAAATCTCAGCAAGTTTTTTAGTGGAACGTTGTATGGCAAAACTCGTTAAGACCGTGTTACGTTATGCTTATAACTGTTAGAGTTAAAAATATTAAGTATCATGGACTTGCATTTTTCGATTATCTTTTTATTTTACTTACACTAAAAAAATTTATACGAATAAAACTGTTTGTTTGCAATATTATCTTTATCAGTTGCAATTAAGGTTTTTATTTCCATTTTGAGAAAAAGAGGACGACAACCACAAGAAAACGAGGAAATATGGCCCAAAAAAGAGGACAATATTTTTATGAATAAATAAATTTATAAGAAGATTTTCAAACATCTGTTGAATGGTTCCCATTTTGATATAGTTCGCCGACTTTTTATTTTTGTCGTATTTACAAAATGGCGTCTGTTGGCCGCCATATTGAATTTTTGCTAGTGTCATCTTTACTGACACTCCCGGGATTAAGACAAATCGATTGATGTAAGAATCATTAAAATCGGTCCACACGTTCGGTTTATATAAGGCCGCAAAGGAACACACATACACACATACATACATACATAAATACATACATACACACATAAGCTGATAAACACAATACCCTTCTTTGCAATTGCTAAAAAAGAACGCCCTAAAAAAGAGTACGGTGCACAGGGAAAAGAGGACGGATGGCAACCCTATCTGCAATGAAATTTTTTTAATCAATTGCTTTTCAAAAAAGGAAAAAAAATATTAATAATAATAAAAATCAAAAGACATGTTCTTAAATCGAAAAGTCGTAAATCAAATTACTTATGTGCAATATGCTTTTAAATATTTTACAGGCTTAAATATCCCATCGTTGATAGGCAACTACCCACCCCTACATATGGACAGACATACATACATATATATATTCTTTTTTATATACATACAAAGACAGTACGTGCGATGGACTATGGCAGATATCGCCAGGCTGATTTTAACACACAAACCATTACGTATTTACGACCATTTTATTAATAAAAATTTATTCGAGTGTGAGGGATATGCGTAAATTGTTGATTTGATATTTTATTCATATTATTATCACTATCATGGTTCATAAATTATTCAAAATATTAGATGGCTGAATGATTACTTTGTCGTAAATTGACCTTTTAGTTGAATTACACAGTTGGTTATAACTTTTTTCTTTTTTTTAATACAATATATAGTTTATTTCGAAATAGGAAATTGATTTTGTATAGTTTGTTTAGCTTACGAAAATAACTTTGAAGTTTATTTGTTTGTTTGTGCAGGAAGGCTATTAAATGTTAAGTTAAGCAGAACTTTTAATATGAAATAAAATTTGTTTAAGTGCTTTGGTGTAAAATTTTATATGGGTTAATGTTATTTCAAGTTGCTGATTAACTAACATTAGCAATTAGAAGTTAACTTAGAGACGTCATAAAAATCTCTGGAAAAGCGATTAATTAGGGGAAAATAAATTTTATTCATATCAATAGACAATATGCCAAAGAAATAAAAATCAACTAGAATAAAAAACAATATTGTTTTTTAAGTATTGTAGAAGAAGAGCAGTGTTCTCAGGATCCAGGAAAAAAAACTCCGATTTGGAAGCAATTTATTGCTTACTTGACAACAAAAGCTTCGAAAAAGCAAAGCGGCCTCTCTAATAAAGTAGAAAAAAGTAAAAATAAAATTATGCAAACCAGTAACTTTTGCATCGGAGTAAACATAAATTACTTCTGTGAAACACTTTATTAAGGCAAAAAAATCATGGCTTTTTGGAAGCCATATTGCTTCTAGCTGGCTTATCTCGAACCAAAAAATGTGCCTTATTCATGCGCAACGGTAAGTGATTCTGTAACATTGTCTGTCTTACAAAAAGGCAAGTTTTTAGTGGTGAGGAGGAGGAGGGAGCGGGGGGGGGGGGATTAGCGGTCTGCAGGAACAAGGAGGCTAAAGCTACTACTTAAAACAGGCAGAAAAAGTAAAATAGTTTAATAAAAGAATTTAAGATTAATAATTTTTTTTTAGCAAGTTAATATTTCTGCAATGATCTCCTTAGTCGTAAATTTTCAAAAAAATAATCTGTTGCTAAAAATTTTTAGTCTAATTAAATCCTACAACGACATACAACATACAAAAGTTACCTCGTATACAAATTAAAAACTACCATATAAGATTTAATTAAGTTACCACATTTGATTCTGCTGCTCACAAAAGGCAAATTCAACTCGTTATAAGTATTTCTTGCTTACGATTTTTGTGTGCAATTTGCAAATATATTTGTTTTGTTGTATCTTATTTCATTTTTGTAAAATTGTTATGCGAACGCAGAAGAAGAAAGCAGTAGTGCAACAAGCCTTTGCAAGCAAATATAAAATGTTGTGTATCATGCCTGTGCATGATGTTGCATGATGACAAAGGGATTCGCATTGAAAGCATATAAAACCAAAATTTTTCTATGAATACACTTAAAGGCTTCTTATGCGTATTTTCTTGCTTCAGCACTGACTTCTTTGCGAAATCCCTCAACAATCTAGAAAGCTGTAGTGCCGTAAAGTTTCATACATTTCTTACTATTTACCCTTATGGCTTGAAATAATAGTTTTCTTTCTATTCTATTCTTTTTAAAGTTTTCTAAAATGTTTCCTACAAGTATGTGCTGGTATAGTTTTAGGTAACATACATACTACATTGTTTTCTTGTTGTTTTAATAAAATGTTTATTTCTTGTTGTTATTGCCATGAAAGATTTTTTTGTTACTGGAGGATATTTGTCAGTTTGTGAAGTAAAAGTTTTACATTAGATGGCAATTTTTATTTTATGTTAAAACGCAACTCTTGAAAATGTTGTGGAAAAAACAAACAGTATTCACATGAATTGTTTATAAAATTTTTTGATTAATCGAATAATGTAATTTGGTATTCAACATAGAATTCTTGAAAATTCTTAAAAGTAATATATTTCATGTATTATGGTTTATTTCATTATTTTATTACTTTGAGATTAATTGTAAGCATTTCAAAATTTTTTCTCAATCAAGAGGTGAGGGTGGCGATGGCGCAAGTAGTTAGCACGTTGACTACAAAACCGAAGGTCCTGTGGTCGATCCCGGTCACTACGCATTTTTCTGATGTCCATTTGTGTTAGTTGTTGTAGGCAAGCTCAAGTGATGAAGGCATGGACACTGGTCACTTGAACTAACTACACCGGTTTCAGCGGATGCTAATACTAATAAAACATCATAGCGCCCTCTTTCGACGGTATTGTGTAGCACAATCATCGGTAAAGTAAAATAACCAATAAAATGGCTACAAAGCACAGATTCAAAAATTTAATACGTCTCATTGACACCAGAGGCGCTGCAGCACTGCATTATTAGAAAAGTGCAAAAAAGCAGAGTTGTAAAATAGTGAAGCTTTCCTCCATCTCTTCCTTCGCCTGTTCACCTGTCTTCTCTATCACTATCCCTGTCCTAAAGAAGGTGACACCTATTAATACTAGTAGGCATTCATTGCCTGAGTGTTACTTCTCTTACAAAAAAAAAAAAAAAAAAAGAAAAAATAATTTCTTAATTGGCCTCAAATTCATAACTTCTCAATTATTATTATAAAATAAAATATTTTATTGTTGTTAAAATTTTGTTTAACAAAAAATAAAAATTAAATTTAATTAATTTAGTTCTCCAGCCCTGATCATTTAATGACACATCATTTAAACATTTTTGCTCAACTTTGAGATACTTTTGTTGCTGGTTGTGTGGGTTAACCAAAGCATTTCGTTTCGACCTAAGAATCTCTTCGGTATATTTTTTTTTTAATTTGTGGCACAAACTCAAGGTAAGAAGAACGCAAATTGGCTTAAGAACACTCCTTTATTTTGACAAATTTAGTTTTTTTGATACCAATGTAAAATAGAAATATGAGAATTAGTAATGGCATATGGTGTTGAGCAACTTGTTTCTTTCACAAAATTTTTAACCACATTTTGCAACAAATCTATAAGTGAAGCTCGTCAATGCAGCGTCAAATTTCATCCTTCAGTTTGCTCACGTAAACCCGGTTTTTCAAAAGCCCCCGGATAAAATAGTCCAGCGGCTTTAAATCACAAAAACGAGTTGGTCAATGGGCATTGCCAAATCAAGAAATTACGCTACCGAAAAATTTCTCGTGCAAAACCTGAATTGTTTACCCGGCTGTATGGCTTGTGGTGCCTTATTGCTGAATCCAAAGGTCACTGATGTCAACATTAGAGAATTGTGGCTACAAAAAATCGGTTATCATGGTTTACTAACGCAGAGAATTCACGTTGACGGCGTTTCCTTGCTCATTTGCAAAAAAAGTACGGGCCGATGATGCCGCCTGCCCACAAACCGCACCATACGGTCACTTTCTTTGGATGTGTGGCTTGTGGATTTTGTGAGCCCCATATGCGACAATTTCGTTTTTTTACATAACCACCTAGTTAAAAATGGGCATCATCACTAAAGATGAGTTTGTTGAAAAATGTGTCGTTTTCGTTCAGTTTTTCAAACGGCCAATTCACAAAAGTTTGACACAAATAATGGTCGGCCGGTTTAAATTCTTAAACGACATTAACTTTATAAGCGAGAAGATGAAGTCTTTTATGTAAAATGTTGAGCAAAGTGCCTCAATGGTTGCCAACGTCGACGAGTGGATGTTCCAGACTCATACTCAACACTTTGCTGAACAGCGGCTATGATTGCATTACTACGGCTACTATAAGCGTTCTGTTTATTCAAATGTCAGTAACAGTACCGTGAGCCTCGAATTTAGCAGTCTCAGAAGGAGCGGAAGTGATACATTAAATATTTCACCATTTTGATAGTAAACTTTCACAATTAAAATTCTCAACTTTTTACTAAATAAATGTCAAAGGATAGCAGCTCAATTCATGACATTTGATCATATGACAGTCAATCTACTTCCTAACTTCAAATTTGCCCACCCACTATTTAATCACTCAGCAGAAAAATGTGCAGCGCAGTAATATTTTTTTAAATTGACAAACATGGCTTCTTACTAACAAAAATTATCACCAACACATAAGAAAAATTAACATTTGAGGATTATTATCAAACGGAAATGTTTTCATTTTGTAACACTCTTTTCGAAACGACTTTCCTTCATAAAATTTCATTCGCAGGAGATCTTCATTCTCTACACTGACGTTAACTCACAACATGTTCATGTTGCATGTAATAGCATCATTGACATAAAGTCAATATACACAGTTTTTCACTCACGATACATGATGGCTAAAACATGCCACATTACCGCATGCCACATTACCGCAGCAAATTAAGTTACTGCAAACATCTAAGGAATGTGAAGGGACCCACGAATTTATGCGATTACCGCCTTTAATGTGTACAAAGTATACAAAGAAAAAAGCTCGTGTGGCTTCATATAGTTAATCGTTTTATTTATTTAAATTGTTTAGCCAAAAAGTTATCAGTTACAGGATTTTATTTTGTGTAAATGAAAATTAGCTACAAAAAGTAACTTTGAGGGTGGCGCTAAATTGTGTGGCTGGTGAGATGTAATTAATTTAAGTTGAACGCTCAAATCGCGCGGGAAAAAAACGAAAAAAAGTCACATATTTGATTCTTTAAGACAATTATTATTATTGTCTATGCTAGAAGGATCGCGTATGTGTCGTTCGTACAGTTTTGTTTCAAACCATTATATCCAACGCATATTTTTTCATACACTTTTTAAAATGTCGTATAATGCTTTAATTTGATTTTTGTGTTTTAAAAACATATTAATAATGGCGCATATTCATAGTCAGAATAAAGTATACTTCAAGAGTTTAAAGCGAGTATTTTGTATGCTCATTATAACATCCGACCCGCTGAAAGGATGATATAAAAATTAACAAAGCGCACAATAGCAGAGTTGTAAACATGAAAGAAATTAATTAAGCTTTTCTCTATCTGCCCCTTTCCTTCAATCAGTTAACAAAGCGTGGCGTTGGCTGAAGTACTTAGCACGTTGATTACAAAACCGAGGGTCCTGGGTACGAGCCTGGTCGCCGGCAGTCATTAAATAACAACACCACTCATTTTGCTGATGTGCATTAGTGTCCTCTTGTATCAGTTGTTGTAGAAAAAGTTCTAGTGATGAAGGCGTAGACTCTGGTTACTAAACTAAACCGGCTAGAGCGGATACTAATCCTACTGTAACACCAGAGCGCGCTCCTTCGTCGGTATTGTGTAGCAAAATCATCGGCAAAGTAAAATAACCAACAAAATGGCCACTAAGCACAGCTTCAAAAAAATTCAATACTCCTCATTGACACCAGAGGCGCTGCAACGCTGCATTATTAAAAAACGTGAAAAAATTGTGTTGTAAAAGAATGAAGCTTTCCTCCATCTCTTCCATCAGTATCCCTTTCCTAAGGAGGGTAACACCTAGTAACAGTAGTAGGCATTCATTGCCTGATTGTTACTTCTCTTAAAAAAAAATTAACATCAGAGCGCCCTCTTCCATTGGTATTGTAAAGCAGAATCTTTCGCAAATTAAAAAGGCCAATATTATCTACCAAACTTCAAACAGAACCTCAAAATTTCTTCAATTTTCATACCATTAAATTTTTTCTTCCACAGATAACACAATCAAGGAATGTGTAACCCTTTATCTGGACAAACAAGAACCAACAAAGCCAATCAAATGGCTACTAAGCATCGCTTAGAAAATTTAATGCGCCTTATTCACAATAGAGGAGCTGCAACACTGCCTTATTAAAAACGTGCAAAAAGCAGAGTTGTAAAAGAGTGAAGCTTTCCTCTATCGCTTCCTTCACCACCTGGCTTCTCTAGCACTATCCCTTTCCTAGTATCAGTAAGGCATTCACTGCCTGAGTGTTACTTCTCTTTTTTTTTATTTTTAAAGGGACCTCTTAGTTGCACTCGTTTGAAGCGAAAACTTACTTTCTCTTCTCAGCAACCTGTCAAACTAACCTAATATATCTTCTGGTAAATAGTACTAGCTTAGTTTTTTCTGTGGCCTAGGAGGATGGCTTTTCCACTGCCGACTCAATGACTTCACTGATAGTGGGAAGAAACCTTCCCGCTACCTGTAAAAGTACGTCGTATAAATAAGCAACTATCTAACTTTATTATAAATTTAACAAAAATCCTGTCAAATATTTGTTTCATGTAGATGTTTGTATATTTATTTAGTAAAGCTCTCATACTGGAAATTGTTAACTAAAGTTTTAATGTAAATACTCTTAAATGTAATTGAAATTTTTAATATAGAAAAGAAGTTAAATATTGATTTATATAACACAACTCTTGCTCACATTTCAATTACTACTTTGAAAGGAATTTCTGCTTTAAATGAAAAATTACTAATTAATAAAATTTTACAAAGAACTTTGTCATATTTGCATAAATGTCGTACTAATTAACTCAAATAAAATCATCAACAGTTTGCTATTAAGACTGCAAAAGTTAATTCAGCAGTAAAAGTTTCAACTCACACACACACACGTACACATGCACACACACACACACACACTCTACATGATAACATATTGAAGTAAGCGTTTTAAAAGGATTCAAAATTTGTTATATGTATAGATAATAAATTTTTGTATCTGACACTCATTTATTTTATACCATATCCTATAAATAAATACTTTTTACTATAAAGAAAACTGAAAGATGCAACATACTGACCTCAGATACAGTGATATTAATATATGAATACAAATAATTTCCCTGTAACCTTATTATCTTATCACACTTGTTAACCTCAATCAGTCTCTGCTAACAACATAACTTGGACGCCTCATCTTCCTTTAAATATGTTAGAAGTACAGTTTATTACACATTATTGACCTCATCAACAAATACAATAAAAACGACAACAGCAACAACAACAACAATCAGCCTCTCTCTCTCTCTCACTCTCTCTGTATCCTAGCTAACACAGCAATTTTTCTTCTATTGGAAAGTAAATTTGTAACATGCATGTCTTGCTTAATTTGTATGCGAGTATAAGATAAGATACAAACCATGTGGCAGCTAGATAGAAACTACGATGCATATTTATACAGGGGGATGTTGTAGTTTAGGAATAAGTTTTATCAATTTTAAATTTAATAAAAGTTTATTGAGTTTTTTTTTCTAGACTAGTTCAGCAAAAAAGTTCTAAAAACTTTTCTTTTATTTGGATGGAGTTTTAGCAATTTTCAAATGAATCAATTTGTATGTAAAGAAGATGTTATTCATAATTGAAATATTAATGCTTAAATTTAATTGATAATTTTTTTTTGTTTAAATACAAACTCATGGGCATGCAAGTGCGGCAATCATCAATTTGATGAGAAATAATTTTACTTTTATTGATGTTGAATTAGGCAGAGTTTGAAACTTATCAGTAGTAAAAGTGAATAATTTGTTCACAAGTAATTTTGAGTTCCTCCGCACAATATAAGTTTTAAAGTTAAATAGATATTTGAAATAAACTTAGTAGCCAATCCCTGCAAAATGGTGCCATGTTTATTATTAAGTGGAATTGACTTTGTTTGAATAATATTAATTCATATAACTCTTATATGTCATTCGAATAATTTGTTTTTATCGTTTATTGCAGTCTTAAAAAACTGCAGTCGAAACAGCAACAGTCGTAAAATTGTGCTATTTCTTCGACTTTTTATTATTTGACTGCCCAATTACAACCTGTTGCTCATACTTCTGAGTCGTAGTCGAAGTTAACATAATAAACGAATAGCTATACAAAACAAATAGCTCCATGTGTCGACATGTTCGTACAGTTTTCGGTTTGACTGACTGCTGCTTTAAATAAATACGAAGTTAACGAAGCAGAATAAAAAAAAAATAAAACTTTAACAGATACACCGCGCTTGGATATGAAAGTGGATCTGCATTTATTGCAATTTCAGACATTTCATGTATTAATTTTTAAATTTTGTTCACTTCAATTAAAAAACTTGTTGTGCTTTTGGTATTTTGTTTTGATCTTCTAATAACCATTGATCGGAATCTGGCGAAGGTACAAGAAAACAAGAAAATGCAAGGAAATGAAAATTCGTAATCAAAACAATTTCGATCGATTTCTGTGGTAGGCCTGTGTATAAATATGTTCATTAACGTCTAAAAAGTGAAAGTTTTCTCTTCTACAGGGCGTCTGGTGGAAAATTTATATTTTTAAATACGATTATTTCAAAAAGCAATAAACGGTGCGTAGGGAGAGTGACGCTGTTGGAATTATCGATCGTGCGGATTTGTTAGTCACGATGTCGCAGTGGTCGAGTGAGCATCGCGCGTTCGCTGTGGAGACATTTTTTAAGAGGAATGATTTTTACCTAATTGCTCGTCAACAATTTTGTTCAAAGTTCAGTATTCGGAGAATACATGATGGACCGATTGTAAATTTAATTAGTTCGTGGGTGCAGAGATTCCGCGCATCTGCCTCGGCTATGAATGTCCCACGGCCAGGGCCCAGTCGATCTTCAAGGACTCCCGAAAACATTGAACTGGTTGAAAGCAGCTCACTGTGACTTCCAAGAAGTTCCATCCTTTTAAAATTCAAATTGTTCCAGAACTGAAAGAAAGTGACTTTGATTTACGGAAAAATTTTTGTGAAACGATGTTGGAGCGTTTTCGCACCGTAAATCCCATTTTTTGGAGCGACGAGGCTCATTTTCACTTAAACGGCCACGTTAACAGGTAAAGCTGAAGTTGCTGGTTTCCAAGAACACGCAACTCTCGATTGAAACATCCAAACCCATTGCATTGTCCCAGGATAACTGTTTGGTGTGCCTTATCCACGCATGAGATAATTGGATAATTTTTTTTCGAAAATTCTCCAGGCCAGGCGACGAATGTCAACGGTGAAAGTTATCGACGCATGATTACGGAATTCTTTTTACCAAACTTGCGAGCTCATCCATTGTACTCTTCACTGCACACACAGCCAGAGCTTCGATGAATTTGTTTCTGGAAAATTTCCCCCAAAAACTGATCAGTCACTTCGGGGACATCCCATGGCCACCTACATCGCCCGATCTAACTCTCATAGATTTTTTTATGGAGCTACCTCAAAAAGAGGGTTTATAATAACAATCCCCAATCTCTTGTGGCTTTAAAGGAAAATATTCGTCGAGAAATCAGCTCAATTGAACCAAGTTTACTGCAGCGTGTGGAGCAGAGCACAAGGCTCCGTTTTGAACAGTGTGTCCAACTCGAGGGAAGACATCTGGATGACATACTTTTTAAAAAATAAAATCCGCATTTCCATATTATCATTTAATGATCTTAATAAAACTTTGTGTCAATTATTACGTTTTTTATTTAAGTTTGAAAATATAAATCTACTACGTCCTAGTTTACACTAAGCGAGTCTTATTGCTAAGCTGATTAGTTTGTTAGGAAAGAGAGACGAGGGGAAAAGAAACGTTAATGTTCCCCTCGTCTTTCTCTCCTTCAAACTAATCAGCTTAGCAATAAGACTTGCATAGTGTAAATATGGACTACCAGACACCATGTAGTTGCTTAAGAAATCTCTCGGCTAAAGTATAAAATATGGAAAATTTAATAAATGTCTGAATACAAAAAATATACAAAACTTTACCGAAACATTTTTAAAAGTACTTTAGAAATTAATATTTCTTTTTCAATGCAATAAGATAACAAGTTCTTAGAAATGTTATGCTTAATTCTCTTCATGGATTTATTGCTAATAAATAAAAAATATTTTAATTAAATGTCTGATATATTAAATAATATTGGCTTAAATAAGAAAATCATTGTATGAAACTTCCCCTCTCTTAATGTTGCTAATATATCAATATTTTTAAAGCTATTCATATACATGCTATATATATTAACTAGCACATACATCTACAAATTTTTTTATACTATATGTACATATATCTTTCTATATAATTTACATACACACTATAATGAAGTTTATTTAGAAGTGGTCAACTTGAATGTTAAAAGTCTTGACTGCATTGTTAACATATTTAAACAGTGATTTGTAACAAAAGAAGCCATAAACTACAAGCATGCAACAAATATACTAAACAGCATACATAGTCGTATAGTGCAGAACAAGTATAAACTTCGTGTTTAGTTAAGCATGCAAAATTCTTATTTTTATTAGAACGAAGGATACAACGAATACTTAAGTACTTGCTGGAGATATCTTTACTGTGCAACATTTATATATATCTGCAATAGGGGGGTCCTTTGTTAAGAGCAGATAGCAAAAATATTGCAAGTGGTCTAAGGAATACATTTGTTTATGTGGTTACGAAAAAAAGTTGACTTAAATTCAACGAATAAAGGTGAAAGTACATAACACACGTTCTGTCAAAAAAAAAAATTTGAAATAGTGTTTTTGCATACGACAAGTTACATACAAAAGTCTTTGACGCGTTTGCCGCATGTGGTTAATTTTCAACTTTTTAACGCGCAGTGTTGTTCTGACAACTAATCAGCCGACAATAAAAAAGAAAAAAAGAAATAGAATCATGGAGGAAAATCTTATTGAAAAGCTTAAAAACTATACAGTATTGCATAAGAAAAGAATTGAAAAATATGTAAAAGAGCTGATAGAAAAAGCGTTTATAACGCGTGTTGTGTAACTTGCCATTTTCCATGCGGTAAAGTTTTCAAAAGCACGATCCTCGTCGACGGACTAACGCGTGTTATGTATTTCTACCTTAAGATAATTAACAGCACTGCCAAATATAAGCGCAACTCTATATCACAGACTTGCCAGCATAAAATAATAGCTATTAAGCATAAAATAAAGAACTTAGAACACTTGAAAAAATTCTAAAGGATTGTTTGAGAGGTACCGAGCAGCACCTGTAAATTTCGGCGCCATCGGTTGGTAAGAGTATAACTGGACAACACATAATGATTGAACAGAATAAATCTGTAACTTTAGGCCAAATCGCCATCAAATAAACAAATTCCATAACAATGCATTGAACACATTAACGGCAGTAGGTTATCGGCTACACGACCACAAAGCCAGCTGTTTAATTATTTTGAAAGCGAAAGCGACATCTGAAGCACGTGACGTTGAAGTTCATACACATATTTCAGTTCAAATAAAATAACTTATTTAAAATGTACTTAAATCACGTTAAAGTATATACGAGGTGTGTTCAAAAAGTATCGCAAAATTTTTAATTTTCGCGGTTTACGTATTTTTGATATTTAATTTTTTTGTGGCGTTATGTTGGTACTCATGTCTCTCACTTATGCCGACAACTTCGGATATTTTGAATGTTCAGTTAATTGTTGACAGCTGCTTTGCTTGCACGTGTTTTGTTGAGCTTCTCATTTGTTTAAATGAAAGTTTAATATATTAACTCAATACTTTATAGTCGGTGGTGTACGGCGAATTTTTTTTTGCGCAACACCCTAATGTACATATGTATGTATAACCCGAACGCGTGGGTCGATTTTGATGATGCTTCTTGCTACAATAGATTTGTCTTAATCTTGGAAGTGTCATCAAAGATATGACATTAAACAAAATTCAATTTGGCGGCCAACAAATTTCATTTGTTAATACGAAAACAAGTTGGCAAACTATATCAAAATGGGTATCATTCAGCAGGTATTTGAAAATCACCTTTAGGTTTCTCGTATGATTTTTTATATCTAAAGCTAAAGTTCCCAACTTTAGCGATTTTAGTTAGGTTGCAGTGGAGTTTTTTGATTTTTAAAATTTTTACTTATTGTGAAGTCGGTTAATCAAAAGAAAAAAAAGACTGTTGTAAATTTAGAGATGGTAAATTTGGGCCTTCATTACAAAACACATTTCAGCAAATTGAAATACGATGAATCAAACCAATTCACATATTCCATTTGCAAGAAAGTTTCGTATATAAGGCAGAAATCTACATCAACTGACACCACACACAGTGGACCAAACACAGAAGAACGCTGATGATGAAGGTTTAGTGGCCTTCGAAAACGGCTGGCTGTTCCGTTCAACTATGTGTTGTCAGAATATTTACAACTAACTTTGATGTTATTTATTCATTAATAATTATCACATGTAATTTGGCTTAAAAGGCGATACGAACATTAGCCTGTTCAATTCATTAAATATAGAAACAAATGCAGTTCGAATAATAATAATTAAATTAACTGAAAAAAAAAATTGTTTTCACATCTAGTTCAAAACTTCAAAGAAATGGGCAATGCATAGAAGGAAAACATTTACTCAGTCTGCTATAATATTTCATTGCGCATTAAGGTTTGGCAAACTTTTTATATAACGCCCACCCTAATATTTACAAGTGCTTTAAATTTACATACATACATATGTATGTAGCGAGTTTAGAAAATCCATAAGCTTATATTAAATAAGTATTTAAAGGAAATCTTGGCATGCAAAAGCAAAAAATAAAACAAACAAACAAATTACATGTACCATATACAGCCATACATACATATGTATATGTATGTGTAAATGTCTATTGTATGCAAATACAATATTTACTTTGTGCATTAGCTTATCAAGTTTATCAAGACAAAGGGAATAGTTGCAGTACACTGTAAAAACCAGTTATCTATATTTTTAAAAAACTAAGTTTATATATTTTCTTAATTTGGATGCAGAACATTTGTTTTTATTTTGTTTCTGATTTCAAACTTAAATTTAGAACAAAGTGTATGGTAGAAATGCCCTTGCTGTTTTATTTATGCACACATTTTTATCTCTCAGTGTATTTTCTTTATTAAATCAGTAACAAAGATTATCATGTGTGTAAATATAGCTTAATATTACAGGTGGAGCCATACTAAAAGTGGCTAAGACATTTTAATGTATCAAGAAAAAAACTTGCAACTTTTTATTTGGAGTATTTCAAAATAAAACTTAGCTCAGGTGGCCTTTCATTTGCATCTTTTAAAAAAATTAAAACTTCAAAAAAAAATCTAATTAATACATTGGCTGCAACCAGTCAAAAATACTTGTGTGGCAAGTAGAGATGAGCGATTTTTCGAAACCTGTTACTTTTCCACAGCGATTGAAAAATCACTAATCACAACTGTGAATGAATTTATCAAGTAACAGGTTTTGGAAATATAGTTCTTTCATACAAACTGTGAATGTTCTTCTATGCTTACTTTACAGCAAGAAAAGAAAAAAAAAATCGTAAAATCGTGTCAAATTGTCTTTTCTGGCAACTATGTATAGCTCTCAAATTTTTGTATTTGCATTTTACTGTTTCTCTCGCTCTTATACGACAATTGTCAATATTTGGATGGGGTTGATTGCTAATTGTTTGTTCTTGTCGCTCTTTTTTTTATTACTATTTATCAAAATACCAATACTAATAAATACTTTTAAGGCAGAAAAGCTGAAATGTGATAAACCGTGATGAGAGTCACTGTTTAATTTCACTGCTGCTCTTCTTATTAGATTTTGTCAAAATAACAGAACTGCTACAAACAAAATACTGGTAAACTGTGCTCACAGTCACAGTTTAAAAGAACAGCGATTTAGAAATCACGTTCACAAGAAGCAAAATTATTAAAAAATCACAGTATCGCTCAACACTAGTGGCAACACTCTAGTCTTGAATACCTGTTGTTGCCAGTATTGTCAGATTAGGAGATTTTTTTTGCAAATGGGGATACAAATTTTTGTTTGGGGATTGAGGAATTCGTTAGGGATAATTTTTATGTTTTGGGGATTTTATGGGGATTTGTATTTTACTTAATATTTGTTTTATTTATTTCTTAGATTATTTTAATTTCAATCCATTTTCCAATAGCTCTTTTTTATTTCATAAATAATATAAAATGTTAGCAAAAACGCTTAAAATAAAAATTGTTACTGGTAACAATGAACTTGTTTTTAACATTTGTTGTTGCCAAGACTTAAATAAGGTTTATTACAAGACATATCGAACAGGTACTCACATTGTCAATATTGCTCATAAGCTGATTTTTGGTTTACACGTATATAACTTCCAAGTTATGTGACAATTAGTTATTTAAAATTTTATATACAAATAACAAGCAACTCAAACATGTTTTGGGTAGAAGTTTATTCATATCAAGATGCCGTTGGGTCACGGCCGTCTAAAGAACTGTAATGATTTAAAATGTACTTTGTGTGTCAAGGAGCAACGCTTGCGTTGAAAGAGTTTTTTTTTTGGCAATGAACTCAATAAATACTAAATACAGTGCGAATAGCTCGAATCTCAGTTAAGAATTAATATAAATTTTAAAAATAATGGAATATGTTGTGACACTTTTCATCCATCTCCAGAAATGGTAAAATTCTGTAACTCTAAAAGTATGTAACAAAAAAGTTTTTTAGAGAACGATACAGAAGATTACACTTCTTTTTGATTTAATTAATTTGTTAGAAATATAAATACAAATATGTAAATATTTAAATATAAACCGTGTGTACAAATAATATGAACCAGAGTGCAAATAAAATATTCATAAGAAAATAATTAAATAAATTGAATTAGTATTAGTTCTAGTAGGGATTTTTGGGGATAGTACAAATTACTTTTTAGGGAATTTCGGGGATCAAAATTTTTAAATTGGGGATGACAGTCGAATGAAATCTGGTAACCCTGGTTGTTGTTATTTACACTTATTTTCTTAATAGTATATTTCCACTATACGTGTTTCGCTCTCTATTCATGTTTCACACCCCAATCATGAGCGAATCAACTTGCTTTTCCATGCAAAATTATGAGAGCAAATCAAGTAGATTCAATGTGAATCTACTTGCAAACCCCGTAAAATTGGTACCTTCTCTAACTTTTGTCGCAATTTATTCGAACTGGCTATCAAAACAAAATAGGTATGCGTATAATACGTATGTATTTGTAAACATAAAAAAATGCAAACGAACCCCGAATGCGCCGTGTAAACAGCATGATTCATAAACATGATTGAGGAAGCGAAGTATGTGATTCAACTCGTAGTGGAAACATAGCATTACATACTTTTTACAACTACAATTCGAGCTGAAAAAAGTGCTAAGCTGATTAGTTTGAGAGAGAGAGAGAGACTAGGGGAACACTAACGTTTCTTTTCCCCTCGTCTCTCTCTCCTATTTCTAGTGGTTCTTAGAAATTTTTGCAAGAGTGAAATGCGCATAGGCTCCAGCTAAACCCCTCAATAATCAATTTTAATGTAATTTTAATAAATAAATATTTTATATGAATGCGTTAATAAATATTAACCTAAAACTTTTTTATTTTTGGGAAGAATTTAAAAAGTGGTAGTTGAAATTTATTGTTCCCTATTTTTTTTTAAATTAAATGAAGACAAAAAATTATTTCAGCACAACAACCCACATTGCTTGCATATTTTTTTTTGTTGTTGTGTCACCCCTGTATTTTAAAAATATATTGAATATTAAGTAAGATGGGAATTAAGCATAAAAACAAACAATGATTTTTCAAGGACTATAAACAATATCAGAATTTATGAAAGAACAAACAATAGCAAAATGCATAAAAAACACATGCACATACTCAGATCTTCAGCCATATCAAACAGTCAATATCTTTACTAGTACGTGTCATACATAGTTTTATTTTTAATAAATATATTTTATCCTCTTATGTAAAGTTTTTCAACTATAAAGATTAATTTCTCCCGATAGCTGCTGCTTATTTAAGTATTCATAAATGTTTATTTATGACAAGTAAAGTTTTTTTTTTCTGGCAACAACTAGCAAGAGTCTAAGCTTGTGACATTAATTTGAATAACTTCCTGCATGCTGCGTACGTACATTGTTTTGTTATTTTATTAAATTTTTTTATTCTATACAAACAATATGAAAATCAAGGAGTATAGTATAATAAGATGCTTGTAGTATTGCAACATGTGAATGTGTATGTATGTATGACATAAATAAATTGTTTCTTATTATAAGTTTTTTGATAAGGAGGCTATTAGATGGGATGCATTATTTAATATATTTTTATAAAATGTTAAACAGATGGATGGTTAGCTTGTTATATCTATAATATATTGATGCAAATTATTGTTATTTTAAGTAGACATAATTAGCATAAGTATATCTCAAACAGGAAATATTAAATTTTTTTTTTGTCAAAGAAAAATGTTTCATATACACTCGAAAGTTTTGAAAGAGAATGTCTGAAAATAATCAAAAAATATCGTAATATTTTTATTTTGCTGGCGTAGATATTTCTACAAAAATGTCATAAGTTAGAACTACAAATAGCTTTCGACTCTTTTTCAATAGTGATCAATTTATTAAATTTCCTGAAGTTAATTAAATTTAAGACATTATAAGATCCAGAAAAGGATAAGTACAGCAGTTTAAGTGGACATAAAGTTATTAATTCGGCCCAATTGAGCAAAGATTTTATTTTAATTTTCAAGGTTTAACAAATGAGCGTTCTCTTAGAATAATTTATGTTGCGCATCGTCATGCATTAGTCACGTGTGAGTCACGCATGATCGTGGCTGTATTTGTATATAATAATAATTTAAAAAAACGTGTGTAATTTAGACTTTTGAATGAATTCAAAATAAATTCAATTCAAACGAATTGGAAATGAATTGCAATTCACTTTAACAAATTCGTTGGAATTAGAAACGAATTTCAATTCATTCATTTTTACAAAATTCATTTGAAATGATTCAAAATTTCATTCAATTCTTTTTTTGTTGTGAAATGAATTAATTCAAAGTTTAGCTAATTTGTAACGAATTAAAATCAAAAAAGAATGCTTCATTTACAACTCTGTCTCAAAGTGAACGCAAGATTTGAATTAAATAGAAAACAACGTTTTTGGTCTTTTGATTGTTATTTTTTATTGTTGCTAAGAAATTGAATTGTTTTTTAAGGTTGCTAACACTTTACTGCCAGAAATGGCGACAAACTAAAATTTTGCATTAATTTTGGAATGCCCATACTCGTAGATACATATGTACGAGTATGTATATAAATATTTTAAATCTCTGAAAGCATAAGGATGTACAACGTATTTACATTATTGACCACACTATTAAATTTGTGTTTTATTTGCACTCTCTCATCATCATCATAAATTAATATCTGCACTAATTCTGGGGGCAAGTTACGGCATTCGAAAGTACACGTAATTTAAAAATATTTCCTTATAAACTCTATTCAAATATTTTTAAATTACGAGTCGTATCGAATGCCGTAACTTGCCCCCTGGTATTTTAAGTTTTGTTTGTTGAGCAACAAGTTCATTTGTGGTTTAATGAGTTTTAAACACTCAACCCCTTTTAAGCATGTTTTAGTTCTTTGCAAGGTTTTACAGAAATGTTATAAGAAACAGAAATGTCTAAAATATTTTTTTAAATTCATGCTTTCGTGTCATTTTGTCATAATCTTCTTCTTACCATACAAAAATAAATGAACGTTTTTGGTGTTAGACTATAACTTGAGAACGGTTGAAATAACTTCGATTCAACATGTTTCTTTGTTTTGTTTTAACAAAACTCCAATATACAATCAACATGAAATAAAGTTATTTTAAAAGAAAAAAAATTCCTTTGAATGTTAGTGCAAATCATGTTGAATTAACATGCAGCACATTTGAAGCAAAACTTCTTTTAATAAACCATTATTGCATAAATCTTTTACGCCTAAAATATACAATTATTATAATTAAAGAGATCGAAACCCAGATAGACTGAGTCCTACCTCAGCTTGGAAAGTAAGGCATACATTTGCTGGTAAGACATTATTTTTTATCTGACATTTTTTTATTCACTCAATCCAAGAAATATTCCAGGAACGTCTGTTAATTTCGAGGATGCACACAAGCAATTTAACTCATAGTTTATAGTTTAGTTTAGTTATTACAATATTTTCTTACATAAAATAGTTTTCTGTAAGCTTAAAACGAATATTAGGATTTTAGCTATCACATTTCACTTTAGAAGTTAAAACGAAAATGTGTTTGTATTAAGTGCAAATTTATGCAAGCACTAATAGTAAAATCAATCCTTTAGTTAGATGCATAAATAAATATTTTGTTTGTATGTTGCCCTGCTTAGTTTGCCAACTTTTTGACCACAAAGAACACAAAATGTAAAATAAGTAAAATATCAAAAAAAAAAAAAAAAAAAAAAAGGAAAAAGGACACTCTGAAAAGGAAACTTTGTTATCGTCTTACAAACAAAGTTATAACCAACACTTTCATGTTTAACGTTATCGGCAACACATGCTTGTGATGTTGAACAGTTGCAGAACAAACTAAAAAAAAAAAAGAAATCAATACTTTGAGAAATATAAAAATTGAACACCAAAACTACAAAAAAAACCCCATAGATAATGTAAAAAGTCGTATGAAAAAAAGGAAGTGCATGGATGCTTCTTTAAGATCGTTATATTAAAAAAAACCCCCCTACAGCAAAAATCGTTTCCACATTGTTTTCTTTTTTATTTAACTCTTTTAGTTGGTTTTTTCTACTTTAAAGTACATAGAAAGACGAACAAAATTAGAGAAAAAACTTTTCACTTTGTCACTTTATTGAAAAATAAACTCTATGAAAATGAGACTAAAAAAAGTACATTGATTGTAAAAAAAACTATTTTCTATTGCTAGAAAGTAAATGTAGTATGGAAAAAAGTTAGAAATAAAAAAAATATATAAAATTGTAGTTTAAGGAAACTTTTATCTTCGATAATATAGACATGAAACTCTTTGACAGCTTATAAATGCATAAAACATAAAACCAGCTGTCAGAAAAATGAGAAATAATGATGGCACATCGTGAAAAGTCTAAAAGCCATTGACAATTATGAGCAGCAAAATGCTAGAAAATTATTCAGGGCAATTATGAATAAAATTCCGCGAGAAATTTCTACCCTTTCCAATTAGAATTTTTTCCCTATTACTGGCATTTAGTTGGAATTGTTCCCCGGGAAAAATTTCTTGCGGGATTTTATTCATAATATTTTTTTTTCAAACTAAATATTGTTTACAAGAATAGTTTTTTTTTTAAATTTCAAAAGCCAATATTCAGTCACGTTACTTTCTAACTTGAATTTAATTCAGTTGTGTCTACCAATACTTTAAAATGGTTATTAGAAATAAACGGAATCAATTGTTATTACTAATAAAACTATTGTGAGAATTCTATTTACATTGTAATTATTGTTTTTTGTTTATAAATATGAAAAAATCCTACAATTGATTGATAATTGATTGAAAATATGTAATATTGGAATACATAATTAAATATTTGTTGCAACCAATCTATTCTTTCTGTGTGTTCAGTAAATTTTTCAATTTCAAACCATCAGTAGTTATAATTTTGCTTTTCTGATACATAAATGATCATACATGTTGTCCTAATCGTAGAAAACACCTCATCAAAGTGAAATTTATATCGGATACAAAAAAAAAGATTAAAAAGATTAAAAATTTGTTCATCATTTTCATATACGGTTCAAAAGTTATATAATTTGTATGAACATTTTTTTTGGATATTTTTTTTTTCTAGATTAGCCGTTTTTTCTTCAAACGCATATGACAACACTGGCAGTGTTGCTATTTCAATAAAGCGGCGGAAAATTCAAAAAGATGCTGAGTTAATCACTCACCCTCGTATTTTGAAGTGAAGCTATTTTTATTGAAACCTAAAAGTATTAGTGGGTATCCGCGTGACCCGTTATCCAAGTGTTGGCAGAGACCCCTGCTCAAAAACGTAATAACTCTCTTTATTTTAAATTTATATTTAAGCGATTAAGGAATGAAAAATTATTGTATTAAATATTGCTCATACGTATGATAATGCTAAAATTTAGTTTGCAGCTAAAAAGTATGCAACAGTTATTAATTGCAATTAAAGTTAAGGCAAAGCTGGTGACGTATACTTAATATTTTTTATATAGCGACTGGTTGACTGATTTGCATAAGCACGATTACGATTAAAAAATATGATATTAAACGCGATTAAGCCAGAAATATACTATTCTACTTTTTATTAAAACCAAAACAAATTTCGTCATGAGTTTTAGTCGACCTGTATGGGCGAAGCCAAAGAAATTTAATTATTTTGTTTACAGTTCGCGTTTTAATTTAATTTTTCAATTAACAGGCAGATTTTATAAAAAAGTTGGTTTCTAAAATCTTAAACTTTTTATGAAGAATTACGAAAATTCGTTTCAAAAAATAGTTTTTGCATACAAATTTCCAAAAAAAAAAATTTTTTTTGTATTTACAAAATCTGGGCTCAAATCGTCATATCGGTGATCGTATCGACAATCGTACGAAAACAAATTAAGTGATATATCAATTTCAGTACGTTCACGTATGTCATAATCCAAAACTGGTGTTTTTACGTGACGAGTGGTACGTTCACGGATGTGACGATTCGACCAATGGTAAAATAAGTAAATAAAAAACATGTGGATTATTGAGTTCTTGTTTTTCTTTGATATTTGTTGAGCTTCTCAATTGTTTAAAAAAAAGTTTAATAAAATATAAAAATTCTAGTTATTCTAAGAAAATTTTTGGGTAAAGGTTTCCTGGTGATCTGCGTTAGCAATAGTGAAATGGACACAGGATCCGGATAAAGCACTCAGTAACCATTTTCAATGCATTTTTAATAAGAAAAAAATATTTTACTAAATAAGTAAAATAATAATTTGGTATATTTTGTGATATCGAGTACATACCGAAAGAATTTAAATGTATGGGAAAAGAACGAAACGAAATATGGACCGAATCATCTATATAGCATTTATAAGTATAGAAATGCAAAAGAAACTGAGATGGGCTTCATGCGCACGAAACTTTTAAACCCACTTGCATCGTGCTTCCGTAAACTGGAATACAGAATACAATAAAATACTTTGGCGGAGCATACATTAAACCTTGGTCTTTTTTATTGCTCAATATACAATATATATTTTGCGATTATCTATTTGTGTTAATTAACAAACAATGCGAAAAACCAAGTCCAAGTTTTTATTATTAAAGCACAATCTCAAATGTGCTTTAAGGGCTTTAAGAGTTAATTGCATTTATATTAATACGATTTTAAATGCTATTTTAATTTAAAAATGGGAATAGCAATTGTAATAAAGTTATAATAACCCCTGTGGCTGAGTGGTAGCGATGCTAACCTCTCAGTCCAGAGGTCGTGGGTTCGATTCCCGCCATAGACCCTGGGTGTTTTCTGCAGACAAGCTAATCGCTTTGCGGGGTTGTGTTTGTGTTTGTTTATAAAATAAATTTTAAGAACCCCCACACCAAATTTCTGGACCGATTTTCTTCAAGTATGAACGAGAAAACATAAGATCAAGTCTCCTTTCAAACGAAAAAAAAAACCAACTTAAAAATGGTCTATCCGTTTGGGGGATAGGGCGTCAAGGACACACATATTCCCCGGAATCTCAAAAGGATGTGATATATTCTAAGCCGGTGAACCGATTTTCTTCAAACGTAACTAAGAACACTCTTGATCAAGTCACTTTTCAAAAAAAAAAAAAAATAATTTAAATCGGTCCAGCCGTTTGGTCTGTACGTAGACTCGTACATACATACAGATACAATACACAAAAATAAAAATTAATACTAACATTTCGTTTGGGAACAGTATTACAACTGCACGTTAAGTAACTCAAGATTAAATGGATCTTTAACCACACAGGACTCTTATAAAATACAAAAAATACTTGCAGAGTCATTCAGATAATATCAAACTGTTCACTCACGAAGTCACTCGGATTCATTGAAAAACAAGAAAATTATGTGCTATTAGAACGGAAGACAAGAGGTGTCAAAAACTACTTTGCTTGTCTAAGATGCTGCATCAGAACAGCGAAAGTAGGACTTTCCTGCATAAAATTTTTATTATAAAAAATATATCTTTGCTGATAGCCCAAAGATAGCATAAGTGGCAAAATTTGACATGTTATTAAAGAGTTTTGAAACAAAATTTATATTCCTGTTTTAGTCAGCCAGAAAACCCCCAAGTGTTTAAGTGTCATGCGTTTTTCAGGCGGATCTAAAAAACATAGTATTTGTTTTTAAGTTTTAAGGTTTTCAGCATAATTCATAATTTTGTAAGGTACTCACAATTCGAATAAAATTAGATTTTATACTTCATGCTTATGTCCTAAAACCAAAACTTTTGAATGTTTGCAACAATTTATAAAATAAATATTAACTTGAAAATTTATTAATTGCTTTTTGAACTTCTCCTTCCACTTAATGCTACAAATTTTTTATCAATACTCGTAGTTGTGACTTTACGTGGCACATAAAATTAATTAGAAATATTTGAAGCTTTTCAATTGCAGTTGAATAAAAAAAGTTTACTGTGGCTTCATTGAGAGTTCATTGCAAACATCGACCACAAATTCATTCTTAAAATTTAGAAAAAGATAACTTTCCATTGAAACCAATACATTTGCTTGTAAAAGGCATATAAAAATATTAATATATGACAAGAGTGTGTGTGTGTGACTAGTTATGATATTACGAGGTCGATTTGTAAATTTATCTTTACAATATTCATACTTTTTTCAACAATTTTATTCTGTTAAGCTTTTTCTTCACTAATTTAATATATTATTGCAATATAGAAGACATGCTCTCATGTGGCGTTGTTAACGTGATAAAATCGGCTAATAGTATCAGAAATATCGAAATGTATATTTATTTTACATTCAACGTCTATATGCATTTCGTTCCTGCTTACGGAAATCATGAGTACACTTCAAACCAAAGGATTTTTGAAATAAGCTAAAAAAAAACTTTATATGTTTAAAGTGAAACTCTTACTACGTTATTGAGAATCACAATATATAATTATAATAAATTTAAGAGTCTTAAGCAAAAATCTTTAGAAAACAACGTTTTTTTTTTAATTTTCCATCTATTTTATATTCTTTTAACAAAAAAAAAAAAAAAAAAACACAATCAAAAATGTGTCATAGTTTAAAGACTGAATGTAAAATAAATACATTTCGGTATTTCTTATGCCGATTTCTTCACGTTAACGAAGCCACATGAGAGCATGTCTTGTATATTGCAATAATATTTAAATTAATGAAGAAAAAGCTTAACAGAATAAAATTTTTAACAAAGTTAAGGGAAAAACTACTGCGCTCAAGGGCATGGGTGTTAATCATACTACAGAATAAACAGTAGACCGTCTCGCCTTACAGGCAAAAAGAAAATAATTGAGTCTTTCAAAGACTTATGTGCAGTTTCTACAAGTCAGGCAGACGACTCGTCTAGAAAATTTATATGAAAATCACTCAAAAAATTCAGTGTTTTCTATATAAATTTGATACTCAAGTCAACCGTCTGGGTTGTAGAAACAGGGGTTTAATTAAATTAAAATAATAAAGCACATCGGCGGCGGAAATTGAAAAAATAAAATAAATTTTAAAATACAATTAAAACTGCTTGCGTTGAGATTTTCAAGCCATCCCATATAATAAAATAACTTCCAAAATCCTTTTTATTCCGCTCTTTTCATAAATTTCTTTTTTTCTCTTAAGAATTTAAAATTTACGCTTGATTTGTCTATTGAAAGATATAAAAGTAAATATTTAGCAAACGAAATAGAATAATAAAGTTTGTGATAAATATTTACATTTCAAACTTAAGTTTCATAGTTTACAAACAATATGCATAACATACACACACACATGCATATATACATGCATACATACATGCATATATGTGTTCATATATGTACGTATGTGAGCAAATTTATGAAATATTTTCTTATTGCTTATGATTGTTTGTTTTTATTGAAAGTTGTTTGAATTTAGTAATTAACTTTGTTTTTTAGTTAACTTGCAACAGAGTGATTTTCGAGGGATTGTTTTTTCCATTTAAAAGTACTATAAGTGTAAATTAAAAATTTCAATTGTACAATAATACCAGAGAAAATCCCAAACCTGTTAGTCTGCGTTTAGACACGAAAACATTTGCAATGGAAACATTTAGTTTGGTAGCAATTTACGGAAGAGGAAAAGAGAATCATTTTTGTGTTCGTTACTCGCCGAAATGCTTTGTTTTTCTATACTTTGCTACACATATAAAACGCGTGTTTTTTGTAGAGTGACACATCTTTTTGTTGGCATCACTGCTTTATTTGAGCACCCATTTAACAGCTGATAAATGCTCTTTGTTAAGTTTGCTGTGAAATTTCATAATGAATCGATTTACTCCAGAGCAACGCGTGTAAATTGTTGAAATTTTAATCAAAATAATTGTTCTATTCGTTAAACTCATCGTGCACTTATTCCATTTTATGGCGTACTATAATTCTGGCTGAATGGGTACGTAAATAAGCAGAATTGTTCAATTTGGAGTGAAGAGAATCCATAAGCTTTTGTCTAAATAGCATTACATCCACAGAAAATTACTGTTTGGTGCGCTTTATGGGCTGGCGCAGTGCAGTCATTGGCCCGTATGTCTTCAAAAACGATGATAGTCACAATGTTACTGTCAATGGTAAACGGTATAGGAACATGATTCGAAATTTTTTTATACCTCAATTGCGTGGCATTAATGTTGCTGATATGTGGTTCCAACAGGACGGAGCCACATGTCACACAGCGGGCGCTACAATTGATTTATTCAAAGAAACTTTTGATGAAATTTAATTTAATAATTTTACGTAATGGCCCAATTAATTTTCCACCAAGATCGTGTGACTTAACCCCATTGGTTTATTTTTTTTGGGTTTTGTTAACTCACTTGTCTACGTCAATAAACCACAAACAATTAAACACCTAAAAATCAACAGTCGAAGAGTTATCGACGAAATACGGCCGCAAATGCTGCGAAAACTTGTTGAATATTGTTGTGCCAGATTTGCTCCTTCTACGCGCCAGCCGTGGCGGCCACATGGCAGAAATCATATTTAAACATTAATTTCATAATTATTTTATCTAATTTTTCGACCTTTTTCAATATATTCAATTAAACTAATTTTTTGAGCTTTAGGTAAATTTTTATTATTATTTTATTAGTTCGATATTTAGTTAACGTTTGGTTAATTGAATTATATTCATAAAATATTCTGTCCAATAAAGCCCGTTTTGTTGATATTACAAATATATTTCCTTGTTTTATTATGATTTAAACTTGTGTCTCTCTATGAAAAAAAAACTCCTTTTACATACAAATACATGGTTCGTATTATAATTATATAATTATCCAATAATATGAGAATGTCGCTGGCAGCATTTTCATCTGTGTGAATGAGAAGGAAACAAGAAAAGAGAATTCCAGATATTTTCCTTCCAAATGTTCGCCCGCCTAAACTCAGACTTAGAGGGACATACGCTCAGTATTATACGAACACAGAAGTTCATTACAAAAATTAGATATTGTATAACTACACAAAGCAATAAAAGAAATAGGGCATAATTTTGAAAAACGCAAGCCCAAGTTGAGAAAATTTATACGAGTAAAAATTACTTAAACAAATAAAAAAAAAAAAATTACATACAAAATTTTGTTAATGCCAAGCGTTGCGTCTTACAAAATTAGGCCCACAGAATCCCCAAATTTTGCTAAAACAATCCAGAAAGTTGTTTGTGTTTCCTGCAGATGCTCTTTTATTTTGCTCATTTACTTATAAAAATTCTATAATTTTTCAGTTTTTCTTCTCGAAGCAAATGTTTAAATTCATTATAAGTTTGATTTTAAGAAAATATTAAAATTTTTCAAAACCAAACAGCAGAAAATTTACCCAAGAAAATAATATCTACACAACTATTTTATTTCTATGCTATTTTTTAAAGAGAGTGAGCAAGTTGCAATGCAGGTCATTAAGATCATAAAGTTTATTATGAATTTATGCCATGAAGTTGTTTATGTTTTATTCATGTCTTATCTATTTGCATTGTTTTTTGTCGATAGATAACATTTAGTTAAAACAAAAAGTCACAATAGATAATTACATAAGTACAACACATAAAAAAGTATAATACAACAAACAATTATTATTACGCATCAGCAAACATTATTAACTTACCACACTTCATTTGCTCCTCCTCTTCGACGGCACGTAGAACTTCCGAATTGGCTAAATTTAAGGGACGGGCGATTTGTTCGTCGATTTCAATCCTAAAATATTAAAAGAAAATGCATTTAGAACCGGTACATATTTATTCATTAGGTTACATTTAGTTATATAAGTATTTGTAGAATATACGAGTACAGCATATCGCACTCTACAACAAAAACAGTTACAACTCCATATTTCATACACAACACACGTTTCTTTCATACACAACACAGTTTTAAGGACATCAATAATAGATTTGTATCAAAGTCTGTAATATTTAGAATGAATGCCCAGAGAAATGTTTTTCTTGTTTATTATTTGTTCTCCCCTTTCCCACAAATCCACAAAATAATGCTTATTGTAAGAAATATATATAGACGAGACCTTAAAGCAATTTGATATCACACCTATAATCTGGAACTCTTGGTAATTATATATTTATGTTTCTGTACACATCAACATTTGTGTGATCATTAACCTTGTTACTTGCTTTAAGACTAATTGTTTCAGCAATTATGAAAATTCCCATTAATTTCAAGAAAACTTTTTATAAATTAATACACATACAAATGTTTTTTTTTTAAGTGTCGTTTCACTTAAATGTTTGTTTGGTCGGTACTTTTTTTATTGTTATTGTTATTGTTCATTTTGTATATTTTATCGATGGGTTTGAATAAATATTCAACAATAATTAATTGTCGTCCATATGCAAGAAAAAAAGGCGGAAAAAATATTTCAACTCAATTAATACCACTTGACATTCATAAATGATTGCATTTAAAATGCATTCATGGACTGTGTGGAGTACTTTCTTTTCATTGCCATAAATAAGCTGGAAAATTTATATGCATTAGGGTGGTTCATAAATTTGAAAAAAAAAAATAAAAAGTAGCATAAGGAAATTTTTTATCTTAGAAAATAAATTAATATTTTTAAATACAATAAAAGTATTCAAGAAATTTATTATTCGACATATTGTCATAATTGTATTATAAGTGAAAGCAACAATGAAATGTATATAGATATCGCTTAACCACCAGCAAATAAATTTCACATACAATAAAAGTATTTTTTTTTTCAACTGTTGCACTATGGGAAATTTTCACCTTTCTTTTTGCCAACACTAGGAAACTTTCTATTGAAAATTTTAAATAATTTTTGTTCTTATATATCTAAAACATAAAAATTGAACGTCTCTGCTTACATTTTTCCGCTACGTTGCTTTACCATTACATTATAAACACCCTTATTGGGAATAAAGGAGATCATTTTATTTTGTTCATGTGAAATATTTTCCCTTAAGAAAAAATTGTGAACAAAACAACAACACAAAAATTGGTGATCACAAGTTTGGGAAAAGGGGACACATTTCAAGTGAACTTCTATTCCCCATACTCGTAAAAGTGAATATGTTTTCCATGCGGTTTGTAAACAGATTAACAAGTAGGCACTCTATACAGTCAATATAATGCAAATTTTAGAAGAAGGTTTAAGCAATAAGAGTTTATAAGCATTTATAAATTTCACTGTGTGTGGTGTCAGTTGATGTAGTGGACCAAACACAGAAGAACGCTGATGATGAAGGCTTAGTGGCCTTCGAAAACGGCTGGCTGTTCCGTTCAACTATGTGTTGTCAGAATATTTACAACTAACTTTGATGTTATTTGTTCATTAATAATTATCACATGTAATTTGGCTTAAAAGGCGATACGAACATTAGCCTGTTCAATTCATTAAATATAAGGTATAATTTAATTTTTTTTATCTTCTTTAGAAACTCACATTAATTAATAAAAATCTTTCATTCAACAAGAATTGAAATTACTGAACTTAAGCCTGACTAAGAAATTATTTCTGATTAAAATTCACTATAGTTCAACTAAAAATTTAAAATTGTCTCCAGTTAATGACAATTGTTATTGAAATAAATTTTTTTTTCAATGACATGGTTTTGTTGAAAATAATTCCTGTCTTTTTATTTCTGTGCAATGGAAAACAATATCCGAGCGTACCATTTGCTCGTGCAGTAACTATGGAAGAGACCTACGAAAACAAGAAATTACTGCTCAAAGGAGTTCAGTAAGATCTCTATTTGTGGAATATAAAGAGTGCGCCATCTAACGTTTTTTTTCAACTAGTGATTATATCGTGAATGGTAACACTTAACTCATGTCTGATTTGACAGATAATTAGTTTTATCCTTCCGCTGAACGAATATGGTTGTGTATACGCTTGAACAACGCTGGGAAATATTGCCTGCGATCGACTTACAGAAGATGCCGATTTTGCCAAAAAAAAATCATTTTTTCAGATGAAGCTCATTTTGACCTTGGCGGGTATGTAAACAAGCAAAATTGTCGCATTTGGGGCACAGAAAACCCGCACGCATACATTGAAAAGCCGACGCACCCAACACGAGTCACTGTTTGGTGCGGATTTTGGTCCAGAGGCATAATTGGGCCAATGAGCAAGGAGTGGCCGTTACAGTCAATGGCGATCCTTATCGGGCCATGTTGAACGAATTTTTGTTCACAAAAATTGAAGAGGAGGATATTGGCAACATTTGGTTTCAACAGGACGGCGCTACGTGCCACACAGCCGAAGCTACACTCGATGTTTTGCGCCCTGTTTTCAAAAAAAAAAGTTATTTGGCGGGCCCTTTATATGCTAAGAGCATATACAAAATATTGTTGCTTTTTTGTGAATTGGTCCTTAAGATCCCATGCGTTTCCACGAATCAAAAACACTGCAAATGAGCCTTTAGTTGACAGGCAAAAAATATTTTTGCCAGCACTGTGCATTAAATTAGGCTAAATAAACGATTCGGTATTAGATATGAACAGAGATGGAAAAGCATTTAAACACGTCAAAAGTATATTTCCACCAAATCGAAGCGAGGTCCTCAAATATGAGAAATGTTTAAGGAGTTGTTCAAATTTAAGCTGGTGAATAAAGAAAGAAGAGCATGAGCAGCTCTCGAAAATGCATGTTAGAATTTTCTTGAAAAAAGAAGGTCTGCAAATTTCGAAGAACTGGTATCACAACTTCTTCTTTCGTGCAAACAACTCGTATGAAACGTTTAATTAAAAATACACTTCCTGCATTCGCATTTAAATTTATTTATGGTGCCGTGTCTGATGAGAAGGGTGAGAGGCTCTATCGCACATGGAAAAAATATATAACGGCAAATGGTCCCCAGAAATGTTAACTGAGTTCTGCTGGGAAATCAATCATGAAACAGCAGATGAAACTCATAAAGGAAAGCTAACTACTAAGTAGTAGTTGATTTTTTATGTTAGAACAGCATTTACTTTAAATTAAGATTTTAATTTATATCATATACAGCCAGTTATGTGTAATATTTTTTACTTTTGTCATAATAAACACGTATTTAATATTCCAATATCAGCATTATATTTAAATAGGAAAATCTCAAAAACTGGACGTGATGAAATCAATTTCTGCACAGATTTGGATTCATTTCACTAATGTTCATTAAAATCACATAATGAACTTCATGCTCCCGAATTTTTTTTTATTTCTTTTGCATTGCAGTTTTATATGAATAAAAAAATAGAGAAATTAAGCTTGCAGATATTTTTTCCTATGGTGACTACTCGTACCTTAGTTCAGTATGCTGTTTCATTTTAAATACTCATGCTTGTGCGAAAAACAAATCAAACATATCCTTTTTTTTATGTGTTGGCTAAATATATTCATTTCCTATTTATTTATGATTTTAATTATGGTGTTTTTGGTTGACAAAATTAATGTGGCTACAATAAGAAACAAATCAAAAACTAATTGTTTTTTAAATGAATTTATAATTGGCTAATTTGTACATACATACACGAGTATATAAAATTTGTATTAATTATCGATTTGAATTATTTGCAAATAATGAGTTTATACACAAATATCACTGTTGCGGTGTGCAATTTTTGCATATTATGTGGTTTTAATTTATATTTATCTATATATCACTCACTTTTTATGAAAATTATAATTTTTTTTGTTGCAATAATTGATATTTTATTGAAAACAACAGCACAATAATCTGTTGAGCCAAAGGAAGTCTTAAGTGTTTCATTACACATGTCGCCGGTTGACCGTTTGTTTTCAACAACAGCAAAGCAACAGACAAATTGCTTCATCGCATTCAATAAGCGCAAGAAAGTGAAAAAAATTAATGGTCCGGTTAATTTACGGACAGAAGAATGCAAGTAAAAATAAAATCTTTTTGAGTGGTTCCTCATAACGTGACGTTTACTACTTTTATCTTATCTTTTGCCTTTTAATTAAAATGAAAAGTAATGAAGCATAACGAGGGAAAATGAAAACGGCAAAACTTAAAAGGACTTTGGGAAAGATACTCAATTTTTTTTTCGTGCGTATTTGGGCTCTTTTGTTATTTATCTTTTCCATAACTTTTGCCCTGGCATTTAAATTCTTCAGCCTTTTTCAAGCATTACAAGCATGCATATGTAAAATAATATATATACTCGTATGTATAAAATCTTTGGCAAAAAGGAAAAAGTGCTTAAGTCGAGATTAGCTGATTTTGAGTTAATGATACCTCCGTAATCTGCATATACGAAAGTACCCTTGAGCAAAATCTCAATTAATATGTGCTATTTTTCAGGAAGTTATAGCACTATGACTTGCGACTTGTCTTTTTTAGACTTCTAATCTCATTCGGAATAACAGCTTAATTTAAGTTATAATTCGGCATTTTTCAACTTAAATGTATTATTTATAGTAAGAATAACGATGTTTGTTTAAAAAAATAAAGTTTAATAGAGAATTTCCCAATTTAATGTTAAAAGAAATAAATTTCTGAAAATCGACTTGAACGCTTAAAAGTGCTCTTCTGCAATACAGTAAAATATGACTTAAGCACCTTTTCCTTAATGCCACAGAAATATGAACGTAATGGAATGCATATCATTATCATAATATAAAAAGGCCCTAATTTTTTTTTTTTTTTTTTTGCATTTTCCGATACGAGTTCATTAGATGCTCTTCCAATGTCGAAAAAAATCGAAATATACAAAAAACTCGATTTCAAAAAATAATGATTTAGGGCCTTTCTATATTAAGGTAACAATATGTACATATGTATGTACTATACATGAGCCCAATCAATCTTATTTTGCATTGCTTTGTGCCTTAAGTTTTTCCGTGCAATATTTGAGTTCTTTTTCGAAAAATTTGGGTCAATTAAATAATATCACTTGAAATAAAATATTTTGTAAATTGTTGTGCTTAGAAAATCTTAATAAAAATACATTATTGACTACAGGAGTAAATAAAGTAGTGTAATACACATAAAAGCACATGTATATTAACAGAGCTGGGACTTACATGCAAACTAAAAATTGATTTTAAGCACTTAAAATAAAAAAAAATATGCCACAAAAATAAAATAATATAGCAATAAATATAATTTTTTAATTTTTGTTTTGTTATTATATTTGTGATTAGATTAGCCTAAAGTTCGTATTGCTCTGTAAACCAAATTGGATGAGATAATTTTTAAGAAAACAATAATACCAAAATTAATCAGAAATAATTTCTTAGTCGGGCTCAAGTTCAAGTAATTTCAATTCTTGTTGAATGAAATATTTTTTTTTTTGTTAATTAATGTGAGTTTCTAAAGAAGGGAAGAAAAATTAAACTATACTTTACTAGCTGGGGGAAATACCGATATTTTTCTATAATGTAATTAATGTAATTCGATGAATCAAAACTATTCACATTTACCATTTGCACTGAAAACTGCGTTCAACACATACTAAAGAAAAGGGAGCGTATTTCAATGTCGATATTTCTATCGGTGAAAGTTCACCTTTTAATTTAATTAAACCTGATTCAAGTGCATCATAAATTTTTAAAAAAATATGATGTCTTGTTTTTCTAAATGATATTGTTTTACCTTTTTGTTTCCACTGCACTTTGACCCTTAACATTGTAAATTTAATAATTAATACCTTGTTTAATGGAATTTACTTGTTTACTGTGGGTGTTGAATATTTGCAGTCAGTAGTGTAATAAATTCATTTGAACAAAAAATTATAGTTTGAATATAAAAAGATGAACTCATTCTTTATAGAATATAAAGTTTTCCAATTTTCTTATATTTTAATATATGCATTAAAAATGTAAAAATAAGTGTTTTTAGCAGAAATATGTAAAAATATGTACTTACCACTGAAATATGTAACTACATATCAAAGCCAAATTAAATAAAATTTAATGATTCCTATAGATAATTTATATTTTAAGTAACACTCAGGCAATAAATGCCTAATACTATTAGTAGGTGTTACCTTCTTTAGGAAAGAGATACTGATAGAGAAGACAAGGAAGAGATAGAAGAAGGCTTCATTCTTTTACAACTCTGCTTTTTTGCACGTTTTTTTAATAACACAGTATTGCAGCGCCTCTGGAGTTAAATGAGGCGCTGCTAATGCACATTTTTCTGATGTGCATTAGCATCCTTTTGTGTCAGTTTTTGTAGGAAAATTCAAAGTGATGAATGTACAGTCACTGGTCACTTAACTACACCGGCTTCAGCAGATACTAATCCTAATGTAAAATCAGAGTGCCCTCCTTCGTCGGTGTTGTGTAGCAGAATCATGGGAGAAGTAAATTAAATAGTAGAATCGGTACTTAGCTCAGCTTCGAAATTTTAATACGCCTCATTGACACTAGAGGCGCTGCAACACTGCCTTAAAAAAACAAATGTGCAAAAAGCAGAGTTGTAAAAGAATGAAGTTTTCCTCTATTTCTACCTACACCACCTGTCTACTCTTTCGCTATTCCTTTCCTAAAGAAAGTAACATCTATTATTAGTAGTAGTAGATAAGAACTGCTGAATGTTACTTCTCTTTAAAAAAATTAATATTAATACAACACTCTCTCTCTCTCTCTCTTAGCACAAATAGTAACCAACTTGATCAATTATAAGAACTGTTATATTTTCGCCTTGGTGCGCTTTACACGACTAATTTACTCATCGAATGTTTATCCACAAATTCGTGGCCTAGCATTAAACTTACATAAATCTGATGACGAATGTCCGCTGCGGTAAAAAAAAACTGACACAAGACTAAGCATTTGACCGGTCCCCAAGTAATAGGGACTAGTGCGAGCTCCAACACTTCATATGAAGCAGACCATGGGCATTGCTTATGATGGGGTTAATTTATACTGTATGTGCACCTTGTGACTTTTCACTGAGACCTCATCGCCGTAGAATAACATAAATTGCATATAAACCTTATTCCGACATTTCACCGTAATAATTGAAAACTTGTATAGTTTTTATTGTTTCAAATGTTATAATATTTTTTTCTAAGCAGCACCTTTTTTATAGGACTAGAACACTACCCAGTCGACAATAGTGGCACTCATATTTCAAAAGTATTTATAAATACCCGTTAAGCTAAAGTTAATATCTAAATATAGTTACATAACTGGTTTTAGAGTGACATACGAGTATCATTATATCTATACCATACAATAGGTCTTAGATCCAGCCGCAACAATACTAAATGGAGTCGCAATTATATTGACAGAAGATTAAGAACACGAAAATGGTGAACATGTATATGATGTCTTTTTTAAGCATAAAATGCTCCCTACTCTTGGTAACACCCCCATTTCCTTAAGTTATAGGACGAGGACTTTTGGATCATTTGTCCCCAAATTTCTACAGGTTAGTGATACTAATTTTTTTTAATAATATCTGTAATCTGCCGCTGAGCGCTTTTCTTAAAAATATATTTACCAAAATCATGAAGCTGGCTGCCTTCTCAAAACATATTTGGGGTATTCAAACAAGTGTCTTAAGTGTCTTCAGTGTCATAATTTTTTAATATTTTAGCGTAGTTTAAAACAATTGTTGTTAGAGCTCAAACAAGAAAGTTATAAAATAATAAGATTTTCTGAGCTATGTTTATTGTTTTGTCCGAAAGGGAGAGAGAGAGAGAAAGCAATGTATAAAGGTACTAAAATTTTGTAGCTAAAGCGAAAATACAAATACGTATAATATTTAGATACAATTGTAAATTATAAGTTGTTGCTACTCCCAGCAGTCATATTATTTCGTTTTATTGCTTTAAAACATGTTAATTTATGAGTACCATTTGAATACCCCAATTGTTTGGCATTACAACAAGATCCCTTCATTTCTGCATTTAATGTGCAACATTGTAAACTGTGTCGGTTTATTTCACGTTGCATATGCAGATACATACTCGTATATGCAATGCAGACAACCTTTTTTGCATGATGTCTCTTTTTTTTCAGAGAATCCATCAAATACGACGACGTAATATTTTTTAAAAAACACTTCACTGACAATCAACTAAATATCTAAACAACGTCACAAGGTATTATTTTGTATTTTAAAACATCTTGTCTTTTTCAACACGATAACAAAAAATCCCTTCCATTAAAATAAGCAGCAGTTTTATCAAAGATATCGTTTAGAAGAACATAATTTTTATTTTTGTATAACAGCAGAGAATGTTTGCAAAATTTCATTAAGCCAAAGAAACAGGCGAAAAATGAACACATAAACTCCATTGAATGGGAATATCAATCCCTTTACCTCTCGTAACTCTTGCTACACATGTCTGACAATCACTGGCTTTTGGTTTGCAGACGTACTTATGAAATGTATTGAGAGTGAACACTTTAACCTCGTGCATCCGCCGAAATTGCTAAAAAAGTGACTGCTTTGTTAGTTTGTATTTTTGTGTGGGTACGAGCGCGTGAGTGTGTGTGTGTGTGTACTTTTGTATCATCATAAGTATTTTGCTTGTACCATACAGAAATCAATTGAGTAAATCAAGTTAAGCACTACACCACATCATGCATTGGCGCCCCTTTGTGTTCATGTATGAATGAATGTGTAAGTGAAAGTGAGTTTGTGTATGTGTGTGTGTGTATATGCATGCATTCGTGCTTAAAAGTGCATCATCTCCTGCTCTCACATGATGTGGTTTATGGTTCCCGTAAACGATGTTATTCTACAAATGGATTTATATCAAAGTTTATATATTTTTTTTTTTAATTTTTTACATGCTGTTGCCATAGTAATATTGAATGGAGTAGAAGTTGTTGTAAGTGGTACATGTTTGTTTGTTGTATAAGTATAACGTTTCTTTTTTTATACATACAGTACTCGTATTTGCTTTTCTTTTCTTTTATACATTACAAGTAGTTTGAAGTTGATACATACGCAAGAAGTAGAAAAAATTGTTGAAAAAGTGTGTGAACATATTTTTTGTTAGCAAATACCACATACATACATATGGTTTGGGCAACGGGAATTCCCGGTCGGAAAGTCCCGGGAAATTTTTAAGATTCACCCGGGACACATATTATTTAAATGGAGTAAGTGCCAGTCAAACCTATTTTCATTCATATAAGAAATTTGTATTATAACCCTATTTTACATTCATATCAACATTTTCGTTGTGTTTCTTATATATCTGTGCCAAAAAGTAAAAAAGTGCTTAAATCGAGATAAGTTGATTTCGAGATAATGGTACCTGTGTAGTACGCATATTCTAAGGTACCCCTGGTCAAAATCTCAATTAATTTGACTGATTTTTTAAGAAGTTATAGCACAATGACTTGAAGCTTATCTTTTTTAGACATCTAATCTCATTTGGAATAAGAATTTAATTTAGGTTATGCTTTGGTATATGCCAACTTGAATGTATTACTTACAGTTTATAGAATGATGTTTACTTTAAAAAAAACTAAGGTTAACAGAGAATTTTCCAATTTAACTGTAAAAGAAATAAATTTTTGTAAATCGACTTGAACGTTAAAAATAGCTCTCCTGCAAAACAGTCAAATATGACTTACGCACTTTTGCCTTATTGCCACAGATATTACAAAAGTTCGTTTGAATGATTGCATAATAAAATTTTTACGATGAAATTGTTTAAGATCTCTGTCGAAAATGATACGTTTTTGATAGTCTAATTTAAACTAGAGATGGCCGCGTGTTGAGTTTTTTTTTTCGTGACACGAACACGCACGACTCAGAAAATCTGATTTCGTACGTGTTCGGGTAGTATCGTATTGAGAAAAATTGACACGATAAACACGAAATGATTTTTGGTGTTAAAATATGTATGCATGATTTTCCAGTAAAACAATTTAATACAAATAAAACACGTAAAATTATCAAATTCGTTGATAGTGTAGGGGTCTCTTAAGCTTAAAGTTCTGAAATTAAAAAAAAATATGTATCTATTTGAATATAAAAAAAATGCTTTTTTTTTTGCTATTCAGTTTGATTTCGTGTGTGTTGTGCAGTTTCGTGTTTTGAAAAAATTTCGCGTGCGTGTTTCGTACGTGTTGGACATGTTAGCATTCGTGTTCATGTCGTGTTGGAAAAATTCAACACGCGCCCATCTCTAGTTTAAACACTAATACCCTGTTTATCGATGTCGAAGGAAATTTTCCATTCTAGCAATTTCATTAAAAACAAAATCAAATTTTAAAATTTTCTTTTCATTTCAAATGTAAGTGTAAGAAGTAAAATGTCCATAATTTTTTTTTTATATAAAATAAAAATCAGAAATTTTATACAAATTCCATAAAATAGAAGTCACACCATTTCTCCTAATTCGTCTTCAAAAGAAATTTATTGCTCTATTCGAAAACTACATGCAAAATGCATTTCGTAAAGGCCATTTCAGACTATAATACAAGTATTAACACTTTTGGGGAAAATGACGCTCTGACATGCTGAGTTGTTGTTGGAATTTAGAAACAAGAGTATTAAAAGTTGTATTGTAGTCTGAAACAGCCTGAATGACTGACTATATGTTAAGCACTATAACATTAGAAAGTGGAATACTTCGTATAAGTATCATTGATTGCAATAATCAAATCATTTCCTAAAGTGAATAATTCGATGTTAAACAAACTTGAAGTGTTTTTTCGCCGAATTAGTGAACAAATTTGGGAAAGTGTAGTGAAAGTTATAAGCTCATAGAAGCTGTAAAAACTTTGAGTTGAGTTGACAATACTTAAAGTTATTACAAGTCGACGCTATTATTGAAACTCTGAAGGAAATATTTTGGGAGAAATAAAATGAAAAATGAAAGACATTTAAACAGACTGTGGCTCAGGCTATTTAAAATTTGGCGCAGCTGAGTATAGTGCATACTGTAAGTTGCTTGAACTTAGGGATAAGAACCCTTCTGAAAATTTTTCAAGAAGTATTAAAAGCAAGCAAGGAAAATTCTTAATAAAATTATTTGGAAGCCTTATTATAAAATTGTTTATCAATTAGTCTTTACATGATCTCTTTAATTTAAAAATTTATTTATTTATTTATTAAAAGTTTTTATCTATTTGCTTGAATTCACTTAAAAATTTTGTCTTAGAACTGCTTTTGTATTAAATTTTATTTAAAAATAATGCTTACATTAATAAAACAATCGACATTTCGTCAATTTTCGTTTAATAAATGTACTTAATGTAGAAAATTAGCTTTTCCCGGGAATTCCCGCGAACGCGATTTTTTCATTCCCATTTCCCGGGAAGTGCGAAAGTCCGGGAAATCTCAAACCCTATACACATACAAAAAGCGAAAGAAAAAAAACCTTCGTATGTGGTAAAGAAAAACAAATAAGGGGAATAATAAAATTTAAAATAAAAAAAAAAAATTAATTACAAGTGCCCACCACTTAATGTAAATCTCATGATGTTGCGAAAGACCGCACTCACTTATCAGCGGCCAGTATTTGACTTAAAATATTAAGCTGTAGGTAAGGTTTGAATTTATGAGCATTAAGTGGCACATGCTTTTTTGCAGTGTTACTGAACAGTTTGTGAGAGGGAATATGGGTTTATTAATAGACATGAGTCATAAATATCTACAGAGAGAGAAAAACCTGTTGGAAAAACATCTCATCTTAAGATTTAAATAATACCCTGTTCATCTTTCAGTGACATTTGGGTTTGAGTAGCTCCTATTCTACTTTATAATACACGCAACATTTTGAGGTCCTATGCTCCTTAAGGGCCACTCAGACTACTATACATGTATAAAGACTTTCATCACAGTTTACGAGAAAGAAATCTAAAGACATTTGTTTCGACTGTCAAAAAATCTAACGTAAAGTTACATTTTGTGTTCACACCATCACACCTCATATTACATTAAAAACACAGTTGGAAAGCAAACAGCTGTTCAGGATTAACATGCCTGCATTAATCGTTGACTTCCGTCGGCATAGCAGTTTCATGAAGGCTGTGGTCGTGCCGGCCCTTGAAAATAAACGGCATTCAAAGTAGTTGATTTAAATAATATAAAGAAAAAGAAAATACGATAATTTCGCTCGTTTTCAGGCATGGCTTACACGAAAAATTATTCAATATGATAAGCATATTCAATATTTATAGCCGGTTTCAGACGAATACATATTCCCATAAACGACGGCACGGCAAGGGCGTCGAAACAGACGACTTATTAGTTTGTTTATTAGTTGATTTCGTAATAATGCAACTCTGATCAGATGAAAAGTATTATCGTTTAGAAAAATTTCAAAAAATGCTCAAGTCTTATGGGATGTCAAATTTTTATCGTATTATTTACCATTCGTCATGACATTTTGCATTCACAATATCGCACTTGCACGTATTACTTCAATTTTTGACATGTATTAATACAAAGTATAATAGGCTGAGTGGCCCTTTATAGGATCGAGGGGAATATACATACATAAGGGTGTTTTTTATTGAGGTATAGAACTTTAAGTTGGCATCACCTTTTTAACTGGCGGCCATTTTGTCAGCTGTCAAGTGATTAATATCTAGTTTGGTTTGCCATTTCATCATGAACAGGTTGACAAAAGAACAACGCTTGCAAATCGTGCAAATTTATTTCGAAAATAATGGTTCAGTTCGCGAAGTTTACCGCAAGCTCCGTCCATTTTATGGTCGACATAATCGTCCATCAGAGCAATTATGGAATGGACCTGTCAATTGGCCAACAAGATCGTGTGATTTGACACCATTGGATTATTTTCTTTGGGGATATGTGAAGTCGCTCGTCTACGCCAACAAACCAGAAACGTTAGGGGACTTGGAAGCCAACATTCGTGGCGTTATTGCCAACATACGGCCCCATATGCTCGAAAAAGTGGTTGAAAATTGGACCTGTAGAATTGGCTTTATTCGAGCCAGCCGCGGCGGCCACATGCCCGAATTCATACTTAAACGTTAATGGCATAAAATTATCCTTCCAATAAAGCCAAATTGATGGACATTAAAACGATTTTCTTGTGTTTTATTTCAATTCGAAGTTCTATACCTCTAAAAAAACACCCTATATATACAATATTCTGTTGCAACTACCAAGAACAGAACAAAATAGAGACAGTTACTCATCTGCTCTGCGAGTGCCCAACAGGTATGCAGTAGCTCAATGCAACAGGGTGGTTCTTCATGGATTCATTAAGACCACAAAATTCGTGAAATTAAAAACCTAAACTCGTAAAAGTTTAATAGAATGAAAAACAAATTTTTTTATTTAAAAATTTATTATATAAAATTCACTATAAATTTCCCAAACCAAATATGTATAGAAAATAATAAAAGTTAAAATCCGTTTCGACAGCCTTTTTTATAGCAGCCACTTCAACCAAATCAAAGCCAAACCAGTTCATATTTTAACAATAATCGTTAGTACATATTCTGAATATTTCTTGTTTTGACAAAGTTCGTTCCCGAAGGTACTGACTGACATTTACTGATTCTAAATTTTGTGAGCGAGGCTTTTGTCGGCTGCCTAAAGTGGCCTTAAGTCAAAACAAGATTTGGTTTTTTTTTAACTTCCCGCTAAAGGTAGTTAGTGATTTTCTTATTAAATAAAGAAGCTTTGAAAAATTATGCATTTCACCTGCAACAGATTTTTCGAATTTTTTAGTTCTGTTTTATCTTAGAAATAACGCGAGCCTTACCACATATTTTTATTTTTTTTTGATATCTGCAAACATGTTTGCTAAATTCTAAAAATAAGAGCGTATATATTAAAATATTAAGTGCACTAACCGGCAGTAGGCTTTTTAAACATACAACTATTCTGCTTGCATCCATAAGTTAAAATATTTTTACTTTTATGTACATATGTAGGTCTTTAGACTCCTGTTTTACTAAAACAGACTAAAAGCCTTGCTTTTACTCATACTGTCTGTCCAGTCCACCTGTCGGTTTAATTTTCTGCTCTGTCTCTTGAGTTGCAAATAAAATCTGTAGAACATAAAACGTTTGCTTATAAAATAAGCGAATTTACTTTGCGCATAAATTATCATATTAAACGTGCACAATGTTGGTTGATTTTCTACATCCGGTTATTTTAAATAACGTAAAAATTCTTTTTTTTTTGCATTTTCCCTTTCATTTATTTTTTAGCAATTTTCAGGACAGAAGCCAAAGATGGTTTCTTGTAGTTACAGCTTTTATAATTTATAAGTACATGTTGCAATCCATTAAAACGAGAGTATAGTACTCGTATGTATGTATGTACGAATACGTAGATTTTAAATACGAGTACATATGCTGCATACACTGGGAAAATGTTCCAAGCTCATGTTTTAAAAGTGGATAGACAGCCAGTTTATCCAGAATAGATTAGATTTGTTTTAAAATATATATGTATATAGCTCTATTTCTATATTTTTTATATATACTTTGCGAAAGTAGTTGCCTTTTTGTTTCAGTGTATTATGCTTAAAATAAAAGTAATATGTACATCATTTGACGAATTTGTATTGATAGTCCAAGGCAGTAGTATATGGCTTTGGAATACATAATGATGCACTTAACATTAAGCAATTTTTCATATTATTAATTATTCTCTCTCTTTCTCTCTCTATATAAAAGGAGCAAATCATAATAAGGTTTACACTCGCAAGTTCATTTGACAGGTGTTAAAGTTGAAAATTTTGCATTAATTTTTAATGATTTTGAGTGGAAGTTTTGTTTAACCAACTGGATTTGTTGTTTGTAACACTTAAGTTAGTTTTATTTTTAAAATAATTCGTCACAGACATCAGCATTTGAATATGAATATGGGGATTAAAACAGTATGTAGTTGGAGTTATAAATCAGGTATTGCTTAATAAAGGAAACAATTTTTTTTTCGTGTTAAGGTTATAATAAGGTATATGAAATTTGTATTGGAAGTGAAAATTTGTATGGAATTATTTTCTTTATTTACACTTCAATTCCAAATTGGTTTGCATATAACAGTGTGATCTTTAAGCTTTTCATGCCTGTTTTGAGCAATAACGTGTTTGGATTTGTTAATAATTATATGTGACAGCGCATAGAGAAAGGGACCTAAGGGTAAAATAATCAATTTTCACTTTTTTTTTTTGATGTGGACAACATCTGAGCATCGAATGAGATCGATCCCATGCCCCAAAAGTGTTCCCTCCCAGATATGGTACACCAAAGATACACGTATTTAAATCTTTAAAATGGCTCTCCTGAACAAACCCTGTTTTTACCCTTAGGTCCCTTTCTATTTTGCGCGTCACATATAGTTGAGACTTTTTATTTAATTTATAATATACAAAACACCAAAAAAAAATATATTTTGAAAAGGTAAAACCGTAACACTATTTAATCTTTAACTTTTCAAAAATGGACTTAACTCATTCCCAAACTGAGCGGCTGATGTAATCAGCAGTTGTATGTTAAATCCTAAGAGAGAATTTTTTATCAAACATTTTATCTTTGTTAGATTCCACAAGTCGTACGGGCTTCATCACACATCATGGCAATGAATAGTTTTGAAATTTAAAATTTAAACTCTTCTATTTTAATGATTTTATCACAAACACAGCCTTCTTTTCTAGTTTTTTTTTTTAATTTGAAAGAAATATATCTACATATACGAGTATGTATATAAAACAAAAAATTTTTATGAATTATTTGAAAAAATCTAAGCGTGTCTAAACTAAGAAAATATTAGTTTTTAGGGTTCGGTGCACAAAAGGCGAAAAGGACCCTATTGGTTTCGCTACGATGTAGACTTGTGACTATAACTTTTCGTTTCAAGTTTTTTCATACAAGTGCCCTTAATTATGAAAGTGGCCTAAGTCATGTGCATTTTTGCTTCGAAATTCTAAATAAGTCTTAAAAAAACTTCCACAAATATTTAATGAATATTAAATAAATTTAAATTAATCGATACTAGTTGTACAACTCTTAATCAAAATTTTGCATAATACAAAAATTATACTTGATTTGTTCAAATGTAATCTACTAAATATCTCGACCAAAGAAATATATGTATATGACTTAGACCACTTTCATAATTAAGGGCACTTATGTCATCTCATTTGTGCGCATTGGAGCATGAGGGACTTTTTTTATGTTCCAGTACAATATGTTTGAGTTTTTTTCTGTTGCTAGTATCAATCAATGTTTATTTCCATTTAAGATTTATTTTATTTGTAACAACATTTAAACTGAATTACTGACAAGTGTTATTATTTTTTGATAAATATGATTGACATAATTTGAATACACACGCAATATGAGAAATCTATAGCAATAAGTGAGACACGTACATACAAACTTATTTATAATATGTATATCGCACACACACACACACGTATAAATATTTAAATTCTATTTACATACATACAGAGTAACAATGTATCTACAGGGTAGCCCAAAAGAAGCAAAGGGGCTTAACAGATCAGATTGTTTTAGGAAAATGTTAAAATGGAAATTTCTTTTCTCAAGGGGTGCGTGAACAAGCGTGTTATATGAAGTTTTTACACAAGAATAAATATGATATTAAAAATTTTCGGTATTTATTATTATTTTTTTTTTGAGATATGCCTACATTGCAATAAAGGAACGAAAGATAAAAATGTGTTTATTAAACCGTATGGAATGCACTAGAATGTAAAGGTGTGCCTGCTAAGTCCATAAGACTCATAAAATGTATATATGCTAACGCAACTTGCCGGGTTCTGCATGAAAGGCAACTAGATAGCAACAAAATTAGCATTAATTATGGTGTAGGACAAGGCTTTGTTTTATCCACTTGACGTTGTCATGAATAATCACTTGAATAAATACTTGGGGTCTCCAAAGCAGATTGGCGCATCTCGAATGCGCCGATGATATCTGTCTACTCGCACACACATTTTTAGACATGCAGACTAAGCTGTCATTAGTCCAAGAAATTATGTCACACGCTGGCCTGAAAATTAACATTGGCAAAACTAAAACAATGAGAATAAACTCTAATAATGAGCAAAGACTTTCAGTGCAGAACCAATGGCTTGAAGAGGTAGAATCATTCTGTTATTTGGAAAGCATACTGTACAAAAGTGGTTGTTCTAAGGCTGACATCTCAAGCCGCATCCACAAGGCAAGCCAGTCATTCGGACAACTCAAGCTGGTATGGAATTCATCATACATATCAAGACGCATAAAGCTAAATCTGTTTAACTCAAACGTAAAATCCACACTGTTAAACGGATGTGAAATGTGACATACAATCCGTACACGTTTTTGTAAACAAAAGCTTGAGGAAGATTCTACATATATGTATGTACGAGGTGTGTTCAAAAAGTATCACCGAATTTTGAATTATCGCGGGTTACGTATATTCAAATTTTGATTTTTTTATGGCGTTATGTTGGTACTCATGTCTCTCACTTATGCCGACAATTTCGGCCTTTTTGAATTTTTTTTTTGTTTTGGCTCATTATTGGATACGCAAGTAATGAAAACTCGCTAAACGTGATAAAATAAAATAAAAATAACTTTGTTGAGTAAAAAAAACAAGCCACGACGTTTTTCGGCTTCTTGTCGGAATTCACACGTATACGACGCGAGCAATCAAAATACACAACAACAATAAGAGATCACCCCGTTGCGTTGGGTTAATCAACAAGAAAGATAAACACCAACAAAAACAAATTAAATTAAATTATATTATATTTTAAAATGCGCGGTATTTATAAAATATCATATTGAGTTATATTATTGAAATTAAAATTTTTTGAGACAATTTAAAATTTTTAGTTGAACTATAGTGAATTTTAAACAGAAATGATTTCTTAGTCGGGATTAAGTTCATTAATTTCAATTCTTGTTGAATGAAATATTTTTATTAATTAATGTGAGTTTCTAAAAAAGAGAAGAAAAATTAAATTAGAGTTTATTAGGGGGAAATACTGATATTTTTCTGTGTAGCCAAGTCTATCTACTGGGGTAGAGATTGTTATTAACATCAGCTATTTAATGCAAATTTTCAATGAAATGGAATATTTCATTCAACAAGAATTGAAATTACTGAACTTAAGCCCGACTTAAAAATTATTTCTGATTAAAATTAAATTTTTTTTTCAATAACATGGTTTTGTTGAAAATAATTCTTGTCAATTTTTTTCTGTGGATGTACAAAAATAAATTCAGTAAAGTGCGACTGTTCAGCCTGTGACAGACGGACGGACATCATAGAGAACATAATAGGGTTCCCTTTTTATGACCTTTGGTATACGGAACCCTAAAAAGATACATTTGCACTGAGAACCATATACTTCATAGAAGTCGGTCGGTTAATAACTGCAGAATATGTCAATTCATGAAAGAACATTACACTCTTTTAAGCATTAGGAATGAAATATTATTCAAAATAATTCTAATTATTAAGGATGAAATCGGTGAATGGGTAACACAACATTTTTTTTTATTGATTTCAAATATCTTCATTTCCTTTGCACCACCTTGTACTCGTAAGTATTTGATTGGTTAATCATTCATTTAAATATTAGAAAATTCTATTTGTAAAATATAAGAATGTAATTGTTTTTCAGTAATTAGATAAATTAATTGAATGCTTAATTCTCAGAAATGAATATTTAATTATAATAAATACGTGGAAATTGGAATTTGAAAGTAAATTTTAAATGAATCAAAGGACTAATTGCAGAAAGCTTAAAGTAAACTAGTCTTATAATTGACATAAGCATTTCAATAAATGAAATACTGACCGAAATAAACACTAAATTAGTACAATTTAATAAATTAAGCTCATTGATTGATTTAGCTAAAATAGGTGCTGGGTTTTAATATTTATGCTGCTAATTCATCAAAAAAGCTTTTATGATTTGATTAAAGTCTACATCAACTGACTGCACACACAGTGTACCCAACACAAAGAAAGCTGACGATGAACGTGCAGTGACCTTCGAAAACAGCTAGTTGTTTCCTTCAGCTAGTGTTTGTTAAAATATTTACAAACAACTTTCGTGTAATTTGTTCTTTAATAATTAATATAACAAGAAATTTGGCTTACAGAGCGATACAAATTTTAGACTAATCAAATCATAAAAATACAGAAACGAATGAAGTTCGCACATTAATAATTAAAACTATTTTGAGCTACAATAAAGTTCTCGAAACCTAATATCTTCATATAAACACTGAGAGATTGAAAAAAAACGAAGAAAAAATTTAATAACAATATATGTGCAATTGGTTGAAAACTACTTAAATTTTTAAGTGATTCCTTTTTAATTTCATCTAGTTTTTACTTTTTTTTTCTGTGCACAAACAAATTTTTTAGTTTTTTTTTTCAAACTATTTGTCAGAATTCAGGCTTTCAAGGTCATTGTAATATATATATATTTAATTAAATAAAATGTTACTCATTAAATATTTATATTTTCCTTCCTACGTTTCGTTGGGGTTATTCTTAACTTCTTCAGGAATGTTTCTCTATTAAAAAACAATAAACATCTGTCTTATTCATTGCATTTTTTTAATTTATAAATTTTAAATATATGGAGTTTATATTTTGTGTTTGTTCAGTTTTGTAATATTTTAAATTATGTTAACATTTTATTTTAAAGATTAAATGTAAGTGCAAGGAATAAGACAGATGTTTATTGTTGTTTAACATAATCTTTATTTTTGCTTTTATAAATATATGATTGCCAGATTTTAATAGAAAAACATCCCTGAAGAAAATGGAAAAACCCCAACATTTACGAAATGCATATAGACAATTGCTTAACCATAAAAACAAGAAAAATTTTCAAATTAAATGAAAAAAGAATTTTTATGTCAAATAAATATACTTTGGTATTTAAAAAAAATATATTTGAAATATAAACGAAGGAACTTTAATAGAGAATTAAAAAAAAATCATGAAAAAATTTGGGAAATATCCCGGTACTCGGGAGAAGTAATGACGATACCAATATGATTACTAAATTTATTATTATTTTTATTTATTTTTTCTTATTATATGTACATCATTACAGGGATAGAAATTATCAGAATTTAAAATCAATGACGCAAACTCATAGAACTAAACAAAGTTTACTTTAAAAATTTACAGCCAATATTATCATAAAAAATATTGGTTGTAAGTTCCTTATATACACTTTGTTTTCACTATGATTATGCGCCCATGTGAATACAATTTTTGTTTAAAAAATAAACCATTCTCAAATTTTTCGGAGGAAGACGATTTCATAAAATCTGTTTGAACAAGTGCTGCGGTAGTTTATGTTTATGCTGCCATAGCGCCAGCAAATAAGTGTATGTATATCTGTAGATGTACTAGAATTTCTCTACGTCTTCTTTAGAAGAATTACATCTTAATCTGAACACGCGCTCAATTCCTGCTTTTTGTGGACTTAACGGAACTTCTATGAGGTGTAAGGCTGACCGTATTAGCAATACTAATTTACAGAATATAAATCTGCATTCAGGTCAACTAACTCAATAAGATCAATTTTTGATATAGAAGTACTGGACTGCAATTGCACTATTCGTTCTTTATTTATCGAAGATCAAGCATTGAGGATAAGCATAATATTTCAGTATGAAACCATCAAATCTTTCAATAGGAAGTAAATCTCTAATTATTGCGATCGAAACCGCTCCTTTTAGGGTAGTTTAGTGACTTAACTTTGTAGTCTTCATTTTAAAGTTCAAATTTGCATTTTACACGAGGTAGATAACCTTGTGCTGTAACTCGTTGTTATATAAAACTTCTCTCACTTGTTTTTAAGCAGAAAAATAAGCCTTGAAATTATTTAAGCAGCTTCAACAACTTTGAACCGTTCAATAGCCTAAACGGTCATTCGAAATGAAAAATCCTAAGAGAAACCTAAAGATAATCTTAAAGCACCTGTCGAATGATACCCATTTTGATATAGTTCGCCGACTTTTTATTTTTGTCGTATTTACAAAATGGCGTCTGTGGGCCGCTATATTCAATTTTTACTAGTGTCATCTTTAGTGACACTCCCGGGATTAAGACAAATCGATTGACGTGAGAGTCATTAAAATCGGTTCACACGTTCAGTTTATATAAGACCACAAAGGAACACACATATATACATACATACATACATACATAGGCTGATAAACACAATACCCTTCTTTGTGTCGCGCGTCGGGTAAAAAGTAGAACAACTCTGGACAATTGCTAAAAAAAAGAAGTAGAACCACCCGGTAGGCCTAAAAAAGAGGACTTCGTCCGGGGAAAAGAGGATGAATGGCAACCCTAGTTATAACAGACTGGACCTCCTTATTAATAGTTTGGCATTCCCAATTTCCACACATCAATTTTATATAAAACCAAATTCAAAAAAAGTGTTTGGAAAAATTACATGATTTTGTTTTCCACATAAAACTTAACAAAATGATAAAAATCATGTAATTTGCAATTTCATTGTTGAAGTCGTCTGTTTTTTTTTTTTTTTTTTTTTGATAAAAATCCATTTTGTGCATTTAAGAGTTGATTAAAATTTGTGTAGCAAAATGTACTTTAATAACGGCCTGTCCCACGATGTCACCGGAAATCGTTCGATCGACAACTTGTATTGCAAACAACAATAACATTAACATTTGTTCAAGAGATTTATTATTCGACATATTGTCATAATTTCAAAAATATTAATATTTGTGAATTCTCAACTAGTTTATGAAAGTCTGTGCATAAGATAAGAGGTTTGTGACTGTTCAAAATGTGTGGTTGAAGTCTACTGACGATTTGTTAAAGCAACAATGAAATGCATATAGACATCGCTTAACCACCAGCAAATAAATTTCACTTATTAACATTTGTTGTTGTTTTCAATACAAGTATTCGATCTGCCGATTTCTGGTGACATCGTGGGACAGGCCGTTACGGCCCACAAATGACAACGTTTTACTCATGTACTCGTATGTATGTATATGTGTATGTAGTATTCATATGAATATGTTGTCTATTTGTATACTCGTATAAAGTCAAGTTTGTTAAAGCTCGTGCTCATTCATTAATACGCTGGAAAATTACAATTTACTTTATATGTTTATTTAAAAGCTAACAAATTGACATGTCACTCAATTAGGAAAATTACACTTATACTGCCAGTATTATAAACTTGATGACAACAGCTGACCACAGTGACACACATACGAGTACAACAAACACCAGAATATACCAAATATATATCCGACTATACACATGCACCTACATACATAGCATTCAACGTATACATTGTTATTTACGAATATATATACAAGTCGTTGCACTTACACACTTGCTTGCTGAAATGGCCAAAAACATACATGTTGTGTACAAAAATGTGGTATACCACATGCTCATCGCTGTCAGTTGTTAACATCTATCTTTTGGTAAATGTTTATGAGGATTCATGAATGTATTTATGCATATGATGTTCCTACATACATACTCGTATGTATCTACATACATGCCTATAAACATAGATATGAAAGCTGGCGGATTATATCCTTTATTTTACGCTTGTTTATAAATATGAGTATGTATGTTAGTGCATTCGTTAATAACTTTGATCATAGAGAGTAATAGATATGTCATACTTATGGTCACAATTTGTTTTAAAATTTAAGGCTACCATTTTAGCCATTTTAGGCTGCTTTTGATTAAGACTATTATAATAGAGTGCTAAAAAATATTTTCAATGTTTATAATTTAGCAATAACTTCACACGAAAATGCTTCAATTGTGAGGATTTAAGGCTTTACTTGCACTGTGCGGCAAATGAAGACTTTTGGAAAAACACACGGACTGCACTGAAAGAAAAACACTTCGTGACTGGAAAGGAATGGAACCCTTACGTTGAAGCCCTTTCATTAATACAACGACAAATTTCATTAATAAAATGAAACATTATATTATATTGATGCAAATTTCATTAATGGAATGAAATCTTTCTAATGCTTAATATTTTACATTTCGTGGTATAATTAATGTTACGAAATGTTTTCATTCGAGAAATGAAAAACTTAAATACACGTTTTTATGAAGAATTTATACAAAAGAAAATACATACTAACATCTCTTACAACTACAATTTGAAGCTGAAAAAAAGTCAGCCAATGTCCCAATGATAAAGTAAGAAAATAAAACACATGTTGATTATTGAGTTCTTGTTTCAACTTTGTTGTTTGTTGAGCTTCTCATTTGCTTAAATGAGAGTTTAATATATTAACTCTAGTTGTTCAAAGAAACTTTTGCGTCAAGGTTCCCTGATGATCTGCATTAGCAACAGTGAAATGCGCATAGCATCCAGCTACACCCCTCAATAATCAATTTCAATATAGTTTTAATAAAAAATATTTTACTTAATAAGTAAAATAATAATTTGGGATTATTAGTGCGTTAACAAAATATTTTAAACTTAAATTGTAACAATTCTCATAAAAAACACTAATTGAAAATAGTTTAAATTGATCAGGTGCTATTCGAAAAGATCAAAGTATCAAACCACAAGTGCCATCAATATACGAGTATAGTTGTGGAAATTATAGTTTCATTGAGTTTTTAATACAATGAAGAAAACTTCCTGCTGCTGACTTGTAGGCAGTTTGCTACCATTTTAGTCGCAGGTTCGAATCCCGGAGACAAGTCAAAGTATTTCTTTTTTAAATATATTTATATACAGGTGGGCCAAAAGAAATCACCCTATTGGAAGATGCTTTTATTTTTGCAAATGGCGGCCATGTCAAATCTGTTTTGACATTTGTGAACTAGACAGATGTAGGCTTGTAGCCATGGAGCTATACACTCCCCAAGAACACGGAATAATCGTGTCGCCCTCAAGGACAAGATTTGACACGAGTGCGATAATCTGTCGCCCGAAGTGATAAAAATTCCATAAAACGAGCAATCAATTGTGACGGCGCCCATTTGGCCGATATCATCTTCTGGACTTGACCAATAAAATTCTAAAGGTTCAAATAAACATAATCAAAAAACAGAATCGAAGTTTTTCATTAAAAAAAAAATTAGAGCCAAACAACATCGGATGACTTCTTTTGGCCCACCTTGTATGTATGTAAGCTTCCAGAATGATGAAAAGTACAACCTAATAGGCGTGAGTACGTACAATGTTCGCCTTTTATTCCCGATAAGGGTGAATAATTAAAATTTTATTTAAATTTACTTTATATTTAATTTCGAAGGGAAATAGCGCGTTTTGGTTATAAATAGTTGGCACTGCTGTCAACATGCCCAACTCTGCAGATATAATTTTCCGCTGAGACTCGCGTCACTTTCAGAGCTCAAAATGTGTGCCAAGTTTCGTAAAAATCGGTAAAGCAAAAGCACGTGAAGAAAAACCTACATATAACTTTAATGGTTGTGGCCCCAAACACTTTTTCAAGTGCAAAATTATTTCATTCTAAGAGGCGAGGCGGGGGGTATAGCACCACCCTTCCTAAGTTAACCTAAGAGGCGAAACGGTTTGCCAAGTTTTGTCGGAATCGGGTTAGAAAAGTATATATAATTTAATACTAACATGTCATGGGCGTGGCCCCGCTTACTTTATTAAATTCAAAATTGGTTCTCTTTCAAAGTCTCAAGGTGTGTGTAAAGTTTCGTGCTCACTTTTTTAAATGCAAGATTAGGTCTTTGCTAGAGCTCAGTTTCCTAAAAATTACTCAAGTAGAAGCACCTTAAATATTATATAAGGTTTTAATGGGCATGTTTCCGCCTATTTTTTTTAAATTTCAAGTCAGTGTCATTACCAAAGCCAAAGGTGTGTCCTAGATTTCGTAGCAATAGTACAATCAAAGAAAAATGCAGCACTCCTACTGCTAATTTTGGACAATTAAACTAATTTTTTTTTGGTGGCAATGAGCAAAAATAGTGCTGGCAATATAATACAAAATTTGAAACGAATGATAGCTTATGATAATTTCATGCTGTATAACAGAGAGAATATACAGAAATTCACGCATTCAATTTCTCTAGAAATCACCCAAAACAGCTTGAACTTTTCATATAAATTTTCTGCTCTAGTCGACCCTCTAGGTGAAATAAGCAGGATGTTAGTTTGTAAATACATAAATTAAATTTAAAACTAAATCAAAAGTACAGTATAATATTTTATATTCAAAACAAAGTGGTTAACTTTAACATTAAAATAACAAGTATGAAATGATATTGAAAGTAAAAATTTTTCAAATCCAATCCAGTAGTAAGAATGTTTCTTATTATTTCATGGCAAGCATTATTTTTACAGAGAATTATTTTCTATTAGGGCGGAGCTTTAAATTATTAAATTGTTTCCAATAAAAATTTTAATAAAACCAAGAGACCAAAGGTGGTAAAGAATATTATTAGTCTCAAAAGTTTTAAACAAATCTACACCATTCTAATATTCTTGGTACTTTAAACATTTCAAAATGCTCATCGCTTATTTTGCTCTGTATTTGTACTTTTAACACACATTCATTTTATACAGGATGCAATAAAGCGTAGTGAGAACTGTAAATATCCATTGCAGGCAATAAAAAATAATTATGTACAAGCAAAACTGCCACGCATAAAGGATGTCCGCCCATTTGTGGGAAAATAAGAAAACTGCATATAAAGCACTCTCAAGCACCACATCAAGAAACATATAAACAAACCGGCATGTGAACATCCTTAATATGCATTACATAACACACATACATACATAAAATATATTTCTGTCTAATGTTTGTACAAGAGGCGAACAAAAAAGCATATAAATACCATCGACAGTGGAGCTAAAATATTTATATAAATTATTCATGTTTGTATGTTTGTTAAGCCACATTAACTAGCTTCCCACATAGAGGAAACTTTTGCATTTTTCCTCCTACTCCACACAATTGCAATTACACACACACATACACTTACACGCTTTTACAAATATAAGAATACATAAAGTGAGTGTAAAATAGTGATTGCATAACTGCTTCCATGTTAGAGAAGAAACATCCATATATTTCAACAATTCAATTCACTTTTGCAATTACGCACCAAAGTGCGGTTTGTCAGGGTAGTTGCAATCAGTAAAAAAAGCGCTACACAACAAAGCATTTCATAAATATACACATTTACGGCTACGACTAAGCGTAAGTGCAACTAGTGAATGCCCGGAATTTATTTTTGATTTAGATTTGTTCAAGCTAACTCGGTTTGGTGAACAAAATTAAGGAATAGTAGTATACTGGCACAGCAACAACGCAAACATTGGTTATCTCAATTTTAGGGAAAGGGAACACATATTACGTGAAATTTTATTTCCGAAGAGGGTGATTAATACATTTTCATTCAATTATTTGTTCTTTTTTCTTTTGTATGCAACGTATTAATTAACTTCTGCTGCTTATTTTAACTTTCTAACAGAAAAGCACTTTTTTCACTTAAAATTACACGAACTTCCAATTGTAACTGAAGACAACACAAAATCAAAATAATTATGTACCTAAAATACTTTTTTTTTCTTGTTGATTTTCTTTGGAATAACAGCACATTTTTTTTCAGTCGCAAAATTTTTTTTTGAGGTTACAGACATTAGCATATCCATGAAAGAGAGAGTCAAAAGGCAAACTCTTGCATTACTTGTGGCTAGTGTAGTCGCTAGACGAGTTTTCGTTAGGGAAATGCCTAACAAGTTTGAGTCAATTTCTACTTTTAAAACTGAAGGGTATGTGTGTTCCTTTGCGGCACTATACAAACCGAACGCGAGCACCGATTTAGACGATTCTTACATCAATCGATTTATCTTAATCCCAGGAGTGTCACCAAAGATATGACAGTTGTCATAATTGAAAATGGCAGCCAACAGACGCCATTTTGTAAATACGACAAAAATAATAAGTACGTATGTAATGTGATATTAAACTAAGTAATAATAATAAGCTCAAAATATTTTATTTACTATTATTTTTAAAAAGATACACAAATCTTTTTTTTTTTTAACATGCCAAATTTGAATCTGAGGTTTGTTTGGCTCATTCATCCACAATATTTGGAGTAAATTGCAAAAACAGCACTTTTTAGATTTTTAATGGGTTTTTGCAATTTACTCAAAATCTTTTGTGTTAAAAAGCCAAAATAACATCAGATGCGGATTCAGTGCATTGAAACTCATATAGATAAGTGGGTCTGGTCATATTTACAGATCACTTTCTTCATCTTGTATGGGCGCTATTAATAAAAATGGGCGAACCATGCCCATTTATTCTACAAAGTTTCATTTATGTATAGACATTATTCAATCCGGTATCTGCTGCGGAACGAGAGTTATGAATTTTCGACAGCTAAAAGTGCTAAAAGTAACGCTGTGCAGTGCTAATGAATGGCTGTACAACTTGGAAGGTGACAAACAACATTGCAAATCGGCCGAAAACATTTATTAAGCGATACTCAAGTTGAATATTGTGCACTTGATGGTCTCGACCAATTTGGAATAAAACACAGTTTTTTTTCAAAACAAAAATTTATTTTTCAACATAATCTCCTTTTAACTCAATACACTTAGTCCAACGTTTCTCCAGTTTATGTATCCCTTGCAAAAAAATAGGATTTTTCGCTTTGTTTGGTCAATAATTTCATCGTTGGAGCTAAATGTCTTTCCACCTAGCAATTTCTTTAGGTTTGGAAATAGGAAGTAGTCACTAGGGGCTAAATCCGGAGAATATGGCGAATGAGGTACATATTCGTACCCCATTCATAGAGTTTTGCCATTGAGACTGCACACGTGAGCACCCGTGCATTATCTTGATGAAATAGAACTTTTTTCTTGGTCATATGGGGTCGTTTTCTTTTTAAATCCTCTTTAAATCGGTCTAATAACTTGGCATAATATTCTATAGTTTTTTCCTTTTGAAGGTAATCGATGTGGATTATCCCGCGTGCATCGTAAAAACCTGTTGCCATCAACTTATTGGCCGACAAACTTACCTTGGCCTTCTTCCGCGCAGGTTCACCGGGAGAAACCCATTGTTTAGACTGCTGCTTGGTCTCCGGAGTAGAGTAATGGATCCATGTTTCATCCACAGTTACAAAACGCCGCAAAAACTCATTCGGACTGCCGTTAAACAACTCCAAACAATTCTTTAAAGTTGTCACATGTTTACGTTTGTGGTCAATTGAGAGCAAATGCGGCACCCATCTTGCAGACAACTTTCTTAAACTCAGCTTATCATTTAAAATCGAAACCACTCTGCCATATAAAATGCCTATGGCTGCAACAATCTTACACACTTTTACTCTTCGATCAGCCAACACCATATCATGGATTTTTTCTACATTTTCGGTTGTACTGACCTCAATTGGCCGTCCAGAACGTTCAGCGTCATTTGTGCTTGTGCGACCACAACGAAAGTCAGTAAACACCACTTTTTTACTATAGAAATCGATGGTGCAGAGTCCCAATATATTTATCGAGCTTTTGCTTGGTTTGATTGACGGTTTTTTTTTCGCAGAAAATAATAAGCACTCGAAATTCACTTTTTTCCATTTTTAGAAGAATAGATGCGGTTGTATGTTTTGAACAGCTGTTAAACGCAAAGTAAATGGCAACACTTGTTCAAAAATTGTCTATTAAAAGGTGGTGCTTGATGGAAACAGTGTTAAATTTCATATAACTACGAGGGAAGTTCGAAAAGTCACGGACTTATTGATCTGCCCTTGTAATAGCTCAGATAAACCAAATACCAGTTGGAAGTGAGATAGGAAAACGAAAATGGCATATTCTCCGTCGCAATGACAACAATGTGTCAAAATAATCAGTTTCAAAAAGATGGTAGAAAAAGTTGAAGGCCAAATGCAACATGGAGATAGTAAAAATAATTAAACTTTAAACAAGGCTATCACAGATTACATTTTTTCTGGGCACAGCGACGATATGTACATACAGATGTATGTATGTATGTATGTCTATGTACGCGTATTTGCATTTTATAGTGTGCGTCTGTATTTTGATATATTTTGTTTGGAAACTATAAACCCTTTGCTTTTTAAAGTCATCCGGATGGAAAACAACAAACAGTATAAATACGAGTATGTATGTACATATTTCATTTTTATACAAATTCAATCTACCTACAATTGCATAAATCGCAAACGTGCATGTGTATGTGTGTACTTTTATTTATACATTTCTACAGCCCGGTCATTCAATTTAAAATAAACAAAAAACAAGAACAAAAAGCTCAATTGGTGCCTGAAAGTGTGTGATCACATGAATTGAAAACTAAAAGAAAACTTTGTGCACATTAAACTTAAGTTTGACCAGTTTTTTTTTTGTTTTTTTTTGTTTGTTTGCTATTATTGTTGGTGTTGTTATTGTTATTCTGTTGGCTTCTTTATAATGTGCCCCGAAAGTGTCATTAAAGTGTTATTGTACTGCACTTGCAACACAATGGAGTGCCATTTATTTTATACAAATATTTACGTTTTCAATTTATTCTTTTGTAAGAATGAAGTTTTCTTGTTTGCTTTTAAGTATTTATTTATTTGTATGTATATTTGTGTACATACATACATATTATACTCGTATGTATGTATGTTTGCCTCTGTTTATTTGTTTGTTCGCTTTAATATCCTTGTGTAATTTCATTGTTTTCAAAGTGTGCTGTAAAAGTGTCACAACTGCCAACACCAATACAACCACCAACACCCACACCAGCATCGGATTAGCTGCTTCAGTGAAAAGTAACTACTGTATTGCTGCTCAAGTTTACTTGGTTCTACATACGACTCCATATGTACATACATATATATGTACATAAGAGGTTTATTATATAAATATATTATGAACCTTACGAGGTAGTGGTTGCAAGTTTAATATTTCTGACTTTAAATACGATTAAATTTTCTATAATTTCAGAGTTATAAATTACATCTATGATGGAAATCAAGTTTAAAAAGCAAATCAATTTAATATTGCTAAAAGTTATAGTTGTTGTTGTTGTTGTTGTTAATTTTATAAACATTTTTAATGCATAACCGGAATTGTTGTTTGTTTTGTTGGTTAATTAACGTCTATAAACATTTTGTTTCGGCTTAAGAAACTCTTCGGTAGACTTTAACGCAAAATTATTGGGATAAGCTCAAGAGGTTCATATGTATGTATATTGTGCAAGTTTCACACGTAATGACTACGCTGCCATAGAATTGTGTGAACCAGAGAACTGTATGAGTTGATTCACTTTCGCTCTCCACTCACTTTTACAATGCTTTTGTTTTGTTCTTTAACATCAATATATACTAATGATATTGCTTGCAGAGTTACCACTCCGACAACCATTGTTGCCATTTTAGCATTTTCACTGCTAGATCTGGCATTTTCATTAGTTAAAAAGCATTCAACTTTCAAAAAATTCTGCTAAACGTTTTCTGGCAGAATTTGTTGCAAATAAAAAATTTTAATTTATTATTCTTCTGTATAGAGGATTTTTCATAAATTTACATGTATTGCAGGGTAAATGTTCCCTGATGATAGTGAAATGCGCATAGGATCCAGCCAACCCCTCAGTAATCAATGTCAATGTATTTTTAATAAAAAAAATATTTTACTGAATAAATAAAATAATAATTTGGGACGTTACGTAATTGTAACATTTAAAAAATTACCAATTATTATCTATTTTATGTTTGTATGTGCTTGTACAAACATGAAATTCAAAGCTATTTCAATAATTTTTTCTACATTTAAATCTGGCATTATACTTTTATTATGTAGAACATTTTAGCAGAATTTCTTTTACCGATTTAGCATTCTCTCATCATCATTTTCTGGCAACACTGCTGACAACTGACTGTCATTAACTCACTCTCATTTTTAAGTGCCCTTAGTAAAACTAAAAATAAAAAATTCTTACTGTTGTTTCATTGTTTTATATAGTAATCAAATAACTCATAAAAGCACGTTGACTAGATGAAGTCTTAAGTTAATAAAACATTGCGTATTAATTAATAGTTTTTCTCGTATTCAAATAATTTATAAAATAAAGTGAGCCTAGCTATTTTTTTTATATTTGTCAGAAGGGGGTTTAAGAAGTTTTCAAAACAATCATACTGATTCATAGCGTTAGTGAGTCATATGAATGAATAGAAATTGCAAGCAGTGGCAGGCATTTATTAACAACAGACTCATTTATATGAGCCATGCAATATCATCTTTAATTTTTTAATGTTAAGTGCTAACTCAATATTCATTTTCGAAAATGCTAAATTATGCCGTTTGATTTGTAATCGTGCAGATCTCTAGTGTGAACAACCTTACAGATAACACACATATCATTACAATTCTATTATTTTTAAATTTTCTAGTCCCCTTTTTAAGACGATTAAATTTTTTCCTCAAATATACATATTTTTTTAACAAAACTATTTTTTTTTTTACTATTAAATACAAATATTGCGTGATTTATTCTAACTTTTCTTATGTTTGTTTTGTTTAGTTGATTTATGCAGGATATGACAGTTTAGATGTTGTTTATGCTTGTTTGCAATAATTTATATTTTTTGTGTGGGCAAATATAGTGGGGACTTGGTCGTGCTGACAGGCTATTTTTAAACTAAATTTTGGTTGTTTCTACGTCAGTACCGTGTTGCTAGTTATTTAGGTATTTAAAATAATTGGTACAATAAAAATAATTAGGAGAAAATACCTACATCAATGGTATATTTGCTGCTAAATAATTACCCGTGAGCCTTGTGTTATCTTTATATTAATGCAATGTATAAATAGGCCCCTGGTATTACAATGGAACTTGCTTATGGTTCCAAGTGAGCTTTGCCAAGCCTGTGGCATACGTACTTGAACTATAGAAAAAAAAATACGTACTTCTGCTATAGAAAAAATATCTCTTCAATAAACACCTTTCAAATAAAATTGATTACTTAGCTAAACTTCTAAGCAAAAGTTTAATTGACTGAATAAAATTTTTGATCAAAAGTTTTATTGACTCAATAAAATTTTTAAGAAAAATTTTAATGACCCAATTAAATATATAATTAAAGGTTTAATCAAGTTGATTTTTAAGCAAAAATGTAATTGAACAAATTAAATTTTTACTTGATTAGATATATAATTTTTCAATTTATGTTATTAATAGTTAAAACATTTTTTTTTTCAATATGCACTACAATTGTAGATTTGGAATGTAGTAAGATAAAACTGCATACGTAGTAAATTAGCTGGCAAAATGTTTAGGAAGTCAAAAAGCCGAGACTAATTATATGATAGAACGATTTCATTGGCAAACTAAAATGATTATTATAGCCACTGCTAACAAAGAAAGTTGGTATGATATTCTTCCGATCAGAATCTACGAATAATTATTAATAATATTAGTGACTTGGGAACTACACTTGTTTATGTTTTAGTCTTTAAAATAATATGTTAAATCTACTCGTATTTACGGCTTGACTTGCAATGTTAACAAAAACGTTCGATCGACAACTTGTATTGAAAACAACAACAATACGTAATCAATTAGATGTTTTATGTTGACATCAGGGGACAGACTGTTATTCTAATTTGTCAATACTTTAAAACTCTGAATCAAATATAAATTTAGGGAAGCTCTGTGTCAGCTTAAAAAAACAGCAGAAGCTTCAGCAAAATTTCTAAAATCTATTTTCAATTGCACAATTCGCTGACACAGAGCTTCCCTAAATTTATATTTGATTCAGAGTTTTTAAGTATTGACAAATTAGAATAACAGTCTGTCCCCTGATGTCAACATAAAACACTACAAACAGCAAGTTTAAAGGCCTGTCGCATCGCTGTCGACAACGTTCGATTTGTCGCACACTTACATTTGAAATATCAAAAAAATTTTAAAATTTGTTTTTGTTTTGAATGTAAGTGTTTTGAAATTATAGACATCGTGGGACAGGCCCTCAGCATATTTACTTTAAATTTCCCATAATTATTTATACACATATATATATATATTTCAATTATTTTGCCCTTACAAAAGTTTTTCATACTTGTTTTTTTTCACAATGCATAAGCAAAATGAAGCACCATGGCATTTTAGTCCTTGTGCTGCAAGTATTGGCAACATACAATAGTTGCTTTGCCAAAATTATAACAATAAAAAGCTAACTGTTTTTCTCCTCAAAAACGGTATTACAACTAATTTAAATTTAAGACAAGTAATTATAGTTAAACTAAAAATGGCAATAGAATTTGAGCAGTTGTAAAAATTTCAAAATGTTTTGGCATTATGTGGATTAAGAAAACCCAGCAAAGCTTTCTAAATGTTTTATTTAACATATTTTTCAAAACAAGTATTGTATTTCCGCCTAAGTTTTATTGTGATTTTATAATTTAAATATATATTTATGTTTCTAATATAGAATAATGACACTTTAAATCTTCAATAACTAAATTTAAATATTGTCACTCAATCAGTAATCTGGTGCATATTTTTATAAAAAAAGCAATTTTTTAATAAACCTTCATTGACCTTACCCAGCAAAAAGTATTCATGGTTTTGGAAACAGTACATACTTTTTCTGCCTTAAGAACGCGCTACACAGCAAGGAAATATGCATTGACTTACCAAATGCAGAAATGTATGACAGAAAATGTAGAATAAGAAATAGAAAAACACTCCTCATTCCCTTGAGCCGAGATCCCACCTTCGGCACAATGTATCGATTTGCGTCGGCTCACTGCAATAGAGTTCTAAGTAATAAACCAAAATGGCCTTATTTTTAAACTAATTCCGGAATAAGTCCATATGGCTTTATTACCCATGCAGTATGGTGCAATTATGTCCTTATATTTCAATTACTTGAGAAAAAGGCCAATTTAGTGAGCCGACGAAAATCGGTACATTGTGCCGATAGCGGTTTCTAGGCTTTACACAAGTGCATTACAGAAAGCACTAGTGTAAAGCGATGATTAAAATTATAAATTTACAAAATGTAACAAACATAATACTCCATAATCCATACTCCATGAATTCACTGCATATTAGTACCACTGAAGTAAGCTTTTAAAGCGAAATGCTCCAAAGTGGGACATCACGAGCAAATATCATGCCATACGTAAGCAGGTTTGTAAGCCAAAGCAGCTTGAAATTCCCTTACAAACCTGCTAACGGCGAAGCAGTAATTTTTGCTGGGTACTTAAAATAAGTGTTAAAAAAAACTGCAGTCGAAATAGCAAAAGTCGTAAAATTGTGCTTTTTCTTCGACTTTTTATTTTTTGACTGCCCAATCACAACTTGTTGCTCATACTTCTGCTACTGAAATTCAAAGAGTTGTAGTCGAAGTTAACACAATAAACGAGTAGATGTACACAACGCACAGCTCCAGGTGTCGACATGTTCGTACAGTTTTCGGTTTGACTGACTGCTGCTTTAAAAAAATACGAAGTTAACGAAGCAGAAATGTTTGTGTGTATGTGTTTGAATATTTGTTTTGTGTATATAATAATAAAACAAACAACAACAAAATTTCTTCCAGCACTCGATTAAATACGCAATTGAAATTCCAAAATTAAAAAAAAAACACACAACATCTCTTTTACGTTAACTTCCGAATTTATTTAAAGCAGCATTCAGGAAAACAAAAAACTTTTCTTTTTTTTTACTTCCACTGCGACCCTAGAATTTTCAGAAGCAGAAGTATGAGCAGAAGCAAAAGAAAACACACAAATGAGAAGTTTTTAAACTCTGCTTCCAATACTTTATTTTATTTTTGTATTTATTATATATTTACATAATTATATTATATTAATACAATATGAAATCAAATACTTTTGGTTAGCTGAACGAGGAGTCGATCTCAGAATCTCCCCATGTTAGGCTAGAACACTACCCATTGAACTACCGAAGCACATATTTTTTTTCGTACACAATTCATTGAAAAAAATACAAAATAAAAACTCCAAATTTTTCGTCCGGGTAAGCGAGAGATCATGCACTATAAAAAACTTTGAGAACTTGAGTATTAACAGCCGACCAACTTCGTAGTGTTGGTGCTAAATTTCGTCATTCGCTTACGTTATTGCATCTTTGTAAGGCAGAGGGGAGGCACTGTGTGCTTTTCCGTGCTTCCGAAGCGCTTCTTTTTGTCTTAGTGCTTACTTGTACCAAATTTATTTTTGCCAATCATTTAGGTCCTAGTCTTAAAAAAATTTATTTCCTCACACATTTTAAAATTTATGAGATTTTGGTATCTCAAGCGTAAAATTTTATGCGTTTATTTGTTGAAGAATTTGTATACTGGAAATTTAATTTCGATTTTTCATATGCATACACAACTTTCACTTCTAACATGTATTAAAATTAAATACATATTTAATTTCCAAGAAAAACTATGTGGGGGTGTTATGGACGACCCTTTCCATACAATTAAAATTTAACAGTTTTGACCAACACTTTACTACTCGTACAAATCTTGAGAGGACCAAACAACAAAAAAGTAGTAGTGATTTAGCCTTGTAAAATGCTTGTGAGCTAAAAGCATTTTAAAAATTTTAGAAATCGTACCTGTGATTTCCGATATTACCTCTTTTAAACATGCAAATATACAAATTTAACCTCTTTGCAAGATAAGTATAGATTTAAAAGATAAGCGAGTGTGTATCTAAAAAAACCAAATGATCTAAATAATAAAAACAAAAGTAAATAATATTTTGCAAAACTAATTTTTGACATGAACTCCATGTGTTTTTATATTAAAATTTATCGCTTTTCGTTTGCTGAAGTACTGTCGCGCTCTGTTGGCATCACTGTGTTTAACCGATATAGTTAGAATGCATTTAATTACTCCTAAAGGTATGCTTTATATTTGTATCAAGGACAATAGGAATTGGAAATCAAAAAGTCATTTTAAACAAATTGCTGGATACTTCAACCACGAGTCTATGAATTAGAATAAAAAAAATTTGTGTAGCATTACTTTTTCTATAAATTTCCCGATTCGAGGAGAACTTACAATATTTGGCAAAAATTTACTCATTTTGCAAACATTAAAATACTTAATTTTAACCTTTTTTGCAAACAAAATAAAAATAGCCAAAATCTCCACACAAAAAAAAACGTTATTCAAATATATGCAAAGTTCATAAATATGGAAAAATTTTTTTTTAGTACAAATGACGCAAATGCTAATTATTATTGAATTTACTTGTAATACCTGGAGTTTATTTTTACAAAATATTTTACTATAAATAATGTGTCTGATACATAAAACAATCACTAAAGTTTGTCAATAGCAGAAGAAGAAAGTCATATATTGCTCTCTTAAATATATTTTAAAATTAATATGAATTTTATTAAACTTATATCCTGTGGACTTTTATCACTTTTGATTATCAGTGAATTAAGCTCGGCTGATGTTCGTTTATGTGGAAAATCTCTAACTGAATTTCTGGAGAAGGTTTGCGTTAACGGATTTAATACCAAGAATCTTAAGGCTAAAAGATCAGGTAAGTTGTTGCTGCACTAAAAGAAATTTTTGCACAAATATTTGTCTAATATTCTGTTCTTTTTAATAATAAAAAAAAAATAGTTCCACTAATTGGTGCTTTGCCATATGCATCATTATTCCTCGACAATCTTTATGCTGATCAAAACAGTTTAATGGCCAAAACTCGCCGTCGCCGCTTCGATGGTGTGGCTGATGAATGCTGCAATAAATCATGTGCAATGTCCGAATTATTATCATATTGTCTACCACAAAAATAATCACAGTCATAATATAAATAATCAAATACATTTTATAATTAAAAAGTTATATATTATTTATAATTATCCTTTAAGATTGCAGGTGTTAAGGTCTTTATTTAATAACTTATATTATAGATATGCATATTCCTTTTATAAATTATATTGCAATTGAATAATGTATTAGTATATTTATAACATAAATATAAATTACAAATAAGTAAAAATTTTATTATAATTGGAATTTACGAAGACTAACGAGATTCATGTAGACTGGCTTATATATAACCCTTGTAATTTTAAATAAAAAATATTTTACTATTTATTTAAAATAAAGCAAATGCGCTCCATTTTTTCATTTGAAATACAATAAACATAAACTTGCAGAACAATATGGAAAAAATTAGCAAATGATCACTCAAATACATACAAAACTAAGAACAATTATTTTCCATTATTTCTTCTTTCTTTTGAAAGCATGTGACATGTTGATTAAAAAATATATTTTAGTTAATTTTAATTATTATTGTTCGAACTTCATTTGTTTCTATATTTATGATTTGATCAGGCTAAAGTTCGTATCGCCTTGTAAGCTACATAACACCAAAGTTAATTGTAAATATTCTGACAAAGACGTAGTAGAACGGAACCACTAGCTGTTTTCGAAGGCCACTACTTCATCACCACTTCATCATCAGCGTTCTTTTATGTTTGGTCCACTGTTTGTGGTGTCAGTTGGTGTAGATGTCTGATTTATATACGCAATTTTTATTGCAAATAGAATACGAGAATTGTATTACAATTTGCTGAAAGCTTTTCTTGTAATGAAAGCTCAATTTTACCATCTCTAAATTTACAACAGTCTTGTCATTGTCGTTTGTTATTTACTAATAATAAACATGTTAGTTAGTTTACTTTTTTTTTTTTGTTCTACTTAAGACAAACTTTTTTGGTTTGTTTGTTACTATTGTACGTTTATTTAAGGTTTTACATGAATAACACTTAGGAAATTCACAATACTGTATTTTTCGCTGCCTTTAGGCATTTTGCAGAACAAAAGTTATTTTGATAAATTTATGCAACATTTTCTAATTTAAAAAATTTTTTTATTTTAATACTTCAACATAATGTCTTTTTTATCGTTGCCAACTCACACTGAACATTTTAAGATGTTACAATGTTGCCACATTAAAATTTTAAGATACTCATTGTGAATTCTCTAACTGTTTAAGAGTGGCCAACAAATATAATTATTTAATTTTTTTTCGATACGTGAACTTAACACAAGTTACAAGAACAAGGCACAGTATTGTTTGATTTTCAGTTTTACCTCTGTCTGACCAGACAAGCAAGCCTTTCAGGCCAACAAAGCAATATATTGTTAGTTGAACCATAATTTAGATTGTTTCGAAAAGTGCTGAAAGATGCAATTTTCATACATTTTTTCCTTCATAAGTGTAATAAGAGCATCTTTTAAGACTTCATTATGAATTGATTTTGTTGGAACAAAATGTATCCTTTGCTTTAGCAACAGTAGAAAGAGCTGGCCAAACCATAACGAAAAATTGCGTTTTCACATTCGAATCTCATGCTACCTAAGATCATACTAATACCAACAGTACGAATCAAGGCCGTCCAAAGTAATTATTTTTTTCATTTGTCCATTTCCTGTGATACTGACTTAGGGCCAATTTCACCAACTCTATTTAAATATCAATTCATATTTAAATGTCGATTTTCACTATTCTTTTATGGAAAAATGTCTTTTAAATATGAATTGATATTTTAAATAAGTTGGTGAAATTGGCTCTTAGCACGAACTGACATTTGGGTTTCTTTCGTTTTAAACAGGGTTTTAAAACAAGAGCTGTCATTTTTAATATTCCAAAATTTTAGCAGTGTTGTTGTGACTCAAACTGTAACAACTTGACAGATGACAAGTAAAAACTATAACATTTATAAAAATTATTAAAATTCACTGCGAAAATTGTGAAAAAATTGGCAGTTTCAGTTTGCAAAACTAGACACAGGTAACAATAAGTTTCCTGATCGTGTGATGCCTCGAAAAGGCGATCATAATTGACCACCGAGATCTTATGACTTAAAAACTTTAGACTTTTTCCTTTGGGGCTGCGTGCAAAATAACATCTACGGCAATCGCCTTTAATTCACTCAAGCTCTTAAAGTTGTAATTTGTGAAGTTATCGAGGACATACAACCGCAAATTTGAGAATTATTGATGGAAAAGGAATGGCTGTGGCGGCAATTTGATTGATATTGCTTTCCATTATTAAGTGCATGTCCTTCTCTTTACAATTAAATAAGCATTTGATGATTTTGCTTAAGGGCCACTCAGACTATTATACTTTGTATTTATACATGTCAAAAATTCAAATAATACGTGCAAGTGCGATATTGTGAATGCAAAATGTCATAACGAATGGTAAATAATACGATAAAAATCTGATATCACATAATACTTGACCATTTTTTGAAAATTTTCTAAACGATAATACTTTTCATCTGATCAGAGTTGCATTATTACAAAATCCAAACTAACAAGTCGCCTGTTTCAACGCCGATGCCGTGCCTTCGTTTATACTATATGTCTTTGTCTTAAGCCCGATATAAATATTGAATATGCTTATCGTATTGAATAATTTTTCGTGTAAGGCATGCCTGAAAGTTAACAAAACTGTCGTATTTTCATTTTCTTTATCTTATTTATATCAAGTACTTTAACCGCCGTCTATTTTCAAAAGCCGGCACGACCACAGGTCGCTTGAAACTGCTCTGCCGCCGAAAGTAAACAATTAATGTAGGCATGTTAATTCTACACAGCTGTTTGCTTTCTACTTGTGTTTTTAATGTAATATGGGGTGTGATGGTGTGAAAACAAAATGAAACTTTACGTTAGATTTTTTGACAGTCGAAACAAAAGTCTTTAGATTTTTTTCTCATAAAGTGTGCTGAAAGTCTTTATACATGTATAATAGTCTGAGTGGCCCTTTAAAAGTACTCGATTTTTTCATATAAAAATGACACCTCTTAATGAAAGACCAGGAGGACATAAGTAGATAATTATATCAGTGTCTCTTGGATCCATGCTTGTTATTTGCTAATCAAGATAATGGACTTGGGTAGAAAATCTGAACGTAACAAATCGTGATAGTAATTTCCTAGACACGAAAGCCGATGTGAATAGAATAGATTTTAGACTCCGAGCATAAGAATACCGCCCAAGACAAGCGACAAGAGATTATAAAAACAGTGCTAGTAGAGAACAGAACAGGGTTCAGGGGTTTAAGGAGAATATTCTGGAACAGTTGATGGAATTTGTAAAATACATTGAACATTGTATATTATATAACAATAGGCTGAAGCTTAATAACTATGTTTTCAATGGAAACCAATATATAATTTTATTCTTCGCTGAGTATAAGCCCTGAAAGACAAGTGTCTGCAACACTATATATAGATTTAAAACCAAAACAAACAAACCTCTTTCCTTTGCAATATTTTACGAATTTTTTAATTTTATTTGTAAATGTTTGCTGGGTTTCAGGTAATAAAAATTTATTTAATAAAAACAATATTGTTATTGTTGTTATTATATTAAGCTTTTATTAAATTAAATGTTTTTAATTAATTTAATATGATAATAGTGCAATGCTACAAAAACTGTTTGCACAACAAGTGTTTTAAATAATACAAAGTTTGCTAAAGTTTAAATTTTAATAGAATATCGATCGGCTTCAAATTAAATAAAATGTCATTGATGCTACAGAGGCTAATTTCGAAGAAATTAGATAAAAAGAGGAAAGTATACGTTAAAGGTTTGCTTTGCAATACGAAAGATTTGACCTAATGAGAGATTATTAAGAAAAAGTGGGAAAACTCTTAATGGACTTAAAGATTTAACTGCTTAAAGTGCAACAAGAGTTTCCTTTTAACATAAATTAATACTGAGACGAAATTAGAGCTCTTGGAGCAAATAATGCTATAAACATTTTATATAACAAGAAGAATCGGCGAAGAATTTTCTTTTAAATGAAAAATTATATAATTAATGCAAATACGAGGGCGGATCAATAAGTCCGTGACTTTTTGAATGAAAGAGTTTTTTTTTTGCAAAAAAAAAAAAAAATTACTTAGTCCAACTTTTCTCCAGTTTTTGTATTCCTGCCAAAAAATAGAATTTTTCGAGGTCCTTAAAATAGGCATTTGTTTGGTCAATAATTCCATCGTTGGAGCTAAATCTCTTTCCACCGAGCAATTTCTTTAGGTTTGGAAATGGGAAGTAGTCAACAGGGGCTAAATCCGGAGAATATGGCGTATGGGGTATCAATTCGTAGCCCAATTCATAGAGTTTTGCCATTGAGACTGCATACATGTGCAATCGTGCATTATCTTGATGAAAAAGAACTTTTTTCTTGGCCATATGGAGTCGTTTTCGTTTTAAAATTTAATTTAATTTAAAATTTACTTCTACACCTGTAATAGCTGAAAGCAAATGTCTTGCAAACAGTGTTGTTCAGCGTTTGTTTTTAAAGATTTCTCTAAAGTGAAGCATTTGAAAAATCCCTCGTGCCTTGAAAGTTATTATAAATCATTGATGCGCGTTTCTTTGCACAATTGCGCTGAAAGAATTCACACGTATTCTTACCCTCTTTAATTTAGTCGTCGATGAGACAGCGACGAATGCGCATGAGACGGATGCTTACATATTTTTTTCTAGAATATTTGTCCAGCAAACACACGTGTTGCCTTTCAAATTTATGATATGCGAAAAATATTTTATTATTTGGTAACAGACAATGCCTTTTATATTATCAAAGATTTAATGAAAAAAAAGGAATATGCTATTAAAAGACATTATGATGCTTTTCATAGCGATATTCATAAGTTTAATGTAGGAAAGGAGAGAAATTTTAAATAAAAATACAAATATGTATTTTGAAAAAATAAAAAATAAATAGTTTGAATCAGTGGACCATATCAAAATAAAGTTTGAAAAAGTTTTTTACAATTGACTGTTTGCTTAGAAAATGTTTTATTTTCAATTAATATTTTAACTGTGTGGATTTGTGTTTGGTGGGTAGATCGCAACCTCAATACATTGACAGTTCACCAATACAATCACAGTGCCCACCAATGTTTTAAATCCTCATTAAATCGGTCTAATAAGTGTGTGTGTAAGAATAAGTGTGTGTGTAAGATGTAGATAGTTGTTTTTAAGGGTGGTTTTTTAAAGCACCACAGACCACACATTTAATGTCAATGCATGTGTGCGTTTGTATGGGTGCAGAAAAATAAAAGAGCATACACAACGTGTTTGCATCACAAATTCTTTCGTCAGGAATTATTTTCTTCTTTACTTCTATACCTGTAATAACTGAAAGCAAATGTCTTGCAAACAGTGTTGTTCAGCGTTTGTTTTTAAAGACTTCTCTAAAGTGAAGCATTTGAAAAATCCCTCATGCCTTGAAAGTTATTATAAATAAACTTTTGCAGCGCTCTAATATGTACATATCAATCAAGGGATAAATCTTGCAAAACTTGAAACAGAAATTTATTATTGGTTTTTTTTTCAGTTTTTTATATTTACTGCCTTGTACATAAAAAATATTTCTATTTAATAAGAGGTTTATGACACAAATTGTCTATGGAAATTTGATTAATAAACCTTTTATAAAATCAAAATATTTTTTACATATTAGGCCCTTAATATTTAAAATTCTATATGTATATAAATTTAATTATATAAAAAAGTTTCTACCCCATGCAAAAGAATTTTGTAATGTCAAAACTGATGCATGCTGCAAATTCAGCTCGAAACTTCCATAAAGATTTCTCTTTAAAAAGCAGTATATATGAATTTATGTAATTATTAATGACATAAAGAAATAAATTTCTAATAAAAGGCTTTTTAATGCTTCCTAACTGAAAATAACTTTACAACTCTAACTCTAAATTTGTGCATTCATTTTAATACTCTTATAATTTGTAGCAGAAATTCAACTAAATATTTTATTATTATATTACGTTCATATTCAATTTAGTTTCTCAGATGGATTACAAGTGATGATTAGAGTTTAGTAACTCGTTTAAATATTTACTTTATCTGTTCATGTTTACAATTATAATAATTTTGTTAAAAAATAAAGATATTATGGTATTTTATATTATGTACTCATATACAACAAATATTTTAAGTTATATTCATTTATTTCATATAGAAAATGCAAGCAATATTATAAAGAAAACATTAAGGGTGTTCATAGAAGTATGCAATTTTAGTAACAAGAGACAAAATGTAAAATGTATTTAAAGATAAAAAATTACTTCAAAGTATTTAATTAGCCATAAATTGAAGGAAATGTTTATCTATTTAATTACTTATTTATTAAATATTACAAATACAATTGCAAATTATATCACAACTTCATTTAAACAAGAAAAGTAACAAATACCTTCACTCATTGTGCTGAAACAGACCAGAGTCTATGGTGGAAATCGAACCCACAACCTCCACACTGATAGGCTAGCACACCACTAGCCTACTGAGGCACCCAAGATTACTTTTATGGCATCTTCTGTTTAGTTTTTTGTCATGAAGAATTATTTCTTCATTAAATTTATAAAATATGTTCAATTGGCATATTTAGTAAATTAAATGCTAAAATTTGCAACAATAAAGGTTTAAAAAAGTAGTAAAAGTTAACGCACAAATACATAAATACATCTGTAAGTTTGACACCGACTTTTAGCAAGACTATATCAAAATTTGTACTTCTATTGGCTTTGGCTTTATCCCTTTAGTGCTCATTTAATGTGCTAATATTTAAATTTTAACTTAACCGTATAGAAGTTAAAAAAAATCGGACAATAGTATATATATAAGTAAGTACAGGATGTCTGATGGCAAATTTATAATTTTAAATAGCGCCTTTCGAATTACCGATTGTGCGGATTTGTTAGTCACACTGTCGCAGTGGTCAAGTGCGCATCGCGCGTTCGCTGTGGAGACATTTTTTAAGAGAATTTTGTTCAAAGTTCGGTATTCGGCGAATACGTGAGGGACCGAGTGTAAATTTAATTCATTCGTGGGTGCAGAGATTTCGCGCAACTGCTTCAGCTATGAATGTATGACGGCCAGGGCCCAGTTGATCTTCAAGGACTTCCGAAATCTTTGAACTGCTTGAAAGCAGTTTACGTGAAAATCCGCAACTTTAAATACGGAAAAGAGCAGCCTAGCCTCACTGGAACTTTCAAGAGCAATTACTTATAAAATTTTAAAAAGGACCTGAAATTCCATTCTTTTAAAATTCAAATCGTTCAAGAACTGAAAGAAAGTGACTTTGATTTACGGAAAAATTTTTGTGAAACGATGTTGGAGCGTTTTTGCACTGTAAATCCCATTTTATGGAGCGACAAGGCTCATTTTCACTTAAACCGCCACGTCAATAAGCAAAACCGCCATTACACTGGTTTGCAAGAATCCAGATTGAAACATCAAAAACCATTGCATTGCACCAGGGTAACTGAGATAATTCGACCATTTTTTTTTAAATTCTCGAGGCCAGGCGACGAACGTCAACGGTGAAAATAATCTAAGCATTATTACGGAATTCTTTTTGCCAAACCTGCGAGCTCATCCATCGTACTCTTCACACACCTGGTTTCAACAGGAGGGGGTAACTGCGCACACAGCCAAAGCTTCGATGAATTTGCTTCGTCAAAGTTTCCCCCTAAAACTGATCAGTCGCTTCGGGGACATCCCATGGCCACCGACATCGCCCGATCTAACTCTCATAGATTTTTTTATGGGGCTACCTCAAAAAGAGGGTTTATAATGACCATCCCCAATCATTTGTGGCTTTAAAGGAAAATATTCATCGAGAAATCAGCGCTACTGAACCAAGTTTACTGCAACGTGTGGCGCAGAACACAAGGCTCCGTTTTGAACAGTGTGTTCAACTCGAAGGAAGACATCTGGATGACATACTCTTTAAAAAATATAATCCGCATTTCCATTCTATCATTCAATGCTCATAATAAAACTTTGTGTCAATTATTATGTTTTTTATTTAAGTTTGAAAGTATAAATCTGCTACCAGACACCCTGTACATAGAATACATTATTCAATTTTAATGTGCATGGTCCTGCCCACTTTTACAAGTACCCACAGTATAATAATTTGATAAACAAAAACTTGATATTTAAAATTTAATTATGATGAGCGTAGACATGCCCAGTCTTCTAAACGTCAGATGTTGTTATGAAAAAATCGAAGGTTTTTATTACGCTTTGTAGGAATTGGTTGTGTAGACGAACATAGCGTCATAGCAAAATTTTTAATGGGCGTGGTCCCGCCAAATTTTTCGAAGCTTAAAATAATTTGTAGTTTTATCCCTTCAGACAAAGAAAAAGAGTTTCCAAATTAATTTAAAACCGAGATCTCAATAACGGAACAATGTGCCGATTTTCGTCGGCTCGCTGCAATAAAGTCATAAGTAATAAACCAAAAATGGGCTTAGTTCTCAATTAATTCCGGAATATGTCTATATGGCTTTATTACCAACGCAGTGTGGTGCAATCATATCCCCATTGCTATTTGCTTAATGCTATTTCCTAAAATTAAATTTCTTTTTAAATTATTTTCAAATATCTTTATTATTCTATTTAGTGATAATTCCTTTCATATATTTGTGAAGTTTATTTGTTTTGGGGTTTTTAGTTATTTTAATAAATTTTGAAAAATTGTAATAAAATTTATTTTCGTTGAGTTTACTTTTCAGAAATTAAACATAATGAAAAATGTTAATTAAATTAAAATTTGCATCTCTATTGTACCTCCCTATTTGTGTATCTATCTGCTGAGAATAAACATGTTTTTGGCAAAAAAAAAAAAAAAAGAAAACAAAAACGCATGCATTTAGTTTGCTTGTAATAATTCAATTTACATGGGATGATAGTTTAAAATTATTATTTATATTTGGCTTTTGACATTAACTTTAAATTGAATAAGTTGAGATTTATTCCAGCATTTATATGTAAAGGTTTACATACTTACACTCGATATGTATTCATTCACATATATTCAAAGTAAAATTATAAAACGTGATTTTAAATAATTTCCTAAGCTTATTGTTTGTTGAATATGCTGCAGTCTTGCTACAAGTACAGACGCCTCATGGCCGACGTTTGATGTCTGTATTTCTAATATTGCCAGCAGTTTGCTACTTTTTCCTCGATTACTTTACAAGCCAATATTGGCATAAATAAGGAAATATTGAATATTGAATGAATTATAGTAACAAAGCCTTGAAAATAATTTCAAATACACACAAGTTTAATTTCGTGTTTAAAATTAATTTCTAGAGATTTTTGGGAGTTCTATAAATAAATAATAAAGTCAATGTCCTGCAATGAGGTAAATTAAATTTAAATTAAATTTTTGTTGTTATACTTTCCAATAGCTATTGCAATTTATAGACGAGAGTTTAAAAAAGTTTGTTTGTTATTGGTTAAGCATGTCTAGATTGAAGAAAATTGTTTTTAAATTCGTAATTTTTAATAATTATTTAACTTTTTTTATTTATTGTGCGGGCGAACTAAAAGTCAAGCGAAATTTGATATTACCCAGGAATTTTTGGGGCTCCAAAGGTGAAAGGAACCCCCATTGTTTTCGCTACAATGTCCGTCTGTATGTCTGTCCATCTCTCTGTCACAGGCTATTTTCTCGAGAAACGTAAGAGGTACGGATCTGAAATTTTCACAGAATATGTAAAACTTTTTCCGCTAGAACAACAAACTAAGGGCAGCTAAAATTTAAAGAGTGTTCTCAAGCGAGCACTGAAATATATGAAAATCCTAATGGAATTAATATACCGACAATTATATCTATGGCCATAAGGAAAAAGTGCTTAAGTCATATCTTATTGTTTTGCAAAAGAGCAGTTTTAAACTTTCAAGTCAATTTTCAGAAGTTTACTTCTTTTGCAGTTAAATTTAGAAATTCGGTATTCACTTGCATTGCACTGGTTCACATAGAACCAGCAACTTTAAATTTTTTATCATACTACAATTTTCTGTACTTTTCGAAAGATTCACATTTCAAAAGCTTTCAGTTTTTAGTTATACCTCTTTTCTTTAATATCCTTTTGAATCTATTTTTTGTAACCTGTTCAGTACTAGGCTGCAGCAATTGTAAACGAAGGGCACTCTAATACACACAATCTGGACCAAGATATTCAAAATATATTTACACAGTCTGCAAATGTTCAGTTAGCTTTAGTGTATTCAGGGGTCTAATCGTCGCTTTCGATAACGAGCTGATTCGATCACGTTTTTTCACTTTCAGATTAGGCCATACGATATCATACAATGTAATAGTATGTTTCGATATCGAATGCCCTAATCAGCTCGTTATCGAAAGCGACCCCAGGATTAAATTGCGAAAATGGAGCTTTAAAAATACTTTAAAAAATAAAGTGTTAATATTTTACCTTGAAAAAAAACCACATAAATTTTTTTTTCAATAATTTCTCAAATAATGTTTTGGTATACCGGAAAACACAATAAATTTGTATTTACTTATCTATATATTTATTTATTTATTTTAAGTGAAAAAATTATATTTCAGTTTGTTTAATTTCATAAAAATAATTTCAAATAAATCAAGAGAGCAATAATTCATTTACATATTTATTTAAGGAAAAAAAAAGTATTATCAAATATTTGTTATCTAAAATCTTAACTAAATTAAAAACATTTCAGAGCACGTCAATGTGGAAAAAATAGAAAGAAAAATATTTTAAATTAATTTCTAATTTAAACAACAGTTTATTGCCAAAAAACAAATAGTTTTCATTGACAAATTTAAATATGTATATAAAAAGAGAAATATAAAAAATTAAACCAAACTGAAAGTAAAAAAGAAAATAATTTGGTATCAATAAGAAAAACAAAAAATGCAAATGTATCAATCAGGCCTTGATTTTTCAGTGAGACTAGTTAATAAATCGCCTGAACTGCTAGAAGATTATGGTCTCTACTTATTTGATTGCAGATAAACCTATCAAACATCTTTGGTTCTTGTAATTATATAATTTTAAAGTTAAAAAATGGGCGTGGCTACGCCCATTAAAATTTATTATTATATTTCACGTGGTTCTACTTAACCACACACCTTGAGCTCTAAAATATACACAATATTACATTTTAAGAAATGGGCGGAGTGACGCCCATTAAAATTTAATTAAAATTTAATATATTATTTTAAGAGGCTCTACGTTACCGATTTTAACAAAACTTAACACACCCTGAGCTCTGAAAAACACACAGTCTTTCATTTAAAAAAAATGAGCGGAGGCACGCCCATTAAAATCAAATTTTATAAATATTTCACATATACTACTTAACCAACTCGTTTTCAATTTTGTTTCGTTTAAAAGAGTTTACTTCCAGTTGGGTCCCAAAAATTTATTTGGAAAATGTTCTACCAAATCTTTGCATTGAAGTCGGTTTTTTTGGCAGAATTATTATTTTATTAGCTGATACTAGTGGGAGTAATTGTTATCATTTGGAAATAATTTTTGTTCTATTGCATAAGGCCTCATCCAAGCAAACTAATATTTCCATTATTTTGCAAAATATCTTATGAACTAACAAATTTAAACGTACATAACTTCAAGCATTAAAAATCCTTATAAAAATTGGCCACAAACAGACCACAACAGCTGTACAAAATATTTTTAATTATTTATTTTAAACACTCATAAGCTGATGTGTGCTTTAAAACAAATTATTTTTCTAAACGTTATTACTATCTGGAAAAGGAAAACAAAATCATCTTATCATATTAAATATTGTTTGTGGTATTTCAGTTTTTTTTTAGCAAATAAATTAAAAATATCAAGATTTAATTTGCAAAAACCATAAAAACCATTTTATTACTTTATGCCAAGTGCGTATGTATGGAATGTTTTTTTTTTTTATTAAACATTTGCATGCTTGAGTGAATTGAAAAAAAAAATAAAAAATAAAAGCAAATTGATAAAAACTAAAAATACAATTCACTTACATGCATGTATACATATGTAAACACATCCACATACATATTTGCTAAGTAGAGAAGGCTTTTTTGGAAACATTAAGATATTTTTAATTTCATTTTAGGAAACAAATTTACTGTGATCAATTTAATTTTTGTGTTAGGTATGAAAATACAACAAATCAAGCTACTCTTGCAATCGTATTCAACTTAATCAAAATGGGTGTCAAAGGTGCAGAAAGTACAGATTTCAAATTGCATGTTAAATGCATTTTACAGAATAAAAATCTCTTAGCTTACCCTGTATGTATGTTTATTTAACATTTTTACGGTCGCATTTAAAAAAATTTGATTTGTATTTAAAGTGTGCTTTAGTTAATATTTGTGTTGCAATTTTGTTTTAACTTACACGTCGAATCGAAATAATTTTTTTTTAAATACGGCAGTTAATCTTTAAATATTTTTGTAATTTTTTTAATATTTTCGTATACTTCCTTTTTATAATAAATAAATACATATAATGTGAATGAAAATTTTTTTTAGTTCATTCGGCTTTTTTTTTTTTTTTGACATATTGGTCCAACAAAAACTCATACGTGTGTTATTGCATTTTTTTAGCTTTGCATAATTTCTGCCACCTGAGTAGTCAATTCGCTTTGACTCGTGTGTATAAATTACTCATACGCATTAAAATAAGAATGCAGAAACTGTAGTATACTTTCTAGCGCTGCTTAACGTGCATGAGTATGCTGCTGGTGATTGTTACAGTGCAGTGCTTTAAAACTGTTAGAAAATACTCATACGCAAGAAACCGAAGTAATCAAGAGCAGTGTTGCCAGATTTAATATGCATTAGTCTCCCCGCCAAATGACTTGTCGAATATTGCTAATATAATAAATAGGGAAAGTATTTTCACATTATAACAATATAAAAATATGTATTAAAAACTAATAAAATATGCATTTAATAACTATTCTTTCAACATACGAGTATAATAACATTAAGAATTTAAAAAAAATCAGCTTCATTGCTTTCTTAACAAACATTTTGCCAAATGATATGGAATACATTTATTTACGTAAATGAATAAGTGGTTTTGTAAATAGTCAAAAGTTAATCTTGACGATTTTTTTTTGAAAAAACATTTCTATTGTACAAATGAACATTCCACGTCAGCACAAGTTATTTTTGCATATTTAACTGCTGCTAGTTCGTTTATGGAATATTCAGTTTCCAAATTTTAGCTGTTTGTGTAAACTGTAAAATATTGATGCAATTTGTTAAATTTTATAAGTCCATAATTTTTTTGTATAACTTTATCTAATTTATTTTAATGTCTTCACTTATTCTGTCTTTGAGAGCACAATGTTTCTTTTAACGCATCTTCAATTAATCCAATTTGAGCTGTAAAAGAATCAAAACCATCTAATTGGGCTATAGTGTCAACACGAAAGCTATTCTGTGGGTGCACAAATATAATTTCAGTGCTTAAGTTTTCTTTTTTTAATTTAAAATGTCTTTAACTTTGTTAATAAAAATATAGTATTCGACAGCATTCAACTACTATAGGCTGTGGAGAAATTCGTTTCGCTGAGTATTTTTCTCTAAATGTTGAAACACGCAAAGGAGCTTCTAAAAACACTTTCTATGCACATTAAATTAATATGGAACCGGTAAAGAGCGCCAAAAAAAATTACACAAAAATTTATGGGTTTAAATGGCTTTTATCTCATGCCTTTGCATTTTTGTTTTGTATTGAATTTTTCATACCAGTTGAAATTGTTTTCGTTACCCTCAAAAAAAAAAAAATTAATTTATATTTGTAATAGTGTCGATTATTTTTGTTACGAAAATCACATCCCATCTTCTTTGTCGTGAAATAAATAGCATAGCTATAAAAAATATCTGTATGGCCTGTATAGTAAATAAATTATTTTCAATAAATATAAACGAATGTGTGAAAAATTTGATATTATTTTCAAGACTCCATTGACTGTCTTTAAGACTCCATTGACTTTCTTTAAGACTCCATTGAGTTTCTTTCATGTGAAGTTTTAAATATTTAGCACCTTGAACAAAACGAAGTGAATCACTAGAACAGCAACCAAAAAATGGTTGCCTAATACTTGATACCGATGAAAACTTCTAAGTGTTTTCATATAAACTCCTTTTCAAATATTTTGAAATTTCATTCGATACCGTAATTTTTCCCAGGCTTATAAATAAACTAGTTTGATATTTTGTCATTTTACATAAGTAAAGAAAGGAAAACTTTTTGTTCAATGTAAACATAATATTACTGAATTCTTATACTTTAAGTTATTTCTGTGTACGGCACACTAAACTATTCCTTAAACTTCTTTAACTTCTCATAAAGACTTATACTTTTAATTAATTGATTACATAATTACCAAAAATATCCTGTTCATTAGTATTGTGCACAAAGTCCTTAAGGATATTGTGTATTTGCAAGGAAATTGTTCCGCTTCCGTTGATATTTGTCATTCATGTGTACACACCATTTGCAGTGTAAAATTTGCTATTAAGATATGCAGGATTTGTTTGATTTCAATTACAAAATATTCATATAATCGCATAAGTGAAAAACTTGCGTGTTTCTATGGTGCAAATGTTTTTGTTATGACTTACATTTCTTTAAATTTTTACTTCAATTGCATATGTGTGACATAAAAAAGTCTTCGTGTGTATATTTTTTATTATTTTATTTGTTGTGTGTCTGCTGCTATAATTGCAAAAAAAATATGTTGTCTAGAATAAATCTTAAAATTATACACTCATAATATATTTTTTTTATTTATTTAGTCTTGGAAAAAATAAGTTTGGTGTTGCTGTATACACATATTTTTTTTAAATCTTTCAAAGATGACTGACCATTTATGTTCCATACAACTCTAGAGGCACGGCCACACTTGGCAAATATTTGCCCAAAAAGGCGTTACCACTATTCACTAATTAAAAATTGTTTGATTCAGACACATATTTATTAAGTTAAAAATTAGTAGTTTCACTCTTGGAAACGTTTCTAGGGTATAATGGTATGTAATTCCACTAGTTTGAGGATTTTATAGTGGAAAAGATATCAATGATATTCAGGATATCACGAGTTTCCCATCGTGAATATTTTTTCAAAGTTCGCCGTTTTGCTACTTCAGCATCTTATTAAAAAGTAGAAAACTTGTGTGTTTTCTACATATAAAACAGATTACACTACCAGTAATTTATTTAAGCATTTATACTAAAAGAAAGGTCAAATTCAATTAAGTAAAGGGTGTTTTTTTTATAGAGTGACACAAGTTCTAATCATAATAAAACAAGGAAATGTATTTTTAATATCAATGAAACGGGCTTTATTGGAAAGAAAACTTTATGAAATTAATGTTTAAATATGATTTCCGATAACTCTTCAAATGTTGATTTTCAAGTGTTCAATTGTTTGTGGTTTACCAAAGTAGACAAGTGGCTTAACATAACCCCAAAGAAAATAATCCAATGGGGTTAAAAAACACGATCTTGGTGTCATCAAAAGTTTCTTTTCAATTGCAGCGCCCGCTCTGTGGCTTGTGGCCACAAAATCAATATCAATCAATCAGTTTGACGAATAAAATAGTTATAAATTTCAAGAATTTGCACGCATTGCTCTGGTGTAAGTCTATTCATAATGAAATGTCAAAGCAAACTAAACAAAAGGCAACTGTCAGCTGTTAAATGAGTGCTCAAATAAAGCAGTGATGCCAACTCAAAGTTGTGACACACAAAAAAAAACCCATTCCATATGCAGCAGAAATTTTATAGTTTCATTTCAAAAACGCTCTATTTGTGTTGACCCTAAAGTTTTGAAACCTTAAAACTTAATGGAGAGCGTAGAATTTTTCAAAAACGAAATGTATTAAAAAATGGTACTCGTCTCTAGAGTGAAAATAAAATTGTTTAATACCATATTGGTTGTAGTGTGCAAATAGAAAGAGAATACAAAGTAAAAATTGTTTAAGTTTTTTTTTCATTTACACACAAACACACACACACACACACACACACAAACACAAACAATTACAAACAAACACACAAATACGCGCACACATACATGTGCATGCACAGTTAAAAAACAATCATGTGTAACTTTAAACAATAGAATTTCTACTCGATTTACCAAAAAGCAATTGTGAAATATTCATTTGTAAATAAGTAAGACTCACATACAAAGAAAAAAATACCCACACGCAGACAGCCACATGCATGTATGCTTATGTGGACATACATATGTACATATGTACGTTTTGCTTCACTATTCATACGTTTGCAGCAGATTCATGAAATACAAACAGGCCAGTTAACATATTCCTTACATAAGCGCGCAAGTCAATTTAGTAGTTGTTTGCTTCTACAGTACTTGAATTGTTTGCTGGGTCATGCAAGCCCAAAAGAATTTACTAGTTTGTATTCCATTTAAATTTCTATTCAATTTCATTTTCATTTACTAAAAAGCTTAAGAATTTTAAGCTATTCTTTACTTTTTTTTTTCTTACCAATTCAGCTTTTTACATTTCCATAAAAAGCATCGTTCGTTCTCACACATAAATTGTTTAAAACGTTTACTTTTATTTGCGTCGAGGTGTATGAAGCGTTGATGGGAAGATATCTTAAATTACTTTAAAGGAATTATGTCCAAGAATGCTTAAATTTTTGAAGCTAAATATTCGTCGTAACATGTAAATTAATTTTAATTTTAGCGTTTATTGCGAAGCATTGGTACATATACATATAAAGTTTATGCAGGTCTTCAAAAAAATAATATAGTGAAATTGTATAGCTCCTTCAGGAAATAATAAACTAATTTTTGAAAAATTGCATTTATATTTAATTTATTCAAACAAAGTATTGGACATTATTTGCGATAATGTTTGCTTAAATTTCTGGCAACAAGTAGATGCAGCGCTAAAAGAACAGTTCATTTCCTGAGGCCAACAATATATGAAGCATATTTTGGACAACCTGTTCGGAAGTGAAAATTTTTTCAGTGAGACCGCAGCCCTGTATCTATAAATGCCAATCTTAGTCCGATAAAGCAGGATCTTAACTTAAATGTGATTTAAGGCACAGCCTTTTCTAATCACTATTTTCTATTGGAAAAAACGTTGGCATAAGTGCATTATATTTGAGGGGGATTACTTTGAAGGGGACAGAATAGATATTCATGAATAAATAAATAATTTTTGAAAGCGATACTTTTTGAACACACTTTGTAATCTGAAATTTACATAAACAAAATAAATATGGCTCGAAAGGTCTTAGTCTTTTCTTTTCAAATCGGTTTATAAATTTAAAATCGGGTTTATATTTAAGTTAGTTAGAGGTTGATAAGTGCCTACGGGTACGAAAAACCGGTTTTTACACGTAACTCAAGATTGTGGAGGTGCTTGAAAAATTTCAAATTCAGATGGTTGTTATGCTCGACAGTACCTACCAGCGCAATAGTAACTTGTCACATTTAAACGGAGTGTTTGATTTGATAATAACTTTAAACAGGGACTTTTTGTTTTATTGTGAAATTTCGAACTTAAAAGTTTGTAATTTATTGCCATAAGTTGTTGCATATAAAGTGTTTGTGTATACTATACATATAACAAAATTAATTTTTCAATGCAAATACAAAATTATCTGTTAATTAATACATTTTTTTTGTTCAATATAATTGTTTGAATTAGATTTTTTCACTTTATACAGTTTTTCTTTTTGCATAAAATTAAATTAGAAGAAATAATAAAAATATTTATTGCAACAAAATTTTATTTGAAACACACGTTTAATGTTTGAAAATTTTTTGGAAATATTTTTTTCTGTGTAGACACCAGAAAAAATATATACATATCCAACTCTTCGAAAATCGCTATTAGCAGTTTTTGTTGGCAAGTGAAACATTCTTTCTTTGTCTTTTTAAAGAACACAAAAAATTATTTGAATAAATAATGAGTAGATAGACATGGGTGCTGTTGCACAGAAAACTGCACATTTCTCTTAGTTAAAAAAAGTCTAGTTTAATTTTTCTTCTCTTCTTTAGCAAATCGCAGTAATTAATAAAAATATTTCATTCAATAATACAGGGTGGGCCAAAAGTTACCATGGGGCTTAAAAGTTTAATAACTTTTTCGTTTATTAATTGTTTTAAATTTTTTTTCTCAGATTATATGTATAATATACAAAATGGAAAATTTTTTTACACTAAGTATGAAAAATAATGTCTCTTAAATGACCACCGTTTTCAGCTTCGCACTGATGGGCGATTATGATTATGAGTGATGAAGCTCATTTTCATTTGAATGGCTTTATTAATAAGTAGAACTGTAGGTTCTGGGGTTCTGAAAATCCAAGAGCCATTCATAAACGCCAATTGCACCCCATTAGGTGTACAATATGGTGTGGGATCACATCTGAAAATATCATTGGGCCTTACTTCTTCGAGAATGAAGATGGAAGTGCTGTAACCGTAAATGGAGAGCGGTATCGGTTTATGATAGAAAATTTTTTACGTCTTGCTCTTGAAAACATACCTGGTATGTGGTTTCAGCAGGACGGAGCCACTGCCCGCACTGCCCGAGACACAATGGCACTTTTAAGTCAAATTTTTGGAGAGCGAATAATTTCCAGAAATTCGGAAATAATTTGGCCCAGCGCGATCGCCAGTTTTGACAGCACCCGACTATTTTCTTTGGGGTTATTTGAAGTAGCGAGTGTATGTGAACAAGCCAGAGACAATCCTTGAACTCAAGGCAAACATTGTTGCAGCAATTTTGGAAGATATTATGGAAAATGCTCTAAAACGAGCCCATCAGTGCGAAGCTGAAAACAGTGGTAATTTAAGAGACATTATTTTTCATACTTAGTGTAAAAAATTTTCCATTTTATATATTATATAATCTGAGAAAAAAAATAAAAAAAAATTAATAAACGAAAAAGTTATTAAACTTTTAAACCCCAAGGTAACTTTTGGCCCACCCTGTAATTGATAATACTGAACTTAAGCCCGATTCAGAAATTATTGCTGATTAAAATTCCTCGAAATCTTTAAAGAAATACTAATATAATGAATGAAAAATTATCAATAACCAACTACGAAGCAACATGTAACATTTGCATAGAAAGAAACAGAATTAGACTTTGAAGATTACAATCTACTTTCTTATTTTAATTATTACAAGTCACATTAATAATTAGCTTAAGCATTAATCATTGTGAAATAACAAGTGTCTTGTAGTTTTCTGAAATTAAACATTCCACAATTACAAGCAAATGCTTTGCATGACCTTTAATTTTCTATATGCATACAAGAACTATTAAGTAGTAAAGCTACAATGCAAATAATTTATATGTATATTAAACTATATATAATTGAATTAAAGACCTTTTTACAGATTTCTCCATACGAATACCATACAGACTAGAAATTTTAGTTTTATTAGGTGAAAGTGTGTACTTGGCAAATAAGTGCACAATTGTATATTTATGTAGCTAAACATATGTACATAAGTATGTATAACCGAAATATTCACAGCTTTTTGCTATATTAGCATAACTCAATTTATAATTAACTAATGCATTGAAGTTTTTTTTTTTAAACCCACTATAAATATTAACATCCTGCGAAAAAAATGTCTTTACATCTTATAACATATAAAAAATTAGCCAGTCTCAACTCAAACTCTTCCTGTTTGAGTTGCGCTGATTTAGTATAAAAACACTTTCAAATCAGTACATATTTGCTTGTAAAGTTTGCCGATATTTGCAAACAAACACACACACACATATACACACACACAGACATAATAACATGTTACAATGTCCCTGCCTTATAAATGTATTTGTTTTTCAATTGGACTGCCGGTACTGGTATTTGTGTGTGTGTGCCTGTATACGTGTGTGCTTACAAATATATGAGCCTTCTAACACAATATCAGACTTATTTGCATTAAATTCATATGCATATGCAGCATGCATACACATTATTTTGCATCTATTGTATATGCAAACATTTAAATATTTGTTGTTTAAACTTGTTGTTTAATTAAATATATTTTTGTTGTTGCTTTTGGCCTTTATGTACTTTTTGAATTTAGTAGTTTATTATAAATTTTACACATGTTTTCTTTATTTATTCAAAACAATAAATGAATTTGTTTTCAAAATACGTTTAAAAAAAGTTGAAAGTCAAATCTGCTTAAAAAAAAATCTTGTTCTAGCATACGTCTGATATCTAACGTGAGCAAATATTTCAGCTTTGTGGTGGGTTAAGTCATATTTTTTGCACACTAGAAGACACATTACAAAGCTAATACACAGAGAAAAAAAATGTGAGTAGCTTAGCCCCGAGTATGAATTACTTTTTAATTATTTAAAAAAATTTACTGAAAATTAAGCTTTTTCGGGTTTGAACTCAACAATTTCAAGTCTACTTCTGCTTAACTCGTAACTTGGTAGCGTGGGCTATTAAAATTATCCAGCATTCTCTGTTTTTTGTACTGTTATAACCAGCGATGTTACCATTCTGCAGTATTTTACAGTTCATACATTTATACCGTAAATTGTATAAAAAAAACGTTACTTCTATTTCACTATTTAACACAAAGATAATTTAGTACAATCCAACGCAATAAAAAAACTTAGCCGAATTTGTGAAAAGTTTTAAACAAAGTAACAACACTTCATAACATTTTCCTATCGCTGTTACGCTCTTAGTTTGCTAATAAGAATTTAGCGTTATAGCATATTCAGGCTGACGCCAAACTAAATAGTTTCGTGATTTCGGTCGAAATCAAGTTGAAATTAAGTAATTTGCCATATATTTTGACATTTTCCAAATTAAGTTATTTCACTTAATTTCGATGAAATTAACAAGAAATTACAATATACAACGCTGTTTTTGTACTAAAACTCCCTTTTTGTTCAAACGTGAATAAATTTACAACTATGAGAAACAACAAATAAAAGAAATAAAAAATTTTTAATTCAATATGAAATTAAAAAACATTGAAAGTTGTTATATTTCTGACGATTAAAAAAATAAAATTGTATAAGTTAACAAAAAGCTTATTCAACTGAAAAAATTACTTCAATGTCTGCAGCGAAGAATAAGATGAATGCGAAATCAACTCAAATGTCATTCAGTGAACAGCATGAACACTTTTAATTTCGTTAGTAATTTGAGCTTAAAATAACTCAATTTCGTGTCAGCCTGAACGCACTATTAAGCTAAATTTCAAAATTTTTAACCCTTGACACAAACCCTTGCTTCACCAGAGCTCTGTTAGTGTATTACGAAAGTTCTGTTAAGCTGTGCAATATTATTTTAAATTAATTAAATTAAATGTAATTTAATTTTATTAAATTTACTAAAATTTAATTAAATTAATTTAAATATTAATTTAAATGGAATTGAATATTTTAATTTAACTTAATTTGATTTAATTAAATTTAATTAAATTTAGTTGAATTTAATTTGATTTATTTGAACTTAATTTAATTTAATTTAAATTAATTTAAGTTAATTTAAATTAAATTAATTTAATTTAATTTAATTTAGTTTAATTTAATTCAATTTATTTTAATTTAATTTAATTTAATTTAATTTAATTTAATTTAATTTAATTTAATTTAATTTAATTTAATTTAATTTGATTTAATATAATTTAATTTAATTTATTTTAATTTAATTTAATTTAATTTAATTTAATTTAATTTATTTTAATTTAATTTAATTTAATTTAATTTAATTTAATTTAATTTAATTTAATTTAATTTAATTTAATTTAATTTAATTTAATTTAAATTAATTTAATATAATTTAATTTAATTTAATTTAATTTAATTTAATTTAATTTAATTTAATTTAAATTAATTTAATATAATTTAATTTAATTTAATTTAATTTCGAATGGACTTTTCCTCGCCAAAAACAAAAAATTTATGCCGATTTAAGCACAAGGTATTCCTTTATCATTTTAGAATTTTCGATCATTTGTTTGGATTGTATCCCTTAAGCCTTCTTTACCATTTTAATAAATAATTGATTAACTTTTTTTTCAAATCTCGAGCAAATTTAATGAATTAAGTAATAAATATATTTAATTTGTATCGTTATTATTTCTATACGTTTCTCTAATTATATAAAATATTTTAACTTCCAAATATTTGTTAGTTTTGTGCTATTTAAATTTTAAGCGCGCACATAATAATTATTGAATATATAATGTTCGAATTTTAATTCAACTTAAGCCAGTTGGACAAAATGAACATAATTAAAATATTATATTCATAAAATATAATAATTAACTTGCATTAATTATGCAATTACATAGTTGTGGCTATAGAAACTAGAACAAAGAGAGAAAAATCACAGTCATTAGTTAAATTTGTGTTGATTTAGATATAAACAATTTGTTGTGCATCCAATGTGGTTGCAAGCTGCAACAGTATGATGCAAAGGCCATATAATTTAAGGATCCACTGTTCACATGCCTTCATATGTTTGTGCATGCATAAACCAAATTACTCACCTGTAAAGAAATAATAATAATAATAAAACAAAAAATATTAGTTTTATTAAAAAGAAAATAATATAAATTAAAAATATAATAAAGAATTTGTTGGCGAGAATAAATTAACAATTAAAAATTTAATATAACATACTAAAATGTAATTACAGATCTGAATTATTAAATTGTTTTATTTGTTTACTGTTCATTTTACACAAGTTAAATATTCATGTGAGTGTTTGTGTAGGCAAAAGCTATTTAAACAGATACAAACTTGTTAATGAGTTCAACATCATCATCAGTTGTTGCAATAGTTGCCATATTTTATGTTTGTGTTTATATGCACTTGTATGTGATAATTGCAGTTCTTTATGCATGTATGTGTGTGTGTGTGTGTGTGAGAGAGAGAGAGGTAATTAAAGTTAACGCGGTCCAGTTATTAGGCTCTCACTTCCTAGGTCGCATTAATATTTGTGTTCTTTTAAAACAAATATGTAGAAAAAAAAAGGAACTATCCTAGACAGTTTATATTTAGTACGGTCGTTATTGATATGGAAATCATTATTTAAGAAATATTAAATTTTAATTACACCAAAAATTTACCAAGTTTAAATTCTCTGGCATTAGGGTGGTATAAACTGAAAGAAAGAAATTATTAGTTTTGAGACAAAACCATTGATACATCATACATAACGTGACCAGATGGTTTTTACAAAAAGCGGGACATGATCGATCAAAAAGCGGAATTTTGAAGAAAATACCCTCAAAAAGCGGGATTTAAAAATAAATATCTTTTATAAAGCGGGATAAAGCACATTAACCCTAGGTAGCCCATTTTGAGGCCCCTTTAAAGATATATAGTCTGGATTTAAACTCTTGGACACCTCTTTAAATGCTGTATTAAATTTCATAACAATCGTTTAGAAACTGCAGAATTATTGTAATTTTTTTTTTTACAAAATCCCCACTGTGTATCGGGTACTTTAGGCCCCACTAAGCGACAGAAGGTAGCGTCGGATCGAGCTAAAAAATTGAAACCGTATTTATGGCAGCAAACTTCGTATTTTAGACGCACATATTAAATATTAAGAAAAATATTCCATACAAGCTGCGACCAGTCTAATGCACATGCTCAGTGTCGTATGTACTGGCACTTCCCACATAGAAGCAACATTTAATTCAAAATATCTTGGAAGCCAAAACAGTAAAAATTTTGAAACCCAATAACGAGAATATTATTATAAAAAGGAGTCAATAATGGAGCAAAAAGAGTGTCAACTCCTCAGAAAGTTAAATATTAATTTTTTATACTCTTGGTGTCTGCTACAAACACAAACTTGGAATTCAACAAAGAAATTTGTAAAATTTTTTCCAAAATCACCTTGCAATAATATTTCATATTCGAAGGTGTACGGCAAATTTTCATGCCCAATAAATGAATATTTATTCGGATAAAATAAATATACGCATGATATTCAGAGTATTTATTCAACATACGTCCCCGTATACATTTGTGTGTAGAAAATATAATGGAAAATGTACTTCTGTCGTTTGAATCAGATAATAAGAAGGTAAAATTTAAAATAAATATAACCTTTAAGCAATTGATATTATTCCAAAAAATTTTTTCGTAAAAATTGCGAAAAAAAATTGTTAAGGAACTGATAATTTGTTATTTTGCTAAGTTTTTTTATTTTTCTATATTTTTTTTTAAGAAACAAACACAACCCGCAAATCGATTAGCTTGTCTGCAGAAAACATCCTAGGTCTATGGTGGGAATCGAACCCGAACTCAGCCACAGGGGCACCCAGTGATAAATGTATTAATAGTAAATAATTAGTTTGAAACGGTTTTAGCACAGTCGGGAATTAGTAAATCGCACTTTCCATCGCTGTGCTGTAGTCAGTTGAACATCGTTACCATTGTCAGGTTTTATTAATGCACTTTTTTGGCAGCGCTGATGCTTGAAGTATGTGTTGATGATATACTCCTGTCTAGCCGAATAAATACTCAGAGTATTTTTATGCAGCTAATGCAGTGGATACATTTGAGCTTTAGTCCCTTGCGTAGCGTAATATAGAAATATGTATGAACATAATCATTTGTAAAAATAAAAATGAAAGTATATACTTTTATACTTTTATTTTTATTTTTTCTTCGCTTAGCACGACTCTTATGTGTCATTAATTTACTATCACTAAGTTTATGTCCGACATTGGTCGGGCCTAATTAATTATATTTAGATTTAAGATTTGAACACTTATTGTTAGTTCATATTTGAAGATACAATAAATAAATATGTAAAAAAAAAAAATAATCATTGGTCTTCAGTTTAAAGTTGATGAGTATGTTTGCATATAGGCATGGTTTTTATTTTTAGCGGCACGTATAAATTGTTGTTTGATGGCCAGTACACAAAGAGTACTTAAAACGATGCATTTGTAATTCTCTGATGTATAACAACAACTAACAACCGAGGGAAGCAATGCATTGCTTACTTGATAACAAAAGCTTCGAAAAATTCTTCTGGAAAGCACTAACGTAAGGCGGTCTCTTACCAAAGCAGAAAATTATCACAGACAATTGGGAAAAACAATAACTTTTCCTCCTGAGTATTACTTCTGTGAAGCACTTTAGTAAGCCGAAAAAATCATGGCTTTTTGGAAGCTGAATTTATTGTTTCTAGCTGGCTCATCTCGAACAAAAAACATGCCTTATTCATGCGCAACAGGAAGCGATTCAGTAACATTGTCTCACTTACAAAAAACACTTATCGGAAGCAGTAATTTTTGCTGGGTAGTGACAGCGTTAACTATTTCCGATATTTTTCGTTGTATGGCATTACGTTGCAAAAACAAACAAAAAATTATGTGAACGTCATTGCACATATTGTGAAAATTACGCCAAAAAATGACAACACAAGAAATGCCAAATGTGTACTAGGCATTACTATTGTAGTCTGAGTATTCTGATATAGATAGAATTTTCTGACTGATCAGAGCAATGGTCAAGTTGCTAACAAAATAGACAATAAATGATTATTGCTAAATCAATTTAAGTGATAAAATTGACGTATACGAAACAATAGCCAAAATTTCTACTGTACATTTCTACAATTTCATTATGATTATATCATCTGTATTCTATTTGGATCTTAAATTATTCACTTCAAAATAGAAATAAAAAATATAAAATATAAATCATATGAAAATTTATCTAAATAAGTTTTAGGTTACATTCAGGTAAAAACAAAGACAAACAAAATTTACATAAACTATTTGAAATTTTAAACAATTTTTAAACAACAAATTGTTATTTTTAACAATTGTTGTTGAACAGTTATGAAATTCAATAACAGTCTATAAAAATTTTTTATAACAATTCTGTTTGTTTTTTTATATAAAATTTTTAGCATACAACAAAACATAAATTTAAATAACATTCAATTTACTATTGCATACAAATGAACATATGTATGTATTTATGTATGTTTGTATTTATGTGAATATGTTTTCCAACAAATTATTCGGGTTGTTGCCTTTTAGTTTAAATGATAAGACAAAAAATATGTTGTGTTTAACTTTTTCATTAAATTTAACTGATATAATTTAAAGTTTGGCATATTATAACATATCGAGCCATAATCACCAAAAAAGCTTAAGCGACATATTTTTTGAACTGTGTTTTTCGACAAAAATCGTTTATCTATGATCGCAAATAATAGAAAATTATATCAGTGAAGCTTTTTAGCGGTTATCGCACGATATAGACTATGTTTCCGTATTGCGAGCAACAGGAAATTTTTGTTGTATTGCTAAATGCCAAAAAAAAACATGAAAGGTAGAGTTTTTTTTGAAGATAGCAAGCAACCAATAACTTTGAAATAAAAGATTTATATTTTTAAAAGACATTTAAAAAAGAAAGAGGTTGGTTGTCAATTCATAGCTCTGACATTTTTCGACCGATTTAAATTTTTTTTGTGCGAAGGGGTAAAGCAATTGGTCTCATTGCCGGAAAAATGTACGTTTGATTCTTTCCTTTGATTTTATATATGTACTTCTGCTACTTAAGGCCATGATTCACTATCCTACACAATCGCGCGATCTACGAAAAAATACAACCCTGATCTGATGAATTGTTTTTGTCTTTTGAAAATGTTCATAGACTCCATCATACCAGGGCTGTATTTTCTTAAAAAAATATCACGGCCTTTATCAGATTGCTACAAAGAAGGCGGAGTCGCTCACGCCCATTAAAATTTTGTAGTAGAAATATAAATCCAAATATAAATATTTCTACCATCCTACTTTTATAATTTAATAAAATATATTTTAGAGCAATTTTTCAAAAAAAAAAATTTTATGAGTTGAATCACATGCTTCGCTTTCTCAATAAATGTTTATGCATCATGCGCATTCGTGCTTCGTTTGGCAGTTTTTATGCATATTCACACATACATACGTATCATACGCCTTGCGTTTCTTCGAAATTTACTTGTAGTATGGATATTTATTTCCTTTTTATATATATTTAAGGCTTTATATTAGTAACGTTCACTACACTCAAAAATTTATGCATTCGTAGTTACGTCCGTTTAAATTTCTTGAACGAAGTCGTAATTTTTGATCGCAGAGCTCTAAATATTTGCGTGAATATAAAGTTCGATAAAATGCACCATATTCAATCCAAAACTCGATATCGAATATTGGTGAAGTTACGTTCGTTTGCATTTAAGATGACGATATACCTATTTTGTTTTACTAAATAGTTCGGATAAACTGGCGATAAATAGCGTTAAAAGTTAGAGAAGATAACAATTTTTCGTGCTTCGCAAGTAGATTCATACTGATTGGCTCTAATAATTTTGTATGGCGAAGCAAGTTGATTCGCTCATGATTGGGGTGTGAAGCTTGAATAGAGAGCGAAGCTCGTACAGTGGAAACATACTATTCAGTGTTTGCCAGATTAGGGGATTTATCCCCAAATCGGGGTTTCTTTTTGCAAATGGAGATACAAATTTTGGTTTCGGGATTGAGGAATTCATTAGGGATAATTTTTATGTTTTGGGGATTTTATGGGGATTTGTATTTTACTTAATATTTTTTTATTTATTTCTTAGATTATTTTAATTTCAATACATTTCCCAATTTTTATTTCATAAATAATATAAATGTTATCAAAAACGCTTAAAATAAAAATTGTTACTGGTAACAATGAAATCGTTCTTACAATTTGTTGTTGGCAAGACTTAAACAAGGTTTATTACAAGACATATCGAACAGGTACTCGCATTGATGAGATTGCTCAAGCTAATTTTCCAAGTTATGTGACAATTAGTTCTTTTAAATTTTATATATTTGTAACAACTCAAACATGTTTTGGGTAAAAGTTTATTCATATCAAGATGCCGTTGGATTACGGCCGTCTAAAGAACTGTAATGATTTAAAATGTACTTTGTGTATCAAGGAGCAACGCTTGCATTAAACGAATTTTTCGGCAAGGAACTTAATAAAAACTAAAATTAGAAATAAAATTCAGTGCGAATTGCTCGAATCTCTGTTAAGAATTAATATATATATATATATATTTAAATATAAACCATATGTACAAATAATATGAACCACAGTGCAAATAAAATATTAATAAGAAAATAATTAAATAAATTAAAATAGTATTAGTTTTAGTAGGGATTTTTGGGGATAGTACAAATTACTTTTTAGGGAATTTCGGGGATCAAAATTTTCAAATTGGGGATGACAGTCGGAAAAATTCTGGGAACCTTGATACTATTATCTATGCATATCGTTCCAGTTGCAAGGATTGGCAATTCTAATGCCTTAAACGACTACTGTTAAATAGCTAACAGTGCTCTGTTATGTGCTTAAAATGTTATGTTAGAAATTTTGGTTGCTGTCTCTGCTAGTTTAGTTCGAATTTATCTTCAAATACATTCATAATTCAAGTGTTTCTACGAACAGATCCTAACAAAAATTGGAAAATTTTCTGATATCTGAAAGTGACATGATATTGTATTTGAAAAAGCTGTCGGGGCCACGGCTATTAATATACACTAATATATTCGTATTATATCGACATAAGAATTCCAAAAAGTACAAGTAATTTATAAAGTAGTTTACAGGAGAAGCAAAAAATATTATAAGTCTTGAGGTACGGTCACACTTGGCAGATATTTGTCTAATAAAGCGTAATATCTAAATACTAACGAAAAACCTTTTAAATTTAAGCACGTTATTATGTGACATTGTATTTTAGTTTTGTATGAAACTGTTTAACTTAATAAACATTAACAAACATGTGTGTCCGAATTAAAACAATAAAAAAAAATAAAATCTTGGAAAGCATTTACAACTATTAATTTTTTCTATTACTTTCATATGCTTGGAAACTTAAATTTTAAATATTTCTATTTATGAGTATGTGCACATACAAACACAATTTGACTTTTATTTGTGAAACTCATTCATTATTTGTATCAAATTTATTTAAATTCAGGTGACAAAATTAGTTTGTCAACTGCTGATATAATAGATTAAGTTCGAATTATCAATAAAATATTATACACACAATGAGAAAACAATTGTTGGTATTAACAATTTAAAGTAGAAATAAATATTTAAAGCATTGCTAAACGATAAACAAATATTTATACGAGTATTTAAATGAGTATTGATTAGTTTGACTGAATTTTATTTATTCACCGACTTCATTTAATTGAATAATTTTGTAAATTATGATTTTTAAAAATTATTTATATGCAATTAAGGAATAATATAAAAATGGAATAAAATTTATTTATTTAAATATATAAATATAAAGCAGTGATGCCAACTCAAAGTTGTAACACTCTAAAAAAACAAGCTTTACATACATATATTAACACATTTTGTAGATATATACATAGATATCTGATCATTTGAGCTAATTCTTATTTTCTGTGCTAGAGCTTAATAAACCTGATTTCACTTATATGAAAAGTAGGAAAGTCTTATCAATTAAGCAGCAGACTAGTGGGTACACTTTTAAATTAAGTATCCCAAATATTATATTATTTTCTTCACAAGAGAGAACAATAAAAACAATAAAATATATTAACTAAACATATTTTGCAAGTTAAAGAAAATAAACTGAATGTCTAGGTTTAGATGTAAGAAAAAAAAAAACATATCACAACCTTGATATTATTATTATTATTATTTTTAGGCAAAATTCCAAATATTTTAGCAACAACAGCAGCAACAAAATAAACACAAACATCTCATGTCCTTCTCCTACCTTTTGTTTTCAATGTTTATTGAATTCAAATTGCAATGCTAAATAAATCTAAAGCATTTGCAAAATTGTTTTAGAATACAACTAGTTGCAAAAAACAAGAAATAAACAAAAGTATTTTATAAGCCCAAATGCAATGGAAAACATGAAAACTCAACTTCAGCATAGAATTTGTGTTAGTGTTTTTTTTTCTATAGACTTTTATGAGGTAAATTTTATTTTTACTTTTCGGTATATTTTTATTTTAATTTGAGGAGGTACGCTATAATAGGCATAATTGTTTGCAATTCTTGGCAAATGGATAAACATAACTCTCATTTATTAAAAAAATATGTCATGACTATAAATATGGGGTTTTCGAGTTAAAAAAAAAATAATTCTGCATATTCTTCATATCGTTAAAAATATAAACTTTATAAACTATTTTTCAGAATGCCAACGACCTTATGTAAATATGTATAATCAAAAACTGGCCTGAAGTTAGCACAAGTGGCGAAATTGAACCACATCTTAACGAGTTTCTCTATACAATTTGTCATTAAAAATCGCTGCATAATGTAGTTTTACCACACGATTACATTCCAGCATTATCTTTAATGTAAAATTTTATGGCAATACACCATAAGACCATGTTCAATTTTGCCGCTTATGCTAACTTCATGCCAGTTTTTGATTATACTCGTACATAAGGCCGTTAAACTGTAGGGTTTGTGATTTATTTAATTTACTTTTTTACGTTGTGAGTTATTCATTATCTTAAAGTTTGTTTAATTTCAGTTTAATAATTTTTACACCAAAGAATGTCCGTCTGTCTGGGTATTACATTTTGTTTTCTCGAGAACCGTAAGAGCGACGCACCTGAAACTGTCACAGAATATGCCAAAACTTTGGCATCTACAACAGCAGCTTATATGGCAGTTAAAAACTAAAGGGTGTTCCAAAACGTGCAACGAAAAATTTTGAAATCCTAATGTAATAAACAGACAATTATACCTGTGGCAAAAAGGAAAAAGTGCTTAAGTCGAGATAGGCGGATTTTGAGTTAATGGTACTTCCGTATTTGGCATATACGAAAAAACCCTTGGGCAAAATCTCAATTAATTTGTGTGATTTTTCAGGAAGTTATAGTACTATTTATGACTTGTGACTTATCTTTTTAAGACTTATAATCTCATTTGGAATAAAAGCTTAATTTAGGTTATGCTTTGGTATATTTCAACTTAAATGTATTAATTATAGTGTGCAGAATGATGTGTGCTTAAAAAAAAATCAAGTTTAATAGAAACTTTCTCAATTTAACTGTAGCAGAAATAAATTTTTGAAAATCGACTTAAACGCTTAAAACTGCTCTCCTGCAAAACAGTAAAATATGACTTAAGCACTTTTGCCTTATTGTTCAAATTTAGTGTATTTTTAGGCAGACTACAGCAGTTATTTCAGTGTTACTTTAAAAAATAAAAAAAAACTTGCAGTATCTTGAAATTCGTAAGAGGCAAACTCTTGAAATTTTCAAAAACGTTACAACTAAAATATCCCAAAATTGAAAAAATGGCAAAACGAAAAATCGCCAAAATGAAAAAAGCACTTGAATGTAAAACTACACAAAAAACAAAATAAATAGCTAAAATGTAAAAAAAAAATCAATCAAAAACTAAAAAATCGCTAAAATTACAAAATTCGCTACAACTAAAAATTTAAAAAAAAAATAAAGAAGAAAATCCTCGAAAACTGAAAAAAATCGCAAAACAAAAAACAAACGCCAAACTATAAGTGTCAATACTAAAAAATCGCCAAAAACCAGAAAAGAAATCGCGTAAAAGAAACACGTGTCGTACGGTACTTTAGTGAATTTATTATTTCCTTTTATAAGGGATCATAGTTTTCACTGCAGCCTTACATATCCTTGTTAAGCTTTAATGCCTTTTGCTCGTATTTTATTCTTGTTGTTTTTTTCCTTGATCCATTTTGTTTGTTTTGCATCTTTTGCTGTTGGCACTGATCCATATAGTGCTGATTTGTTAGAAAAAGAAATCACTTACTTTTTTTTTTTGTTATCACTTTTAATTTTTTATCATCTTTTTTTTGTGTGGCAAATAAAACTACAAATTTAGCATATCCTTGTTTAAACTAGTGTTCACTGTGTACGCGATTTAATACTTTTGCAATATTAGTTGTTGCAATATTTTTTGAAAACAAATTTTACATATGTATATATGTACGAGTATATGCTGTGTTGACAAAAAACGAATTGAATGTAGTTTTACAGCATTTTTCTATATAGTTTTTGAAAAGGCCTTAAACAAATGGTATTAGAAAAATGCATTGTCATGTACATGTAAGAATTTATTGAGTAAGAAACAAACAATTTAAAACTAATAGCATTTTTTCCTAATTCCTTTTTTTTTATTGTGAAATTTTGGCCGACAGTAAATCTAGTGTTATTGGGAAAATTCAATTAAATTTTTTTTCCCATAGTAAATAGATAAACCGCTTAAAAGTTTTTTAAAAGCGTTAAAAGTTTCGCTGTTGCATGATTTTTTTAAATATTGCAGAAATTGTTTAAATTTTTTAGTATAAAAATTATATTTATGCATTGAAACATACACACAATCATTCATTTTTTAATTAATTCGTGAATGATTCATGCACTGAATTAGCAAATTTTAAATTAGTTGTTTTCACACAAAAAAATTAATTGAATAAAATTTGAGTCAATCCAAAATATTCAGTAAGCATCACTGTCGTTTTGTTATTCAATAATTTTTTTTTTTATGTAACGGACAGCAAGCATTACTCTCGTTTTGTATATCGGCTAGTATAGTCCAAAGGAAAAAATTCTAAGATTTGAAATTCCCATGCTTGAGTCATATTTTACTGTTTTTAAGCGCTTAAGTCGATTTTCAGAAACTTATAACTTTTACTGTTAAATTGGGAAATTCTCTGTTAACCTTTATTTATTTTAAGCAAACATCGTTGTTCGCACTATAAGTAATACATTTAAGTTGAAATTAACTTAAATTTAGCTATTATTCCAAATCAGGTTATAAGACTTAAAAAAATAAGTTACAAGTCATAGTGCTATAACTTGCTAAAAAATCACACAAATTAATTGAGATTTTTACCAGGGGTACTACGGACGAACCATTAACTCAAAATGAGCTTATCTCGACTTAAGCCTTTTTGTCCTCCTTGCCGAAGGTATACTGGAGTTGTCAGCTAGTAGCAGAGTAGGAATTGTATTATTAGGTATCGGCTAAAATCCTATAAAAATGGGAGATGGCCTTCGAAAACAGCTAGTTGTTCCGTTCTACTACGTGTTTCAGAATATTTACAATTAATTTTGGTGTTATTTGTTCATTAATAATTATCACATGTAATACGGCTTACAAAGCGATACGAACCTTAGTCTGATCAAATCATAAAAATATAGAAACAAATGAAGTTGCAAAAATTATAATTAAAATTAAGGGAAAATTTTGTTTATTTGCTAAAATAGACTTAGGGCCATTATTACAACTTGCCGATAGTTAAAGGCAGGATTTTGTCTGCCCGATAAAAAGCTTTGCATTATTACAACTTTAGTTTTTGTTTGTTATTATTATTAATAATAATAATATTTAATGGATAAAAGAACAATAAATGAATATTTTATAATGCTAAGCCATTTATCCGTCCAACATAATCTTGCCTTTAACTAGCGGCAAGTTGTAATAATGGCCCTTAAATTTATATTTTTTATCAAATATGTAGTGTGAAAATATTTTTAGAGGTGTGTTTAACAATCATTTTTGCTTAATTATTCTCATAGCAACTTTGAATCTCAACATAACATTTTTTGCTGTCAAAGCTGTGCTCGTTTTATTTTAAAATAAAAATCAGTTCTTATTGAAAAAACAAACCCCAAACCCGCATGTTTCATTTGAGCAGGCGCGGATCCAGAACAAGGCTTTTAAATTTTGGAACTGAATATTTTCATTTTAGTAGGAGAAATTTCCATTTCTCATTTCCCCTAGATCTGCTTTTGAATTTGATTGATAGCAACTCATTTTTGCTTTCATTCATGTGAATTGCAATTCACTGTTCTAATTCATTTGAATTAATTCAAATTCAATTCAATTCACAGGAATGGGAAATGAATTGCAATTCGCTTTAACAAATTCATTTGAATTGAAAACGAATTGCAATTCATTTTACAGACTCATTTGAATTGCAACTCATTTCACAAATTCATTTGAATTGATAATAAATTGAAATTCATTTCTGCTTTATACATTTGAAATGATTAAAATTTCATTCGATTCTTTTTTGTTGTGAAAAGAATTAATTAAAAATTTAGCTAATGCGTAACGAATTAGAATCAAAAAATAATGACTCATTTACAACTCTGGTATGTGCCTAAAAGTTGTGTGTAAAATTGCACACAAATGGCAAAATTCACGGACAGTTTCTTCAAAACTCTTTCACAATTGAAAATTATTTGCTGATGGTTAAGCATGTCTCTATGCACTTCATTGGTGCTTTGCCAAATCATCAGTAGACTTTAAACATATATTTTCAACTTAGGACAATATGCCAAATAAAATTTTTTTCTTCATAATTATTAGTAAAGTAAGTCAACCAAAATATAGCTTTTACTAAAGATTAATGATCATTTAAATAACGAATTAATTATTTATATATATATATAAAAGCTATATTTTGGTTGACTTACTTTACTTGAAAAAATTTTGTTAAAAAATTAACTTAAATAAATATTCGAGAAGTTTGTTTGTTGTGGCTTAAGCCCGTCTAGATGCATATCGTTGCTCTTTAAATAATATTATGGCTGGTTATGTTGCTGTATAAATTTCTTAACTTTCTTTGATTAAAGCTTTGTAATTCTCAATTATATTGTACCCAGTGTTCATAAAACTTAAAATCGATTTGAAGTGCATTGTATTTATAAAAAATTTTTCCTTTATAGTTTTAAGTACTCCAGAGATTTTCGTTTGCACTTTTTTACTGTTTACACAATTTCGTAATTAAAAAGTAGTTTAAGCTTTTTTTATATTTTTTTTTCAAAGCTTTGCTAATCACTTTTTTATTGAGGCACACAACAGTGAAAACAAAAAAAAAAACTCATGGAGAGGAATTAATCTGTTTAACCAGCGCATACCACTATGATGCTTGAAATCTTTGTAATTTTGTGGCATAACTTTCCTTTCTATCTATTGTGATACAAACAAAGTAATTGAGGCAACAAAAATCCATTGTCGCATTAATCTTCATACTATGAAATTATTTTTTATTTTATTTTAAGAGGTACACTATCACTAGAAATTTTAATTAAATTTTTTGTTTTAAACTCTTAGTAAGGCAGTGCCCAGTTACAGAGGTAAAACATAATTGCTCATAGCCTTGAATTTATTATTATTTTTTATGCAAATTTGCTAATTTCCAAATATTGAAGCAGCAGCAGCAACAGCCACATAAAATAAACACAAAAATCACATGTCCTTCTTGTAACTTTTTTTTTTTTCAATATTAAGCAAATTCAAATTACAATGATAAACAATTCTGAAGCATTTGCAAAATTATGTTAAAATAAAACTATTATTAAAAAAAAATTATGTAAAATAATAAATAAAATGAAATATAATGAGGCAATTCACCAAGTGTTCTATTGCGTCATATTTGTTGTAAGTCATAAACGTTTATAACTGTCATAAAATCTTGCTCATATTTTTCATATAAAAATTTTATATGACAATAAAACTTGTTTACTTATGTTTTTTCAGTCTGCTATTTATTTTACATAAATATTATTTTTGGATATTTTTATATCCCATGGATACTAATTTGTGCAAATACTCACTGCTGCAAAAATCGTTAGTAATTAGTGGTTACGCTTTTTTACGCAAGTATGGCACATGGCACACAGAGGTAAAAAGTGAAAATTTTTAGTATGTGTGACCCTTGATAGAAAATCAAAAAATTTAGATTTTTTAAATGCTTGCTGTCATTTATTTATTTATTGTGAACATTGATACCAAACCAAAAACTTATTGATATAATTTTTTACTATTTTGCATTCTGTGTAGAAAAAAAAGATAAGAAAAAAAAATGGTACGAAAATTTGAGACATGCATGTCTCAATTACTTTCACTCACGTTCAGGAGCCAATTATTCAATTTTGATAGATGCAGCTAACATTATTAACAATTTTGCACTGGAAATTTCTAAGGCTTCTTTTACATTTATTTTTGTGCAACTTTGCACGTTAATAATACTTTTATAGTTTTACAATTATACTATAGGAATTTTATTTGAATGCACAATATTTTAATATTCTTGTAAGTATTAAGGTAATTTGACTGAAGGCAATACTTAGCAGAGATTATAATTACACTGCACTTTTGCGAAGTCATTTAAACTTCTCGACTAAAGACTTTTCAGTTCACTTATTGTCGGAACTTTAACACAACAAATAGTTCGTTGCTAGAATTTTAATTTAATTAATAAAATTGTTTTTTAAATACCATATACTTCAGGAGAAGAATATTAAGTTCAAGATATAAGTATACTACAAAAAGTATTGTAATTTTAAAGAAGGTAGAGTTTAAATCTCAAATATTAAGAAATGTATTTATATAAGTTTTAACTCATAAGGGGTGGTACACTAAACTTTAATCTAAGGCTTCATTATAAGGTTATTTTTATTAGCATATGAGTTTAGGGGTTTACATCTTGTAAAATCTTTTTATTTTTTTATTTATACACAAAGCGAAAAATATTACCAGCCATTCTTAATGATTCCTCAACTTTTATTTTAAATGCCAGAACAAAATGTTGTCAGATTAAGCATGTAGGAAAAGAAATACCACAAGTTCCCAAATGATGAAATTAAAAGTTCTCAATTTAAGAACGAAAACATAATTACTAGCAGACATTATTGATTCGAGAAAATTTTCTATCAAATAGATAAACCACAAAAAAATTAAAGCCAGTAAATATGCTGTTAAAATAGCAATGAAGTGTTGTCGACATGAGACCATTTTGAATTAATAAAATTGGAAAAACTATTCTTAATAAATAGATTCAGTAAAGTGCCACTTAACTTTACTACTTTACACACGAAGGGTTCAGTACGTTACTTGTTTCTTTTTGGAGATTTTTTTTTCTGACAATTTTTTTATTGACTCTTTTTTAGGTTTGGTGTTTTTTTGTTTTGTTTCGATTTCGTTTCTCTCCGATTTTATTTTTGTGTTCTTACAATTCATACTTTAAGTTTAAGCGATTTTTTAGTTTAGGCGATTTCTTTCGGTTAGGGTGATATTTTTTTTGGAACTTTTCTAGTTTTTATGATTTTGTTGCATTTCAGCGATTTATTTTAATTTTTCGGCAATTTTTTTCCCAATTTTGGGATTTTTTAGTTTTAATTTTTTTTTTAAATTTCGAGAGTTTACTTCTTAAGGTTTCCAAGATACAGCAAGTTGTCAAAATTACATTAACTGATAGAATACCCTTTAATTTAATTTTTTAAATTTCAGTGTTAATTGGTGTAGCCTGCATAAATCTACACTAACTTTGAAAATTTCAAGTGTCTATATCTATTTATTACATTAGGATTTAAGCATTTTTCTTTGCTCGCTTTAAAACAACCTAGAATTTTTAACTGCATCCAAAGTTTTACATATTTTTTCAAAATTTCAGGTTCCTAGCTCTTACGTTTCTCAAAAAAAAAAAAAACAGCCCGTGTTGTACAGACGGACAATATACAATAGGGTTCCTTTTCATCAAATTTGTACCATAAAAGAGAAAAAAACTCAATCAATTTCAATTGCTTAATTCAACAACTCTTGTGGTGAATTTAAATTTAAATTTAATTAGCAGCGACAAAAACCAAAAAAGTTTACAGAGCCCATTTTGCAGTTAACAGCGGACTGTTAAGCACTTAACAGTTTTATTAAAATAAAGGAATATTATTTCGGTTGCGAAATCCAGGAACGCGAACTGATACTATGCCCAACAATTAATGGAAAATATGGTCCGAGATCTGAATAATGAAACTATACCAATTGGATATACAAAAGATATGTCAATAATACAGAAACTTAATTTAAAAAAAACGTCCTATTTTGGAAGGAAAAGTGGATATTGTGGGAAATAGAAGAATTCTACATATATCCCATGCTCCTAATGGTTATTTAAAGAACAAATGAAGTCGCATTTCTGAAATCATTTTGTGACTGTTAAGTGCTTAAAAGTCCGCTGTTAACTGCAAAATGGGCTCTGTAAACTTTTTTGGTTTTTGTCTCTGCTAGTTAAATTTAAATTAATCTTCACACACATTTTTTTGTAAACAATGTTTTTATGAATCTATTAATTTTTGGATACTTGTAGATAAAAATAATCCACTAATTTCTGGATATGTGTAGGCGAAAAATAATATAGGGTGTTTTTTATTGAGATATAGAACTTTAAGTTGGCATCACTTTTTTAACTGGCGGCCATTTTGTCAGCTGTCAAGTGATTAATATTTAGTTTGGTTTGCCATTTCATCATGAATAGGTTGACAAAAGAACAACGCTTGCAAATCGTGCAAATTTATTTCGAAAATAATGGTTCAGTTCGCGAAGTTTACCGCAAGCTCCGTCCATTTTATGGTCGACATAATCGTCCATCAGAGCAATTAATTCGGTTAACCGGTCAATTGGCCACCAAGGTCGTGTGATTTGACACCATTGGATTATTTTCTTTGGGGATATGTGAAGTCGCTCGTCTACGCCAACAAACCAGAAACGTTAGGGGACTTGGAAGCCAACATTCGTGGCGTTATTGCCAACATACGGCCCCATATGATCGAAAAAGTGGTTGAAAATTGGACCTGTAGAATTGGCTTTATTCGAGCCAGCCGCGGCGGCCACATGCCCGAAATCATATTAACGTTAATGGCATAAAATTATCCTTCCAATAAAGCCAAATTTATGGACATTAAAACGATTTTCTTGTGTTTTATTTCAATTCGAAGTTCTATACCTCTAAAAAACACCCTATACATTATTGTAATCCTACAAAATATATTTGGAAGTGGCACCCTATTGCCGTGGTCGGCAAATTAAGGGCGCCGCACCCTTTAATACAGTCTTCTATTACGTATGTGTACACACGCATTTAAGAAATTATGTGTGATGAGAATTTACTAAATTTTTTATTTCCATTTGTCATGCATGACATACAAAGGCATTTTCAAGCATATATTTGAATCATTTTAAGAAAATTTTCTACAAAAATATCTCTTTACTCACCATTACATTAATGTAGCAATAACAAAAGATTCCTTTCTTTATAAACAAAACTTGAGTGTTTCTTCTGACCATAATAAAATCAAGTTTGGTTTTGGAGATTTAAAATTTCAAGTTAGGTAAATGAGACTGGCAACACCGGCTCGTGGTATGAGTACAACTCACAACAATTGTAAAGTGTAATGGTATATGTTGCCCACCATGGCCCTATTGGCAAGTACTGAAGCCTGGAGACTACTCACTTACTTTTTTGCAATCCAGTAAGCAACTTTTTTCCCTAGTATTGATAGACTTCATCATTTGTACAATGAAACTATTTAATTTATAAATTCTGTAGAATTAAAATATGTATGCATGCATTTAAATAACTTCACTCAGCACAACTGAATGAAGTGCTTAGTCTTTATCCTTGGCCTGTTTTTGCTGAAACAGTAAACGATATACGAGTATGTATGTTTGTTTGGCTATTCGTCTTTATGCTTATCACTTCCTTCCATTATCGATGCCTGTGTTACATGCCAATCATTAAGTCGTTTATGTATTTCTGCTCTGGCTCCATTATTCACAGTATGTTGACAGTTTAAATCTTACTAATGTTATACATTTTATGCAGGAATACAGCAACAAGACTCTTGCATAACATCTATAAGAAGAGTGCAATGAGAAACTTAAAACATGTTTTGCACTTTTGCTAATTGTTTAATGTAATAATGAACAGCGAAGTAGTATTTGTTATATTAAATTATTAAACTTTTCGATAATTTTCCAATATCAATTGTTCTTGTATTTAGAGTAAAGTTGTCACTTGAGCAAAAAAAAAAGCATTTCAAAGAGCTTTTAGTTTTTACCCAAATCGAATGGGAAATTTTGTTGCCCCTTCCTCCCATCGCAAATAACTCTGTCATTTGTGAACCGATTAAAAAAAATTTTAAAGGGTCTGCCTGAAGTTTGGACCCATACTTTTTTTAAAAAATCGGAGGGGGAAATTTGCTACCATTATGCATAGATCTGTTATTTGTGAGCCGACTTTTTATAATTGGTTTTTTTTTTGGTTCTAAAAGGGTGGCCTGCACTTTCGTCCCTTAATTTTTCTTTCCAAAATTGAAGGGTGAAATTGATTCTCCCATGCATAACTGTGTCATTTTGAAAGCGATTTCAAAATTTTTTTTTGCTTGAAAGGTTTTGCCCACAAATCTTTCTGTCTTTCTTTAGTTAAAATTGCCTTTCTTATACAGCAAGATGAAACATCTTATGAATTACAATATTATAATCAGATAAGTTATATTATTAATATATACATATACATATACATATATAACATAAAAATAATATTAATAGTATCCCTGCAGGAAATGGAACTGACACAAGACTAGTCACATGATCGGTCCCCAAGTTATAGGGACCAGGCCGAGTTCTATGAAGCGGGCCAGTCGCTTTTACAATCGGATGGCCTAGGATGGAGTTAATTGATGCTTTGTATGCACCTTGTGACTTGTCACTGAACTCTCTCATAGGAACCTAATCGGTGTAGAAAAATATAAAGTATTTAAAAATGTCATTCCGACACAATGAAAACTTATGTGAGAAAATTTTTTAAATTTTTAGTTGAACTATAGTGAATTTTAATCAGAAATAATTTCTTAGTCGGGCTTAATGTGATGATCATAAAAGATAAGCAAGGATAGTTAAACATACTTAGGTAGAGTGATATAACTTCCTGCTAACTTGAATAGAAAAATTAAAAAACGGATTAACAGAAAAATGAATAAGTGATACTTACTAATGTATTTACCAAAGGTAAATCAATAATTGTATATATAACATTTCTCATATTCCATTTCATTGAAAATTTGCGTTAAATAACTGATTTTAATAATAATCTCTACCCCTGTAGATAGACTTGGGTGCTGATGAAGTGCGTGGCTGCACAGAAAAATATCGGTATTTGCCCCCAGCTAATAAGGTCTAATTTAATTTTCTTTCTCTTCTTTAGAAACTCACATTAATTAATAAAAATATTTCATTCAACAAGAATTGAAATTACTGAACTTAAGCCCGACTAAGAAATTATTTCTGATTAATGAAAACTTATAATTTTTGGTGTATGGTGGTTACATATTCACCATTTTCCGGATTTAATTGAGACTTGGTCTGGTATTGTAGTAAACGGCACTGAACAAGTTCGATGTGGTTGGATCCAGGACCTATCAAATAGTATAAATATAATGTTAATTGTTCCCTCCAATGATATCGCGAAGCCACTCTATAACTCTATAACTCCCTACTTTTGGTAACATTCCCATTTTCTCAAGTCACAGAACGAGTATGTTTGGATCAATTGTCACCAAATTCTCTGCAGGGATAATAAAATATAATATTATTAATAATACTTTCACTGATAATAGCAACATAAGACAGAATTCGCAATATACTTAACATACATATTTGTTAAAAATTATCATTGAGAAAAGTGTTTGGTAAGTAATTTTGTAAAATTTGTTGCTCTGTTTGTTGTTTGCAAATGATTTGGCAGTTGATTCCAGAGACGTACACTAAGTATTAAAAAATTTACATCCTGATGCATGATTTCGATGATGATTATAGATTTTTCTCTACGAGATCTTGCAAACTGAAAACGACCGTACAGGTATTTCGGTACCTTAGTTGTTATAGTTTTGTGAAAGAGTATAATGTTTTTAAATTTAAGAAAATAATTTTATTTATTCTATCGAATTTTTCAGACCAAAAACGTAACGAATAATGTTATTATGCGTAGTGGACAGTTTCCTCATGTTTTTAAAACACTTTTTTTCGGAAATCAGAGGGATAAATTTTTTTACCACCATGGATAACTCTGTCAGTTGTCAACCGATTTTTAAAATACTTTTTTTTTACTATATACAATAGTATTCAATAGCATTTGTGGTCGTGTTGTTGTGTATATTGCTGTGGTCTATGTGTTTAATGCATAATTCAAAGGTATATATGTATAAATGTCGTTGCTCGAAAGGAATGACAAGAAGAAGCTGTTAAAGGTTAAACTTGTTCCACAAAAATATTACTCATAAAATTTCGCCTGAAACTTGAGTGAACACTTTTAGGCCTTCACAGCTTTCTATACCGATTCGCCATACAATTGGTAAGCAGCAGGGTGAAATTCCTTAACCCCTGTAATAGGCCTAGACCAGTAGTCGGCAACCTATACCATTACATTTTACGATTGTGTGTGTTATACTTTCACCACGAACCGGTGTTGCCAGAGAAATTTAATTTAATTTCCCTAATATGAAATTTTAAATCTCCAAAGGCAAACTTGATGTTATTATCTTCAGAAGAAACACCCAAGTTTTGTTTATAAAGACAGGCAGCTTTTGTGTTTGCTACGAAAATGTAATGGTGAGTAAAAAGATTGTTTAGTTAAAAAATTTATTACAATAATTTAAATATACTCGTATGATTGAAGATGCCTTTGCATGTCACGTTTTTTATGCATGACAACTCACGTTGACCAACCAACCAAACATTCTGGTTTGCCAAAATAGTCTCCTTAAAATAAAAAAAGAAGAGAGGTGTCTTAGTACACCTGGTTAGAGCTATGCTGCCTAGTTATATCAAAGAAATTTTATGTGTGAAATAACAATACAATAAAATTATATTGTATAAGGATGTCAAATTCGCCGCTAATATTGCAAAACGTTACTATTTATTTCCCATTATTTTCTATTCTAACTGCGTACAATTAATGTATATATTATTTGTGGCTGGCGGCGCCTGTTAGCCGGCTTACAGCCGATCGGCTTCATTCTCTGGTTTGTGCTCATGTGCAACAACAATACAAAAAAATTTAGCAATCGTTAACATTGTTTTTGTTTTGTTATTATTTCACTCACTTCAGAGAACGAAACAAATCAAAATCAAATACTTTGTTTCGTTTAGTACAAAGATATCAAAACAAAACTAAATTTATAACTGTAATAGTGTCGATTATTTTTGCTACGAAAGTCACATCCTAACTCCTGTATCGCGCAATAAAGAGCATAGCTCCACACATATTTTCTTATTGTTGGAACAGTATGCGATACACACAACTTGTCCTCATCAATGTGTGTGTACACATACGTAATAGAAAAGTGCGCGGACACCCTTAATTTGCCGATCACTGGCCTAGACGTATACTTTGAAGACGCCGTTAGTCATGCGTATTTGTTGTTGGGTCTGCCAGAATTTTGTTACTTTCGATAATGATTTGTTCTAACATGTAAAGGGGAATATTATTGGAAGCAGAATGGTTTGAAATTTTTGTTCAAGGAATCAAAAATATTTTTTTTGGTTTAAGTAAAAGCTTTCATTGTAAGTTCCAGCAAAAAATTTACACTTAACTCTTTGAGATTTGCTTCACCTTCAGCAAATTCTGTTTTGAAGATTTATGTGCCCTAAAGATGCATATTTACTATAATTAATGTTAACATTTTCTTATGCAAAAAGCACCGCAACATGCACAACAACTCACAACAGTAGATAAGCAAGGAAAACAGTCTTGGATTTTATTTTGAAATTTCTGCCCCAGATACATAATATTAATTTTCTTTTGTTATAATATTTTCTTTTTCAACATTAAGAAATAGCAAACTGCAACAAATGAAAAACATTTTCCTTCTTAATAATGCATTTCGTTATCTATATTAAATGAAAACATATTTTTTATCAATGTTTTTTTGTTTGCTTTTTTCTTTGCAAATATAAAGAAATATTTGCAGTAATAAGACATTATGTTGAATTATGTATCTACATTATTACATTTTCGTTGAAAATAAATCACAAAAATACTGCAAAAAATTTACTGGGTTACTGCAGAGACTTCCTGAATTCAAGCCCATTAGTGGTAACAATATAAATCATTAGAAGTTATTTGAAAATATACCAGTTATTGTCGTTAACTAAAGCTCACTTGAAGTAAAATGTAATTAATAAGGCAACTAAAAATTTTCTTTAAAAGTTTTCTTAAAAAAAGCTTGCGAAAAATAATTGTTTTCCATTTCAATTTATTCTTTTTATTGTTCTGAAGCATTTCTTTAACAATTTTTTTCAATATTGTCTCAACTTTTATTCGTATTAGTATTTCGCATACATTTAAAAAATTTCATTTGTGTACATTGTTATCTTCAAGAGCCACAAGAGAATAAAATGAAGCGTATAATTATATTACCAATGGCGGCGTCACTTGTTATTTTCTATTGTGTCGTCTTTCCACCATCCTGAATACATTTTAATAACAATGTTTTATCCTTAATGGAAATTTTTATTTTTATCATAATATCGATATATGAAAAATATAAGCTACACAGAAAGAAAAAATATCGTAAGTTAAACTAAATAATTTCAGCTGTCAAGTTTGCGGGTAATCTGTATTGCTATTCGAGTTTCACTAAACAAAATTTCGTGCGGTTAATCTAACCAATATAAATTTGTTAAATAACTTTTTGTAACAGTTACTAAATTTCTGGTGAAAATTGGGGCCTCAGAAAAAAATTCTAGGTTAAAATTAACCAAATTAACACTTTACCAAAGATACTAATTCATTTTTTTTTAATTTTTCTATAACTTTTTTTTTTAAACAAGCCATAACAGTTATTTGAAATTCATATAAATTTTTTTTTAGTTAGTTTACTATTTTCTTGGTTAGTTTAACCAATACATACAGTTAAAAAAAATCTAAGCGCAAAATAGTAACGAGGATTAATTAAGCCAAACAAATGCAGTTGTTAGTTTTACTGTTTACTGATCATATTGTAAGCTTAAGCAATGTTATGAACATTGCTTAAGTTTACATCTTCTACATTCCCAGTTACTAGAATAAAAGAAAGTGACTGAATACCTAATATTTGAATTTTTTTTTTAGAAGTTCCAAAAATATGGGAAATTCCCTAAAAATCAACGTCAAAAAAAGTGAACTTAAAGAATAACAAGAATGAATTATTTTTTGCTGAAAATCTCCAAAAACTAATGGACTATTATTTTTTTTAACAAACACAAACCGCGAAGCGATTAGCTTTTCTGCAGAAAACAACCAGGTTCTACTATGGCGGGAATGGAACCCACGACATCTGGATTGAGAGGATAGATAGTGATAGCGATCACTCAGCCACAGGGGCACCCTGTGCTTATGCTTATTTTTTTTGTATAAAAATTATAGTGAAAGTTGAGGTATGAAACTTTTTTGTTTTTCAAAGTTTATTTTGACGGTCAATAAATTTTGGTCTATACATGGCTTCCGTGGCTGCCCGCTTTACACAGGCATTCAAGTAGAATCTAAATGATTTCCTTTTGAAATTGTCGATACATATTTTATTAATGAGTGGAAATTATTAAAATAAATACTCCCACATAATGATATAAATAATTTTATAATATAATAATAATAAAATAATTTTTTACTGAAGTAATATCCTTTAATTAATCAAATAGAGTAATACAGTTAATCAAACCAAGGACATTGAAGATGAATCTAACTAACTAAAATTGTTAATTTTACTGTAAATAAAATAATTCTGCCAAAAAAAAAACCGACTTCAATGCAAACATCTTATAGAAGATTTTCGAAAAAAATTTATGAGATATATAATTAAATTTTAATGGGCGTGCCTCCGTCGACTTTTTAAATGCAAGATTTTTTATTTTTCAGAGCTCAAGGTGTGTGGTAAGTTTTGTAGAAATCGGTACAGTAGAACCACTTAAAATAAATTATTAAGTTATAATGGGCGTCACTCCGTCCATTTTTTCAAATGGGAGATTGTTTCTATATTTGAGCTCAACGTGTGCGGTAAGTTTCTTAAAAATCGGTTAAGTAGAACCACGTGAAATATATTAATAGATTTTAATGGGCGTAGCCTCGCCCATTTCTTGAACTGTAAAATTGTGTAATTACAAGAAATAAAAGTGTTTGCTAGGCTTCGCAGCAGCGTGTCCCGCCCAGTATACCCTCTCAGACAATAAATGAATTTTTCCAACCGGTCTATGAAGTAACACCGCAAAAAAAAATAGAGACGAATTGATAACCTCCTCCTTTTTTTGAAGTCTTTTAATAAGGGGTTTGATTACGTTTCGGTACAAAAAGTTTTGTTGTTAAATTCTATTAATTTTATGCTGGAACACAACTGGGACGAATAACGAATTTCATACACGTCGACGAATTCGTTGACAAGAATGCACTGAGCTTAGTTATTGTCACTGAAATAACTAACTTTTTTGTTATGGTACTGTCTAGTTGTTGGTTAAAAATCTGTATCTGCTTTATATTATTTTTAAGCCATGACAGCCATTAGATAATCCACTCCTCTATGAGCAAATCTTTTTACAAAATATGCACCACACTTAGAAATTTTTCTTGCATGCAATTTAACCGCAGAATTTGTAATTTTACAAGTTTGTTGATAAAATGTTCATTCAGTTGCTTCTTATTAAATAGCTTAAATTCTCCTAAAAATTCATCTGTTCTTAAACTTTAATAACTGTGCATAATTATAGTTTTAGCGTATATATATTGGAATCGTCTATACGCTATATATATATAAGAGAGCATCTCTACTTCGTTTATGAGAAAAACTAAAATACGCTACAACTAAAAATAAAAAGGTACATGCGCATCAAGAGCATTGGCTCTCTCTCTCTCTTTCTTACAGTTATAGTCTGAGTATTCTAAGGACAAAAAAAATATACGCATGATACCCGGGATATTTGTTCATCATTCGCTACCCTTAATACATAATACATTTGTTTATATTAAATGGAATGGAATATGTGTGAGTTTGAGTGTGTGGCTATTTGAAAATATGATTTATATGTGTGTGTAAATAATATAGCCCTGTGTATTCGAACGTGTAGCCGGTTAATAGTCAGAGTATTTTCATAATCATGCGTATGATTGTTGGCCATATAGTTTATACATTTTAGTTATTGTCGTTTGCGCTGAGTAATTTCAAAAACTTCTATAAACATAGTTGTTGGATGTTTATAGTTATACGTATTAGGTTTAAAACTAATATGTGTGTTTGCATATGAACTTGTTCATGGTAAAATTATACCAGATACTTGCACGACTACAACAAAATTACAACATCATAAAACACACCCATTTTGTTGGTAGAAACAGACGAATAATTGTCAGAAACAAATGTTTTTTGTCTTTAAAAATAACAATCACAGGGTAACTGAAGTACAATTGCAGACGCGGCATTCATGAATGATTATTGTAATTCAGTGTTGCCAATATGTGTGTAATACACAGTGTGTAATATCTACTCTCATGTGTAGGTCATGTAATGAGTTTCATGTATAATCTGTGTGTAATTATTTTATTTATTTTTGTTTTAATTTTAACCTACACAAAAGATGTGTAGTGTAATTTTCTTCAATGTCTAATTGGAGACACAGCCATATGCAAATTCATTGGCAACACTGTAATCATTTTACTCACACACATACACTAAAATTTTTGCAACTTGTAAACAAAGTTTGACAACTTTCGGCATTGTATACAGTAACAGGCTGGGCTTGTGCATGTACCTTGTATAATTTTACCATGAACGTGTTTTTTTATTTTTAGCTGTAAGCATTCACAGTTGTTTAACATCCAATACCCAAAGAGTAAATGATACTTTTGTCATTCTCTGATACAGACTTCATTGCACTTTACTCTTATTTTGTTATTTTGATGGGTTATGTTTTTGCAAAATCAAAATCAGCAGGACTTCAATATTGATTATGCTCCATGCCGCTAATTCTGCTCTCACATGTGGCTAAAATACTGATTATTTTATCAGTACAATAAGGAATTGTTTAAACGGTATTTCACAGTGAAACTAAGATATCGCTTTAAATTGTTAAGTTGTTTCAACTCATTTATTTACTTGTCTGTTTACAACTGCCTCCTATAATCTAAAAATTAAAATACTTATAGTTAATACTTGAACAATAAAACTTAAACCTAAGCTAATATGGATGTGTAGAGAGAATACCCAATTACTTGCCAATAATATGACTCCTAGGTATTTGCAGGTAAATAACCTGTACTTTAAGTAAGTCAGCTAATAATACGATTCCATGGTATGTGCAGGTAAATAACCTGTTGAGTTACACATGACTTATATATTGCGCATTTTTACTACAAAATAAACTTTTGGGCTGGCCTATTAATTTCAAGAAATAAAATATGAGTTCCTATAAAATAATTTGTGAACATATTTGTTTTTAAAAACACTAAATCCTCCAGCTTCTTTTTTAACCCTCGAATAAAAAAATAACAGCCTTGTGTCTCACTCATTGCATCCTCTACTGTATAAATTCTATCACTTTATTATTATTGTAATGATTTTATTTTTCAATAACAAGAGAAAATACATTGTTATTGATTCTTGAAATTAATGAAGCTTTTCATAATAGTTTTTATCGTTTCACATTTCGTTTTTCTTTCATCCAATTTGTATATCTTTTATAACGTTTTTATATTATATTTTTTTTAATAATGGTTACTTGACATTTTGTTGTTGTTGTTGTTGTTGTTGTTTAAATAAACGCACTTACGCAAATATTATTTTACTGGAAATCGAATACGATAAAATATGCAAGAATGAAACAAACAAATCAAAAGTAAAGCTAAAGATAATTAAAATAAAAGTTCTTTATTTCTATTGTTTATGAAAAAGTTTTATCTGAAAGAAATTGCTTTAATCACTTATGCCACAAACACGATTTACGTGAATAGCGACTCATAATGTCAAAGAAGGTGAGCTTTAAGTTATGATTTTTTGGGTGCCGTACAACAAATGTGAAAAGGAACTCCATTGTTTTCGTTACACTGTCCGTCTGTCCGCCTGATTATCACAGGCTGTTTTCTCGAGAACCTTAAAAGCTACGAACCTGAAATTTCTACAGAATATCTAGAACTTTAACCGCTACAAATATACTTAGTATACAAAATATACTTACGATCTCGGACGAAAACGTTTGATCGAGAACCTGTATTGAAAACAACTATAAAATAAGAAACTTTGTTTTTGTTTTCAGACCTAAAGTTTTCATAGAATATGTAAAATTGTGGTCACTTGTTGTAGTGAGCAAATATATGACAGTTAAAAATTAAAGGGTGTTCTAAAGCGAGCAACGCAAAATATGGAAATCATAATGTAATATACAGACAATTATATACAGACACTTGAAATTTGCAAAGTTAGTGTATTTTTAAATAGACTACAACTATTAACACTAAAATTAAAAAAAAAAATCAAAATTAAAGGGTATCTTATCAGTTAATGTAATTCTGACAACTTGCTGCATCTTGGAAACCGTAAGAGGCAAACTCTTGAAATTTTCAACAACGCTAAAACTAAAAAATCCTAAAATTAATAAATCGCCATACCGAAAAAAAAACTTTCAAAGGCCGAAAAAAATCGCCAAATTAAAAAAAATCTTTAAAACTAGAATAAGTCGTCAAGAGCTAAAAAAATCGCCAAAAAATAAAAAAATCGCCAAAATGAACAAAACTCCAAAAACTAAAAAAAAAGAGGAGAAGTGTCTTAGGACACCCGGTTATAGCTATGCTGCTTGGGGCTAATAAATCAATGCAAGTTAATCTCTATTTTTGGTTTATAATGTGTTTAAACTAACAAATCTACAAATCAATGCAGTATTTAAACCACCTGTAAACGCATAAAATTGGGCGTTTAAACTACCAATGCAGGCCATATGATTTTGCTACTTACATACCATATGTTTTGCATTTAAAGAGCCCTCAACTTTTTTCCAAGCCTCTACTTTTTCTTCAGAGCTTGTTCGATCTGTTTTTTTTTACACTCTATTGTTATTTTACACTATTCTACTTCGCAAAGCAAGAATATAATTTCTTTCTCAGTCAAATTTGGCAACATTTTATTAAAATTTATAAAATTTTTTGCCGTTTTGATTGTGCAGAGAATTGATAGCCTGCTGCAAAACAGCTGTTTTTTGACATTTATTCTAGTGTTGCCACAATATAAGTTTTTAAACTACACCGAAGGTATGGTTCACCGATTTATTCCTGTTGAGTTTAAACCACTTTTTTGAATTTCTTTAGGCATTTTTAGACACACACGCACACTTTCTTATTTTTATAGAATTATATAAATATGTTTTTAAACTAATTTTTTTTTGAAATTTTCTTATTTTATTTTTATTAAATGAACTTTTCGACGTTTGTTTCAAATTTACATAAACTGTTTGCGTAAAAGTTCGAAAGCAGCTTTATGAAACAAGTCTTGCAGGTTTGCCCAATTGCACAAATGGCATTTTTAAGAGTTCTAATATTTTAATCAAACACTTTGATGGTTTATTTACAAAAAACGCATGTCTGTATAAACTCTGTGCGTACGTCGGTAAAGGGTGTACAAGATTCAGCACAGCCGAATATAGCTTTCTTACTGGTTCTAATTAAGCAGCTGAAAAAAAATTCATGTTCTAATAATTTCTTGTTTTTTAATACTTAACTTGCAAGCCAATTACGAAAATTCTTTGCTCTTAATATTAAAAATGTCAGCCACGATAGCAATTTTTGCAAAAAGTAAACTTTTTCCTCATTTAAAAAATCTAAACCTTTTGTTTGTTATAAAACAATTGATGAAGGAAAATGCAATTCAATTGCTAAAATCCGTCAAGTAATAGAAATGAGAAAATCGAAGGACAAAACAAAAACTTCATACAACAAAAGAAACATCAATTGGAAAATGTTTTCGATAATTCAAATATTTACAGAAAATGTTAAAAAAAAGTTGTAAGAACAAAAGTTTTATGACTTTTGCAAGCTTCCAAAGAAAATCAGGAAAAATTGTACATAAGTACATATTGGATTAGCAATTTTCATGCCAAAGCAACTTGAGGAGGAGACAAAAATAGCAAATCTCTAATGGAATCTTAAGTTAAGTTACTAAAAATGTCAGACAACAATCAAATAACACGTGATTCTAAAAATCGTAAAACGTGTCAGAATAATATTAAAGAAATACTCTTTTTTGTACTCGTGCACAAGGAAAAGTTACGTTAAAAACGAACTCGATTTAAGCACGTGGTAACGTTTTTTTATTTTTTTATTATTAAGAAATTGTCACTTTGGTTCAAATATAAAATAAAAGCTTAAATAAAATAGGAATTTTATATAGATTTACATTTTTTACGCTTTAAGTATATGGAGGTATGTTCATGTGTTTGTGCATGAGTGAAATACACAAAAGAAATGAAATCATTTCAAACGTGCAGTTGTATGGGTATTTTGATGTGTGTACGTGAATGATTGTGCATGTATGTAAATAGCAATATTGTGAATTTCACGCTTGGAACTGATTTAAAAGCAAGAAGAAAAAAAATCTTTTTAAAAGGGTATAAAAGCCTGATCGTTTAACACACGTTAATTTAAAATTCAGTCCTAAACTGTGTTTATTTAAATAAATTGTCTTTTTTCAGGCGAAAGTAAATACTTTGCACAGTGTATTAATAAATAAGCAAAACTATACATAGAAACACAAATGAAATGTTAACACTGATCAAATGATTTTTTGTTTAATATGTTAAACTAATTTGCGAGGTCAAAGTGGTAAGTAATTTTATAAATAAATTTCCAGCTGGGTTATGACGCAGTCTGCCCAGGGCAGTGTGACCAGATCCTAAAAATTTTTGCAGCTAAATTGACTTGAGAAAAATTCTAAAATCTGCTCAAAAAAAAAAAATAATTGAGTGCTAAAACATAATGCTAAAATTTAATATCTACTTCTTTTTAGTAAAATAGTTTCTTTTAAAGTTCTTATTTTTGCAATTTGTGCTTATATTTCCTGAAGTATAATGAAGGACTGGCATCAAGTTAGCATAAATGGCAAAATTGAGCTTGATCTTAAATAGAAAAAAACGTTTTAATTCGAAAATAAAATCGCGCGACGGCAAAATTATTCGTAAATCTACACAAGTTTCGTGAATTTTATGAAAAAAAAATTGAAATATAAAAATAAAAACTGTTGTTTGTTCAGTAACTCAAAAAGTTTGCAAGGAGAGAATGTCAAAAGAAAAGACAAATTGAGAGACAAAAAAATTCTTACAAATTATTGTTAGTAAACTTTTTTACTTGCAATAATTATCCAACCACCTGTTGTGTGGCTTGTTTTCACATTAAATATTTCCAAAATATCTGGAAAAGGAAAATTTAAAAAATTTGAATTTCTTTATTAAAAAAAAACATGTTTTCTTATGTACAAAGAAAGAATATTTTCTCAATCTACTGTTTTTCTTTGATTAAGCCACATAAATACAATTTTATAGTCAAATAATTTTCTTTGTTTGTCAAATGTGATCAGGGATGGAAAGTGAAATTTTTATTTTTGTTAATAGAGTAGAATTAGAAAATAATGAAAAATGCAGAAAAATAATAAATAATACCTGAAACTGTGCAAAGTCGATTTTGAAAAATCTTGTAATTTAAAATATTATCAAAAAAAAAAAAAAAATTTTTTTATAATTATAAGGCTGCTAATATGTATACATTTATACGAAGAATTCATGCTGCTTAAGCTTATATTATTTGTTCTAATATGTATATTTAAATAATTTTCCAACTGGCCACCTATTCGTATCAGGTTAAGAAAAAAAAAAAATACGTGTACGCGTGCATATCAATTCACATATAATTTTACAAAAATCACACAAAAGTTGAAAACATTTTTGTCGCGCATCTGCTAAACGTGATGTGCATATCAATTTACATACTGTACAGAATTCTACTTGCCACACTAAAAATTAATATAAAAAAAAATTTATATAAAATTTTAAATAACAATAATTTACAGCCTCCAGTTTGATTTGTGAATTATTTAAGATCAACTTTTATTGACATATTTCAAAGGGCCAAAAAAGCTTTACACACTCAAAAATTATTTATGAAAGCTTAACGTACATTTACACAAAGTTTTTAAAAAGAGACAAACATATTTTTTATGGTTGCTTAAGTGTGTAACATTTAAGTTTTTGCCTCTTTTTTGTATGTACTCGTATGCATTTATGTGCATTATTAACCAGTTTTATTAGAAACCTTCAGATATCGTTTCCATTTACCACTGCATGCTAATTTTGTTTCGTATGTGGCTCTACAAATATCTACACTAAATGTTCTTGCTCAAATCGCATGCCAAGATACTCTTGTTTTAGTTTGAATGGATTTCAATTACACTGACATTGCATATTGATTGCATTCATTTTCCGCAATTGTTGCCATCAAAATAACAAAAAAAAAAAACTGAAAAGTATTTTACATGACATTCCAACTGAAAGCAATAAAAAAAGAGCAAAATATGCAAACCCACAGACAGACAGATTTCATAATGGTATTTGATTTTACTATTTTTTGCTGCATAAACTGTTCTTTTTTAATGGTGAAATTTTAGTAACATTATTGCTTGATGGCAATAAAGTGTATTAATTTCAAACATTACAGACTACATAATTTGAAGTGATTCAGAGCAATAAAATTTTTTGTAGCATAAAGTGAAAGTAAAAGCTGTACTTTAAGTATTTTTGAGTAGAATAAAATGTACTGTCCTATTTTATTATTAATACAGCAGAAAGTGAATCTCATGATATAAAATTTAGGAATGAACAAATAATGTATTCGTAGTAGTTTCCAGTTCAGGCAGCGGCATCATTAGTGCCATGTTTTTGGCCAAAAATTCGCGTACAAGCAACGATGTGTGAGCAGGGGTAGAAGCCAATTTTTGTTCTTCCACAAAACCGGGCGTTTCTGGCGAATTGTTTCGCGCAAATTGCGCATAACTTGCAGGTAATATTCCTTATTGACCGTTCTGCCCTGTGGCAAGAACTCATGATGCATTACACCCCTGCAATCGAAGAAAACTGTAAGCAAAACTTTCACATTAGACCGAACTTGGCGCGCTTTTTTCGGTCTTGGTTTACGCGGCAGCTTCCAATGAGATGATTGAGCTTTTGTTTCCACGTCATAACCATAAACCCACGATTCGTCACCAGTTATGACCCTCTGGAGCAAATTTGAGTCATCCCACAGCTCATTAGCAATGTTCATGCGATGCTGTTTTTGGTCGAAATTGAGCAATTTTGGTACGACCCGTCTCATGCCCAAATCATTGATAAAAATCGAATGGCACGAGCCAATCGATATGTCTAGGTCCTCAGCAACTTCTCTAATGGTGATTCGACGATTGGCCAATACCACTTCCTTCACTTCATCAATTTTTTCGTCTGTTATTGAAGTGCTCGGGCGTCCGGCACGCTCTTCGTCCTTCACATCTTCTCGGCCTTCTGAGAAAATTTTGTACCCGCGATAAACCTTGCTTCGGTCCGAGGTAGCTTCTCCGTATGCCACAGTCGACATTCGGAATGCATCCGCACACTTAATTTCGTTTTTCACATAAAATTTGATACAGTTTCTTTGTTCCATTTTTTTTAATAGGTAAAAATGGAAGACGAGCCAAAACATGTGCAAGCAAAGCAGCTGTCAACAATTAACTGAACATTCAAAACGGCCGAAATTTTCTGTATAAGTGAGAGACATGAGTACCAACATAACGCCACAGAAAAATCAAAATTCAAATATACGTAACCCGCGAAAATTCAAAATTCGCTATACTTTTTCAACACACCTCGTACACTCGGTCTAAGTAACAGAACATAAACTAATGTTGAGTAAACAACTGGACTTTCTTATGTTTTCATTTTGTGGTGTAATCTTCAAAATGTATGCAACTCCGTTAACATTATGTTTTTTATATGGAAAGCAATGCCACACAAAGAAAAATGTCGGAAATGACAAACGATGCCATTAGTGCATACTATTGCAATGTCACAAAATGCCATAGCGTGTACTCTGCATTAGAAGTTCGTTGTAGTTGCTCTCCTCTAGTGATTATATTATACCAAAACTATAGGTTAGGTTAGGTTAACAGGCTGCTGGTAAGGAAAGGGTGAAATATAGAGTCCAGCTCACTTGGGTCCAATACAAAGATTCCTTTGTGTTAGCTGTGAATTGAAGAGAGGTTAGTGAGAGAGGCTGATAGGGAAGGGATAGTGATAGAGAAAACAGGTGGTGAAGGAAGAGATAGAGGAAAGCTTAATTCTTTTATAAGTCTGCTTTTTTGCACTCTTTTTTTTATAATGCATTGTTGCAGCGCCTCTGGTGTCAAATGAGGTGTATTAAATTTTTGAAGTTGTGGCTACTGAAAGCAATTTTATTGGTTATTTTTCTCCGTCGATGAATCTGCTACACAATACCGACGAAGGTGGGCTCTATCATGTTATATTAGTAGTTTTGGCACAACAACTGATACAAGGGTGCCCCTGTGACTGAGTGGTAGCGATGCTATCCTCTCAGTCTAGAGGTCGTGGCTTCGATTCCCACCATAGACCCTGGGTGTTTTCTGCAAACAAGCTAATCGCTTCGCGGGTTGTGATTGTTAAAAAAAAGGACAATAACGCAGATCAGAAAAATGCGTGGTGTTGTTATTTAATGACTGTCGGAGACCACGCTCGAATCCAGGATCTTCGGTTATGTAGTCAACACATCTGCCATCCATGTGCTTTAAAAAGCGTAACCACTAATTACTAATAAAAAGCTGTTTGAGGCGTATGAAATTTTTTAAGCTGTGGCTACTGAAAGCCATTTTATTGGTTATTTTGCTTCACCGATGATTCGGCTACACAATACCGACGAAGGAGGGCTCTCTTTCATGTTACATTGGGCTTAGCATTCGCTAAAGCCGGTGTAGTTTTAGTGACTTTTGCCTTTATGCCTGCATCACTAGAACTTTTGCCACAAAAACTGATACAAAGGATACTAATGCACATCAGAAAAATGAGTGGTGTTGTCAACATTAAATAGACTGTTGAGGCCGGGACCTTTGGTTTTTTAGTCAACGTGCTTACTACTTCGGCCCACGCCATCCTTACCAAAATTATACATTGATTGGTAGAGAGAGCTTCTTAAAAATTTTGAAGAACTCTAATTTTAAATGCATTTTGCCGACGTAAAACCTTTTTTCACACTGAATACTCAAAATTTGAATTTGCTAATTCTCTTTAACAGTTTCTTTTTTTTTTTTGTAATATGTTTCCTTAAAAATAATGAGAATAAGAACTTGTTTTGTTTTAAATAAAAAAATGCCTTGTTTTCTTACACATTTGGCCAACGAAAGCTACATAGAAAAAAATATACGGGCCTGTTCTGCAAATCATGGCAGTTCATATCACGATAATTGCAAGAAATTATTAAAAGCTAAATCATTGATTTTTTAAATTGCATGATTTAAAGCAAGGGAAGTTGGAATAAAATATTCTATTATAAATTTATAAATGACAAAAATTTAATGTACAATAAGAACCTATTAACAAGCCAGCTATAAATAGATTTTTAATTTTTTTTGAAATAACATGATTTGAAATCATCGTGATTTTCAGAACAGGCCCGATGGTGTTTGTATTGTATCAATTCGCCTTGTTGGGAAGTATTGAACCATCTTCATAAATGCAATCCATACATATAATCTAATTTGTGTACATGTAAGCATACATATGTATGTACGTGTGTTTGCATGTATTCTTTCTATATTTTTATTCTTCGTGTACGTCTAAAAATACATTTGAATATTTGAATGCCTCAGCAATATTTTTAATAGATTGATGATTATGAGGTTTGTGTTGAAATAATGCGCGGGCAGAAATTTTCCAATATAAAAACCGTTCAAAAATAAAACAGCTGCTTTAATAATTGAACAAACGCGATCGTGAAAGCATCTCAGGTGCAAATCTAAATACATATATATAAATTTTTATATACTACTACATACCGAGAACCTCAAAAAAAGGTGCGTAAATTAAAGAAATGAATATTTAAGCAAATATGAAATAATATTATATTAAAAGTCATAGTACCCACTACATTCATACCGAGTTTAGTTTATTATTTTTATGGTAATTTTAATTCATTGTCACTAGTGTTTCACTTTTTGTTTTTCTTTGATTCTGGTACATACTTAGATGTCAACTGTGCCCTTAATGTTCCGTGACTGGTGGGATGAACTTGAATTTCCAACACGCACCACGCGTCTCTTGGACCAACATTTTGGTACAGGTTTGAGGTAAGTTTCAAATTTGACTTTTAAATACTTTGTGCATATAAATATACTGATAAATAAAATCTACTTAGACGCGATGATTTGTTGTCCTCCGTTTGGAATTCTCGCCCCACAATGCTGCGTTCTGGATATCTGCGCCCTTGGCAACGCACGACCGGCTTGCAAAAGCAAGACTCCGGCTCTACTCTCAATATTAATGATGAGAAGTTCGAAGTCATATTGGACGTTCAACAATTTACGCCCAATGAAATTACAGTCAAGATCACCGACAGATTTGTGGTGGTAGAGGCCAAGCATGAAGAAAAACAAGATGAGCACGGTTTTGTATCCCGACAATTTACAAGACGCTATCAATTGCCAAGTAAGCAAAACCGAATATTTAAACATACTTACATATACATATAGGCGGCGGTGTGGAACAATCGCTTAAGTCGATTTAAGAAAATCAGTATTTTTCGGAAGTTTTGATGCTGCCGATAAGAGACTAAAAGGTTGTAAGGCATGATTCTACTTCCGAAGGATATTTTTTTCCCCAAGTAGCATTGCAACTTTCAACTGGGACATAATACAGCTTAATAAAGCTAAATCTTTTTAACACGACTTAAGCTCTTATTCCATACTATCACATATGCGTACATATACATACATATACATATGTACTTATTTATTTTGTATTTATTTTTCTCTAGATGACGTCAACCCAGACAGTGTAACTTCATCACTGTCGTCCGATGGATTATTAACCGTCAGCGCCCCCATGAAAAAATTGCCACCACCCAACACTGAGCGAGTGATCCATATATCTCAAACTGGTCCTTCATCGAAAGAAGACAAGGAGAAAAAGGTGGAAACAACAACTGCCTAAATTAGAGTATTCCCTAAAAATTGGAGATATTAAACAAAATGCTCATGTATACAACTGACTGCTTTTATTAAGTTACATATGTCAATTAGCGCCATACTTATGTTTTTTAATACAAATTTTAATAATATCACAATGTTATTATACATAAATTTTAATTTTATTACTTTTTGAAAAAATAAAATAAACGGAAAAAAATTAAATTTATAAAAAAATATTTTTTTTTACAAATTTACAAATTATTTTTGCTGAAAGAAAAATAATTAAAAATTGTTGTTGTATTCCATAATGGAAAACCCAAATTCAAACAAAAGCACTTATTGCGTAAAATATAAAAAAAAAAATTATAAAAATAATTTTCAGTTCAAAAGAAATGGAAATACTTGGCTTTATTAAGTTTAGATATTTTTATCAAAATTTTCATTAAATATTAATATTTTACTTTTTCAGTAAATAATGAATTGTTTCTGAATAATTCTGCAAAAAAAACCGACTTCAATGCAAAGATCTGTTAAATAAGAGAAAAAAATTTGTGGGATATAAAATTATATTTCAATGGGCGTGCCTGCGCATATTTTTTTAAATTCAAGATTTGTGTTTTTTAGTGTGCAGGGTGTGTGTTAAGTTTGGCAAAAATCGGTAAAGTAGAACCACTTAAGGTAAAATATTAAATTTTAATGGGCGTGACTCCGCCCATGTATTAAATGGAAGATTGTGTATATTTTAGAGCTCAGGGTGTGTGGTAAGTTTCGTTAAAATCGCTTAAGTATAACCACGTGAAAAATAAAAATAAATGTTAATGGGCGTAACCCCGCCCATTTCTTCAATTTTAAAGTTGTGCAATTAAAGGTTGTATTTTATAGAGTGCCACAAGTTTAAATCATAATGATGAAACAAGGAAATATATTTTTAATATCAATGAAACGAGCTTTATTGGAATAAAATTTTTACGAAATTAATGTTTAACTATGATTTCTGCCATGTGGTCGCCACGGCTGGCGCGTAGAAGACGCAATCTGGAACACCAATTTTCAACAAACTTTTCGCAGCATTTGCGGCCGTATTTCGCCGATAACTCTTCCAATGTTGATTTCCAGATGTTCAACTGTTGGTGCTTACGCATACTGTAGAGATCTACAAATAATATTGATACAGGGAAAGACTTTCAGCCCTGCCAAGATGGGATCATATTTGAATAACATCACACAGCAGACTTCAAGTCCTTTTTAAAAGGCTCAAAACTTAACTCAATTACTAAGCGATGGGAGGACATGAGAGAGTTTTGAAAAATGCTACTGTGAGAAAAGTAATCAGCATCACATGCGGTAATCCGAATCTAGAGAAGTCAAAACAGATTCTAATATTGAATAAGCCAACATTCAGGAGACTGGTTAGCATAATAACCGGCTAGACGGAATAACAGAGAATTTCACATGCTGCATCATTGTCCAGCATTTAGTTAGCTTAGAAGGCACAATTTTACACATGCACCGGACTTGGAATGTGTTACAGCCTTGGTTTGGAGAGACCTAAAATAATACATAGAACAGACTGGTTTCCTGGCATGCGCGGTTTATCGAATAGGTCTTTCTGAGCTGATATATATAATGGCACTACCCCGCCTCTTCTCGTAGAGCTCACAACATTTGGTATGGAATGGGTTCAACGCAATTGCCCCTCTTTAAAACCAAACCTAACCTAACAAAATTGATTGATCCCTCGGAGCTCGTTATAATCCTACTATACGGTATACTCCATGCGCAAAATAAATGCTTAACGGTGGTGAATTGCTTAGAAATATCATGACATACATAAACAAGTTTGTTACCTACACAAACAAAAACTTTGCTTTGCAAGCCTGCTTCTGGCGAAGTAACTATTTATAATATGTACTCTATATACATACATATGTGAAATTATATGTATATACTTATATATGTATGTATATTCTAATAAAATATATAGTTTTAAATTGAAATTCCATTTTGACAGAAACACTTTTTTATAAAATATTTTTTTTCTTTAATTTTAATATGATTATTAAAAAAATATGTGCAAATTTACCTTTTTTATTAAAAATTATTTATATTAAAATGTGAAACAAAATTATGTTATATTTATATGCTTATTTTTTTATAACGTCTCTAAAACATCCCACGTAAATTGATAAAATTAAGCAAATTATTTTTTTCGCCTGTTGACTATAATTAATGATTCACTTTTTCATTTCAAATTAAATAAAAACATTTTAATGAGCCAGCTATTTTTAATAACATGAGAGAAGGACAACAAACATGTGTATAATAAAAATCTATATTTCATGGTGAAAATTTTATTTATCAAACTAGAACATTCTCTATCTGTATACAGATGAGAAAAGAAAAAGATGTTTTTCATTAGTGGTCACTGCCATTTGCAATCTTGACATCATTTAGCATTTTAAAGAAGAAACAACAAAAATTGGCATGTGCAATTCGACTTAAGAGATTTCGATACACTCACCATCCTAAATATGTATACAAAAATAATAATCAACAAGCAGAGAAAAAAAATAAGAAAAATATTTACTTTATGTGCCTGTCTCAGGATATGATAAAATTTGAGCTTTCATTGCATAAAAAGCTTGCAACAAATTGTCGTACGATAAATCAAAGCAATTCACATATTCCATTTGCGTTGAAAAATATGTTTATAGAGCTGAAGTTTATAAGAATTGAGACCAAACACAACAACGCTGATGGTGAAGGTGTGACTGCTTTCGAAAATGGCTAGTTGTTCCGTTCTGCTAGTGTTAGTGTCAGTAAATAATGTTGCATAATAGCGCCTGAGGCAAAAAAGTGGTAAAATCGTTTGAATAGCAAGACGTATGAGCATTATAGTGTTTAAACAGTAATTTAATAATCATACGACACACATACTTTAAAAATGACTGAATGGTAAACAATTTTGGCAAAAAATATATAAAAATTTGTTTTTGTTTTGAATGTAAGTGTGCGACACGTCTAACGTTGTCGACATCGTGAAATTGGCCCTATGTATCTCGGTAAAAATATTCGTCTACCTTGAATTTGGTTGGTAAGGCAGATAGAGCACAACTCTTGCTTATCAATTTGCTTCGGCATCATGTTATATATGTATGTTACTTAATAAGTAAAATAATAATTTGAGATTATTAGTGCGTCAACAAATGTTAACCTCAAATACTTTTTGTTCGAGCGTTGAATCATCCAAATTTGTTTCCAGGTAAGCGAGAGAGGATGCATTATAAAAATCATTGAGAATTTGAGTATAAGCAGCTTAAATTTCGTCATTCGCTTACGTTATTGTATCCTCGTAAGTCAGAGGGGATGCACTGTGCGCTTTTCCGCGCTTCCGAAGCGCTTCTTTTTGTCTTAGTGCTTAGGCCGAGTTGACATCTGTGTGCCATGTGCTCAACAATGTGTTACTACTAATTACTAATAAAAAACTGTTTGATGTTTGAAATGTTTTTTTTTGAGCACATGGCATACAGATGTAAACTTGGCCTAATTATGTATAGAAAATGTTAAGAGTAGATATTTTGTCTCTCCCGTAAAATTTACTTGAAGTGAGTTAGCAGGTTTACACTCTAAGGGCTAATAAATCAGTGCAAGTTAATCTCTATTTTTGGTTTAAAATGTATTTAAACTAGCAAACCTATAAATCAATACAGTAATTAAAGCATCTGTAAACGCATAAAATTGGGCGTTTAAACTACCAATACAGGGCATATAGCTTTGTTACTTACAGACCATGTGTTTTGCATTAAAACAGTACTCAACTTTTTTCCAAGTCTCGAGTTTTTGTTCAGATCTTGTTCGACCTGTTTCTTACACTCTATTATTATTTTATACTATTCGCCAAGCATAAATATAAAGGGTATTTTTTATTGAGGTATAGAACTTTAAGTTGGCATCACTTTTTTAACTGGCGGCCATTTTGTCAGCTGTCAAGTGATTAATATTTAGTTTGGTTTGCCATTTCATCATGAACAGGTTGACAAAAGAACAACGCTTGCAAATCGTGCAAATTTATTTCGAAAATAATGGTTCAGTTCGCGAAGTTTACCGCAAGCTCCGTCCATTTTATGGTCGACATAATCGTCCATCAGAGCAATTAATTCGGTTAACCATGGATCGTTTTCGCACTACGTTTACTCTATGTGATAATACGCATCCGCTGAAGTCGCTCGTCTACGCCAACAAACCAGAAACGTAAGGGGAATTGGAAGCCAACATTCGTGGCGTTATTGCCAACATACGGCCCCATATGCTCGAAAAAGTGGTTGAAAATTGGACCTGTAGAATTGGCTTTATTCGAGCCAGCCGCGGCGGCCACATGCCCGAAATCATATTTAAACGTTAATGGCATAAAATTATCCTTCCAATAAAGCCAAATTGATGGACATTAAAACGATTTTCTTGTGTTTTATTTCAATTCGAAGTTCTATACCTCTAAAAAAACACCCTATAATTCCTTTCTTAGCAAAATTTGGCCAACTTTAAATAAATTTTTTTTAACTTTTTTGCATTTTTCATTGTGCAAAGAATTGATAGCCTGCTGCAAAACCAATGTTTTTTTTTAGATTTATTCTAGTGCTGCCACAATATAATTTTTTAAACAGCAAATGAGGTATGGTTCACTGATTTACTCCTGTTGAATTTAAACTAGATATAAATTTGAGTTTAGTTTAACTAAACCAGCGTTTAAGCTTTGACTGATTTATTAGCCCTAAGCCTACGATATGCATTTTTGTCTGTGTGTATGTGTGTGTGTGTGTGTGAAAGTAACACACTAATACACAAGGTATGCTTTCTAGAGGTAAGGAACTTGAAACTGCAAAAAGGGTTTCAATAGTTAACTCTCTCATAGTAAAAACCTGTTTTATTTGAAGCAATTTTTGTACTGGGTTGTTACTGGGTTGTTACTTGTTTTATTTGTCGGGCTTAGCAACTACGGTTCACTTTTTACAAAATAACTGAGATTGAGTTTTTTGTATGACATTCTAACTGGTGATATGTGAAAGGGACATTCAGTCAATTTGGGGTTCTGCGGTATTAAACTAAGTGTCTAAGACAAAAGTAAACTTGCAAACAAGTGTTAGGTTTTTCCGACTGAGATTTTAGCGACTATTAAGGCCGTATAACTAGTGGCCGAAAAAGTACCTGAAGGCGAAAAGGTTATTCCAGTATGCTGGGTGTCAAACCATTTAAATCTTGAGAGGAATGATAATATCCACGAATTGATAATACTACGGTCAATGTTAGCTGTGGCATTGAAGGGGTCTTCGGTGAAACCGCCAATTAAACAGGTTTTAAGGAAACTCTATAACCATATTTTAGAAATAACGAATAGTTTCTAAGCTACACACAAAAAAGTAATATGATTGAGTTTCTAATATTAATTAAAATATTTGTAATATTAATTAAAAAATTAATTAAATTTTCACCTATAAACAATTTGATAATATCAATAAAGTTTTATCACTCAAATTAATTAATACAATTAAAAATTTAATTGAATCAATTAAATTATTAATTGAAAACATCAATTGGTGAATACTTTTTTCTGTGTAGTAAGTAGGATTTCAGGATGGCAAGACCATTATGGCTTTCTTTCGAATAAATATAAATTTTCACTTGTTGACAACACTTATGTGCAACTTATTTAAATTTAATTTATTATACCTCTAAGAAAAACACACTTTGTTTTATCTGGTGTGATGTTATTCGATGAGCTAATAAAGAAATGACAAAATCTTGTTGGTTGCGGGTACAAAAATATTATTTTAATAATGCAACAAGAAGTCAGCAAAGAATATATGTGAGGGTAATAAGCAATTTCAGAGTGAAAATTATTTGCTTTATATTGCAAATGACAAACATAATTATAATAGAATTAGCAAAATATATATTTGTTTATGAAAAAAACATATTTATTATTCAATATGTAGAGAAGAAAACTAAAAATTTTTACATTCATACAAGACGACATTGAGATTTATATTTATTGAATCGAGCAATAATAACAAGTGACTTTGAATTAAATTATATTGCAAATTTGTTTTATACTTATTAAATTGGTGAATAACATGTTTATGATGAACAAAACTTACATTTTAAAATTCTTTGTTTTTAAGCAGAGCTGGCTGATGATAATTAATATTTAGAGAGAGCAAAAATAAATTAAAATCTTTAGGTGTTATCTTTGGTGTTTTGCAAATGATAGGGAAGATAACACAAGATTTCAAAGAGATACACTTGAGTAATGAACTTGATTTTTTATTATTATATTTTTTTTCTTTCTTATTTGTTATTTATTTACTCGTCACGCTAAAATGGAATTATTTGAACAACTTGCTTGAAACTTTTTTTCTTTATTTTTTTGTTTTTTTAATAACCTTTTAGCAATTTAGCCAATTAGAAAAGAAATTAAGAAACTTTACTTTTTAATTGTAGTTATTTACACTTGATGCTCTTTGCGCGTTTGAAAATTTATTAGTTTACGACTTTTTACCACCGCTTAAAGTTTTCCACATAAAAATACAAAAAAGACTAAAAAAAACCTGTTGTTGTCCGTATGGCTGCTTCAAAAGGCCGCTGTAGTCGTTTGTCTTAACGCAATCTGGTATCTAGAGAGATACTCATTTGTACATAAACGTCTTGCAGTATCAGTGTACTCGTGCTCGCTTTAGAGTAGAAGGCAACATCTGCTGCTACATGCTGCCAGCAATGTTGGCTGTTTCCAATGCTGCAAAGGTGAGAATATCGGTGTGTGTATGTGTGCCTAGCGGTCGTACACACGAAAAGGTGGTGACAGCAACAACGTTGTCATTGCTGTTTGCTATATTTCTTACTTCTTATTGTTGCTGCTGCTGCTGCTGTTATCGCTGACGACGTCGCAGTACACAATTAAATTTTGAAACAAACAATTAAACAGATAATAGATACTATCAAAATGGTACTAATGTTATTGTTGTTGTTGTTGTTGTTGTGCTTTTAACACAAAATTTCTATTGTCTCTAGGCTCCACGCTACTGGAAAGTGGGAGGGGAAGAGATAGTTAGTTGTTGAATAGACAAAATTTATGTTTGTACAATAGAAAATCATGTGTTTGTGTGTGTGTGTGTGTGTGTGTGTGTGCTTGTGGTTTGTAGCAGCAACCATAAGTAGCTTCCAACTGTTTTATCCAATGTTACAAATTCAATTTAGTTTCATTTTTGCTCTGTACTTGCTTTAGTTTTTTTTATTTTTTTTTTGCAATGTTGTGATGATGCATAAAACAATTTCATTATATCAAATAGTGATTTTCTTTGCATTTTGGCTAATACAAGTTTTTGTTGTGCGTGCTTACAAATATGGGTTATTCCATACAATGTCAGCATAGAAACTCGTTTGTTAGATACAATGATATGACTTTATAGATAATAAGCATAAGCGATTAACAAATGCTCCTAAAAGTGAGAAATATGCACAAAAATATACACTCACTATTGTGCAAATATTTTTAAATGTTTTTCAAGAAATTTATTATTCGACATATTGTCATAATTATATTGTAAGTGAAATTTATTTCAAAAATATTATTATTTGTGTATTCTCAAATAGTTTTTGAAAGTCTGTGCATAAGATAAAAGGTTTGTGACTGTTCAAAATTTGTGGTTGAAGTATACTGCAACTCTACAAAAACACATAGCAATACCAAAATTAAGAGAGAGGTATCTTAGGACACCCGGTTACAGCTATGCTGCTTAGTTATATAAAATAAATTTCATTTGTGAAATAACAATGCAATAAAATTATATTATATGATGATTTGGAATTCGCAGCAAAAATTTCGAAACGTTTCCATTTATTTCCCATTATTTTCTTTTCTAGCGGCATACGATTAAATTATTAAATTGTTTGTGACCGGTGGCGGCTGTTAGACGGCTTACAGCCGATCGGCTATATTCTCTGGTTTGTGCTCAAGTGCAAAAACAAAACAAAAATAAATTGAGCAATCATTACAATTGTTTTTGTTTTGTTATTGTTTCACTCACTTCAGAGAATGAAACAAAACAAAATTAAACATTTTGTTTCGTTTATTTTCGTACTCTGCTTTGTAGTACAAAGAAATCAAAACAAACATAAATTTATAACTGTAATAGTTTCCATTATTTTTGTTACGAAAATCACGTTCTAACTCCTGTATCGCGCAATAAATAGCATAGCTATAAAAATAACTTTATGTTTAAGTTGTCACAAACAGACACAAACATGAACTAAAGTATATGGTGCAAACGACTTGACAGTTTAAACACGAAAGCATAGAATATCATCAGGACGATTGCATTGACCTGATAAGTAGGACTTGGAACAAGTATAAGAAAAATGTTTCACACAAAAAATTCATCTTATTTAAAGTATACTTCTGTTTACATACACAATTTTTTTCTCGATATTTTCAAAAGTATAGTTAACTCTCTGAGAACGTAGGAGGGTATTTATTGTACATCCACAGTTACTAAGGTTAATGGGGCATATTTCAGTAATCGTATTTTGATGGGCGAAAGTTTGATATTTAAATTATATGAACCTGATTCAAGTGAATGGAAAATCTCTTGCAAAATATGATAACCGATGAATTTCTCTTTTTATTTCTGCTGCATTGTAACCTTTGAGATTGTAAGCTTTTGTCATACTTCCTTCAACGCAATGTACTGGTTTACTAATGATATTGAATCCTTTTAGTAGTGTTATTGGTTGATTTGTTGGTATAAGTGGCTGCTACTACACGCAGGCATTCATGTATAATCTAGAAACGAGCACTACACTCATCGGTGTCAACCTATGTAGAACCCCATCTAAGTATTCTGATACGGTGATCGTTACTAGATCCAACCCGTCGCATTGAGATATCTGATAAGGCCACTCAACCCAATCTCAGGTAAATCTGAAAGATCGTCTAGTACATGACTGCCTACAAATTTGTGTCTCGAGAGATGCAAAGCTGGATATTCGCAAAGAAAGTGGAAGATTGTCTCTTCTTTGCTTTCTTTTCGACAACTTCGGCAGAACTCATTATATGACAGACCTATACTACTAGCATGTCTGCCGACCGTCCAGTGCCTCGTCATGACTGCAAAGAGCCTCGAGATGTCCCTACGGTTCCTATTGGTTAATTGTATTGAGCGCCTATCATTGTAGCAAGGCCACATTTTCTTGGCAACATTGCTTGACGATATGGCGCCATCTACATTCAGCCTTATAGAGATAGTGCTAGAATATACCGCTACCGATTGGGCATTGGGGGCATTCATAGCAGAGCCAGCTCGTCTGCCCGTTCGTTAACTAAAAAATTGCTATGTGCTGGAACCCAGTCTAGATAGCAAACTCTTACACCGCCCGACTATCTTAGGGATAGAAGCGCTGCTTTGCTGTCGACAAGGATACCAATTTTACCCTGTACCTTCCTATTAGTCAGCACTTTAGCCTCAGTAGTTTTATAGTTTTATAGTTTCACTTAAAAATTTTAATTTGAACTTAAAAAATTTAACTCATTCTTTATAGAACTTAAAATTTTATTTATTTTCATTTGTCATGTCTGAATCAAAGAGTTTTTCATTAGTAATTAGTGGCTACGCTTTTTTGGGCACATGGCACAAAAATGCCAGATGTAAAATCAGCCTAACCAATATAAATATACAAAAATAGCGACGTTACCTAGATTAAATTAAATTTTTGTTTTAAGTAAAGAACATGATTGTGTAATTTGTATAAATCTTACATCTCTTTTTATTACTGTGTCACTTGGCAACCTTCCAAAAAACCAATCAGCAAAGCAATAAAATTTTTTACAAAACCACAGTGTATAAAGTCTAGTTTTGTTTACAAAATTTTATAGAAAACACATAATATATTTCCTTAATCCTAAAAGAAATACTTAGAAAATGTTTACAATTGATTTCAAATCGGTAGTCATTTAGCTGATAGGTTTAAAATTACGTGATTTCAAATAACTTTGGTAAGACGCTGCTGCATTTTGTTTCCTTTTTTCCTTACAAAATCATTCATCTATCTGAGAAAAAAATATGTCTTCATATCTGACAAAGAAAATTCAACTAAGCAATATTTACTGAATTATCATTAAATTATAATTAATTGCAATAAATTTTCATTTGCGATTAAACATAGAATACCCCCACTATTTGTTTCAACACTATAGTAAACTAAATTTAACGCTACACTTCGCCCCCTTTTCTTTTATATTTTTGCTTATTTTTTAGTTTTTGGCGTTCTCTTAAGTAAACATATATTTTAGCTAATTTTAAAGATAATAAATTAGCTGAGATAGTGAAGCTGCTATATTCAGTTTAACTTCACCAAAAATATACACATACGAGTATATTTAAAATCAAAATAAATGGGGACAAAGAAAGCAGCATAGTTGTCGTACAATAAAGTTTTTATCTCTTGTCACTGAATTTATACGCACAGTGTTTCTTTATTTAGTAAAATTATACACCGACAGAAAATTATGGGTCAAAGAATTTTAAATAAAACAAGTAGCAAAACCAAAAGTAAAAGTAAAAAAAACGCTTGATTGAAGACTATCCTGGAATAGCATTTGAAAATTAATTATCTAGAGCTCAAAAAGTTTGGTCCTTTTTGATTTGAGTCCAACAAACAACAAGCTGGCTTTAAACACACAGAAAATTTCCACATTAGAACATTAAAAGCTGCGTAAACAAGATCAATTTAACATTTATATGTGTTTCATGTCAATTCAACATGATTTACAGTAATATTCAAAGAATATTTTTCTTTTTGAAATAACTTTATTTCATGATTATTTAAAATTCCAATACTGTTACTTTTTTTTTACACACTTATATTTACTTATTATATCTTTAAAAATTAACTAACACTTATTGTTCAAATCTTAAATCTAGATATAGTCATTAGGCCCGGCCAGTGTCGGACATAAATGTCGTATTAAGCACAACAGTATTTTCAAGAAGTTTCATCTGGAGTGTTCGCTATTAGGGCTTTGTGCCCCTCTTTTTTAAACGGATGTGTCCAGTAAAGTTCAAGATACTACGAGCAAGTAGATTAGGATGGGACTCGAGTTTTGTTAAATATTTGCCTGCGTGTTTTGCAATTTCAGCAGTCACAAGTGATATATTTAGATCACGATGCAAAATACTGCTAAAAAAAAAATAAGAATCATGTTGAACCAAAGTTTTTTCAAGTTGAAGCAACATGAAACTAATGTTGAAATAACATGAAAAACAATGATGAAGAAATTGAATTTCATTAAATTTTATTAATTATTTAACTGACGTTATTGTGTGTTGCGGCACAGACATCAGGAAAATAATTGTGTGTTGACTTTACCGACCAAAATTTATGTTATTGAAGTATCAAATTATCGTTGTTTCGACTTGAAATAACTTTGACTCAACATGATTCTTCATTTTGAATATAATAGTACTGGAATCTTATTATTAATATTGGAATTTTGAAATAAAATTATTTCAAAAGGAAAAATTTTCTCTCAAGGTAACTGTAATTTGTTGTTAAATTAACATGAACACGTATTATTCATTATTTTTCTACACTGTAAGAAATAAGCTTAAAATTGCAAATTTACAAACAGCACAATGAAGATACTAAAAAGTGTTCCGCTGTAAGCAGATTACGTTTTATACAAAAAAGAATACAATATGACCAACTATTCTACATTATTAACACGGAAGGTGAATTTTTTTGCGATACAGCTATATTACTATAAAGCAGCGATACTTATTATTTGCTTAATTCACAATAATTTGTATAGTCTATTTTGTATCAAATGCACTTTTTGTTTATTTGTTTGTGAACACCCAGTGTGTCTTGTATCGGCTTGTATCTTGTATTGTTAAGCAAAAAAAAAGAACAATATGCATACAGATACTCTCTGAATATCGTATTAAATATGAATTTTTTTTATAAAGCATATGAAATAAAAGTGTAACAGTGTATTTCGTATTTATATGAAAATTACCAACAACAAAGTTTACACTATTGTATATAATACGATAATAGAATCGATACAAAAATACAAGAGGTTTTGGGAACTAAGCGATTGTCAATACTTGAGTATATGTGAGTATTTTTTGTTTTGTCAGATGTCCTTAAATGATGAATCGAGCTTAAGTTTTAAGTTGAGCAAGCCACGAAGCTTGAATACCTCTAATGCCCAATTGCACTCATGCATGTATGTTTTATTTTACTTATATGAAGTTGCATTCCCATTTTGGTTTACTCTTGCCTTTGCTAAATTTGTGGTGTGTCTTTATCGTAACGTACATATCGTTGGTCACAAGTTGAAAGGCCCTAACTCAAATAATTGTAACTTTCAAGGAGAAGGTAAAAATTTAATAATAAACAGTACAACTGCTTGTAAAAGCGTTATTTTTCATACTATGGCAATAATATTTTGTAACGAGGTGTATTTGTGTGAAATATATTGAAATCACTGAAAATTCAATTTCTGAGAAAATACGAATTAGGGCCTTTTTACTTGTGACCATCGATATTTCGATGTAATTGTATATTTTAAATGCAACAACTAATATGTACTTGTTGTAATATTTTAAATTTTATTTATTTCTTGTTGAATCTTGGAGTCTTACTGATAAATGTTTTATCATTATCATTAGGCTTAGATGTTTTGAAATTTATTTTGGTTTGAAAGAAGTAAGAAGTATTTTATGTGAAAATATTTTTTTTTTCCTTTTTAGTTTCAGAGCTTATCCAATTTTAATAATAGTGAACTTTTTTATGTAACGTACATATGGATCAGTGATCTGCAAGGAGTAGTGAAAGAGGGAGTAGAGTTTAATCATGACTTATAATTTCTTGTACTTATGCGCACTCATACTTGTTGCAATGTTGTCCAACTTCATATTCACTCGCAAGTGTGAAGTTCTCATCGCACTCATACTTAGCATTATTTATGACGTTGTTGATTTCGACTCTACTTAACTCAATGTTTATAGACGATGCAAAATAAGTATCGTATGGCAAAGCGAACTTCGCATACGAACATTAAAATACTCATTATGAGGTTATGTGTTTGCTCATTATCAGGTTAGAAATGTGTTTCTTTATAAACTCTTAGTTGTAGTTGTAGTTGTAGTTGTAGTTGTGCTATATGAATGAGTTCAATGAGCTGAATCAATGTGAGTAGTATAAGTATTTTTTTGAAATTATAAATCAAACTGAGGTGATTTATGAGTGCGAGTGTGTTGTGAGTATGAAGTCGACGTCGCATTCATATTTATTGCAACCTATACTTATATTTAAATCAATCTTCTCCTGAGTCTGTGTAAATCAGGGTAGTTGAGTTTAAACGATGTCTACTCATTTAGATTTAAAATTTCATAAGTCAGTATGAATAGCGCGAAAAACCGATGCATTTCAGATCAGTGATATGTATGTACATACGAGTGTATACCACAACCAGAAGGAAGCAAGAAATAAAATTTAGATAATGGAACGTATGAGTGATATGAGATTATATGGAATTTAAATTAATATCCCATCGAAGTCATTGTGAAGTAAGTTAGCTCTTTATCTATTTATCTTGAAATTCAACTCGTTTACTTTTTAATAATGACTTTAAGATAATGGCGGTATTCGGTGCTTGATGCAAATGGTCATGCGTAAGTGTAAATGCAAAATATTGTAGCTTTTCTTTAAAATCCAACCACAAATTGTACACAAAATCCAAAGAAAAGCTACGATATTTTGCATTTACACTTACGCATGATCATTTGCATCAAACACCGAAACAAAATGGTAGAAATTCGCCGGAGCACTTGTTACTTCTCACATGGGCAGTTGGTAATAAATAAATCCTTCAGCCAAAAGTTCATACTTCCCTGCTATATAAAAAAAGGCAACTGCACTATTTGCAAATATAAGAACTACTGACAGCTACAAGTTCTTTAATTCATTTTGTACACGGCTGAAATGTATTTGCTAGTGCTTTTAACTGAACAAAATTTTCACCTATAAAACTTTGTATAAACTTTTTCCTTGGCGAGAAAAAAAAACAGTAAACTTTATTAAGTTGTTTGCGTTTATTTGCGAAAGAAAAATAGTTAAATAATTTGGCATCATACTGCTGGTGTTTGTTGTTGCTGCCTGCTGCAGCGTTAGTGCAGTCGAACACGGACATATTAATGTACACATTTAAATGATATACACAAGTCCTTGTGTGTGTGTGTGAGCGATATTTTTATAGTTTTTCTTCCTCTTAAATGCAAATAATATTATGCAGCAGCAATATTTGCCGCCATCTATTTTAGTGGCAAACACGTTTCGTAAATATTTGTCAAGTCGTACAACATTTGCCTTTTGACTAGTGCCTTAACAGCCTTAACAGAGAGACAGAGTTTCTTGTTTTCAGTTGTATTTATTCTGTGTGTTCTTTTTTATTTCTTACTACTTTAACCATGTTTTTCTTCTTTTTTTTTTTGGCAAAGTGCATGGACATGCCAGCCAGAGTTGCTAAATAAATAGTTAGAGTTAAAATATTACTTTTAATTTAAATGCAATACAAGAAATATTCATTTAATACAAAAAAAAAATAATAATAATAATAAAAACTTGTTTCTCTGTTGAAATTAAAGCTTCGTACTTTATTAAATTATATACGAGTATAATTAAAAAACTAAATAAATATATTGTTAAGAGGTGTTTTACATTTTACAATATCACAATATTGGTCTAGGGACAGTCTCGTGAAATGGCGGCAATATTCAGTATTAAACCGAAGTCAAATAGCAAGTCGACTTGGAATTGACATGTTCAATGCGTAACACAGAAAGCCACTAAGGTGATCTGGGCGCTGAAGAATTGTGCCGCTTGGCAGCTGTGGCATAAGCGCAAAAATGATCTATGGCCAATAATTACGTCTTGGGCGACTGTATCATTGCATATACTTCTCATAAGCCCCAGAAGATCTTATAAAGATTTCTAAGAGTGTTAATCCAATTAAGGCCTCGAAGGTCTGACCTCATTGTGCCTGTTCTAAGAAGACACCCCAATGTCTGAACCTGACAGGTTGCAGCAACAACCAAACTCTGCAAAATCATACACTTGTGTCCAACAGCTATTTTTGAACTAGTTTGAGAGCGTACGAATCAAAAGTTGTTTCAAACCCATTTAATTTACATTAATGTTTTTGACGGGACCTGTGTCCAACAGCTCATTTTAGTTCAAAAGAGCTGTTGGACACAACTCTACAAAATCATACGACATATGTGGACTTATCGCATTATGAACAAGGCTTCCTTCATGTTAAATAAAATAACTGAAAATCTTAGCAAAACTTATCGTAGATGAAGCAAGAATTTCCAAATACTGCAGACATTCTGGAGATCTGTATTTACAAAATAGTCAGATTTTAAAAATTATAAATTTTGTAAACATTGTTTGGCAGAAGGAGCTTTGAAAGGGTACGCTTTACTTTATATTTTATAAATACAAATAAATAAATATTTATAATAAATGATTAAATTTATTTAATTATATAGGGTGTTTTTTTTGAGGTATAGAACTTCGAATTGAAATAAAACACAAGTAAATCGTTTTAATGTCCATCAATTTGGCTTTATTGGAAGGATAATTTTATGCCATTAACGTTTAAATATGATTTCGGGCATGTGGCCGCCGCGGCTGGCTCGAATAAAGCCAATTCTACAGGTCCAATTTTCAACCACTTTTTCGAGCATATGGGGCCGTATGTTGGCAATAACGCCACGAATGTTGGCTTCCAAGTCCCCTAACGTTTCTGGTTTGTTGGCGTAGACGAGCGACTTCAGCGGATGCGTATTATCACATAGAGTAAACGTAGTGCGAAAACGATCCATGGTTAACCGAATTAATTGCTCTGTCGACCATAAAATGGACGGAGCTTGCGGTAAACTTCGCGAACTGAACCATTATTTTCGAAATAAATTTGCACGATTTGCAAGCGTTGTTCTTTTGTCAACCTGTTCATGATGAAATGGCAAACCAAACTAAATATTAATCACTTGACAGCTGACAAAATGACCGCCAGTTAAAAAAGTGATGCCAACTTAAAGTTCTATACCTCAATAAAAAACACCCTTTAGATGCATTTTTTTGAGATTTGGGACGTTAAATTGCCACAAAAAAAAAATTCATGATAGACACATTAACATTAACAAAAATTCATTTGGAATTTTTTTGTTTTTTTTTTTAACAACGTCTATCGCACTTCGTTCTTGCTTATGGAACTTGCACACGAAGTGTTCCATACGGACACTATATACATGTGTAATACTATACGAACTTTAGCCTATATAATCGAATATCTCACCTAATGTAGACATTTAAAAAAAAAAATTTTGGCGTTTAATTTTTATTTTTACCATTTTTTTAATTTTTTTCGTTTGTCGGTTTTTTCGGTTGCATGCAATTTTTCGAGTTTTAGCGATTTTTTTTGGGTTTTGGCGTTTTTTTATGCTGGAAATTTTTTTGATTTTTTTTGCGTATTTTCGGTTTTTATTTAGTTTTAGCGATTGTTTTTAGTTGTGTAGCTTTTCCTCGTTTTGGCGATTTCTTTCGGTTTTTGGTGTTTTTTCGGTTGTTATTTAGTTTGAGCGATTTTTTTAGTTCTGGCGCATTTTTTTCGTTTTTGGCGATTTTTTTTTCGTTTTTGGCGATTTCCCTTCGGTTTTTGGTGATTTTTTAGTTTTTCTGGCGAACTTATGGTGTTTTTTTACATTTGAGCCATTTATTTTATTTTTGGTGATATTTTTCATTGAAGCGCCTTTTTCATTGTCGTTTTTGGGATTTTTTTAATTTTTGGGATTTTATTTTAAATTTCAAGAGTTTTCCTCTTACGGTTGCCAAGATACAGCAAATTGTCAAAATTACATAGTGAAAGTTACATTAACTGATAGAATACCCTTAAATTTTGATTTTTCAGATTTCAGCGTTAATTGGTGTAGTTTGCATAGAAATACAAGAATTTTGAAAATGTCAAGTGTGTGTATATAATTGTTTATATTAGAGGCATGCTTGAACAGTCTTGAAATATAAATACGTCTTGTTTGTATTCTCGTCGCATGTATTATACTAAACCAATAATAAATGCTGTCGTACAATAAGCGAAGCACGATGGATGCATTGGTGTTCGTGTAAATGAGTGTTTACAAGCAATGTCGCGAATACATCTAGTTCGTAACAAACACTCAAAAGAAGTACCCCCCACATGCAAAAAATATAACGTATGCTTCAAGTGTACGTTAAAACCGATTTTTGTATGGAAATTTTGTTTTAACGTACACTTCAAGCGCACGTTATTTTTTTTTGGATATGTGGGGTAGTGTCTTCACCTTTGATGAGTGTATGCTTGTTATTTTGCATATTGTACGTTTGAGTGTGTGTGTAAGATGTAGATGGTTAAGCTTAAGTGTGTTTAAGGGTGGTTTTTTAAAACAAGCGCACACATCTAATGTCAATGCCTGTGTGCGTTTGGATGTGCGCAGAAAAATAAAAGACCATACACAACGTGTGTGCGTATGTACATTTATGACGTTAGTATACGCGCCCATGCGTAGGAAGAAGCAAGCATCACAAATTCTTCTGTCACGAAGTAGTTTCTTCTTTACTCCTATACCTGCAAGAACTGAAACAAATGTCTTGCCAACAGTGTTATTTTTGTTTGCGTGCGAAGACGTCGCTGCAGTAAAGGATTTGAAAAATCCCGCATGTCTTGAAAGTTCTTTTAAATGGTCTATTGCAGGCGTCTAGACTGTATAACACATTAGGATTTCAATATGTTGCGTTGCTCCCTTTAGAGCACCCTTTTATTTTTAGTTTTTAACTGTTATATTTTTGCTGTTGCAGTGACCAAAATCTTACATACTCTATGAAAACTTCAGGTCTGAAAACAAAACAAATTTTTTTCTTTTATAGTTGTTTTCAATACAGGGGGGGTTATTATGTAATCCGATTCGAATGGAAATGCTTTCGAATTGTAATGTTAATAACATACACATTCGAACAGTTTTCTTTTCGAATCGAATTACATAATAACCCCCCTGGTTCTCCATCAAACGTTTTTGACCGAGATCGTAAGTATATTGTTATTGAAATGCGGAATATCTGAAAAAAAAACTTACAGTTAAGATTTTTAATATTGATTAACGACATTCCAAGAGTTTTTATTGAAAACATTGAAAACAACAATAAATTAAACGAAAATTTATTTTTATTTTGAATTTATAAATTATAGAACGAACATAATTTTAACTATTGCTGAACAGACCATAAATTTCAGAAATTATCAAATCCCAGTTTCTTAACTTAAAACCAATTTTAAATATTTATATTCGTTTACTTGTTATTTTTGTTTGTTAGTTTTGTTTAATAGCTTTCAAGTTGATTGTTTCTTAACACCAGCACAACTTTTTTCACTCATAGCTTAAAATTACTTTTATCACTTTTACTTGCAATAAAAATAAATTGCATATATTTTATAAACAAAGCAGGATAAGATAGTTTTAAATTTTGAAATAAATAGAAAACTTTCATTTTACTTAGCTATCGCACTAAGTGGCCGGACATTTGTCTCCGTTTAGTTTGTTTAGAAATTTCATATTTATAAGGAAACCATAAACGTTACAGTAAAAAAGTTATCAGCAAAAAATTTTATATATATATTTATATTCAAAAATTTATTTCTATGCTCTTATCTGCAAGCAAGTAATAAATATTTATTCGCTAAACTTTGTCCATTCTCAGCTTTAGTATTTGCCAGATAAAAGCTATAGATGTTTTCCATAAACTTTAAACTTTTTTTTATATATATAAACGGAACCGGAACTCACTTTATGTTCTGTAGTTCATGTATGTTTTTCTTTTCAATAAAATTAGAGATAACAAGCCATAAGGAGAGCCAATTTAATTTTTAACCGTCTAAACAATGAAAGCAGGTTTTTTATTCGATTGTATTTTTATATCCGTCACCAAACATGGTAAAGGGTATATATAGTTTCATCGATATTCGACCCATAAAGTATGTATATAAATATTCCAGGTCCTTATAGATATGGAAGACAAATAAGCAATGGCAGTCTAGCTGTCTGTCTGTACGTGAAATCGGTTTTCCGAAGTTCCCAGAATCAAAAATAGATTGGCATGAAAATTAGCAGCGTTGTCTGAAGTAGTTAGCACGTTGATTATAAAACCAAAGGTGCTGGGTTCGAGCTCGGTATCCGACAGTCATTAAATAACAACACCACACATTTTTCTGATGTGCATTAGTGTTCCTTTGTACCAGTTGTTAAAGGAAAGTTCAAGTGATGAATGCATAGTCACTGGTCAGTGAACTATACCGGCTTTAGAAGATACTAATCGTAATGTAACAACAGAGCGCCTTCCTTCGGTGTGTAGCACAATCATACGCGAAGTAAAATAACCAATAAAATTGCTACTAAGCACAGCTTAAACAAAATTTTAATATGTCTCATTTAACGTCAGAGGCGCCGGCAACACTGCATTATTAAAAACGTTCAAAAAAGCAGAGTTGTAAAGGAATAAAGCTTTCCTCTATCTCTTCCTTCACCACCTGTCTTCTCTATCACTATCCCTTTCCTAAAGAAGGCAACACCTGGTAATAGCAGTAGGCATTCATATCCTGAGTGTAAATAAATCAAAAAGACGTTTTCAGAGCTGGAACATTTAAACTTTATTTTGCCATGTAACAAAATAACAAATGAAATTGTTGCAAGCTGTAGAACTATCAATTTGAAACACAATTGTGCTCACAGCATAATTTTTAGAAATTTTTTTTTTCAATTTTCCAATCCTGGAATTTAAATTTTAATTTTGTTGATTTTAATACTATTATCAAATATGTTTAAATATCAAAGTAAAAAAAAAATAGTTATATGTATGTAGTTACTTATATGTTGATATAAAAAAAGCTTAAAATTTTCCAGCTCTGGAGCTGTTTTAGATTTTTGAATTTTTTTTTATATTAAAGTCTTTCCTTCTAAGAGATAAAATATATTTAATTTATAAAGAAAAAATTAATTTGACCAAGTTACTTTTATATAAAAAAAAGTTTAAATTTTCCAACTCTGGAATCATCATTTTAGAATGTGTTTTGTGGTAACATCTATTTATTTAAAAAATATAAAATATATTTAACATATAGAGAAAATTAAAAATTATTTTAGTAGGTTACTTTTATATACAAAAAAATTAAATTAAATTTTCCAACCCTGGAATGGTTTCTTTGATTTTTAACACCAATTTAATTCTTACTAAAATATAAAATGTTTTAATTTAACAAAACAAAAATTGGTTTTAACTATTCACTTTTAAATGGCAAAATAAGGCTTAAATGTTTCAGCTCTGAAACCGTCTTTTCGATTTTGCTGATTTTCAATACCAATCTAGTTTGGATAAATTCTGATACACCAGTCCAATACTGAGGTCTCTGGCTTCTCTGGGAGCTTCGAAAAACTAATTTCCTATCTTTTTCAGAATATATATATATATTTTTCATGGGTCGCATATAGATATTGTGGAACTTACACATGGAATGACAAACCTATATATGTGTATACCCTTTACCATATTTGGGTATTTGAAGGGGAGAAAAACTTGTGAATCATGCGTTTCATTGGTTCTAGTTTCTTAACACAAAATATTCCATCTTTTTTCCTGAAATAAGAATTTATATGTGTTATAAAATATATGATTAGCTGCATATTTGTAAAAAAAATATAAATCGGACGACTTACATTTTATGAAACGATATATTTTTGTGTAGATAAATACATAATAAATGCATAATGATGCAACAACGAGTATGTTGTTAAAAAAAATGCAATAAAAACAACAAAATGCATAGTAAATCTAAAATTTATACCATCAAAAAATGTGCAACATACAAATGCGGTATTAGACAACAAAAAATAAAACGATGACTCATGCAAAGTAATTGTTGTTGTCGTTTGTTTATATATTTAAAATATTCTACAAGTATCTACGTCTACGTTAAGTACAATGCTGTTGCCGTAGTTCCTTTTGTATTATTCTAATGAAGATCTCTGAATGTATGAGTGAGCATTATTTAGGTTTTTGTCTATTGTGAAAAATTTTGGTATATGTAATTTGTTTTTAAGAAGTGTACTACACGCAAATGCACTATAATCTGAGTACGAAGTTATTTATTAAATACAAAATTTTTGCAAATTAAAAAGCTAAAAAAATTAGCCTCGAAAAATTAAGAGTGCAGAGCAATTTTTCTGTCATAAAATGTGATAAAAAAAAGGAAGACTCAATTGTGCAACAACTACTTCATTAGAATTATACCATATCCGAAGAAGTTTCAAATTTAGCGAGTACCAAAAGAATATTCAAGATTGTTGTGGATGCAGCGATAAGCGTGCTAGCCAACAACACAAGATTTTGCAGGTGCCTGTACTAATAGACATCACTTTGGTTAAATAATTCATAAAATAGTGAATTAATGCATTAAAAAAATTCACATTGTTTCAACTTGAAATAAATTTGATTCAACATGATTCTTCATTTTTGATTTAACAGTACAGGAATATTAAATCAATATGGAATAAAGTTATTAAAAAAAAATTTTTTTTTTTCTTTGAAGGATACTATAAATCATGTTGATTTAATGTAAAACACATATCAACCCAAATCAGTGCCAACCAACTTTAACGGCTTGTCCCACGATGTCACTATAAATCGTTCGATCGAGTACTTATATTGAAAACAACAACAAATTTTCTAATGTGGACGTTGTTTGTAATACAATTTGTCGATCGAAGGATTTCTGGTGACATGGTGGGACTGGCCATAAATTAACAAACAGACGCCAAATTGCACCTTTTTTTTAAATCTCCCAAGCATAATGTATGGGCGGACTCTGTGATATTGATTTCTTAAGAGCCAGGCTACGAACAAATATACCACCCTATACGTTCTGTTAGACTTATTGTGCAAGCAATAAGTTAAGCAAATAAAAACTCTTCCATGAAAGTTTGGTTGCAAAAACAATAAAGCCATTATCCAAAATATTTATGTTTTCCATCTCTATTTTTGTGTGTGCAAAATTTCAAAGGGAAGTTATATTGTGTGTACTTTATATTTTCTCCCCTTCCAAACAAATAAGAAAAGTACTTCAATATTGTTTATTGGTCTCCAGTCAAAAATAAAATAGACAACATCCTCTACAATAAAATGTTGATTGAAAAAATTTACGAGTGTATAATGGAATATATTTTAAAGCCATAATTTTAGCAATTCGTTCATGATCGACCATAATTTTCCCCTTTTTTGTGTGTTTATTTATTTACTTATATTCTATTTAAGTCAACAGCCTTTTTGATGTTCTAAAAAGCATTTAATTCAAAAAACACAATCATTATTAAATAAATAATAAAATAAAAAAATAGAAATGTTTACAGAAAGTCTATAAAAATAACAACAATAAGAGACACCTGCTCCTCATGTTGCACGGTTTAGTGCAAATTGAATTTTATGAATTTATTTGGCAAACAATTGTACATTTTCTTTCTTGCGAGAAATTAAATAATGCTTAGGATGTAAATAAAAATATTTAATTTATTACAAACATATGTGCTTTAAGTTCAAGCTATTTGAATCATTTTTGTTTTTGTTGAATTTTTTAAGAAATTCGTATAAACATTTAATGTCCTTGCAAAAACTATACCTCCCCTTTAATATTACAAAAATTAATTTATGTATGTATATGCAGCACATTTATATTCACCAGTCCCTTTTATGGTAGAAGCCATCTTTATAGATCCTTAGATTTTCAATGTAACATCAAAGTCTTACTTTTTTAAGACGAAATCTCTAAAAAAAAAATGTATGGAATCGTTGAAATAAAAATTTTGAGCAAAAAAAGTATTCCTTGGTTAAAAATTCAATAAAAAATACTCTTTCACTAAAAGAGCATTTCATTAATAATGAAAGACAATATCAAAACTTTCCAAACTTTGCATGCATATTGCATATTGCAGGTTACCTAAAAATGAGAGAACATCCTCACGAGGACAAAATATTATGCATAGCAGATTGTAGTTATAGGACGAAATATTGTGCTCAGTAATTTTTATGGCGGAAATTTTAGATTGGAACTTGACCATTCTTCACATTAATAACTATGGGTGTTTTTTATTGAGGTATAGAACTTTAAGTTGGCATCACTTTTTTAACTGGCGGCCATTTTGTCAGCTGTCAAGTGATTAATATTTAGTTTGGTTTGCCATTTCATCATGAACAGGTTGACAAAAGAACAACGCTTGCAAATCGTGCAAATTTATTTCGAAAATAATGGTTCAGTTCGCGAAGTTTACCGCAAGCTCCGTCCATTTTATGGTCGACATAATCGTCCATCAGAGCAATTAATTCGGTTAACCGGAATGGACCTGTCAATTGGCCACCAAGATCGTGTGATTTGACACCATTGGATTATTTTCTTTGGGGATATGTGAAGTCGCTCGTCTACGCCAACAAACCAGAAACGTTAGGGGACTTGGAAGCCAACATTCGTGGCGTTATTGCCAACATACGGCCCCATATGCTCGAAAAAGTGGTTGAAAATTGGACCTGTAGAATTGGCTTTATTCGAGCCAGCCGCGGCGGCCACATGCCTGAAATCATATTTAAACGTTAATGGCATAAAATTATTTTTCCAATAAAGCCAAATTGATGGACATCAAAACGATTTTCTTGTGTTTTATTTCAATTCGAAGTTCTATACCTCTAAAAAACACCCTATATATGAGCATTTTATATACCCTTCAGAACTCTTAAAATATTTTATGCTTTGTTTGGCAGCATACTTTTATGAGTAAGAACTTTCGAATCATTGCATTTAACAATTGAAATATGAATGTAGACAATTGGCTACAATATGTAAGTAAGGCATAATAAAGGTGTAAACATTGTTACTTCATTTTAATCTATGAAATATACTGTAAGAATAACATACAGACTCGGACTCATACATATCGCAATTGTTCCTTAAAAGGGGTTAAAATCAAAAATTCGCAGTTATCTCATTTTGCTAGAAAACGATAGACAGTGATCATATCTACCCCCAGTGGTCTTAAATACTCAATCTTAAATCATTTCTCTTACTATACGAATAAAAAAATATAATTGTAAAGGTTGTTTTTTATAGAGCAACACAAGTTTTAATCATAATAAAACAAGGAAATATATTTTTAATATCAATGAAACGGGCTTTATTGGAAAGAAAATTTTATGAAATTAATGTTTAAATATGATTTCTGCCATGTGGCCGCCACGGCTGGAGCGTAGAAGCCGCATTCTTTAACACCAATTTTCAACAACTTTCCGCAGCATTTGCGGCCGTATTTCGCCAATAACTCTTCGAATGTTGATTTCCAGGTGTTCAATTGTTTGTGGTTTATCGACATACACAAGTGATTTAACATAACCCCAAAGAAAATAATCCAATGGGGTTAAATCACACGATATTGGTGTTCAATTAATTGGCCCATTACGTGAAATTATTTTTTCATCAAAAGTAAATCAATTGTAGCGCCCGCTGTGTGGTATGTGTTTCCGTCCTGTTGGAACCACATATCAGCAAAGATTAATGCCACGTTATTGACGTACGAAAAAATTTCGAATTGTGTTCCTATACCGTTCACTATTGACAGTAAAATTCCGACCATTGTCGTTTTTGAAGACATATGGGCCGATGACTCCGCCAGCCCATAAACCGCACCAAACAGTAATTTTCTGTAGATGCAGTTGTGTTTCGACAAAAGCTAGATTCTCCGCACTCCATTTTTTGCCTCTAGTTAGAACTTTTGAATTCTAAGTTTCTTCTCTAGCAAATCACATTAATTAAAAAAATATTTAATTTTACATATATAAATTGATAATACTGAACCTAAGCCCGGTTAAGAAATTTTTGCTCTGGATTTACAAAACTTATCGAATATAAAGTTCTCAGTATTTAGTTTGGCTTTCAGTTTTCTGTATGTAGAACATTTCAGAGAAATTACAAATATCTACTAAAAGCTGTTGCTAAATATTGTACTTTTTTATTTTTATTTTTTTTTAAGACTAAAATTCTGCGCAAAAAAGGTCAAAGTGTAAATACACTCACTATACACCAATGTCTGGTCATGCATTTCATTCCTTTATGTCTGGGTAGTTTTGACAATCTTTTTATTTTCTAAAACTACAAATAGGAATGAAACGAAAGACAATGAAACAGCCAAGTCTATGACACACTGCTCGAATAAATGCCAATTTTAATTTATTTTGTTTTTTCTATTTTTTTTCTTTTTGTATTATATATAAACACACATAATCGTACATATATAATTACGGTTTAGTACCCATGCGACATTCAGTATTGCATCTTAATGTCAATACAGATGAGTCATGATTTATTGTCTGGTTTGTCAATAGTTTTGGCAAAAATCTTAAAAATCTGTTTTTATATTTATTCATGGCAATTGCATATATTGCATAAACTGCATAAACTATGCGTAATTAAAAATTAATTCCCTGCCATAATTTAAATATATTTTATTATGTGGTTTTTTTAATCACTAGTACAAATTAAGTTTTTATATGTTTGTTATTATTTTAAGCAAAAAAAAAAAAAAAATCATTAGAAAAATTTTAATTATGGCAATTAGTTAGAAATGATGCAAAATATTTTTTGCACTGTGTCCCCAAGGGAAGGATTTAATAGCAAACCAAATGGCTTTATATGCTAAAAACATAGGCTGGCTTCCAAATTGTATCATTACAAAGTTTGCATACATTCACGATCAGATATTTGTATTGTATGTAAATATACAAAGTTGCGAAACATTGTAACCAGGAGCATCAACTTTGAAACCGATGCGTTGATTGCTCGACATAAATTTACCGCCAAATTTTTATTTCCATTAGTCGATGGTAGCGTAGCGTTATTCTGTTTCAAATAAAAAATTATTTATTATGCCGATATGCTTTGATCGCAACCTGCGCTTCGCCTTGATTTTTTAAGAAAAAAGAAGAGAGGTGTCTTAGGACACTCGGTTATAGCTATGCTCCTTAGTTATATAAAACAAATTTCATGTGTGAAATAACAATGCTATAAAATTGTATTATATGATGATATAAAATTCTCTGCAAATATATCAAAACGCTTCCTTTTAATTCCCACTATTTTCTTTTCTAGCGAAGTACGTAATGTATTGTTTGTGGCCGGTGGCGACTGTTAGCCAGTTTACAGCTGATCGGCTGCGTTCTTTGGTTTGTGCTCATGTACAAAAACAAAACAAAAACAAATCGAGCAATCGTTTTCATTATTTATGTTTCTCTCACTTCAAAGAACGAAACAAAACAAAATCAAACAATTTGTTTCGTTTATTTTTGTACTCTGCTTTTAAGTACAAAGAAATCAAAAAATAATTTAATTTATAACTGTAATAGTGTCGATTATTTTTAATACGAAAATCACGTCCTAACTTCTGTATCGCGCAATAAATAGCATAGCTATAATAAGGTTCAATGATGCCATCAGCGCACATAGCGACCAAAGGCAGTCATTTCACGGATTAATTAAAAAAAATTTAAAGTATTCGCTTAAAGTGCAAATGTCAAATAGGTAAAGGTGCTTTTTTTAATGATGTGTTAAAATTGAATACTGAAAAATAATCAAAAAAAGCTAAGAACTTTGCGTAACTAAATCTTGTTTATCTCAAGTAATTTTAAAAAAATTAATTAAATCCAACTATAAGAGCATCAAGTTTAGGTATTTATTCAAATGCTTTGCTTAAATTTGTTACCAAATTATTTGTGGAAGTTATTTTGTTTTTAATGTTTATATTGGAAGTAGAGATGGACACGTGTCGAATTTTTCCAATACGATAAGACCCGAACACGTATACCAAGATGTCCAACACGTACGAAACACGAAATTGCACAACACGCATGAAATCAAATTGAATAGCAAAAATCAATTTTTATATTCAAAAAGATACATATTTTTGTTTAATTTCCGAACTTTAAAGTTAAGAGACCCCTACAATATCAACAAATTTGCTGGTTTTGCATGTTCGACGATACATAATTCTGCCAAAAAAAACCGACTTCAATGCAAAGATCTGATAGAAGATTTTCGGAAAAAAAATAATGGAATATAAAATTAAATTTTAATGGACGTGCCTGCGCCCATTTTTTCCACTTAAAAATTAAGTAGAATATCGTAAAATTAAAAAAAATTCGCCCAGACAATAAAAGAATTTTTACAATCGGTCTAATATGAACCGATTTATGAAGTAACACTACAAAAAAAAATTGAGACGAATTGATAACCTCCTCCTTTTTGAAGTCGGTTAAAAATATAAAATTTTTTCTTGACTGGAAATTCTTGCATACATACGAGTATTTTCTATCAAAAATCGTTTCGTGTTTTATCGTGTCAATTTTGCTCAACACAATACGATTTTCAGATTTTCTGTCGCGAACACTTCGCGTTGAGTTGTACGTGTTCGTCGCACGAAAAAAAACACGACATTCTCAAATCTATAATTGGAGTTAAAAAAAATAAGAATTTCCTCAGTTTAAGCGGGCCTTAAGTTATTAATTGGGCTCAATTAAGTAGTGATTTTATTTTTATTTTATAGGCTAACAAATGAGCGTTTTCATAGAAAAATTATGCTGCGCATTATAGTCAGGCGTGAATCACGCGTGATCGTATATAATTATGATATAAAAACAATAGCGTGTTTGATTTCAGCTTACTTTCTTAGGCTTGCTATAAAATCTACTTTTGGATCATTCCTACTCGAATTCATTCAATAAAAAGCAATTTATGGGGAGCGTGCGTGAATAAAAACATCATGATTTTTGGCTTGTTTTACTGATTAAGCACTGTTTATATGCATTTGATTCCTACTTTGGTATTTTTTAAATAAAAAAATTATTTTTATTAATTAACTAATAATTACTTTGTATGGAAAGTTCCCGTTGAAGGGACTCTTGACTCAGTTAATTAAAATTATATTATATGAGAAGTGAGCTCAAATTGGGTGCAAATAGCAAAACACTTAAAATATTAGTTAGATGTAGCAATCAACATTTATTATTAACATCTATCACTTAGATTTGTGCCCCAAAAGAGTGAAAAAAATATATTTTTCAGCTTAGCAATTTTTTACGAGAGATTTACAAATTTAGGCAAACAATATTATCAAAGAATTTCATAGCGCTTTTAAACAATGAAGTGTTAAAAACTAGAGTTTCGCGTATTTTCCACATCTTAAAGCTGTAACTTTTCAATACGAGTTCAATTGGTTTTTAACAAAAACTTTATAACTTTGGTTATAACAAAAATTTCCATCTAGTTTTATTTTTCCTGCTACTTTTTTAAATAATTTTCTTAATATTGACTCTTGGCATTCAGTACCTTCTTTTTTTACTTACTTCTTTAAAAAAAATTAAATTATACGAAATATAAAAAAATAGCAAGGAAATAGTGGTAAAGTAAAGTAACAAATATTTAAGGAAATTGTTTTTAACATGAATTTGAAGTAACATGATTTCAATTAACTTTTTCAATTTCAACTATAAATTGGTTGAGATTTTTTAAATAAAAAATTCAATTTCAACCACGATATTATTTCACACTCTTGAAGGGTTTCTGGGTAAATTAAAAAATGCTAACACACATACAAAGTTGACGTACACACATACTTACGTACATATACATACATACATATGCGTTTCTCTTTATGCACCAGTAATGCTGGGAAAATAATTGAATATTTGAAGCAAAGTTGAATGCTGATGTGTGGGCGTGCTGTAGATGTCGGCTGTCAAATGATGAAATGTCAAGTATTGAGCTAACATTATTTCACATGAATTAAGCATAAATATTGAATTTTAATTAAAAAAAAAAAAGATTAATATAACAATGGAATTTTTAAAATAAACAAGCAGTCCTTAAGAACTAGCAGCCTGATTTATTAAAGTTATTAGGGCTTTATAACGTCTTAATAAGAAAACTTTATTATGGAAATCTATTTTAAAACCCTTTAATTAAGCCTTAATAATTTTTATAAATAAGGCTGTAGAGTTAAAGGTGATGTTTAGTTATATTTACTTTCACCTGCATTTACCAATGAGAAATCAATAATTGTATACAGAATATAATCATTTCTCATATTCCTTTTCATTAAAAATTCATGTTAAACAGCTGATGTTAACAAACAGTCTCTGCCCAGAAAAATGGAGGCATTTCTCCCAGCTAAAGTATAATTTAGGAAAATGGGTCATAGTGCGCCATTTACATTCGATTTTGTTCCGCAGAAAGGAACAGTTTAAGGGGTATAATATGAAACATGTTCTTTAATTTATTTTGTAATATATTTTATGGCATCTCCATTTACTTAAAATTAATAAGAACTCGTACAAGCTGTCAACATATGAACATCGATTTGTATATGTGACGCGCAAAATAGAAAGGGACCTAAGGGTAAAAACCGGTTTTCTTCAGGAGAGCCATTTTAAAGATTTAAATACGTGTATCTTTGGTGTACCATCACTGAATAAAACGCGCATATCTCTGGGAGGGAACACTTTTGGGGCATGGGATCAGTCTCATTCGATGCTCAGATGTTGTCCTCATCAAAAAAAAAAGTGAAAATTGATTTTTTTTTTTTACCCTTAGGTCCCTTTCTCTATGCGCTATCACATATATAGTTTTGCTGAGAGCATAATAAGCAACACATAACAGAGCTTCATAGGACTTATCAGTGCCCATGTGTATGGTTAAATTAGATTTTCGTATCACAATTTTACAAATATAAACAAAAACTTTTGAGTAAAGATCTTTGTAAAATATAAAATAAGTTTAATTAAAACCAAAAGAAAAATAATCTTTTTAATTTTTCAGCCCTGCAACTTGATTTTACTGATTTTAAATACTAATTTATTTATTTCTAAAATATAAAATACGTTTAATTAACAAAAAAAAAAAATGAAATAAGGAAAAAATAGTTTTATTAAGTTTTATTAAGGTTTATATACCTCAAAAGCTTCCATTTTCCAGCTCTGAAGCTGTGATTTTTAATTTTCCTAATTTTTTAAACAAACCTATTTCTCTCTTAAGGGGCCATCCATATATTACGTAACGCCATTTTTCCCGATTTTTGACCCCCCCCCCCCCCCCTCCCCCCCAGTAACAGATCGTAATAATTCTTAGACCCCCCCCTCACAATAACGTAACAAGAACTTTAAAAAAATTTAAATTGTTTTATTAAGTTTTTATTAAAAAAAAATTAAATTTAATTCATGTATGTATTTTTAAATAACTTTTTGTTTGAATTGAAGTAAATTTCTTTATTTAGTTATTACAAACTAATATACAAATATTTTGATGGCATTTTCTTAAGTTTCGTTTAGGATTTATGCATTTATTTATTTTATTTATGGGAAAATGCAAGTAATTGAGAATGGACGAATATTCGGGAATTCGAATCCTTTTGTTCCTTTATTTTTATTTTCTGTTAGACTAACACAGTGCGTAGACAAAAATCAAATAAGCTTGCAAAATATAAATAATAACAATTATGTATTTATGTACATACATATGTATATGCATATATTTATATCTATTTAACACTCATGATTCTTGATTTATTATGTATTTTTTTGATAAATTAAATATGTAAATAAATGAAAAATCGAAGTGTTTTTGTACGAAATTAGTAAAATTTATGTTACGTAACAATTTTACAGACCCCCCCCCTACCCCCCGTAACAAATCATAACAAAACTCGAAGCCCCCCCCCAAGGGCGTTACGTAATATATGGATGGCCCCTAAACATAAATTTATTTAATTTATAAAGAAAAATTAAAAATTAATTATACTTGGGTATTTATATATAACACAAAAAGTGCACATTTTTAACCCGGATATCATTTCAGATTTTTTTTTTGATTTCCTATACCAATCTAATTGTTTAGAAAATATAAAATATATTTAATTTATAGAGAAAAAGAAAAATTAATTTTTAGTTGGTTACTTTTATATAAAAAAAAATGTTTAAATTGTCCAACCCTGGAGTCATCTCTTTGATTTTTTTTTGAATTTTTAATACTAGTTTTATTTATGACTGAAATTTAAAATAGGTTTATTATGGAAAAAAATATGTATGGCAAAAAATTTTAAATTTTCCAGCTCTGGAACGCTTTTTTGATTTTGCTGGTTATCAATACCAATCTATTTCGGACCATTTCTGACACACCAATGCAAGATTGAAAACTCTAGCTTTTGTGGAAGCCACGGAAAATTGACAGACGTACAGACGGGGAGACGGACATCGTTTATTCGTCTTCCCTATTCATAAGGACCCAGAATATTTATACTTTATGGGTCGCATATTAATACTGTGGAAATTACACATGGAATGACAAACCTATATACATATACCCTTTACCATTTTTGGTGAAGGGTATAAATAAATCAAATAGTTTTTTTTTCAAGTAAGAAAATGAGCAATTCAGTCAATGATGTAATTGAATTTATATACTTAAGGTCTTACAATAGTGATTCCGGAGCGGACATATTAATGAAGCTAGAGCTATTAAGATGTTATACTCCATACTAAATGGCATCGGGAGCAGAGAAACAAGTCAATGGGTTCAAAGCCGACGGCACATCGGCACAGGCTATTTTTTATTCATCCCTCCACCGCTGACTGCATCGGCTCGTATCGGCTCAAAAGCAGCTCAAAAAGACTAAATCGTACAGTTTCGGAGAAAAATTTATGAAATCCGACTTTTAATTTAAATTTTTAATTTTGTTTTTAAATTATCAGATGCTTAGTTGAGTCGCCGAAAATTCTCTCGGCGCGCCGCCGTTGGTCACAAAACTACTGCGCCGCCAACTCCGACAATTTTGAATTGCAAAGTTTCTCTAATCAGTAGGCTTTTCAAATGAAAAAAAAAGATGATAAGAAGCTTTTCATGAAAGACCCTTGATACCAAACAACTGCGGTAATAAATAATACAAAGACAGATTGATGATAATCTGCTCTGGATAATTTCTGTTTATTAAATATTTTCCATTTATTTGGAGCAACTTTAGTTATCGCAAACCGGTATTCTTAATGAATTTATTTTCACATATTTTTTATAAGTAACAGGACCAAAGGACAAATTATAAAACACCTCTAATCCATACTACTGCCTTAAGCTCTAATGAATCTTTGACGATTTTGTATATACATACATGACCAGCTAAGCAGGACATTAATTACTTTGCAGTTAAATAATTAAACAGTTTCAATATAAAATTTATTTTTACGATCCATTTAAGACCATCAGCAAGCAACATGTGGAAACAATTAATGTCGCATAAAAATAAGTAACAGCACCCTCAATGTAACATTATTATTTTGTTGCAACTGAAAACGATTTAATGAAGCTACAAAATAAAAATAAAAGTTAAACAATAATTTTCAATATTATTTATGAATGAAGAAGTGAAATCATTGTTCAAAATTTAACAAAATTTATTTTATTTAATCCTGCAAGTGTTAAACACAAAGAGGCTTGGCTTGCATAATTTATTATTATATAATTAAGCAACATTCTGGTCAATTTATCATCATTAGAATTTATTTGACAGCTGAGAGGACATTATTCAATCAAAGTTAATCAATGACTTTCAACAAAGTAATTATTATTGTTTGTCTTACGCAAAATAACAAAATATATTTTAGACATTTAAGCATGTTAAACTGGTTGATGAGCAGACACAACTAACCGCTAACTAAGGAATTATTTGCCTTTAATTTGTAACTTTATTTCATTGTTTGCAATAGCAGACTACAAAACTCTGGATATGTAAATTTCACATTTGGAGGTAGAACAGCCTTTCAAATAATATCGAAAATTTTGCAATTTATCATTATGAAATATTGAAAACCAAATTTGATTGATAAGCCTAAGGTATTCAACAAATGATTTATTAACTATACTCGAGTATACAATGTCTAGATTTGTTGTCACTATATTTTGAGCGTAGACAAGGATCTTTTATATCAATATAATGATAATTATTTGCTGGGTTTTGTATAAGTTTCTAAGGCTACTACGCTTATTTTTCTTTTGTGATTTTCAAAAATATTATTATTTGTGAATTCTCAAATAGTTTTTGAAAGTCTGTGCATAAGATAAGAGGTTTATGACTGTTCAGAATGTGTGGTTGAAGTCTACTGACGATTTTTAAAGCAACAATGAAATGCATATAGATATCGCTTAAATAAATTTCACTTATAATATAATCATACCTAAAAAATTCTTTTTTTTTTTGCGTGATACGTCTTATTGTATTTTATCCTGGGTAAAAATTTCATACAAATGCCTTGGTCATTTTCTCTTTGAAAGAGCATTTTGTAATATCTTTATATTTTTTTTATTTATTTTTTTAAAACAAATGTGTAGTTTCCACAATGCAAGCAAGTTAATTGTCTAGAAAATTTGTATAGGAATCTCTCAAATATTTTAGTGTTTTTCATATATTTTTTCTAGACCAGACAATGACAATGAGTACTCAAAACGATGTATACATAAGAAACTAGTCTCAATTTTCGAAACTGAGTGTAATCGTAATTATAGCGCAAACGATTCGTACGGTCGTATATTTTCTCTCAAGCAATTATGACTATAGCCTATTCCAGCACAAAAGAGCATCTCTATTTCGTTTATGCGAAAAACTAAAATACGCTGCAAATAAAAATAAAAAGAAACATGCATATTAAGCACATTCACTCTCTCTTTCATATTTATAGTCTAAGTATGCTCATATTACTCAGGCTATGGATATTTAATCGGACAAAAAAAAAATACGCATGATTATCGGGATATTTATTCATCATACCCTACCGTATACATATATTTGTGTAAATAAAATGGAATGGAAAATGTGTGGGTGTATGTGGACTGTTTGAAAACATGCTTATTTGCGAAAAATGTGGAGGAAGGCACATGGGGGGGAGGCACAAGGGAAATGAAAATTCGTAGTTCTTTCAAACAGCGTTTTCCAGGCTGAGATCTTGGCAGTCCTCAGGCTGCGTGACCCTGAGGTTGCCAGGAATGTAGCTGAAGGTGAGAAGGTAACCTTCTATATCGACAGCCAGGCAGCGCTAAAAGCTTTGAACGGGCACAATGTGAAATCGAAACTTCTTAGTGACTGTAGGAGAGCCCTAAACTTGCTTATGGAAAAATATAGTGTCAGACTACGTTGGGTTCCTGGCCACAGCAATGTTGAGGTAAATGAAATTGCTGATGAGCTGGCAAGAATAGGGTCGGCATTAGATGAGCGAAGGTCATTACTATAGGAAACTAAGTAATTGGGTAGAAAGCAGGACCAACAGTTCATGACGAAGTAGGGAGGATTGTAGAGTCTCGAGGGGTTTGTGGCCAAAACTTGACTCAAAAGATCCAAACTGCTAGTGGACATGAATAGAAAGGCGATGCAATCGGAGGATTGCAGGTTCTAATCCTACTGACAACACAAATTAGCTTCGTACCTATTCTTTCACTTAAATTTCCAAAAAAAAATGTTAATGTTACTTCTCTTTAAGAAAAGAAAAAAATTAATTCATTCATGATGGTGTGTCTGAAGAATATTTTAAGTTGTTGTGGCGGTAGCGGTAAGTGAGTTGACTACCACGCGATTAGTTTGAGTTGAAATTTTGGCCAGAGAAAATCAGGATGCCTGTGTCAATACACACAATAACGCAAGTTACATAATGAATTAAAAAAGATAACTACATTAAATTAAATTCATGTTATTTCAACTTAAAAAAAAACTTTGATTCAGCATGCTACTTCGAATTATTTCAGTATCCAATTCATACAGTTTCAAATTGAAATGAATTTGATATGAAATGATTCTTAATTTCGATTTAACACTGCTGGAAGATTACAGTAAATCTTGTTGAATTAACATGAAAACCATATGAAAAAAAATGTTTTTCTGTATGTTAGATGACATTCGCTTTTATTGAAAAAGCCTTTTTAAATGTCTTCTTATAAAAGCATTTTATCTGAAAAACACAGTTTATTTTATCAAAAGGCATGTCTAAAGAATCTCATACTGTTAGCGCTGGCTAGTGATAAATAAGTAAGTTTACGTTTTACATAAATGTATCTCTACCTTAAAGTGGCAATTATAGTTTTGAATTTTTTTTTCATTCAAGCAACAACTTAAGAATTTTCTTGACTCTCATGAAACTATACACATACTCGTACATACTTTTGTTGTACCTTTTTTTTAATTGCATTTTGTCTGACATTGTTGTTGCTTTTATGTTGGATAATGGTTAATGGTTATTTGATACCTTAACATTCAATGTTAAAACTCTCATTATGATTATCTTCTCTACAAAGTAAGTAGTTGCCTTGTGCTTTTCGTTACCTCACAAAAGTGCACACACACGCATGCTGTTCACACAACCTTGCAATTCGTATACAGGCGCTCATTTTACAACTCAGTGATGCTGTTGATGTTTAAATGTTGCTGCTATATATAACTACTCATATGTCGTGTTATCGTAACTGTGGTTTTATTTAAACATTTTAATTGAAAGCATATTTACTTTGAGGGGCACTAAATGTGTAATATGTGGAAATGTTGGTTATACCCAAGATGTTGCATAATACACTTCGTTATGAATTGATTCTTAATTATGGCTATTTGCTGGTACATACCTGAAAATAGAAAATAAAAAATTAAATTAGAGATTTTGCTGATGAATTTTCAAGTTTTAAGTCTTAACTTTGGTTTAAAAGAAAATATAGAAGACATATATTAGAATAATTTGTGATTATTAAGTGTTATTTTGTTATTTATTACGTGTTATTGTATCTAAATGCACCCATAGACTATGCAATATTATTGAATACTTTATTGATATTATAGTTGTCGTTTTACTCCACACTATTTACAGTATTAGCAAAAGTAAACAAAAACTACACGTTCAAGAAATTTTAAAATTTATTATTCGTGATACATGTAACCAGTCAATATAACTCGATAACGGTTTGTTCGATTTTAACAATTTAAACACGAAAAGATACAGAATAAAATTGTTTTTCAATCAAAGGCTGTAGTTCTCAACGCTTTCGGAGTTCTTCCGAAAAAAAAAATATTTGTAATGCAAAATTTATTTTTGTATTTGTTTTCAGAACTTTATAAAAAAAATTAAAACCACAAATATTTAAAGTAATTAAAGAAAATCTAAAAGTAAAGAAAATCTGTAGAAAAATGTATGTGTGTGAAGTTAAATTTTAAAATTTGTAACCCTTGACACAAACTTTGTGCTTTAACAGAGCTCGGTTAGCGTGTTAAGAGATCTGTTAAGCTATAAAAATTTTATTAATACCTTTCCAAAAGTCTGTTCCATTAAATGATGCAACCCAGATGGAACAAAATAATGCAAATTTATAGACAAGGTGTTCCTTTATTGCCCATGAATTTATTTCTGAAAAACATGAATTATAACCAAATATCGTCAAGTTTTCAACTTGGCGTTTTCTGAGGGTTACGCACTTTTTTTTTTTGGGAAGGATTCGATGCGTGTGGATAAAAGAGTTGACCTATTATGGACAACATTGTTGATATTATTAATATATAAAACATATATCCCACTTGGACAAACATGGTGTACTGAATTTATCCGTAACACACTCCCATCTTGTGTGGTTCAATCGCAAGGTCATACGAAGTAAAGGAATTATTTTTTTTATGGTAGCTGAAATTAAAAAATATAGTCATAATAGGAATATATGTACCCAATGGCTCGGAAAGCTGTGTGGCTACATAACGGGCCGTAACATTAGCTCAGGCAGTAACTTTAAAAGAGAGCTGTGAAAATACGAAATGTTTGCTCAATATATAATTCAGTACGATCGCTATGCTGGGGGACTTAAAAAATATTATTGCTTTTTTTTGTGAATTGGTCCTTCAGATCACATGCAATTCTGTGAAGCAAAAACATTGAAGAGCAAAAAATGTTTTTGCCAACAGTGTATATCAGATAAGGCTTAAAAAATTATCCTGTAGAAACTATGAACTACGTGAAAAGTATATTTCCACGTGCAAGTGAGTAGAAAGAGAAAAGGAAGGCTTAGTTGTGGTTCCCCAAATATGAGAAATCTTTAAATAATTGTTCAAATCTAAGTGGGTCAATAAATAGTTCAATAAAGAGAGAGGAGCATGGGTAGGTTTCGAAAATGTATGTCACAATTTTCTTGGAAATACAAGGGCTCCAAATTACGAAGAACTGGACCAAGAACTTCTGCTTTCATTTCAACAATTCAAATGCAAAGTGCCATTAAAAAAAACATCCTGCACACCCAGAGAAAAAGCAGGTTTAAATCAATAAAAACCATAATGAATTAATAAGAAACATTAACGAAAATCTAGTCATGTTGAAATTTCTTATTTCAATATTAAAAATATTAATTTATAGTATTTATTTATTAATTTTATTATTTACGGTCTAATTCATAAAAAATATTTGACAAATTTCCCATAGAAATATTTCCAATAAGCGCTTAATAAAACTGAAATATTTTTTATGAATAAGGCAGTTAATATTTTAATATACATTTTCTATTATAGTGAAAATTATTGAATTAATGTGACGCGTTCTTATTTTTAAGTAGCAACTTTTAGCTGAGTGCACTCGTATTTAATTTTTTTTCATTTTGTCATATCTGGTTAGCATCATGAAATGTTCTAACGAGATATTGAGCACTGGAAAAAAGGTATAGCGTCAAGTGGTCCCTAGAAATATGCTCTGCTGGGAAAGCAATCGTGAAACAGCAGATAAAATGTATACAAGAAAACGATCTACTAATTAGTAGTTGATGTTTTATGTTATTCTGGTGTTTAATTTCATTCTAAATTATTATAATTTATATCATCGAAGCCATTTATGTGTAAGATTTTTTAAGTTTGTCATAATAAATATGTATTTAATATTGCAATATTTTTATTTAAACAAAAATAGCTCAAATACCAGACATGATGCAAACAATCTGAGAACAGATTTATATTCAACACACACAAAAAAATTCCCTAAAATCACATAATGAACTTCTTGCTCCCAATTTTTCTTTAATTTTTATTTTTATTTTTTTTATTTTATTTTTTTGTAGAACGGTGTTATTGACGTTCAAAACACTTTACAACATAAGCATACTAAATTTTAGCAATTTCTATTATTTATTTACAATAAAACTTAATTGTATTAATTGCTGCCCTACGAAATACTCGTACTTTGAAATACGCCACATAAGCACATCCTGGTAATAACTTATTTATTCAACAGCGGCAATTGTAAGTGTATTTACTTGCTCTTGTTTATAACTTCAGCGGAAATTATAATTGGGCTTAGAACAGCTTACAGTCAAGAAGTTTTTCCTTTTAATGTGTCTGGTGTGTCTATAAATTATGCATTTTATTGAAACAACACACACATACACACACACACACACTCAATACCGAGTAGGATTGCTTTCTTTTTTCACTTTCTTGCTTTTGTTGCAATACTACGACAAAAATAATTTTGAAAGCAAAACAAGCAAAAAAGCAAGCAAACCATTAAGTAAACTTTTATTAAAATCCCTACAATTACTGTGCAATTTTTATTTATTTTTTGTTTTGTATTTCCACAATAACATTTGCAGCAACAAAAACTGTTTCCTAAATAAATGTTCTATTGATTGGCCTTAATTTCCCATACAGTTTTTAGTACACACGAGTATTTTATCCGTTTTTTTCCAGTTTTTAGTTATTTTCAATATTTTTGTTTAATTTTATTTTTCTTCTCTTTTTTTATTTCACTTATTTATTAATTCGTTTAATGGTGCTATGGCGCCAAAGGTTTTTCTATTCAATTATTTATGCGTTATATTAGTTTTTGTTGTTGGTATTATTACGAGTATGATTATTATTTGTTGTTTGGAAAAGTTATTTGATGTTAGTACTCGTAGTTCGTACAGCTAAAGTTTTAGTTTTTAGTGAATATTTTGTTAATGGTTTCGTGATTAGGGTGGAGTTTAATTAAATTAAATGTTGTACTTAATTAAGTGATTGAATTTCTTATTACTATTTTTGCTTAAGTCAACAAAAATTTTGAATAACTTTGAACAAAATAAAATAAATATAAATAAATAACGAAATGTGCGGCTCAGCGGGCTGATATATTTAAACAAAAGCAGAGGAAAATTAATATGCATGTATTTTCATTTCAAAAGCATGAAAATTTTTATTCAATGAATAATACTGAGTGACAAATTTTAATGAAATCGAAATACTTGGGACGTGTTACTATTTATTATAAGACATAATTGATTTAGATGGCGTTGGCCGTTCTCTGACAGTCATTAAAAAAATAACAACAACACGTATTTTTCTGATGTGCATTAGTGTCCTTTGTATCAGTTGTTGTGGGAAAAGTTCTAGTGATGCAGGCATAAGGCACTGGTCACTAAAAACTACACCGACTTCATCAGATACTAATCCTAATGTAGCATCAGAGCGCCCTCCTTCGTAGTGTAGCAGAATCATTGGCGAAGTAAAATAACCAATAAAGTAAAAATGGCTACTAAACACAGCTTCAAAATTTAATACGCCTCATTTAACACCAGAAGGCGCTGCAACACTGCATTATCAAAAAGCGTGCAAAAGAGCAGAGTTGTAAAAGAATGAAGCTTTCCTCCTCCATCTCTTCCTTCATCACCAGTCTACTCTATCACTATCTCTTCCCTACCATCCTCTCTGACTATCTTCACTTCAACTAACAGGCAGCACAAAGGGATCATTTTATTGTACCTAAGTGAGCTGGAGTCTAAATTTCACCCTTCCTTACCAGCTAACCTAACCTAGAGTACTTTGCAGGTTTGTTTTTTTTTAATTCTTTCGTAATTGACCGATTTATTAAATATTTTATTAAAGGACTTTTTGTTAAAAATTTAAAAATTTGTACAGCAGTGGTCGCCAAACTTTTATTCTTGATTGCTACATTTTTCACATACACGTTACGTTACGTTAACTACGGAAATGGGTAAAATTTACCTTTTTTAACTTTTAGCACTTTTGCTTTAAAAGTATTTATTAGAATTGGTATTTTGAAATACGAAGAGCGACAAGAATAAAAAATCGGCAACCCAGTGGGAAAAGGTCATGTATAGTAAAGTAGAAGGTAATGCACAGCAAGTATAATTTTTCATTCCAGAATTCATTACTGTTAACACAGAACATGTCCTAGGAAAGTAACGAATTATTTTAATACGTCCCAGGAATGAATTTTATAATTCCTAACACTCGTCACAAGCAAAAAATATACATTCTTTTTCTGCAGATGTGGTAATGCACGTGGTAATTAATGTGTAGTTTTTGTGTTTGACCAAATTGGCCTCTCGTTTCTAAGGGAATGCAGTGCCTTGCTTTGGAAAATAACACATTTCTTCTCCCATTATTTATGTAATTAATGTCTACTTTTCCAACTGGGAAGGAAACCCTGATAAACATTGAATATTGTCGTAGAAGAGGCAGAAAGACTATAAAAAAATATGAGAGCTGTACATGGTTGCCAGAAAAGACGATTTGACCTGATTTGACGATTTTTTCTCGACAAATGCTGAAGATATAAAAAAATATTAATATGATAGCTTTATTTAATGTAAAGTAAGCATTTAAGAACGTTTACAGTTTGTATGGAGGAACTATATTTCCAAAACCTGTTACGTGATAAATTGAGTCACAATTGTGATTAGCAAATTTTCAATCGCTGTGAAAAAGTAACAGGTTTCGAAATATGGCTCATCTCTGCTACCAACATCCAAAGATATGTGTGCCACCTTCTTTAGGAAATAAAGCTGTGCCAAATCGTTCATTCAAGTGACCGCTCATTTTCGTTCATTTTCTAAAAAACAACGAGTTCGTTCATTTCGTTCATCCGCTCTTTTTAATAAATATAACGAAATAGAAATAAACAAACTAACAAACATTTGGTTCGTCAAATAATAAAAGGGGACAAATGCAGTGATTTTGTTATGAATTGTTTAGCAAAATAATCGAAACAAACAACAGAAAATATAAGAAATAAAAAATAAACAGCAGGTAAAATTTTTTACAATATTAAAGTATTTTATATTCTTAGGAATAAAAAGTCAAAAGTCCCACATATAAAGAATAAAAATAAAATGTTTATAGTATCTACACATGTATGTATATCAAATTAAAAAATTTCTTAACATTTTCCAAAAACTTAAGATTTATTAATGGCAATTTTGTTAATTTTGTAATGGTCATACTGTTACTAAAAGCACGCAAAAAGGCAAAAGAAAACGAGAATGGGACAAAAATCTCACATAAATAACGAAAAAGCAAAATTAAAACAAAACAAAACAACCCAAGTGCGCTCGTTCGTTCATTTCGTTCAATTGTACTTTTTGTCAGTACTGCTGAGCCAAAACAGCTCAGTAAAGTGACTGATTCGTTCAATTGTACTAGTTCGTTCATGAACGACACAGCTCTATTAGAAAAGGAATAATAAGTAATAATAACTTATAACAAGTTATTAACTCGTCTTATAACTCTGCTACTGCGCGTTTTGTTAATATTTATAGCATCGTTGCAGCGCCTCTGGTGTTAAACAGGCGGATTACTTTAAGCTCTGTAGCCATTTTATTCATTATTTTAGTTCGCTGACGACTTAGGCTTGAAATGAGCGGGAAGTTGCTGCCCATATTTTTTCAGTTTTTGAAGTTATCAATTTTTTTTTTATATATATGCAAATATATGATGAATATGTGATGTTAAAATTCAAATACAAGCATAAAATTCACAGTAATGCATCGCCCATAGTAAAATTAATCAATTGACTAATCAATCAATCAACGAATAGACTGCCAGCGCAAAAATAAGGATTTAAAATAATTCATACAAACATATTTACATGTGTGCATACGAGTATACATATTTAAAATTTATAACAGTGAATAAAAGCAGCCACATTTTAACCACAGACGAAAAAAAAAGTTAATTGAAAAAATGAATAAATTACCATAAAAACACACTAACCACAATAATTTTTCAACCATGAAAGTCATATAATAACAAGTTGGATTTCCTACATGCAAATTACATATATTTTGCCATTGTGTAGGTATACTTTTAAATGCATATGTTTTTTTTTGCATTTTTTTCTTTAGAAATCTATTATTTATTACTTTAAATTGTACATAAAATAAATAAAAAGAAATATGGCACCAAGTTTAAAAATTCTGCTGAAACTAATATCATCAAAATTTAAACCAAAAAGTTATGCTTACTCTGTTAAATTCAAAATTTATTAAGATGTTAGAGATTGATTTGATGGTCACACAGTTTTCAATGCGATACATTTATAATGTCAATCGTATACGAGTATATTACATTATTAAAGCATTTGAACAAATTTGAAAATTTAAGTGCTTTAACTTGTATATTTTCATGGTAATTTCCTGTTGTAGGTACGTGCTAATACGTATGTGCACCTTTCCATATATCCCAGCGAACATTTTTATTTAAAGCTATTTTTTTTTCTTCCTATAACCAGGGTTTCGTTATCGATAACAATGCATATCTTTTATGCGAAAGTTTTTAAGAAAGCACGAAGGCCACTGTAGATAGTTCCTATAACCGAATATTAATTTATAATTTTTTTTACTATTATTAATAAAAATAATAAAAAATATACAAATTTTTAAAATGCGGAATACACAGAAATTTTATGCGTGCGATTTTTTTTAAACGTGAATAGTTTTTATGTATTATTTTTTATCGTTTTTTTGAGGCATTTTTTATAATTTTTTTCACTTTTTTAGATTTCTAAGTAAATTTTAATAATTGTAGTAATTTTTTAAATAATTTTTTTATTTAAGACATTTTTTATTTAAGAAATTCTCTTTTATTTTCAGACTCTTTTAGCAAACGTTCAAGCTTAGAACCATGTAAAAATTATTTTATGCTCTAGGGGATAAGCTCTTAATTTATTGTTCTTGTCCTTATTTTCTCAAGTGTTTGTGTAATAATAAAATAAATCTAGATCGATTTGTTCATCAAAAAATCATCATATATTTCTTTGGGTTTCTCAAGCTACGAACCTTAGTCTAACTCAAAAATTTCATAGCTAAAGGGTGTTTTTTATTGAGGTATAGAACTTTAAGTTGACATCACTTTTTTAACTGGCCGCGATTTTGTCAGCTGTCAAGTGATTAATATTTAGTTTGGTTTGCCATTTCATCATGAACAGGTTGACAAAAGAACAACGCTTGCAAATCGTGCAAATTTATTTCGAAAATAATGGTTCAGTTCGCGAAGTTTACCGCAAGCTCCGTCCATTTTATGGTCGACAGAGCAATTAATTCGGTTAACCATGGATCGTTTTCGCACTACGTTTACTCTATGTGATAATACGCATCCGCTGAAGTCGCTCGTCTACGCCAACAAACCAGAAACGTTAGGGGACTTGGAAGCCAACATTCGTGGCGTTATTGCCAACATACGGCCCCATATGCTCGAAAAAGTGGTTGAAAATTGGACCTGTAGAATTGGCTTTATTCGAGCCATCCGCGGCGGCCACATGCCCGAAATCATATTTAAACATTAATGGCATAAAATTATCCTTCCATTAAAGCCAAATTGATGGACATTAAAACGATTTTCTTGTGTTTTATTTCAATTCGAAGTTCTATACCTCTAAAAAAACACCCTATACTTAACCTACTGTGTCCACAGATCATCAAACAGTCGACTTATGTAGAAAATTTATATGAAAATCACTAATTTGCTTAAGTGGTTGCCATACAAATTTGCTAGACGGAAGAACTGCCCGTCTTGTGGAAACAGGGCGTAAATCTGCCAGCGATATTTTAAACGACGGTGGGTTAGAAAGTCATTTGAGCTCTCTACATATTTTCGAACGATTTTCGATTTTTTTATTATGTCCAAAAAATAAGATACAAGTCAAGTCTTTTTTTCCGCGCGATTTATTCAACTTTAGGAAAACAAAGTAGCCTTTCGGCGGTAAATTCGTACACATAAAAAAAGTTCATTTTAAAATCGACTAAAACAAGTTTAGTTTAAAATTTGTTGGCAATAAATTTGCTTAATATGTGTTTCATGTTAATGCAACATGATTTAAAAAAACACCTTCACAGAAAATTTTTCCTTTTGCAATTATTTAATTTCAAGTTGATTTAGTATTACAGCACTGTTAAATCAAATCTAAGAATCATGTTGAACTAATTTTATTTCAAGTTGAAATAACATGTCGAATCAAAATTATTTCATGTCGAAACAGCATGAATTCCGTTTTACATTTGTTAACGCACTTATAGTCCTGAATTATTATTCTACTTCTTCAGTAAATATATTTTATTAAAAATTTATTTAAATTTATTATTAAAGGGTTTAGCTGGATCCTATGCGCATTTTGCTGTTGCTAATTCAGATCAGATTCAGGTAAAGGTTCCCTACCTTTACCTAAAAATTTCTTAGAACTACTACAACATTTAAACAAATGAGATATTCAACAAATATCAAAAATGAGACAAGAACTCAATAATCAACATGTGTTTTATTTTCTTACTTTATCATTACATGCAAAACAAAAACAAAACTGTGTAAATGTAAAAAAATTGTTTTTGTTTCTCATACAAAATTAACCGTTTTTAAAAGAGAGAGAAACGCGTTGAAATTCTCACGTTTATTTCATTTTAGAAATGTATGGCAAACAAAAACAATTTTGGAAAATTTGTTTTTGTTTTAATGTAAAGTTTCACTTCTTCGACGCGTTTTCCAGAATAGCCCCCAATAATCAACTTGATTTTTACTCGTACTTAAGAAATTTATTATTTGACATTCTTTTTAATTAAACTTTATTTGCTGCTGGTTAAGCATGTTTATTGGTTTCATTGGTGCTTTGCCAAATCATCAGCAGACTCCAGCCACATATTTTGAACAGTCACAAATCTCTAGATCTTTTTTTGTTTTTAATGAAAATGTCGCATATATTATGCTAATATTTTTATTGTTTTCAATCACCACAATTTTTCTGATCAAGTTTCGTACATATTTTATATAAAATTTATTACAAGTATTAATAAAAATAAATTGTTCATTGGTGGTATTATATTACAAATATATTTGCATACTAGTGAAATTTAAATTGATTCATTCTTCTTTAATACCCTTCTCTGAATAAACAATAAATATTGTGCTGCTTGAAATGTTACAACGCCTATAAAACACTTGTCATGCCAACACCCCCAAAACCACTGCCACCCACCATCCTCTCAGCGCATTACATTAACTTTATTACATTCGCAAGCAAATAAGGTGAGAACGTTTCAATGTAAGATTTGGTCTAAGTGGAATGTGAAAAATTAAGAAAAAAAAAAAAAAAACAACGCTAAATAACTTTATCTGCGGCTTATAAAATAACTGAAAAATGTTTAAGACTTTTAGCTTCAGAGTTTTTATTTTTTATTTTTTTGCTTTATTATTGTCTTGCCTTTCAATGAGTAACTTTGCCCAGTAAAACAGCATTACGGGGCAGGAGTCAAGACAATTTGCAGTACGCTTTATTCATTTACTCAACCACTGACTACCTCAACCAAATTCACAGACATTGGGGGTCAGTTTTAATTAAACGTAATGCAAAAAGTCTTCTTTTGCTGAAAATTAAGCTGAGAAAAGTTTTGTTGTGTTGCCTTAACCTTTATGCAAAATAAAATTTTTCCACGTAACTACAAAAATCAAATTCAGACGATTGAAACGAATTGTGTGCACTCTCTGTCATTAGCAAATATCTGTCTATTTTTTAAATTAATTTTATTATTTCATTATATGCAGAAATTATTGTCAATTAAGTCTGTATAAGCAACAACAATACCAACAAAAATTCTCTTTGAAAATTTCTACTCATCTTAGCAAATGCTAAATTAAATTAGCTTTACTCAATTGTTTTCAATTTTGAATTGAATTCCCATCGTCAATGAACATGAAATTTAGAAATAAATGTTTTCCTACAAACAACGTGATTTAAACATTCATCCTTTTACATGCACCACATTAAAATTTTAATATTTCACGGTTAAGAAATTTCATTTTGCCATAAACAGCTAAGCTGTAATACCACACCTTAAGCTATCCTTTGCATAGACACACACACATACACACACACACAAATACAAACAAATGCACACACGTGCATAAGCATTACCGCGTTTCTCTGTATTCATTCTCACGTTTATGTTTATGCCATAACTTCTTTCTTGCATACACTTCCGTTTCCGCTGCAGTGTTGGGGTCTTTTTCTTCATTTACAAGTGTACGACTTTAACTTTGTGATTAAAATAAGCAGAGCGTCAAAATATATATTCTTGAAACCAAGTATTGGAATATTTATATTTATAAAATACAATCAGTCAACTGGTCTAAAAAACTGATATTACCAGCCGTAAATTTTTTTGTGTGACTTCTATACGAGAATTTTTAGCTCAGTTGAAGAGACTTAAATCTTGATTCCCTTCAAGAAGCACCTGTGGTTCCTAGCAAGGCAATAAACCATTACATTTGAAAAGAATGTCACTGGGAGCAGTTCACATGACGGCATGAATATAAAATACAAACAAAATATTATTTTAAGAAACTTTTTTTCAATCATGGAAAATGAAAACGGAGCAGAAGGTTATAATTGGAGATACGAGTGGGTGTTTAGGTCGCATATGAGTGTGTTGAATGCTGGAATACATTAACAAAACCACACCACTTCCCCAGAAAAATCTGATATTATTCTTCAATAACTATTAATCGAGGGATCTGTCAAGACTGAGCCTACACTTAAAACAAAAATCACGCCATTTGCACGTAAAACAAGCTAAAGCGGTAACAAAAGTACACACAGAAAAACATACCAATTCAACATCATCATGCAAACATTTTTATTGACTGCCGCTGTTGGCTAGTAGGCAGTGTACTTGTCTTACTGTTTGGCGACAAGTCAAATTAACTTCGCAGTTTTTATTTGTTTTGACTATAACTTTTTAAATAAACTATATGTTAAATAATCAATTAAATAATGTTGAATTAAAATTTAATTCATGATGGTATTTATTCAGTAGGTATCTATAGATGAGTTCGAGTTCTAATTTTGGGCGGGGAAGCCAGCCAAATAAACATGGAACACACAATTTTCCTGATGCCTGAGCCAATACATGGAATCACGCATTATAGATAATTCTAATTTATTTTATTCCTTTAATAAAAAAAGTTCTCTTATATGATTTTCTGGTTAAAGCTGAATGCTCCCACAATAGGCAACCATCATATGTGCGTTATTGTAACCCGGATATCGTACTTCATGGTGCAGAGGTCCTGGTGCAATCACGCGCCCTTTTCTTCACTTAAGTCACCAAGATTGGCGAGAAAAAGCCCCGGTCGTTGTAAAGAAAGTGTAACCTGATGATGATGTTACATACGAACCTTTGAAAGTCAATCATTAGTTGTTCCATGTGTTGAGAATATTCAGAACTTTTCGCAAGCCAAACAAACTCATTCCATGCCGTTTTCTCAATCTCTGTTATAGTCTCCGTAAAATTTTAGTCCTTTATTAATGATCTTATTTGTGGCTCATCAAAAATTTCCGGTTTTATCTCTTCTGCACTCAGTTTTGGAAACTTTTTTGATAGGAAAAGGAAACAATTTCAATTGTTGTCAAGACCTTTTAAAAATAGTTTTATAGGTCATAGTGTTATACGTAACTGGGGCAAAATTATACGATCCCCTAATGCTAAGGGTGGGTTTATCAAGTTTCATTGTCCTACAACTGGCCTTTTCCGAGGAGGCCAATCTTTTTAACCCCCGACCAAAAAAGGGGGTGTTATAAGTTTCTAGTGTGTGGCTGTATATATGTGTGTGGCTGTCCGTGTCCACGTACAGACATAACGGCTGGACGGATTTTGATTTAGTTTTTTCTGTTTAAGGGTGACTTGATCGCGAGGGTTCTTAGCTATGTTTTAAGAAAATCGGTCCAGCCGCTTAGAAGGTATCACATCTTTTCTAGATATATCGGCGGTTTCTAAAATTTTTAATTTTTGTTATTTAATCTGCCCTATAAGCAAAGAAAACAGGGATATTTTGTATAACCAACCATCTTGTTGGCCTAAAAGAAATTTGACCATTTTTAAATCAACACATATCAGCCAATTATGTTTCATATATTTAATTTTGTCTAAAACCAGAGAAATATTTGTATAATCTTCTTCTATTTTTGTGGAATGTGCAATAGGCAACTACCCTAATTTGTTCTCATTGTGTGAGAGAACACATAATTATTAGTTTAGACTACGTTTTGAAGCGTCTATAAATAGACAGACACCACTCACTAGAAATAAAATATTGAGGTACCACGGCAGCCAGTGTAATTAATAAAATAAAATGACCACATTAAATTAAGCTCACCTTGTTTCAACTTGTAATAACTTTAATTCAATATGCGTCTTCATTATGAGTTAATAACACTGAAATGTTAAATCAACATGAAATATAGTTATTTCAAAAGGAAACATTTTCTTTGAAAATTCCTGCAAATCATGCTGAATTGACATGAAATACATCTGAAGCAAAATTATTGCCGAAGAATAGAGGAAATAAAGATGCCTTCTTAAAGGCCTTTATACTGCTTCTTTTGGATGTAAAGGGTCTATTCGCTCTATTCCATACTCATGTTTTTTATACGAGTTATCATTAAAGGGTAGGTCTTCCACTCTCACCTTTTTCACTGATATACTGAAAGGCCTTTGTTTTGGTAAAAAAGGAATATATAAAAAAATGTCACTTACTCCTTCTCTTCTCTTTTTTTGAAGAGATTCCTCAGCAGTTCGATAAGAATAGTAACTGATTCAAAATGAAGTCTTAAACAGGCTTTTAGTATGGCCGTAAGTAAGGAGGTATTTTTCCCGCTGCGGAATACTTGATTCAGGTTAAGACTCTACAAGGACCAAATTTTTTATTTCAGCAATTATTAAGCAAAAAAAAAAAAAAAACTTCGAGCAATACAGAGATAAATTTACGAGGGATGTGAATGCAATATTTAATGGAAGACTATTGGAGGAGGTCCATAAGAAAATTTACCTTTTTCTTTTTTCTATTTTTGGGAATCACTGAGAATGCTTTTCTTTCAATTTTTCTTGCAGTCATTTCTATTTTACATTTACTTTCCCCTGCCGAAATCTAAGTCCTTCATTTTGTATTCTCCAAAGAATTCATTATTTCAAATCACTTTTGGCACCTGAATGTTTATGGCGGAACTGGCACTATTATGAAAATGAAAATGCGTTTACAGCACGATGAATTTCTGCTATTTTTCTTACAATTTTACAATTCTTTTTCTTACTTTTCCACTTCAATATATACATATGTATGTAAGTACGTTCAAGAAATAAAACATAAAAACAAAAACTGAAAAATAGAACAAAGAAATAAAAATGTCTTCAACGTCAATATCGTCATCATTATCAACCAACAACACAAGCAGTGTCGTCTTCATCTTCAGCAACACTGCCATTAGAATAAGTGGAAAGCGCCACTCTGAACATCCCGTCATAGCACAGGCAATAATATTTAATGATAACAAGACGTTCTTATTACAATTGCTTTATTATTGAAATAAGAAAATTGCCTTTAATTTTAGTAGCTGAGGTCTTAGATTAACACAAAATTTTGTAGGAAACAACGAGAACCCAGCAAAACGTTTAGAGACAAAAAAAATTTTTACTTCTTTTGAAATAATAGTTGAGTAATAAAATAAAATGTTTCAATACCACAATATTTAATGTCAATTTATTATTTATTACGTTATTTGGAGCCTATAGGGTTTTCAAAGTTTGGCCAGACCAACATTTGCTTGGACTTATGAGTTTTATATAAATTTCATAATATTTAAAAACTCGCTGAGACTGTTCCAGGAAGCTATTGCCAATAGCTTTTTTTGTTGAGTTCGAAGACAACTGGAAACGTTTGTTGGTTAACTTTCCCTAACATAGTCGAAATTTATATGCTTAAATTGTTAATGGAATTTGACTTAAGGAAATTTTGTTCTGCGTCGCCAGAGAAGTGATAAACTTAAAATTTTAAGGAATTTTTATGAAACTCTCGGCTACATCATTTAAATCAGTGGCATTTTATTTTTTATTTTTTGGCAATGTAAACATAAAAACAATTATGTTCGCGCGTAAAAGTTTTGAAAGATTATGAAAACTTATCGCCTATCGCTTATGTCTACATTGTCGAAACACCATTACATCCACAGAAAATTACTGTTGGGTGCGCTTGATGGGCTGGCGCAGTCATTGGCTTATATGTCTTCAAAAACGCTGATGGTCAGATGGTATAGGAATATGATTCGAAATTTGTTCGTACCTCAATAATCTTGCTGATATGTGGTTCCAACAGGACAGTCCCATATGCCACACAGCGGGCGCTACAATGCGCTACAATTGATTTGCTCAAAGAAACTTTTGATGAAAAAATAATTTTACGTAATGGCCCAATTAATTGGCCACCAAGTTCGTGTGATTTAACCCCATTGGATTATTTTCTTAAGGGTTATGTTAAATCACTTGTCTAAGTCGATAAACCACAACAAATTGAATACCTGGAAATCAATATTCGTAGAATTATCGGCAAAATTCGGCCGCAAATGCTGCGAAAAGTTGTTGAAAGTTGTTGTTCCAGATTGCACCTTCTGCGCGCCAGCCGTGGCGGCCACATGACAGAAGTCATATTTAAACATCAATTTCATAAAATTTATAATTCATAAAAAATATATTTTCCTTGTTTTATTATGATTTAAACTTAAGTCACTCTATAAAAAACACTTTTTATCATTCAATTAAGTTAAAGTTTAAAATATAATATTTAGGAATTCTAAGAAACTTTTGGAAAAAGCTTAGCTGACTTTATCATTTGATTTGAGGATATTTTAGTTCGAAAGTACGACAAAGCACTTGAGGCTAAAGGAACTGGTTGGTTGGTGTCTTTTTACCTTGGTTCACATAAATACTGTCGCTACAACTTTAATTGTTATATAATCTTGATGCAAATGTTTGTTAATGTGACGTTCAAGTTATACATTAGTGCCCTTAAATTTAACTTGTATTTCAATTTAAGTATTTAAGCAAATGGTCTAGTTATTTGTCTTTCTCTCCCCATGTTTTCTTTTTTTTTTAATTTAAAATCAAATATTTGTGCTATTTGTATGTCAAACAGTTTTCGTTCCTTTTATTTCATATGAAAAATCTGTGCTCATATTTTGTTAACAAAAGGTTCGAGCTTTCTATTGCATGTGTGTATGTCAAATTATCAGTGCAAGCTGGGGTATGTACTTCAAGAAAATAAAATTGAAAACGAAACATTTAACATAAGAATAAATGTTTTGTTTTGCAGTCAGAAAATATGAACAGACAAGCAGTAGCAGTCTAAACTGGCGTAAACAAATTAATTTAATCTAAAGGCTGGTACTCTGTTCAAAGTTGTGAAAAATTTTCAGCACCATTGATTATTTCGCGTGAAAAATTTGACATGTACTAAATGTAGCCCAACTCGCGGTTTTTTTTTATAAATTTCTTGCTTTTATTGCTTGAAAGTATGCAACATTGTTAAAATTCCGTGCGAAAAAAGCACTGCTCATGTTGTTTCGCAGCTAAACTAAAATGATGCCAGACTAATTTTGCATGGAAAGACATGATTTTACGTGTTTTTCACAACAAGAATTTATTTCGCAAATATTTCACACCAAATACTTTTATATGTAGTTTGACAGCATTTCGCACGAAATTGTGAACAGAGTACCAGGCTTAAAGCTGAAATCCCACCATCGGCGCAATGTGCCGATTTTCGACGTCTTACTTCTCAATTAATTTCGGAATTGTTTCGATACTGCGAACTCGCCTTAAGTCTCTGCTTATACGATATTTTAATTATCAGGGCAATCATGAATAAAATTCCGCGTGAAATTTCTCCCTTTTCCAATTAGAATTTTTTGTTTTCCATATTACTTGCCATTAGTTGGAATTGTTCCCAGGGAAAAATTTCACGCGCAATTTTATTCATGATTGCCCTGTATATGTATGTATTTGTCTTGTCGCCCACTGTAGTCTTTGTGTGTATTTTCTTTTATTGTTTTTATTTTATTTTAATGCCACACCAAGAGGAAGATAAGTCAACAAATTATTATTGTTGTCATTAAAGTGTCTGCATTTCTTTTGTATTCAATTTAATATGTTCTCAAATAAAATATTTTCACATTAAAGCAAACCCTAAAAAAGTCCTTAAAATTAAATGATTGTGCATTTCTTTCACCTGAAGAGGGTCTTGTTTTTTTTTAATAAAGTGATTTTATATTAATTAATGTTTGTCACATAAGATTAGTTAAGAAAACGATTTCATTTCAAAGATATGGCAAAATAATTATTAAGCTAGTATCGTAGATTAGAAACAATAGCTTCATGGGTATTCTGTATGAATTTTTTAGACAAATTGTTTTTTTTATATCTTTATAATATTTGGGTTGAAGTCTTCTAGAAATTTCCCAAAAATTTTAAATGTTCTGTGGTTTTGGTTGAAAGATACGACCACCGTCGCACAGTGGCGCCATTTGCCTTTTTTCGTTGCAAAAATCATATCTTTTGAACCGAACAAGATAATCGAATAATTTAAATTGCATGTCATAGATAATTGTTCAACCTATAAAATGAGCGGTTGGAGTGGACGCTACACCTTACAGGTGCTTACTTATGGGTTTTCAAAGTTAAAATTTGTGAAAAAATCCAAGTTTTGGTAACAAAAAAATTTTTTTTAAGAATTTTATATTTTTTTGTAGTTCTTTTGTAAGCTTTTCATGTTTTAAGATATTACCTAAAAAATTACAACAAAAGAGTTTTTTTTTAAATGATTTTTTCAATTTTCTGTAAAATATTCATTTTCTTGGTAAGACAAAGTATGTCTAAAATACAAATCATTTCTAAACTCTAATTTTTTTCTAACTCATCTATTTTATGGTAACAAAATCAAATTATTTTTACCAATCTTATATTTCTTAGTTCTTTTGAAAGCTTTTTCTGTTTTAAAGTTATTAGCCAACAAATTAAACAAATTTTTTTTCAATTAATTTTTTGAATTTTCTGTAAAATATTCATCACAATTCGTAACAGAAGGTATATTTAAAAGACTAATCATTTCTAAAGTATAATTCCATTGTAGTTCTTTTCGTGACTTCACATGCCGCAGGGAAGAAATAAGTGGATCGGAAGATGCTGCTAACATGTTGAAGAGGTCCTCATTTTGCCTCACCCTTGATGCTTTGAACGTGTTCTGCAATCTATATTTTTTGTAAAATTTGTTAAGAGACTCCTGCGCTTCTTCAGAAAGCTCTCCAATTGGCAAAGACTGGTACTCAATTATATCTTTGCCATGCGCCAATATTTTATGGACGGTCGGGGTCAACTTCTTCTGTGGATAAATTTTTGCTAAAAGAGATGCAGTTTCCGATGCATATTCTCCAAATTTTGTAGAATTAACACTTTCTTGGCAGTTTAAAACATTCAAGATCGTTCCCAATCTTTTGACGATTTCATTGTCAATTCCAGTGATTCTAGTTACTGCCTCATCATTTGCAAAAAATCTCCTTGAAGTGTTTCCATCGTTTGAGTTACCGTATCCACACTTGGGGCAGTCTACTTTTAGTCCAAGTTGTTTCCAAAAAGCATTCTGTATTTGCTTCTTTCTGATCTTTTCCTTATCCTTAATTGATGTATTTTCATCGATGTTTTCATCTTGTTGTGGTAGGGTATACGCCAGTTTTAGCAAGAACTCCATACACCTTATCCTTGCGTGCAATGGTGACATTCCATATTCGTAATTCTCCTCGTTTGTAGAATCGTTTAAATTACCGAAGTTCTTCTGACTCTTTTTGCAAATCGGGCATGTCAATGTTGAGGTTGTTCCTGTCAGTTCGTTTACGACTTTTCCGTCAACCATGGTCAGGTGGAACTCGTAACTACATTCAATATATTTTCCTTCTCCAATTTGCAATTTTGTATGCTTAATCTTGCTTATTTGTTCTTCAATGTCCTTCACCGTGGTCCTTATGAGTTCTGCCGATTCCTTTGCAAACTGAAACATTATTGGTCGGCAATAATGCACTGATGACGGTCGATGATTTTTCCAGTGTAGGGAAACATCAGATTTTAGCCGCAATGGAACAACAGATGCCATAAACATATTTCCGTCAGATATTGTAGTGTCATCGGAAGATATCCTTTGCTTATAAACGCTTTGTCCGGATGATCCATCGCAGCCCCATTTGCTGATCAATGTTAGTTTCTGAGGAAGAATTTCCACCTCATTTTCAGGAAGACTTTCCAACAACCGTTTTGCTGTATGGTCCATAAGATCCTGCAGATTGGCTTTCGCAGAGACTTCCGTAAACTCCGTACGCAATGGTCGTGAATTTATTTTGGCTTGCGTAATATGCTTGTATCCGGGGAAAAGGTCAGCCCCGTGTCGCATTAAAGATGCCCGTAGTATCTCATATTTCTCTTTGGAAAGTTCTAAGTCCAAAAACAGAGCCAAGGCTTCTTCGGAACTATACTTTTTAATATGTGCGTTTGTGGGAGTGGGAATGCTTTCCTTAATCCTTTTTAGTCGCAGTGGGCTTGCATCAGCAACAGATTTTGTAATCTGCGACCTAACTCGTTCACTATCCTTTATGTATTTAATAGACAGCGCATCCGATAAATCCTTCGTGGTCAAGTCATTGGTGGCATCGGCAAGTTTCCTCTTTCTTGTGAAAATTGAACACTCCTCCATACTTTTTTTTGGCCTTCCTTTTTCTCCTCTGGTTGATGTGGAGGGTTTATCTACTGCCAATATATCCAGGATGGTGTCTTCATTAAGCCAGTCCTCGTATTTGGAGTTGAAGATGTTAATGGTTCGATTGCATTTCACCCATTTTGTCTTAATTTTGGCATGTATCATACAAAGATTATTTTTTATACTTTTGCTTCTCTCAATATTTCCGTATAAGCTATCGAGTTCTTCTAAAGCAGCTTCCGCGAAACACGTTGGTGTAATTGACTTTCTAAACAGTTCAAATAGTTTTAAATTGTTCAACGCCATGTTTTCAATACTTGTTTCGCCAACTTTCAGTCGTAGACTAATGCAGGCATTAAGCTTGTTTTGCAATATATAGGCCTATGCTACCATGTCTACAAATGTACCTGTTACATGCATACATATGCATTTGGGCTGAATTATACAGTTTTGATATTATGCACGTAGCCAAATGAGATTTGTGCCTACCTGTACCATAAGTCAGTATTGTTCTTCACCATATGTACGCCAAAAATAATTTTTAAGTGAGGTGCGTACCTGCTTATTTCAATGAGTAGTTTTTTGTGCATCTTGTGTCTGTAACGGAATATTAGGACCAAATTTTTCGCCAGAGGCTCTCAGGTAGACAACTGACTCAAAATGCAATTTTCAAACTATTACATCAAAGTAACTGTCAGTCAAGGCATGTAAGGGATGCCCGCCATACAATTTCTGCAACCATGTCTTTTTAACGTTTTTTACCTGTAGAAGCCAAATAGGCACGTAAAGGCAGATAAAACCTTTTGAGTTATGTAAAAGACTAGTTAAAGAACATATTTTGAAAATATGGCGGAGGTAAAAAAAGGTAAATTTTTTTTATTTTCCGTCAAAGTTGAAGAATAGTGAAAAAATGGATAGTTTTTAAATACTGATTTACCTAGAGAAACACAAAGCAAACAGCACAATTTTTTTTATTGTTATACATTTAATAAGCACATCAATCACTAAAAACAAAAAAAAATACTATTCGTTGCCTAGTTTTCGTGATATTACACCTGAAATCGGATCAAACTACCTAAAAATTGTGTGTTTTTTTAAATCCGAAAATTGGTTAACTTTGAACAGTTATGTCTTCTAAACTAAAAATCTGATATTGTTAAGAGTAGCATATTTGAGATCGTTGAAAAGTTTACTATAAGATGGATTCATTTAAAATTTCGCAGGCGCACATGAAAATTTTGATTTTTGCAACCTCGTTTGCTCTACGGGCGCCACTGTGCGTCGTTTTGAAATAAAATCCGCATTTCCATTCTATAGTTCAACACTCTTAATAAAACTTTGTGTCAATTATTAAGTTTTTATTTAAGTTTAACCCTTTATAACTACAAATAATCTCAGAGGTTGTATCAAAGAAACCAATTTTTCATCTTAAAAATATATTTTTTCTTAAAGTGAGAATTTTTTATTTTCTGCCTCATTTTATTAAAAAAAAATCTTCTTTTTAAAAAAAAGTTGACTCTTTATAATCATTTATATATCTGAACTAGTTTTTATTTAATTCATAAATGAGAAGTGAACCCAACGCAATTTATTAATTTTGTCTCGTTAGATTTGCGATCTACCACACTGTTCCAGGTCTGGGAATATTTTCCATGTTAGATTGATTTGTAAAAATCTTTTAACTAAATGATAACTAGCACTATAAAACAAATTCATCTTAGTGAAAAATATACATATTCATACATATTCATTTCAATTATCAAAACAAAGCAAAGCAAAACTGCTTATACGACTGAGCTTGTAAATTGAACAGTAGCATTAAAAAAATAATAAATGTGTTAAATTTAAATGCAAAGAGATTTAGTATCTTCTTCTTCTTCTTCTTCTTCTTGACTTTAAATTTTCTCAATCTCCTGAGTGTGTGCATCTTTACACTTTTGCTGCATGAATATTTGAAGTTTACAATAACAGAAAATATAAATTTTTTAAATTTTTTTATTTTTTTTTTTGTCATAAAAATATTTAATTGAATTTTATTTCATTTTGTTGTATTTTAGTAAATAAAAAGAATTAAAAAATAACTTTTTCCAATTTTCACCTAGACTCAAGGGGCGAATAAGCATATAATTGCAACAAAAAAACTATTACTTTTTCATTGAACACTTATTGAAAAATTCCGCAAAAGTTTATTTAAGAACTTCATTGCAATAGATAGTGGTTTCTTTTTTCAGCAACAAACTGCAACAATGCAAAATTTATTTTCATTTTCATTTTCATTTGTTCTGTTTAACTTTGAGCTTTGAAATGTTTTTTTTTTCTTTTATTCTTTTTTCCTTGAATTTTTTAACTTTGTAACCCTTTAAAAGAGTAAAAAATTACTTTAGAGATTGATAGTGCTGAATTGCAGTGGATATATTAAGTTTACTTTTGGTTGAACTTTACAAAGAAATTGAAAATAAATTGTATAGAAAAAAGAGTTGAAAAAAACACCGCTTTAAGAGGTGTGTTGGGGGGGGGGGGGGGGGGCGAAGGCAAAATACAATTGTTAAATAAATCAAGAGAAATGGGTTTGCAGTACTTTACTTATAAGCTGTAAAAAAGTACAGTGTGACATAAAATATACGAACAGTTTTTAAGCTGATATGTCCGCGACTTTTCGAACTTCCCTCTTAGTTATATGAAATGCAAAACTGTTCATATCAAGTACCACCTATCAATAGACTACTGTCAAATTTTGAGCAAGTGTTGTCATTTACTTTGCGTTTAACAGCTGTTCAAAACATACAACCCTGTGTATTTTTCTAAAAATGGAAAAAACTGAATTTCGAGTGATCATTAAACATTATTTTTTGCGAAAAAACACCATCAATCAAACCAAGAAAAAGATCGATAAATATTCTGGGGACTCTGCACCATCGATTTCAATTGTAAAAAAGTGATTTACTGACTTTCGCTGTTGTCGCACAAGTACAAATGACACTGACCGTTCTGGACGGTCAGTACACCCGAAAATGTCGAAAAAATCCACGATATGGTGTTGGCCGATCGAAGAGTAAAAGTGCGTGAGATTGCTGATGCCATAGGCATTTTATATGGCAGTGTAGATTCGATTTTAAGTGATCAGCTGGGTTTAAGAAAGTTGTCTGCAAGATAGGTGCCGCATTTGCTCTCAATTGACCATAAACGTAAACGTGTGACAACTTCAAAGGATTGTTGTTTTTGCGGCGTTTTGTAACTGTAGATGAAACATGGATTCATTATTGTACTCCGGAGACCAAGCAGCAGTCTAAACAATTGGTTTCTCCTGGTGAACCTGCTCCGAAGAAGGCCAAGGTAAGTTTGTCGGCCGCTAAGGTGATGGCAACAGTTTTTTGGGATGCACGTGGGAGAATCCATGTCGATTATCTTCAAAAGGGAATAACAATAAACGAAGATTATGAAGATTTAATGAGGATTTAAAAAGAAAATGACACCAATGGCCAAGAAAAAAGTTTTTTTTCATCAAGATAATGCACGGGTGTAGTCTCAATGGCAAAACTCTATGAATTAGGCTGCGAAGTGGTACCTCATCCGCCATATTCTCTGGATTTAGTGACTACTTGCTATTTGCAAACCTAAAGAAATGGCTCGGTGGAAAGAGATTTTGCTCCAACGATGAAATTATTGACCAAACAACCTCGAAAAATCCTATATTTTGGAAGGGATACAAAAACTGGAGAAACGTTGGACTAAGTGTATTGAGTTAAAAGGAGATTATGTTGAAAAATAAATTTTTGTTCAGCAAAAAAACTGTGTTTCATTCAAAATGTCACGGACTTATTGATACGCCCTCGTGTAATGCAATTGAAATGGATAATTTTTGCATATTTGGGCTACTTAAATAAATGTATAGTTTTTGGTGTATAAACTCTTTATAAAACAAAATTATTTTTTATGAATAAGGCAGCCAATAAAATATATATTTTTTATTAATATATAACACTGTGTGACAAATATAAATGAAATCGCGTTACTATTTTTCTGGTATATCTTGTCGAGCATAACAACAATATGTATTTGAAATTTTGCAAACACTCCAAAAATCTTGAGTTACAGCATACCTTAATATTAAACAATACTTAAAACCTGAGTGCAGTCACCTGGAGATGAAATTTTTTAATTTTACATTTTATTTCTTATTATCTAGCCCCACTGTGCAATGAGTATTAATTGAATTGTTTGTTCATTTTATTTTCGCAAACAATTTCTTAGATGGCTTGTAAGTTATTATTTTGTAAGTGTTTTGTGGTTTATTGCAAAAAAAAAACTTTTCACATGTTTTTTTTAATATTTTTATTTTTGTTTGCAAAAATAAACATTTACTTCTTGCAAAAGTTTTTATTTTTTATTTTTAGCTTTTTTTTAAAAAAAAAGATAGGAACTAAATAGGTTTACGGACAGTAACAATGTTTGATTTTTGGTGTATATTGAAAAAGTATGTTTGCTTATGTCTGGCAAAAATATTTGCAATTATTACACCCTTTATAGAATTCAGTTAATCATTTCAGAACTATAGGTTGTTTTTTTATAGAGTGACACAAGTTTAAATCATAATGAAACAAGGAAATATATTTTTAGTATTAATGAAACGGGCTTTATTGGAAAGAATATTTTATGAAATTAATGTTTAACTATGATTTCTTCCATGTGTCTGCCACGGCTGACGCGTAGAAGGCGCAATCTGGAACAGCAATTTTCAACAACTTTTCGCAGCGTTGGCGGCAGTATTTCGCCGATAACTCTGCGAATGTTGATTTTCAAGTGTTAAATTTTTTTTTTTTTTTTTTTAATTTTTAAGAGAAGTAACACTCAGGCAATGAATGCCTACTACTATTACTAGGTGTTACCTTCTTTAGGAAAGGGATAGTGATAGGGAAGACAGGTGGTGCGGGAAAAGATAGAGGAAAGCAGTGTTGCAGCGCCTCTGGTGTTAAATGAGGCGTATTAAATTTTTCTGAAGCAATTAGTAGCAATTTTTTATTGGTTATTTTACTTCACAACGAAGGAGGGCGCTCTGATGTTACATTAAGATTAGTATCTGCTGAAGCCGTGGTATAGTTCAGTCACCAGTGAGTATGCTTTCATCACTTGAACTTTCCTAACACAACTGATACAAAGGGACACTAATGCATATCAGAAAAATGCGTGGTGTTGTTATTTAATGACTGTTGGATACCGGGATCGAACTCAGGACCTTCGGTTTTGTAGTCAACGTGCTAACTACTTCAGCCACCGCCGTTTATCGATGTAGAATAGTAAGAAATTTTTTCTGAATAATTTTTATAGAAAGGGGGGGGGGGGAAGTGCCACTAAATATTTTAAACTTGATTCTAACAATTTTTATATTTTTTATATCAGCAAACAAACCTAATTTTACAAATGATAATTAAGGAAAAATTTAAATAAAAAAGCAGAAGATAGAACAAGATTGTTTGAAATAAATATTTTCCATAACTTACCCATCACTTCCGAAAGCTTTAAGCTCGCGCTTTAATGTCTCCTTGACATTATCCTGGGAATACAGGCCAATGGGCGAGTTGAATTGTTTGTGCACCAATTTGCGTTGAAAAGCAGCCATTTTGATTTTATTACACTTAATGTTTTGTTGTTTTTTTCAATAATTTATAACAGCACACTTTTTATAAAAAAAAAAACTCTTGATACCGGATATCTAGCAAACCTTGCAAGCTAAAGGAAAAAAATATTGAAATTTTTGAAAGAAAAATATTTTTAAAGCTTTTCTTAATCGGTCTTACTAAATCTGACCACAAAAGTAATAACTAAGAGCAATCTAAAACACATGCGAGCTGAGAAAAAAAATTTATTTTATTGAAAGAATAAGATTTTTTTAACTTTCCTATATCTGTCTGACTAAATATGAATATAGAACTGATAAGCAGAACATTTAATACTAATGTAAAAAGGAAATGAGAGTAGAAAAATTTAATTAATAATTAAATAGTTGAGACTAAGTGAAATTACAATACTCGAAATAGATAATTGTTCCGATGTCTCTTAGCTATAAAATTCGTTGATCGTTATTCGTTGTGATGTTCGCTCTGTAAATAGACAAGAAAAAATTATTATTTTAATTAATATTATTATTGCATATTTATATATTAAGTTAAACTTTGAAGAAATACTGACAGTATGATTTAAAATTTAAAATTTTGGTACATATTGTACATTAGACTGGTCCTTATTTTCGAAAAGTCACAATATTTAAAGGGTTCCCCTTTAGATTGTTGATTTTAGCAAAAAAAAAATTATTGGGTAAAACTTTTAAGCAGCGGATGTGCGTTTACGGATACCCTGCGCTTTCTTGGGTCACTGGGAACAAAATTACAAAAATATTATTTTTTTATGAAATTCCTTTTAAGGCGTGCAGATAAGGAATCGGTATATTTTGAAAAAATTTTGTAGGTAAATAATTAGCGGGATTTGGTCTTACATTTTACCCTTCTAAGAGCGGATCAGGGGTAGTTTTAAGATTTTTCTTGGACTTTTAGCTCTTTATGCTGAACTTTGACCTCCATGCGGCTCGTTTAATATTAAAATTGTGACTTTAAATTTTTACACAATATTATATGTTGTGATTTTTTGAAAATAGAGAATAGAAGTTTACATTTCAAACCACTAAGGTCCCAAAAACATGATGTACACATTAGCGGTGCTTGATTAAGGCCTAGGCCTTGGGCGGGATAACTTAGAGGGCGCCAAAAGTAAAGAATGTAAGTGCAATTAAATTTTGAAAATGTATTTGGCTAAGGTTTACTTTAAAAGAATACTAAATTTCTATTAAATTAATGAAAACATGGATTGATATGAATGTTATGTGGCCAACAGATTGGGACAAATATATATAAATTAAAAAATTATGGGCATTTCCACAAGAATGTCAACTTTTTGTTGCGTGCGACATCAAACATATACATATGTTTGTTTTTTTTTCAAAGAAAACGAAAGTTTTTTTTACTTCTTTATATTTTTGTGAATTCAGTCAGCAGCGTTATTTACATTAGGTTATATTTTAATAGTAATCGAGTCACATTGTTACAAAATACAACGTTAGTTGTTTGTTGTCGCGACAAAAAAGTGGACTTTCAAGTGGAAATGCCCATATGAATATAGGTATCAACACCTAATATCCAAAAACTATAACTACGCTCTTTTTTTTAGAGGAGAAGGGAAAAACTTTATAAATTTAAGACTATTTATTAGAAAAACCAAGGCGATGAAACAATAGTTTTTTTTTCTTTTTCCTAATGGTACTTACGGCCTTTTGCAGTCGCTTTTTCTAAAAACAAAAAGCCGTAAGTGCATTGATTTTTTTAATAAAAGTAAAAACAAGACGTATATTTACAGCCTGTTCCAGGACGTCGAAAGAAAACTTAGACGAAAGATAAGCAGTCACTCACTTTTGTTTGAATTAGGGCCCAAATAACATTCGACTTGCCGTTCGCCTAGTCTTACGTTTCTAACGTAATCCATATACCCGTTGTCAACTATACATATTGCCACATCAACAATTTCACTTATTCATCCTCAATTTTTTTTGGTTTTTTTTTATATATCAAACACACAACCAGCGAAGTGATTATATTGTCTGCAGAAAACACTTAGGGTCTATGGTGGAAATCGAAGCCACGACCTCTGGACTGAGAGAACCACGCAGCCACAGGGGCACCCAAAAGGGAATAAAATATCGTTCAATTGTGTAAATTGTGTTCTAAAAAATTAAACTCTTTTCTAATTGAGTTTGCAAAAAGTGGCAGCTAAAAAATAAATTAAAATAAACAAACAAACAAAACAAAACAAAAACGAAAAAATGTTTGTTAAGGATGAAAATTATACATAATTCATCGAGTGTTTTTATTGATGATAAATAAAGACCCAAAAAGGGGCAGCTCACGCAAAATTTTTTGAAGAAATTATTACTACTACTTACGTAACAAATCCATTGTATGCGAAGCAAAATAGTTTCTTTAATAAAAAAATAATTTGCTTTATTTTGTCTCAGTCGACAATAAAAAAAAACAAATGCCTGCTTTTGAAATTTTCGTGCTTACAAATGACTAAAAAAAATTTTAGCGGGGCACAAATTTGTATGGAAATGCTTATGTTATCGTTCGCACTCATTTTCTTTCGACTTGTCATGCTATAGACTTTTAGTGGAACGCAAAACAGCTGTTTGTCGTTTAAAACGCTTGCAAACGAAAATGAGTGACATCCTGGAATAGGCAGTTAGTCAGACTATATTTCTTACTATGTATTCCTTTCGTTTTGAATGTAAAATATACAAAAATCATTACAGCTATTAAAGTTAGAGCAAAATTTATTTTATTAAGGAGAAAAAAAAGAAAATCCGAGATACGGAAAAAATATATATTTGAAATACGCAAGCAACCTTTCTTCTAATTTTTAATTTTTTTTTTTAAATATAAAAGTGTAGTTACTGGGCGTGTTCCGAAATGCAATACTGCGCTGCAAGTGGGAATTTAAATGTGCCAAAGTGCTTCACTGTAGTAGATAAGGCACAAATAAATGTCAAATATGAGATGAAAACATGGCTACTACTGAAAAAGATTATCAGCGAAATTTAATTGCATTTAAATTAAATTTTGCTCGTATGATGCAGAGCAGTGATGCCTTACCCATAAGGTCAGAAGCGCTGTTTTGGCTTGAGCACTTGTTAGCAATGCAGTTACGGTATTTTGTATGCATGTATGTATGTATGTATCTGTGTTCCTATGCGGCTTTATATAAACCGAGCGCATGGACCGATGTTTACATCAATCGATTTGTCTTAATACTGGTAGTGTCACTAAAGATATGACAGTAGTCAAAACTCAATATGACGCCATTTTGTTTATACGAAAAAAGAAAAAAGAAGTCGGCGAACTATATCAAAATGGGTATCATTCGACAGGTATTTTAAAATCATTCTTAGGTTTCTCTTGTGATTTTTCATTTTGAATGACCATTTAGGACATTTCACGGTTTAAGGTTGTTCGCAGTCTGGTTTTTTTTTATTTATTTTTAATTACTACTTATTTATTTACAACATTATCAATAAAAAAGTCAACTTTGAATTTTTGGCAGTTACAGCCTTTTGGTATTCTGTTTAGAGTGTCACAACTTTGAGTTAGCATCACTGCTTTATTTGGCAGCTGATAGTTAATTTTTTGTTTAGTTTGCTTTGAAATTTCATGATGAATCGACTTACACCAGAGCAACGCGTGCAAATTGTTGAAATTTTTAATCAAAATAATTTTTCTATTAGTCAAACTCATCGTGCACTTCTTTCATTTTCCGATGACCCCCATTTTTGGTTGAATTGGTCCGTAAATATGTAAAATTGTCGCATTTAGAGCGAGGAGAATCCACAAGCTTTTGTCAAAACACCATTACATATACAGAAAATTACTGTTTGGTGCGGTTTATGGGATACCGGAGAGATTGGCCCATATGTCTTTAAAAACAATGATGGTCAGAATGTTACTGTCAATGGTGAACTGTATAGGAACATGATTCAAAATTTGTTCGTACCTATATAACGTGGCATTAATCTTGCTGATATGAGGTTCCAATAGGACGGAGTCACACAGGGGACGCTACAATTGATTTACTCAAAAAAACTTTTGATAAAAAAATAATTTCCCGTAATGGCCCAGTTAATTGGCCACCAAGTCACTTATCTACGTCGATTAACCACAAACAATTGAACACCTGGAAATCAACATTCGAAGACTTATCGGCGAAATACGGTCGCAAATTCTGCGAAAAGTTGTTGAAAATTGGTGTTCCAGATTTTGTTTTCTACGCGCCAGCCGTGCCTGCCACATGGCACAAATCATATTTAAACGTTAATTTCATAAAATTTTCTTGATAATAAAGATTGTTTCACTGATATTTAAATATATTTCCTTGTTTTATTATGATTTAAACTTATGTCACTCTATAGAAAACACACTTTATATAAACTGATAAAATTAAGAAGCAATAATTTAAGTATTTAAAAATTATCGGACTGTCTTACTTTTTCGATTCATTAATTAAAGAGTGCCTACGGCGGCCGCAGGCCTAAATACGCTACTGAATATTAGCTAACAGAAACCGCTGCAAATTGATTCTACTCGTATTTGAAATTTTTTTTTTTTCAATATCTCCATAGTTTTTCCAATGCAATTTAATTTCTTTCAAATTGAAACAGGAGTTCACTGCACAAAATGCAATACATTTTCATTAAAATTATAGTTGACTGCTAACCAGCAAGTTGTAATCTAATTGAAAGTTTTAAAATTGTATTAACAAAACAAAATGAAATAAAACACAACAATAGTTGCACAGTTTTGCCACTTGGGCATATTAATTGCATAGATATTTAACAATTTTACCAACAATGCAGTTATACGAGAACATACTACAGCATTGTAGTATGCCTTCTATTTTGTATGTGTGTATGTATGTATGTAGTATGTATGTTGCAGTCGTGTACGAAATTATTATCAATATTGGATAATTAAATTTAAGTGAACAATTACAGCGAACCATTTAGGTTCAATAGTATAAACATACTTTTTGTTTTCCTTTGCACTTCGCTTACACTCAAAAAAGAATTGTAGAGTAAAAATACAAAATGTATAAATAACTTCGTGTTAACCTGAATACAAAAATTAGAAAAGGGAACAACAAAAAATTAATAGATGTTCCTACAAATGCCTTTACCGATGGTAAATCAATAATTGAAATTTAGCCGCGAATAACGTTGTAAGTGACAAAATAATAATCTTTGAGGAGAGCCAAAAAACGTATTTGAAAGCAAGATTGTTTTTTTTCGTTTAATTTTTTTAGCTTCATATTAAATTTCCCAAAGATTTACTTACTCCTTTCTGACAAAACTTGGCATATACCTTAAGCTTTTAAGACGGACTAAATGAGCTGGGACAAGTCCACTTAATTTTGTGTTTCATTTTTAATGTTTTTGCGAAACTGGTTCCCACAAACTTTGGCACATGCCTTACATTTTTGTAGTGACAATATATTTAGCTTTTAAAAGAAGCTGAGCCATGCCCCTCCCCCTTAATTTATAATTAATATTGTATTTTTTATTTCCTTGCCCAATCTGTCGCTTTGAAATTCAATATTACTTCAATTTAATAATAATATTCATTTAATTTAACTTATATAACATTTATAAGATAAATTTGGCATAAAGAAGGCAGAATGTGATGTTATATATTACAAAACTATTACAGGTGTAACAAAATTTTGTTGTCAGCAAACGACTGTGTTCTATCAGACCTTCCTTCTGGAAGACATCAACTGTGTTTCTTATAGAAAACTGTGTTTCTTTATAGCGCTATTAAAGAAGACATCAATTGTGTCACAACATACTTTTCTTAAAGAAAACGTGGAATGCGCCACAGCAAACTATTCCAATAAAAATAATTTTTCTTATAGAAAAGACGTACATTTATATGACTACAGTGAACTTTTTTTTATTTTTTTGTGTCACAGCAAAACTCTTTTATTAACTATTGCGAGCAGAGCACGTTTTCATGTAAAAAAAAATCTTATAGAAACATTCAACTGTGCTCAGAGCAAGAGTTTTCTCAGTCACGTTTTACACACATCAGTTTTTCTTGCAGCAAGTTTCTTCAGTTCTAATTTATAACTGCGCATTGGTTTACACACAGACAAGATGTTTGTTAAATTTTTTTATTATTTTAGTACAACGAATGAAATAACAAAACAGAATTGAAGTAACTTTTTGGTACCAGAGATTCTGTAGCCCTTCTCTTTTCTCTTGTCTCTCTCCCCCACACAAATTCAAACTTTCTTCAAGAAAAACTGATGTGCATAAGAAACGACTTATGAAAATGTCAACTGATTTCGCAGCACACTTATATTATAGAAAAGTCAACGGTATATGCACGGCACAATTTCTTTAATTAAAATGCATACCGTATACACAGCAAAAATACCAATGTAAAATCACCATGCAAAAAGTTTGATTTCAAATCATATTAAATTTACAAGAAATAATATATTGTTACAACGCCACTTGTGTGACTTGCGAAAAATTCCTGCTGCGGTCTAGTAGGCAGTGCACTAGTCCTTGTAGAGAGAGGGTCACCGGTTCGAATACTTGAGACAAGTCAAAATAGCTTCGCAGTTTGTATTTTTTTTAACCATAACTTTTAAAATAAATTTAATGTTCAATTATCAATTAAATAATGTTAAATTAAAATTTTATTCAAGATATGTTCAAAAAGTATAGCGAATTTTGAATTTTTGCGGGTTAGGTTCGAATTTTGATTTTTTTGTGGCGTTATGTTGGTACTCATGTCTCTCACTTATGCCGACAATTTCGGCCATTTTGAATGTTCAGTTAATTGTTGATAGCTGGTTTGGTTGCACGTGTTTTGGCTAGTCTTTGATTTTTACCTATTAAAAAAATGGAACAAAGAACCTGCATCAAATGTTGTGTGAACAACGAAATTAAGTGCGCGGATGCATTCCGAATGTTGATAGTGGCATACGGAGAAGCTAACTCGGACCGAAGCAAGGTTTATCGGTGGTACAAAATATTCTCAGAAGGCCGAGAAGATGTGAACGACGAAGAGTGTGCCGGACGCCCAAGCACCAACAGACGAAAAAATGGATGAAGTGAAGAAAATGGTATCGGCCAATCGTCGAATCACCATCAGAGAAGTTGCTGAGGACCTAGACGTATCGATTGGCTCGTGTTATTCGATTTTTATCAATGATTTGGGCATGAATCGGGTCGCCGCGAAATTCGTACCAAAATTGCTCAATTTCGACCAAAAACAGCATCGCATGAACATTGCTAATGAGCTGTGGGACTCTATCCGCCGCGATGACCCAAATTTGCTACAGAGGGTCATAACTGGTGACGAATCGTGGGTTTATGGTTATGACGTGGAAACCAAAGCTCAATCATCTCAATGGAAGCTGCCGCATAAACCAAGACCGAAAAAAGCGCGCCAAGTTCGGTCTAATGTGAAAGTTTTGCTTACAGTTTTTTTCGATTGCAGAGGTGTGATGCATCGTGAGTTCTTGCCACAGGGTAGAACGGTCAATAAGGAATATTACCTGCAAGTAATGCGCAATTTGCGCGAAACAATACGCCAGAAACGCCCGGATTTGTGGAAGAACAAAAATTGGCTTCTGCCCCTGCTCACACATCGTTGCTTGTACGCGAATTTTTGGCCAAAAACATCACACTAATGATGCCGTAGCCACCGTATTCCCCAGATCTGGCCCCCTGTTGCTTTTTCTTGTACCCGAAACTGAAGAGGTCCATGAAAGGATGACGCTACGCCACGATTGACGAGATAAAGACGGCATCGAAGGAGGAGCTGAACAAGATACAAAAAAATGATTTTTTGAAGCGCTTCGAAGATTGGAAAAAACGTTGGCATAAGTGCATTATATCTGAGGGGGATAACTTTGAAGGGACAAAATATAAAGATATACATGAAAAAATAAATAATTTTTTTAAAATCACAGAATTTGCGATACTTTTTGAACATATTTATATAGTGTATATCTAAAAAATATTTAAGGTTGACTACCACGCAATGAGTTCCGTGTACAAATCTAGGGCGGGAAAGTACATTGCCTGTGCCAACATAGACAACACGTAACGTAAATAATTAATAAAATACAATGACTACATTAAATTAAATTCATGTTGTTTTAACATTGAATTTACTTTGATTCAGCATGATTCCTCACTTTCATTTAACAGATTTAACGGCAATGTTTATCAACAAGAAATAAAGTTAGTTCAAAGGAAAAATTTTCTTTTGAAATTACTATTAATCATGTTAGATTAACATGACCTTGTTTATGTAGATTTTTAGTTGGAATTTTTCTGTGTGTACATGCATATATGAATGTATTCCCAAGCTAATAGTATTTAAATTAGGAATATTCTTCGAGAGGTGAAGAAGGTTCATCATGTACCTCAACCTACATCAATATTCTGTTTATACCATAATGGAATAGGAACGAAATTTTTGATTAGCTTTTTAGTTCAAAAGCAAGAGAGGAAAATATGATGGCTCTCCTCTTCATTATCATCTCATCACTCATTAATGAATTCAAAATCTGCTCAACTAAAATTGGCGTGTGATTTTCTCATAAATTTATGGCGCTGAAGTTTATTTTTAATTTTATCAGCCTTATCTTATGCTGCCATTTCCATGATCTACAGCCGGCCTTACAGCGTTGTATTTTATTTTATTGATTGCATTTAAATCTGTATATTTCTTGCTTAACAATATTATTTAATTCTTTATTTCCGTTTACATAAAATTAGCACACTTAGAGCTACGAACAACATCTGTTTTATTCGAAGTAAAGCTGCACATGCTTCTAATTTTCGAGTGTAGAGCTGCAAACAGATTTTGTATGATAGTCGTATTGAACGAAATATATACATTTTATTCAACAAAACAAGCGGGATAGAAACGTGTAAATACTTTTGTTTTATAAAAGTATTGTTGCATGTCATGTGTCTATCAATAAAAATAATATGACACGTATGAACTATTTCGGCAGTGCAGAACAATCCTACAATAGAGATGGGCGAATGAAAGAAATGTATCGATATATATTTTTTAAAACATCGATATTTCGATACATCGATATTTTTTGCATACAAATGTTGCTAAAATACTCGTATTCCAAATTTAAAATAAATACATATATTAAACATATCGTGGCATAACCGCCAAAACAGTTTGAGATTTTTTGGTCACTTTAATTTAAAGAAACAGAAACTAAAAGCATTTAGTTCATTAAAATTTAAGTTATATGCCTACATACATGCTTATTAAGCCTTTAGAAAGCCTTGATAATTTTTATAAATAAGTCTGTTAATCATTGTTTGATGAATGCCCACTGCTGAACACTTCAAAGTTCATCGTTGCGGAATAGGAGAAATATCCACTGGGCATCCATTAAATAATGATTTAATATTTAGAGAAATCGCGAACAACTCCATATATAACTTGAATCTTATTGAACTCCATGAGTGTAGACAACCCAAATTGATAATTATATCGAAAAAGGAAACAAATTTAACCATACATCTGTATGTTTAATTTGTATTATAAGTTCATTTCCGAAAAAGTGTACAAAAGTATTCATTAATTTCGAATGCACAAGTAGTCACTTTAAGAAATTTAACACAAAAGAACTTTATATCGCTCATTTACTAAAAGAAAGTCATAACTAAAAAAATGGAATTTTTAAGTTAATGATAATGAATTAATCGACATATCGATCAGTAAATTTTATAAAAATTCCATACAAATATCTTGTTTACACAACTCTTGAGAGCAAAAAAAAATAAAATTGTCTTTTTCCATTAAGTTGTTTGTAAATTGAAAACTTTAAACTCGTTTTTTTTTCAAGAAGTAATCATCTAGATTCTACTTGAATGCCTGCATGTAGTAGGCAGCCACATAATCCAGCCTAGTACGGTATCAGACAGTCATCAAATAACAAGACCACGCATTTTTCTGATGTACATTAGTGTCCCTTTGTATCAGTTGTTGTAGGAAAGTTCATGTGATGAAGGCAAAGTCACTGGTCACTGAACTATACCGACTTCAGCATATACTTATCCTAATGTAACATCAGAGTACCCTCCTTCGTTGTGTAGCAGAATCATCGGCGAAGTAAAATAACCAATAAAATGGCTACTAGTCACAGCTTCAAAAATTTAATACACCTCATTCAACACCAGAGGCGCTGCAACAGTGCATTATTAAAAACGTGCAAAAAGCCGAGTTGTAAAAGAATGAAGCTTTCCTCTATATCTTCTTTCACCACCGGTCTTCTCTGTCACTATCCCTTTCCTAAAGAAGGGAACACCTAGTAATAGTAGGCATTCATAGCCTGAGTATTACTTCTCTTTAAAAAAAAATAATAATAAAAAAAATCGTTTTCTAGCAAAATAGTTTTTTTTTAGTTATGATGTTCTTTAGTCCTTACTTTGCTGTTATGTGCTCCGCCGTTCTAAATTTAATATTTACTTTTTCTGTCATATCAATCAGCTGTTTCGGAACAGAACGATCACAGTTTCCACTAAAGTGATGAGTTTTGCATCGTCCATTATTATGTTTCAATACAGTTTTATGTTTTTCTGGTAAAAATTAAGTTTTTAAAATTCTTAAAGCACAAGCACAGTTTATTTCGAAATATTTTTATATTAATCAGGAATAATTTTTTAATCGGGCAGTCCTTTCCGTTCTTATTGAGTGAAATATTTTTTATTAATTAAAGCGATTTTCTAAAAAAGAGAAGAAAAATTTAACTAGACGTTTCAGCGGGGGGGAAATGCCCTCATTTGTCTGTGAAGCCACACACTTCATCAGCACCCATGTCTATCAACTTAGGTAGAGATTGTTATTAACATCAGCTATTTAACGTAAATGTTTTTATTTTATTTCTGCTGTCACTTGTAATTACTTAATAGTTTTTTGATGTTCACAGTTTGAACCGAAACAGAACAGTACGAAAGAGAAAAACTATCAAATTGTAGAAGATTTCTTAAAATAAAACAGAGTCAGCTGATTCGTAACAGATCAGGAAGTAAAAACTAGTTCTTCCCTTATGCTTATACCCACACAAACCAAATTTAAGATTTAGCTTAGTTAACAAATTAAGGTCACCGGGCTTAGTGGGGTCACATTGGCTGTTATTGTGAAATTTCTCTTTTTACAGGTACAAAAAGGATTAATTTAATAGAAATCTTAAAAATATCGAAACCCGTTATTCGTAAATAGAAATCAATGTAGCGATATATCGGTTTTTGCAATATCGGCGATATATATCGATATTTATTTTCCCAAAATATCAATATTGAAAAATATCGATATTTTTTGCCCACCTCTATCCCATAAGTATGCATGTATGTATGTCTGTATATGTAAATGCATGAAGTTCTTTGTATTCACACTCCCATTGACACACACTCACACAGACAGGAGCCACCTGTTGTTAATTCAGGTTTGTTTTTCAACATCCGCACAAAAGCTGCAACTTCAATAACAGCAAAATGATCGACTAGGAGGGATTAATTTAATTGGATACAGCTGTAGTTTTAATTGAATTTATTTTACGATATTAAATTTTATTATTAACAAAAAGGATATGGACCGCCTTTACGTAATGAATTTCATTCAATTAACAATTTTCGTATGTTAAACTGTGTGTGTGTGTGTGTGTGTGTGTGTGTGTTTCTGCTAAATGCCTGTTGCAATTTCACTATTCAGAAAGGCTTCAGCACAACAATTTTATGGCAAATGCATTCGAAAAAGAGACATTTAGCTAAAATTGCAATTAGCTGGGTCAAGTTATTGAATAAAAGCAATAGAGGAAATGCAATTAAGAATTAATATTGTTTGTGGATAAAATATAACTGCCAGCAATTAATAAAACAATGGTTTTTTTATCTATTATCTCTATAAGTCTTTTATATAATTAAAGAATGCTAAATATATTATAAAAGTTTAGAGTAGAGTTGAATTAATCTTAGCTGTCTTTCTTAATTAATCTTAAGAGTAAAGCACAAATTTGGTTTTATTAAAAGTTTTTTTCCCAAACTAATTTAAAGTTTAAATACTGCTTTTTAAAAAAATAACAAAAAAAAAGTGTTGTTGCAACATGCAACTTAAAACACATAATAATGATTTACGTAATAGTTCTTTATATCTCTTGCAACACTTATATTATTAAAACAAAACAACAGAACCAAAAGCAAAAATAGAAACATTAAAATAAACACATGTAGTTTTTTGTATAAATGTCACAGTGCTTGGTTGCATTAAAACATAACCAAAGGCAACAACACACTAGAAAATACTCTTTCACAAGAAATAAATGACAATAGCAGTAAAAAAAAACAACGCACAGTGTAACGTCTTCAGAGTGTAAACTGCAAACAATTTTAAATGGCTTGCAATAGAACATCAGCAGGGAAATATTTATTCCTTATACAGAGCATAATAAATTTTAATGTTTTTTTTTTTTTGCTTTAAGATTAGCAACACACAGGCAATCAATGTCTGCTGATATTGCTAGGTGTTAGCTTGTTTAGGAATGGTATAATAACAGCAGCTATCTTTGCTGAGGGTAGGGTTAGAGGAAAATTTATGTTTCTTAAAACTCTACTTTTTTTTTTTTTTGAAGGAGGTAATACTCAGGCAATGAATGCCTGCTACTATTACTAGGTGTTACCTTCTTTAGGAAAGAGATAGTGATAGAGAAGGCAGGTGGTGCAGGAAGAGTTAGTAGAAGAGAGCTTAATTCTTTTTCTACAACTCTGCTTTTTGCACGCTTTTAATAATGCAGTGTTGCAGCGCCTCTGGTGTGAGAAATGAGGCGTATTAAATTGTTTTTGTGCTGCTACACAACGAAAGAGGGCGCTCTGATGTTAAATTCAGATTAGTATCAAAAAATTGCATAGCTGGCACAAAGCTTTTCCTTTCAGTGTATGTTCATTGCTTATTTTCTTCCGCTTTCCTTGCCAACCTATTAAGATTTCATTTCTTGCTAATTTTTTTTTTTTTTTGTAATACTTTTGAGTTCTTATGTTTTCTTTTATTGCCATATTCTGCATTTGTTTGTTTATTATTGCATCCTTTTAACCCCATAGACACATAGTAGGTCATAAGTTAATTGGCTCGGCAACACTCTGTTATAAAGCATTTTTTTTAAATACACAAAAACACCAACTTTCACCACACATCAGTATGTAAATGTGAACACATTCTAAGCATATGTGCATCTACATACACTTCCACACATATTAACTCATGCTAATATGCAACATGCATATGATAATCATTTGTTTCGGTATAAATGTCAGTGTGCTTTGTGCTTTCTAACAGTTGAAACAGTGTTACTGCAATGTTTTATATCGTTTGTGCAATTGTTAACATTTCCGGTTCATGTTTGATATTGACAACAAACTTGTTTTTGGTTCATATTTGTTGTTGTTTTTGTTATTTGTGGTTTGTTTTTAGAATATGTGGTGTATTTTTATGCAAATTTCATGAATAATTTTAGCAGGGATGGAAAGTTTGTTAAAAGTATGACAAAATTGTTTTTTTTTTCTTGAGTTTTAGGAAGTGAAATTATATTTCTACTAATAACGCTGTTCTGCAAAATAAAAAAATTTGTTTTGAATAAAAATAAATAATAAATAAACTCAAATACGTTTTCAGTTTTTAATCTATGACGTACATAATTTTTTTAATGGGCGTGGCTAATATTAACCCATAATCAAAACGGTCACACTAATTTATTTCCATATAACTTAATAATGGTTTGTTCGATTTTAATAAATTAAATACTTAAAGATGCAAAATAAAACTATCTTTAAATCTAATAAAAATAGTATTACATTTGTTAACGCACTGATAATCCAAAATTATTATTTTACTTATTCAGTAAAATATTTTTTTTATTAAAGAAAATACATTGAAATTGATTATTGAGGAGTTTAGGTCGAACCTTTGCGCATTTCACTGTTAGATGTACAGATCATGAGGGAACCTTTACCGAACTTTTTTAGAACAATTAGAGGTATTACTTTAAACTTTCATTTAAATAAGTGAGAAGCTCAAAAAATAACAAAGTTGAAACAACAACTCAATAATCAATATGCTTTTTATTTTCTTACTTTACCATTGCTACATTGGCTGGATTTTTTTCAGCTCTAATTGTAGATGTAAAAAGTACACAGCAAAAAATGATTTTGACATATGAATACGAAAATCGTTGATTCGATAACGATTTTTGCATTATTGATAAATAAAATTGTATGCACGTTTACTGAAAATAAAGTCAATAAAGAAATTTAATGAATCAAAGAAAGAAGTTGTTGACTGAAATTTTATTTTCGATGAGAATTGTTATTGTGTGTGCGTTTGAATGACTCTTTTTTCAACCCCGCTTTTTCTTTTTTTTTCTTTTTTTTAGCTGCGATTAAAACTAAATGTATTGGGGATGAGTCGAACCGGCAACCTGAAGAGCAACACTTTATTAGATACGCAAAACATGACTCTACCTACGAGTATATTTCTTCTATATACATGTGCGTTTTGCGTTATGATATAATTTAACAAATAACTTTATTTTCAGGCTTCTTGCCGGCATTTACACGTATACAACACGAGCAATCAAAATAAACAACAACTATAGCACATCACCGTGATGGGTCAATCAACAAGTAAAATAAACACCAACACAAACAAATTACATTAAATGATATTTTAAAATGTGCGGTATTAATAAAATATAGTAGTGAATTAATGACAAATATTATTAAAATTAAAAATTGTTTTCAATAACATGGTTTTGTTCAAAATAATTCTTGTCTATTTTTTTTCTGTTAGGGAAAATATGAAATAAATCCCGATTACATGAAATCCAAAATAAATCAAATAAGACTTAAATGCATAAATTTTTGAGCAGAAAATCCGTTAGACAGACCGAAGGCCGGCAATGGAGAATAGAAATCCTTTGGTAATCGAAGCCGGCTTGACTTAACTTTACTTTAGGCACAAAAATTTAATTCTAACAATAAAGAAGTGGGGTATAAAAATTCTCGGAAACACATTATTTGGTTGTCAAGGATCTATAAAGTTTTACGGATCTTTTGGTATTTACTGGGTAAATCTTTAATTAAATGTAGAAAAGTGGGTGCCATATGAAATCTTATCGCCAATACTAAATGATAAACATACTTAAAAAAAATAACCTATTTAGGAGCGGTATTTTTTTTTAGGTTTTCAAATTAAGAGATATAAGTCGCAATGAAATAACTCTCAAGAAAAATATGAAATAACTCCCAATGATTTTTAAATAAAAAATTGGGAATTATTTCTTTTTTTTTCTTGTTGGAATTTATTTCATTTTTATTTGGGAGTTGTTTTTTATTTAACTTATTATTTCTCTTTTCACTATTATTGTCATTTTATAATAGTTCTCTTAGCAATAAATATCTCTGTTAGTCTATCCAAATGTAGCAGCCCCGTGTTTGGAAATACCATGGTGGAGAAAGTGCCTAAGTTCGGCCTAAGGTCGGTTATGCTGAGGGCCGGGTCTGGAGAAAATGTTCAATTAGCAGCGGCGTAATTCGTAATTGCATAAAATGAAAAAGGCCGCTGATGCAATAGAACCCTAGATCGACATGCAGCTTATGGAAAAAATTGAAAAGCAATGGCCAGGTATCCCGCTAATAAAGTGTTGTTTTAGCTTTTACCGAACTGCGACGCGCAAATAAGGGTATTGTGTTTATCAGCCTGTGTATGTATGTATGTATGTATGTGTGCTCCTTTGCGGCACTATATAAATCCAACGCGTAAATCGATTTTGATGATTCTTTCATCAATAGATTTGTCTTAATCCTGGGAGTGTCACTAAAGATACGTCAGTAGTCAAAACTCAATATGGCGGCCAACAGAAGAAATTTTGTAAATACGAAAAAAATAAAAAGTCGGCATTTTTATATAGATGTGTATCATTCGACAGGCATTTTAAAATCATCTTTAGGTTTCTCTTATGATTTTTCATTTCGAATGATCGTTTACAATATTTAACCGTACAAAGTAATTTAATTTTTCATTCAAGGGTATTTTATTTTGATATATTATTATTCAATTTATTGGCAAGTATTTAATTTTTTTGGGAGTTCTTTCGCTTTTAACGAAATCAGTCCCAATTATTAGGGCGCTTTGAAATTAGGCCCAAGGAAATAATGCCCAAATAAGAAAATGTAATAAGACTTAAGGTACGGTCACACTTGTCAAACATTTGCCCAAAAAAGCGTAACCAACAAACACTAATGAAAAAAGTTTTGATCCAGACACTTGATTATTACATTAAACAGTTTCGAACACAACTAATGCACCATGTCATAGAATCCAACAATATTGGCTACTGTTTAACTTGACAAACTTTTGTCTGAATTGAAAGATTTTTCATTAGCATTTAGTGGTTACGCTTTTTTGGGCAAATGTTTGACAAGTGTGACCGTACCTTTAATAAAATTAATTAATTTTTCATTGGGCCTTATTTCATTTATTTTATATATACTTTATTTCATCTTGAGTTTAGTTGGGTTTTATTTAATTCTCTTAGACTTTATTTCAACTTGATTTTGAGACTTATTAAAATTTTTTCCGGGTTTTATGGGATTAATTCATTTCTTATTAGGGCGTTATTTCCTTTAGCCTTATTTCATAGCGCCATTATTAAGAGTTATTGTTTGAACAAATGGAAGTTGTTGCGACTTATTTCATGGCAACTACTTCCCTTTAGTATAGAAAACAAATTTCCCATGCATGTTGGAAATCTTTAGGTATAAGCGCGGTGTGAGGAAATGCCATGGTGCATAAAATCCGTGTATATGTTTTAGTTACAGCCCTTTTCCACACGCAAAGTTTACTTTGCAAAGTCTTAATTCAGCTGGGAGATAGACAGAAAGAGACTTTCTTCCACACATCTGAATTAGACAGCTGGGAGATAGACAGAAAGAGACTGTCGTTCACACAGCTGAATTAGACAGCTGGGAGATAGACAGAAAGAGACTGTCGTTCACACAGCTGAATTAAGACTTTGCAAAGTAAACTTTGCGTGTATTAGTTTTAGGTATTAGTTTTAGCTTATTGCGAGCAATCATAAAATATATCTGTATACATATTAATTTTACTTTTTTTAAAGAATTTCTATGGAAAAACTGTTCTTAAATGCATAGCTAAGTTCCACAAGTATTTCGATTTCAACAACGTATTTAATTTCATGAAGAAGGTGTATATGAATTCATACTGCCGTCTCCGATTTGTGCGGAAAAAAGAATAATAGTGACATAGAACTAATGTGCTATTAAAAGTTAGAGCTTTAATTAAATGAAAGATAAACATTTATATAAAAGTTAGTCAAGTTTTGAGCAAACGTTTTTAAAAGAATTTCTTAAGTACCTCAAGAAATACGTATTTACTCAATTCTGCTGGCATCTAATTACAGCGGATAAAGTTTATTTTATCAGTGCTGAATAGAGAATATAATTACACCATCACTGATGCCAAGTGATTTAAGTTCACGATATTGCGCCAGTCCAAGTTCCTGCCAAGGTAAACATTATAAAACACACAGAAGCACTCATTCTAATTTTACTCGCCCCTAACCTTCTGAAATTTATTTCCTGAATACTCGTATTTCAAAACGAGCACACTCTATTCATGCTAAGTTTAGAAGTTGTTCAATGAAAATTTTTGGACTTATTTAAATGTAAAGAGTCAGTACTAGTATAATTGTCTCATTAATATTAAATGTCAATTTCCCCATATTTAATCTCGAAAATAATTATAAGCAAAGTCACGCTAGGATTTGATAGTGGATTAAAGCGACATTATGTGCCGATTTTTCACGTCAAATTGTATGAAGGAACCCGTTAGCAGCTAGTTCAATGTCGTCACTTATGCCAAATTCATGCCAGTTTTTTCTTATTCATAAAGCTGTAAGTTTTTTATACGGAACTGAACTGACTTTTAAATATTACACACTAATGCTTCTAGCTCTTTTTATGACTTTTTTAAAACTATGCCAGCTGACTCTTGTAGTATTGAAACTTTGTTTTACTTTGTAATAGGCTTATGGCAGCTGATCCAAATACAGCAAATTAAATGAACAACACAAATTCTATCAAGCGGCAGGATACTCTCCCAGGCATTCTCCAAAGTTAGCACCACATTGCACCATCTGAAGCAGCATCTATTGAATGCTATTAACACCCAGAAGGGCATTTGGTTGGCCGCGTCCGCCCAACCACTAGCATTGCTCTAACACTCAACTACAATACTTTTTCCGAGTAACTTTGTTTGACAGCAACCTCATGTTGTACATGTGCTCCTCATAGATTAAACTAATCACTACTTAACTGCTTAATTATGAATTAACCTATTTATATACAGGGTATTTTTTTTAGAGGTATAGAACTTCGAATTGAAATAAAACACAAGAAAATCGTTTTAATGTCCATCAATTTGGCTTTATTGGAAGGATAATTTTATGCCATTAACGTTTAAATATGATTTCGGGCATGTGGCCGCCGCGGCTGGCTCGAATAAAGCCAATTCTACAGGTCCAATTTTCAACCACTTTTTCGAGCATATGGGGCGAAATTATGCGCTCATCGAATGTTTCCTTCAATAAATCGATTGTGACGTGCGCTGTGTGGCATGTAGCGCCGTCTTGTTGGAACCACAACTCATCCACATTCATGCCATCCAATTCGGGAACAAAATAGTCGGTTATCATGGCTCTATACCGGTCTCCATTAACGGTAACCAACGGTCGACCATAAAATGGACGGAGCTTGCGGTAAACTTCGCGAACTGAACCATTATTTTCGAAATAAATTTGCACGATTTGCAAGCGTTGTTCTTTTGTCAACCTGTTCATGATGAAATGGCAAACCAAACTAAATATTAATCACTTGACAGCTGACAAAATGGCCGCCAGTTAAAAAAGTGATGCCAACTTAAAGTTCTATACCTCAATAAATAACACCCAATATTTATATATTTATATATTAAATTAATTAGTTCGTGCTGTTTATAAATATATTTTATTTTCTTATTTAACTATTTAGTTCTCAATTTATTTATTTACGAGTGCGTTCAAAAAGTATCACGAATTTTTTCTGTTAATACTCATGTCTCTCACTTATGCCGACAATTTCGGCCATCTTGCATGTTCAGTTAATTGTTGACAGCTGCTTTGCTTGCACGTGTTTTGGCTCGTTTTCGATTTTTACCTTGGTTCGTGCGGCAGCTTCTATTGAAATGATTGAGCTTTGGTTTCCACGTCATAACCATAAACCCACGATTCGTCACCAGTTATGACCCTCTGTAGCAAATTTGGGTCATCCCACAGCTCATTAGCAATGTTCATGCGATGCTGTTTTTGGTCGAAATTGAGCAATTTTGATACGAATTTCGCGGCGACCCGTCTCATGCCCAAGTCATTGATAGAAATCGAATGGCACGAGCCAATCGATGTGTTTAGGTCCTCATCAACTTCTCTAATTGTGATTCGACGATTGGCCAATACCATTTTCTTCACTTCATACATTTTTTCGTCTGTTGTTGAAGTGCTCGGGCGTCCGGCACGCTCTTCGTCCTTCACATCTTCTCGGCCTTCTGAGAACATTTTGTACCACCGATAAACGTTCCAAGGTAACTTCTCCGTATGCCACAGTAAGCTTTTGGAATACATCCGTGCACTTAACTTCGTTTTTCACACAAAATTTTATACAGGTTCTTTGTTCCATTTTTTTTTTAATAGGTGAAAATTGAAGACGAGCCAAAACACGTGCAAGCAAAGCAGCTGTCAACAATTAACTGAACATTCAAAATGTTCAAAATTATCGGCATAAATGAGAGACATGAGTACCAACTTAACGCCACAAAAAATCAAAATTCGAATATAAGTAACCCGCGAAAATTAAAAATTCACGATACTTTTTGAACACACCTCGTATCTATCTATCTATTTATTTATTTATTTATTTATTTATTTATATATTTATTTATTTATTTACTTATTTATTTATTTATTTATTTATTTATTTATTTATTTATTTATTTATTTATTTATTTATTTATTTATTTATTTATTTATTTATTTATTTATTTATTTATTTATTTATTTATTTATTTATTTATTTATTTATTTATTTATTTATTTATTTATTTATTTATTTATTTATTTATTTATTTATTTATTTATTTATTTATTTATTTATTTATTTATTTATTTATTTATTTATTTATTTATTTATTTATTTATTTATTTATTTATTTATTTATTTATTTATTTATTTATTTATTTATTTATTTATTTATTTATTTATTTATTTATTTATTTATTTATTTATTTATTTATTTATTTATTTATTTATTTATTTATTTATTTATTTATTTATTTATTTATTTATTTATTTATTTATTTATTTATTTATTTATTTATTTATTTATTTATTTATTTTTTTATTTAGTATTTCGTAAACATAGTTATAAGTGAGATAAATATATACATATTTATAATTCTTGTTATAGTAAATCGGACTGGAGTCATTGGTGGAAATCTAACCGACGATTGCTTAATAGTGCAAGCAGCTTAAACATCCCGGGCTTTCACGCACAAATTGCAATTTTACGTTTCTTTTATTTAAATGGTTTCAGCTTTAATTTTTTTAGCTTTCTTTTTTGTAGAAATTTGATTTTTGTGAAGTAGTTGTGCACAAAAATATGTGTTTGTATGCAAAATTAAATTTCCTTCGAAAACTCTAAGGGCCATTTTCACAACTTGCCTTTAGCTAAAGGTAGGATTTTGCCTGCCGGATAAATATCTTTGCATTATTACAACTTAAATTTTTTATTGTTATTATTATCAATAATAATAATAGTAATAATATTTAATGCAAAAAAAAATAAAATAAATTAAGGTTTTGTATTGCGAAGCCATTAATCGTGCGGACAAAATCCTGCCTTCAGCTAAAGGCAAGTGGTGAAAATGGCCTTAACAATTTCATTTGAAATACATATTTCTTTTTTTTCATAACAACAAATAGTTCATATTTTCCAGAAATTTTTACATACATACATGTGTATGTATGTACATATGTATGCAGGTAGTGCTGGGCAAATTTCGCTGTGACATATATTTAAAATTAAATAAAACCATTTAATTTAGAGTAACTTTTTTTCACACATTCACATGGAATAAATATTGATATTTTTATGCCAATAAATAAATAGTTTTTTGGTTTTATTTACAAACTCTTTTTTTTCATTTTTTGCAAAAGCAATCTAAATAAATATTTAACCATATAAACAAATACACTTGGAAGTATTGGTTTTCAATAGAATTCTTCAATTAAATGAGCTGAAAAAATCACCTTTTTGCTACAAAATCTCTATTGACTGTCTGTCACACCTTAATATTAAATTAAAACTGATATAAAGGAAATTTTCTATATTTTCAGCAGATATTCTTCATTCTCTATAGCTGAAAATTAAAAGAATCGAAAAAAAACAAACGAAACAAATTTAATAACATTTTGTTTTTGTAGTTTTAATTATAATATTTGTTTTCTCCTTTAGTTTGGCTAAAAATATCTACATATGTATCTGTCTTTTTAAATGGAAGTGGAAAAAGTATTTAGTGTTTTATATTCGGTACGTTGGCGTTGTAAAAGCAGAGTCTCTCTGTCCACCGTACAAAAATTGTCACATTTTATTTTGGGATTGTAAATTGAGCAAAAACAAATAATGAAACGAAATGAAAGATTTTTAAAATCATGCATATGAGTTTGTGTTGATGTGTGTTTAATTGAAGCAGTGACAAAGAGGAAAATAAAAATTTATAGAGATTGCTTAAAAATTATTTAGCTAATTTTGTTATTACGAATCGCTCTTATATTTTTATGCATACATTTTTATCTATTTCTTATTATTAACATCTTGTATGCTTTTTGTTTTGCAACGCAATGTCTTCTTTATGAATATTTGTCATTTTTAATGTCATTAACAGCAAAAGCTATTCATTTATTTCAAGCGATATTGATGGGAAAAGTAAAATTGCAGTAAAAGAAATGTCAAAATGCATGTACAGTGTACGTATTATAGAACGAAAAATCCATTCGTTATCGCCATCCTACATGGTAATACTTAGAAAACAGGCAGTCACTGGGTTTTATAAGCCGTTAATATCTTGCAGTTGGTAACAAAAAGAAGCTCAAACGTTTTTTTATAATTCGTTTATTCTTTTTACTTTATGACGGCGAAATATATAAATCTGTTTTTTGAAGATTTTCATTCAATTGTTTATTTTTGCGTTGAAAATTACACAGAAAAAAGTATTCACCAATTAATGTTTTCAATTAATAATTTAATTGATTCAATTAAATTTTTAATTGTGTTAATTAATTTGAGTGGTAAAACTTAATTGATATTATCAAATTGTTTATAGGTGAAAATTTAATTAATTTTTTAATTAATATTACAAATATATATTTTAATTAATATTACAAACTCATGCATATTACTTTTTTGTGTGTAACTCTAAGCTGTGGAGCTAGGACCGTTTTTAGCGTTACGTACGCAAAAGGTACACCGTCCAGCAGCAGTCAGTCAAACCGAAAACTATACGAACATGTCGACAGCTGGAGCTCTGCGTTGTGTATATCTATTCGTTTATTGTGTTAACTTTTACTGCGGCTGTTGAATTTTCAAAAGCAGAAGTATGAGCAGAAGCAATAGAAAATACTCAAATGAGAAGTTTTTAAATGCGGTTTTTTTACTATTTTCAGAATAACTTACAGGAACTACTAATTTTTTGCTAAACAAATTTCGCAATGTTTTAGCAACGGTAACGCTGTCTAAACGTGTCTAGTTACCCTAAATACCGCATTGAGGCCACTTTTTACCCTAAAAGTTTTCGTTTTTTGCTAGTAAGACTAGACTTTTATTGCATTTTTTTTTATTTTTTTTATATTTGCATATACTAAAAGTGTTGCAAATTTAAAGAGTATAAACTTTATACTCTCAAGGCCTAATCGTATAAAACATCGCGCGAAATGAGAACAAATTTTTAAGGAAATTTAAAAAAAAAATTTCAAAAATATTTAAATATCTGTTAATGTTTTTCACACAAATTTGAAACATTATAAAACACAAATCAAGGTCTGCATTTTTAAGCGTTTGCTCGGTGAAGAACATTTATGAAAATATCAAAATAAATGCTTAACATTTTTAAAATTTTTTTTTATTGCTTTCTATGTATGATTAGATTTTTTTTTTCAACAAATAACACCTTTCCAGAACAGAAAATGTACCAGCACCAATTTAAAAGTTGAGATTAACATTATTGCTATAACAAAGTGTTATTACAAAAGTTTGGTATTATAACAAAATTAATTAATACTGATCCTAGTGATTCTGCTAGTCGCCAAAATTCATCCCATTTTTATTGTCATTTAATCTCTCAACAATAAACAAAAAACAAGCCACTCAGCTATTTATCAAATTCAACTTTATAATTATATTTGTTTTTCTTCGTTGCCAAAAAAAAAAGCTAAACCATTAAGCAAATTGTAGCTTTCATTAACTTTTCTGCACTCATTCATTGCTCAGTGTGTAAGAATGCATGAATACTTCCACTTTAAACAATTCAATTATTAGTTATTTCATTTAACTTTATCTTTTTATTGTCTGATGATGCTGCTCTTGTATAGAAACTAGCAAAAACTAATTTGATTATAATAAACTGAAATTCCATTTTTTCCTAACGTTTTTTATTTCACTTTTTTTTCACCAAAAAAGTTGCAAAAATTATACAATCACTTTTTTGTGCTTTCTTGTTGCTGCAAATCAAAAGGAAGGACATAATAATGGCAGCAACAACACAGATAAAAAAATCAACAAATGCAAAAAAATATGTCCAAACTAACGCGCAAATAAATTAAAACACTAAAACAATTAATTTCAAAAGGAGAAGAAGTAAAGAAAACTTTGTTAGTTAGTGCAAGTATTAACAAACACAGTGTAGTGTTTCACTCACTTTCTGCCATTAAAGAGAGAAATAACAAAAGGATGCTACAGTAGTTAGTTGGGATGCGTAAACATTTTTGCTTGGAGAAACTTTAATTGGATTCACAAGGTGGTGTTATAAACGCCCGATATTTCTTTTCATTTTCCACTTCACACACGTCTTAGATCCTCAAAACAATGGCTTGCAAGCTCTGATTTTTGCGTTTCGACAAATGTCGTCATAAAAAGGTACTAATTTGATATTCGTATTAAAGACTCTGACTTTTATTCATTGGGAAATGCTTTTTGACCTTCATAATACTTAATGCACATTAACACACAGAAAAATTTCGCATTAAAAACAAGGTTATATGAAAATATTTTGGTAATGACTTTGATGCATATGAGTTGCATGTTAATTCAACATGATTTACAGAATCTGCAAAGAAAATTTTAGCTTTTGAAATACTTTATGAGAATCCCTTACATCATGCTTCCCAAACTGCACCATGTTGGAACACACAGAAAAATTTCAACTTAAAATATATTTACGTAAACAAGGTTAATTTCATCTTTTTCGGCAATGATTTTTGCTTCATGTGTGTTTCGTGAGAATCTCATATGATTTAGAGTAATTTTCAAAGTAAATTTTTCCTTTTGAAAGAACTTTATATCACATTGAATCAACATTTACGTACTGTTATAATCAAAATGAAGAATCATGTAGAATCAAAGTTATTTCGAGTTGGAACAACATGAATTTTATTTAATGTATTAATTGTGTTTTATTAATCAAGAATCTGCTGCAATAGAATTCTAGTATCTCTGGAAATTTCGGCTAAAAAGAAATTGTATTCTTGCCTATTATCTCCTTCATAGCACTTTCAGCAGCGTTTTTAACGCTTAAACCAGGTTGATCATTAACTTAAAGAAAAATTTTTGTTTGTATATAAATTGGCTTCTCCGGCCAAAATTTGAACTCGGAACTCATTGCGTAGCAGTCTATGCGCTTACACCTGTGGCTGCAACAACTTTAATTATTCTTTAGATACTCACTAAATATATACCATCATGTATAAAATTCAACATTATTTAAATGATCATTTAACATACAATTTATTTGGAAAGTTTTAGTTAAAAAAAATACAAAACACTGACCTGTCTCCAGGATTCGAACTTGCGATCCTCTGACTACAAGACTGGTACACTGCCCACCAGCCAGCAGCAGTTTGTTGGCTGTTTGCAAACATAAAAATAACAACAATACAAAAACAACTCACACAACTAAGCACAAAGGTGTATTGCAGCTAAACAACATATTATTATTTCTTGCAAATTAAAATCAACATTTTTGCATGGTGATTTTACATTTGTATTGTTTTCTATCTCAAACTCTTTGAGCTATAAAATTTATTATAGCATTATGGAAAGTGCTAAGCAAAGGCATTCACATTCCACAGCCGTCACTTTCCATAAACCTTTTTTTGCTTTCCTAAAAAAACAAACAGTTTGATGCTTTCAAACTACAGTACACAGTCGAATGAGAATACGTCAGCTTAGTACAACGGCAAACATTAAACAAACTATTTAATTTGCCAAAAGTTTAAAAGGGCATAAAACAACAACTGAAACAAAGCAAGAGCGAGCCAACGAAAGAAATAAAAAAAATTCATAGAACTAAAAGTACTTTATATACAATTGGTAATTGTTAGAGCAACAACACACCAAGCCAAAAAAAAATCGAAAAAAGAATATAAGAGACACTTGGTCAGATGGCTGCCATTAATTTACAAGGACTTCATATTTCCTTTGCTTTTATGTTTTCTTATAGCTTATGGCATGCAGCATAACCAACGTCAAAAGTCTTTAAAAAAAGCTAAAACATTAAACTATTACTAAAATCAAAAGGAAAAGGAATCGATCTGGCTTTCAATATATAATCAAAACGTTTCACTAAAAGCTTCATTAAGAATGGAAAGCTGTTTATATGGATGTACGAGTAAGCAAAAACTCTCAACAACTGGATGGTAGAAAAAGTCTCAGACTATATAATTCTTCCAGTAGACTTTGATAGAGTTTTCAAAGTTATGGGTTGGTAGAATTATAAAATTCTTTTCTGCAGATACCCAACTACTCGTTTAAGTTGTGATCTATGACAAAGGTGTAGACCTAATACTATATCCAGCGATCATCGACCCAAAAGTGTATCTTCAGTCTTTTTGGTAGCCAGCACAAGAAGCTCAACACGCATTCTTATTTTACAGGGTTAATCAGCAAATTTAACATTTAATTTTAATTTAATTTATGGGGCATTCAATTTTTGTTCGGAATTGTCGGCAGGGACCGTCGACTGATACCCATCTGGTCAGGAAGACCTTGGGTTGGCCTGTATGGCTGTTGCATACAATATGGCTCCCTTCATGTGCAAGTACAAGTCGCACTTTACTCAATTTATTTTTGACTGACGTGTCATATAATCGTCTGGCAATAAATTGTAAGACCTTCAGAAAAATTTTGTACAACCGTGTAGACTGACAATCTACTTTGTGCTAGACATTTTTGATTCGTCAGTACATTTGCAGCATATTGTCAGATCTGACAGCCGCCTGTACATGGCTTTAACAAAAAATTATGTTACATTTTATTTTGGAAGCGTGTTGCATCATCCAATGTCTTTTAACCTTTAAATATGGAATACAGGTGGGTTTACATATCCCACAGATTTTAAAAAAACATTTTCCAAGAGCACAACAAAATGCGAAATTTTCTTTTTCTAAAATTTTTTTTCCATGACTTTTATAATTTGTACAGGGTGTCTGGGAGCACATTTATATTTTCAAACTTAAATAAAAACGAACGATAGAATGGAAATGCGGATTTCAGTTTTTAAAGAGTATGTCATCCAAATATCTTTCGTTTGAATTGAACACACTGTTCAAAACTCAGTCTTGTGTTCTGTGCCACACGCTGCAGTAAACTTGGTTCAATTGAGCTGATTTCTCGACGAAAGGTTGGGGATTGTCATTATAAACCCTCTCTTTGAGGTAGCCCCATAAAAAAAATACATGGGAGTTAGATCGGGCGACCTCGGTGGCCATGGGATATCCCCAAAGCGACTGATCAGTTTTTGAAGAAAATTTTCTCGAAGCAAATTCATCGGTGCTTTGGCTGTGTGCACAGTTACCCCCTCCTGTTGAAACCACGTGTGTGAAGAGTATGAATGATGAGCTAGTAGGTTTGGCAAAAATAATTCCGTAATCATGCGTCGATAACTTTCACCGTTGACCTCGAGAGTTTTCGAAAAAAAAAATGCTCCAATTATCTCAAACAGTTACCCTGGTGCAATGCAAAGGTTTTTGATGTTTCAATCAAGGGTTGCCGGTTCTTGGAGACCAGTAACGGCAGTTTTGTTTCTTGACGTGGCCGTTTAAAGGAAAATGAGTCTCGTCGCTCCAAATAATGGCATTTACAGTGCAAAAACGTTACAACATTATTTCACAAAAATTTTTTGGTAAATCAAAGTCACTTTCTTTCAGCTCTTGAACGATTTCAATTTTAAAAGGATAGAAAGGATTGTTCCTTTTTTAAAATTTCATGAATAATCGCTCTTGGAAGTCCCAGTGAGGCTGCTCTTTTCTGTATTGAAAGTCGCGGATTTTCACGTAAACTGCTTTCAACCAGTTCAATGTTTTCGGGAGTTCTTGAATATCGACTGGGTTCTGGCCGTGGGACCTTCATAGCCGAAGTAGTTGCGCGGAATCTCTGCACCCACGAACGAGTTAAATTTACACTCGGTCCATCACGTATTTGAACAAAATTGTCGACGAGCAATTACGTAAAAATCATTACTCTTAAAAAATTTCTCCACAGCGAACGCGCGATGCTCACTCGATCCCTGCGACATCCTGACTAAATAAATCTGCACAATCGATAATTCCAACGGCGCCACCCTCCCTCCGCACCGTTTATTACTTTTTGAAATAATCGTATTTAAAAATATAAATTTCCTACCAGTTAGCCTGTATGTAATAATCGACGTAAGATCTCAACCCTACGAAGTTATTTAACATCTTATTGTGGGGCCCATATATCAATAAAAGTATATAATTTAAAATTTTTTTTATTTTTCTTTTTATTTCCTTACTTTTCTTTCAAAGACTTTTAAAAGCATTCCTTTTATTCAAACAAGGAATATTAAAAATTGCAAATTCTGTTGCAGAAAAAAAAATAAAAAATAAATCGATTAAGAACTCATCCATCACAATTAATTCGAAAATTATATCAAACTCTTGCATACTTAAAAAAGGAGCAATTAGGTAAAGATAATAAATTTATTTTAATATTTTTTTTTATTATTTTTTTTTTTAAAGCTGCACTCCCGCTTATTTCATCTCACGTTTATACTATTGTTAACTGCAGTTTTTATTTTACTTTTACATACTTATAATAATACGTTTTTAATTACGAAATTACGGTTTAAATATATGAGTACACAAGCAAGTGCCAACGCACACACTCCCACACACTCCCACACACACACACACACATGTGCTCTAAAAGCAAGTGTAAGTATCTGCCAGCTACATGACAACAACATGAACAACTTTTATTTTATGTAAATTCTTTCTATATTGTTTCATGATGTTTTTTTTGTTACTCGTATTTCATTATTTCAATGTCTGTTCGTCTATACAAACGTATCCTTGAAACACGTCGCGCATATTGAAGGAACAAGTTCGACTTTTGACATGCTTGCTTGTGTTATTAAATTATTAATATTATTATTATTTTTCTTCTTTTTTTTTTGATTTTGTTTTACAAAGTGGGATGAGAATTTTACCGCTTATGCTTTCGTCCTTTTAAGGCTTATAAAGAATCAAGTTTTAAGAATAAACATTATAGACACAACTTATAGAAAGAGAAAATTGCTTATATCCTTAAAGCAAACAGTGTTAAAAGTTTATAATGGAAATCTCTAAAGTCTGGCAAGGAAAAGGCAACGTTATGATTTTCAGTTATGGGAACATATATATATATATATATATATTTGCAGTAAATGATTAAATTTTCTTTCTATTGTATTTTAGATTATAAAGAAAAGTTTTATAACTTTTTTATTACTTTAAGTATTAATATATTAATTTAATTATAAGTCACAGGATAAATCTTAAAATTTAACTTTAAGCAAAATAAGTTTTCTTTTACGAGGCAATATTATTTTATTGAATATTTTAAGCAGTGATCGATAAGCAAGTTGAAATAATATTGAACGTAACCTATATTAGCAACAGAAAACAATTAAAAAAATAGCCTCAACTCTGCCAGAACAAGGTTTTAAAAAAGTGCATTTCCAGACTTTATACTCCACAGAGGTCAGGATGGTGAAAAAAAAGTGCTAGGAAAGGCAAAAGGAGGTGGAGTACAGGCGCAGGGCACCCGTCGTAGCAGAGACCTTTTCAATGCAAACGGCTAACTTATTAACTGCAAAGAACAAACAGATCCGTATATTGGAGAACTACTATGCGGAACTGCTGGCAAAGACACCAACAGCACAGGAGAGAATTTATAGCTGCACACACCACCAATAAAGGCAACACATCAGCTCAGCTTGTCGGAAATTGTGTCTGCTACTAAGGCGCTTAAGCCACGGAACTGCTGAGAATCAGGGATGAGAAATCAGATTTAGAAATTGTACTAATTTTCAAGAAAAATTGTACTTTTTTCCGTACGATTGTACCAAATTCTTTAGTTTTAATTTTTTAATACTTCTATTAATTAACTAAAAAGGCACACATAGTATATGTGTAAAAGCTTAACAATTGACCAAAAAGGCACTTTGAAGTTCAATGATTATAATATTATTAATTAATATGTACTATTAATTTATATTATTCTTTAATGTCAGAACGTATAAAGACTATTAGTTGCTGAGATCTGAATATAAAAGTAACATTTAGGATATACTTTTCCATCCTTTGGAAATATATTTTTCACATTTGCAGATGAATTTGGAATAGATAACATTACAACATATTTTTGAAATATTGGAATTTTTTTCATTTCTAATACCTTCGAGCAAAAGGTACATACATATCCTTTCGTTTCTTAAGGACTTAATAACTTCTACATCAACCTGCGCTCGAAACTGGTTACTTATATATTCTATATTTTTAATGCTATTTGTATTTATATTACATAATAGAAAAAAAATTCTATAGTGCTAAAATGGTCATTGGGGTGCTACGGTACTTTTGGCATTCAAAGTGCTAAAAATGGTACAATTGTACCAACTTTTCCATCCCTGCTGAGAATAGATCCCCAGTTTAGGGGGCACGTATTCTCCTCCTATTTATACGCGAATGTAAAAGTAGGTACCGTTATTCTCCTCCACCAAAAAGGTAACTTACCGCAGCTTAAAAACTGTAGAGCAAGCAGGATTTAGAGCCAGAAGTTCATGCATTGATCACGTGAACACCCTGCGCATTATTGTTGAGCAATCAGTGGAGTGGAGGCCTCCTTTAATTATGTGCTTCATTGATTTCGTAAAAGCCTTCGAAAAATTAAATCATAAAGCGATATGGGATGCGTTGGAATGTAAAGGAGTGCCGGTGAAAGTGATCAATATGATTAACGAACTGTACAAAAATTAGTGTCACCTGGTAACTTTATATGTAAAAAAAAGAGTTAAAATTTTCCAACCCTGTAATAATTTTTTTCATTTTTTTTTTTAATTTTTAATACTAAATTTATTTCTAACAAAACGTAAAATAGGTTTATTTAACAAAAAAAAGAAAACAAAAATTAGTGTTACCTATTTCCTTTATATGGCAAAACAAAAAAGTTTAAACTTTCCAGCTCTGAAACCGCATTTTTGAGTTTACTGATTTTCACTACCAATCTATTTCGGACCATTTCTTATACACCAGTCCAAGACAGAAGTCTCTAGCTTTTCTGCGAAGAAGATCGGAAGATCGATTGCACGTACAGACAGACGCCCAGAAGGTCGGACAGACGGACACTGCTTATTTGTCTTCCCTCTTCATAAAGACTAATAATATTTATTTTTAATGTGTTGCATATTAATATTGTAGAAATTACACGCGGAATGACAAACCCATATATCTGTGGCAATAAGGAAAAAATGCTTAAGTCATTCTTTAATGTTTTGCAGGAGAGCAGTTTTAAACTTTCAAGTCGATTTTCAGAAATTTACTTCTTTTGCAGTTAAATTTGAAAATTCGGTATTCACTTGAATTTTTTCTACAAAAATATCGTTCTACACACTGCAACTAATAAATTCGATTTGAAATAATATCAAGGGATAAACTAAATTAAGTTGTTATTCCGTATGAGATTACAATTCGAAAAAAGATAAGCGCCAGTTGATTGTGCTATAACTTCCTGGAAAATAGCACAAAATAATTGAAATTTGTATCACAGGTACTTTTGAATATTGAGATTACGTAGGTGTCACTAACTCAAAATGTGCTTATATCGACTTAAGCACTTTTTCCTTTTTGTCACAGATATATGTATAACATTTAAAATTTTTCGTTAAGGGTATAAAAAACTTGCATACTTTTGATTAAAAGATTTTTAAAGTGGCGCCTTAGGACAAGGAAAATATGTGTGGCAAAACCTTTTTATGGAAAAGCAAAAACTAAAATATTAGTTTTTTGCATACTCGTTTGAATTTTACTCAGCAAACCCTTAAAATATGCAATATTTTTACGAATATTTTAAATTGACAGTTAAGGCCGTGATACACAATCACACAAAGTCGTGCGATCTACGAAAAAGTAGAACCCTGATGATGATGAATTGTTATTGTCTTTTGAACATTTTCACAAACTCCATCATACCAGGGTTGTATTTTTTCGTAGATCGCACGACTTTGTATGATAGTGTATCACGGCCTTTAGCTAACGTTGTCGCTCAAATAAATTTATTTATACTTTGCTGTAATGGGCTTATTAGTTGTTACCAAAATTCAATATCTCAAAACGACAAAACAATTATAATATTTTCTGCATCTGGGTACCGCTTAAGCATAAAATATATTCATATTTATTTTCTATGCCCAAAGATTAATGAATAAATTTATTCCGTAGCTCGCCAACAGCAGCTCTATAATATTTTACACACTGACGCACAGCCGAAAAATTTACATTAAAGCTTTCAATTCATCTTTTTTTTTTTTGTCTTTCAAATAATTCACAAAAGCAAATCATTTATTATTTTAAAGAAATATATTGTATGTATATATGTACAACCCATAAATGTCACTTTAACAACAATATGCAAATAATGCAAACAACAAACCATGTTTGAAAATAACAATGATAAATGACTTTTTATTAGAGTTTTGTTTTCAAAAACACTTTTCTCTGTTGACAGAAAACTATGGCAAAATAAAACAATTCTCACATCGTATTAAAGCAACGAAAGCAGCAACTGCCTGAAGGGTAAAAGAACGATGTTATTATGGAGAAGGAAGGAAATGGCGAATGTAACGGTTAAGTGATGTGTCCTAGAAAATACAATTTTAGTAAAAAGGACGAAGACGAACAAAAATACAAGAAATAAAATAAATGTTTTGTGTACCCATTTGAGTCCCATATAACTTTATGCACATACATACATACGTGTTCATATTTTGTCGCTCATCTTGTACGTTTATTTGTTTATAAAATTATGGCCAACATAAATTTAATAGTTTTTAATAGTTTCCAAAACAATTTTTATGATTTATTCTGCGTAAAGTGGCCTTAACACTGTACCGTAAGTTACTTTATATTTCTGCAACTTGCTCTGTCGTTAAAGTGATCAGCGCTTTCCGTTTTATCAGCGCATTTTAAGAGGAGGTAATTGAAACACGTCAAATCGGCGTGAGACCGAGACCGTCACAATTTTTTGCGGCGCCAAAAAGTGGCGACTTGGAAGCTTTTGTTGGGGTGGTTTTTGATTTGTTTGGAATTTTCGGCTATGGGAGCGTAACGCGATTTATAGCTCAGAAGCGGCCTATAGTTGCCGTACTTGCTGTTGCCGGAAAAAAAGTTTACAGCGCACTATGGTTCAGGATGAATTTTCGTTGGCTAAAAATAAAATTTTTTCTTGAAATAGATTCTTAAAATTTGAACACCATTAGAAAGTAAACATATCAAAACTAAGGTAGCCAAAAAATAAGGTTAAAATTTTCACTGTAGTGGGCGTGGCATGCTGGTAAAATTAAAGAATTTATGTTAATTTAAAAAAATTGTTATTTGATCTGAAATAAATTATGATTCCTCGAAAACTATTATCGGTAGTGGGCTGTGGTTTTTTCTTTGTTCTGTTGGGTAAACTGTTAGTTTTAATAAATGTTATAAGCAGACCCTGTACAAATTGTAGTTTAAACCCCCATATGTTCGTAAAATTTGAAGTTTAGCATTGTATAACTTTTGAACCTCAAAAAGGAGCAAAAAACGACACCATCCAAAGAAAGATGAAAGTGTTGACTTTAAGAATATTTAAACTGTAGAAAGAACACTTTTTTTATTTCTATGAAAATACTCAAAAATTATCAAAAAAAAAAACTTTAGTACTTTTTTTTACTATTTTATGTTTATACACTAGTGTTGAGCGATACTGTGATTTTTTAATAATGTTGCTCCCTAAAAACGTGATTTCTAAATCTCTGTTCTCTTAAACTGTGACTGTGATCACAGTTTAGCAGTATTTTGTTTGTAGCAGTTCCGTTATTTTGACAAAATCTCGAAAGAAGAGCAGCAGTGACATTAAACAGTGACTGTGATAACGGTTTAACACATTTCAGCTCTTCTGCTTTAGAAGTATTTATTAGGATTGGTATTTTGATAAATACTAATAAGAAGTGCGACAAGAACAAACAATCAACCCCACCCAAGTATTGAGAATTGTCGTATAAGAGGCAGATAGACAATAAAATTGCAAATACAAAAATCTGGGACCTATACATAGTTGCAGAAAAGACGATTTGACGATTTTTTTCTCGTCAAACGGTGAAGGTATTAAAAAAACTCATGCGGTAGCTTTATTTACTGTAAAGTAAGCATACCAGAACATTCACATTTTTTATGAAAGATTTATATTTCCAAAAGCTGTTAATTAATAAATTCAGTCACAGTTGTGATTAGTGATTTTTCAATCACTGTGAAAAAGTAACAGGTTTCGAAAAATCGCTCATCTCTATTGTACACACATAACTGTATCATATGTGAGCCGATTTGCAAAATTATTTTTGTGTCTGAAAGGATTCACCTGCGGTTTAGTGCTCGAAATTTTTTTCAAAAATCTGTGGGGGAAATTTGCTCCCCTTATACCTAACTGTGTCACTTGTAAAGCATCTTGCAAAATTCTTTTTTGTTTCAAAGGGTTTGTCCGCCTCTGGGTTTCATAATTTTTTTTCAGAAATCGAAGGGGGGAAATTCGCTTCCCTCACGCATAACTCTGTCATTTGTACAGCAATTTGCAATTTTTTTTTAAAGTGCTTGTCTGCGGTCGAGTCTTATAAGTTTTTTTTTTAAATCGTTTGGAAACATTTTCTACCCCATGTATAACTCTGTCATTTGTCAACAGATTTAAAATTTTTTTATTTGTAAGGGTTTGCTTGCAGTTTAGTACTAAAATTTTTTAGAAAATTTAGGGAGAAAAAAATCGGTTGGTTTACCACTTTCATTGCATACCAATCACTACAGGTACTGAATTTAATATTCTAAGGCTATTGTTTGTATCAAAAATTTTTTTCTAGATAACCTTTTAGCGCCTACCATTCAATTATTGGGATCATTTCCGTTCTATAAGAACAATGAGTTAAATTCATTGATGGTTCAGCAGAAATAGAACTACTTTGCGCTGAGTTCATCAATTCAGTGACTAATTATTTGCATTGCCATTCTTTGCTGGGAATACAATCATTTATTACTGGAAAAAGCTAGGCTTTAGTATTACATTTTCAAAAACCAATGTTGTTGTTTTTATAAAAATTATTTAATTTTCATTATAAGGCCTTTTTTAAACAAACAATAAATAAAAAGCTATTATTTCTATGCAAAATAAAAAAAAACGAAAGTTCAATTTTAACCTTAAACTTCTCAAGAATCACTGTACCGATTCTAATGAAACCAAATTTGGATAAAAGCTTAAGATGTTATCTATTTTCTTAAAAAAGAATTGCTAAAAAAATTAATTGCTTCATAAGTTAGAGAGTTTTGGCCGATGAAACACGATTTTGAAAGTGGCGGCAAGGATGTTTTTGGCTCGGTTTTTGGTCGTGAATAACTCGTGTTTTAGTTATTATTTAAATGAAGTTTGGTGAGCTGATTCTCTTTTATGTTCATTTACACACTTACTTCCTGCCCTAAATAAATATCCAGATTAAAATCACAAACAAATAACAATTTTTCCATATTCCTAAACTATAATTATATCTTTACAACTATTCATTTATTATTATCAAAATTATAAGAACCCATGATTAAATCATATTCGTGTCAATTACATTTAAATGACTAAACAAATGGTATAAAAATTTTGGTATATAAGCGTAATATTCCAAATGCCATAAGCGTCAAAAACTCAAAATGTTTTTGAAAGTTATTTTAAATACAGCAGTGCTTATACAGATATTTTTAATTTCCAAAGCAGCCTTCAAATATGGCGCCTTATTCGAAGATGAGGATGTCTTTTCGCCTTGTAAGATTCCAAACGTCACCTACATATATGACTACTGGGACTTTTCCAAAATGAACTTTGAGTTCTTAACTAATGGCACGTCACATGTTACTGGAGAGGCTGTCGTCATTAGAGACATGGGAAACGGAATTAATGAATTCAAAATAGAAGTGTATAAGAAAAATCGAGGAAATTGGGTCAGTACAATTTACAGTATACATCGTTTGGATTTTTGTACAAGCTTTTATGACGAAAATGAATTTTGGAGCTTGTATATGAATGAAACACCCAAGGAAAATAAAGTTTGTCCACTGGCGGTGGGACAAAAAACTTATTTTAATGTTACAGCAGATGTGATTTTATACTTTCCAAGTCCGCGTTTGGCTGGTGACTACAAGGTGGAAATAACGATCAATGTCACGGATTTCAATGAGGTTATGTGTACAAATATTTTGGCAGATGTCTTTAGAATCTGATTTAGTCGAATGTTAAGATATGAGATAAGATACATATTAAATTCTTTCACAATAAATATAAAATATACGTGTATATACATAAATATTTATCTATGTTTATAGAATTCTGTGGCAATAAGGAAAAAGTGCTTAAGTCACATTTTACTGTTTTGCAGGAGAGCACTTTTGAGTGTACAAGTCGATTTGCAGAAATTTATTTCTTTTACAGCTAAATTAGGAAATTCTCTGTTAACCTTAATTTCTTTTAAGCAAACATCGTTCTACACTCTATAAGAGTAATACATACAAGTTGAAATATACCAAAGCATAACCTAAATTCAGCTTTTATTCCAAATGAGATTAGAAGTTTAAAAAAGATAAGTCGTAAGTCATATTGCTACAACTTTCTGAAAAATCACACAAATTCATAGAGATTTCGCCCAAGGGTACTTTCGTATAAGCAGATTACGGAGGTACCATTAACTCAAAATCAGCTTACCTCGACTTAAGCACTTTTTCTTCTTAGCCACAGAATTATGTGACAAAATAAATGTTAACAGCATTCAATTGTAAAATAAGACTTGTATACAATTGTTATTTTTTACGGTTCCGTACACCAACGGTGAAAAGGACTCTATTATTTTCGCTACGATGTCCGTCCGCTCGTCTCTCTCTCTCTGTCATAGGCTGAGCTCTTGAGAACCGCAAGAGCTACGAACCTGAAATTTCTTAAGGATATGTAAAACTTTGGCCGCTACAACAACAAATACGTTATAAGTAAAGAGGGTGTTAAATTGTGTTTTAAAGCCAGCAATGCTTTGTAAAAGGTGTTATAGAGTGACACAAGTTTAAATCATAATAAAACAAGGAAACATTATTTTAATATTAATGAAACGAAGTTTATTGGACGGAAAATCTTATGAAATAAATGTTTAAATATGATTTCTGTCATGTGGCAGCCACGCACGAATGGCCCGTAGAACCCGCAATCTGGAACACCAATTTTTTCGCAGCATTTGCGGCCGTATTACGCCGATAACTCTTCGAATGTTAATTTCAAGGTGTTCAATTGTTTGTGGTTCATTGACGTAGACAAGTGACTTAGCATAAGCCCAAAGAAAATAATCCAATGGGGTTAAATCACACGATTTTGGTGGCCAATTAATGAGACCATTACGTGAAATTATTTTGTCATCAAAAGTTTATTTAAGTAAATCAATTATAGCGGCCGCTGTGTGGCATGTTGGAACCACATCTCAGCAAGATTAAAGCCACATAGTTGAGATACGAAAAAAATTTCGAAGCATGCTCCTATACCGGTCACAATTGACAGTAACATTCTGATCATCATCGTTTTTGAAGACTCCGCCAGACCATAAAGCGCACCAACCAGTAATTTTCTGTGGATGTAATGGTGTTTCGAAAAAAGCTTCTGGATTCTCCTCACTCCAAATGGGACAATTCTGCTTATTTACATACCCATTCAGCCAGAATTATATACGCCATAAAATGGAACAAGTGCACGATGAGTTTGAAGAATAAAACAATTATAGTGATTAAAAATTTCAACAATTTGCAAGCGTTGCTCTGGTGATGAAATTTCAAAGCAAACTAAACAAAAAGCACTATCAAAAAAGCGCTAAAACTTAAAAAACACCAAATTAAAAAAATACCGAAAAGAAAAATTGTAAAAATGAAAAAAGCGCTTAAATCAAAAATTGTATTAATTACAGGCAAAATAAGTCGCTATAAATTGCTTAAATGCGAAAAATCACCAAAAGTTAAAAGGTTGCCAAGAAACTAAAAAAATCGCCAAAAAACGAATAAGTTGCCAAAAAAAAGCTTCAAAACTAAAAAAATCGTTAAAACTAAAAATATGTATTGTAAAAAACTAAAAAAAACGTCAATACTAAAATAAAAACCGAAAAATAAACCGCCAAAATTAAAAAAATCGTTAAAACTAAAAAACACCAAAGACCGAAAAAAGTATACCGCGTGCCTAAAATTAAAAAAAAAAATTACATCACGTAAGATATTCGAGTAAGCACTATACGAACCCTTCGGGTTCGAGTAAAAGTCGCGCTTTACTGAATTTAGTCTTGTTTGATGCTGCTGAATGAGATTTATTAGACAATTATTCGCATTATTGGCCTTTTTCGAGAACAAATATTTTCCTCTTTCCCCAAATTGCAATTGTGAAAGACTTATATAATTATAAATATTTTTCCTTTCACGAAAAATATTTTTCATTGTAATTTTTTCTTTCCCTACTGATCTTATACTGATACTTTCAATTTCAATATTTTCTTTCCAATTAAATATTTAAATGCTTTAAATATAGATTTTAAGGACAAGATCAAAATGTTAAAAATTGTTTCTTAGGTCCAGATAAAATAAATTTTACATCGTTGGCATACTCAAGAAATTTTATTTCCAATGCACTGTACATTTAAAAAAAATTATTTGAAAATTAAAGCTTGTGTGTTTTTTATTACAGAAAAGTGAGGGCATTTGAGCCTGATGAGGCCAACAAGCAGACAAAACAAAATGTTTGAAAAGGATGTGATGAGGGATCTTAAGCCCTGAATATGTTTTATTCGACTTTATGGTGGAGCTCTTGAATAATCGGGAGACTTCTTTACTTGAGAATAAAAGTTTATTGAAGACTGTTTTTTTTCCAAAATATTTTTACTCTGCACCATTGTGCAACAACTACAAATATCTTAAAAACCTCAATAAATACAAAATTAGTATTTATTTATAAAGTTGATTGCAATCAGAAGCTTACAGTTTTGTAATTCATGTTTGAAATTATTTCCTATTTTTTATTTTTTTGCAATCAAGCATTTGAAATCGACATGAACATAAATTTATTTATGATTAGTTAAGTCTAAAAGACATGTGATAACGAGTGCATGTTTTACTGTTTTACAATAGATTTAAAAAAAAAAAAAATTTTTTAGTTAAAATTGTATCAACAAAATACAAAAAAACTTGTGCATCTCCAAATCGTGTCCGGGGCGTGTTCTATTTTCTACACAGTAAATATTTTATTTGATATTCAATTATTAAATTCAGAAAATCATATAAAATTTTTACAGTAACTTGTAAAAATTAAAATGAATGAAAAATGAAGTTTTTCTTAATCAAACCAAATACAGACAATAATAAAACTTAAAATCAATTTCAACAAAAAACAAAACATGTATTATTTTTTTCTGAGTCGGTGAAATTCAATTGTTTGGCATTGTCATTGCATAAATATATCACATATCCGTTTAATGTAATTAAATTTATTTTATAAGAATAGTATTAACAGTTGAAATATACCAAAGTATAACCTTAATTACTCGTATGCTTTTGTTCCAAATGAGATTAGAAGTCTAAAAAATATAAGTCGCAGGTCATAGTACTATAACTTCCTGAAAAATCACTCAAACTAATTGAGATTTTTACCAGGAGTACTTTCAAATATGCACATTACGGAGGTGCCATTAACTTAAAATTAGCTTATCTCAACTTAACCACTTTTTTCCTTTTTTTTGCCACAGTACATATTATTCTCTAAATTAACATGCTTTCCATAAAAAAGTTTGCATAGCAACATTGTTCAAAATTAAATAATTTAAAGCGAAACAAGTGCAAAAGTATGTCTGTAATAATTTTACATGCAGACATGTGCAAGCAAGCAAGCATGTATGTAGTAAGTAGGCTCATTTATATGGAATAATTCATTATTGGAAGTGACACATATGCTAATATTTCATCACATACATACACACACGCACATGCATCCTTGCGATTTGCAATTTTGTTTTTTTTGCAAATATTTCAAATCTGTATCTGCTATAAATAATAACACTGACTAAAAGAAAGCAACATTAAAATAGCGCTTAAACACCAGTGCGATACAGCAAAGGCACGGAATAATAAGCACAAATTTTGCCTATAAGCTAATTGTTAAAATTAAAAAAAAAAATAATAATAATAATAATTAAGAAATAACATCAATAATGTGCTACGCCAAACATATTTTCTGTGGCCTTTTGTTGCTGGTGTTCATCAGTGATTTGGGTTCAGCTGATGTGCGCGTATGTGGAAAATCCTTAACTCAATTTCTGAACATGATTTGTATTAACGGTTTCAATCCAAAGAACCTTAGGGCTAAAAAGTCCGGTAAGTTAAGCTATGGAGATAAATAAAATAACTATGGACATATTTGTATTTATAAAGTAATTTTTACTAATTAGTGCCATTAATTGATTTAAATGAATATTCCATGGAGTATGACGTACCACGTGCGACCTTCTCATCACTTTTTATGGACAACATTAATGCTGATCCTAATAGTTTAATGACAAAAACTCGCCGACGTCGCTACGATGGTGTTGCTGAGGAGTGCTGCCGCAAGTCGTGCGCTATGTCTGAATTACTATCATATTGTTTGTGAGAGGCAAATAAATTATTTATATTATAAGCGAGTTCTTAAAACTCATTAAAGGTAATAAATTTGTTGAAAGATTATGCGTTAGAAATATTTAATCAAATATACGTATGTGCTTATGACTAATTGTTGACATAACATTTACAAGAACTTTTAAAAAGACATGGCGGATTTTTCAAATGCTTTACTGCAGTAAAGTCTTCAAAACAAACGCTAAACAACACTCTTGGCAAGGCATTTGTTTCAGTTATTACAGGTATAGGAGTAAAGAAGAAAATACTTCATGACAGTAGAATTTGTGATGCTTGCTTCTTCCCACGCATGGGCGCCTATATAAACGTCATGCATGTATAAACGCATACACGTTGTTTTTATGATCTTTTATTTTTCTGCGCATTTACAAACGCATTGACCTTAGTTGTGTGCGCTTGCTTAAAAAAACCTCGCTTGAAGACAAACATACATCTACATCTTGCAAACACACTCAAACGCAGATTATGCAAAATAACAACCCTGCAGAAAATTCGAATAGTAAAAATTTAGTGATTTACTAGTGACATTGTCAGTAGTACTACTGACCAGGTGTACCCCAGCCAATATAATCGCCTATTGACATTTAACATTAGCTTATCATTGAAAATCCACCACTAGACTAAAGCACTACTGACTAAGTAGTTTTTTTGGGACCACATGGAGACATTGGCACCAAAAATTCACTAGTACATTTTAAGGGCTCTAGTCTGTAATATCTATATTTCCTCGCTCGATGTCAATAGTAAAATTGTAGTGATTTATAGTGACATTGTCAATAGTACTACTAACTAGGTGTACCCCAGCCAATATAATCGTCTATTGACATATAACATGGGGTTGTCATTGAAAATCTATCAGTAGACTTTAGTACTATTTTTTTACGACCATATGGGCACATTTGAACCAAAGATTCACTAGTACATTTTAGTGACCCTCATCTACAATTTCATAATGTTAGTGCAACAAACTTAAACAAATACATACATGTGTATTTATTTTAACAATATTGCACAGTATGATAAAAAAAGGAAAACCAAACTATTGTCGCGTTCATTGACAATGACACCAGAAATACACTAGAACTGTTGTCTCTAAGGTATCTCTACTCGCGCATAAGAGGAAAGTTGTCGACATTTCCACTAGTGCAATTGTCGCTAGAAAAAAGAGTGTTGACATAGAGACATATGGTTCTAGGCTGACTAGAGGGAAGCATCAAACACTCACTTCTTTTGAGTGTTTGTTACGAACAAGAAGTCTTCGCGACATCGCATGTAAACAAACAAGAATTAACAAAGAATATCTGCCGTACTTAATAAACATTAAAGTGGGTTTGAAGTGCACGTTAAAATAGAATTGCCATACTAATTTTGACTAAATTTAACTTCAGCTTCAGAAGATATCCCGATATCAGAATTAAAACTTTGCAACTATATTTTGAATAAATAAAATAAGCTTTTTATTTATAATTGTCATTGCAATAAACAACAAAATATTGACCTAGATTTCTAAATAAAAGTCGTTGCCTGTGACATCTAAATAAACTTTTATACATTGATTGTTCCTTCAACGTCTACTGATGTAATCAGGGCGGAGTCCGTCACAAACAGCAACGCCAAATTTTTATTTTACTGAATGGCGTAATAAATAAGAAAAATGTATACACTACATTCATAGAACATTGGAATTGGGATTTAGATGGCGAAAAATAAAAATTTTGACTAACTAGATGGCTTGTACGGATATATATACATATAAAAAAATTCTACAGAGTATCAAAAGATGCTCTAAAACCGTCAAGTATGCTCTCAAAATGCGTCAAGACTGACATATGCAAAAATGTGCTTTAAAGGGTAAAATATGCAAAAATATACACTTACAACTCGATGCCAAAATGCATAAAAAGTTCTGAAACGAATAAATATCTTATCACCAGATTAAAACGTCACACAAGAAAAAACATGTAAAGGGTCCGCCAGATAACTTTTTTTTTTTTGAAAATGCTATAAAAAAAAACTACTAAATATTTTCTCAAATTTCTTTTTTTATTTGAAAGTACAATCCTTCCGGTTAATAATGAAAAATAATTTCATTCAAATGGCTGGCTCGGCTGGCCATGCAGTAGCCTACACGATCGGTCCAATTTTTAAGCACATTATCGATTGTGTGCAGCTGTATTTCACCAATGGCTTCACGAATATTGTCCTTTAAAGCGTCAATTGTCTCTATCTTGTCGGCGTAACACTTATCTTTGACGGCACCCCACTAATAATAGTCCAACGGTGTCAAATCGCAGCTCCGAGGTGGCCAAACGACATCAGCTCTGCGGCTGATATTGCGATCTTCAAAAACAGGGCGCAAAACATCGAGTGTAGCTTCGGCTGTGTGGCACGTAGCGCCGTCCTGTTGAAAGCAAATGTTGCCAATATCCTCCTCTTAAATTCTAGTGAACAAAACTTCCTTTAACATGGCCCGATAACGATCGCCATTGACTGTAACGGCCACTCCTTGCTCATTTTCGAAAAAAATGGCCCAATTATGCCTCTAGACCAAAATCCGCACCAAACAGTGACTCGTTTTTCAATGTATGCGTGCGGGTATTCTGTGACCCAAATGCGACTATTTTGCTTGTTTACTCGTACATACCCGCCAAGATCAAAATGAGGTTCATCTGAAAAGATGATTTTTTTGGCAAAATCGGCATTTTTTGTAAGTCGATCGCAGGCAATATTTCCCAGCGTTGTACAACCATATTCGTTCAGCGGAAGGATAAAACTAATTATCTGTCAAATCAGACATGAGCTAAGTGTTACTATTCACGAAATAAGCACTAGTTGAAAAAAAAACGTCAGATGGCGGACCCTTTATTTGCATATTTGCGGTTTCCTGTATATTACATTAGAATTTAAAAATTTTTCGTTGCTCGCTTTACAAAGCGAACAAATAATAGAACACCCTTTATTTTTTAACTCTCATATATTTGTTGTTGTAGCGGCCAAAATTTTACATATTCTGTGAAAATTTCAGGTTCTTAGCTCTTACGGTTCTCGAGAAAGCAGCTTGTGACGGACACACGGACATCATATCGAAAACAATAGTGCACCATTTTACCTTTGGCATGTCTGCGACTTTCGAATATATGCAAATACTGGAACTGTTCGTAAATGCATCACTGCGCTGTAACAATAATTTAAATGAACTAAAGTGCTTCGCTGAAGTTGATAAATCACAAATAAATAGCAAATATGAGGTACAAACATGGTTACAATTAAAAAAGTTTGTCAGCGAATTGGAATTGCATTTGAAACTAAAGATTGTTCTTCTAGTGCATTGCAGTGATGCATTACCAAACAAGGCCACTTTGTGCTACAAAGCGTGGTGCAGGCTACACGTACACATGACTTCAAATGCCACCAGCTGCAATTTTCGCCAAGCAGCATAATAAGCAGCTGATATTCAAGTACATGTATACATATCTCACTGCTGCCAACTTCAAATATTTCTTATTTATTAAAATAAAATAAAATAAATTTTTAAATAAACTTATATCACGTAATAATATAAAAGTTAATCAATTTATTTATTTACATGAATTTCGGTATGTTCTTTCTAAGTAGTTCCATTTCTGGTGAAACATCAATGAATTTAACACATTGTTGTCATAGGACGGAAGTGATCCAAATAACTGAATGGTTGTCTAGAACAATTTTTGACATAAACAACAGCCTACTAATATTAAATTCACTATCTTTAGTGAGTGGTATGCAGTGAAAATGGTAAACCTTTGGAACTAGTTCCGTTTTTTTTTTTTTTTTTTGCTGTCAACAGTATATTTTCTCATTGTCGCTTCTTCTTGGACAATATAAGATACTGTTATGACAGTTTTTATATTACATACTTGCGCCATTTGTGCAGTATAAATGGAGTTGTGAGTGTTTCTGATTTAGTGTGCGATATGTAATTTTTCCAGACTTTGCCCAGCTACCTTGACGATTCGACAAGCTTCTATTTTTTAATTTTATATAATTTTTTTAATTTTTTTCAACCACAAAATTGCGATTTTCAATACTTGCAGATTTCAACTGAACACTTTAAAAATAAAACTGACTTGAATTTTATGTATTGGTGTGTAAGCAGTAACATAAATTATGTTGAAAACTGTTTATATTCAAACAAAACTAAACTCATTATATGTCACCGCAATATTTGCATTGAAGGCTACACTAAAGTCAAATTACATGTTGCAATATAGAAAATTAGCATAAAAAAGTAAGCAATGGAATAATTTCAGTTCGCTGGCGCATTCGGCATAAATAAATTGGGGGTAAAAACTATTACTGTTGCATGTAGCAGCATCAAATTTATAATGATTATTTACACAACCAATCGATTCTAACCACATTATTGGTAGATTTGAATAAATTTATTTTAAACAGTCAAAAAAAAAACAAACCAAAACAAAATTAACCGACAAAATACCAATGATGTAATATAAGAACTAATATTGTGTAATCTGATGTTTTTGTTAAATTGTAGCTTACATACATGTGTACATATACACACATACATATCGTTGCCTTAATATAGAAAGGCCATAACTCATTATTTTTTTGAAATAAAGTTTTTTTTGTTGTTGTTGTATATTTCGATAGAGGAACAATCAAATGTATCGAAAAATGCAAGAATCTTGATTTAAACATAAATAATAAGTTAAGGCCGGGATTAACCGAGCAAGAGGAATACTGCCATATGGCACAATAATTTAGAACACACCAACTTATACCGGTATCATGCGACACCATGACAAGAAGAATTTGTTGCTGTGTCTGGGTTGTCAAGACCTTCTGTGCGCTCCTGCGCAGCGACCATGGTTCCTAGTAGCCACATAAATCAATACTAATTACCCGAAGCAGCGTCAGTTTTGATACGGTGCATTAAAACAAAATCCACAGGGAGGGAGACATAATTAATTACTGCCTTGTAAAGGCCGTGATACACTATCATACAAAGTCGTGCGATCTACGAAAAAATACAAACCTGGTATGATGGAGTTTATGAAAATTTTCAAAAGACAATAACAATTCATCACACCAGGGTTGTACTTTTTCGTAGATCGCACGACTTTGTATGATAGTGAGTCATGGCCTTAAGCTTTCAGTCACAACAAACGGTGTGGCCATGCTTGCACCACCAGCCATTAAAACCCTAAGAGGCATATCAGCTAATGGAATACCGGTGCCCATAGTGCAAGTAATAAGCCACTGCGTAGACCTCGGAAGGTTTTTTAATACTATTGTCTTTTGGCCGGTTCTCGAAGTTAGAATCCTAAGTAAGTCTCTTCATCATTCTTGAAATCCCAAAGAGGCAAATCAACTGCTGCGCCAATGATGCCCGTAATTTCATTGATAATGAATGATAAAGAAAAAAATTATACGGATATTTGAATACGAAAATCGCTGATTCAATAAAAAAATCTTTTGAATTTTCTGTGATGACAATTTTTGCATTGTTGATAAATAAAATTGTAAGCACGTTTATTGAATATATTTTTTTTCAGGCAATAAAGAAATTTAATGAATCAAAGAAAAAAGTTGTTGGCTGAAATTTTATTTTCAGTGATAATTGTAATTGTGTGTGTGTGTGGATGAATGTCACATTTTTCCACCACTTTTTGTTTGTTTTTGCTTGGCTCGGATTAAAACTAAATGCGTTTAGGATGAGTCGAACAGGCAACCTCTTGGCTAATAGACTAACGTACTTACCACTCAGCTAAAGAGCAAATCGTTATTGTATACCCAAATAATGAATAGACGCAAAACATGATTTCTATGTTTCTTCTACATGTGTCAGTTATGTTATAATTTAACAAATAACTTTGTTGATTAAAAAAAAAACAAGCCACGACGTTGTTCGGCTTCTTGTAGGCATTTACACGTATACAACACGAGCAATCAAAATAAACAACAACAATAACACATCAGCGCGCTGTGTCAATCAACAAGCAAGATAAACACCAACACAAGCAAATTAAATTAAATGATATTTTAAAAAGAGCGGGTTTGATAAAATATTGTATTAAGTTGATGACAAATATTATTGAAATTAAAATTTGTTTTCAATAACATGATTTTGTTGAAAATAATTATTGTCTATTTTTGTCTGTGCTAGTCAAACTTCAAAGGTGGGTATACCATCTTTTGAGTTCGATGGAGATGGATCGATATATCGAGCCCTATTTGCGATTTAATCGTAAGCGATATGTCGTAAAAAATTAACTTTTTTATTGAAATTTAAATATTATGGGTCTACCCATTATCATTACAGACTGTAAAATTTTATCGTAAGCATTAATTTACGTATGCAAAACATATTTGAATACTATAAAAAACCATCTCATGAAAACTTAAATTTTTGTCGCCTACGATTACAGCGAAATATTTTAAGAGTTTAGATACACATGGAAAACCCAAAAAAATGATATTTGCATATACTCGTATCAATATATTTCTTTTAAAAATATGTGTATACATATGCAACTGAATTAATTAATCTTTATATAGAAAAACTTTTAAATAGCATCTATATGACATTTGCGTCTGCACAAACTCAACTAAATTTCAATGGAAATCTTTATCAAAATCTATACCGTTTACGGCAAGTTCTTTGGACATTTATCAAGATTTTGTATCCAAAACAAAAACCATTGACTGAAATTTTTCCTAAACTACAACCAAACAACTGCAATATAGCTAATTCACACACTTACTCAAAAAGGTACAGAGGTTTTATTTTTATGCCTACAATTTTTACATACAGATAATTTACCTAACGTTTTTACTCTAGAGTTTGTCTTATAAAATTTGAATTTACGGGCATTAGTTGTACTAACCATAGATGAAAAATAACCATAGATGCATCACTAATTTCGACTAGATTTCATGTAGATTCCAAAATCTTTTAGATTTTTCAAATAATTACAAAACTTCAGTAAATACTCGTACATATTTATGTATGTGTGTACGCACATACACACATATTAATTTGACGAACTTTTAACTACAAGTTTTTTGTCAGTTACATATCAACAACTTTACCTCAGAAATCACTTTGATTGCAGACAAAAATACACATGTAAGTTTTTAATTTTTATATTTCAAATACATTTCCAAGCCAAAACAAGTATCTTGAAACCATAAAAATTGTCAAACAAAACAAACATGGTTAAAAAGTTATAAGCATTTGAACAGATTTGAAACGAAAAAAAAGAGAACAAAAAAAAGTTAACAAATAGACACATAATAATGTTCTAAAGCTAAAAGATAAAATGGAATCAAAAAAAAAAAACTTCATGAATAAACAATAAAATTTAAAGGCCTGAATAGCAAATACAGTTTTACATATTAAAGGGTAATTTTTTAGCAACTTGCTTTATGGCAGCATTGTTTTTGGCAACTCAGCTGTTTTCGTGCAACATTTTACTGTTAAACATGTGCAGTTTGGTCTATAATTTACCCGCGCTTGCTGATTATTAAATTTTATTATTTAAAATTCATGCTCGGTTAAGAAAGTGCATCTTGCACTGCTTCCATTTTATGGTCAGTTTGAGCGACCTTCTGAGGCGGCTATTCGAAATCTTGTGATTAAATCTTGCACCAAAATTAAATGATTGAATATTAAACCATAAACGCGCATACGCAGAGTGCGGACAGAAGAAAATATTGCAGCTGTATTCGCCAGTGTTGTTGTTAACCGTGGATTATCAATTCGTCTCCATTCGCAGTAATTGGGCCTCGGTTACTTGTTTTTTTTTTTGCACAAAATGGAAAAGCTAGACTTGGCTGATATGTGGTTTCCACTAGACGGTGCCACATGTTACGCAGCACGCCAAACAATAGCCCCATGGAGAGGTGAGTTCGGTGAACAGTTAATTTCACTTTTGGGGCCGGTCAGTTGGCCGCCAAGATCCTGCGATTTCACGCCTTTAGGTGAGTGGCGTTGGCTGAAGTAGTTAGCACGTTGACTATAAAACCGAAGGCACGGGGTTCAAGCCCGGTCTTCGACAGTCATTAAATAACAACACCAAGCATTTTTCTGATGTGCATTAGTGTCCTTTGTATCAGTTGTTGTGGAAAAAGTTCTAGTGATGCAGGCATAAAAGCACTGATCACTAAAACTACACCGGCTTCAGCGAATGCTAAAGCAGAGTGCCCTTTTTTCCGTATTGTGTAGCAGAATCATCGACGAAGTAAAACAACCAATAAAATGTCTAGTAAACACAGCTTAAAAATTTAATATGTCTCATTTGACACCAGAGGCGCTGCAACACTGCATTATAAAAAAGCATGCAAAAAAGCAGAGTTGTAAAAGAACGAAGCTTTCCCCTATCTCCTCTTCACTATCACTATCATACTCTCTCACTGTCCTCTCTTCAACTCAAAGGTAGCACAAAGGGATCATTGTATCCGTCCTTACCAGCAGCCTGCTAACCTAACTTAACCTAACCTAAGTCAACGCCTTTAGACTATTTTTTCTGAGGCTTTGTTAAGGCTAATATCTATAGGGACAATTCCGCAACGGTTGATGCACTGGAAGACAATATAGAAGAATTTATACGTGATATACCGGCCGATATTTTGGCGAGAGTATAACAAAATTGGACCCAGCGTATGACCCATTTCATATATTTTTCTCAATTTGTTTTTTGTTTTTTAAATCAAATTCAAAAGCTCTTAAAAAATAACCTTTTACATACTACATACGTATGTATAAATATGCATGTACATATCAACAATAACAACAACATGAACAAAACATAAAAACAAAACAGGAATAGAGTACTTAGCACCAATGGCGGAACTAACATTTAAACGCCACTCTACACTCTAAACGCATACTTACATACAACAACTACTACTCAAAGCCATTACAAAAGATACACATTGCACACACATACGAGTACTTACATATGTTCATAAATCCAAACGTGAGTACAAAACTGGTGTACTTGAAAACATTCAGCATGCACATACGTATGTATGTGTGTGTGTGTAATAGTGTCAGTAGTAGCAATAGGGCAACAACAATACTCTAATAATAACATCAACATCATTGTGTTTATTTTTCAGTTTTTCAGTTTTTCAGCATTTCTATACACAAAAACACATGAGAAGTAAAATACTGGCAGGGCTAAAACAACAATATGATTTAAGGAATAAAATGGAAAAAATCATGTTTACAACAAATATACCAGACATGCACTAATTCGAGCAGTAGTGTAGTGTAACAAGGCAAGTACAACAACAACAACAACAACAACAACGAAAGTATGTAATAACTAACAAACCAGTCAACGAACCAACCAACAGCTCTAACAAATAATGACAAAATAGGCCTGATTTATGTTTACAACGCGAACGTGACAATCTTAGAAATACGTGCCAAATTGCCACAATTGCATAACTCTGCGACATTGTATGAATAAATCAATACACAAACATACAAATATCTATACAAAATACTCACACCAACATACGAGCACATACACACTTGCAAAGTATATTTGTAAAAAATATTTTTGTGCAAAAAGAGTCTAAATAAAAAAACTACACACACACACATACACACACATGCATGACCATAAACTAACATTATGCTCTTGTGGACAGTATTGCGACTTACAATGTTATTTATAGTAAATAACGGTAACACAACATAATATAACAAGCATAACATACTCCAAATACTCGCACACAAACTGCAATAATACACACACACACCCACATATATTTACATATGTGTGTACACATATACACATATACAAATATAATTTCACTTACAACACATCCAAGTTTACAAAATAAATACATATTTTAATGCGTAAATACGTATTTACAAATAAAAAAATAGTGGATTTTGTAACATAAATAAATAGATATTGACAGTTGTGTGGATATTGATAGCAGCCAAAAGGAAACTAAATGAGACCTACAAATAAGAAATTCCAAACTAAAACCTAGCATATATCGATCGCTCAATATTTTGACTCAAACAACATCATAACACAAAAAATTTAATTTTTAAGTTAATGATGTAAAAATTATCCTCATATTGCTCTTCACATTGTGCACAAAATTTTTTACAAAACTCTGGTTTACTCTCTTGCATGCAAAATAAAATTTTATTTTGGGTAAATTGACAACTTTTAACTCGTTTTCTGGCAAACTGGTTTTTTTGAGTTATGACTTTGTTTGAGTAAATGAGCGATATGATGTCTACTGGAAACTAACAAATATCGTCTTTAGTATAATGCTCGAAAAAAAACCACTAGAACACGATAAAGAGAAGCTTGTTACAATTACAATGAACAAGATTTGAAATTATGGACAATAGCGTACTAAAGTATGGTCTCGTCTTGCAACTGTACCCAACATACTACATAAGCCCTTGAATCCCGTTCAACAAATCAAAATATATCCACTGAGTGCCCTAATACAGGGTGTTTTTTAAGTTGGCTACAATTTTTTAACTGTCGGCCATTTTGTCAGCTGTCAAGTGATTTATGTTTCATTTGGTTAAGCTTTTCAACAGATTGAACAACGCTTTCAAATTGTGCAAATTTATTTTGAAAATCAGGTTCTGCTCGAAATACATATCGCTCACTACAACCACGTTTTCACACCACGTTTACTCTAAATGATAATACGCATCCACAGAGACATCGTACAGTGGGTGCAGAAGAAGTCATTGCTGCTGTAGAGCGTAGCGTAGAGAAAGACCTGAATCAGTCTATGCGAAATCTAGAGCCATGATTATTGCCTTCTTCGTGTATCATTTGAACATCCATGATGTGCAGGAGCTGTGGTTTTAACAAGATGGCGCAATATGTCTCACAGCTTGTGCTACAATTGATCTATTCAAGCAAACGTTTGCTAACCGCATAGCTTCACGTTTCGAACCTGTGAATTGGCTTCCAAGATCGTGCGATCATCTACGTCCGCTAAAATATTTTCTGTGGGGATATGTGAAGTCGTTAGTCTACGCCGTTAAGCGCAAAAAGATTGATCACTTGGAGGACAACATTTGCCGCCTTATTGCCAATATACGGCTACAAATGTTGGAAAAAAGTATCGAAAATTGGACTTCCAGATTAGATTAAGTCTAAGCCAGCCGTGGCGGTCATATACCAGAAGTCATATTTAAATTATAATGATAGAAGATTATCTTTCGAATGAAGTAAATTTCATGTCAATTTAAAAAATTCATGCTTATTTTATTCCATTTCAAAGTTCTATACCTCTATATTAAAACACCCTTTATTAGCGAAATAAGGACAGCAATTGAATTACTTTTAAACAATAAATATTAAGAATCCACGGAATCATTTGTGCCCAACTACTGGGGTCTACTATAAACCAGTTCTGGTGTTCATACACGCAAAGAAAATATATGGTTGTAGCATGGTTGAGAAAACAATATTATGTTCTCCGAAACAAATGTGTGGTCATTGAAAACAAATTATTGTTATTTTAAACATTAATTGCGTTACGATAAACAAAGTAATGTTTGAATTTAATAATTACATTATTATATTCATAAAAAGTGTAATATGTTAATCGATGGCTCTTGAAGTTTTCTATTGCTAATCAACTGACCATACAATCTTCCTAAACAATCTGGCGAATTCACTTTACTATTTCTAGAAGTTTTTGGAATTTCCACTGGCCGTTATTTTGAATTTCAGAGTTCCTACATCAAAATTTTAATGCTGGTAAGACTGTGTGCACCGTTGATTTTGTCAATATTTGAATTTTGTAAAAATATTTTTGGGATTCTTGTGAAGCTAAATTTTTCCAATAGATAAATATTCTTGCTACGCTATTATTTCACACACTTTTGCAGAATAATAGTAAATAAGTGTGCGTGTGTTAGGAACATATAAAGGTTTTTTGGCTGCTTTTCCTTTTTCATTTTACTAAAAGATCAAGCGGATGTATAAGTAGCTTCCATAACACTAACGAATAAATACAACATGAAGGATAATGCAATATAAGCCAATCAAATCTTTACCAAATCTTTCAATTTATTATATATAAAAATATCTTTTTTGTGACACTGCGTTGTTGCTATTTTCCTACTGTTTACTCTTTTCGTCTGTTTATTTGTTTATCAACCTCGTGCTGAGATTTGTATTTGGGTGTTTTTGTTATAGTCCTGTGAGGATGTTAGAATCCAAGTAACTACACATACATACATACATACATACATACGTATGTAGACATTTTATACACTGTTATCCATGATGTCACTACCGTAGCCTGGGTTGTGCAAGTAAGGATTTTTCGTAAATTTATTATACATGTGCAAAAATTGCTTATTTGGGTGTGAGCCTTTAAGTGTTTCACTTTTCCTCGAAAATATAATCTAAAGAAAAAATAACCACGTGTATGTGAACATTTTAGCTGACATTGTACAAATACACATAGGTAAGATAATTTTTGAGAAGTTGTATAAATTAGCAAATGATTTAAAAAGTCTTCATATTACATTCTGCTTACACACACACACACAAGCACTCACATGTCAAAATAAAAAAAAAATATAAGGAAATTAATGATGTCTGTTAATAGGGAAGCTGACTCGAGGCAACTGCTTACACATAAATACAAACATATTATCTAGGCCTAGGATAACAATAACATTAAGATAATGGCGTCTTTAGTTCTTAGTAGTTATGTGTAGAATTACAACATATAATTAATAAATATAAATCGCAAGACATTTACTACAAGGGTATTTACTTCACAGCTTTCATAACAAAGATTTTCTTATAAATTAGCTAAATATTTATTTAACAAATGGTTCTCAAAGCATCTAAGGGTATAATTTATTAATTTTTCGCAACACAAATTATGGCGCGCTTCCATATATCAATATTTCTTTTTATTTTCCATACAGCTTCCATTGTTTCAAGAAAGCAAGGCAAGGCTAGCATTAATAACGATAGAGCTCAAATAGATTTATGATGTGCATGCTTGGGCGAAAAAGTCTAAAAACGCTGTTACTTTCACTGCCAAATTTCACACAGGGTGCTTTTTTTTGTTGAGGTATAGAACTGACTTGTCAAAGTGTACTGAAAAAACATCAAATACTGTTTGTATTTGATGTTTTTTCAGTACACTTTGACAAGTCACCTTGCAAGGACTTATACCAGTACAACATTTACAAATCGTGGAAATTTATTTGCAAAATTCGCCCTCTGTTCGAGAAACTTATAAAAAAAATCGTTATTTTTACGGTAATATAATTGTCCATTTGAGCAGTTAATACTTAATACTGTGTATCGATTCATTGCCACATTTACTCTTTTGGATAACATTCATACAAATAAAAGCTGTTTTTTTATAGATGTATAACAGTTAAAGTTGGCAACACTTTTTCAACTGGCGGCCATTTTGTCAGCCGTCAAGTGATTTATGTTTAGTCTGGTTTGACATTTCAACATGAATGATTGACGCCTGAACAAAGCTTCCAAATTGTGCAAATTTTTTTTGAAAATTATGGTTCTGTTCTGTTTACGGTCAACATAATGGGCCATCAGAGCAATTAATTCGATTAACTATGGAACGTTTTCACACCACGTTTACACTAAATGATAAAACGTACCCACAGAGACGTCGTACAGTGCGTACAGAAGAAGTCATTGCTGCTGTAGAGCGCGCTGTAGAGAAAGACCAGAATCAGTCTATCTTGAATAGGAACTGGATATGTGTTTATCATTTTTATGGGAGACCACGATGTGTAGGAGCTGTGGTTTCAACAAGAAGGTGCATCATGACACACAGCTCGCGCCACAATTTATTTATTGAAGTAAACGTTTGGTAAGCGCATAGTGTCACGTTTCGGTTCCGTGAATTGGCCTCCAAGATCTTGCGATTTAAGGCAGCTAGACTACTTTCTAAGGAGATATGTGAAGTCGCTAGTCTACGCCGATAAGCCCAAAACGAATGACCTCTTGGAGGATAACAATATATTTCCACAAATGTTGGAAAAAAGTCATCAAAAATTGGTCCTCCAGATTAGACTACGTCCGAGCCAGCCGTTCCGGTCAAATGCCAGAAGTTATATTTAAATTATAATGCCAGAAGATTATCTTTCCAATAAAGTATATTGTTTGTTGTTTTGTTCCATTTCAAATTTCTATACCTCTATAAAATAAAACAACCTTTAGAAACCGTTCGTGCTTACAGAAGATGCCATCGCCCCTGTAGAGGTGATGCAATGCCATTCTCAGCAATTCGGTACTTTGAGCAGATATCATAGCTGACATCTACATATCTAAAATCCAACTGGTGCAAGAATTAAAATCACGTGACATGTGTCTGGTGAATGGGCTGAGAATCAACTACAAGTTGAATCAGATTTTTAACGTAAAATCATCTTCAGCGATAAGACTAATTTATTGCTTAAGGGGTAGGTAAACATGCAAAATTTTACGTCTTTGGATAAAGCGCAATCCTCATGAGAATCTGGAGAATAGAGTCTCCAAATTCTCACTAGCATTGCCAAAAAATTACTTCATCACCAAAAATGGTAAAGGGTATATATGGGTTTGTCATTTCATATATAATTTCCATAATATTAATATGCGACAGATAAGGTATACATAACCTGACCAGACATCCCGCTTTAGGCGGGATTACCCCGCGTTTCATAGGTCGATCCCGCCTTGAATTTATATCCTGCTTTGTCCCGCTTTTTTAGAGTTTTAAAGTTGTCAATATCTTATTAGATTTTTATTACAATGTAACTGATAAAATATCATTCCAAATACTTTTCTAAGTGTAGTTATTGCTTAACAAACCAAAACCTTGTGTGCTTCGCTACACCCCATATACCTTTTGAGATGAAAAGAAAATGTTTTATATTATAAGTGCCATGCTTGCGGTTCAAGCCTTCACTATTTTATAAAATATAATTCTCATTATTAACATAAATAGTCATGAAGACTTTCACAACATTTTCTCTAATTAAGAGGAGCGAAGCTACACTAACTTGTCTAATCCCAATTATTTTCTATCATCGGCAGAATCAGCGGAATTCCAAGTTTGCGTTTGTAGCAGACACCAAGAGTATAAGAAATTAATATTTAATTTTCTTAGGAGTTGCCACTCTTTTTGCTCCATTATTGACTCGTCTTTATAATAATATTCTCGTTACTGGCGTTCAAAATTTTTTTACTGTTTTGGCTTCCAACATTTCTTGAATTAAATGCTACTTCTGTGTGGGACGTGCCACGCTGTACGCTGGTATTCTTTTTGAAGACAAACAAAAATTTGCACTATAAGAAAAGGCACTACGCCTACTTGTTAAATTCTGAAATTGTTTCCAGAGACAGTGCACAATATCAACAGAGTTATCTCTATAAAATTTAAAGGTTTTCCCTATGTGTCACACCCACATGTCCAATTCGAACTTCTTTTGTAAGGCAACACACATTATAAAAAAAAATCGTTACTTGCACAAAGTTTCAAGTTTCTAGCTGCAGCCGTTCTTCATTGATTAGATTGAAATCGTCTTTTAGAGTTGAAAACTGTATTTCCTAAGTACATATGACACTGTGCATGTGCATTAGACTGGTAGCAGCTTGTATGGGATTTTTTTAATTCTTAATATGTGCGCTGTCTAAAATACGAAGTTTGCTGCCATAAATTGTTATGAAATCTCATACAGCATTTAAAGAGGTGTCCAAGAGTTTAAATCTGGAGTTGAGACTATATATATTTAAAGGGGGCGGAGCCACAAAGTTTCAAAATGGGCTACCTAGGGTTAATGAAAAATGAAAACCGATGCCATAGGTCTAATGTGCTTTATACCGCTTTATAAAAGATATTTATTTTTAAATCCCGCTTTTTGGGGGTATTTTCTTCAAAATCCCGCTTTTTGATCGATCATTTGCCGCTTTTTGTAAAAACCATCTGGTCACATTAGGTATACATACATACGTATACTTACATATGTTCTTGGCGATGCCCATTCCATGTCCATTTGTCCGTCTGTCCATCTGTCTGTATGTGAAATTGGTGTTTCAAAGCGCCCAGGATAGCTAGTGACTTCGGTATTGAACTACTGTACCAGAAATTGTCCCAAATAGATTGGTATTGAAAATCAGCAAAATCGAAAATAAGGTTTCAGAGCTGGAAAGTTTAAACTTTATTTGCCATACAAAAGTAACTAGATAAAACTAATTTTTATTTTTTTGTAATTTAAACCTATTTCATATTTGACTAAGAATTAAATTGGTATTATAAATCAAAATAAGTCAAAAAGGCGATTCCAGGGTTGGAAAATTAATTTTTTATTTTTTTTTGTATATAACAGTAACATACAAAAGTAAATTTTTTCTTTTTCTCTATAAATTAAACATATTTTATATTTTGAGAGAAATATTTTGCTAAAAGAAATCAGAAAAAAATAGCACGATGATTCCACGGTTGGAAAATCTAAATTTAATTATATTAAATTTTTTTTCTTTTTCTTTAGAAATTAAAAATAATTGATGTTTCGGAAAAGAAAGTTCGGTATGCAAATTAGAAAAATAAAAAGCACAGCTGCAGAGCTGGAAAATTAATTTTTTTCTTTGTTAATTAAATATGTACATATTTGCTATATTAAAGAAAGAAAGACATTAGTATTAAAAATCAGAAAAATTTAAAAAATATATAGTTGCAGGGTTGGAAAATTTAAACTTTTTTACTAAATAAAACTATTTTTTTTAATTTTTAATTAAATATATTTCATATATTGGAAAGGCCTTTACTCAATTTCTATATGAAAATCTAGTTTAACAATAAACATTGTTGAGTATTATGCACAAAGTAGGTGTATATCTAGTTTAATAGTTTAAGTTGATTGCAGATGCTTTAGAATAGAAAATTGTTTAAGTATTCAGTTTTCGGTACTGGGATCTATATAGTAAATGCTAACATTTTCAACCAAGTCATTATTGCACTCAGTTGAAACTTGCAAACAGAATTGAAAATAAAAGAAGTTAGTTCTTTTATAACAAACTATCACTTTGTGATAATCATTATTAAACCATTTTGGCACTAGGTATCTGCTTTAAATGTACACTCCTTTATTTAATTAAAAACAAAGTTATATAAGTTTAAAAAAGTTGTTGATTTTATTTATCTGCTGCATCATATAAATCTGCATTATTGAAACATGCATTTATTGCATGTAATTTTCATAAACAATATTTCGTATTATGATAATTTTGTGTATGTTTTTTTTTTCTTTCAAGTTTTGCATATTCCATCATTTTTAAAGGGAAGTGTCACCAGCGATATGATGATGTTAAGTGAAAATGACAAAGACGTGTTTGTAATGACACTGACTTGCAGTTAAAAGGGTTTTTATCTGCGTTTTCTATAGAATTTTTTGTTCATTTCATTTTTTGTTATTTGTAATATTTGCAAATCATAAAGTACCAACAAAAAATGCCACAACAACAAAAGCACATGCCAAGACACTTAAACTCACATACAGTCATAAACACTTATTACTTTATAGCTAAAAGGCTTATACTGCAGTTGAACTAAATGAGACAATGATAAATGATGGCGACATACATGCAAGAAAAGAAAAAAAGTAACACAAAAAAATAACTAAAAATAGCAACCAAAGATAGTTTGAAGGGACGCTACAATTGTTTCTTTTTTAAATGAACTCTATTGCAAGGCTTGTGGCACAGACATGTACACAGAAAAACATCTGTTAAAATCTACGAAAACAAGGCTAATTTAATAGTTTTTTAGCATGATTTACAGTTAATGTAAAATAAAAATTATTAAACAGTTAATTTAAAAGTTTTCAACTTGATTTATACTTGATTTACAGTAATCTTACAACAATTTTTCCTTTTGAAATAACTTTATTTCATGTTGAATTAACATTCCAGTACAGTTAAACCAGAATGAAAAAGCATATTGAATCAAAGTTATTTCAAGTTGAAATAAAGTGAATTTGATACTGAAATAACGCTAAGAATTATATTGAATCAAAGTTATTTCAAGTTGAAACAACATGTATTTAATTTAATACAGTAATTTTATTTTATTACTTATTGAACTTAGGTGACTGTGTGTGTATTGACACAGGCATCAGGAAAATGTGTATGGGTATTATATGTATAGTTGGCTTCCGGGGCCAAGATTTGAACTCGAACTCAGTGCGTGGCAGGCAACGCGCTTACTGCTGAAGCCACAACAACCTTAAATATTCTACATATACACAGTACAGTTAACAATATTTAACTGATCATTTGGGACAAAATTTATATGTATGTAAAGAACCTCAATCTGCAAGGCTACTCTGGCTTATCTATAGGATTTAAATATGCGACCCTTGGATTACAAGACAGGAAATTTTCGCTCTTACATCAAAACAAACAACAACAACGCAAGAACAAGTCACGCAACTGGACACAACAGTGCATTTTAGCCATCAACAAAGTCACTAAACACCGTATTATTTCCAATAAATTTAATACAAATTGTTGCATTGTGATTTTACACTGATATTTTTTTCTGTGTGCATAAAAAATTTGCTTTACTGCATCATCAATAAAATATTCTGAAAAGCATTTTGAAAGTTCTGAATATTATATAGAAATAACCGGTAATTTTTAATATAATGTAAATCAGGTATTAATCCCCACTAAACCGTCTTTTGTTATCTAAAAGTGTATAAAGAGGGACAGTGCATGTTACTAACCTACGAACTCGAAACAATTTTTTTTTTTTCAGTTCTATTTAGAGTAAAATATGAACGGATGAAATAAGCTTTTAAGTACCCACTACACTGATAAAAAACCCGTCATAACGCTGATGTAATTTGACATAAATGCTTTATCAAGTGTCTTTGTTTATGACTCCATGAAACTTTTCATCAGATTGATGTGCTCATAAATGCCAATGACATCGGGGAGGTGATGAATTTACATCAACTTAAATAACATTATGGAAAAGCTTATATAAATTAAAATATGATTACGGTTTTATAGCTATGCTATTTATGTCACGACGCAACAGCTAGGACGTGATTTTCGTAACAAAAATAATTCACACTATTACAGTTATAAATTTAGTTTTGTTTTGATTTCTTTGTACCTAAAACCAGATTACGAAGTGAGTGAAACAAAAACAATGAGAAGGATTGCTTAATTTGTTTTGATTGCAATACATTAATTTAATCGTACGCCGCTAGAAAGGAAAATAATGGGAAATAAATGGAAACGTTTTGAAATATTTGCGGCGAATTTGACATCATCATATAATGCAATTTGATTGCATTGTTATTTAACACATGAAGTTTGTTTTATATCGCTAAGCAGCATAGCTATAACCAGGTGTCCTAAGACGCCTATCTTCTTTTTATTGTATAAAAATTAATTTTATTGAAGAATTAGCGAAGTATATTTGTTTGACATTTAGTCTTTAATATATGACGAATTATCGCAAAACGTTTGGAAATAAGTTCACACTATACAAGTCTTATTGCTTAAGTTATCCCTTTTTCTTCTTTGAACTTTCATCGGTGTTCACACAATGCAAGTCTTATTTTTGAGCACATATTTTGTATGCATGTGTGCTTTTTTTAATATTACGAATGAGAAGATAAAAAGTACTGACAGTACATGAAGCTGAGTACTCGTTTCATTTCGCTTCGTCTCTCTCCCTTCTACAAACTAATCAGCTTAGCAATAAGACTTGCATAATGTGAAAAGGAACCAAGCTAAGCATCTCAATGTTACAAACATAATAAATTTTAAGGGCTCAAACAAAAACCTTTACAAAACAAGCAACTTTATTCTGATTCGATGGCACATATGATGATGACTATGTGACATCAATGTGATAAAACAACCTCATAATATCGTTTGAATTAATTATTTTTTCGTGTGCATGTATGCTGTACTGGCTAAAGTTTTTTTTTTTTAAGAATTGTAAATTTTATTATTAGCTCTACCATCGTAATGATGTAAATGTACATTAATAACGTTTGTATTAAAATACAAATTGCAAACATTATATCATTGTTTATTTTACACTTTAAAAACATTTATATTTATAATAGGTATTATGTCAAAACAATATGACGATTATTGTCATCATCATCTAAGAGCCTTGGCCAGCGAAGCCACAAACTCCATATTGGAATAAAATAAAAATTCTTTAATTTGAAATATTGGGAATCGTCTCTTTTATTCACAAGCACATAAAAAGGTAATGTTCACTGGTAATTTCATATTTGTGTATATTTGACATTTTCCCTCTTTGCACGCAAACATTTGGTATGTTGTTGTCGATTTATTGATGATATTTGCCATATCATCAGAATTCTAATGATAGGGCGTCATCAATGCAATGGCACATTTTTCTATGAGTGTCTAGTCTGTGAGACAGAGACAGTGTTTTAGCTGAGATTTGGGCACATCCAGTAAAGTGTGTGTCTATTAGAGATTCTAGTGATTCTCAGCCACTAGCTGCCATAATCTGTCTGCTGGATATAACCAAGGACGTTAGATCTGACGGAGTATTGTGCAGTCTGCTAGTGACACCTACTCCTTTTACTTTACTGCAGATGTTTCTGGAAATCTCGCGTTTTGCATTTCTAGTCTGGTTCTTAAATTTATTTACCAATGACTTATATAGAGCAAATTTACCTATGCTGTTAGCTTCATTTAACAATTTGCGACAAATCTTATGTGATTCGGCTCTAATAGAAAATCACCAAGTTACCTTACAGTTTTTATACTAAATTATAAAAATTTATACTTTATAGTAGTTGTATTAACTACATTAACTTTTAGAAACAACTTTTGCTCATCTTGGCTTTCCATATTTCATGAGATACAAAGATTTTCGAGTTAAAAAAAATATTATCTAACAGCCAAGATTCCCATAAAGTACTTCCTAACAAAAGACTTCTATAGTTATTACTTCCTTTTATGCTGTAGTGAAGATTTTAAAAGCAACAAACACAATGTGGTAATACATACATACATATGTATGTACATAAATAGAGAGAAAAAAAAATAACTTTAGGAAGGAAAAAGTTACTGTTTTGTTTTTGTTAGTTCAACTACTGATGCTTGTTTCAACAAAAGTTTTAACTTCTTTTCTACAAACATATACCAACCTTTAAGAAGTTTTATAAGATTTTAACACACACACTAACAGGAGGTATGCAAAACGCAGAAGCAAACGTCAGTCAGTATCTACCCTCTAGTCAGCCTAGAACGCGTCAGTAGTTTGTTTTATTGTTTTATTATTATGTACAGTCAATAGCAAAGTTGCTAGCCGATCGGCGACTAGCCACTGCCGCTTTTGATTGACAGTGTCAATTTTAAACAAATACATACATATATATGTATGTATGTGCCCAGTAGACTGAAGCACTATTGACGAGGGTAACTAAAATGTACTAGTGAATCTGTAGTTCAAATGTCTACATATGGTCGTACAAGAACTAACTCGTCAATAGTGCTACAGTCTACTGGTAGATTTTCAATAGGCGATTACATTCGCTGGGGACCACCAGCAGGTCAGTCCTGCTATTGACAATGTCACTTGCAAATCACTACAATTACACTATTGACATCGAGCGAGAAAATATGGATATTGTAGACTAAAGCTCGCTAAAATTTACTGGTGAATCTGTGGTGCCAATGTCGCCGTGTAGTCCCAAAAGAACTACTTAGTCAGTAGTGATACAGTCTACTGGTGAATTTTCACAGTGACATTGCTATTGACAATGTCACTAGTAAATCACTACAATTTCACTATTCGCATTTCCTGCAGGGTGTACACATTGTGTGTATGTGTACACACTAACAAGACGTATGCAAAACGCAGGAGCAAATGTTCACACAAACTAACAGAAGAAGTAAGGATGCCTTCTAGAACGCCTCTTTACTCCTTCTTTTGGATGTACAAGACCTGCCCGTTCCGTTCCACACTCAAATTTTTTCACACGCGTTTTCATTGTGGGGTAGGGCCTTACGCGAAAATCCTTCAAATTAATGGATTTTGCTCTTGGTTTGGTAAAAGATAAAAAAAATACTACTTCTCTTCACCCTCCTCACAGAAGGGAGTGTGGAATGTATATCTTATCCTTTATGCGAAAGTGTTGATACCTTCTGTAAGGCATTCTTTAACCGTTAAGCCTGGTACCCTGTTCAACATTTCACGTGAAATGCTGTCAAAGTACATTTAAAAAAAATTGGCACAAAATGTTCATGAATAACTGTTGCAGATATAGTACTCTGCTTATCTTGAGAAAAACGTATGAAATGTATCTTCAACATTTTGAGTTTTCATGCGAAATAAGATAGGTGGCACTTATTTCGTGTGGAATTTACAACAAACACATGGGGCGTTTTTAAAAACATAAGAAATTGTAGCATAGTTTCAGGGCTACTTAATATTGTTTACATGTCAAATTTTTCGTATGAAATAATCAATGTTGCTCAACATCTTTCACAAATTTGAACAGAGTATTATGCTTTAGACAAGAATATTAACTGCATCCAAAAAAAAAATTCCTAAGCAGGCAGTTAGGGCAAACTCCACGATATCTATAATAAGTCAAACGCACACTTACAAATGTAAGTGTGCCACAAGTCGAACGTTGTCGAGACATCGTGGCATTGGCCCTTAATAAGACCTGCAGCTGGATTCAGTAACTTTTTGCGCACCGACAATCGCAATATTTATCGATATATTTATTCGTTTGCCGTAACGGTAATACGATTCTGTAATTTATTTTTAACGATAGTGTACTTCTATGCTTTGCACGCCATTTAATTATAACGGGTGTTTTTTATTGAGGTATAGAACTTTAAGTTGGCATCACTTTTTTAACTGGCGGCCATTTTGTCAGCTGTCAAGTGATTAATATTTAGTTTGGTTTGCCATTTCATCATGAACAGGTTGACAAAAGAACAACGCTTGCAAATCGTGCAAATTTATTTCGAAAATAATGGTTCAGTTCGCGAAGTTTACCGCAAGCTCCGTCCATTTTATGGTCGACATAATCGTCCATCAGAGCAATTAATTCGGTTAACCATGGATCGTTTTCGCACTACGTTTACTCTATGTGATAATACGCATCCGCAGAGACGTCGAACAGTGCGCACCGAAGAAACAATTGCCGCTGTAGAGCAAAGTGTTGAAGAGGACCCGAATGAATCGATTCGCCACCGTGCACAGCAATAACCGACTATTTTGTTCCCGAATTGGATGGCATGAATGTGGATGAGTTGTGGTTCCAACAAGACGGCGCTACATGCGACACAGCGCACGTCACAATCGATTTATTGAAGGAAACATTCGATGAGCGCATAATTTCGCGGAATGGACCTGTCAATTGGCCACCAAGATCGTGTGATTTGACACCATTGGATTATTTTCTTTGGGGATATGTGAAGTCGCTCGTCTACGCCAACAAACCAGAAACGTTAGGGGACTTGGAAGCCAACATTCGTGGCGTTATTGCCAACATACGGCCCCATATGCTCGAAAAAGTGGTTGAAAATTGGACCTGTAGAATTGGCTTTATTCGAGCCAGCCGCGGCGGCCACATGCCCGAAATCATATTTAAACGTTAATGGCATAAAATTATCCTTCCAATAAAGCCAAATTGATGGGCATTAAAACGATTTTCTTGTGTTTTATTTCAATTCGAAGTTCTATACCTCTAAAAAAACACCCTATACATCATGTGGCATATCTGCAAACAAAATATCAAAATAAGCGAAAAGCTCAAAGAAAAACTAAACGAATTTTACTTCTTTTACTTCAACCTACAGCGAATATCGTTAAAATGTGTTACTGGCTAAATATTTATTATAGCGATACGATTATCGTAATGAAAGTTACTGAAAACAGGTACTGGAGTAAGAAGGTCTTCTGAGTTTTCCCGCTGGGTCTGTATGTCAAGAAAATGTGTGCATATACACACACATACTTACATGTTTACGAATGAAAAGATTTGTATGTAAATGTAATTGTTTATGAATATGTATGTATCTGTAAAAAAAAGTGACTGTTAGAAAGACGGAATGAATGAATAAATGAATGGTTTTGACTTGGGCATGTCGCCGCTTTAACTCAAACTCTCACTTCATACTTGAATTGTTAAATGCGAAAAGGAAGAATATAAAAAGGGTTAAAAAAGAGTTAATGTAAAGTATGAGGGAAAAGAATTTATGACATTTAGGCCAGAAGTGTATCAATAAAGTGTGTACGATTTGCTAAAGATGATACGAGCGAGTATGATGATTTATCATCACTTTTATTAACAGTTTATCCTCAAGTTGAAATTTTCTTTTTATACTCTTTTGCCAAGGAAAAACTTTTTTGTAGTTTTTTATTATGAACGTAAATGATAAAGCAAAAGAAAAGCATTAGTATACATGTATGTATTTAAGTATACAATGTATACATGTATGAGTGAGTGTATGTACCCTGAAGGAAACGTGGGGTTAAATGTCCCCAAGTCACCACTTTTGTCGACTATTTTGGTGACATTGTCAACAGGGCGTCTATTAATAATGTTTTTAATGCATAGAAAACTTTTTCTCAGCTACACACAACTAGCCTTCTTCTAATGTTTAATTAGTTTGTTGAAAGTAAACGTGACGTCAACCAAAATTTAAGGGTTTATAAAAATTATTTTAAGAAATAAAATTATAAAAAAAAGAAATAAAATAACAATCCATATTGTTTAAAAATAGAAAATGTGAAAATGTAACAATTTTAAGTGAAAGGTGCCAATTATGGAAATTTTTGTTTCACCCTGTGGAAGATTTTGTGCCATCAGATAAAGATTTGTCGCATTTTCAGATCCATACGTAAATGTTTGACTTCACTAATTCAGCGAAACATACAATTTTTAATTTACATATATATATGTATTTAATAGAAATGACAAACAATTTCCTGCAGGTGGTGACAGTGTCTATCGTGAATCAGTAGTTTTACTACGGACATTTCCCACAGTGTGGTGATATCGTCAATAGTAAGTCAGCACAATGTTACTATTGACATTTGCCTCATATGGTCCCACAAGAACTACCTAGTCAGTATTGACACAGTCTACTGGTAGATTTCGTAGGACAAGCCTGTGTTAAATTTCAATAGTGGAGAGCATTAGTTGGGGTATAATTTGTCAGTAGCACTGGTGACATCGTCAATAGATAATCAGTATAATTTTACTATTGACATTTCCTGCAGGGTAGTTATGCATGTGGAATGTATAGATTTTCATTTATTTCCAAAAAAAAAATTACTAACGTCATTGCGGAAAATAAGTTTTTGATTTTAAATTAGAGTTATTAGTAAATGTGAAAGTTTTGCTAATAAATACAAAAACACGGATTATGTAACCAGGATGGCAGGGCCACGTCAATAAAAGTTTTATATTTACGGTAGAGTGCTGAAACTTCGTGCCCACCAGAGAATGATAAAAAGTATCGTTTGAAGTGCTCTCTGAGTATAGGACTTTAAGCAATTATGAATGCGTAGAGCTAAAAGTAAAACGTCCGGCACGCTCTTCGTCGTTCACATCTTCTCTGCCTGCTGAGAACATTTTGTACCACCGATAAACGTTGCTTCGGTCCAAGGTAGCTTCTCCGTATGCCACAGTCAACATTCGGAATGCATCTGCGCACTTAATTTCGTTTTTCACACAAAATTTTATGCAGGTTCTTTGTTCCATTTTTTTTAATAGGTAAAAATCGAAGACGAGCCAAAACACGTGCAAGCACAGCAGCTGTCAACAATTAACTGAACATTCAAAATGGCTGAATTTGTCGGCATAAGTGAGAGACAATGAGTACCAACATAACGCCACAAAAAAAAATCAAAAATTCGAATATACGTAACCCGCGTTTTGAACAAACCTCGTACACGGAATTTCTTAGCCTAAGGGATTCTACCACTGTACCAAAACCTGTTAATACCAAATTTACTGTTTACTTAATTTTCCATTTATTGGTAACAATGAATTGTTGAAATAACTACTTTCAAATAATTATATAAATAAATAAATATTTCATGAATTGAACAGGCTAATGTTCGTATCGCCTTTTAAGCCAAATTACATGTGATAATTATTAATGAACAAATAACATCAAAGTTAGTTGTAAATTTGGGCCTTCATTACAAAACACATTTCAGCAAATTGAAATACGATGAATCAAACCAATTCACATATTCCATTTGCAGAAAAGTTTCGTATATAAGGCAGAAATCTACATCAACTGACACCACACGCAGTGGACCAAACACAGAAGAACGCTGATGATGAAGGTTTAGTGGCCTTCGAAAACGTTCAACTATGTGTTGTCAGAATATTTACAACTAACTTTGATGTTATTTGTTCATTAATAATTATCACATGTAATTTGGCTTAAAAGGCGATACGAACATTAGCCTGTTCAATTCATTAAATATAGAAACAAATGCAGTTCGAATAATAATAATTAAATTAAATAAATATTTATTTCATTCATTTCCAATGAGGGATGCTTTAAACTCATTCAAAGAAGGCGATAAATAAAAAACAACTCATTGCTTTAAATGCCATTCAAAACAAAATAATTTAAGTTTTTTCTGAACGGTTAGTTTCGCTTGAAATAATTAAACATAAACAAGACTTTCAATATCCATAAGAGAGGGTTGTATACAAAACTTCCACAAACACACTTTTATATATCCATGAAATATTGATTCCTTTTTGTTAGAAACATGCACATATAAAAAAAATCCTTACTACATATTTATAAAACTCAATGTCATTTTTAAGTTCTAACAAGTTTTCCATAAACTTTCAAAGAAAAAAAAAAAAACTTGAAAACAAGCAGTTAAAGGAAGAGAAAACACTTCACGAGTATTTGATGGAATAATAATAAGAATATGACATACAAAATACTTAATCAAAAGGGTAACTTGAATATATAAAGAATAATCGTTGTTACTGGTAAAACAAAATCATTTGAATATTAGTGTGCGTTAATGTTTATTTCATCAAATATTGGACTAGTGTGAGCACATCTTGAGAAATGAAATACTATACACATTGAATGCGTAACATGTCAACCTTCAACTTTAAGCATATAAATGCAACACCTCATGTAGCAAGCAACAATATGCCAAGATGTTGTGCGTTTATTAGAAAAATTTTCCATGAAATCGACAAATACATGTTGTTACGTAGAATAAAAACAGCAAACAAATATGCACAATACGTGACAGTACCAGTAAAAAATTTAATCAATAATATATACTCGTATATACTCAAGTTTTCAGTGCAAATGGAATATGTGAATTGCTTTGATTTATCGTATTACAATTTGCTAAAAACTTTTGTGTAATCAAAGTCTTGCCATTGTTGTTTGTTCTTTACTAATTATGCACATATTTAAAAAAATAAATATTATTAAGGAAATGATTGGGTCAATTAATGACTTAACTAAATTCATATTTAATACCAAGCAAAGACGTTGATTTAAAAAAAAGTAATTATATATTTTTCTGTATTCCTGAACATGTATTCATTGTATGTAACAATAAATTAGCGGTATCTATCGAATGGCGTGCTAAAATGTTATATTAAAGCTTTTTTTTTTGTTGTTGTTGTTATTGATGAGCTATTCTTGTAAGTATGTATTATGTAAGTCGTTCATGTGTTTTTGTTTTGCTATTAGAAAATAAGTTTTTCTCCACTCAATACATAAGAAAGTATAATTGACATCGACTTAACCAACTAATAACAACAAGAAGTTTCGTTTTCATATTTTTCTGTACAACACAAAAAACAAAAATAAAATGAAAATGAAAACTACCAACAGCATTATAATAACTATTTAAAATCAAACTATTTTTATTTTACACACTATAACACTCATGCACAATTTCCCCTTAACATAACATTTGTTAACAATTCATGTTTATCGTTTCGCACTTTGTTTTTTGTGCGCTAAGTTTTGCTATTGTGGCTGGAGTTGTTCTTCAACTCAAGAAGAGGTGGTGCAGACAAGTCAAGAAGAGTGTGTTGTTATAGAAACAATTTTACATGTGCATACATTCTTTTCGTACCATAACGTGTACTTTTCCGTAAAATTAACCAATAAACATTTATGAGCTAAATAGTTCTTAAGTATTCGCATGCACATGCACAAGATGTATGAACTTTTCAATTTGACACTCTGATGGCTGACACATGCATACACTTGAATATACTTAACTTTCTATTATCACACACAAACTTAAACATACACACACACACACAGACGTACGCATGTCTGTGTTTGTGTAACTTTTATTTTGTTTAACAAAAAATTTCGTCCTTTTTTCCTTAAGTGTTATTTTACACTTAATAGTCACAAGATGTTTCAATTCACAAGAAGCTTTACACCTTTTCTTTCATGTCTGACGTTATTGCATTTCTTCGGTATAAACATGCAAAATATTATAACGAGTTCTTGTACTCGTATACTTTTGGCTGCAAGCTCCTCAATCGATGGCAGTAAATGAATGAAGTGTAATGAAGCCACACAACCACAACCAGTGTTTCATTTCTTTTTTCTCATTTGCTTGCTCAGCTTTACAAGAATTTTATTCCTTAAAATTGTTTACGTTGAATGAACACGAAAAAAAGGAAAACAAATTACACAACATCAACAAAATAGACTAAAAAAAATATTGCGTCCATGGTGTTGTTTATATATTTTTTATAAGCTAAATGTTGCATACCACTTTAATCTGAATGCTTTTGGAAAGAAGGAAAGAAAGAAAGGTGTTAGCCACGCATTCACAGAATTAGCGTATTTTGTTTTGCAAAAATGATTGAAGTACAAGAAGCTCAAGTAAAAATTTGCGTAAATTTTAAAATGATAATTGAATAAAAAAAGAGAGATGTTTTAGAACACCCGGATATAGCTATGCTGCTTAGCGATATAAAACAAACGTAATGTGTTAAATAACAATGCAATCACATTATATTATATGATGATGGGAAATTTGCCGCAAAAATTTCAAAACGTTTGCGTTTATTTCCCATTATTTTCTTTTCTAGCGGCGCACGATTAAATTAATGTATAGTATGTGGCCGCCGGCGGCTGTTCCTAGGCTTATGGCCGATCGGCTGTGTTCTCTGGTTTGTGCTTATGTGCAAAAACAATACAAAAACAAATTGAGCAATTCTTCTCATTGCTTTTGTTTTGTTTTGTTTTGTTTTTGTTACACTCGCTTCAAAGAACGAAACAAAACAGAATCCAACAATCATTTGTTCCGTTTATTTTCGCAATCTGGTTCTAAGTACAAAGAAATCAAAACAAAAATAAATTTATAACTGTAATAGTGTCGATTATTTTTGTTACAAAAATCACGTGTTAGCTCCTGTGTCGTGACATAAATAGCATAGCTATAAAAATTATGTGTAATAAAGAGTTAAGAAGAATACCGAAACAGACAGACGACCAGAGTTTTTCAACAGTCTTAAAGGACTGAAAATTTCATATCTAAGTATAGTAAACACTTTTACGATTTCAATCACTTGATACTGGAAAAATATTTATTTTAAGTAGCTTGGTTAGGAAGGGTGCTGCACCTCTACTTGGAGAGCCAGTTGGATGCATTGTGATAAGATGGTTCAAATGTGGTTTTAATTTAACATTTGTTAACGCACTAATTAATCCTAAAATATTATTTAACTTATTTAGTAAAATATTTTTATAGCTATGCTATTTATCTCACATCTCGACACAGGATCCAGGATGTGCTTTTCGTAACAACAAAAATAATCGACACTATTACAGTTATAAACTTATTTTTGTTTCGATTTATTTCTCTTTAAAAGCAGAGTACGAAAATAAACGAAACAAATGATTGCTTGATTTTGTTTGGTTTCATTCTTTGAAGTGAGTAAAACAAAAACAAACAAAAAACAATGGGAAAGATTGCTCAGTTTGTTTGTGTATTGTTTTTGCACATGAGCTCAAACCAAGGGTCTAATCGTCGCTTTCAATAAGGAGCTGATTCGATCACGTTTTTCAGTTTGAAATTATGGGATTCGCTATCGAACAATGTAATAATATGGTTCGATATCGAATGCCATAATCTTAAACTGAAATAACGTGTTCGAGGCAGCTCGTTATCGAAAGCGATGATTAGACCCCAGAAAACACAGTCGATCGGCTGTAAGTCGACAAACAGTCGCTGCCGGCCACAGGCAGTACATTAATTTAATCGTACGCGGCTAGAAAAGACAATAATGGAAAATAAATGAAAACGTTTTGATATATTTGTGGCGAATTTGACATCATCATATAATATAATTTGATTGCATTGTTATTTAACACATTAAGTTTTATATAGCTAAGCAGCATAGCTATAACCGGGTGTCGTAAGACCTCTCTTCTTTTAATTAAAATAATAATAACAAATAATTTCTTACTTCTTTGCTTCTCTGTTATAGCTAAAGAAATGGATGAAATTTTGTTAAATTTGTCTACAATAATTTAAGAAAGGAGAAGAAAAAGCATTTGGGGGAAATAAAACATTTGACCTGTATTTATTTGCAACGACGAATTTATTGCCATTAATTTGAAATATCCAACAATCTTTGGTTTTATTTTTCTTAACTTAAAATATATTGTCAATAATTTTTGTTTTCCATTTTATTTCTTTTTTCATATATTTCAACACAATCATTGAAAATTACGAAAAACATTTTAAGTATTTCCGGTATTTTACGCGTACAGAGATCAATGAGCGTTAAGAAGAAGAAGAAGAAACAAAAAGCAAAACTTCAATGAGAAAAAATATAATTTTTTAGCAGCAGAAAAAGCTAAAGAAAAAACATGCAGCAAAAACTGGAAAGAAAAGATTGATTTAACAGTCACTACAAAATGCTCAGATACCAATAAAATGTAATTCGTTGCTGTCGTTTGCCGTAACGTTTGTCACAAACAAAAATACAAACCTGCTTGTGTTGTGGGGCTCGCGCAAAAGGATGCACGCTAACAGGATTACAAATCGCTGCTATTTGTTGCTGCTGTCATTGGTGTATTACATTTATCTATTATATTTATCCAATCCAGAACTGCTTGTGCATAAAAAAATAAGTAAAACGCTCAAAGTGGATACAAATAAAAGTAGAATCCAACAAAAATATGAAGAAAAAAAATTGCTACAATTTTTTGTACTGAAAGTGCATTTAAATCAATATCAAAGAAATACTTTCAAGTATCACAGCGTTTACTTATCTTTCATTTCTATTTCCCCCTTACAAATGGGGAGAAGATTAAACAGAAAACAAAAATTGAAGGAAATATCGTTTAATATTCTATTGAATAAATTTTATATGCGAATAAAATTGAACCCTTTTATTTTAATGTAAATATATTACATAAGTAATCACTCTGTAAATGAAATATTTGCAGCAAATAAAGCAAGAACACCCCCACTGTGCTAGAATTTATTGTTGTGTAGTACAATTGCACTCGAAAGGATTTAACATTTATAATTATAAAAAAAAATTAATATCAAACAGCAATTTGCATAAGCAAATATAAAAAAATTATATCAATGAAAATCAAACATATCGAGGAGCAAATCACGTTTTTCGTTAATGAAAAAAATGTCAAAATATTTCAATGTTATTTATAACAATTTTTCATTAGTAAGTAGTGGTTACGCTTTTTTGGGCACATGACACACAGATGCAAAATCGGCCTAAGCAATCTAGTTGCGAAAGCGTCTAGGGAAAAAATTTTAACTAGACTCTGCTATGCTGAATATTTATCGACATTATGTGAAATGCTTAAAACTTCTGCCTTATGGCATGCAGCAGTTAATTGTTTTTTAAATCATCTTATATTGAAAATACAATCTGGCACCGCCAGCCTCTTTTGTTGATGATGTTTTGTTGTTGATGGTTTAGCAACATCAAGGCAACTTTTTACAGTTGCTTACTTTTCTATTGCAATAAAAAGAGAATCTCCAAGAAAACATAAACAAATAAAAGAGAAAAACAACAACAGCAGCAACGTACAGAATGCGCGCAAGTATTTGCATGTGTGACTTACTAAAGAATTTGTAAACAAGAAGCACAAAAGGAATATACACACGATGACAAAAGCTGGCTGCTGTTTGTTAAAATTAAATCAACTGTTTGACTTACTTTGATATAGGAGAAGTGCAGTGATGCTTTTACAACGCACTATGATGACATTGTAAAATTTTTAATATTAAACCGAACCGAAACCGAAAGAATTATATATTTTAACACATATTCTTCATACACATTTGATATTTTTTTGCATGTACTTTTGTATGCACATGCATACATACATACATTTTATGTATGAAACTAAGAACACACATTTTTTTTTCTTTTCGTGGGCAACTGCTTCTTTATTTGCTTATTTTAATTACGATTCTTAACACTTTAACCAAAATTTAATGTACATTCACAAAACTTTACTTTTACATTTAAATAAAACACTTTAATTTATGAAAATTCACTTTTTGCGGAGCAACGACGCGATCGGCGTTAAATGGTTCCAGAAACTGGCGAAAATTTGTATTCCTTTTGTTACTTCTACGTCAGGGATGGTAAATCAATCGCGAGGGAAAAAATTTTACTTGGTGCGTACAAGATTGTTTGTACCTTTTTTGCTCGCTATTGAAATGGTAGAACAAAATTTAACACTAGATATTTAATTTTAAATGTTCAGTTTAAATAAAATTAACGTAAAAAGAAAAAAATAAGAGAATTAAAAATAATATTAAATTAAGAAATTTTTTTAGTGAATTGTTCATTTTAAAAGTGTTTTATAATACACGTCATGTTTAACGGAAATATACCTACATATTAAATTTTCAAAACTGGGATTTTAAATGTTGAGCGACTTGTGCTGAATTTACACTAAAATTTATTATTAAAATAAATAATATGTGTTTTATAAAAATTTTTATGTGAAAATTCTATAGAATCGTTAGAGAAATAAGCGATATATAAAAATGGCTTTGAAGAGATCTCTGAAGAATTTTTGTTAGCTTTCATAATCTAATTTGTCTCTGAATGTCTCCTGTCGATAAAGGAAAATTTTTAATTAAACTTATTTCATGAAAAGTTTCAAGGTGTTAATTTAATTTAATTTCATTAATAAGATAAGAAAAATAAGCATAGTAGGCTCAGAAACTTATACAAAAGCCAGCAAACAATCTATATTCGATATGAAACTATTTAATTTTTCAACACCTTTACACAATTAGAAATCAATTTGATAACAATAAAAGTATTTATAAGGCAAAATTAATAATAAAATCCAAATTTAACCTTTAAGATATTTGTTATTTGACATATTGTTATAACTTTATATTAATTGAAATTTATTTGATGGGTTTTGTATAAGTTTCCAAGCCTACTACGCTAATTTTTCTTTTGTGATTTTCAATAATATTATTATTTGTGAATTCTGAAATTTTTTTAAAGTCTGTGCATAAGATAAGAGGTTTGCGACTGTTCAAAATATGTGGTTGAAGTCTACTGACTATTTGTTAAAGCAACAATGAAGTGCGTATAGACATCGCTTAACCACAAACCATTTCATTAAAAAAATCTCAGCGCCCTAGATATTTTTTATAGAATATACATTTCATCATTAAAACAAAATCTTTATTTTATTTAGGAACTACTGCTACTAGAATCGTCTATCTTCTTATTAGTTTGGATGTTACAACACTTGCTACACCTCTTTAAGTTAAAATTTAGAAAATACAAATTAATAGTATGTGTTCTAGCATCCAAATTAAGAATAAAACAATTTGGAAATCGACGATTTCAAACTCTTAGATTTTTTCGATTTCACTTTTGAGCAAAAAACTATTATTCTTTTTACAGGACTGTTAACAAGTAAAAAGAATACTAGCTTTTTGTAGCTCCGCCCATTTTTTCAACTTTTAAATTGTGTAACTACAAGAACCAATCAATAAGTAGAATACCATTAAACTTATAAAAAAAATGTGGGCGTGTGTGTCTCTGCCCACTTTTTTTACAATGGAACCAATGGAAAGCTATACCCTCTCAGAAAAAGAAGAATTTTTACAAACGGTCTAAAATGTACCGAGCTATGAAGTAACACCACCAAAAAAAAATAAAAACTAGAGGCGAATTGATAAAATTCTCCTTTTTTGAAATCGGTTAAAAATAGTCACATATTTTTGGTAAACAACCCTGTTGGAGAATGTGTGGTTGACTACAAAAATAGTTTTCTTAGACTGACTAAAAGCTAACTGCAATGTCATCCAGAACAAATGATTTTGCTGTTATTACTAGTTGCGAAATAGTTAACTTAAAGATAGTTTAAAGTTAACGGAATTTCCGACAGTGAAACGTACAGAAACATATGTATGTGCAATTGTATTAAAGCTAAATATTGACGTGTCTGGCACCCGTTTAACATAATGCATGTGCACCAGAAAGGAGCCCAGATTCCTTTCTTATGATTCCTCAATATACGTATGTATATATAAAATTTCATGCTTTCGAACGAAAATTCCATACATCAAATCACAGTCCTAAAATCTGTGGCAAAATAGAAAAAGTGCTTAAGCTGAAATTGAAATAATGAAGCCATGATAATTTCCCAATTTAAAACCATACCTGTGCAAGATTTGGTGCAGACACCACTGCAAAGAAATATACAGGGTGCCTGGTGGCAAATCTGCATTTTTAAATACGACATTCGTTCGCTGTGGAGACATTTTTTAAAAGTTATGATTCTTACATAATTGCTCGTCGAAAATTTTGTTCAAAGTTCGGTATTCGGCGAATACGTGATGGACCGAGTGTAAATTTAATTCGTTCGTGGGTGCAGAGATTCCGCGCAACTGCTTCGGCTATGAATGTATCACGGCCAGGGCCCAGTCGATCTTCAAGGACTCCCAAAAACATTGAACTGGTTGAAAGCAGTTTACGTGAAAATCTGCGACTTTCAATACGGAAGAGAGCAGCCGCACTTTGACTTCCAAGAGCGATTATTCATGAAATTTAAAAAAAGGATCTGAAGTTACATCCTTTTAAAATTCACATCATTCAAAAACTGACTTTGATTTACGCGAAATTTTTGTGAAACGATTTTGGAGTGTTTTCGCACTGTAAATTTGGAGCGACGAGGCTCATTTTCACTTAACCAGAAACGTCAACAAGCAAAACCGCCTTTACTGGTCTCCAAGAACCCGCAACCCTCGATTGATACATCAAAAACCAATGCATTGCCCCAGGGTAACTGTTTGAGATAATTGGACCATTTTTTTTTTTCGAAAATTCTAGAGGCCAGGCGACGAATGTCGACGATGAAAATTATCGACGCGTTTTCAATAGAATGGGGCGACTGCACACACAGCCAGAGCTTCGATGAATTTGCTTCGGGAAAATTTCCCCCAAAAACTAATCAGTCGCTTTGGGGGAAATTCCATGGCCACCAAGGTCGCCCGATCTAACTCCCATGGCTCTTTTTATGAGGCTACCTCAAAGAGACAATCCCTAATCTTTTGTGGCTTTAAAGGAAAATATTCGTCGAGAAATCTGCTCAATTGAACCAAGCTTACTGCAGCGTGTAGCGCAGAACACAAGGCTCCGTTTTGAATAGTGTGTTCAACTCAAACGGAAGACATCTGGATGACATAATCCTTAAAAAATAAAATCCGCATTTCCATTCTATCGTTCAATGCTCTTAATAAAACTTTGTGTCAATTACTACGTTTTTTATTTAAGTTTGAAAATAACCTTGGGGAAATTAGGAAATTTGAGCTCGTTAATCTTTAGCCTTCTCTGTTAATCATCATTAAAAAAAATAAAACAGTTTTAGCCTGGTATTTTTAGGGCACTTTGCTTGTAAGTATGGAAATTTAAGCGCCCGTATCAAAATTTGGCCATGCCAGACTCTAATGAGTTTAGCAGCAAAAGTATTGTTGCCTGTTTATACAAACGCTTTCCTTTCCCTTGTCACCCAGAATGTCCCTCTGATTGCATTTAATTATCATAAAACTCTGAAATTCAACTTATAAATATCATTTGCCCATTCAACATCTCTCTACTGTTTCCAAGGAATTTGAAAATTATTGTGTTGGCCAATATAATTGAGAGCATTTTACAAAGCTCCTTTTTATACTGTACAAATTACAAGTCTTATTAAATTGTTGCCTTTAGTTAAATAAATACAAATGTTATATACTTTTGTATGTGGACGTACTCGTATTTATGTGAATATAAATATTTACATGCACTCGCAATCATGCATTGGTATTATGTGGTATCAACATTATTTTTATTTTCGTCCTTTATCCCTTGCTCTTGCTTAAATTCTCTATTATTGTTTTTCAAGTTTAGTTTTTACAATGTGCAACTGTTTTATGTGGCAGTGAATATAAAGTTGAGACGATAAGAAAAGTTTGGTAGTTGTTGTTTAATTTTCTTTTTTTGCTGCTATTCTTGTTTTTGAGCTCACCATGACACCCTGACATATGATTAGTACTTGTGTGTAGTCTGACGCTGATGATGGTATTCTGCAGTGTCTGTTTACATATTGTTAAAGTTTTTCATTCATACATTATTGCTGTTTTTGCTACGAATACGTATAAACATGTGAACGTACGCCTACGTACTCATGCGACCCAATAAGCACTTGCTCAAAAAATTGTTGTATGCTGGATTTTGTAATGTGATAAACGCTGTACTTGAACATTTTTTTTTCAAGTCTAGACAAAGACTTGAAACTCAATCCTGAAATAAAGAAGTTACTTTACACCTTTCCAAGAAGAAATAATTTAATAACAGTTGCCTTAAGCACCACACACTCCAAGGCTCTTTTCTCAATGATGTACCGGCTGCCAGTTGATCTCATGGACAAACAACTAACTAATTTCAGCTATTATAGTGGGTTCACAATTTTACTTGAGTTACTTTTGAGCTTGTAGAAGAGAGAGTAGAGTATAAAGAAGAGCAAAGCCATGATATATTCCTCTCTCGCCCAGAAACTAAAAAGTTGTTGCACTAAAATTGCAGTGTGGGCTTACACAGATACTTAGATTACAAGCAATTAACGAGTGAAAAATTGCTGAACAGTGACTGAGTTTGTTAACGCATTGATATAATATAATAAAATATAATTTTTAAGATTAATTAGGAGAATATATATAGACTACTGTTTATCCCAACCGGTGCCAGATAGAAGATTTGATATTAACACATCTGACACCGCATGGATGTTGGATAAGAAATCGTTCCGCTGGGCTGGATGTTTTCACAGACGTGTCTATATCGTACAACGGCATTTGGCGAAAGGGGGGGGGGGATTTTCCCCTAAATTTCGAGCAGAACATCATTTTCAAGCTGGACAATCAGTGCGGTGTAATAAAGGCAGCGGTTTCAGCAATAAAAATGGCGGCTAACGTATATAAAATTGAGATATTCGATAGTTATCAATTTAAGTTTATGAATGCCGAATATCTCCCAATGATATGGGGAGATATTCTAACCTAGAGCTAATGTATGTACCAGGGCACGGGGCTACACTTGAAAACAATATAGCAGTCGAGGTGGCGAAAGAACACAGAAAAAAATATCATCAAAATGCAACCTACAAATCAAATTTTTAATATTTAAATTTAAATTTAATTAAATTAATTAAATTTAATTAAATTTTAATTTAAAAATCAACAGTCATCATTGTAGATGAAACAAATTGAAATTTTTCTCAACAGCCATGGGTCTGTGGTAAAAAACTAACTAAAGATATACTTAATGGAATCAAACTAAAAAAGTTTGTCTTAAGCGGAACAAAAATAAGCAAAAAAAAAATAAAAAATAGCATGTGCATAATTAGCAAAGAACAAACGACAATGGCAAGACTGTTGTAAATTTAGAGATGGTAAAAATGAGCTTTCATTACAAAAAAGCTTTCAGCAAATTATAATACAATGAATCAAAACAATTCACATATTCCATTTGCAATAAAAGCTGAATACATAAAGCAGAAATATACAGCAACTTACACCACACACAGGGGACCAAACACAAAGAACGCTGATGATGAAGGTGTAGTGATCTTCGAAAACAGCTAGTTGTTACGTTCTACTACGTGTTTGTCTGAATATTTATAATTAATTTTGGTGCTATTTGTTCATTAATAATTATCACATATAATTTGGCTTACAAAGCGATACGAACTTTAGCCTTATCAAATGATAAATATAAAAGAAAATGTTTATTTTAATAAATTGAAGAAAATTTAATGATGAAAAATATGCAATAATGTTTCCAAAAGGATCAAAAATAGAAACAGAAACATTTCCCCTTTGTAAAGAAGTTAATTTTTAAAAACAACTTTAATTACTGACAACCTTTTAAAAACCCAAAATAATTTATTTATAAATGAGTTTCTATATATGTTTAAACTGGGGTGTTGGTTGGGTAATTAGAGAGCACACTCTTGCTTATATATTATTTTGCATTTAATATACAGTAATGTTTCTTGTATCTAGTTTTAAATGTCGGAATAAATCTTTTAATACAAACTTAAAGTTAGAAATAAAATAAGTGTGTACATAATTGTTTAGTTACAAGCACAAATACATACAGGCATACGTTCGTTGCTAATTTATTATGACTAACCAAATTATAATAGAACAAAGTTTGTAGGAATTAAAAAAAATTGAGAAAAGTTTCACATATTAGTTAATGGAAATAGAATACGAGAGTTACTATTTTTAAAAGATTTGAAAACATTGACTTTTCAACTGTAGCATCATATTTTATCACAGTGTTTTAAAACTCAACTAAAAACACTGTAAAAGGAAATTGCATTTTTTAATACTGTGACAAAGGGAAAAGGGCGATATTAAGTTAATGGAACCTACGTAATCTAATTTTTCCAAAGTATGAATTAGTTTTTGCGATTTGGAATTATAGCTTAATTTATTGTATATTATCTCAAATAGAACGTATTATTTATAATGTGAATGCGTAGAACGATTTCTTCCTAAAAAAACAGCGAATCTCCTCATTTAAGTGTAAACGAAATGAAATTCTGAAAATCAACTTGATCATTTAAAGGTGCTCTCCTGCACAGCAATAAAATATGACTTAAACATTTATTCCTTATTGCCACAGAATAATTTTAATTTCTTTGAATATTTCCTGAATAACACAAAAACTTTCAGACCGGGAGGCGTGTCAGATCCAGATAATATAAGAGATGAAATTAGAAGAAATAAATGTTGACTAATTTCAAAGAAAACAAAAATATAGTTTAGAAACTCTCAGTACACAGAAAAAATATTCCTGCTATAAACACCTTCAATCGAGCTAGTCCTCTTCACCAGGAGATACAAATTAGAAAGCTTTGTACTGCCCAAGATGGGAGGTTAATCCTCCCATCTTGGGCAGTACTAGCAGAGGGAGCGATATAAGTGGGTGTTTTCCTAAATAGTATGCTTTCTTGCAAAAGGAACACGCAAGCAAGGCTAAAGAAAGGACTCAAAGCCTTTTACTCATGCAGGAACTCCATATGAAGGAATGGATTCTTCAATCGAAGATAGTAAACTGGATTTACACATCGGTTGTCAGACCGATTATTTCCTATGGTTGTGTGGTACTCAGAGGAGCAGACCTTAGGTTGCCTTAGACGTCATTCTTCACCTACTTCCTATAGAGGACTTTGTGGTGAGAGCGACAACTATAAGTTTCCTTATACCAAGAGAAGCAGGTTTGGTTAGAATAACATAACACACATCAATAGTGATCAGAGATTCGTGACCCCTTGGTTAACGGACTATAATGTTGCTGAAAAATACTAGAACACCTTCACTGGTGATTCCGGATAGGGATTATGGGGTCAAATCGGATAAGTTATATGAGGGTAGTGCGGTCTTTTTAGATGGGTCAAAAATGAGGGAAGGCACAGGGGCTGGTGTCTATTTCTTGGGAATGAACATTTGTAATTCTATCAGACTGCCAAACGAATGCAGTGTTTTCAAAGCTGAGATCTTGGCGATCCTCAGAGCCATGGAACTAGTGGCCAGAAGTGTAGCTGAAGATGAGAAACAAACAGCGCTGAAAGCTTTGAAGGGACACAATGTCAAATCGAAACTTCTTAGTGACTGTAGAAGAGCCCTCAACTTATTTATGGACAAATATAGTGTCAGACTATGTTGGGTTCCTGGCCACAGCAGTGTTGAGGGAAATAAAATTCCCTATGACCTGGCGAGAATATGGTCAGCGTTAGATGAGGGAATGTGTGATAGATTGTTGAAATTACTGATAAGGGCAATACTACAGGAAACTCAGTAGAGACCAGGACAAATAGCACATGGCAAAGTAGGCAGGATCTCTAGGGCTATGTGACAAAAACTTGACTGAGGAAGATACAAACTGCTACTGGATATGAATAGGAAGGCAATGTGATAGGGGCGTTAACTGATCTCTGCTCAGTCAGAGCAAGAACCAGCATTTGGGCAACTGTCACTACAGCTATTTGTAGGATGTGTGGAGATGAAGAGGAACCAGAAACCATTGAACATATTATCTATTACTGCCCAAATCTGCAACGTTATAGGCTTAGATGGCTGAGCAGCCGTTTCCATGGGAGTATTACTGATATCGGAAAGTGTAAGTTAGAGGTCATCAGGGGCTTCATCATGGCAATTCAGTGGCTTAATGACAGATAATAGGGCCACTTCTGGGTACTAATTGGGGGGGGGGGGAGGTAAAAATTACTTTTAATGGGCAATAGAAGGGATTCACAGTGGACCTAATTGGTTCTACGAGTGGAGGTGCGTTTTAGCACCACTCTTCGTAGTCTAACCTAGACTAACAACTTCAATTGAAAAACAAACTAAAATTCAATTAAAAATGTATATAAGTCAATTAAACTTTTGTTCAAAAATTTAATTAATTACAAAGTTTAATTGAATCAATTGCATTTTAATTGCTTTTTAGTTTTATTTTCAATTGAAGTTGTTTATTGCAGGAATATATTTTTTTGTGTATACTAGTTTACTTTTAAATTTTTCTATGTCCTTCAAAATGTTATCTAACAGATTGTATAATAAATAGACTTGGATCGAACTCTTTCAGTAAATCGTTTTTGACACAAAACAATGATCAAACCCATTTAAATTGCACGGGTTTGATCATTGGTTTGTTTCAAAAACGAGCCACTGAATGAGTTCGATCCAAGCCTAATAAAATACGAGTATACAAACTTTTTGCCGGAATTCAGCTTCAGATAATTTTAAGAGTTTCCGGCATATTAATAATTCTCCATTTAGTTTTATCCGCTTTTGTATTGAACGCTTAAAGTTGTTTATAATTCCTGAGACTTAAAACATACAAAGTTTTGTGAGCATCCTAATGAACACCCAACGCAAACATACCATAAGTTAACGACAAATAACTAAGTACACTTATACATACTCGTAAATATATGTAAGTGTATAGTTGTATCTAAGGGTTAAGCTTTATATAAGCCAATGTCATACTAGTCGTAAGGCAAATATGTTGTGCCTTCTAATCTTTTTGTCAGTTTGTGTTTTTTTTTTTTTCTTTTTTTTCTATATTTTTCGTCTCCTTTGAAAAGTTTAGACAGACAAAGTTTTGTGGTAAATTTGAACAACTGTAATTTTCTTTGCTATATGTTGGATTTAATAATAAAAAAAGGAAGAAGAGGCAGAAGAAAATAAAATCAACAAGCAGAGAAAAAGAATGAATTAAAAAAGAAAGAAACTGCTAAAATTTTGTGTAATTTTTGTTGATGTTGTTTGTTAACCGAATGTTCGTTCTTAATACTTTTTTTGTTTGTTTTATTTTTATTTAATTAAAAGGATTTAGAGAGCTTTCTTTTCTTTCAGTTTATAAGCAAAGCTTATGCACAAACTAGAGAGAGAGAGAGAGTCTTCGTTTATTTTAATATTGCAAGTTGTTGAGTATACAACAAATATCTTTCATATTTTATGCGACAAGTTTCTGAAATAAGCCTGAAACTTGTGTTTTAATCAAATAAAAATTATTTACGGTCTTGTAGGTCAATTTTAAAGTCCTTTTGCCAAGTTTCATTGCAAAAATATAATTTTTAGTAAAGATAATATTGGAATAGTTGAAACAATGACTGCTTATTTTATAACATAAATTTTGAAGAAGGTTTCAGTTTATATTTGCTTGATGTGGAGGAAAGTTTTCCTTGTTATTGCAATTTATGCATGTGCTTCTATTTTTGTATTGATTTAAATTCAAGTATTTTTATTGAAATTAAATTTTGTACTTTTATTTAATCGAACCACAAGAGATTTTTTTTTATTACATTTTCTTTTATTTATTTTATTATTGTTTTATTTTATGTGCAAATGTTGTTGTAGTGTTGGATTAAAACTGTATTTTTTTCCAAATAAATCAATTTATATTATTTTTAAGAGCATATTTTCAAGTTTTTAGTGCATATTAAAATACATTTTTGTGGTTTCCTTTTAATTAAGTATTTGTTGCTCCAGCAGATTTCTAAGCAATCTATTCTTTCTTTGCATAAACCCAAAAAACGCTTAGTCTCAGTTCACACTGAGTCTTATTGCTAAGCTTAGCAATACGACTTGCATAGTGTAAACTAGGACTTAACAAAGCTTGGTGTGTGTGTGTGTGTGCATAAGAATCCAGTACTGCCACCAGTGATCGGTAATGCATCGTTTTTTCGCTATTCATACTGACTAATGAAATTTTAAATGTAAATGAGTATACAGAGTATACTCTGATTTACGCACACTCACGATAAGATTGATTTATAAGTATAGGTTGCATTAAATATGAATGCAACACTCACACCTCAGTTTGATTTATAATTTCAGAAAAATACTTCTACTACTTACATTGATTCAGCTCACTCAACTTATCCATATCGTACAACTACAACTTCAACTAGTATAAAGTGTATAAGGAAAGACATTTGTAACCTCATAATGAGCAAACACATAACTTCATAATGAGTATTTTAATGTTCGTTAAGGAAGTTTACTTTGCCATACCTTACTTATTTTGCATCGTCTATAAACATTGAGTTAAGGAGAGTCCAAAGCAACAACGTCATAAATGTCGCGATAAATGAGTGCGATGAGAACTTCACACTTGCGAGTGAATATGAAGTTGGATAACATTGCAATAAGTATGATACTGGGTACACACTTTGCAACGTGTTTACGCAACACGTTTATATTACGTATTTTGACACAGACACTGCAACCTACAATGCAACCTATAAACATCAAAACATTTTGATATTTTCGAAACTTCGAATGCAACTTCGAACGCGACCATAAACAAGACTACACACTATGTGACCGACAATGCAATATGTCTGGTTGCATAAACACGTTGCTAAGTCTGTACCTACCATCAGTGCGTATAAGTATAGGGTGTTTTTTATTGAGGTATAGAACTTTAAGTTGGCATCACTTTTTTAACTGGCGGCCATTTTGTCAGCTGTCAAGTGATTAATATTTAGTTTGGTTTGCCATTTCATCATGAACAGGTTGACAAAAGAACAACGCTTGCAAATCGTGCAAATTTATTTCGAAAATAATGGTTCAGTTCGCGAAGTTTACCGCAAGCTCCGTCCATTTTATGGTCGACATAATCGTCCATCAGAGCAATTAATTCGGTTAACCATGGATCGTTTTCGCACTACGTTTACTCTATGTGATAATACGCATCCGCAGAGACGTCGAACAGTGCTCACCGAAGAAACAATTGCCGCTGTAGAGCAAAGTGTTGAAGAGGACCCGAATGAATCGATTCGCCACCGTGCACAGCAATTGGATCTTTGTCCATCAACTTGAAAATTGGACCTGTAGAATTGGCTTTATTCGAGCCAGCCGCGGCGGCCACATGCCCGAAATCATATTTAAACGTTAATGGCATAAAATTATCCTTCCAATAAAGCCAAATTGATGGACATTAAAACGATTTTCTTGTGTTTTATTTCAATTCGAAGTTGTATACCTCTAAAAAAAACACCATGATTCTATTCTACTCACTTTTTCACTACTCATTCCCGATCACTGACTACCACCCAGGAATCAAGGAATTCTTTTATTAATTTTATCAAGTTAAAATTTTTCGTTTTTTAATAGCTTAAATTTTTTCATCATATCATTAAATATACATAAATACATATGTATGTATGTATGTATATGTATTTGTGATTACAAAGTAAAAATATCCTGCAGATTCTATGCGTTTTGAAAAAACTCCACATAATGCTTATATCTGTACAAGGATTTAATTTCACAGGAACACATGCAGTGCCAAGTATGAAATCTTATAAATTTAACTAATTCACCTTTGCAGGCTCATGCATGCAAACAAAAACTTGAACATTTTCCCAGTTACTTGGCAATCTGTTCGATAAAATGATTATGCACTATGATTTTGAATAAATATTTTCTACTGCATCCACAGCAAGTCTTTGCATGTTGCAACCAAGCAACTTCAAAGGCAGGGCAAATGCCTGAATTTAAAATTTTATTTCATGATTTTGCATTGAAATGCAAAGAAAAATGCGGCCACTTAAAAATATCTTTTTACTCCAACAATGTACAATGAAAATAATCGTCATCATAAGTTTAACATTTTTATACTCGTAGACGTTAGTTCTCGTTTTTTTTTTTTGTTCCAAGGATTGCCGGCATTAGCCAGTTTGTTGCAATATTCTATGGCTGCTGTTCTGTTACACTTTGAATATCCATCGTTTGCCAAATCGTTTGCATATTTTCTTACTATTTTTACTAGCTTAAGCTTATGGCCAATTTGTTTGCTCATACTTTTTATATTTTATCAAAAAAAAAAAAAAAAAAAAAAACATAAAGAGAAAGAGAAGCGAAAGGTAAAGGAAACAAATCATATAAAAACATGAAAACATGTTACTTTGGTTACGAATGCAGTATTTTGTACTGGATTTTGTTTGAAATGTATGAATATTTGCATTCACTTTATTTTTAGTATTTTTTTTATATTTTTATTATGGCTGCGAAGGAACACTGCACTTGCAGAAATCACGTTTCATCGTAAATCATTAAATATTACAGGTATGAATGGCCACAGATGAAAAACAGAACGAGTGCACCATATCTATTATTTGATACTGAAATGAAAATAACCAAATGTTTGTTGAAATTTTCAAGTACATCGATGTTATTTTGTGCTAAATTTATACTTTTTTAATAACGATTCTTTTAGTGCAACCGGAATAACGATCTGACTTGCTTGAGCATTGAGGTGATGCAATTGTTTAAGTTATATTTGAACATTAAGGTACATGTTATAATTTTTATATTGAAAATAATATAGCACAGTATCAAGTGCAATGGCGAAGCTATTAATGGGGTCCAATGCTCCCGCGAGAGTGAAAGGAATATATATATAAAGGTAGATTTTTTAGCAAGTTTCTTTTTGGCAACTCAGCTCTTTTCGTGCAACATGTTACTGTTAAACATGTTCAGTGTGGTCTAAAATTTAACCATGAAGATTGTTAAATTTTATTATCAAAATTCATGCTCGGTTGAGAAAGTGTCTCGTGCACTTTTGTATTTTTATGGTTAGTTTGGCGACTTTCTGAAGCAGGTTGTTCGGAATCTTGTGTTTAAATTTTGCACCAAAATTACATTATTGAACATTAAAGGCTCAGTTAGCCGACTGTAATGTAATGTAGCTGCAACAGTAGGAAACAGCTGATCGATATTGTTATGTAAAAAGTAATGGCAATGGTTATAGAGATGTAATGTAACGTAACCTACTTTTCATATAAAAATATCGATCAGCTGTTTCCTACATTACAGTTACATTGCATTACAGTCGGCTAACTGAGCCCCATAGGTAGAGTGCGGACAGAGGAAAATATCGCAGCTGTATTCGCCAGTGTTGTTGATGGCCGTGAATTATCGATTCGGCGCCTTTCGCAGTAATTGGGCCTCTGTTACTCCACTTTTTTTGCCCAAAATAAAAGAGATTTAACTGACATGTGAATTCCGCAAGACGGTGCCACATGTCACACAGCACGCGAAACAATGGCCCAATTGAAGGGCGAATTCGGTGAATAGTTTGTTTCACGTTTGGAGCCAGTCAATTGGCCGCCTATATCGTGCGTGGGGCTATGTTAAGGTTCATCTCTTAAGGGACAAGCAGGCAATAGCTGACGTACTGGAAGACAATATTGAAGAATTTATTCGTGAGATACCGGCCGACATGTTGGCGAGGGATTACCAAAATTCGACCCAGTGTATGAACCATTTCAGGCGTAGCCGCAGTCAATATTTACATGAAATCATCCTTAAACATTAAATTATATAGATCGTTCTACCGACTCAATTAAAAATTTCTTACATTTCTCTAGATTTTATTTATTTTTATATAAATCAAATCTGAAAGATCTTAAAAAATCACCATTTATATAAATAATATATAATATAATAAATAATATAATTTAGAATGTGTAGATCTGGATAGAAGCTTCATCCAGAAGTGACGTGGAACCAAGCGTATACAATCAAAAAAATTTCATTCAAATCTGCTACTATTACAAAGAATGGCAACGCTAACTACTCGCATGTACATACTCGTACATATAGGGTTGTCATTCCATTTGTAACTTCTACAATAATCACTCGCCACCCGTTAGCTGAAGCAGTTAGCACGGTGACCACAAAACCGAAGGTCGTGGTTTCGAGCCCGAGCACCACGTATTTTTCAAATATGTGTCAGTTGTTGTAGGGACGTTCAAGTGATGTAGGCATAGACACTCGTCACTGAACTACATCGGCTTCAGTGGATACTATTTTTAATGTAATACCAGAGCGCCCTCCTTCGTCGGTATTGTGCAGCAGAATCATCGGCGAAACCAATCATATGGCTACTAAAACACAGCTTCGAAAATTTAATAGGCTTCATTGACACCAGAGGCGCTGCAACACTGCCTTATTGAAAACCCTGCTTGAAAAATAATGAAGCCTTCTTCTCTCTATCTCTTTCTTCACCACCTGTATCTTCTATCGCTATGGCTTTCCTAAAGAAGGTAACACCTATTAATAGTAGTAAGCTTTCATTGGCTGAGTGTTACTTTTCTTAAAAAGAAATATATTTGATCTATTGTTACTTTTTTGGTGATTCTTATATAGGGTCCGCCAGATAACTTCTTTTTTTTTTGAAAACAGGGCGCTAAACAACGAGTGTAGCTTCGGCTGTGTGGCACGTAGCGCCGTCCTGTTGAAACCAAATGTTGCCAGTATCCACCTCTTCAATTTTTGTGAACAAAAATTCGTTCAACATGGCCCGATAACGATCGCCATTGACTGTAACGGCCACCAATTATGCCTCTGGACCAAAATCCGCACCAAACAGTGACTCGTTTTGGGTGCGTCGGCTTTTCAATGTATGCGTGCGGGTTTTCTGTGCCCCAAATGCGACAATTTTGCTTGTTTACATACCCGCCAAGATCAAAACGAGCTTCATCTGAAAAGATGATTTTTTTTTGGCAAAATCGGCATCTTCTGTAAGTCGATCGCAGGCAATATTTCCCAGCGTTGTTCAAGCGTATACACAACCATATTCGTTCACCGCAAGGATAAAACTAATTATCTGTCAAATCAGACACGAGCTAAGTGTTACAATTCACGAAATAAGCACTAGTTGAAAAAAAAACGTTAGATGGCGGACGCTATAGTAGACAACACGCTCTTCTTAATGCAACAAACCGTCATATGTAAATAAGCTTAAAAATAAACTTTTTGATAAAAAAAGTAAAATAGAAAAAAAAAGAAAAAATTTTTTTTTCACTCTTATAATACTTCGAAATCACAATAGAACTGATAAATAGAACTAAAACTACTTGAAAAACCAGAATATTAATTACCTTTAAGTAAATCTGCTCAATTCTTAATACAAATTCCAACATTTTGAATTTTAAAAGCCTGACCTTAGATTCATAATCAGTGACCCCGAAAACTCCTGAGTGACGAGTTTCAAGCAAATTCAATTATATTATAAAAATAGTGCGCCATTTTGAATTTGCAAAATATTCGTAATCAGCGATCCCGAAAAACCCTCGAGTAACGAGTTTCAGCGTTCAAGCGCTTCAAAATCAACTTGTTAACTTTAAAGTCGCTTTTAGCTTTTAGGTAATGTATAGTGAAGGAGAAGGTTATGCACAGCATGTATAATTTTCATTCCAGAATTCATTACTGTTAACACAGAACATGTCATACACTACGTTTATACGCACGGCTTATTTGCAAATAAAACTGTAAATTGTGGCCATATTGTTGTTTTTATTGCGACTTACTAATTCAGAAAACTATTCACGGTTAACGCTATTGCACTATTTGCAAATAAAGTGCTTGAGGTTGTCACACTAACAAATGTTTCCTAATATAAAACAATAAATTGATAAATATTGATAAAAAAAAACCCGCTTGCCCGTATATTTCAAGCGGAAATCTTCATATCATCGGTTGGTTATTGGTTTGCAGCACAGTATATTCAAAATACATTGTGACTGCAGCAAACCAATAACCAACCGACGATATGTATTGATTTTTGTGAGCATGTGTGTATTAATTAGGCAATTGCTTCAAACTGTAACTACTCCTCGATTGTGTTATAAGAATGCCCTAAATATATTATGTGCTGACTAGAAGCAAAAATTAGTGCTAAAATTTAAACAAAAGATGATAATGAATTATGTTGTTTTTTAAATTCAATTATTTTTTTCTGCATGCCATTTTAGTACCGAGCCAAAACAAGTACAAGATTTTACGTACCAAGTACAACATTTTCCCGCGTGATTAATTTACCATCCCTGACGTAGAAGTAACAAAAGGAATACAAAATTTCGGCAGTTTCTGGGAAAATTTAACGCGCACGCATCGTTGCTCCACAACAAGTGAATTTTCATATATTAAAGTGTTTTATTTAAATATAAAAGTAAAGTTTGTGTATGTGCACTTAAATTGTGGTTAAAGTGTTAAGAATCTTAATTAAAATAAGCAAATAAAGTGGCAGTTGCCCACGAAAGGAAAAAAAAAATTAAATGTGTGTTCTAGTTTCATACATACATATGTATGTATGTACATATGTACAAATAATAAATCAAGTGTGTATCAAAAAGTGGTGTTAAAATATTTCATTGCGGTTCCGCTTCGGTTAGATATTGTAAAATGTTCTAGTTTCAGGCAATTACTTCCGTGCTGCCGGCTGTAAGTGTTTGCAATCAATTTCACAAAGTCATCATAGTGAGTTGTAAAAGCATCTCTACACTTCCCTTATTTCAAGGTAAGTCAATCACTTGATTTAATATTAACAAAAAGCAGTCAGCTTTTGTCATACTGTGTATTCGTCTTGTGTCTTCTTTTGTTTACAAATTCTTTAAAAAAAAACACATGCAAATATTTACGCACGCATGCCTTGTGTTTTGCTGTTGTTGCTATTCGATATTGTTTTGATTTTTTATTCTTTTTTTTCAATTGTCTCGTCTCTTTTTAAAGAAATGCAACTTAAGTTTTATAATAATCGAATGTTGCTAAGCTTTCTCAACAAACGACGTTAGTATTGCCAGACTTACTGCTCAAACCTGATAACTAAGAAATTCACTTCTCTGTTGCATGTCTTCAGGCGCAAATTTTAGGTAGATAAGTGAGATAAGATAACTACTCAGCATAGACAGCAACCATTGAATTTGTAGTTGAAGATGTTTGGTTCAAATTATAGATTGCAACCCAAATTCTACTGGCTTGCCAGCAGTACTTACAGTTTAGACTTTCCGAGGATAAATTTATATTCTATCCTCACGGTCTATTGTTTTACTAGCCTTTTTGTTTATGTGTCAGCCTCAAAAATCAAATTATATTTTGAACGAAAACCCATATCAACCAGAGCTGTATAACTATACGGCACAACAAAATAGAGATTTTATTTGTGTTGTTTAAATAAAAATAGCCGATCCTTATGCATTTCCACCTGCTGATTACCATGGCATAATTAGTTTTTCTCTAGCAGTTTTAGTTTTAAAGATATAGTGACATTTAACATTTGCATAATCTACACCACGTTTTGTATTATTCGCTTAACATTTCACGAATGCCCCTCCCAATATTAAAAAACTTTCTGGATTATTAATCGATATGAAAGTTTCTTTCATTTAAGTAGAATCACATTGATGAGTTTATCGGGGTATTTTGCTGTTATTGCAAGGATGTCGTTTTAGTTTAGTCCCTAAAACTTTTTTTTATTATAATTTATTTTAACCTAAAAAACTAATCCTCATATTATTTTTCGAGCTGCTCTAGTTTCAGAGATATTGTGCATTATATTAAAAAAATACAATACTTTTTACAAAACGTTTTTTTTAAAGGTACTTTTTTATCAAAAAGGTACTTTTTACAAAGGGTACTTTACGAAAAACGTCTTTTTTACAAAAGGTACTTTTTACAAAAGATACTTTTTAAAAACGGTACTTTTTAAAAAAGGCACTTTTTCCAACAGGTACTCTTTACAAAAGGTACTTTTTACAAAAGGTACTTCATCACGGTAGGTTTAACAAAAGGATTTTTTTTCAAGTACCGTTTACTTTTTACAGAGGGAAATTTGTGCAAAAAATACTTTTTACAGAAGGTTCTTTTTATCCAAAAGATACCTTTTGCAAAGGGTACTTTTTACAAAAATTTCTTATTGCTACAGGTACTTTTTACAAAAGTTGTATTTACGCAAAAAATGTACTTTTACAAATGATGCCTTGTGCAAAAGTTAGATTTTGGAAAATGTAACTTTTACTGAAGGAACTTTTTAAAAAGGCGAAAGTACTTTTTGCACCAGGTACTTCTTAATAAGCGTTATATTTTGCCTTATTTAACTTTTATGAAAGGCACTTTTTACGAAAAACAAGACAATTAAAAGATGCATTAAATTAAAAAAAAAAAAAAATATGAAAATTTAAAATCTAGCATTTAGTTTTTTCTTCTTTAGAATATTTTACCAGATAGTTTCGACCAAATTTTGTATACTTCCATCATCGTTTGCTGGTAACACTGTTTTAGAGCATTTTTTTTTCCAATATGCCACACAAACGGCAAAAATATGGGTTCGTTGCAACTCGGAAAGAGCATATCATAATTTATAAAATTCTCCATTTCAAAAACACCTGGAACATTTTCACTATTTTAGAAATACATAAATATTTAGTTTAACAGAATTATCACTTAACTTAAATAAAAGTTTCTGCGTTTTAAGAAAATTTTTTAACTATATTGAGGCATCTTTTTTTTACCTTATCTTTTTTTTGTTGCTTTACTAATTTTTGCTTCATATAATTCATCATTTAACAGAAACTATAAAGGTCTTAAGACGAACTTTTATTATGTTTGCGCTTACTTATTTATTTGCAATTAAAACTTAAAATAACACTTTTAAAATATTTCTTTAACGAATCGAAACAAAAATTTATATTAAAAGGGATATTTTTCTTTCTATTCCCTTTTAGGGTGGGGTGTATAATTGAATGTTAATTATTTTATAAAGTTTTATTGCAGATTTTTATGGTGACTTTTTTCAAATAATTTGCCACAAATTGCGTCTACTTGGCTGACTATTTTAATTTTAATTGTTTTGCATTTACATAATCTAAAGATAACGACATTTGCAAAAATAAAAAAAATAAAAAATAAAAAAAACAAACAAGTACACGATAATAAATTCCATAATAAAAATTCTAATAAACCAACAATTTCATTGTAATTGAAAAAGTTTTTAATCTTCTTTATGTTTGCAATAAACTTCAGCTTTTTGGAATACAATTATCGAATTAATTAAAATAATATACTTCGTACTCGTACATACATATTTTTATTCCATTGTTTCTCTGTATTTGCGTTGGCATTTAAATTTTATTATCTACCTTTTGGCTTGAGTGAGTGTATGCGTGCAATAGATACGAATAAAGTTAAGGAAAATCATTAATTTTCAATTAAAAGCCATAAAAAAGGTAATAAGCCATCAGATATTTTTGAGGAGGAGCTTTTTGTGTACTGACTTTGTAGCTGCGGGCTAAATTGGTAAAAGTTATAAAAGTTATTTAACAACTAAAATTAATGGATTTGCATGCTTAATTTGTAATACCTTTTGAAAACCTCTTTTTCCCAGCGTTTTATGGTTTGTTTGTTTGTTTGCTTACAATCCAAATGACTAATAATGAATGCGAATATTAACTTTTAATGACGGGGGCAGTGATCAAATGAAAAATGAAAGCGATTAATAAAATTTATCATTTGTGCTAATAAGTATTTAAGCGTTGACATTTTTTCATTATTTCTTATTTTTATTTTCCGTCATCAAAGAATAGTACGAGTATCTAATTATTGGATTTTAATGACAAACAATTTAGAAATATTAAACGCCCGCTTATTTATTCAAAAAAAGTACTTTCTACAGAAGGTACCTTTTTTTATAAAAAGTAGATTTTCTAAAAGGCATTTTAAACAAAAGGTACTTTTAACAAAAAACTTTTAACGGAAGGTACTTTTAATAAAAGGTACTTTAAGCAAAAGGTACTATTAACAAAAGGTACTTTTAACAAAAGGTACTTTTAGCAAAAGGTACTTTAAGCAAAAGGTACTTTCAACAAAAGGTACTTTCAACAAAAGGTAGTTTTAACAAAAGGTAATTTTAGCAAAAGGTGCTTTCAACAAAAGGTGCTTTTAACAAAAGGTACTTTAAGCAAAATGTACTTTTAGCAAAAGGTACTTTACACAAAAGGTAACTTTAGCAAAAGGTACTTTAAGCAAAAGATACTTTCAACAAAAGGTACTTTTAACACAAAGTACTTTTGACAAAATGTACTTTTAGCAAAAGCTAATTTCAACAAAAGGTACTTTTAGCAAAAGGTACTTTTAAGAAAAGGTACTTTTAGCAAAGGGTACTTTCAACAAAAGGTACTTTTAGCAAAAGGTACTTTTAACAAAAGGTACTTTAAGCAAAAGGTACTTTAAGCAAAAGGTACTTTACACAAAAGGTACTTTAAGCAAAAGGTACTTTTAAGAAAAGGTACTTTTAGCAAAGGGTACTTTCAACAAAAGGTACTTTTAGCAAAAGGTACTTTTAACAAAAGGTACTTTTAGCAAATGGTACTTTTAACAAAAGGTACTTTAAGCAAAAGGTACTTTAAGCAAAAGGCACTTTACACAAAAGGTACTTTTAGCAAAAGGTACTTTTAACAAAAGGTACTTTAAGCAAAATGTACTTTTAGCAAAAGGTACTTTACACAAAAGGTAACTTTAGCAAAAGGTACTTTAAGCAAAAGATACTTTCAACAAAAGGTACTTTTAACACAAAGTACTTTTGACAAAATGTACTTTTAGCAAAAGCTAATTTCAACAAAAGGTACTTTTAGCAAAAGGTACTTTTAAGAAAAGGTACTTTTAGCAAAGGGTACTTTCAACAAAAGGTACTTTTAGCAAAAGGTACTTTTAACAAAAGGTACTTTAAGCAAAAGGTACTTTAAGCAAAAGGTACTTTACACAAAAGGTACTTTTAGCAAAAGGTACTTTTAAGAAAAGGTACTTTTAGCAAAGGGTACTTTCAACAAAAGGTACTTTTAGCAAAAGGTACTTTTAACAAAAGGTACTTTTAGCAAATGGTACTTTTAACAAAAGGTACTTTAAGCAAAAGGTACTTTAAGCAAAAGGTACTTTACACAAAAGGTACTTTTAGCAAAAGGTACTTTTAACAAAAGGTACTTTAAGCAAAAGGTACTTTAAGCAAAATGTACTTTACACAAAAGGTAATTTTAGCAAAAGGTACTTTAAGCAAAAGGTACTTTCAACAAAAGGTACTTTGAACAAAAGGTACTTTTAGCAAAAGGTAATTTCAACAAAAGGTACTTTTAGCAAAAGGTACTTTTAACAAAAGGTACCTTTAGCAAAAGGTACTTTCAACAAAAGGTACTTTTAGCACAAAGTACTTTTGACAAAAGGTACTTTTAGCAAAACGTACTTTTAACAAAAGGTACTTTTACAAGTCTGTTGTCAATTTCCATTAGTCACTTTATATCTTCTGTAATGTATTACGATCCAACAGGCAAAGGAATTTATGTATATTACGACTCATGTCGTAAAATCCACTACCCTTTGCAATGTTTAACACTTATGTATTTACATGAAAATAAGCAATGCAATAAAAAGTGATTAAAAAGCAATTAATCATATAAAAAAGAAAGTATAAAAGAAGAGTTTCCCCCTATAAAAACAAGTTTATATTAAAAATCACTGATTTTTGCGTAGGCAGAGAATTACTGCAAACAAAATTTCAAAGTTTGTTTTCTCTCTTATTATAATGACTTCAAAGCTTAAACCTAAAATGAGAGCTTTCAAAGTGGGTGGAATAAAAATATTTTGACAAAAATAATTTTCCATTAACAATAGAAATTGAAATTTAATTTTTGTTTGCTTTTCAAACAAAATTAAATTAGTTGTATATATTTTATGCAAAATGTAAAAAAAATTATATAAAATAATTTGTATAATCATTATGATAGAAAAAAGCACATCAAAGTAAAGAAAGTTTTTACAGATTTATCTCAACGTATACAATATTTTACTTGTAAAAATATGATTAGTTGTGACTGAAGATGGGCGCGTGTCGTGTTTTTTCGTGACAGGAACCCGTACGACTCAACACGAAGTATTTGTGACAGAAAATGTGATTTCGTACGTGTTCGGGTCGTATCGTGTTGACACGATAAACACGAAACGATTTTTGATGTTAAAATATGTATGCATGAATTTCCAGTAAAGAAAAAATTTAACATTTTTATCGTCAAACACGTTAAACCATCAGATTTGTTGATAGTGTAGGGGTCTCTTAAGCTTAAAGTTCTGAAATTAAACAAAAATATGTAACTACTTGAATATAAAGAAATGCTTCTTTGCTGTTCAATTTGATTTCGTGCGTGTTTTGTGCAGTTTCGTGTTTTGCAAAAATTTCGCGTGCGTATTTCGTACGTCTTGGCTCCCATCTCTAGTTGTGACATACTAAAATTTATAAAAAAAAATCACAAAAAGCAGAGTTGTAAAATAATGAAGCTTTGCTCTATCTCTTCCTTCACCACCTGTCTTTTCCATCACTATCACTAACATTTCTCAAAATGTTATTGAGATTACGTGCATAAGCACAATAATTTTTTTTTAAAGAAATTTTGTGTTGAATTCAACTAATGACTTTCTTTAACGACATGACTCATTGTCCTACACAATCGCACGTTTTACTAAAAAATACAACCCTGATCTGATGACTTTATCATACAAGGGTTGTATTTCTTTTAGTAAATCGTGCGATTGTGTAAAATCAGTGCCTTAAGCAGATAAGAAATGCACATAGACAAACAAAAATTCTTCGTATTAATACCTTGAAGACTTAACGTCCAATAAATACATAAACCTACTTTAATATTTTCTTATATTAAATTTTTTTTAAATATATAAAATCAAAAAATCGTACGTCCCGAGCATTTCTACCAACCACGTTTAGTTATATTTATATCATTATTATTAATCAAGGTTTAATGTAAAATATTATCTTATCACTAATTCAATTCCCACTGGTAATTTGTCAGTCATACCCTGGTTTTATGAAAATAAAAAATAGATATGGGCATTTCCATAATGTCGAACGTGACCATCGTATACATTTAAGATGAAAAAAACCGAAAATAAAACATATTTTTATCTTGTCAATACCTTTAACTTATAGCTCTAAATAAGCTTTATAATTGGTGCTAAGCTTGATTTTAAGCAATTTTTCGTTTTGAAAATAATTTAAAAAAAGTCATTCCTGTGACAAAAACAGAATTTGTTTTTTCGGCCAAATATTAAAACGCTGATATCAGTGAAACCTGAAGTTGCACTATTTTAATGTGACTAATTTTAGAATGTTGTACCTTGATGTGTCTTGTCTTTACTTTTCACTGAAAAATTTGTTTTAAAACACAAAATTCACGTGCATACATATTTGGAGTTTTAAGCACAAAATGTTTAAGTAAAAAGCAAATAATTATTTTTATTCTTTGAAATGGTCTTGGTTTTACCAAAAAATGATTAATATATTTTTTTTAAATTTAATTTTAAACGCAGGCGCATGAGACATGTCGCACGTGACATTTTTTCCATCAATGTTATTTATATTCTTTCTATTGCCTTTTTAACGAAATTATTAATAATCAAGCTTAGTAAGAATGTTTTCATATTAAATAATTTTTCTTTCATGTCACTTGGCAACGCATTCTCCACTTTCTTACAGCTTTTGATTGATTTCTATGCGTGCTCGGCATTTTGCATTTCGATGAGCTTCGGTCGACTTTGTTTCTTATGTATTCCACCTTTTCTCTACAATCATTTAACTTTTTTCCTTCAGCCAAAGTTTTCCATTTTTTGTTTCAAGTTTTCCGTATTCTTTCTTTGTTTTCTAATTTATGGTTTTGTTATAAAATTTCATCATTCTTTAATGTTTTTTTCTCCAAGTGTTGGTAACTGTTTTTTTTTGTTCGCCATTTTTGCTCATATAAATTTAAATAATTTAGAAATGTATATTTTTTTTAATGTTATTTTTTTTTAAATTTTACACCTACGATGTCACACGTGACCCACTTTATACCACTATAACAAATCTTTATATATATCAGATTTTTTTTTCGTTGTATTAAATATCTCTATTGGAGCACTAGTAAAAATGTTCTCTTTCAATGTCGCACGTGACAAAATATACGATTCTGAAAAGCAAAAATTTTCAGTTATTTGTACGCTCCTTGTACCCTCCGAAAATTTCTAGAGAGCAAAAATTAATGGATAGTGCTTTCTTTTTAAACATTTATCAAAAGAGAATGAGCAAATATCCAAATGAAAAAAGTTCTTATTTCGTGACTTTGCATTTGAATATTTTAACATGGATTATGTGTAAAAGTACTTTGATTTTATGGATTTGTAAATTTAATTGTTTCTCTATGAACAAATGGTCAAACAAAAAATTTTCAACAACTTTTAATTTGTTTAGTGTAAACTTTTTCAAATGAGTAAAGCCGATGGCTTTTCTGCGAAAAAAAAATATAATAAAATAAAATGTTTTCATGAACATTTAAATTTCTAGTGCCGGTGAGCCTTTGGGTGGAAATGTCCATACTCGTATACAGAGTTATTTTTCAAAACTTGTGCTTCCATATGTATGTAAGTATGTTTAACTTTCCCTCAAAAAAAAAAAAAAAAAATACTCGCTTTCGTATAACAACAAAATTATGAGAAAAACCAACAGAACCACATGTGGTTCTAAAATTTATGACTCCAAAGAGAAAGTGCATCCAGTGTTAAGAATTAAAAACACTTTTTTTGTATGAGACTGCTGTTAAAAAATTTCGCTTTCCTTTTAAAGAGGTGAGTCAATTTTTTTTTCACAAGAATAAAGAAGTAAGTTTTATGTTTAAATAGCTTAACAGCCAACAAACCACCAGCAGCAAAAGCACGAAAGTAAAATAAAGTCACAATAACGATACATACAACATTTATTGCGGCTTATTATTAACACTGTTGTTAAATCTGGTGGTCTTTCCTTTATGGTTATTTTCATAGACAATATACTGCGACCCAGCAAGAATGTGTGTATGTCCGTCTTTGCCATTTTTCAGCCAGTAGTTACCATAAAGTCTGCGGCACTAAAATAATCAGCAAAGCCGTACAACATATTTTATTTAACAGCGGGAGCCAACTGTGGGCCCTAATGTTACTGCAGCAGTTTCATGCCACGACACCAATTTGTACATAAATCTAAAAACGAACAAATGTGAAGCTATAACATATACAATTTTGGTTGTTATGCTAAACAACTTCCCTACAAAATAAGAGCATGAAGTAAATTTATAAAGAAAGTATTTTGCTTTTTATGTGACTAAGATTTCTATGCAAGATATTGTTTCAACATTTTGGCAGAATATTTTTTGATAGTAAGCTCTTACGAAGCCATATACTAAAAGACATTATTAAAGGCCACATACATAATTATTTCCTTGAAATATAAAATGTTTTTTTGTAGCTTAGAAGATTTGAAATTAAATGAAAATATGTAAGTGTAAAGGGAATACTTATAGACACACAATGTTCAATTAATTCATAGCTCGAATACTACAATGTTAACTTTCACGACTTTTACACAATACTCGACACAAAACTCAACTCAACTGCCTGAACTGAACTGTTACTACCAACTGAAGTTTTTAGCTTATGTGTGTATATACGTTCCAGTCGTTGCTACAAGGAGCATAGGGTCTCCAAAGCGGGTGCATCACCCTTTTTATACTTGACATAAAGCTTCCCGAATAATGTTTGCAATATAAAGAAACTCACAGCGCATTCATTAGCCTTTGCCTTTTAGCCTTCGATTACGTCATTTGTTTGTGTTAGATTTCATTTTGCTTATTTGTGTGTATGTACATTGACAATAGACCATCATTGCAAAAACAATTATAGTTGTTATTGCTCGTGTCTTTCGTCTGCATTGGCTTATATATTTACATGATTGCATATTTCCTACTAAGCAGAATGTACAACATAATAAATAGTTGTTGTTATGCTTTGAATGTTAACTTCAACATCACCTTGTATGCTTGTTCGTATATTTATTTTGTTCTTTAGCTATTAATACCTGGCTCATTCTTATTGTATACAATAAAAGACATTCGTATTAGGTTTGTTCACGTATACTTTCATAAGAACATTTTATTTGCATACTCTATAAATATTATATGTGGGCATTTTCATGATGTTGGCTCTAAATTAGCTCTAGAATTGGAACTTGAGTTTGATTTTGAAAAATTTTTCGCTTTCAAGATAATTGCAAAAAAGAAGGTATTTGCATGTGAAAATAAAGCAGAAGTTGTTTTTTTTACCAACGATTAAAACGCTGATTTCAGCGAAATCTGAATTAATATTCTTATTTTAATAAGACTACTTTTAGAATGTTCTACACTAATGTCTCTTTAAAATGACCAAGCATTTTTTTAAAATTCAACTTTAGTCACAGTCGCATGTGACATTCCGCAAGTGAATTTTTTTCTGTTGCGCTCTTTACGAAATCTTAAATAAACAAGCTAAATTTTTATTATGGTTTTGTAAAAATCTTTTCAATTTAACAGAAGTATTCAACTGCTTTTAATATTTTCTTACTGTCTCTTGGCAATGTTTTTTTTTTACTTTTTTTTAACAGCTTTTGCAAGGCTGGTGGTTTTGTGCCTGTTTGGCATTTCGCATTTCTGCGAGCTTTTGGCAACTTTATCTCTTCAGTATGCGGCAATTTCTCATTTTCTCTTCAATCATTTAAATTTTTCTTTCAGACAACGCTTTCCACTTTTTCCTAGCGTTTCGCATTCATACCTTGCTTATTAGTTTATGGTTTTGTAAAAATATTGCATCTTCCCTTTAAATAATAAATAAATAACTAATAAATTTTTTTATGATAATTTTTTTTTGTAATTTTATCCTTACGATGTCGCACGTGACCTAGTTTATATATGTAGGTACCACGATCACAAATCCCTATATTTTGCTTTTATTTAAATTTCAATTACATATCTCTGTTTGTTTTGATGAGCTTTCTGCAGGTAAAGTACCCACGCACTAATAACAAATGTACTTTTCAACGTCGCACGTCATATCCAAATTGCTGTTACTAGCAGTTGCTTACTTTTATTTTTCTAATTTTTATTTTCTAAAAAAAATTTTAGAGAGCAAAAGTCAAAACGAAAAAATACATCCAAACGAAAAAGTTGTGCTTTTGTTACTTTGCATACATTTTTCTCAAAATGGCATGTTAAGCTTACTTAAGTAAATTTTATTTTTTCTCTTTGAAAAAATTATAAAAAAAAGTGTTTTCAACAACTTTTTACTATCTTTATATATAGTCACCTTAACGTAACTACACTTTTATATTTTTTACAGGAGAAACAAAAAAAAACGTTACAAAATCAATAAAAATAAAGTATTCTTCGAAGTTTACTTGTAGTATGGCTACTTAAATGTTTTTAACTATTTATTTCCTTTTTATAAATATTTAAGCTTGTTAGTTACGTTCTTTGCAATAAGAAATAGATGCATTCGTAGTTACGTCCGTTTGAATTTCTTTAATAAAGTCGTAATTTTTGATCGTAGAGGTCTAAATATTTGCGATTTCGAATTTTTGTGTAGTTACGTCCGTTTGCATTTAAGGTGCGATATGTATGGTATATATGTAATTCAACTGTACGTGTGTATGTCACTGAACTCCTCCTACACGGCTGGACCGATTTGAATGAATTTTTTTTGTATGCGTTTGGGTGGCGCCCTGGATGGTTTAGATTTACAAAAATATGACCAGAAGGGCGATACGGGGGGAAATTTCTGCCCCTCCAAACCAATTAAACCAATTTTAATGAAATTTAGAACATATATAGATCTGCATCTAAAAAGTCAGAAGGGCTATGTAAATTTCTTAAACTAGGACCAGGAGGGCGATAGGGGAAAATGTCTGTCCCTTCGAAACGTTCAAACTGATTTTAATGATATCTCGAACATAGATAGATCTGTGTCTAAAACTGCGCATAACCTGCATTTATTTTAAAAAATATGACCAGGAGGGCGACAGGGGGAAATTTCTGCCCCTTCGAAATGTTCAAATTGATTTTAATGATGTCTCGATCTATCTATGATAGATCTGTGTCTAAAATTGCGCATAAGCTATATTTATTTAAAAAAATATGACCAGGAGGGCGACAGGAGGAAATTTCTACCCCTTCGAAACAATTAAACCGATTTTAATGACATTTAGAACATATATAGATCTGCATCTAAAAAGTCACAAGGGTTATGTAAATTTCTTAAACTAAGACCAGGAGGGCGATAGGGGGAAATTTCTGCCCCTTCGAAATGTTCAAATTAATTTTAATGATATCTCGATCTATCTATGATAGATCTGTGTCTAAAACTGCGCATAAGCTGTATTTATTTAAAAAAATATGACCAGGAGGGCGACAGGAGGAAATGTCTGCCCTTCGAAATGTTAGAGCAGATTTGAATGAAATTTAGAACATAGAAAGATCTGTGCCTAAAAGGTCACAAAATGACCACTGCCATTTTAAGTCCACTCATTTTCTTTCTGGTTGCGAACGAAGTCGCATATTATGCCATAATCGTCAAAAAACCTTAAGAAACATAATTTTCTAACTTAATTTTTTTTGGCGAAAATCGATTATACACGATCGAAGATAATAGATTTTCGCTAAAAAATGAAATTAAAAAATATGCCGTTTAAGCTGTTTTGGAGTTTATGGCTCCATATATCTATATATACACACAAACATACATACCTATGCCATTCACTCACACAGCAAATTTAAAAGTAAAATTTAATTTTTCCCCCATGTCAGTTGTAGCTGCAACTTTGTTTCAATTTCGATTAACATTTGATATTTGTATGTATGCATGTGTGACACAGTAATAGTTGCAGCCACCCAAACACCAGCCTTCTCCAATAACAATTGTACAGCAGTAGTCTTTAGCTATTTCGTGGACGATTAGCTGCTCGGAGGCTAATTTTATTTTGCGCCAACAAAATTTATGTAGTGTAAATTTAAGACCATAAATTGTTTATAACATTTTGTAATGTTGCTTTAGTATTTTTTTCAACTTTTCTTTTTTTTCTTTCGTTGCATGTATATTTGCTTATAAATAAATTTTAACTAAATATTCCAGCCGCCAACACAAAAATAATCCCTAAACAAAGTTAAGCAAAGAAAAATAATGAAAAAAAAAACGAAAAAGTAACGAGAAATAAATATTGTTTAAAAATAATCAACTGTTATCACTGCTTGCAATTGAAAAAGTCTACTTGGGTATTTACTTTTATATATTTTTAGAAACTTAAAGGTGTACTTAAGTAAAGTATAGCTAAGACTTAACAAGAAAGTATAGTTGGATTTACTTGGCTTAAGAGTGTTAAAAAGATGGGGGTGCAGGCAATTTGAAAGATTGGCGAGGGACTGGTGTACAAATTGGGATTTGAAGGCAAAGTTTTAAAAGCTTTAGGGACTGCCAAACTTTAAAAAGATTAACTTGATGGGGGGAATAGCCGGCAATATTCAACTTCAGATGCTCTGACGTCGATTTTATTATGAGCCTTGTTAATTGGACAACGATTTTTTGTGAAGTTGTAAACTTAATACTTTTGATCATTCAGGGATGTGAGAGGCTGGTCCCAAAACTAGGTGACTGAAAAAAAAAATCCAACAAGTTTGGGATGATTTTTTTATTTCTCAACATAATATCCTTTTAGCTCGATAAACTTTATCCAGCGATATTCAATAGCTTCGATACCCTGTTGATAGTAAGAATTTTCTAACTCCTTAAATTAGCCATCAACCACAGAATCCAGCTCTTCATTGTTGGCAAATCTTTTACCACCGACCTATTTTTGCAAGTTTGGAAAAAGAAAATAATCCAAGAGGGCTAAATCGGGCAAATAAGATGAAGTGTGACGAAGCAATTCGTCATTGCAAAAGTGGATGTACAAACTGTTGAATTACCTTAGGCGCTGTTCATCTTAATATATATAAAAATCAAAAACACGTTTATTTGTTAGGGGTGAACTCTTCAATGCCCCAACAGATTTTCGCCTTCCACCCCACAAAATATTTGCAAAAGACCGGCGCGTGTTTTTATATATATTCCACCCCGGTAAATGCTACGCCCCTTTCAGAAATAATGATTTTACTAATATAAGTTAATCTATAATATAAAAATGAATCGCTGAATGTGTTGCTAAGCGCAAATCTTGAGAACAGCTGGAACGATTTCGCCAATACTTTTTTTATAATATCTCTTGAAGTACAAGGAGGGTTCTTAGGGACAGAAAATTTTAAAACTAGAACCAGGACCGCGATAGGGGGGAAATTTCTGCCCCTCTGAAACGTCCAAACCGAGTTTAATGAAATTTAGAACATAGATAGATCTGCGTCCAAAAAGTCACATAGGCCATGTACATTTTTAAAATTAGGACCACGAGGGCGATAGGGGGAAATTTCTGTCTCTCCAAAAAGTTCAAACCGATTTTAATGAAGTTTAGAACATAGATAGATTTCCATCTAAAAATTCGCATGGTCTATGTACATTTTTTGAACAATGACCAGTAGGGCGAGGGGGGCGGGATTGCAGTCCCTCCGAAACATTCGAACCGATTTTAATGAAATTTAGAACACAGATAGATCTGCGTCTAAAAAGTTGCATATGCTATGTACATTTTTAAAACTAGGATCAAGAGGGCGATAGAGGGAAATTTCTCCCCCTCCGAAACGTTAAAAATCAATCAAATTACTGAAAATTAGTTAAATATTTGTGTAATGTCTTTCCTTCAAATTTATTTTAGTTGTTGGAGTAGCAACGCGCGCATGGTACAGCTAGTATATTATGTAACGCTCCAGTGATGGCAGGGTTAAGGATTTGCCACGGTTTACAAAATTTGTATTGAACATTTTTTAAAAAGCATTACTGAAGGGGCCGGGGGGGGAGGGTCGTATAAAAACTTCGAAACTAGCCTTGCGTGAATGGCTTCTTACGGAAATAACACTTTCTTTTTTTTTTGCCAACAGCGGCGAAAATAGCATTACTTAAACACTGCAATAAGTTAGCATCATACTATCCGCTGATTGTGCTTCATTTTTGAAGGTAACCACTTAAAATTATATCTCGTCCATTCCAAAAAGTAGTTGCTATAACCTTACCTGCAGATGTAATTGCCTTCGCCTTCTTTGGACTCCATTCTCCTATTCCAGTCCAGCGCTTTCGCTATTTGTTCGACTCAGGTGTGACCTTAATCGCATCCCAGGTTGCGAATCGATTCAAAGATTGGCTTTACTGCGGTAAAACATTGCCAGACACTCTTCTGAAACATTTTCACGACGCTGGTTTCTTCAGTTGCCAGCAAACGCGGGCACCATCCTGCTCACAGTTATCGCATCTTCATCTATGTTATATAAATTTCTTTTTGAGATGCTTATCATTTCAGCTAGCTCACGAACGATCAACAGACAATCTTCTCATACAATTTTGTGGATTTTCTTCAGCATTTCTGGTGTGGGCACCGCAATCGGTCGACCATTATGGTGTTCGGCAGGGCAGCTCATACAGCCTGGTTAAAACTCCGCCAGCTAATATGTTACAGTGATATGCGTCGATATTGTGTAGCAGAATCATCGGCGAAGTAAAATAACCAATAAAATAACTACTAAATACAGCTTAGAAAATTTAATACACCTCACTAACACCAGAGGCGGTCCCACACCATATTTAAAAAAAAAAACAAAAAGAAAAAAGCAGAGTTGTAAAATCATGAAGTATTCCTCTATCTCTTCCTTCACCACTTGTCTTCTTTATACTATTACTTTCCTAAATTAAAATGACACCTAGTAATAGTAGTAGACATTCGTTGCCTGAGTTTTATTTCTCTTTACAAAAAAAAAATATATTATAATTTAGCTCAGCTTGGATATTTTTTGAACTAGGATCTTTTAATTAAAAGTATGGAATTACATGAGCGTGACCATTTTTTCCATATTTACCAATTCACTGAGATTATTTATTTTTGATGGCTTCAAAAACATCGCGGTACTGCCTTGGAACCCAAAACACATGTTTCGTATGGTCACACTTTTCACCATAGTTTTTTTTTTCAAATTGCTACCTCGCCTTCTATATACGTCGGGTCTCAGAAAGATCCAAAGTGCTACTGGATACGAATTGGAAGGTAATCAAAGTTTTCAAAGGCGTGGTCGCTACATGGTCAGAGAAAGGACTGCCGTTTGGGAAACTGACACTCCAAATTTCTGTAGGATGTGTGAGAATGAAGATGAACCAGAAACCATTGAATATATTATCTGCTATTGTCCGAACCTACAACGCCATAGTCTTAGATGACTGAACGGACGTTTTCATGAGAGCATTCGTGATATCGCGAAGTATAAACTGTAGTATATCAGGGACTTAATGACAGATAATAGGTGTTCTTCTGGGTACAATTGTGGGTTAAATTTTTATTAAAGGGTACTAATAGAAGGAAACCACAGTGGACCCAACTGGGTCTAAGAGTGGAGGTGTGTTGCAATACCACCCTTCCTAACCTATTCTGAACAGCATATTAACAAAGACCTTCACCCGTTGTAGTAAATCAGACTATAGTCTGTGGTGGGAATCGAACCCACGACCCCCGCACTTAAAGCCTAGCACACTACCCACTAGGCTACTGGGGCAGCCGAAATCTGTAGTAATAAAGTTCGAAACTCAAACTCACTCCTCATACGCTTGATAAGGTGCTAATATTTTGTAGTGCGTAACAAAGTTTTTGTTTTTATTATTATGAAGCATTTTAAAAAAGAGCAGTCATCAAACTTAATGCTATTAAAGAAAATATTAAGAATTATGCACAAATTAATATGTATCGTAAGCAGACTAATGCCAGCAACAAACAACTTATTTAAAATTTAATTTATGCGAGAAAAGTTAGATCCTGTACTGTACTGCGGTTTTGCGGCCATGAATTCCGATGCTGAGATTTTCTTTTATTCCGCAATCCTTTGTTGTATGAGAAAATGGCATTGCGCTCGTGTTTGTCCTTTAAAGTTTCCTTGTGGCCCTTAATATGAAACACACAGAAGAAGGAAATGTTGAGGAAGGTAAAAAATTTAAGTAAAATAAAAAGAAAGCCAAAGCACAACACAACACATTTCAAATGCACAGTGTGGCTGAGTGAGAAAACGGAGTAATTCGTGTGTAACTTTTAAGCTTTAGATAAAATATAAGAAACATCGAAGTACGAGTATATTTATTTAAAATCTATTGACATTATTTCTCCTAAATGCATTTTAGGAAATTTTGCTTGTTTTTTTGCCTCCTTTAAAAAATTGGCTTTTAGGTCTCATAAGACATTTTATTTAAATGACGCCCACTGTAACTTAAAACTGATATCTGTTTTTTTGAACGATTTTTGAAACAATGGGAACTCTTCACCACCAATTTCAATTAATAACATATGGTTGTGGTCGTACAGGCACGGAAAATGTCGAAAGTCTCAGTTAAGATATCTCGACCCGCAGCAACTGAAAAAAATTCACTAAGAGAGGCTGCGGAAGCTTTAATTATCGATCATGGCTCAGTGGTTTCAATTGTGAACGATCACTTGGGTATGAGAAGGATTTCCACAATCGACCAAAAAGGTTTTGAGGTGACACATTTGCAGGGATTGTAGGTATTACACAACTTCATATGGCGTCTTTATTGAGTTTTGACTAATGTCATAAGTTGAGTGACACTCCCAGAATTAAGCTAAATTGATTGAGGTAATAATCGGGCATCGAGTTCGGTTTCTATAGTGCCGCAAAGGAATACACATACATACCTGCTTACATATTGTATTAGCTGACAGACGCAACACCCTTCTTTGTGTTGTGCAGTCGGAATCGAGTTGAATAGGCTCCAAACATGGCCAAGGTCAGTATGTGAAATAATAAAAAATAATTTAATGCTTATCCTTTTTTTAGGTTTCGTTAATCTTTGCTTTATTTAAGATGAATAGCTGATTAAGCTTCTGCATCCGATTCCTGACCTGGGTCTGCCAGTACATCTCCAGGAAACCAGTTGACAGTGCAGATTTATCTGCCACCGTTTGTGAGGGTTATACCAATGACCTGTGCTTTTTATAGGCAGCCAAAAGAAAGAAATCCATTTTGAATACCTTCAAAAGGTTTAAAACAATTAATTAATAGCGAATATTATTCCAACTTATTGGTTCGATTTATTGAAGATTAAAATAAATAAACGCAAAATATGTTTCCATTATGACAGTGCAAAGTTGCACACATGTGCAGTTTTCATGGCAAATATCTATGAACTTTGCAACTCATATGCTTCCTCATGCGCCTTTATCTCCGTATTTAGCCTTTAGCAAATATTTCTTATTCCCAAACCCAAATAAATGACTCAGCGGAGAAGATTTGTCCCCAACGATGAAATCATCTCGCAAGCAAATGATTGTTTTGATGACCTCGACAAATCTTTAATTTAGCAAGGTTTAAACAAAAGGATTGAGATGAAAAAATAAAATTATTTTTTATCTAAAAAGATCACGGACTTATTGTTGTTTTTTTTATTAACAAAATACTTACAGAAAATATTAGTAAAGTCCTTTAAAAATGTATCCCATTAGTGTTCCTTTTAAGGCATATCTGTATAAACTTCTTTGTATTGTCTCCAGGATTCGAACCTGCGATCCTCCGACTATAAGACTCGTACACTGCCTACCAGCCAGCAGCAGTTTGTCGGCTGTTTACAAACATAAAAAAACAACAACAATACAAAAACAACTCACACAACTAAGCACAAAAGTGTATTGCAGGTCTGAGCAAAGCAAATAAACACCAACACACTTAAAAAACATATTTTTTCTTGTAAATTTAAATCAAAATTTTTACATGGTGATTTTACATTGGTTTCAGGTCTGTTGCTCTTATAGTTCTAGAGAAAACAGCCTCAAACATACAGACGCACAGTCAAACAGCGTAGCGAAAGCACTAGAGTTCCTTTTCACCTTTGGCGTTCGAAACCAAAAAAATCGCATAAAGTAAGCATAAGTGGAAATATTTAAAATGGTCTATGATTTAACTTTGAATACATATGCATGTTCTGTATTTATTGCAAATTGTATGGGTGAACTCTTTGAACTCTAGTTCAGTTTTATCACTTATGCTATGAGTAACTTAATGCCAGTTATTTAATGCACATAATGCTTTATGTATCGTTAATTAATATTCTTATCTAATGATAATGTTAAAGTTTATATTTGCTACTTAAATTGTCATTCAATATTCTTAACACTCTTGCATACGTTTTCCAAATATACTCATTCCATTGTTTTGTGCTGGCAGCTCCGTAGTGTAAAGCCGGCCTTCCATATCACAGTGTTGTATTTCAGTTTATTCACTAAATTTAAATCTATAGGTGAATTTTATTAACACACCTTTTGCTTATAAAATATATTTTATTAACTTGAACATTTTATTACCCACTGTGGCATTGTTGCTCTTCCTGCAAAGACCTTAACATATATTTTCATTTCTTTCGAGTTTTATTGTTGCCTAAGTCGCTCTAAACTAAATTTCTTAGAAAAGAAATTCTAAGGCCTGTAAGTGCTCTTGGTGGGATTCTTATTTCATAGAATTAATTATTATTATATACATATTTTGTATACTTTTATTATTTCTTTGTTATCTTCCTGTAACCTTGTTCCGTTTAAAAGTGTATACATACATATATTTTTAAAGGTACCGAGTGTGGCAACGACCTCATTTTAGTTGTAAATATATATTAATGTATTGTGTGCGTATATTGTTTAAACAAACAGATAAACAAACTTTTTGTATTCTAACATTTTATTCCCCAAAGGCGTAGAAACGGATGTAGGCGTGAAAAACACATTTTATATGGTATTTTTAGTGTTAGCTCCTTCAGAAGGGGTTATAATCACATGCACTAATTTTTAGCAGTAACAGCACTGCAACGAGGGTGGATAGTAAAATTTATTTAAAATTCTATAGATTTTATTATAATGCGAAAAGTTTACTTTATCACATCTCGCACCAAACCCCAAAATCGCAATTCACTCATTCGGATTAAACTATTTTCCCCTCAAAATACATAAAGTGAAAACTTTCACTTTTTCCATGGTTTTTCAGAAATTTTCCGTGTGGGCACCGGTGATCACAAAGAGATAAATAAAACTCTGTCAGATTTTGGTGACTCAGAAGATGATGATGATGATGTTGATAGATATAGGGTTTACATTCTTCTGGTAGTTGTGATGAAGAGTCAGATGTAGAAGTTGTTCCGTCCACTTCAACGAGTGTGGGCCAAATAATATGCATTACAGTACCTACCACCTGCATCTGCGTGCGATGATTTTCAAGAAATACTAGACAATCTGGTAACAGCTAGACAATCCTCACATTTTGCTAAACCGCCAACATCTTGTTCATCCAACATCCCTTTAATAGATTTCAACTCAATACCATCAACATCTCGTTCATTCAACATCCTTCTACCAGATTTAAGTTCAACGCCATCAACATCTCGTGTTCTTGAGGAGCAAGTGAATGATCCGGACAATATTTTTGAGGAAAATAATATAAATCCAGATGTATTACAAACAAACAGTTTTTGAGTAAATATGACAGTCAGTCAGAAGGGGATATAACGACATCTCCAGATGTTTTTGTATGGAAACACTGGAGTTCCACCTGATATCTACACGTAATTATATCAGAAAGGCCCCTTTAAATGCTTCAATCATTTATTGTATGATGAAATAATTGGTCTATTGATCATTGAAGCCAATAAAATTGCGGCGCAAACTCTGGCAAAAACCTCATTCCCTAACGCTAGAGTCAAAAAGTGGTTTGATACCAATGCTGCTAATATGAGAAAATGCATTGAAATTTTATTTTGCGAGTGTCTTGTGCCATTGCGACATCTCATAGATTATTGGTCGAATAGTATTTCACAAGTAAGAAACTGATTTGAGTTGCTGTTATCTATGTTCCATATTTGCAACTCCGATGTCTGACTGCAGAAGTTTTTCATTCTTCTTCAAAGAAAATATCAGACTTCAAACACTACAGAAGAAGAATCCTGTATCGATGAAAGTAATATAGCCTTTAGGGGAGGACTTTTCTTTAGACAATACATACCCAATAAAGTATGTCATAAACTTAATAAAACTGTGTGACGGTGGTGGATATATCTGTAATTTGAAACTATATACTGGAAAAGCGAAAGTTGATGAAACGGCTGTTTCTGAGAAAATTGTTATGAAACTGTTTGGAGAGCTTCTAGACCATGGAAGAATCCTATATACTGATAACTTTCTATTAAAGAATGATAGAAAGGAAAACTCAGTTGAATTTGAAAAGGGGAGAACATAAACCTCAGCAAAGCTAACAAAAAATTGTTGTTCTGAAATGGCAAGCCAAACTGGATGTGTTAATGCTGAGCACGAAACATGGTGATATAATAGTGAAGCTAAACCGCGGTAAAGAGATCACAAAGACATAGATGCGTTTGACTACAAGGTAGGAAAATCGTATGTTGATATCTCTGACCAGCTTTCAGCATATTCGCCATACTTGCTCCGGACTGTAAAATGGTACAAACGATGAGCTTTCCATCTAACCACGGCAACACATATTGTCAGTGCTTTGCACCTGTACAATAAAGTCAACAACACAAAACTGTCCATCAAAAAATTCAAAGAAGAACCAGCTAGAACCAACTTTCTAGTCCTAGGGGGTGGCGTTGGCTGAAGTAGTTAGTGCGTTGACTACGAAACCGAAGTTTCTGGGTTCGATACCGGTAACCAACACCACGCACCTTCCTGATGTGCATTAGTGTCCCTTTGTATCAGTTGTTGTAGGAAAGTTCATGTGATGAGGAAATAGTCACTGATCACTGAACTATACCGACTTCAGCAGATACTAATCCTAATGTAATATCAGAACGCCCTTATTAACTGTGTAGCAGAATCATCGGCAAGGTAAAGTAACCAATGGCTACTAAACACAGCTTCAAAAATTTAATACGCCTCATTTAAAACCAGAGGCGCTGCAACAGTGCATTATTAAAAATGTGCAAAAATCAGAGTTGTAAAAGAACGAAGCTTTCCTCTAGCTCTTAATTCACCACTTGTCTTCTCTATCACTATCCCTTTCCTAAAAAAGGTAACACCAACTATAATTCGATTAACTACGTTTTAGTAATGCTAATTGCAATTATTACATGCAAATATCAGACAAGAATGCAATTCTTGTAAATATTAGAGGCAGGAATCGTATTCCGTTTCGATCTCCTCGTTTTCTATCTCTTATGATCTCTTATGCTGAAAACAATATGAACTATGTGAGAATTGTTGGGTATAATTAACTAGTTTTGCCACCGACAAACACGTGCTTGAGCATGTACAAATAAATGATTAAGTTCGAAAAGTTGAACACTCGTTGCTACAAGACAGAGGCGATGTTATTAACTCGAATAATTTTTCTTTATCTTGCAATACCTCTTGAATAATTAATGTAAAATAATGGGAAATTTTCTTATGTATTTAAAAAAAAATAAATAAATGGCACTGTAATGTAAAATATCCTTAATTAGCAGAAAATTATATATTTTCATATACATACACGTACATATTTTTTTTTTTTTATTATGACACCCTTATCAGTTTTCCTTCCTAAATAAACATAAATTCTTCTATTTCTTTAAGACAGCCTGAAAGTTTCGTCTTATATATTTTTTCTAGTAGCCCCAGCCTTATTTGGATTACAATGGACAACTGATAAACAATAAACAACTACAAACAAACCTAAATAAAGAGAAGCCAAAAAATGTGTTTCTTTTTATAAAAAGCAAGGAAAAGTTCTTCATTTTTTTACAACTGTATAAGTGAGTGTGTAACCAGTAATTTTGCCGGCAGCAACTCGTTAGTATGCATTAAGATTATGGTATCTTTTCATGGCTATTTTATTCTTTTCTTGCCATTATTATTTTTGCTTATTATTATTGTTTTTACTGCATGGTTAGTGTTGTTGGAGGCCTCTTTTTAGAAGCAGCTAAAAAAACATATAAGCTATAAATATGTAAATGGCAAAAATCGCCCCGTTTAATTATTTGCAAAAAAAAAAAAATATAAAAAATAAAAAATAAAAAAATTGTAGCAAGCACACGACAATAAGAGTGGTTTTTTTTTTGTAATAGTGAAAAGAATCTTTGCCGCATAATTTCTGGTAAAGAAATAAAATAAAACTGCATATTGCACAATAACAACTTTAGTTTAACGTTTCAAATTTTTTGAAGTGGAAAGTTGTTCTAGTGAAGTTTCATTTTCGTGAATAAACAAGATAATAAAATTAAAAAGAAGAAGAAAAGAGAAGATATCAGATCAAGTCAGCTTTCAAACGACTCATAGTGCTCATCAGAGAACGACAAAATCTGATTGAAAAAATATTCATACGTAATCCATATCCTAAAAGCATGCCTTTGTGTTCATACATTCAAACTTGTTCCAACATACATACATAATCGTTGCTGCTTTTTAATCATTCCAATCATACGGTTGTTGTTGGCTCTACGATTTTAAACATGTGTCGTCGCATCATACCAATCAATTCGGTTCGGTCATGATTATTTTGATGAAAAATAAAATAAGTAGGCAAAAGCGTTCGTTCTGATTATCAACAAATATTTGTATGATGAATAAAATCAAAAAAGCAAAAATGAGCGCGTATGAGCGCGTATACATCAAGTGATGATGATTTTTTAGAAACAAGGGAATTTTATGTACTGTATGTATTTAGCAATTTATATACCTATACAGAACACCCAAAGCAGGGGCATTTTGTACAAAAGCAGCGGACACCGTGGTATACAACGTGAAAATGTTGTTTATATCGTGAAGAAATTTGCACAAAATACGTTCAAATTTATCAACGTTGTTGAGTACATGTAACGTCATATAGCGTGTAAATTGATTAAGTTTACAACTTTTATACATGTTATTTCATCGTATAAATATTTCAAGGTCATGCATATCAAATAGAAATTATTTTTAAATTTGACAAAAATTATTTCGTTGTATAAAAATTTGATTCCATCTCTTTATATACATATGTGTTAATATTTATATATTTAATATTAGTAGCTAGTCTTTCGCATAATACTCTAACGAGAGACGATCTAGTCTTTTTCCTGGTCGTTTTCCATTTTTTCTTTTTAAAGTGTTTGCTTACTGATTTGGATTAAAACAATAATATTTTTCATAATTCCTCTGCTTTGATTTTATTCAACATGAAAACCTGATTATATAAAAATTTGAATAAAACATGTATGAAATTACTTGCAACTAACCAAACGATACGTTCGTAAGTATGATTCTGATTTTATTCAATATTAAGTTTTGTTGCATGATTAAATGTGAACAAAAGTTTAATGTATGATGAATGATGTGAATAAAACATGTTCGATCACTCGACTCACATTTACTTAAATGAATCGTTCACCATTACGATGATGATTTTACTCAATGTTGATTTATTTTGCATGATTAAAAGTGAATAACAAATTTATAGTATGATTAAATCAGAAAATACGTGATTTTTGTCGTTCTCTGGTGCTCATGCTTTTTTTTTTATCGAAACTAACCAAAAGCAAGCGCAAATCAAATTCAAACTTTTGAAATCGTCGACTGCTGAAAGTACTGAGCAATTGTTTATAAATCGTTTGCTGCTTCTGCTTCGACTGCGACTGTTGTTGATTTTCACAATCACAAGCAAAAGCATTAGTTGATTTCAATTAGTTGAAAAAAGCCAAAGCAGCGAAAAGTAAAAATTTAACGACTTGCTACACTTCTACTTAAGTTTTTCAAACACATACATCTACATATACTCGTATGTACATCAAGGAGAATATATATTAAATTATAATAAATTCTATTTGCAAAAAATCTTAACTTTAAAAATAAAGCGAAAAGTTGTCAACATTAAATTCATGCCATGTAAATCAATTTATAGTTTTTATAGATTTAAATTTCCAAACACGATTATTTTGGTTTATTCAAATTAAGGACTTATGCAAAATAAAAAATAAAAAACCCAATACCATGAACTCTCTTAGTACCCACAGCAAATATTTCCTTAAATCTAAAATAAATATAAGCCGAAATATTTGTATACGAGTATGTTTGTGTGTGTAAGATTGTTTGCGAAGCAAATATATAAAATGTTTAAGTGTACAACCACAGTATTTAGGAATTCAGTATGCTAGAAGTTTGAATTAAAGACGTGCAAGATTACACAATAAAGTACTGCTAAAATATATTTGACAGAGTAAGCAGCAAATATATTAAGAACATTTCATAAGAACTCTTAAAATTGCCATTTGTGTAATTAAGGCAAATTTGTACTACTTGTTTCAGCAAGACCCTTTTCAACTTTTGCGCAAACAATTCATGTCAATTGGTAAGAAATGTCAAAAGACTTTGTTTTATAAATATAAAACAAGATAAATTAAAGCAATTTGTGAATTTTTTAACATATTTATATATTTATATAAATATAAAAAGTGCAAACTGTGTCTCAAAATGCGTAATGAAAGCCACAAACTAACTTTCTCAGATGAAACCTAGAAGATGTTGCTTATTAAATTGAACAGATTAAGCATTTTGGAAACACTAAACGTTTCTTAGAGAAACATCATCATTAGTTAGTTTTTTTTATATTTTTTTATGGGAATTGTTACAATTTAAGTTTAACATTTACATTAATAATCCCAAATTATTATTTTACTTATTCAGTAAAATATTTTTTTTTATTAAAAACACGAGTACTTTGAAATTGATTATTATCAGATCATCATCATATACTAGTTGTCAAGACTTGGAAATACATAAAAGAAAATTCCATTACTAAGCTATTGATGTACATGACAATAATATCCCAATTCGCCACGTCTTTAACATATCTTTGACGACGGGTACAAGATAACGATAAGTCGTAGAAGACACATTGAAGACAGCTCTATACAAATCGTCATCGAACATTTTCATGCAAATGGCGTCGAGGTTACTCAAGACGAAATGAGCAACAATGTCGCTCAGATTGTCGTCAGCACGGCTTTATTAAAGACAAAACGGGGGAGATTTTCATTCAACAAAGTTTTATTGAAGACAAAACATGTGACATTGTCGCGCAGATAGTCATGAACGACGATTTTCTTTAAACTGTCGATAAGAAAATCTAATCGACAGGCGACATGTCGTACATTAATCGTCGAAGACGATGTCGTCTGCGAGGATTTGGCCAACTGGGATTTGCAAAACTTTCTACATAATGTTTTGATGGTGTTTGTGGTTTTTAGGCTTTCGCATACCAAAGGAGTAAAGGAACATAATTTCTTTTGCTACCATGTCCGTCTGTCTGTCTGTCACAAGCTCGTTTGCTCGCGAACCGTAAGAGTCACGTACCTGAAATTTTCACAGAATATGTTAGACTTTGGCCGCTACAACAACAAAGTTATTGTATTTCTATGCAGAATACACCAAGTAACATTGAAATTAAAACAAAAACAAAAAAAAAGATCAAAATTAAAGGGCATTCTATCAGTAAATGTAATTTTTACTATATAATTTCGAAAACTTGCTGTATCTTGGAAACTGTAAGAGGCAAATTCTTGAAATTTTCAATAACGCTTAAACTAAAAAAACATAAAATTAAGAAAATGCTTAAATGAAAAATATCACCAAAAATAAATGAAATCGATAAAATGCAAAAAATGACCAAAAATTAAACGTTTGCCAAAAAATAGCAAAAGTTGCACAAAAAACTAAAAAATCGCTAAAACTAAAAAAAAAGTAAAAAAATCGCTCAAAATAAATTAAGATGCACAAAATTAAAAAAACGGCTATACCAAAAACAATAAATCACCAGAAACTGAAAAATAGCGCCAAAGTCCGAAATAGCAATACCGTCAAAATAAGAAAAAATCGCTAAAACTAAAATAAATCGTAAAATAAAAAAAATCGCCAAAAATAAAAAACACCTTAAGTAAAATAAGCGTCATACTAAAAAAACATCAGCAGAACTTAAACAAATTGCCGAAAACGATTCGTGCGCTAGTCAAAGTCGCACTGTACTGAAACTATTTATCAAATAATATTCGGCCAACAATGATGAGAAATATGTGGCTCTAATTCTCTGGTTTTATCCGCTTACATCTTTTTGTTTTCTTTCTTTTTTTTTTAAACAAACACAACCCGCAGAAAACACCCAAAGTCTATGACGGGAATCGAACACACGACCTCTGGACTGAGAGGATACCATCGCTACCACTCATCCACAGGGGCACCCCTGCTACAGAAAGTAATAATAACAACTAATAAATGAAACACTCAGCTAATCACTAATACGCATTTATAACATTAGAATAATGAAACTACTCGTAGTGCATACAAATGGAATTGTGCACGTCTTTAGTATGAATACTGGCATGAAAGGCCAGATTTTTGGCCACAAGCTATTTGTGTATTTACAGCTATGAGTCTTGTTTCATTGTTAAATATATATGTACTTTAATGAAAAATGAATTCTTAAAGAATATTGAAAATTTTTGGTTTAACTTCTATTAAATCTCTTATTCGGCTTGATTTTAATTCAACAAAGTCTGATATATATTTATGATTTGATCAGTCTAAAGTTCGTATCTCTTTGTAAGCCAAATTATATGTATGTGATAATTATTAATGAACAAAGAACACCAAAGTTAATTGTAAATATTCTGACAAACACACGTAGTAGAACGGAACAACTAGCTGTTTTCGAATGCCACTACACCTTCATCATCAGCGTTCTTTGTGGTTGGTCGGTCCACTGGCAAAATGGCATATGTGAATTGTTTTGATTCATTGTATTACAATTTGCTGAAAGCTTTTTTGTAATGAAAGCTCAGTTTTACCATCTCTAAATTTACAACAGTCTTGCCGTTTGTCGTTTGTTAAAGTCTGATATAATTATGCAAAGTTACTTTTGAAAAGAATTTTTTCTCTGTGTCACAGCGAACTGCAGTAATGATGCATTTTAGAAACCGGACTATAGACGTGAATCCACCATAACACACAAAAAGACAAATAGCAGTCAAGCCAGTGCATTTATCGTGGCTTAAGCGGCGCCAAAAAAGGCCGAGGTGGGTTTGTTACTGGAAAATAAAATGCCTGCTTGTTAAGTCGATTTTATCTGTATGTTTATACAAAATTTTCGTGTCACGGTGTCTCCTATGATTTTCATGAAATTTTGTGTGTTTATTCGGTAGGCCTGAGAATAGGTCGTAATCTTTTTTCCATACCTGTAAGTGGGCTGTGGCACGCCTGTACGAACGAAACATATTATATCTTGAAAGTAAGAGTATTCAAATTTGGTTTGGACTCGTTTGAGAGCAAGGTGCGAAGTAATTTAAAATATAAGTAGAATATGACAGGGGGAAGGGGCACCCCCCATAGAAAGTAATTAATAATAATTTTAAGCCTTGAAACCTATAATAGCAAGAGTATTCAAATTTGCTATGCAATCTTTTGACAGCGAGATGCAAAAATTCAAAATATTGGTAGAATAAGACCGGGGGAAGGGGCATCCCCCATACAAAGTAATTATAAAAATCTTATATCTTGAACGCTATAATAGCAAGAGTCTTCAAACTTGGCATGAGTGAAAACAAATTAATAGAAAATATAAATTACAATAAATTTAAAACAAAAAGTTGTTTCGTGTTTTGTTATTTTTTTATTCCGTCATCGTTCACAGTACTCCCTCTCTCCATCACTCATATACCACATCCTTCACACTTGCAATGAGTTAGTTACTATTTTCTACCACAGAAATTCCGTAGAAATAATTTATGTGGCAAAACAATGTTTTGCCGGGTCAGCTAGTAAGAATATAAAAACAACGACCGTATTTGGCCACAAAAAATGTCTTTTCTACTAGGGCAATGCAAGGGTGCACCCATGTGCAGTTTTTATGGAAAACATCCTTGAATTGAGCTACAAATTGCTCGCTCTCTCATCCATACTTTTATCCGGATTGAGCGCTGAGTCACTATTTCTTCTTTCTAAACCTGAACAAATAGTTAGGTGGAAAAGATTTGACTCCAACGATGAATTCATAAGACAAACAAATACCTATTTTAAAGACCTAGACAAATCTTGCACAAAGTGTTTAGATCTCAAAGGAGACTACGTTGCAAATTTAAATATATTTTTATCGAAAAATCTTTACTTCATTCAAAAAGTCACCGACTTATTGACATTGAAAGTATAGAAAACAAAATTCAAGTATCCCCGTAAATTCTTTATATTTCAAATTTAAATTTTATATGCTCGTATTACTGTTACCGCAGTGATTTATCTATTAGTTATGTTTGTATGTGTATCTTATTCACTTATTTGGTAGTATGTACTGTTCTGATATAAATCTGACTTTGTGTCTCTGACAACTACAAATCGGTATTTGTCATTATGTTGTTTTTTACTCAGTCTCATTTCATAGATTTTTATGCCGGTGTTATGTTTAATATTACTTTTTGTTTGTGCAGCCTTTTTACTCGATGATGTTTTTATTTTCATCCTCTTAATTGTGTTCATTCATGCTGAAAAGTATTTTCTTTATAATATCTTGAGTGAAAAAGGTAATGGTATTGCTCTTTTTTTTATAATATTCTAAAGAAACAACAAAACCAAAGCTGGCAAAAAATCCCTTTCTATAACAACAATTGAAGAGGTGTACATATTCATGTGTACCACATATATTTTTATTTTAGTTTATAAAAGAAAGTCAAATATAAAACGCATATACTGTTGCTGGATATATTAATGAATGAATGAATTAAGTCAAACGGTGCTAGAGTACCTCATCCAGACCTACTCTCCTGATGAATTTCAGGATTGCCAGTGGGTCTAGTGTTGGCAGTTCCCAATCCTCCAATAGGTGCTTGCCCAATTGGCTATATCTTCTGTGGCACAACTCTTCACAGTCCTTCAGAGTATGCTCTGGGGTTTCATCGTCGTACTCACAGAATCTGCACAGACTGTTACTCTCAATGCCAAGTCTGCTGAGGTGTTTTCTCAGTCTACAATGACCTGTGACGAAGCCTGTGAGCATTCTTAGATTGTTTTTATTCAGGGACATGAGAACTATGAAACGATTTCGGTTATACGTTCCAGTCAATAGCTTTGCATGCCTCAATCCAGGGAGATTGAGCCAGAGGTATTCCCTATTACTCTTGATCTCCATCGATATATTTTCCCGGATTTTGTCCAATCCGCAAAACGGTTCTGGTCCAACCATGGGTGTACTAGTCCCCTTCGGGCCATTTTGCATGTCTCCATTTTCATTTCCTACCACCCCGGCGTGTCCAGGAACCCAGCAGAGTGTGACCTTATTCAAGCTGCTTAGCTGATTTAGCTTAATGCGGCATTCCCAAGCTAATTTAGAGGTAAAGTCATGTGAGCTTAGCGCTTTGATGGCAGCCTGACTATCCGAGCGAATGGCTCGGTAGCCCCTATCAAGATTAAATTATGCGCATTTCTCAATAGCATAAACTTCCGATTGGAAAATGGTAGAAGATTTTCCCAAGGACTTGCGGTAGTTAGTCCTTGGTCCTACAAGTCACACCCCAGAACCTGCCGGCGTTCTGGAGCCATCAGTGTATCGCCTGATGGTGCCAGTTCCAAAGGTGTATCGAGGTTATATTTCCCCCCATTCCCTTCTATTGGCCAGATCAGTTCTAAACCTCTTGTCGAAGTCATACACTTTATTCATCACGTCAGAGGGTTGCGCAAGTAGGGGAAATCGTCTTGCCAGGGATGATTGCTCTCATGCTTATTACTTTTTGTCTGGCAGCAGTCTCTATCACAATCGTCAGATGTGTGAGTTCAATGAGGACTTCCATAGCCACTGTAGGACACGTAAGAAAATTTGTTTAAAAAACAAATCAATAGGCTTTTCTCTTCTCTTCTCTTACAAAAGCATACAGCAACAGCAACTCAAATTCAAACTTTTGAAATCGTCGTCGTTGAAGTCGTGTTGGGCAATCGTATATAATTCGTTTTCTGCGTCGGTTGCGACTGTTATTTTTTTTTCATATGCACAAGCAAAAGCATTGGTTCATTTTAAATAGTTGGGAAAAGCCTAAGCAGCGAAAAGTAAAAATTTTACGACTTTTGCTACTCCGACTTAAGTTTTTTAAACACTGATAAAATTCCTTCCTCCCTAATTTTCTTCCAGTGCTCTTATACCTTTTATATAAATAATTTCTAACGCAAAGTTTTGTCATTTGTTTTTTTTTTTTTTGATATTTAAGTAACATTTAAGTCAATGTATTTACGCACATTAATATGAGTTTATACGAGTATATTGCGAACTCACTCACATCACTACGTGTAATGTATGAATGTTACATGCATTTTCCGCACATCAAAAATACAAAAGACTATACTTTTTGTAGCTATGCTATTTATGGGGCGATACAGGAGTTAGGACGTGATTTTCGTAAATTTATTTTTGTTTTGATTTCTTTGTGCTTAAAAGCAAAGTACGAAAATAAACGAAACAAATTGTTTGATTTTGTTTTGTTTAGTTCTTTGAAGTGAGAGAAACAAAAACAATGAGAACGATTACTCAATTTATTTTTGTTTTGTTTTTGCACATGAGCACAAACCAAAGAACACAGCCGATCGGCTGTAGAATGGCAAACAGCCGCCCCCGGCCACAAACAATACATTGATTTAATCGTCGCTAGAAAAGAAAATAATGGGAAATTAATGGAAACGTTTTGAAGTATTTGCGGCAAATTTTACATCATCATATAATATAATTTTATTGCATTTTTATTTAACACGTTAAGTTTGTTTTCTATAACCAAGCAGCATAGCTACAACCGGGTGTTTTGAGACACCTCTCTTCATTTTTTTGCGTGTGTGTTGATTTCATTGTTGTTTCATTTTTTGTGCTTTTTTTCAAATTCCTATACTACATAAAGGTTGGCTATAAAAAAGAAATTACAAAAGATTTAATGGCTTTACCTTTTTCCTTGGTAATTTGGTTGTCGTGTGGCATTTTTTGTTGTATTGTACTGGCAAAGGCTTTTATTTAATTTAGTCCTCTATTGTGTAAAGGATTGAGACAAATACTCTATACGCGTTTTAGCACAAGAACACAAGAAGCTTGTGCGTTGGCACAAAGTATTTATATTTATTAAGTCATACACGTATGTATGTTTTCACTGATGTATACAGGTATGACCGTGTGTATTTGTTGTAAATACATATTACATGTAAAGAATTTAGCAGAATTGTCTTTTTAATATATTGCTAATGACTTATATTAAGTTTATGGTCTAAAGTCTTAAGATTCAATTCAAATGTGCAAAAGTTTTCTTTTGTGTGTGTGTGTGTGTGTAAAAAGATTTTGCAAGAAATTTAGTAAAATTTAAACACAAAGACTATTAGCTAAACAAATAAATTGCGTACTTAGTAAAGCGAATAATGTTTAAATAGTCCACAAAAGAGTTTTAATGGCAAGATTTACTTTTAATTTTCATTATCTTAATTGTAAATAAACTTTTAAGGGGATTTTAGCTTTCGCTTGATGAGATATCTTTTCTTAGTATTCGTGCTTAAGTTCAGTGTTTTCAATTCTTAGTGAATGAAATATTTTTATTAATTAAAATGATGAACAGAAAATTAAAAAACGGAAAATGAAAAGTAAATCAAGAATTTTATGCATAACAATCACTTCTCATATTCCATTCCATTAAAAATTTACGTTAAATAGCTGATGTTAATAACAAACTCTACCCCAGTAGATAGACATGGGTGCTGATGAAATGCGTGGCTGTACAGAAAAAGGCACATATCCCCCTTTTAAAAAGTCTAGTTTTATATTTTTTCTCTTGTTTAGAAAATCACATTAATTAATAAAAATGTTTCATTCAATAGGAATTGAAAATACTGAACTCAATCTCGATTAAGAAATTAATACTGATTAAAATTCAGTCTAGTGCAATTAAATTTCACTCCTAACATTTTTTTATTTTTATAAATTTGTTAAGCTCATCTAGATGCTTTTCATCAGCAGACCTTAAATCACCCTGCAGAAAACATGGGGTTAAGCGTCCCCAAGTCACCACTTTCGTCGACTATATTGGTGACATTGTCAAACGAGCGTCTACATATTAACATTGTTTTTGATGCGTAGAAAACATTTTGTCAGATACACACAACTATGCTTCTTCTTAATGTTTTATTGATTTGTTGAAAATACAAGTGGCTTCAAGCAAAATTCAATTTTTTATGAAAATGAGTTTACGAAATTAATAAAAAAGGCCAATAAAAAAATATATTAAAAAATAATTCGAAGAATCAAATAAAAAGAAATTGCAAAAGTCAAATAAAAAGCAATCCATTTTATAATTATGAGCCTGTAGAAGATTTTGTGGGAGCAGTTAAAAAGTCCAGTCCAGTAAGTCCAGATTCATACGTAAGTATTTGATTTTAATAATTCGACGGAATAATAATAATAATAATTTTAATAATTCCACGGAACCTTGAATTTTTCATTTATATTTAATACAAACAGCAAACTAAATCCTTACTTCCCTTTTGTTATGTATTTTTTTTTATTAAAACAAAAATTTATAATTTGAAATTTATTTGCTGGAGGTCAAGCATTGTCTATATATTTCATTGGTGCTTAGCCAAATCATCAGTAGACTTTTTGAACAGTCACAAACCTCTTATATAGACAATGCTTGACCTCCAGCAAATAAATTTCAAATTAAAATAAACTTATGACAATATGTCGAATAATAAATTTCTTAAAAAATTTATAATAAAATATTCATTTTCTCTTTCCAATGTCTCGATATGGTCCCAAAAGAAATACCTACTCAGTAGTACCAATGTCAGTAGTTGCTTTTCAATGACACGTACATGCTAAATATCTATAGCAAAAAGCATTGTCTGGGGTACAATTCGTCAGTAGTACTGGTGACAAAGTCACCAATTTTCTTCATTTGTTTATAGAAATAATTCCAAAATGTAATTGAGAATTATATACATAAGCACAATGAGTTAATAAGTCTTAAGCAAAAATTTTAAATTCACTGCGAACATTTTTATTGGATTTTAGATCCTTTTCACAATAAGTTGTCGATTTCTCATCGCCACTCTCCCTCCATATGTATTTGACATGTTAAGTCCTATGCAACATTACTTAACTTCTGAACTGAAACGTTTCTTTTTCCCTCGTCTCTCTCTCTCCTAACTAACTAATCAGCTTAGCAATAAGACTTGCATAGTGTAAACTAGGACTTAATGAGCCAACAAATTCAGTTTTTTCCATTTTCTTTTAAAATCATCCAGTAGTACTACTCGTATCAATGCAGTTTATTTACATTTTGACAGCACTCAACTGACAGTAGTTGCTTGTTTGCAGAATCAGTGTATTTATTATTATTTTTGAAGATTTTACTTTTCTTGTTATAAGAAAAATTTAAAAACTATGACTCTTTAAAGCATATGCAATATTTCAAATTAATTTTGCATTCAGCTCTTTTTGTGTGCTAATTGGAATTTACGAATATGTACCCACTTTTGGCAAGATGTCAAATTTTCTTAAGCATCACAACAATATATAAAGATGTGTTTGTGTATTAAGCTCTTAATTTGTTCAATTTCAGGTATTAGCAAAACAAGTGAAATCTTGAAGTATGTACGAGTATTTTATAGAAAGTTAGGAAAGTGATTTGCGAAAGGCGATCGATGAAAAATGAAAAGAATCATACTTTCATTTCAAAAACTGTAAAATTTTTTAATGAATAATTTTAGTAAACATATTATTGATTCATCTACATATATATGCATATAACAATTAATATTTGTTTGTATGTCCGCGCGGCCAAACCGCTCATCTGATCGCGATGAAATTTGGTACACTTAGCCTGTGCAACTCCCTCCGCAACCTTAAAACCGACTTTATTGAAATTTAGACCACAGATAGATCTGCATCTAAAAGGTTATATAGGCTATGTATGTATTTTAAAGTAGGACCAGGAGGGCGACAGGGGGAAATTACTGCCTCCGAAACAATCAAACCGATTTGAATGAAATTGAGAATATAAATAGATCTGCATCTAAAAATTCATGTAGGCTATGCAAATTTTCAAAACTAGGATGGAGAGGATGATAGGGGCAATTTCTGTCCCCTCGAAATGTTCAAACCGACTTTAATGAAACTTAGAACACATACGAGTATAGATCTGCATCTAAAAAGTCACAAAAGGACCATAGACATTTTCTAAACTAGGACCAGGAGGAAGTAAGGGGGATTTTGGTGAAATTTAAAATATAGTTATCCCTTCATTTAGAAGAAGACATACTCTATGTACCTTCTCAAAAGTAAGACAAGCAAAAGGAACAGGGAATGAGGCCTGCTCCTCCGAGATTTTGAAAGTGATCTTAATGCAATTTAAAGTACAAGTATCTCTTCATTTAGAAGAAAACATAGGCTATGTACCTAATTTTTGACCTTGCGACACTTTCAAATCGATGTAAATGTAAATTTTAAATACGATGAGGGTAGCGAAGCACACCGGGTGTAGCTAGTCTCTACATAAATGTTTTTTCACGCCAAATATAAAAAATATCTTAAATGCTTTTTTTTTACCAAACTTAAAGTTTTTAAAATTTTACTGTACCTACCAACAAATTTCTAGTTCCAAAGAAATAACTTTCAAGATTAAAAATTGTCTTATCTTCGGTTGAGTGCCATTTCATTATGAAATGGTTTCCAAAGTTGGTTGACAGATTTAATCCTTTTTACAATATATTTCATTCACCTTTGTCGAGATATAAATATTTAATTTTTTTGGTTTCAATTTATTTGATGTTATTTATTTTTCCTCATTTCATTTAACCAGATTTTGATATTAGAAATGCACTGAAATGTCTTATTAAGATTCATTCTATTGCCATAAATGATGAATCAGGGTATAATTATTTCTCAACTTACCGTTTCACTATGAAGCTTTTAAGCTAAACTTTCCAAAATGCAAAGCTATATACGTTTAATATGATTAAAAATGTTCAATTCATTTTTGAATTGAAGGCTCATATTTAGTCGTTAATTGTTTTCACTGTTCGTTTTCCTTTTACTTGTTCATTCTAATTCTTTTACTTTACTACATTGACCGTTAAAAAGATATTGGAAGCGAAATAGAACTAATTAAAACATATAAACAATTTTACGGAAGCTGGACCCTTAAGCTTAAAATAGCTTAAAACTTAACACGTGCCAGAAACATTAAAGGCCTCAACGCCCACGCTTGGCGACACCGACCAGTGTCGCACGCGTAGCACCAGCGTTTCTTTGCGCTCACTTGAAAATAAACTAAAATATTTTTTTAAGGTGGAGAACACTTTGACGCAATGCAATTGCATTCGCAATACTAGAGCGAAAAGTAGGCAATCTTAAATGTTGATTACAGAGCAACATTCATGAAATTTTAAAATATTTCTGAATACATCAACGCCATCATACTATTCTATTTTTTTCATTCTCAACAGCTATAAAGCGCAAACTAACAAGTAAAATTTTCTTTTTCACTTTATAAGCCCTTTATTTTGAAAGTGTAATAAGTCTATTTTTAAGAAAAGTAATGGTAATACCAATTGTAGCTTACACTTCTTATTGGAGCTATGCTCTTTATTGCGCGATACAGGAGTTAGGATGTGGTTTTCGTAACAAAAATAATCGACACTATTACATTTATAAATTAATTTTTGTTTTTGATTTTGACGAAACAAAATGTTTGATTCTAATTTTGTTTCGTTCTCTGAAGTGAGTGCAACAATAATAAAGCAAAAACAATGATAACGATTGCTCAATTTCTGTAAGCCGGCTAACAGGCGCTGCCGGCCACAAACGATACATTAATTGTACGCAGTGAGAAAAGAAAATAATGGGAAATAAATAGAAACGTTTTGAAATATTTATGGCGAATGTGACATCATCATATAATACAATTTTATTGCATTGTTATTTCACACATGTAATTTGTTTTATATAACTAAGCAGCATAGCTCTAACCGGGTGTCCCAAGACAGCTCTTTTCTTTATTATTTTATTTGCTTACAATTTGAAAAATTGACTTAACCCACTTTAAAAATTAACAGCTCCAATATAAGATTTTTTAGAATTAATTTAAATAGGCACAAAAATACAGAGAAGTGTGTTGAGTGAGATTAAAATATTTAGAAAAAAAAGTAATTGAGAAACTTTAATTGAACTAAACACACTTCGTGATACCCTACCAAAGATTTTGGCAGTTTAGCAAGTTGATTTTGTAAAAAATATTAATATTATAAATATTAATTCGAATATATGTAGTTAATACATTTACTAGAATGGATTTCGAATTAAAAATGGAAACTAATACCAATCCTTACACCAAAGGTGAAAAGGAACCCCATTGTCTGTCCTACGAACCTGAAATTAGCACAGAATGTGTAAAACTTTGGCCGCTAAAATAACAAATAGATGGCAGTTAAAAGTTAAAGGGTGCTCTAAAGCGAACAATGAAAAGATTTGAAATCCTATTGTAATATACACACAATTATATACAGACACTTGAAATTTTCAAAGTTAGTGTATTTTTATGCAGAGTATGCCAATTAACACTGAAATTTAAACGCATCAAAACTAAAACTTTTCTATCAGTTAATGTTATTTTGACTATATAATTTTGACAACTTGCTGTATCTTGGAAACCGTAAGAGGCAAACTCTTGAAATTTTCAAAAGCGCTGAAACTAAAAAGTCCCAAAATTAAAAAAATGCGAAAAAGAAAAATCGCCAAAATAAAAAAAGCGCTTAAATGAAAAATATCACCAAAAACAAAATAAATTGTGAAAATGAGAAAAAATCACTTACATTAAAAAAGTTGAAAAAAACTAAAAAAAAATCGCTAAAACGCAAAAATTCCAAATCGAAAAAGCGCCAAAAACTAGAAAAATCGCTAAAATTAAAACTATATATTGTAAAAAAAATAAGCCCAATAACCAATAAAATATCGCCAGAATCAAAAAAAAAACAAAACTAAAAAACGTCAGTAAAAAAAAATCGCCAAAACTAAAATAACATCTATACTAAAAAAATTGCGAAAAAACAAAAAAAAATTGCCAAAAGACAGAAAAGCGCCAAAACTAGAAAATTGCTCAAACGTAAAATATGTATTGTAAAAAAGAAAACAACAAAAAATTGCCAAAAACAAAATCTCCAAAACGAAAAAATTTCTATAAAAAAATCTTCAAAAACGGACAGAATCGTCTAAAACCAAAAAAATCGCTTAAGCGAAGCAAGCGCCAAAGCCAAAAGTTAATCATTGTAACGAAAAAATCGCCAAGAGAAAAAAGCTCCAGGTGCTTGTACGTAACCCTTAGTGTGCGAGTCAAAGTGGCCCTTTAATAAATTTCTTTACACAGAAAAAAGTATTCACCAATTAATGTTTTCAATTAATTTTTTTAATTGTATTAATTAATTTGAGTGGAAAAACTTAATTGATATTATCAAATTGTTTATAGGTGAAAATTTAATTAATTTTTTAATTAATATTACAAATATTTTAATTAATATTACAAACTCATTCATATTTGTGTGTTGATTTAATACAACTTTAATTTGAATAAATAGCAACTGTTATCTATCTTGTATTTAGGTTGCTTTAATGGTGTCTATTCCGGAATACGCGTCGACTCGGCTGAAAGTTATATGGAAAACAAAAACAAAACTAAAAAATTTATTTTTATTTCTCATACAAAATTAACTGTTTTTCAAAGAGAGAGAAACGCGTTGCAATTCTCACGTTTATTTAATTTTAGAAATGTATGGCAAATAAAAACAATTTTACAAAATTTGATCTTGTTTTAGTGTAAAGTTTAACTTCTTCGACGCATTTTCCAGAATAGCCATCAATATTTCATCATAAATACACAGATAAAAATATCGTCATCATGCTGATGAAATTTGACATCAACGTTTCATTATTACCTTAAAAATAATTGAAGCCACCATCGATTATTACAACATCACGATTAGCGCAACAGGTAGTTTTTTTACATTACAGTCCTTATAAGTGCAACATTTTTTCAAAAAACAGTCTCAATAAGCGCAACTGTTTATCTTGTAGTAAATTGAAAACAGTTTTTTCTTTGAATTTACTGAATTTAAAACGTAGTCTTAAGAAGTAGTTTCAGTTTCTCAAAAGAACCCATCCATAGCATGCCAGTGCTAAAAGCTCAGTAAGTCGGCTGTAATACACTGTAACTGCAACGTTAGGAAACACCTGGTCGATATTGTTATGTTACTACGTGTTTGTCAGAATATTTACAATTAACTTTGGTGTTATTTAATCATTAATAATTATGTCATATAATTTGCCTTACAAAGCGATACGAACTTTGGCCTGATCAAATCATAAATATAGAAACAAATGAAGTTCGAACAATAATATTTGAATTTAGATCATAGAAAAAAGTCCATTAAAATCCCATACGAGTAATGAAGTTCTTGCTCCCAACTTTTTTTATTTTTTTGCCGAACAGTGTTATTATAATTAATATAAGAAAAATCATCTAAATCAAGTCGTTTTAATTTCTTGCAGACGAGTCTTGTTAAAATTTATTTTTGCAACTATTCCTTCAACAAAATAATTTTCCTGAATAACAAAAAAAGTTCAATTTTGTTTAAAAAAAAAATAGTCAGACAAATCGTCAACAAATTTATTTATCGCCCAAAAAATCGCTATGTCACCAAATCAAAAATTTAGACGCCAAACAAATTAAGTAATCGCCATATCTGACAACCGTGTACAGGACAACAAACATCCTCACTGGCGCGATGCAGTCAGTGTTGCGTGGTATCTAGAAAATAGTATTTTATAGAAACTTTTTTTTTTTGAGTTAGAGTTGTTGGCAAACTCACTAAAAAGCTTAACAAGTGTATAGTGTAGGGTAAGTAAAATGGCACAATTATCTGGAAAATGTTTTTAATTTTTTTTCATTATATTCTATTATATATTTTGATCTTTGTACCCAAAAATTATTTGCACAATAATTATTTTTTATGAGTTTAATAAACTCTGCACAATCTGCAGGAAGTGCATTTGCTGCCAACAATTAGAATGTGTATCAGTAGTTTTTTATCCATTCTAATTTTATATTAAACAAAAAAAAAAAAAAAAAAGAAAGAAACATAACCGTAGTACTCGTAACACACAGAAACACAGATTTGTATTTATCTCTCTACTCATGTTCTCTGAACAAACTTAGACACTAAAGCACATGGTTTTTCCTGACGAATTTTCTTCTTTCTTGCATTTGCGTAATAAAAAGTATTTTTTGTTGCAGTTTAGCATTTATTTTTGTAAAGTTTTTGGCCCTCTACTGTCACTCACTTAATCTAGCAAGAGAGAAAGTGTGTGTGAATATTTTTAAATATGATTTTCAGTTGTGAGTTTTTCTACACAATTGACCAAGAATTTCGTTATTGATATCGATTTCGAATGTACTCGTATCTCAAACATTTATCGTGTAAAACTATCGAGAGCGACACTCAAAAATGAATCGAAAAAAGCTCACATGTCGCTCAGTTTTGTCCCAAAAACATATCGCAAAAAGGCAGCAGAAAACGTAAAAAGGTAATTTTATTTTATTTATTTATTTTAACTTACTTCTTTTACCTTACTTACGCTGCAGAATTTGAACATTATACCAATATTCTATCGTGGCAAATTTTTTTCTGCTCAATTATGGCACATATGTAAGTAAGAACGTGTTCTTATTATATTTTTTAGCTTACAGTGCTGTCATGGCTCAAACTTGGTTAACTCTAGACTAACAGACTAGCACACATCCACTCAGCTACCGTCACACATTCGAGAAACTATCGAGAGAAGTTCGAAGTTCGAAGCTTTAGCGAACATTATCGAAAATGCGCACAAATATCGAAAAATTTTGTTTTCAAATTTCTTTGCTCTAGTGAGGTATAGGTCAAGTGGGTATAGGCGAACATAAGTATGTTCATATATTCTAATGTTTTGGATTAAACGTTTAACATTTCAGCACGTATTAAAGCGTTAAAGTATGAGTACGTGAATATGCTGCTGAAGATCTTTATGGTCAGTTAACATGCATATATCTAATATTAAATTATAAAACTTGTCAAAAGCTACTTTTAAAAACAAATGCCATATAAAGTGGACGTCCAGGAATGCAAGTTTTGTTTCCTAAACTCCATATATATAAAAAGTGGGTGGAATAATCTTTATTTAACTCCTTCAGTGGGTGAATAGAGCGGTTAAGGACCTTTTATTCGGAATTGATTGCTTTTGTTATGCTTGCTGTGAATTTTATTGGAACAATGTATGAGAGCTTTTATGAAAGCGTAGCAGAACTGATGTGGCAAGTGGACAACAATTTCTAGGAGTTGAGGCATAAATATAAGTAAATTTTAAGCACTAAAGTTAGAATTAGTTTGCACGTTCTGTTCTGTTATGTATCAGCTGTTTTGTTTCTATTCAATTGAAAATCTGTATGTGTGGTTTGTTTCTTTCCTTTCTGTTGCTGAAAAATTTTTAGAAAATATAATTTAACATTAAATGGCAGTCAAAAGTGTTAGTGGTGGTCATATCAACTTAAAAAGTGCGTAACTTACAAAAACTTCAAAATCGTCTTTTTGTTTGATTATGTTGTAATTATATAAAATCCATCTACCTACAATACTTCTTATTTATCAAATTTATTAATGAAAGACTAAAGACTAGACTAAAGTAGACTAAAGACTACTGAGAACTAAATGCACTAAAACTTATAATGTGTTTTGCTTTGCTTTTTCTGTAAAATATTTTAAATGTAACTTATGCCTTCTTTAAATTTATATGAATATTTTTATTAAGTCGTTGATGTATACAAATTATATGTTTTTTATTGAAGGGGCAAATGGGGGTAAAATTGGTATTTTTACATCTCGGATATTACGACAGATGGACTAAAAATCTCTAAAAACTGAATCTTGTTACCTAATTTACACTCCACACATCTACTAAAGTATTGTTGAGCACAGCAGAAAGCTTTTTGGCGTATTCTTACTTCTGGAAATAATCTTGGACATGTTTTGGCACCCTCTAAAATTTTGCCCTTATGAGGCGTAAAATCATACCCATATTTGGTACTTTTTTTATAATAAGGTGCATATGTGTATTCATATTATGTAAAACTAATATACTAAGACTCCCTACCGCTCAGAAGAATTTGAGGTGAAATGTGTTTTTTTTTCGAAGCATACAAAAAACATTTTAAACCGGATCTAGGCGCACGGTAGTGCACCAGGCCAAGTTCCGGCCAATACACGCAATATGTATATTTACAGGAAGCCATTCGTTTAACATTTAAGGCTAGAATTCGCACTAGAGAGCTTAAATTCTATACACAAATAAATCTAAATCAGAGATCACCAAGAAAAATCTAAAATGGTGGAAGTTTCAATCGTTGGGCATGGACGCACTTTTTAAACTCAAAATTAATAATTTAAGTTACGAACTGAAAAAATCCGAAAGCACCGATTGTTAAATTAAGGAAGCAGGGACACGATCATAATAAGTTAACATAATATTACACGGTATTTATACAAGCTACTCTGTTAAAACTTTGCATGCACACTTCACTTATGCTAGCCTTTAATTTTGCGTTTTCAAAAGAACTTCGTCTGAGCAGACTTTAGAAAAATAGGCTGGGTCACTCCCACTAAAACTTACGCTATATTTTACATATTTTTACTCAGATGACTCTTACAAAATTTCGTACATTATTGGGTCATTATAATGACACAGTCAGTGATGTGATGGGTGCACTACACTCTAACCCATTATTTTATGTAACTCTGCCCTTTTCAACTGACGCAGTCATTATGAATAAAACTATAGCAGAATAGAAATTTTAAGTTTAAAAAAAGCTTTATTAAAAAAGTAGTCAGACCCTCACAAAAACATAAATGTATAAATGTGAAAAAAGGCCAAGTTCCTTTCCAAAACTTCGGCTATCAAAAGTAGTGGGATAAAAATTTTGACCAAGTTCTTCTTGTTTGGCACAATATTTATCAAGCTTCCTTTTCGATTTTATCATAAGCTACATGTTATCGAAAATATAATTTTTTTATTGAAATTAAAGTTTAAAATGCCAAAATTGTTAATAACTTTTAAGATACGGGCTGTAATATATATAGTTTATCGTAAGCGACAGTTTAACTATGTAAAACAGATTTGAATAATAAAAAAAAACCTTCTGAAAAATTTAATTTTTGTCGCTTACGATTAAATCGAAAATAAGGCTCGATATTTTTTCATATATATTTTAAACTATCCTTCTTATAATACTTTAATATTATTTTCATGTTTTAAAATTTATTTTTATTTATTATTTATTTTTCATTATCAAGGACATGAACCATTTCTAAAGAAAATGATTAATGCCCTAATTCAGTAAGAAGATTTAGGACGTTCTTGTTTGAAAATACTTCTGACTTCTTGTTTTTGAATTCTATAAATTATTTACTTCAAAAATAGTTGTTGTCTTTGATAATGAAAAATAGAAATATTATTACCATGTTTTTAAAACATAAAAATAAAATTAAAGTATTTTATACAATAGTTTGAAAAATACTTGAAAAAAGATGTGTTGGATATAATGTTTAGATCAAAATCATAAAGCAAATGCACGAACCTTCTAGCAAGGACAATAAATAATAATTGTTCTAAAGAATCACAACTGCGGCTTATTTTCGTCCATAGACAAGACAAAACAATCGTCGAACAGAATTAGGGCATAAGAGAATTCCAAAGCCAGCACTCAAAACTATTTTCAAACAAAAGCGTACTAAATCTTCTTACCGTATTAGAGCATAAACCATAGACAATTAATTAATAATAGACAAGTAAGTTCGCTTATGCAACATTTGCTCTCGTTTTTTTTTAAATGTCATTTAGCCCTTTTCATCTTATGATTTAACACCATTAATATTTAATTATTTTGTTCGAATCTTATTTGTTTTTCTTTATACGCTGTAAGCCAAATTATTACATTTGATATTACTAAAGACAATTGCAAATTGTTATGACAAACAATGTCAGAACGGAACAACATACTGCCACACCTTCATCATAATTAGCTTGCTTGTGTGTAGTTCAATAAGTGCGGTTTCTTTCATGCAAATGAAATGGAATGAATTGCTTTGATTCATCAACAACAGTGTGATATATATTATTTTCGTTATGGAAATTTCAATAATTAAATATAAAACGAGTATATATTAATTTTTAAGGAAGCCAACCAAAGGTTCGGCAAAATATCGAAAATAATATAAATTAAAATTAAATTTTCTAATTAAAAGAAGACCTGAAGCTTGAAATATATTTGTTAAAAATTCCATATAAATAAATAAACGAGTGTGTGTGGCTTTATAATGTTATTATACTTATATATTTGACAAAGTATGACAGTAAAATTTATATAAAGAGAGAGAAAAAAAATAATTTTTAAGGCAGCTTTTCAAATATTTAAAAACATTTTTGCAACAAGTTTTGCAAATGTCGCTTAAGCCGTATGTAAGCCAAAGTCGCTGGCTGTTACGCAAGTAAATGCAAACATTCAACAGAATTATTTTGTATTCAACATCAACAAGTGTGTTTTGTCAAGATTAACATTGAATGAATGTACGTACCTACGAGAGGAACAGAAATGAAATATAATGGTAAAACTTGTCATAAAACGAAAGAATTGTTATGACAGTTGCCGCTATTGTGACAAATGTGAACAATTCAGGCAACGTACGAATTGTTCATCAGCGCACATACACACACACACACACACACACTCACACAACCGCCTTTATTTTCACAAATACTTTGGTATGCAGCAACAACAACAATAGCAGCAACAACTAGAAGAAGAAGAGCACAAACAACACAAGCAACAATGTGGTATGAAGGAACAGTGTATCTATCTTTTTTTTAGATTTTAACGAATGAGCAACAAAACTGTCATGTTTCTTCGAATTCATTGTTGTCTTCTTCCTTTTTGCGTTTTACAAGGAGCATTACTACCATCATGCAACCAGATGACTAAGCACAACAACAACAATTGTAATAAAGAAAAAAAAAAACGGCTACAAAAAAGAGATTCTACATACAATACTTTTAGCTTTACTATGAAAAATACATGAGAAACATTTACAAAACGCTAAAAAAAAATTAAAAACCTTTTAAAAAACAAAGCTTAATTGTAAACATTAAGTTGAAAAAATATTTTCCATTGCTTAGAATAGAAATAACAGGTAAAAGGTAACGAACATAAAAATTAACGCAACGAAGAAAACTACAACAGCGACTACAACGGGGACGATAGTGAATAATGTGACTTCGACCAAAAAAAAGTTTTAATGAATAATTTTGGAAAAAGGAACCAAAAAATACCTAAAAAATTTTTGATTGCGTTTCGTTCTAAGCCTATAAAAAATACAGGCGAATCGATAACCTCTTTCCTTTTTGAAGTCGGGCGATGAATATATACTCTTTAACTAAATTGTTACACTTTTCATGTGTGCTCGGAATAACACAATTTCAAAGCTGAAAAAATGGGCGGAGTCGAGCTCATTAAAAATAATTATTCTACTTAAACTATTTTTACCAGACTTGGCACACATTCTAGGCTCTACAAAATACTAAATATACTATTTTAAAAAGTGGGCGGGGCTACACCCATTAAAAGTTAGAATTATATTTCAAGTGATTATACTTAACTGATTTCTTGCGAAACCTCGTACACAGCTTGAGCTCTGCCAAGGAATGAATTTTATACTTACAAAAGTAGGCGGGGCCACGCCTAGAAAGATTAAAGAAAGAGTATTAAATTATGAGTAATTCTACTTAAACGATTCCCACGAAACTTGGCAACAGCTTTGTCTCCTAGAATACCATAACTTTGTGCTTAAAGAAAAGGGCGGCGCCGTGCCCACTAAATCTTAATATTATATTTTACCTGCTTCTAGTTTACCGATCTTTATGAAACTTAGCACACACCTTGACATCTGAAAGTGATGCAATGTTGAATTATTAAAAGTGAGTACACATTAATATCTATAAAATTGGACGTGACCACGCTCTTGAAAATGTAAAAATTGCACTTAAATAAAGTTTAAATTAGTTTTAGTTCAGTTATACCTGATTTACATTAAGCATTTTTTCATTAAATTAGTTACCTACAATTTTCTTCATGTGTCAATAGCAGGCACAGAGAAGCAAATCAGATTTAAAAAAATGCCAAAAATGCTTCAGAGATTCTTTATATATCACTCTCTTCTATATCGCTGCTATTAGCAAATAAAAAAAGTTGCATGCAACAAATTTCATGAAAAAATGCTTAATGTAATTCAGGTATTAATCAAAATAGTTTCACATGTATTACCTTGAAATGCAAAATTACGTTACTACAATTTTTTAAATTTTATAGAAGAGAGGACAAACTAAACAAAAATATTACAGTGATTGCATCTTACATTCGTTATTTTGGATTTTGAATGGTCACACCAAAAAGTAATATCAATTAAAATATTTGTAATACTAATTAAATATTTAATTAAATTTTCACCTATAAACAAATTAATTAATTAATACCATTAAAAAATCAGGCAACTTTTGACGTTGGTAGTAACAAAATCCGTGCAGCGTCTTTATGTAAAATTTTACGAGGAACACTGTAATGGCTCAGGAGAAGATCAAATAGTAGCGTCAATCATTGAATGTTTTTAAGCGTCGTTTAATTAACACTTTTCCGGAATCTTTCAATTAAAATCGTTAAGCAGTATTTTCATTTCGTGTTCGTTGTATGCGGTTGCAAGTATATTATTATTCGTCGCATGATGATTTTTTGTTATCAGCAATAAGTGCTATGAGATATTGGTATTAAAAAAGGAACAGTTTATGCTAGGAATACAATTAAGACGAACAACAAATTTGGTTCACGACGACGAATTCGTCGATAAGAATTCGATGCGTAAATTCGTCGTGTGATGCATTAAACACATTCACCACAGCAGGCTACATGAACACACGACTTCAAATGCCGCTAGCAGCATTTTTCGCCTGGTAACCAGCTACTTAATTATTTTGGAGACGGCAGCAGCACCATCTGCACCTCATATTTAAGTACAAATACATACTTTAGTATTGTCACCTTCAAATATTTCGCATTTATAAAAATTCAATTAAATTACTTTCCAAATAAAAATAATATAAAAATGAATCAATTTATGCCTAAAACAAATTTTTCGATATTTTTTTATTCAACATTTTGTATTATACTGGAAACACTAAATTTTCTCATTATAGCCAAAGAAATAGAAATTAGTTTAATTGGACTACAACGACAACATCAGCATAGACAACAACCTGCCGCCCTGTTGCTTAGCTGTCTTCAAAAGAATCAGTCTCATATAAACATTTTGCTGTGGTGAATGTGTTTAATGCATGATGCACAAAAACGACGAATTCACTCAGCAAATTCAGCTCTTGTAATTGATAAAGTTGGTTAGAAGGCGAATTGATACCAATTGGTCTCGATTTACAGCTCTGCATATTCGCCTTGTACATTTGCTAGTGTAAAATTTCCTGCTGTTAGAATATTTCCTAACGTTTTGCATTGATAGACAGCAAAGAAGTTATGGCAGCTGGTGAATTAAGATCACCTGATGTGAGTTCGGTTTGGTTGTTTATAGTGTGTGTAAAGAGAGAGAGAATTTTTTTTTCGTTTTTCGTCGGCATACAAAATAGAAATAAATCTATCGTTGTGTTCATCACGCACGACTAATTTCGTTGGACGGCGGTGTTGTGTTCATTTTCATAATATAAATGTATATAAAACATTTTCACATCGAATATGTTAATGCACCTACATAAGTCCGCGTCTACATTATGAAACATTTGCTGGAACACTTTTAAGCTTGTTGATGAAGGGAAAAAGAGGAACAGTAAAGGAAAAAGTATTAAGTTGCAAAACAAAAATTTCACAGTGTGGACACAAATGCAGTTTCAAAAGAGAAATCAAAAATGTTTCGCAGCAAATGTTTCACTGTATGTACGAGGACTAAACAAACGTAACGAAAGTGAAACCGTTTGAAAGCAAGAAAATACCCACATAAACTGTCTTTTTCCATGTTGCCGAACAAAATTAAATTAAGCTTATGAGCAAACAAGCAATTATTTTCAACACTCAAAATACCGAAAGTGTAACAGACATCGTAGTGGCCAATATTGTTGTGTCTTTACTTCTCTTCGTATAATAAAATAATTATCATTATTACACTCATAATTATCAGGGTCTTGCATTCTTTCTTAAGTACACAACATAGAAAATTCAAAAGACAAAAAGTAAACAATAAACGGCAAACATTACCAACGCAATTTAAAAATCAAAAAGATATTATGTAAAATACACTCTACTCGTCTCTTTATAACTCTTTTCACAAAGATCTATTCACAAACACACACACACAGACACACACATACATGCACACTCATGCACACATCCGCTGTACTTTTACAACATTGTTTAATACAGCATCTAAGAAACCTCATCAATGACAATGCCATAAAATGTCAGCGACAGACATTAAGAGAAAAGCACTGGGTTACAACAAAGGCAAGAGCAGTGGGGTAACAATAGCTAAGGACACAACACTTTTCTGGCTTCTGTTGTGTTATTTCTCATTTAGAGGTAACCACCATCAAACGACTAAACCACCGACCAAAAATTCAGTCAGCTGCCATTTAGTCGCCCGGCAATAGTTGTTACATTTACAACACTAAACAATGACAAATAAAATTCTTTTTATGTCTTATTTAAAAAAGTATGCACAAGCATTTGTCAGGGAGAGTGAGTGTGCGTGTGTCTGTGTGTGTGTGCATTAGTGTGTTTCTTTCATTAAACAATGGGTAAACAACAAAAGCAGTAGCAGCAGCAACAGCAACAGTAGCAGTAACAACTTAAAGAAAGCATTAAAAGCAATAACTTTAGGAGAAGATGTTGACGATGCTTCAGTGACATTTGACTTTTTGCCACAAAGAAATAAATGTAAATATAAAACTTTTTTATGTTTTGTTGTACTTTTTAATATTTTTAGAAATTGCAAGGATATGAAGAAATGTTTTCGTTATTTTTTTTTAATGGTACTCACTACTAATTTTTTAAGGTTAAATGTATAAAAAGAAGAAGAAGTTATTTAGAAGAGACAAATTCTTATGCACGAAGTTCGTTTAACTAACCAATGTTTCACAGTTACAAAGACTTAATGCAAAAACTTGCAGTACGAAGCTTAAACTAAATTTAAACAGTTTTGTCGATGACAATTTCATCAATCAATAAAATTTGTAGGCCACATGTTTTTAGAGGAAATACCCACTAAAACTCTAAATCAGTGAAACGCACGCCATAACGCAATAGCGGTTAAAAAAAACTCACACACATTCTTAGGCTGAGTTGGCATCTGTGTGCCATGTGCCCAAAAAAGCGTAACCACTAATTACTAATGAAAAACTGTTTGATTCAGACACGTATTTTAACAGTAACAGTAACAGATTTTTCAATATCGTAATCTTCCACCAACCAGCGGAGCGGTATACCCTTCACCAAAAATTGTAAAGTGTGTATGTAGGTTAATCACTCCGTGTGTAATATCCACAATATTAATATACGACCCTTAAAGTATATAAAAGGTCCGCCATCTAACGTGAATGGCTCATGTCTGATTTGACAGACAGTTTTATCCTTCCGCTGAACGAATATGGTTGTGGATACGCTTGAACAACGCTGGGAAATATTGCCTGCGATCGACCTACAGAAGATGCCGATTTTGCCAAAAAAATCATCTTTTCAGATGAAGCTCATTTTGATCTTGGCGGGTATGTAAACAAGCAAAATTGTCGCATTTGGGGCACAGAAAACCCGCACGCATACATTGAAAAGCCGACGCACCCAAAACGAGTCACTGTTTGGTGCGGATTTTGGTCCAGAGGCATAATTGGGCCAATGAGCAAGGAGTGGCCGTTACAGTCAATGGCGATCGTTATCGGGCCATGTTGAACGAATTTTTGTTGACAAAAATTGAAGAGGAGGATATTGGCAACATTTGGTTTCAAGAGGACGGCGCTACGTGCCACACAGCCGAAGCTACACTCGATGTTTTGCGCCCTGTTTTCAAAACAAAAAAAAGTTATCTGGCGGACCCTTGTGAATAAGGAAGACAAATCAGCGATGTTCGTCTCTTCGTTTGGGTGTCTGTATGCGAAATCGGTATTCCATACTGAATAAATTGGTATTGATTGGTATTGCATTAAGAATTAAATTGGTAATCAAGTTAATTGCCAAGTTGAGGTATATTTCTGTCTAAATAGAATATGTGAATTGTTTTGCTGAGAGCTCCTTTTTACCATCTCTAAATTTACAACAGCTGATGATGAAGGTGAAGTGACCTTCGAAAACATCTGGTTGTTGCATTATCCTCGTGTTTGTCTGAATATTTACAATTAACTTTGGTGTTATTTGGTTCATTTATAATTATCACATGTAATTTGGCTTACACAGCGATACGAACTTTAGCCTAATAAAATCATAAATAAAGAAGCAAAACAAAGTTTGAACAATACTACTTAAAACTATTTAAAGATAATTTATTATATTGTTAATTTCTGTTAATGATAATTGCAATTAATACTTTGTACCATAAGATTAAATTTAAACATGTCCTTTATCAAATAAAATATTTCACAAAATATTCAAAAGTACATAATTATAAATTCAATATAATTTGAATTAAATTTTGATTGTAAATCTGTGTTATTGTCGTTCAATCTGCGAACATCAGCATTAGTTATTAGGATACAAATAAACCATTGTGGTATATTTGGATTTCTCTATAACATAATCAACATGCACACACTCATGCAAATGGCTTAATGCATTTTACGAATAGACATTAATGTTCTTATTTTGCTTAGCATCAGAATATGCCAACAATTGGGCCTTTAAATGCAGCAAGTCTCTGTCTATTATACCAATGTCCGCAATCAAATTTTCCTTTCGCATAATATGGAAGCATTAGAAAGTGTAAATGGATGGGTAAACAAATATTTGAGTTCTTGCAAACGCATTTAAATATACCAAACGCATACACTCACTTACCAACTCACCAAAAAAAGGAGGAAACAAATAGACAAGCCTACAGTTATACAAAATAATATACATACATAAAAACATGAAACATATACTTGTGTATACATACATACGTACCCAGTGAACATTTTTAACATTAACAGAAAAATTTTCTTAAAACTCCCTCAGACATTTAGCAGAATGTTTTATACTCTTTCAACAGCTTTTCATGCAAATTTTCTCAAATATTATTTAATTTCTATGGGAATTAATAAATTAAAAAGTTTTATAAATTTTTTGTCAGAAAATTAACCCTTTCAAGCCCAAAGTTGCCTATAAGCAACATTGATTTTTAGCACGGTTTCATTTTAAACAATCGTAGAATTAGTTTATTACAGTTTTTAAAACTGAAAAACCACAAAAAAATTATCAGCAGTATCTCGATCGACATAACTACGATGCACTATTCGGTTCTAAGTCGGGCGAAACGTAGATGTTGAAATTTTAGGGAAAGAAGTAAAAAATAAATAAAAATACTTGGAGAACATAATTTAAAAACAATTACGCAGATTAAACAAGAAAAGCTGTGATAAAAAATTAATAAAAAGAGAAATTAAAAAAAGTTGTGCTTTTATCCAGCAAATATTATTGGTGTTAGTAAAAACATTGACATCGAAGACATGAATAATCACCACAAAATACTTTGTGAAACTTACATAAAAACGATCCTGAAGTTAAATTGGCCGAGTCGTCTGGTGAAATAGTTTGGTATTGAATCCTACGACATGAAGTGCGAAGTCAACCATGGAATTGCTATAGTTCGTAAGTTGGATAGCAAAGCAGTGATTTTGCACTCTGCATTTATTGCAGATGAGCCAATTGGACTATACTGCCCTTAGATCCCTAAAAAAAAAGAAGAGAGGTGTCTTAGGACACCCGGTTATAGCTATGCTGCTTAGCTTTATAATGTGTTATATTAAAGCAAACGGTTTCCATTTATTTTCCATTACTTTCTTTTCTAGCGGCGTACGATTAAATTAAAAATAAATTTATAACTGTAGTAGTGTCCATTATTTTTGTTACGCAATTTGCGTCCTAGCTCCTGTGTCATAAAATAAATAGCATAGCTATAAAAAATATTTATTGATCTCGCAAAGCCAGCACTTGGAAGGAGTTAATCTCTCTGATATGCAAGTAGTACTTGATAAAATTAATCATCGCTCTACTAAATAGTACTGGGCTTTGGGATCGGCATTAACCAATTCATGGCGTTTGTATCTCAAGCACCTCAAAATCATCGAGAATAACGTAAAGCATATATTGCTTATAGAATTTCAAATAGAAATGGCAAGATGAAATAAGTTCAGTACCGTCGCACAGAGTATTATTTGAGCCAAAAAGCTGGCCAAAAAGGCAAAAATCAATTTAAAGAAATCTTATAAACTAAGTGCACATTGCAATACACAACAACATTTTGCAAAATATTATAAAAATATTGCAAATTTTGAAGACTGTAAGTTGTGATTTGTAGTTCTGAGATACTGTTAAAGTCAGCAAAGTGAGGAAAATTACGTGAGTGTTTTTTTTTTCGATTTGAACATGTTTATATGATATTTTTGTGGCTAAACGCATAAATTTATTACGCTGATTTTTTTTGCTGAAAGATTTGATCAAAATCTATTTTTAGTATTAAAAAAATAATTATTTTGTATATTAATGTTGAAACAATTAGTTTAAAAGTAAAAAAAAAAAAAATTATGCACTTTTTTGCAAACCAAAAAAAGAAAAAAAAATAGGAAAAAGGTTTTTAAAAGTGAAAAAAAGAATTATTTTGTATATTAATGTTGAAACAATTAGTTTAAAAGTTAAAAAAAAATTATACACTTTTTTGCAAACCAAAAAAAAAAAAAAAATAGAAAAAAGGGTTTTAAAAGTGAAGGTAGCTATATTTCGAATTATGTTTTATACCACAAACAAATAAAATATAAAATCTCTTATTTTAGATGCCAGAAAAAAAGGTTGCGCAAGTTTGCGCCATTTTTTTGCGATTTCTTTAAATTTTCACCTTTTTTCTGGTACAAAACCTTTTTATCAGTCATAAAATATTTTACTTTGAGGAGAAGAAAACTTTCCGGTGTCCATTAAAGGTCAAAAGTTTAATTTCTATGATATTAAGGCATACTCGTAAGTAGTAAATTTTTTTATTATTTACATTATTTTTGCAAATAATAGTTTTGCCACCGCCCACAAAAGGAAGTGGAAAAGAAAATGGCATTTCACGGTCTCCTGGGTTCAAGTTAAGGGTTTTGAGCTTTTGCCGACGTTTAAAGTTGCATTTGCTAAACTAAAGTATGGGAAAATATAAGGAAACATTTAATTTTTAAGAGGTTAGATTAGTTCTTCTGACGAGAATTTTTATCCCCTTTGTGCCGATTTTTGTTTTTGTTTGCAAGGTTTAACATCCTAGGAGTACAGGACATATTACTGCCATAAATTTCGTTGATCTAGGGGCACTCAATAACTTTTCACAGGCAACGTAAACTAAAAAAAAACAGTAATGGCCTGCTTTGTGGGTCAAATACTACTCTGTGCGTCGTCTTCATCTTCGTTTGCATCTACTTACAATTAACTTCCGATAATAACCTAAGAAGTCTAAAATTTTCAAAACTTCTTAATTTAGAAATAAAAATATAGAAAATCGCAGAAAAAAATATTTTCTGGCAACTGGCTTATGGGCGGGGCTGCAAGAGTTACAGGCATTAATCAGGTATTATTATTAAGTCTCATATTTTGCCTAATCTTTCTCTGACATCAATACGACAACTCATAAAAAATGCCAGAAACATCAAAACATTTTCTAATAGTTTTTCAGATATTTTTCTATTACTGTTCACATGTGTCAGAAGCGTCCGATTTCTTGTAGCTAATTTTTAATTTTCGGTATATTTTTTTACTGCCCACGAATACGAATTAGTTGTCTTATGCAGAATATCTGATAGAATTCAGCAGAGAAATGTTCGCTGGGTAGTTACTCGTATAATGAAACGTTAATGGCATTTCAATTTAGAAGTGATGACATTGCTACGAGTCTGATGTCTTATATTTTATTTTAATGAGTAACTAAATGCATGCATGTGTGTGTGAATCGCTCTTGGTCTAACAAATACATAAATGAATTTTAATATACGGGTACATACATACATTGATACATAAAAATATACATATGTAGACATTCCAAACTACTGCAAATACATAGTGTTATAAACAAATAGAAGAGACTTCAAACAATGAAATACGAAATGTTTAAAATTTAAATACACATATTAACACTGGCACATCAAATTTACATTTAATTCGTAGACATGAAATTCACATGTACGTTTTTTTTAATCAAGTACATACGAGTACATACTTGAGTTTCTAATGTGCACGTAAATATGATCAGTAAAAGAGTTTAAACTTTGAAGCTTATTGCAAGTGCCATAGGCCGCACTGGACACTAAGTGCAAGCATGTACTTTTTTTCCAGCAATATACAAAGATTTATAAAGAGTAAAAAAAAAGTCTCAAAATCTATATTTATAACGCGTGAGCTTATGTTGCTCGGAAACAATATGGCTCAAAGAAGCATATTTTTATCTCGTGAGTTAAAAGTGATAAAGCTTTTTATGAAAACTTATGCGCAACGTATGCATTACTACGTACCCAGCAAATATGTTTGTTTTATTTTCGGTAAAAAAAAACTATTTGGGAGTAATTTGAAAACATTTCGAAATTAATTTAAGAAAATTTGAGAATGTTATCCTGAAGCCGAAATTGTTGTTAATTTCTCATATAATTTTTTTCAAATACTAAATAACTTACTCTGCATGTGCTGGTGAAAGACAAAAAAAAAATCAAAATATATAAATTATGCAATAAATACAAAATCATTTGCCTGAAGAAACCTTATTGATTCCATAAAATCCATGAGTGGGGGCAAATCATAAGTTCATATTTACCCTTGCACAATATTTGGGTAAAATTTGCACAATTTGGTTTCTCGTTGTTAATTTTTTTTGTACTTTGTGCGATATTATCTGAAGCTAAAACTGTATTTTATCTTAAACAGAACTTTTTCTTGATTTTACAAACATTTTTAGGGTTCCGTGTCGGCCTGTCTGTCTGTCACAGGCTGTTTTCTGCATACTAATAATTTTTACAGAATATGTAAAACTTTGGTCGCTGTAATAACAAATATATGAAATTTAAAAATTATAGGGTGTTCTAAAGCGAAATCCTAATGTAATATGCACAAAAAAAAATTATTCATAAAAATTTTTCAAATAATTGTTTGTTTGAAATTAAGTTCAGCTTCAGTAAATTGTTTGCTTCAAAAAAAACTGTATAGAACAGAAACACGCCACGACGTTGGTGGGCTTCTTGTCTGCATTTACATGTTTACAACACGAGCAATCAAAATAAACAACAACAAGAGCACAACAGTACGTTGTGTCAATCAACAAGCAAGATAAACACCAACACACTCAAATAAATAACAAATTCTTTTAGCCGAACTCTGTTAAATTTAAATTTTTTAAAAATTGTTATCAGAATATAAACAAATATTTGTAGGACCGTATTCATAACAAAAAATATCTGACTCAATGAATTTGGTTACTAAAAATAAACAAAATAAATTATTTTATAAATGAATAAATTTTATATATAAAAAAAACAATAGCCTTTGGAATATGAGAAAGAGCTGTGAATACCGATCTTAGTCGGTTAAATGGTTCGAAAGATAACGCTGACGAAAACTTTGCAACAAAAATCCACAAGGTTTTCAGCGATTTGCCCTGTAAGTTCAACCGTTTCTCCCATTTATTCTTTAGAAAATTTTTTAATTTTAGTAAATTTACCAAGGGATTATTAATTTCTTATACAACTTCAATTGAAAAAAAAACATTATTATTACAATTTCTAGTCTTACTTACTAGAATTTTAAGACTTCATTACTTTAAACCCAGACACTTACAACTTTGTACTCTTACAGAATATTCATTTTGTTTTAGTGAAGTAGGCTTGCCTTTGGCGCCATTGAAGTATATTTTATTATTTTATATTTTTCTTTTAAAGACTTTAATATAAATGAATGTTCTTTTGTCACGCAATCCAAACAACAATGACTTACGACCATCGGCTATTTGGTAACAAAAATATTTAAAAGAAACAGACGTTTTAGTTTCAACTATTAAGAATTTATTTTAAGTGAATATTAAAAAATAATTGTATCGGCAAAGGACGACCTTTTGCATGACATTACTAGCAGTGCTATAAATAAATAAAAGTTTTTGTGAGCTGGCACATATTACACACATGTGTAATAAATAAGAGACTTTGAAAAGTTTATTGAAAAAAATAGCAAGACATGCCCTTCTGTAAACAGACAACCTTTAAAATATTAACGGTAATGAATGACACAAGTAATCGGTAATTGATTCATTGATTCTTTATCATACACCTTTAACGGGTTAAGGTGAAAAATCATTTGAAAGTTAATGTAAAATTTATTAAAAAAAAAATTTACTTAGATGAACATGACCCTCTGAAGAGAGTCAATAAAATAATTTCTCGCACAAAACTGTTATGAGACACTCCAGAAAGTAAAACAAACCACATTTTTGTAGCAAAATTTTACATATTAAAAAACTGGATAAAGTCATGTTTTAGACTTGACATTTTTTCTTGAAGCAAGTGAGTAAGTTTATGGGTGAGAGGGGAAAGAAGAAAGAAGAGGGGTACAGACTTGCTTGTACAGAAAAATTACTTCAATTCTCTTTTGTTATTTCATTCGCTGTATTAAAACAACAGACAAATTGAAAAAGAAACCGTCTGAGTGTAAACAAACGAGCATTTTTGAAAGAGAATTGAAGAAAACTGCTTCAAGAAAAACTGCCGAGTCTAAAACAAGACTTATTTCACTTTTTTATTTTTATTTAACGCGTGTCCAAATAAACACGAATTTAAAAAATTCATTTGGTTTATATGCTGAATAATATTATTTGTTGTTTTTTTTTAAATCTTTCTTATCCTACTGTAATTGTAGTTTTGTAATTCTCAATAATCCATTGAGAGTTTTTCTATTAAAAAGAATAATTTCGCAACTTCAGGAAAAATCGCTGTCAATTTAATAAAGCCCGTAATAAAATCTACGGCAGTAACAGGGTTCCCAGATTTCTTTCGACTGACATCCCCAATTTTAAAATTTCCCAAAAGGCAATTTGTACTAATTCCTCCACTTCTGGAGATGGATCAGTAGTGTCACAACAAATTCAATTATTTTTAAAATGTAAATTGATTCGTAACAGAGATATTAGCACTGAATTTTGTTTCTAATTTAATATTTTATTGACTACATTGCCGAAAAAACTCGTTCAATGCAAGCGTTGCTCGTTGAAACACAAAGTAAATTTAATATATAAAATACTCTACCAGTTCTTTAAACGGCCGTGATCCAGCGGCATCTTGATATGAACCAGCTTCTGTCCAAAACATGTTTAAGTTGCTCGTTATTTGTATATAAAATTGTAAGCATCAAATAAGGTAAAGAACTAATTGTCAAATAATTTAAGTTATATATTTATTTATTTATTAAATGTTACAAATACAATTGCAAATTATATCGTAACTTAATGTAAACGAGAATAGTAGCAAAGACTTTCACGCGTTGTAGTGAAACAGACCAGAGTCTATGGTGGGAATCGAATCCACAACCTCCACACTGATAGGCTAGCACACTACTCACTAGCCTACCGAGGCACCCTTTTAAGTTGTATAGTACATACGTGTAAACAATAAAATTAGCGGATGAGCAAGCTCCCCAATGCGAGTACCTGTGTGTCTTGTAATACACCGTATTTAAATATTGCTAACAACAAATGTTAAAGACGAGTTCATTGTTACCATTTATAATTTTATATTATTTATGAACTAAAACAAGAGCAATTGGAATATGTATTGAAATTAAAATATTCCGAGTAATAATTAAAAAAAATAAATATTAAAGGCCGTGATACACTAGCCTACACGATCGTGCGATTTTTGAGAAAATACAGCCCTGGTATCATGGAGTCTATGAAAATTTTCAAAAGACAAAAACAATTCATCAGATCAGGGTTGTATTTTTTCGTAGATCGCGCGATTGTGTAGGATAGTGAATCATGGCCTTAAGTAAAATAAAAATCCCCAAAAAATCGCATAAAATCCCCAAAACATAAAAGTTATCCCCAAACCAAAATTCTTATACCCATTTCGAAAAAAAATCCCCAATTTGGGAATAAATCCCTTAATCTGACAACACTGGGCAGTAAATTCAAATGCTCTCTTATTTTTGTTTTAGTTCCTTTTGTGCTTATTTTTCTTTGTAGTTTTGTTTACAAAATGTATGAGTTTTATTGAAAGTATGGTAGCTTTGTTGAGAGAATGAATACTTGTACGTGAGAGCATAAGAAAAAACGCTCTCAAAATAAAATAGATTATATCTCACAACTGCTTTCTGGTATTGCTTCTTTGTGCCAATTTATATGGAAAATGTGTTTTTGCCGCAATTCTGCTTGATCATTTAAGGTTCTTTTTTTTTGCATTTTGGTTGCAGTCTACTGAACTGTTGTTTATCTGTAACGAAATGCATGTAAATAGACGTACGAAGCCAACAACAAATGCATTTTGGGATTTGATTTATAATATCTTAAAAATGAAGAAAAATAATAATTTTCCTAAAAAAAATAATCCTTTTAAACAAAGTCTTTAAACTTTACTTTATATGATTCCTAAATAACACGCTGAACTAATTTTTTTGAAAGAAATAAATTTACATTATAGAAACACATACTAAATCGAAAATTCGTTATAATACCGCGAAAGTGCATATTCTGCATCTTTATTTTTGAAACTTTAAAGCACTTTACAATACATACATACTAACATATCGAGCCGTTAGCGCCAAAAAAGTTTAATTGACACATATTTTAGAGCTCGTTTTTTTTTGATGAAAATCGCTTATTTACGATTGCAAATAATTGGCTTTGGTCAAAAAACAAAGTTCGAAAATTATGTCGCTTAGGACTTTTTATGGCTATGGCATGATATGTATGTACCTTAGAGTGGCTGTTATTTTTTTTTTTTGATTTCTTATATTCTCTCCCCCAAAATCGGTTCAGTTTTATGTAAAAAAATACAAAAAAATTTCATAGCGATAAGTTGTGTTTTAGGGGGTGCGCCCGCCCATCAAAGTTGGCTTCAAGCCCATTTATTCAATGTAATTTTTTTAACGGCCACTCTAATGTACATACATATTTCTTAAGTCATTAAAATTCCCTTAAATTAAAAGTCACCGACCCATCGTGTTGCTCATTTTATTTATGAGTGCGAAAAGATTTTATATTCCCATCCATGTAATTTGTTGGCAATTCTACTTTAATTAATATAAATTTATTTGCTTCTTAATCCCTCATTTTTTCCCCCAGACCGACAATTGATGGCAAAATCGATAACGAGACAAAGATTTATTACAAACTTAATATTAAATTCAACATACAGACTTCTTTTCGCTTTACCATTCTATACAAGTCCGTAACATTTTGAATGGACGTGGTTAAATACGTAGACAAAAAAAAAACACTATAAAAACCTAAAGATTTTTTTTTTTGTATTAATGCTGGTGTTGTTTTTATTTATTCTTTTTTAATTTTTTTTAGTTCTATTTCAGTTTTTTTTTCTCTTTGTCTGGGGATTTTATGAAGACATAAAAGTTGAAGCTTAAGTTGATTCTATTTCCTTTAATTTTTTTTTTATTGAAGTCTTTCGTCTTTTGGCTTTTGTTTATGTTTTGTTTAGAGCTTGTTTTATTGTTTCTGTTAAGTGTTTTTGCATTTTGAAAGAAAGATTATAATAAAAAAAAGAAAAAAAAAAATTTGCTATAGAGTTGTTAATTACATTTAGAAGGAAATTTAAAAAGTTTTTTTTTGTTTTTTTTTAATGTGGTATTCGAAACTAAAAGTGTTTGTATAAATTTTGAGCACATGTGTCAGCTATTGTTTTAATACAGTAGAAATAATAAAACTAATTACTATGTATAAGTTGCTGAGTTTATTGACAGTTTGACAACATTTCGAGAGGAAATAAAAAAAAAATTCTAAACTAACTATAAGAGTATTTTTTAGTGTAAAGTATGTGTATTCTAAGAACTCCTTAAACTTTTTTAATATTTTTCTTTATGGTAGACTTACACTAACACTTTCTGGGTGAGCTGCTGAGAATATCACTCACTGTGAGTTTTAAAAGTGAAAAGAATTATGCAGAGTAATGAAAATTAAAATACAATTGGTCCTGCCCAGCAAATTGCTTAACTCACACGAGCTGAGAAAAATAGCTTGAAATTTGTTTTTGCTTAGCATTTAGATTTTTAATAATTTTTCACATTAAAATGCTGCATCGAAAGCAAAATTCTGTTCGATAGAAAATTCGTCGCTCAAGAAAAACAAACGATATTATTGCTGTAGGCCATAGTGCTGAGAAAGCCCCAGGAGAATCTTAACAGAGAATATTGCTATTGCAGTTCATAATATTGTGGAAACGCAGAGGAGTGTATATCTCGTCGATCTTTGCAGTTGAGCATTCCACAAACGACATTGCACCGTATTATTAACCGACATCAAAAAAAGTTATCTATGTGTCTGAATTATCTATGTTATCCATGTGTACATTTTTTTTGTCGGAAAGCGGCCCATTGTAAAAAAAAGTGGCCGGAACACGCCCCCAGATTATTTATTTGATTTTATTATATTTATTTGATTGCTGCGAAATCTAGCAAACACCTCTGGTTCTTATTATTACAAAATTTTAAAGTTGAATAAATGGGCGGGGCTACGCCCATTAAAATCTATTATTATATTTCACGTGGTTTTACTTAACCAATTTTATCAACGCCTTGAGCTTTAAAAAATATATAATCTTCCATTAAAATTTAATAATTTATTTTAAGTGATTCTACTTTACCGATTTTTACAAAACCTGACACACACCCTGTACTCTGAAAAACACAAAATCTTGCATTTAGAAAATGGGCAGAGGCACGCCCATTAAAATTTATTTTATATTTCATGTACTTCTTAAACAAAGGATTTTCAAAATATTTTTTGTTTGCTCCCCTAATTTTTTTTCGAAATATTCTATCATACATAAAAAATTAGCTATTAAGGCTTTTAAAGTTCAGTTAATGCAAGAGCTATCTATCGTTCATCCAGAACGTTGCATCTGTGCTGATTGGGTCTTTGAAATGCATAAAACTGATCCGAAATTTCATGGAAAAATCATTCTGAGTGTGAGCTAAATTCTTTTTTTTTAAGTAATACTCAGTCAATGAATGCTTTTTATTATGACATTGTGATAGAGAAGAGGCTACGCTAACCATCAGAATTGTAGCATTTGAGAGTCGTAAAACTCAAAAATTGTTGTTGAAAAGTCTTTTAATCCTAAGCCCTTCTTCTCCATTATATTACAACAATTTATGAAATAAAACATCAAATGAGGCAATGAAAGTTATTTATAGTATAACGAATATATTATCGCAAATATTTTAAAATATGAATTAATGAAAAAATATGCATCATTAATCCTTGGAAAGAAATTTCCAATTGCTTCTTAAGCGGTAAATTCAACCTTTTGGAAAATTTAAGCAACAAATTGCATTATAATTTTGTGTTGGCAGTGTATCAGAGTTTTATTTGCAAAATTTAAAAAAATTTGTTTACGTGAAATAATTAATCATAAATTTCATGTTTTTATACGGACATTTTGAGTAACCGCGATAAAAAACTATTTCATTTTTAGTAGCTAATTTTTAATTTTTTTTAAAGGCCTGTCCCACGATGTCGACAACGTTCGACTTGTTACATATTTAAATTTGAATTGAAAACACAATTTTCAATTATTATTAATTTTTTTCGTTTTGTTAATTAAGGACTTTTATTCAGAATTTTATTGCGGTTGTATAAAGAAAACAAAAAAATTAAACTATACTGGTGTAGGTAAAGGCGGATTGTGTGTGCCACCACGCACTTATGCCCTAATTCTGTTCGACGATTGTATCGTCTTGTCTATGGACGAAAAAAAGCCGGAGTTCTGATTCTTTAGAACAATTAATATTTATTGTCCATGCTAGAAGGTTCGTGTATTTGCTTTATGATTTTGCTCTAAACATTATATCCAACATATATTTTTTTAAATATTTTTCAAACTAATACTGTAATTTCGTTTTTATGTTTTCAAAACATGTTAATAATATTTTTATTTGTCATTATCAAAGACAACAACTATTTTTCAAATTCAAAAACAAGAACTCAAAAGTATTCAAACAAAAACGTCCTGAATCTTCTTACTAAATTAGGGCATTAATCATGACGTAAATAAATTACGAGACTCTGCTATTAAACATTAACTGACATATTCATAAAAAATATTTCAGGTTTATTAAGCGCTTATTTGACGTATTTCTTTGGGAAATTTGTCAAATAAACCTAAAATATTTGCTATGAACTAGACGGTGAGTCTTCGTGAAATGAATGTTATTTTCTTAACAAAATGACAATCATTATTAATACAAATTTTCAAACAAATGAAATGAATCAAAACTAAATTCAGTAAAGTGTTACTTTGACTAGAACCTGTAGGGTTCCGTGCATTCGTAGACTTGACACTTTTTTAATTTTGGTGATTTTTTCGCTGCTTGGCGTGTTTTTCGTTTTGGATATTTTTTTTAGCTCTGACGCTTTTTTTGGCTATTTTTTGATTTTTGGCGTTTTTTTCTGTTTTCTGTCACAAAAGTGTTATAAATTAAATAAGTTTTCAATTTAAATATATTTTAATAAAATGTGATCAATGCTGCAAACACTTAGTGTGCTCAAATGAAAATTGTGTGTAAAGAAAACAAAAATGTTAAAACTTTTAAATTTTGTGTGTGTTTTTCATATAAATTCTTCACCGATAAAATATAATGAAATTCATAATCGTATGTTGCTTCACTTTCATAATTTTAAAAGCTTTTATGAAAAACAAAAATAAATTTTAAATATTTTTGACTCGTTTTTGTTTGCTTGATTTTTGATGAGGGCCTTAATCAAAATCGCGATTAATCGCACGTTTTAATCGTAATCGTAATCGAAGCCATGAATCGTTCGATTACGATTAAAACTTTTACCTTTTTTCAAGCAAAGGATTTGTATAAAATGCCTTCGTCATTACATTAGAGTCCCTTTGTATCAGTTGTTGTAGGAAAGTTCATGTGATGAAGGCATAGTAACTGGTCACTGAGGCGCTGCAAAAAGTGCATTATCCAAAAACGTGCAAAAAGCAGAGTTGTAAAAGAATGAAGCTTTCCTCTATCTCTTCCTTCACCACCTGTCTTCACTATCACTATCCCTTTCCTAAAGAAGGTAACACCTAGTAATAGTAGTAGGCATTGCCTGAGTGTTACTTCTCTTTCAAAAAAAAAAAAAAAAAAAAAAAAAACTGTTGAAAAAAAAACTGCGAAAAACAGATAAGTCTGCACACTTGGCAACGCTGTCTCCAGCCTACATATATGTATAAACATAAAGAGCAGATTTTGTAAAAAATTTCGTTTTTAAAGGCTGTTACGGAGTTCATACGGAATTTCAGGTTCTCATACAAACTGTAAGTAAAAAAAAACTTACGGAAATGCAGGTTGGTAAATTTCATAAAGAAATTTCCATTTGCTAGTGCGGACTTCCAAAAGAAAAGTACACGGAATTTTTTTTTTAATTTATTGCCTATTTCAAGGATGTTATAAATTAAGTGGAGACTTTTTTCAGTCAACTGAAACAAAAATTAATGTTCATACAATTGTTTGGTCACGAAATATTTGACATTTCTAATTTTCATCAAATTGTTATTTATTTTTTGTGGTTTTGTGTGTTGTAAATTCAAAAATAAAAGAATTTGTGTGTAGGCAAACATAATTCTACACAAAAGGTTTTACGATTATTTTTCCGTGTAAAAATAAATGTAAATTTACAAACGTGTAACTACGTAAGAACTCCGTGCTGGGCTTAAACGTTTAAAATTTGTATGAGAAATATTGAAAACTCGTTTAAAAAATATTTTTTTTCCATACAAATTTCAAAACGAAAAAATCGTTTGTATTTACAAAATATACCCTATTAGAAAAAAGAAATCATAATTTTCAATCATTTTCAAATTTATAAGCAAAAAATGAGTTACGGCAAAAACGTTTAAATATGTTCTATAAAAACTATTGGCCTTAATTTTGCTTATGAATGCCAAAAACACAACTTAGCCATCCTTGTAACAACAAAAGGAAAACATATTTGGGTATAAGCCAAAAAACACATTTTTTGCTTAAAAAAACAGAAAAATTAAACAAAATCCATAATTAATGTTTTTTTTCTTAAGCAGAAATCACACTTTGAATGTGATGATTCAAGGTGATAATAATAAAAAAAAAGTTTTTACAATATAAAAAGATTAAAATTAATGCACAAAAAGTTAATAAGATAAGGTATATCACAGCTTTCTTTTAAATTATTTTATTTTACACAATCAAATACCACTGCCGACTAAAGTACAAATATTAAATTAACACCAGGGGCGTATCCACAATGTTATACAAATTACCAAAACGTACCATAGCAGACTTGTAATACGATTAAAACTTAGCTGGTATATACTTTTAAGATGTTTTCGCTTAACTATCCCTTTCTTTAGAAATTAATTAAATTTCTGAGTATATGGTATTTCCAAAAAAAGAAAATGCGAAGGACTGCGAAATTTTTCTAATACCATTGATTTATTAGATACCACTGTAGTCTGTCATTTAATTAATTTCTTAACGGCCACAGCACACGTTTCTTATAGAAAAGTTGCCGTTGGCACAGAACACGTTTCTTATAGAAAAATTGACGGTGACACAACAAACTTTTCGTACAAAAAAGTCGACACAGTGTCGTGTTTTTATATAGCGAGCGGTCAAAAATACAAAGAGTTATTATAAAAAGTTGAGATTAAGCTTTTATGCTTTAATTGGCAAATTGTAACCAAATATAAAATTTTACAAATTTCTGTGCAAGGATTCGCATCCTTCCCAAAGATCCTGAAATGAAAAAATATCATAAATTATATGAAAAAAGTTTGCGCTTCATAAAACTTTATATATTTATTGAATTTTATACACTAAAAGTTTTGGCCAAGTTTTTTTTTGCAAAATAGGAGAAAAATGTCCTTGTTCCAAGACATCAAAAAAAAAAATGAAAAAAAAAATTAAATAAATTTCATACACCAATCACAAGCTTAATTCGTTTTTCGATTGGGAGGGATTGGTGAATAATAGCCTCCTCTTTGTTGTCGAATGGTAAAAAAAATAAAATTACAGCCTGTTTGTGTGAGACGTTGACGATGGAAATCTTGACGTTTCAGTAATAGATTGATGAAAAGTACAAGTATCTTTTAATCTATTACAAAAACCGCCCAGATTTCTAAAGTCAAAGTTTTACACAAACAGAGGGTAAGTTTTCGAACGTAAATGAAATTTGGTAATTTTTTTTTATATTTCTATATGATATTCTGGAATTTTATTTCAACTTGATTTTTAATAAAGCCCCATTTTGTTTTATACGTATTGAAATATATGGATTGAAGCAAAAGATGTGCTTAAAGTTTTTACATTTAATATATTATTTTGATATCTATTTAACTTTTATTTTTTTATATGTCTCTTAAGTATTCACTTTATGGAGACATATCTTCTTCCACATACGAATCTTATCTGCGCTGTCATAGTCATGAATATCATCATCAACTTCCAGATTTGCATTATTATATTATTTTGTTTTCAAAATTTTGACCTTTGACCTCATTACGACGGCACAGGTTGGCACCATCCGATCATCCTGAAAATTTGCTAAATCAATTTTGGCATCAAATCTCATAATTCATCTCAAAATTCAAAAAAAAAGTTAAAACAAAATAAATGCACACATTTAAATCAAATTATTTTACCATAAACTAAACACATATAACTTATTTTCAATTAAAAACAAACGGGAAAAAGTACATAAGGGTAAAACGTTTTGATAGTATAGTGCAATCTCATGTGGACTTTCATATCATTTGTAAATTTCATATTTTTTAGATATTAACGGCCGGTCCCACGATATCGTTCGATCGAATACTTACATTGAAAATAACATCAAATTTTCTAATTTTATTGTTATTTGCAATACAAGTTGTCGATCGAACGATTGCTGGTGACATCGTGGGACAGGCCTTAAATATCTTACTCACCGTGTTATCCCTAAGGTATGCTATAAAAATTTTATGCAATGCTTTATTTTTCAGCTGAGTGCGTATGAGCAATAATAATATACTTTGATTTAAATATTAATCATACGGCATAATTTCACATGATAACAAGAATTCACACGCGATTGAAAGTTGGGCCTTTCCCACAATTTTGACAACGTACGACTTGTCGCACACTTACATTTGAAACGAAAACAAAATTTTAAAATTTTAAACTTAACTTATAAATATTTTTTTTATGATGATGTCCTTGCAAAATCTTTCAATACATTTGCTATCACCATCTTTAATAATTATCTACAATTATTGATTACAGTCCTTGTTTTTTTAATAGAAAAACTAGTACAGCTTCTTACAGAATTAAACAAAAATTTAATTTTTACCACATTTTTTCAATTTCAGCAGATTTTAATTAAAGAAAAAAAAAACTACCGAGACACTTCAATAATTAATAAACTATACTTGACTAAACTTTGTAACTGATTACAAATCCAGTTTATTCTGTAAGAGATTGCTTATTTTATCTTTTCGTGTTAAGCCATTTTGTGTTGTTCAAACAAAAATTAGAAACAAATAGTGCAAAATATTCATTATAGTTTTCTCCTTCATCTGTTGGCTGGGGCTAAGCTTAAAAAGTCTTAAGCTTATTCACACACTTGCACTAGAACAAAACTGCATACACACTTTCTTATATTTATTCGTAAGTTTATAAAACTTTGCGACAGTTTGATGCCAGCATTAGTCACCTTTCCCCAAAGCCTGCAAGCGTATTTCATCAATCACTCACATCGACTGCAAAGTGTTACAAATAGTTGATGAGGCGATGGAATGCCGCAAAATTGCTTTTTTATACTTCTGATACCTGTCAAACTTGGCAGTGTTTGTATTAGTGTAAGCGACTGTGTAGTGAAAAAGTGTGCGAATCAAGGCGTGAGTATGTGTGTACACTTTAGTCTTAGTTTTATTTTTAATTTAGAGCCAGTCATCTTGGCAAGTTGCTGTTGTAGTTCTGGCTGCTGATATATCGTTATAAATTGTCTTAAGATGTTGAAGTGCTATTGTAGAGCGAATGGCGAATGAGGGTGGCCTGGTTTGGTTTTAGTTTGAAACAAAAACTTTCACGTTTAATTTCGTATGAAGCAAACGCAACGTGAATAACAATCAATGAATACAAACGATGGCAACAACTTTTAACTTGTCTTAGCTTTTGACAACCACAATAAAGAATGACAAAACAATATTGAGAATCTGATAACATATTGGATTTATAAATTTTTTTTCTCATTTTTTATAGATCACATATAATGACTTGTAGTGAAATTAATTTATTGCTACTTTAAATGAGAAAGCAGTAGTGTGAAAATTTATAGTGTGGTTTCCAAGAAAACTGAAAATCAACGTACTTGTTGGAGCGTACTTGATGTAAATGCTATGGTAAGTGAAAACATTAACTTAACTTTTTTAAATACCTTTTAAATCTTAATTTTATTTCTAAACTTTTGTTAAAGTTTTTTTTTGGAAATTTTATGACAAAAAATAAATTATTAATTGGCAAAGAATCCCAAGATTTGCTGGAGTATAAATAGTTTAAAAATAATATGAATGCATAAATGTGTGTGGGCATGCTGCGGCATGATTGTATATATTTTTAGTATGTCACCTTTTACTTTGTAAAAAATATTTTGGTTACAAAAAAGTGTCACAATTTTATTATTAGACTTCATCCGCATGGAGTCTAATAAAAAAACTTTTTGTTCAGTTCGCAGAGTTTACTGAAAGTGTGATGTCATTATTTTTTGTGACCAAAACAAGAGTGGTGTTATAAATTTGTAGTGTGTATCTGTCTCTTTCATCGTAGAGCTAAAACAGATAGACCGATTTTTGATTTGTGTTTCCTATAAGAACGTAACTAGTTGGTTCCATTCGGATCTGTCTGATGAACTGGCTTTAGTTTCCCTCTAGCTCTTACAAACGCTCGTCAATTCCACATCAATTTGCCGCTTCCATGTATGAGCAGGTCGTTTTGTAAGCCTGCTTGACTGGGGATTCGATTATCATCTATACGAAGTGTAAACCACACACGGCCTGTCCCACGATGTCACTAGAAATCGTTCGATCGAATACTTATATTGAAAACAACAACAACTTTTCTAATGTTATTGCTGCTTGCCGATCGAACGATTTCAAGTAACATTATGGAAGAGGCCGTAGGTATTTTTTAGGGTTCCGCACACCGAAGGTTAAAAGGAACCCTATTGTTTTCGCTGCTCTGTCCGTCTGGCCGTCTGTCTGTCTGTCCGTCACAGGCTGTTTTCTTGAGAACTGTAAGAGCTATTGACTTGAAATTTTGGCAGAGTATGTGGTACCCTGACCGCTACAACAAAAGATATATGACGGTTAAAAATTAAAGGGTGTTCTAAAACGAGCAACGAAAAATGTTAAAATCCCATGTAATATTCATACAATTATATAAATATAGACACTTGAAGTTTGTAAAGTTAGTGTATTTTTATACAGACTACAACAAGTAACACTTAAATTTAAACAAATTTAAATTAAAGGGTGTTCCATCAGTTAATGTAATTTTGACTGTGTAATTTTTTGACAACTTGCTGTATCTTGGAAATCATAAAAGGAAAGCTCTTGAAATTTTCAAAAACGGTAAAGCAAAAAATCCCAAAATTAGAAAATCGCCAAACCGAAAAAAAATCGCCAAAAAACCGAAAAACTTCACCAAAAACCGGGAAAAAATCGCCAAAATGAAAAAATCGCCATAATTAAAATAAATCGCCAAAATTAAAAAAAATCACCAAAATTAAAAAAAAGCCAAAAGACCCAAAAAATTGCCACAACGATAAAATAGCGCTTAAAACTCAAAGAATCAGCAAAACTGAAAAACGCAAAAAGCCTACACTAAAAAAAACGCCAAATTAACAAAAAGCTCAAACCCGATAAAAATCCTTAAACGCTAATATTATATAATATTATATAGGCTAAAGTGAGTATAGTATTATACTTTACTTAATTTATTTATTTGAAAGATCATTTAATCGATAGTATTCTTGCTTGTGCTTAGTAAAAATTTAAAAAATCAAAAACGCACAAATAACTTTAAATCGTTAAATACTCTAAACGGTAATTTGAAATTAAAAATCCTTAGAGAAACCTAGAGATGATTTTCAAATACCTGTCGAACGATACCCATTTTGATATACATAACTCCCCAAATTTTTATTTTATTTTTCGTATTCACCAAATGGCATCCGTTGGCCGCCATATTAAATTTTGACTAGTGCTATATCTTTAGTGGCACTTCCGGGATTAAGACAAATTGATCGACAAAATAATCATCAAAATCAGCCCACTCATTCGGTTTAAATAGTGCCGCAAAGGAACACGCATACATACATACAATACCCTTTTTGCATCGCGAGTTTGTCAACTCGTTAGTATTATTTTCATTCATATTTGTTCCGTCAGAACTTCTCAATTTCTGAACTGATTTGAAAATAGTTTGCTTAATTTGAATTTAATTAAATAAAACTCAGAAATTAAGTTGTTTCAAATTAAAATAAATATTTTAGCCAATCGATGAGGCATCTCTTTCTACTTCAAACGGCCCCAGTGGCTGAGAGCAGCGATGCTATCCCCTTAGTTCAGAGGTCGCGGGTTTTTCCCGCCATTGACCTTGGGTGTTTTCTGCATACAAACTAATCGTTTCGCGGGTTGTGTTTGCTTAAAAAAAATTAACTATCAAAAGTGGATTTAGCAGGTTTACACTCTAAGCCGACAAAGTATATATACAAATGCTTTAAATGTAAAAATGTTATTTTAGCATTACAAACAGGCATTTTTTGTAAAAAATATACTTCTGAAATAGTACTGCTTATGCTGAATTTTTTTTTCAAAATACAACTACACCTAAATCTTATTTAATTCTTCTTTAAAATAATTAAGTTTCGAAATAAAAATGTAAAAGATGTGAAGGGTGATTTTGCTTGTTTACGATTTTCTTCGTGACTCCCTTTTCTATTATAATGATACTTTTGCACTTTAGCGATTTTTTTTAATTTTGGCGAGTTATTCCTCGTACTAGCAGTTATTCCGTTATGATGATTTTGTCCGTGTGTGCATTTTTATCATTTTAGTAATTCTTACCATTTTTAACAGGCCTAATTACGACTATGTACATTGCATTATTTTTTTTTTAATCATCGTACTTAAAATCAAAAAGCGATATTCGCAATTAATCCCACTATCCTTCAGCATATGACGATGAATTTTTTTCATTAAGCGATTTTTTCCATTAACTGATTTTTTTAAATTTTTTAATAGTTTATAAATCTTAAGTGTTGGCAATGTTTTACTATTTTGGTGGTTTTACTATTTTATTTTGAGTTTTAGCAAAATTTTTTTTTTGTATCTCAGAGGGGCTTTTTCGCATTACCGATTGTTTTTTCGTTTAAGTATTTTTTTGATCACTGTTTTTGACCATTTGGCTATTTTTTCCGTTCGGAAGATTTTTTTTTTTTAATTTAAGTATAAATTTTTGATTATTAAGATTTTGTTTAGTTTTTTGAACTTTTTAAATTTTAGCGATTTTTTTCGCTCTACTGAATTTTTTTGGTTTGACGACTTCTTACTTGGCAATTAGAAGTTTATATAAATTCTTCTCGTGTCAATTTCATTATGCGGTTTATTTTTTAATTGAATGTGGAGGCAAGTCCATATGAAATAATTAGTTCTTAAAGGAGTTTGAAGCATTTAATTTCGCTTACAAACCTGCGATCGTTGATGTACACGTATACCTAAAATTCTAGTCATCGACATGTGTACAGTTATAACTATTTTCCAATAAAAACAAAACAAAAGTAAAATCACACTTTGCTTGTACAATAATGTGATAACAATGACGTCTTTAGGCTACACTAGTGTAATCAAGGAAACACACACATAAACGTTGCCATTTAACCATCATTCAACATTCTAGATTTGTTAAGTTGTCTCAACAGAGAACCTCACGTAGCTGCATAAGCCTCTAAGCACTTGTGTTTCGCTTTGTTTTCTGTATGTGTGTGTGTGTATGTGCGCTTGTAATCACACACCGTTCTAACTGTCTGCCATTGATTTATCCAATACAAATTTAAGCCTTTTGTAATTTTGAAGTTAAATGTTGTTTACAGCAGGCGTACTTATTGGTAAAGTTCTAAAAGTAATTACAAGGGCTCATGAGAAGGCTTTTGTGTGTATGTGTGTGTGTGTGTGTGTGAAAGTACACTTTGTAAACTAGTAAAAGAGTAAGAGCCTATTTCAGCAATTCAGTTTTAATATCAATTCATATTTAAATAGAATTGGTGAAATAGGCTCTAAGAGTGTTTTGTATTGCTGTTACAAGTAACTTATATAACAAATGAAAAAGGGACCGAAAGGCTTATGAGATCTTAAAGGGTAAAATTTTTTTTTTCAAAAATATTTCTCCAAAAGTTTTAGACAAGAGTGTCGAATATAACTTTTCTTACAGCGGTGTTGATTCACCAACAGAACCTTAAACGAAAGGGGAAGTTAAATCAGTCCCTGCTGCTAGTTTATAAGTTGTTATTAAGGGCCAATTGCACCAACTCTACTTAAATATCAATTCATATTTAAATGTCGATTTTCATTAATTTTTGTATGGAAAAATGATTTTTAATTATGAATTGGTATTTAAATAAGTAAATGAAATTGGCTCTAAGCAGTTAAACCAGTCGAAAACTGTGGATAAAATTGCTTTTATAGCAAAAACTTTGGATAATTGTAAAAAATTTAAACAGATGAGTAACTTTTATTACGATAATCATATGGTTGTACACAGAAAAAAACAAGCAAGAATTATGTTAAATAAAACCATGTTATTAAAAAAAATTAGTTTGAATAAAATTTGGGATCAAAACTTAATACAATATTTATCAATACCGCGCATTTTAAAATATCATTTAATGAGACAATTTTAAATTTTTAGTTGAACTATAGTGTGAATTTTATTTAGAAATAATTTCTTAGTCAGGCTTAAGTTCAGTAAAATTTCTATTCTTGTTGAATGAAATATTTTTATTAATTAATGTTTTTATTAATTAATGTGAGTTTCTAAAGAAGAGAAGAAAAATTAAATTAGACTTTATTAGCTGGGGAAAATACCGATATTTTTCTGTGCAGCCACGCACTTCATCAGCACCCAAGTCTATCTACTGGGGTAGAGATTGTTATTAACATCAGTTATTTAACGCAAATTTACAATGAAATGGAATATGAGAAATATTGTGTATACAATTATTGATTTACCTTTGGTAAACACATTTGTAAGTATCACTATTCATTTTCTATTTATCCGTATTCTAGAAATTACTGAACTTACGCCTGACTAAGAAATTATTTCTTATTAATATCATTTAATTTAATTTTAACAGACTTTGGGTAAGAGAATTTGTTATTTAAGTGTGTTGGTGTTTATATTCCTTGTTGATTAATACAACGCACTGATATGCACTACTTGTTGTTTATTTTGAATGATCGTGCTGTTTATGTGTAAATGCCGACAAGAAACCGACACACGTCGTCTTTTGTTTTCATACATAATATGTATGTATTTATGTATGTGTACATATATACATAAATGTTAAATTATACATGTACATTAGCTAAGTGAATAGAGTTGCTTGTTTGTAAAGATTCTTGTTTGATGCTTTTAAATTTATTATGTTTGTATATGGTCATTCTTGATGATGTAGTAAGAGTCTTGCCATAAACGTAAAAAGGTTTCTAGCTAATTTTGAAATCTTTTGGGTTAATGCATATAGACATTGATTAAAAAAAACGAACTTTCAAATTAAATAAACACATTGTGTCAACTAAATATACTTCGGTATTTCATATAATAATAATTTTTATTAATTTTTTTTATTTCAATACAAATTTGATCAAACTACATAATGCAACTTTTGATCATTTTCTTATTTCTAATAGTATTTTTATTGATTTAAATAAAATTTAGCTAAAAATTGCAAAAATGTCGTCGTTGAACATTTTTTATGGAATGAAATAAATTTTGTATAAAAAAAATCACTTAAATTAGTAATAAAGTTCATTAAAAAAATTATAGATTATTGATAATGATATTTTATTCATTCAATTATTTATACTAGTTAAAAAAAATTTATTTTTCTTCTACAATTTCTTTATCACAGAAAATTCGAAAAAAAAAAATTATTGAATACCGGGATTTTTGTTATCAAAAAATTAAACAAATTTTTTTCTGTGTAGTAAATGAAACAAAAACGTATGAACTTTGCTATCCAGTAACATATTTGAACAATATTCGCTTTCGATTGAAGTAGAAATAATAAAATCACAAGCTCAAATTAATTTACGGCCTGTCCCACAATGTCTCCAGAAATCGTTCGATCGACAACTTGTATTGCAAGCAACAATAACATTAGAAAATTTGTTGTTGTTTTCAATATAAGTATTCGATTGAACTATTTCTAATGACATCGTGGTCCAGGCCGTAAATATTTTTATTCTCCCTCGTGAATTTTGTCATCGATGTTGGGGATTTATCCCCAAATCGATAATCTTTAGGGATAACTTTTACGTTTTGGGGACTTTATGAGATTTCTTGGGGATTTCCTTATTTATTTCTCGGAATATTTTAATTTCAATATATATTCCAGTTGCTTTTTTTTTAGTTCATAAATTATTTAAAATGACAAATGGTAGCAATGAAGTCGTCCTTAACATTTTCTTGGTTTTGACTTTTGTTTATCGTAAACTATTTTCGTAAAAGAGGTATACAAATTTTGTTTATGTCTAGTATTGACTTGAAATACTCGCATACATTTTAGCGAATGTAAATGGCAAAAGTAAGCAAATAATTTGTGAATAAGAATGTGAATGCAAACATTCGTTACATCCCTGGTCAAAAGTTATACGCAACTAAAATTAAAATCTTTAAAGCGTGGATTTTTCGCAGTGTGTTATTTATTTAGCAATTATAAGAGAAATGTATACTTATTAAAAAGGTGTTATTATAAGAAATATTTTATATTTATATTTTATTAAAAATTTTCGTTATTGAAGAAACCACATCCTTTCGAAATACGAGAATATGGCGGATGAGGTACCAATTCGGGCTACGAATTCATAGAGTTTTGCCATTGAGACTGCACACGTGTGCAACCGTGCATTATCCTGATAAAAACGAACTTTTTCTTGGCCTTGTGGGGTCGTTTTCTGCTTAAATCCTCATTAAATCGCTCTAATAAGTTGACATAATATTCGCCGTTTATTGGTTTTATCTTTTGAAGGTAATCGATGTGGATTATCCCGCGTGCATCCCAAAAAACTGTTGCCATCACCTTATTGGCCGACAGGAGCAGGTTCACCCGCAGAAACCCATTGTTTTGACTGCTGCTTGATTTCCGGAGTACAGTAATGGATCCATGTTTCATCCACAAATACAAAACGCCGCAAAAACTCATTCGGCTTGCGGTTAAACAACTCCCAACAATGCTTTGAAGTTGTCACACGTTTACGTTTATGGTCAATTAAGAGCAAACGCGGCACCCATCTTGCAGACAACTTTTTTAAACCCAGCTGATCACTTAAAATAGAAACCACACTGGCATATGAAATGCCTATGGCATCAACAATCTCACGCACTTTTACTCTTCGATCGACCAAAACCATATCGTGGATTTTTTCGACATTTTCGGGTGTACTGACCTCAATTGCCGTCTAGAACGTTCAGCGTCAGTGAACCACTTTATTTTACCATTGAAATATATGGTGCAGAGTCCCCATAGTACTTATCAAGCTTTTCCTTGGTTTGATTGACGGATTGTTTTTCGCAAAAAATAATGTTTAATGCGCACTCGAAACTCACGTTTTTCCATTTTTAGAAAAATACACGAGGTTGTATGTTTTGAACAGCTGTTAAACGCAAAGTAAATGACGACACTTGCTCAAAACTTCACAGGTGATACTTGATGGTAACAGTGTTGCATTTTATATAACTACGAGGGAAGTTCGAAAAGTCACGGACTTATTGACCCGCCCTAGAACCTATTATTGTAATTTTTTTAATTCCAAAGCTGGAAACAAAAAAATATATCGTGCCACCTAAAGGCATGATATGTTTTTAAATACTTCCAAAAATATTATCAAAGCCCGGCGAAAAATAAGTAGAATACAGGAAAAATACTGAAAAATCCCATTTTTGGGATTTCACGAAATCGTTTTGAGAATTGTCCGAAACTCAGAAGCAAATTTTATATTTTTTATTTTATTTGCAATATTCATTATTTTAGCATCATATACTTTTTGAATTTGAAAAACTGCTCCTTAGAGAGATGAGGTTGCCAAGAATTTATTAATATTGAATTAAATGAGAGTTGGGGAAAGCGGCAAATTACAGCGAAGGCCTGCTTTCATTATTTTTCCCCAAATGAAAAGCATCTTTATAGTAATTTGTTTTTTATATTATATAAATACAACAAAAATAGTTTCCTGCAGGGGTAAGCTTATCTTCAAACAAAATCAACAATATCCCGATCAAAATATTAAGATAATTATTATTGACTTGTAGATATCTGAACTATTCCCGGAATAATATACCCTCCTTGTTTAGAAACATTAATTTTAAAAAAAGTTTTTAATTCGATTTTAAGAAAAGATATTTGTAACAATGAAACAGTTTTTTCTTTGCTCACCAAAGAAATGGTTTTTTACTTCTGGCAAAAGCTGTTACTTTTGTTTTAAACACAAAAATGTTTCTATGAAGTTTCTATAAGAAAAATTTGCCAACTTCTATAATTTTCACAACAAAGTAGCTGTTGTTGGTTTAAGTGAAATTTTCAAAATTAGATTTTTCGTTTATACAATGAACATATTATGTTTTAATTTTTTCCCATAAAACATTTATAAAAATAAATTTACACCAAGGCAAATTATTAAAATACCCACTTTTTTGGTTTGGAAGCCCAGCCAACTTCTGTACAAGACAAAGTTTGGTTAAAGATTAATTTTCTATATAATAACAAAGATGGCTTCTATCCTTAAAATTAACATATTATTTCATGCGTGGAGTATGTATGAAATAAAATTCAAATGTATATAAACATGTGAGCTTATTACAAATTTTACTTGATTCACATAAGCAGTTCGCCAGGGGCGTCAACAGAAGCTTTGCATCAAGAAGTTCAATACCTCAAGTTTGCTTCTGAGCAAAACAGTGAGTCCTTGAAAGAAAATAAATCAAAGAAATCATTAACAATACGAACTGTATTTTATGAAAAATTAACTTTATGATAAGTGGCTTCTTATGTATTTAATGTGGTGTATGATTGCCTTTTTCCTTGTTATTGTGGTTCACTTTTAACACAAAGTAATGAACAAAATCAATTTTATCAGAAAGTTTATTGCAAGTTTATTGATTACATTAATCCCATTAATCTCATTACTCGCACACATGCAAACAAACATACACCAAATAATTTTATTTAATTATAAGAATTTCGTAGAAATATTTCCTTGTGTTTTCCTTTTTGTGTCTCTATTTTTGGTCTGTTCGTAGCTTTTGTATACATGTTAACGCCAGTGTCCGCAAATAACTCTGCACACACACGCACACACACACACACACACACACACTCATAAGCATGTACAATATCACATGTAATTAAGACGCTGATTGTCTGTTCATCATCAGTTTAAGTAGAGCATTAACGCCAATACTGTCCACAATGTCCAAGTTGTTTAATTGTAAAAAAAACAACTTCATTGCGTATTTATTTAAACAAATGACAACAATGTAAATGTAATGAAATATTTAACAATAATCTCATGTAGAAATGTGTGTAATGCAACTCCTGAAAAGTTCAACCATTGGGCAGAAGATTGAAATTAAAGTATATTTGAACAGTGCATGCGACAAGTTCTTCTTTTACGATTGAGCCAAGCGTTAGTAATCTAAATAATGTTTTTCCATTGCAGTAAGAAAAAAATAAATTAGGGAGTTCACAATAGCATTTTAAAATGTGTCTTAATATTGCAACGTTTCAACTTTAATACTTTAATATGATCTGGCAAGTTTGTTGTTTTTGTTTGTGTCTAAGTCAAATTTATTACCAGGTGGCAAATTTAAAAGTATAAAAAGCATGTCATTTTCGATATGGCAATATGGTAATGAATGTTACACTAAACATGTTAAAACTGTCAGCTGATGAAAAAATATTTGTATTTTTCGCAGAACTAAATTTATTTTGAAAAATTTATCCCACAATAATTACTAATTTAAAAATTTAGAAAATAATTCAGTCTCTCTTAAGCTTCGTACAAAAATGCATTTTACTCTCCCTCTCTCATATTATGCACTAATCTATAAATAATATAAAGATGTTTGTGTGTTTGTCTGACTTGGATATATACCGTATGTGTATTTATATCGTTGCCTGATCACAATAAATAAATTACGATGGCACAATGTTGCCACATTAAAATTTTAATATACTCATTGTGAATTTCCTAAATATAAACACTTGGTTGTTCCACCTCAAGAAGAAAATTTTCTCTTTTTTACTCATAAAAATATATTATATTTGCTACATGCCCACATTTTTGGTGTAATGCTAAATATGTCACAAAGTTTTTTCCAGGATTATTAGCAGAAAGTGCAATAATTTTCTGCTTCAAAGCGTGAGTTTTATGCTAAAACGTTTAACAAACTAAAGCTTAAGTTAGATGTGACATAACAATAACCATACAAAACAGCATTTCGAACCAAATTAATGGGCCACACTGTATTTGATCACACTGTTCTGCAAAAAAAAAAAAAAAAAACAGTCGAGAGAAAAACTTCATTATCTGATTTTAATGGTTTTTTGTGTGCTGAATACAAATCTGTTCACAGATTGATTCCACCACGTCTGGTATCTGAGCTATTTTTGTTTAAATAAAATACTGATATTGGAATATCAAAAACGTATTTATTATGATAAAAGTAAAAAAATTTTACACATAAATGGCTTCTATGATATAAATTAATATCTTAAATGAAATTAAACACTAGTAGAACATAAAAATCAACTACTAATTAGTAGATCACTTGTTTTTATAAATTTGATCTGCTGTTGCATGACTGAATTCCCAGCATAAATCAGTGCATATTTCTGGGGACCGCTTGCTTTTTTATCTTTTTCCCTTGTGCGCACTATATCGTTACAAACTTTCACCTTGCTAACCAGATATGACAGAACGAAAAAAATCAAAATGCGAATTCAGCAAGTTTTTTTTAATGGCACGTTGCATCTGAGTTGTTGGTATGAAAGAAGAAGTTCTTGTAACAGTTCTTCGTAATTGTGATATACATTTTCGAAGTCTACCCATGCTCCTCCCTCCTTATTGACCAATTCCAGTTGGCCATGTCCTTAAAACATCTTTGACGACGGGTATATTGAAGACAGCTCAATACAAATCGTCGACGAAATTTTTATACAAAAGGCGTCAAGGTCACTCAAGACGAAATAAGCGACAATGTCGCTCAGATTCTCGTCAACACGGCTTTATTGAAGACAAAACGAGGGACATTATCGCTCACCTTGTCCTTAACAAAGTCTTATTGGAGACAAACCGTATGACACTGTCGCTCAGATTGTCGTCAACACGGCTTTATTGAAGACAAAACGAAGGATATTGTCACTCAGATTGTCCTCAACAAAATGAGGGACATTGTCGCTCATCTTGTCCTTAACAAAATTTTATTGGAGACAAAACGTATGACACTGTCGCTCAGATTGTCGTCAACACACCTTTATTGAAGACAAAACGACGGACATTGTCACTCAGATTGTCCTCAACAAAGTTTTATTGAAGACAAAAACTGTGGCATTGTCGCTTAGATAGTCATGAACGACAATTTCCTTTAAATTGTCGATTAGAAAACCTAATCGACAGGCGATATGTCGTACATTAACTGTCGAAGACAATGTCGTCTGCGACGATTTTGCGAGCTGGGACTTAGATTTGAGCAATTCTTTGAAGATTTTTCATATTTGGGGACCCACAACTACGCCTTCCTTCGATTTGGTCTCACTTACACCTGGAAATATACTTTTCAAGTGTGTGCCAAGCCCATTAAAAAAATCTGTACATCTTAGACAAAAACTGAAAACGGATTTCAATTAAAGGCGTGAATGTCCATGTAAAGCAAATATTTTTATTGAAAACAGAACAGTGTTATAGGCCACTCGCCATAACGCCATAGCCATAACCATATAAAGCTTAAATTAGACGTGCCATAGCCATAATGCCATAATGCGATAGCCATAAGCAAACCACAATTCAATTGGCTTATATGGCCATGGCTATGGCGATATGGCAAGTCACATATAATTAAATACAGTTTTGCCCATAAGTTTGGTTTTCTATGATTATGGTTATGGCACGCCTGATTGAAACTTAAAGCAATTGAATTTTGGTTATGGTTATGGCAATGGCATGACTAATTTAAGCTTTAATACCAGTTTATTTTCGTCGACAAGGTTCGACTTGTCGCCTACTTATATTCAGAACAGAAACAAATTTTAAAAGCTTGCAATAAATACTTTTGTTAGAATGTACCTTTTGCAAAAAGTGCCGCTTGTAGCTTTTGCACAAAAATTCATTTGGCAAAAAGTACATTTTAGTGCAATTTACGTTTTGTGAAAAAGTAACTTTTGCAAAGATGACTTTTTGCAAAGAGTACTTTTTGTACTTTTGTAAAAAACATGTTACTTTTTGAAAAGCACTCATGCCATTTGTGAAAAATACATTTTGCAGAAAGTATCTTTTTGCAGAAAGGACCTTTCGAAAAAATTATCGTTTGCAAGAAGTAACTTTTATGAATAGTAACTTTTGTAAAAAGTAACTTTTGTACAAAGTACGAGGGTGGATCAAGAAGTCCGTGACTTTTTGAACTTCCCTCGTAGTTATATGAAATGCAACACTTTCAAGTGTTGAGCAAGTGTCGTCATTTACTTTGCGTTTAACAGCTGTGCAAAATATGCAACCTCGTGTATTTTTCTAAAAATGGAAAAAAGTGAATTTCGAGTGTTCATTAAACATTATTTTTTTTTGCGAAAAAACCGTAAATTAAACCAAGAAAAAGCCCGATAAGCACTATGGGGACTCTGCACCATCGATTTCAATGGTAAAAAAAGTGGTTTACTGACTTTCGTGGTGGTCGCACAAGTACGAGTACAAACGACGCTGAACGTTCTGTACGGCCAATTGAGGTCAGTACACTCGAAAATGTCGAAAGAATCTACGGTATGGTGTGGGCCGATCGAAAAGTAAAAGTGCGTGAGATTTTTGATGCCATAGGCATTTCGATTTTAAGTGATCAGCTGGGTTTAAGAAAGTTATCTGCAAGATGGATGTCGCGTTTGCTCTCAATTGACCATAAACGTAAACGTGTGACAACTTTAAAGGATTGTTTGGAGTTGTTTAACCGCAATCCAAATGAGTTTTTGTTGCGTTTTTTAACTGTGGATAAAACATGGGTCAATTACTGTACTCCGGAGACCAAGGAGCAGTCTAAACAATGGGTTTCTCCGGATGAAACTGCTCTAAAGAAGGCCAAGGTAAGTTTGTTGGCAATGGCAACAGTTTTTTGGGATGCACGCGGGATAATCCACATCGAATACTTTCAAAAGGAAAACACAATAAGCGGCGAATATTATGCCAACTTATTTGACAGATTTAATGAGGTTTTAAAAAGAAAATGACCCCATATGGCCAAAGAAAAAAGAGTTTTTTCATCAAGATAATGCACGGGTGCACACGTGTGCAGTCGCCATGGCAAAACTGTTTGAATGGGATACGAATTGGTACCTGATCTATCATATTCTCCGGATTTAGCCCCTAGTGACTACTTTCTATTTCCAAACCTAAGAAATGACCCGTTGGAAAGAGATTTAGCTCCAACAATGAAATTATTAACTAAACAAATGCCTATTTTAAGGACCTCAAAAAATTCTGGAGAAACGTTGGACTAAGTGTATTGAGCTCAAAGGAGATTATAAATAAATTTTTGTTTTGCAAAAAAAAAAAAAAAACAGTGTTTTATTCAAAAAGTCACGGACTTTTTGATTCGCCCTCGTACTTTAAATTAATTTAAATCCCAAAGAAGTATTCTCCTCATTTATCAAATTGTGCATCATTTCTTTTTTAAAATCGATGTAATGTGATTTGTAAGCGATTAATGAAATTTGGCAATCAGAAAAGTAAGTCATTATATTGGGTGTTTTTTATTGAGGTATAGAACTTTAAGTTGGCATCACTTTTTTAACTGGCGGCCATTTTGTCAGCTGTCAAGTGATTAATATTTAGTTTGGTTTGCCATTTCATCATGAACAGGTTGACGAAAGAACAACGCTTGCAAATCGTGCAAATTTATTTCGAAAATAATGGTTCAGTTCGCGAAGTTTACCGCAAGCTCCGTCCATTTTATGGTCGACATAATCGTCCATCAGAGCAATTAATTCGGTTAACCATGGATCGTTTTCGCACTACGTTTACTCTATGTGATAATACGCATCCGCAGAGACGTCGAACAGTGCGCACCGAAGAAACAATTGCCGCCAGAAACGTTAGGGGACTTGGAAGCCAACATTCGTGGCGTTATTGCCAACATACGGCCCCATATGCTCGAAAAAGTTGTTGAAAATTGGACCTGTAGAATTGGCTTTATTCGAGCCAGCCGCGGCGGCCACATGCCCGAAATCATATTTAAACGTTAATGGCATAAAATTATCCTTCCAATAAAGCCAAATTGATGGACATTAAAACGATTTCTTGTGTTTTATTTCAATTCGAAGTTCTATACCTCTAAAAAAAACACCCAGTTGTGATGGTAATGTGTAATTTTTTGCTGGGCTGTTTTAACTAGGCATTTCTTAGATTTCAATCATGAACATATGCAATTTGATGAAAAATATATGAAATATTAAAAAAAAAAAGAAATAATAATAGTGCAAAAGTAAACAAAAAGCACCGACTTCATCCAAGTTAGCCTTTGCCAAGCAACTAGGAGTACAAAAGTAAAGGCAACACAATAACACATGCAACATTTTGTTGCTTTTATCGAAAATAACAAATACATAATAGTATGACATTTACGCACGTAATGTGGCCAAAAAGAAATTATTACGATTGCAATACGATGAAAATGTTTGTGTTAAACGAGAATCAGAAAGAAATAAAAGCTAAAAAAATAAATTTATACACATAAGTATATTTTTTGACAGCTTTACACTGGGGAAGCATCAAAACGTAAAATAGTGGTTGCCATAAAACGTGACGAAATTGGCAATAATTTTAAAAAATAAAGAAAAAACATACGCAATACATTATAAAGAAAAGAGAAGTGCTGCTCTTAAGGCAAATAAAAATATAAAATAAAGCCTTAGTAAAATTTTCGCATCCCATTTAAACCTCCAGAGATTTGCAATTGTATGCGCGTTCTTCAACGCTCGAAAAACGTTGGCAATTAGCATTAAATGCTATTTAGCATTTTCTTAATATTATGTTAAATGTATAAGAAATTGAATTGGAAAAATGAAATAAGCTGAAAAAAAATATAAATAAATAAAATTACTCATTTAAGCAAACAGTACATGACGTAGTTAATTTTGTTAGGTTACACAAATTTAATTCTTTATGTATTCACTGACAAGCATCGTAATGTGAAAAGCAGGTGAAATGTAATTTTTTTCGGTAATTAATTGTTATTATGATTACTACTGAAAGTTCTGTCTGTCCTTAGGGTATATGATGCTCACCTAAATAATTGAAGAATGACGGGCGATGTGAACAAATACATGCATTAGAAATAAATTCAATAAATTGTGACTTTGACTCGCACACGAAGGGTTCCGTACGGATACTAGATATGTATGTATTACTATATGTTTATAACTATGTTGGCATTTTTGTTAGTTTTTTGGGATTTTTTCGTTTGGGCGATTTTTTCGGTTTTTGTAATTTTTTCATTTCAGCGATTTTTTTTCATTTTGGCGATTTTTTTCGTTTTTTGAGCGATTTATTTTAGTTTTAGAGATGTCTTTTAGCTATGACGCTTTTTACTTTTTTACGATTTTTGAAGGTTTTTTGGGGATTTTTTTCGGTTTGGCAATTTTATAATTTTGGGATTTTTTAGTTTTAGTTTTTTTTTTTTTTGAAAAATTCAATTTGGGGTTGAATTCTTCAGTAGTATTGGCGAAAATTGAAACTAAATGTTTACAATCTTATAATTATTATGCAACATTTTATGTATCGCTTCTCTACTTGCTTGATATTGTCAATTCCATTATGTTTAGTACAGAAATATTCCATTTAATGCTTCGACACTCTCTGTATTAAGATAATCATGTTGCACGTTTGGGAATTTCTGTGATAATTGGATAACGAATTGATTATATGAATGGTTTTGCCCGATTTAAGTATAGAAATTATAAAAAAATACACCTTTATATATTCATAAATACTTTAGTTAGTAGAACGTATTAAATAAGCAAAATCAGCTCAATCCAACCGAACTCTGATATAAATGTCTGAATTGGTGATTACCTTCAAAGCAGATTATTTATACATCGCACACTCGCAAATATTTACTTACATACAGTTGGTTAGTTGGTTTACGTGGCTGCCCACTACACGCAGGCATTCAAGTAGAATCTAGAAGATTCCTTTTTGAAAGGATCATATAGTTATATATACAGTTAGTCAAACAAATGTTTTCAAAACTCCAAAAAAAAAAAAAAAAAATTCTAGGAATTTTTGCATTCAAATACAAATCACAACAACAAGTAAAATTCTTTTATAACATTTGTTAACGCACTAATAATCGCAACTTATTATTTTACTTATTCTGTAAATATTGAAATTTATTACTGAGGGGTTAGCTGGATCCTAGGCGCATTTCACTGTTGCTAATGCAGATCATGAAGGAACCTTTAAGGCTCAGTTAGTCGGCTGTAATGAAGTGTAACTGCAACGGTAGGAAACAGCTTAAAATAAGTTTTGTGTTTTTGACGTTGGTTAATCGAAATTTTCTTGAAATATTCGCATACATTTTAGGGAATGCAAATAGCAAAAGTAAGCGAATAATTTGCGAATGCGCAAGCGAATGCGAGCATTCAGAGCAGAGAGTGTCGACTATAATTTTGCAATATGTTTCGCTTTTTTTTTTGGAAAGTTCTGTGTTTTTTTTAAAGATAGTATTTTATATAAATATTTTTTTAGCGTTTAATAATAAAATATTGGTAATACAACAACAACAAGTGACGCTGGAAATTCCATTAAAAGAATGCCAGGAAAACGAGTTAACAATAATATTATTAAATTAGTATATTTCAATTGCTACAAAGGAAAAAATCTCAGCAAAGTTTGCAGTATCATTAATCTTGCTGAAAAAGAAGGTAAAGGTAATTGTGTTTTTTTTAGAGGTATAGAGCTTCGAATTGAAATAAAACACAAGAAAATCGTTTTAATGTCCATCAATTTGGCTTTATTGGAAGGATAATTTTATGCCATTAACGTCTAAATATGATTTCGGGCATGTGGCCGCCGCGGCTGGCTCGAATAAAGCCAATTCTACAGGTCCAATTTTCAACCACTTTTTCGAGCATATGGGGCCGTATGTTGGCAATAACGCCACGAATGTTGGCTTCCAAGTCCCCTAACGTTTCTGGTTTGTTGGCGTAGACGAGCGACTTCACATATCCCCAAAGAAAATAATCCAATGGTGTCAAATCACACGATCTTGGTGGCCAATTGACAGGTCCATTCCGCGAAATTATGCGCTCATCGAATGTTTCCTTCAATAAATCGATTGTGACGTGCGCTGTGTGGCATGTAGCGCCGTCTTGTTGGAACCACAACTCATCCACATTCATGCCATCCAATTCGGGAACAAAATAGTCGGTTATCATGGCTCTATACCGGTCTCCATTAACGGTAACTGACTCTCCAGCATTATTTCGGAAGAAGTATGGCCCAATGACTCCACCAGCCCATAGAGCACACCAAACAGTCAGTTTTTGTGGATGTAATGGCGTCTCAAGGGTCTCATGTGGATTCTCTTCACTCCAAATACGGCAATTTTGCTTGTTGACGTAGCCATTCAACCAAAAATGAGCCTCATCACTGAACAAAATTTTGCGATGAAAATCAGCATCGAGATCAATCTCATTTTCGGCCCATACACCAAAATCACGACGCATTGCATGGTCTCGCGGCTTTAATTCTTGCACAAGCTGGATCTTGTAAGGTGGCAAGCCAAGATCTTTGCGCAAAATCTTCCATAAAGTTGATGGACAAAGCTCCAATTGCTGTGCACGGTGGCGAATCGATTCATTCGGGTCCTCTTCAACACTTTGCTCTACAGCGGCAATTGTTTCTTCGGTGCGCACTGTTCGACGTCTCTGCGGATGCGTATTATCACATAGAGTAAACGTAGTGCGAAAACGATCCATGGTTAACCGAATTAATTGCTCTGATGGACGATTATGTCGACCATAAAATGGACGGAGCTTGCGGTAAACTTCGCGAACTGAACCATTATTTTCGAAATAAATTTGCACGATTTGCAAGCGTTGTTCTTTTGTCAACCTGTTCATGATGAAATGGCAAACCAAACTAAATATTAATCACTTGACAGCTGACAAAATGGCCGCCAGTTAAAAAAGTGATGCCAACTTAAAGTTCTATACCTCAATAAAAAACACCCAATATAACTAAAACATTTGAAGATAAACCACATGCAATCACTAAAAGATTAGTGCATTACATATATCAGTAATAAATAACTGCTTAGAGTAAATGTCTCACATTACAATTTTTCTAAAAAATGCTGGAAAATCGTAAATATTTTTACAGAGTTGCAAGAAAAAAATCTCTGCTGTCAGCTCAATACATTGAAAAGTGAAGTGTGTGTGAAATTTGTTATTGGCTATATAATTTTTTTACTTTGAAGTAGTAGCATAACGTATTTTTTTTGTGATGCAGCAAAACTACTGTTTCACTATCACGATAGACCGCTAAAAGTTTGGCGCAAGCCACTACCCAGCAAAAAAAATTCTGATTTGGAAGCACTAACAACTGAGGGAAGCAATGTATTGCTTATTTGATAACAAAAGCTTCGAAAAATGCTTCTGAGCACTAACGTAAGGCGGGCTCTCACAAAAATTATATGTTATTACTTCTCTGAAGCACTTTAGTAAGGCAAAAAAAAATTCATGGCTTTTTGGAAGCTAAATGTTTTGCTTCTAGCTGGCTCATCTCGAACAAAAAAAAATGCCTTATTCATGCGCAACAGCAAGTGATTCTGTAAGATTTTCTCCCTTACAAAAACGCTTCTGGGAAGCAGTAAATTTTGCACAGTGGGGGGATTTTGAGAAAAAATTAAAAAACAGTTCTGCATTTACTTGGAAAATTATATATTTAATGCAAGTATATAGAAATTAAATTTGCTTCTTCGTTCCCGACAATTCCCAATTTTTTTTCGAAAAACTCCAAACATGGGACTTTTCAGAATTTTTGCTTTTTTTTGAAACAGATAATCTTTTTAAAAATATTTAAGAACATATTATGCTTTAATATGGCATTATAAATTTTTTGGAATTTAAGAAACCAGGCCAAAAATTCGATATCTATAACGAAAATAGGTCTATTTCGAAACGCTCTAATTCTTTCAATAACGAAACTTTGAACAAAAAAATTTTCTTGTACTATTTCTAATAGCATTTCTTTTCAGAAACTTTCCCATAATTGCAAAATAATTAACAAACTTTGATTTTGAAAAAAAACGCGAAAAATTTACTTGTTTCAAAGTTTTCAATAAGTTCTCACTAAATTCTGCTTTTCAAACCAACTTTTTTCCTAAAGCCTGGTACTCTGTTCAAAATTTCACGCGAAATATTCATGAAAAAATGTTGCAAAGCTTGTACTGTACTGTTCAACTCGTGAAAAATTTATGAAATGTATCTGGCAACATTTTCTTGCAATCTGCGAAATATTGAAAGCTGATGTTTTTGTTTCCAAAAGCCGATCAAGGTTGCATATTTCTAACCAATAAAATTGATTCTTTTTTGGAAAAACTAATACGGGTATCACTTGCTACGTGTCAAATATTTCACGCGAAATATTGATTATTTGCTGAAAAATTTTCACAATTTCGAACAGAGTCGAAAAAAAATTTAAGTTGCTTAACACTTCCTTAAATGCTGTATGAAATTATAACAATCAGATGGCCCGTTTAGAAACTGCAGAATATTTTCTATTTTTTTTTTTTTTTTTTGCAAAAATCCTTCAGAAGAAAAATATATTATCCACTAAATTCCTCTTTCTACAAAAAAATTTTGGAAGGCACACCTAAAAAATAATGACAACATTTTTGTATTTCAGATAAAAAAATGCTTTTTTTAAAGATTATTATTATCTACAGCATTGAAAATATTCTCTTGATAAACTGTAAGTAAATTCAGCTGTCATTCTTAATATTAAGTGTGTACGTATGAACACATTACCATACATTTCCTTTTTTTATTATTTTTTTTTTTAACAGGAGATGGAGAGATAGAAATATATCTAGATTGATACTTTATACATGACACAATAGTGTTAAGTAATAATCAAGTTATATACTACGTTTATACGTACGGCTTACTTGCTTGAGGTTGCCACACTTACAAATGTTTCCTAATAAAAAACAATAAATCGATAAATATTGCACAAAAAAACATTGATGCAAGAAAATAATTACAATAAAATCAAATTATTATTTGTTATTTTATACATTTACACAATATTTTTGTAAATATAAGTAAAATTTCTGAGTAAAGACTCAGTTAGCCGGCTGTAATGGAATGTAATTGCAACGGTAGAAAACAGCTGATCGATATTGTTATGTGAAAAGTAATGAAAATGGTTATAGAAATGTAATGTAACGTAACCTACTTTCGATATAAAAATATCGATGAGCTAACTAAGCCTTTAATTTATTTGCAAATACTTTTATTTGCAAATACTGCGCGTATAAACGTACTAATAAATGACATTCATAATGTACTCGTATGACTCTTGCTTGTATTACAACTGTCATGCTGGTTAATATTTTAGAGTATGTTTGTCTGTCTCTACATTTACATTTGTATATTTGCCTGTAATATTGCTGTAGGTGTGGTTAGTAAGAATTAGAATTACTTTCTTTCACTTGTTACTTGTCACTCACTCATGTCGTAGCGATGAACGTGTAGAAAATAAATAAAATCAAAATAAAAATTTGTTTATGTTTTATAGTTTTGGTTTGATATGAATATGCAAACGTCATCATATTTTGTAAAATCATCCAACAAATGTGTGTATCAATATGAAGTTATTGTACTTGTTTTACATTTGAGATTATTCTTAATCCCAGTTGAATTCAAAGCACCCGCCATACATCACACCATTCCATTTACTTTGGTGTGATGTATTCGTTTCTATCGAATTATGTTTCCAAATGAGTGATTACATTTGTGTTCTTGCAAAAAAGGTATGAGATAAATTTTTTTGTTTTGTTTGACAGATATTTTCCTTCTTTTGTTGTTACTTTAAGAAATATTGTTAACATAGACGCGGCATTTTTTTAAAATCAAAGACAAAGGGCGACGAGAATATAAAACAAGAAGCGAAAAGGCTTAGAGATGGTCTTAAGCTAAATTATCTGAGTCATGGTAAGCTAGTGTTAGTTAGGTTTTAAAGATTTATACCCAAAAATAAGTGCAAATATTTATTTATTTCAAAAATTTTTTTAAATATATTTAATAAATATCTGGATGTTGCGAGCAGTTTTTTTTCCCGATTCTCTATCCTCCGGCGATATTTAACGCACGTTTATGTTTTATAAAAGCCATCTACTGAAGCGTACATTTCAAAAATTGTGCACTTATGAGTACCAACAATTTTTTTATGTCAAAATTATTTCACAATACACCCATACATGAATACATTCAGATCTGTTCCTTGGTTTGGATTTGTGTGATAAGAAATACCAACTGTAGAAGACATTTTGTCATAAAAGGAAATTATGGTTACCAAAAATAAATAAAAAATAAAAAATGTTACTTTTACAACAGATTTATGCACATCATCTGAAACTGTGAAGGAGATAAATTTTTGTAACGTAAACAATCGTAAAAAATTTAAAAGTTTTTCCGTATTTTTAAATTTAGTTTAAACTTGGCAATAAGAAGTGAACAAAAAGCAGTTTGCTTAGAAAAGATATGACAACTTATCGATGACAAATTTATATAATTCATAGCAGATTGTAGAGAAACGTGTTGTGCCACACCAGATCTTGGTCAAAATTTTTAGCTCACTACTTTTGATGGTCGAAATTTTGGAGAGGAACTTGGCTTCCTTTCGCATTTATGATTTTATTAAGATGTGTGTTACCTGAAATGCTAAATCACTTAACTAAACTTTTTTAAATTCTCTTAGAGGAGAGAAAATACTAAACAAAAATATTACAGTGAGTGCATCAAAGTGTCGCTATTTTAATTTAATGTTTTAAAATTTGTTAGAACATGTGTTTCGATGTAATACCCAATAATTTCTTTAAGTTGCCATTTTGACTTTTTAATCGTTATGTAGTTTTGTATTTCAGCTCACGATATATGTATATCCATATTTCCAATTTTATTTTTTGCTTTTGATTTTGCTGCATTACCAATGAAGGAACTGGCACAGGAAATCAGGAAACTTTTGAGGTTAGTAGTAACAAAATCTATTCAGCGGCTTTACGTAAAATTTCACGAGGAACACTGTGTTGTGGGTTATGGAGACTATCAAATAATAGCGTCAATCATTGAATGTTGTAAGCGTAGTTTAATTAACACTTTTCCGGATACATAATTTCAATTAAATTTGTCAAGCAGCATTTTCATTTCGTGTTCCTTGTGTGCGGTTGCAAGTATATTATTATGCGTCGCATGATGATTTTTTGTTATTAGCAATAACTACTATGAAATCTTGGTATTAAAATAGGAACTGTTTATGCTAGGAATACAACTGGGACGAACGACGAATTTTATCCACGCCGACGAATTCGTAGATAAGAAGTCGTTGCGTAAATTCGTAATGTAAAGCACAACAACGACGAATTTACTAAGTGAATTCAGCTCTTGTAATTGATAAACAATGTCATTGATAAGGGAAGGAACTAAGCATTTTTTACATATTATAATGCATTTAGATTTACACGAATTCAAACAGAGTCCATTAGCACTGGCCTATAGGTAAATTTTCTCTAAGTCGTTGTTAAGATGGGATATACCTAAAGTAATATTTTCTACTGGGCTGCTTAATGTAAGCTGTACGTCGTCTGCGTATAAGTGTATATTGCATTTAGAAAGCTGTTTTGGTAAATCGTTGGCATAAAGGGAAAATAATAGTGGTCCTAAAATAGAGCCCTGAGGCACTCCCCTATTGAGGGATAAGCTATCTAATCAAACATCGTTTACAAATACCGATTGTAGGCGATTTGAAAGATATGATGATATTAGTTTAGTTGACATGTTCGCGTAAATTTAAAAAAGTGTTTCAGTTTTTTAATATGTATACGATTCAAAATTCGCTTTACTTTTTGAACACGCCCCGTATCATGATCTGCCGTATCGAAAGCCTTAGAATGGTTCAGTAGCACTAAAATGTTAATATGCCCATTTTCCAATCCCTGTCGTATTTCTTCACTGACATCCACAAGAGCTGCAACGCAGCTATTATTCTGTCGAAAATCAAATTGGTTACCAGAATGCAAACTATGAGTATTAACATATGTAATAATTTGTTTGTATAATAACTTTTCTAAGACTTTCGATAGAAAACCCAATATACTTAGCTATGGGTCTATATTCTCCAGCCGTCTTTGGCAATGGCAAAATTTTCGCATGTTTCCAATTCGATGGGTACATACCCGACATTATAATATAATTAAATAAAGGGTCCGCCATATAACGTTTTTTTTCAACTAACACTTAGCTCATGTCTGATTTGACAGATAATTAGTTTTATCCTTCCGCTGAACGAATATGTTGTGTTTTCGCTTCGCTAAGTGGGCCTGCGATCGACTTACAGAAGATGCCGATTTTGCCAAATAAATCATCTTTTCAGATGAAGCTCATTTTGATCTTGGCGGGTATGTAAACAAGCAAAATTGTCGCATTTGTGGCACAGAAAACCCGCACGCATACATTGAAAAGCCGACGCACCCAAAACGAGTCACTGTTTGGTGCGGATTTTGGTCCAGAAGCATAATTGGGCCAATGAGCAAGGAGTGGCCGTTACAGTCAATGTCGATCGTTATCGGGCCATGTTGAACGAATTTTTGTTCACAAAAATTGAAGAGGAGGATATTGGCAACATTTAGTTTCAACAGGACGGCGCTAAGTGCCACACAGCCCAACCTGCACTCGATGTTTTGCGCCCTGTTTTAAAAAAAAAAGTTATCTGGCGGACCCTTTATATGCGTGATATACGGCAGAATATAATATTGAGCATTAAACTCTATATAGTTGAGTTTTCACAGAAAAGTCCACATTTTGTCACGTTACGGCTTATTTTTCAAAGAATTACGTATGTTTTCTATTCTTGTTTGTATTTATATTGGTTTAGAACGTAGTTAGGCTTAACATTTAGTGAACAAATTTATAAAAGGCAAAAAACAAGAAGTTGAGAAACCTGGCATTCATGCATACCTACAATAACAATTATTATTGATAATAAAATTTTACTCATCAACTTTTTTCTTTAATTCTTTAAACTTCTTTATTGACTCAAAAAAAAAAAATAATTTTCCATTAATGTGAATACAATTTTGTTTATTTAATATTAAAAAAAATCGCTATTACGGAAATTTCCATGTTGTTAATGTTGTTGTTGTTGAATCGGCTATTTTCCTATTCAAACATCAACATAATTTTCTTTTCTTTGCAGTAAGATACGTAAATAAATGTAAGCCTACACTTTCGATACCACCTATATTATTTAAATATGTAAATATTTGAACTATTTAGCTAACATCTAACTGACAGCTAATATTTTGTTTTGCAAGGCATCAGAAAGTATTTTATTTTTTTTTCAATTGTTGTCCAGATATATTTGAAGCTGCCATGAATGCTCAAAACCACTGAAACGCAGCTAAGTGAAAATCAATTAATATTCGTACACTTAAATTATTCAAAACATCTACTTGACTTAACGTTCAACTTACTTGGATGCATTGACATTTTTAGCACAACTACAAAAGATAAAACGACAAATTGTAAATGACACTTTCTCAGCTGAACACCAGCCACTTTCAATGAGTTTGAGTTTTTCATACATATTAATCGCAGATAAAATACATACTCGTACATAAATCAGGTAATTTTATGCCTCATAAACGTTGCTGGCCAACTCAAGTTACAAACTGTCTAAGTAGAGCAGAGCACATGCACATAATGGACACGCTCCACTGACAATGCTAATGAGGAGTAGTAAAATAGCCAGACAACAAGAGTGTAGAAGAAAATGTGATAAAAAATTAAGAACATTATTTTCATTGCCAGTCAAGTCTTTCACGTAGTAAAAAGCAGCATTTGCTGTCTCATTAAGAGTGTAAAAAAGTGCCGGTCAAGTATAATTTTACTATTAATGTAGACTATTCTGGCAAAGTAACTTTAACTAACTAACGTACGAGTTGGTAGTGGAAGGCAGTAAAACACACCAGACTACTGATTTTAATGTTTCAATAGATAGTGTTTCTTTTTAAATCCAGTGTCATAGCTGCATTTTGCTGCGGACATTTGGTTTAAATTGACTGCATAAAGACGATGATTAAAATAAAAAAATAAAAAAAAAAATAAATAAATAAAAATTTATTATATTAAGTTTGTGTTGCTTCTAAGGTTTTACAATTACATTGTGAGTGTTGTTTGGGTATAAAAAAGCGTTAGAGTTGCATGATATGAATATTCAAGAAAATTAAAACAGCAAATGATTGCAAGAGACTAAATGTGGACAAACTGTAGGATGGAGCAGCCTAAATCATAAATTTTTGGCTTAGTGAACAACACTTCTTTCTTCGCTGGATGAGGATTTTTTTGCTGCAAAACAATACTGAATTTATCTCACAGCTCTGAGTAACATTTACTGGTACTCTGTTTATCCTTTTTAGGGATACGCGATGTGAATGCCACAGCGTGCAGCCCAAAAAAAGTATGGTAGTCTTCGAATACAAGTTGCAGCTTTTCAGAAGCCAGAATGTGGAGAAATAGCCAATGGAAGTCTAGCGACTTATCGTGCACATTCAGAGGTGGCAAATAAGGAAGATCAGCGCCAGAATGCATATTTTTTTCACGACACCCACTGGTCATCTGAAAGTTAAACCTCGAAAGAGAGGCAGTAAAAGCAACAAGAAATCAGCTATATCAGCTATAGCTATATCAGGAAGTAATATAGAGTGATGTGCGTGAAGATAAAGTTTAAAACTTATAACCAGGGAAACCAGAAATATGCTCTAAAAAAAGTGTTTTATGCGCATTCAATATGCACTAAAAACTAAAAACTATGATCTTAAAAATAAAATAAATTGGTTGATTTGTAAATGAAAATATATTTTTAAATAAAAATTTTTTACAACATTTGCATATAAAACAAGGCAAAAATAAAATAAACAATAACATTAGCAAAGAATAACTGGCGTATTAAAAACAATAATTCGGCTTGCGATACAAATTTTGACTAAAGCAAATAATACAAATTCAGTTTTTTTGGATACTCTCGTAAAAACTTAATTTCAATTTCGAAAGAGAGCACGATATCAGAATTTAAACATTGGTGCAGTATTTTGGATAAATCAGACAAGATTTTTAGTCATAATTTTTATTGCAATAAACAACAAAATATTGACCTGGATTTTCAAATAAAAATCGTAGCTGTCACATCCAAATAACCTTTTACACATTAACAATGTTCCTTCAACGTCTTCTTGGGGCAAAGTCCGTCACAAATAACAAAATTGAATTGGAATTGAGATTTAGATGGTGAAAAATAACAATAAAAATTTTGGCCAACACATAAGCTTGTAAGCATATCAAAATAAAAAAATTCTATAAAGTATCAATATATGCCCTAAAAGCATAAATTATGCTCTAAAAATTAAAAAAATATGCGTGTAAGACTAATATATGTAAAAATATGCAAAAAATATGCATTAACAAATAAATGCCAAATTTCATAAAATATTCTGAAACGGATGAATATCTTGTCCCTGAATTAATACGTCACACAAGAAAAAACATGTAATTTCATATTTGCGGTTTCCCTGCTTATAACCTTAAACACAAACCATCGTGTTTAACAGAGCTCTGTTAGCAAAAAAAAAAAAAAAACAGACCTCTGTTAAATCATAAAAAGTAGCTTTTTTTCTCACAAAATAAACTAGATACCCGATTTTTTTTTTATCAAAGTGGTCTAGAAAATGGAAGCCGAGTTCCTTCTCTTTGCCTCCTTTATTTGAATATAATCGTAATAATCGTGAATAGTTTTTCCCTTGAAATGTTTTTTCTGTTCCCCAAATTGCAATTGTGAATAATTTTTCCCTAGAATTTTTTTAACGTTTTTGATTCTTCTTATTGTTAATAACATTTTTCACGCAGATTTTTTTCACTTTTCCCTTGGTTTTGCTGACTTTATTTTTGCAGACGAACTGAATTGAATTGCATTGAATTATTTCTATATTTTCCTTTGAATTATATATCAAAAGTTATAAATATTCATTTTTAGGACAAGATTACTAAATAAAATTCACGATTTAAGTTTAACATTTTTTAACGCACTAATAATCTCAAATTATTACAGTCGTCTCCGCTTTACTGGAAATAACCAAAACCCATTTTTTTCAGTTATCCGATTTTTTCTCTAAAACGTAGCTCGGATTACTGAAATTTGTTACAGTTAAGCGTGCTGCTTAAAATCAGTAAAACAATATTTTTTATATCAAATCTGTATATTTTTTTACTTCAATTTAACGTAAGCTTTATTCCAAAATAGGACAAACAGAAACTAGTCTGTTTCTGTTCGCAATTAATACCCAACTAACTAAATACACACCATACACATGCATATGTGCACATTTTGTTGTTGAAATTTTTCACGAATTCCTCGAAAATGTCTAGCCACTTGCATTGACAATATAATAGAAAAATACAATAGAGTACGTAAGAGCAAAAAGGACATATACATTTTGCCATTTAATTTTTTAACGGACAAAACATGCAAAATTTTTTCAGCCTTAAGTTATGCAATCGATTTCTAATAAATAAATTTGTCATTGTTTAGTTTTTCAATAAAGCGAAGTAAGTAAGTTTCATACAAAACGTAGTTGTGGGCTTGCTTTTGGTTTTCAGTAATAAATATATACAATATTTTAAGTAAAGCGATGTTTCGCTAAAGCAAAGTGAATAAAACTAGCTGCGTTTAAAATAGGTGCGGTGATTTGTACCGCTTTCAGTAATCCGATTTCTTTCGACTGTATTTTACTTATTCCAAAAAATATATTTTTTTTTATGAAAAATACATTGAAATTGATTATTGAGGGGTCTAGCGGGATCCTAAATTCACGATTGTTAACAATAATTCCCTGTAACACCTTTTCCCATGAAGTATGAATCTCGTTGGTTCACACACACTAAATTTTATATGCTAAAGAATCTTTTCCACTGCAGCTAAAATATTTAAAAACACAACTTTAAAGTTAAATAAATTTAATATGGAACCTAAAGCTTATGAATTTTTTAAAATTTAACTTAAATTACTTTGATTTTCAATTAATTTTTAAGCTTTACAAATCTTTTTCCATTTTTTACATTCACTGGGACTGATGGCAGGAGAAAAAATTCACGGGAGCACTTTTCCCCTCGAGAGGAATGAAAATCTCACGAAAGCCAAAATTCCACTTGTTATTTGCGATAGGGGTGAATGAATATTTCCAACGGCATGGAAAATCCACATCTTAAGCCGCATTAACAATATGGTTTTTAGTTATTTTTTTTTTAATATTTGTAAGTTATGGGGAAAAAACGAATATTTGAGGACACTCATGAACGTCTGTTAATTAATGTTGAAAATCATAACATACTGTTTATGTAGAAATTACAATACAATTACAAAAATTTCAAGTTAAAAGATTATTTTGGTAAATTTTTTTTTTCAAAATCGTAGGAGATGGGGTACCCAAGAATATTAAATTAATGCCGGATGGTTCATAATAAATCAATTATTTTTTTTTTTTCAAAATGCTTATTTTAACAACTGGGTTCTCTTTCTCATTTGGAACTAATTTTTTCCGCAATTTCGGGTTTTTGAAAACGTAGTGCAATTTGTGAAAATTCTAATCGAAAATTAATTGATGTTTATTCAGAGATTATACATTAAAATTTATGTTCATTCAAATGTGCTGAGAAGATATTTTTTTTTCTCTTAAAATGCCATAATAGAAACCCTGCTAATAATTAGTAAAACTTATTACAATATTTATTTGGCAAGAGAACTGAAAAGAAAAACATTTTACCTTAACTCAAGTATTTTCTATGAAGTGTAAAAAAGGATTATTCCTGCCACTACATTTAATTTCAGCATTTGTTGCCACTCATTAGCTGCCTTTGTTTTTTATTATACAAACATGTTTTTGTTCCTTTTGCCAAATTAATTTGTTTTACTCGAAAAAGACGTGAGTCTTATGAAAATTCTGTGCAGAATCCTAATGCACACATACAAACATACATACATACACATGTGTATATGTATGGATACAAAATAAATAAGACTGTAGTAAAATGAATGAGTGCATTTGTGAATGTATTTATTTGTATATGTACATACATATGTGTGAGTGACTGCCAAACGTGTTAAAATTATGTTCACCCAAAATAAACAACTATGACAGTTGTATGGAGTAAATGAAAACTAACAGTCTTCGCCTAAAAATTTGCCATAAATGTATACACACATATACATACATACATATGCATGTATGAATGAGTATGGGTGCAAATGTACATATGTGCCAAAACGTACGTATACAAAATAGAATTCAACAATGTTTACACATGGTTGCATATATAATTCCTTCTTGCATGGAGAGATTATGCAATCGAAATAAATACACACTTGATTGCCTAGTGAATGTTTCCAAAACGTTTCAGTTGATGGAACAGACACATGTTTTTATTTCTTTCTGTATTAAACTTTACACGTAAATAAAAAAAAACTTTAATTTATGTTTAACACAAATTATTGCTGAAAGTTCCAAATTTGCAGAATATTATTTCCTGCTATGAGCAGTTTTTTTTTTCTTAATTATCAATTTACTCAACCATTCGAGGTAATTTTTAAGCTTGCCATGTTTATATACTTCTCAATTACATTTTGGAAGTTTTTATACAAAGATTGCATACACAAGATTTCTAAGCCTTTATTGTAAACACAGAAAAAAATATCAATGTAAAATCAACATGCAAAAATGTTGAATGCAAATCATATTTAATCTTTAAGAAATAATTTATTGTTTGAGTGTGTTATTATCATTATCATTGTTTGTTAGCGATTTGGTAGCAATTTGGCGCCCTATGCTGCAGTGGGAGTTAAAGAAACAGATATATGGGCAATTTCCAGGGGACGGACGCGACATTCGTATACTTTTAAATGAGCAACTAACAAGAAAAGAGTTAAAATACGAGGGCAGATCAATAAGTCTGCGACTTGTTTAATGAAACACAGTTTTTTTTGCAAAACAAAAATTTATTTCTCAACATAATCTCCTTTTAACTCAATACACTTAGTCCAACGTTTCTCCAGTTTATGTATCCCTTCCAAAAAATAGGATTTTTCGAGGTCCTTAAAATAGGCATTTGTTTGGTCAATAATTTCATCGTTGGAGCTAAATCTATTTTCACCTAGCCATTTCTTTAGGTTTGGAAATAGAAGTAGTCATTAGGGGCTAAATCCGGAGAATATGGCGGATGAGGTACCAATTCGTAGCCCAATTCAAAGAGTTTTGCCACTGAAACTGCACTCGTGTGCACTTGTGCATTATCTTGATGAAAAAGAACTTTTTCTCTATTTAAATCCTCATTAAATCGGTCTAATAAGTTGGCATAATATTCGCCGTGTATTTTTTTTCCCCCTTTTGAAGGTTATCGATGTGGATTATCCCGCGTGCTTCCCTAAAACTATTGCCATCACCTTATTGGCAAATTTACCTTTGCCTTTTCCGGAGCAGGTTCACCTGGAGAAACCCATAGTTTAGACTGCTGATTGGTTTCCAGAGTTCAGTAATGGACCCATGTTTCATCCACAGTTACAAAACGCCCCAAAAACTCATTCGGATTGCGGTTAAAAACTTTAAACAATCCTTTAAAGTTGTCACACGTTTACGTTTATGGTCAATTGAGACCAAACGCGGCACCCATCTTGCATACAACTTTCTTAAACCCAGCTGATCACTTAAAATCGAAACCACACTGCCATATGAAAAGCCTATGGTACTGACCTCAATTGGCCGTCCAGAACGTTCAGCGTCATTTGTACTTGTGCGACCACAACGAAAGTCAGTAAACCACTTTTTTACCATTAAAATCGATGGTGCAGGGTCTGCATAGTATTTATCAAGCTTTTCCTTGGTTTGATTGGCGGTTTTTTTTTCGCAAAAATTAATGAGCACTCGAAATTCACTTTTTCCCATTTTTAGAAAAATACACGAGGTTGTATGTTTTGCACAGCTGTTAAACGCAAAGTAAATGACCACACTTGCTCAAAATTTGACAGTGGTCTATTAACAGGTGGTAGTTGATGGGAACAGCGTTGCATTTCACATAACTACGAGGGAAGTTCAAAAATCACGGACTTATTGATCCGCCCTCGTATCCAATATATATCTTAAGAATTTTAAAGCAATGAGATTAATTAAGAAAAAATGGTGCGGGATATCAATAATATATTAAAAAGATATAAGCAAATGTCAGCGAGAAACGGACGCGACAAAACTAGAAGTTATTTTTTTGCACTTATAGAAAGATACATAATTCAGCGAAATTCTATGTAGAATATTTTTTGTGAATGTGGAATTAAAGGTGAAAGAAGGTTGTTTATGTATAGATTTATGAAATATTAAAATTTTGTTTTAATTATTTTTTTTTTAATGGGTAAAGTACAAATACGGACGCGATAAGGCCGACGAAACAGTTTTTTTTTTCCAAGTGAACTAAACACAGTAACTTTGCCAGTATTGATTGAATTTTAATTCAAAAGAAATTATACAACAACACAGGCGTATTTACTGCGGAAAAAAATTAATAAATATTGATTTTATGCCACGCATGCGACATTAAGGTATAAGTGAAAAACTTCGGTTTTATAACTCCGTTCTTTTTTTTGTGCTAATGCGTAAGATTATTGTTAGCAGAAAATTTGTAAATAAAAAAAAAACAAAAATAAATAATATCTATTACTTTAAATATTCGCTAAAAAAAAGTATAAGCAAAAAAAAAAAAATTTATTTACAGTCGCATATTTCAGCCAAAAAATTTCAAAAATTAAAAATGCTTTTACATTTATTAATTATAGACCTTTCAGCTTTATTACAATGTACTGTTGTGCAACAATTACGTAAGTTAAGTAGTTAATAAAATAAGATTTCACATCAAATTAAATTCAAGTTGTTTCAACGTGAAATATTTTTTAATTCAACATGGTGCACCGTGTTAATTCAGTATTGAATACACGTTGTTTCAACAAGCAACAAAGTTATTTCAAAAGGAAGCATTTTGTGAAAATTTTGTTGAATTAACACGAAGTACATATGGAGCAAATTCATGGCCGAAAAATATTAGATTTAGCTTATTTTCATAGATTTTAATATTAATATTTTTCTGTGTGTAACCAAATTGCCGCATAAACGGGTATATTCTAAAAACCACAGCGATTTGAAAGTCAAGTGATTTCAAACACAAGCTACTAAAAACTGACATGTTGGTTGGGTTTCTATTGTACATTAAGGTTTTTTTTTGTCATTAGTAGTTGATGATTTTATTCCATCTTCCAACGATATAAATCGTGCAATTTACAAAAGCAATATAGATTAGATTGTAATAATTTTTAGCAATCAACGCTATTTGGCATATCGTGATTTGCAGAACAGAACAGAAAGACCAACTAGCTGCTTAATTCAGTATAAAATTTGATTTATTCTGGTCAATATTTTAATTACAAAGTTAAATTCAATAGTTTTCTTATTTGGTAAATCATCATGAATGGATTAAAACTTCAGATTAACTTTCAAAACCAACCGTTAATTTGCACAACTTAAAGACGACTTGGACATTTTTATACTGCCCATAATCGTTCATCTGAGCAAGCGGAATATTAAGCAAGCGGAATTGAGCAAGTGGAATATTAAAAAAAAACCTACTCGTGAAAAATTTAATTTGTGTCGCTTGCGATTAAATCGGAAATAAGGCTCTATATTTTGTGGCTATATTCATATACAATTTTCATTTACGCTTAAATTCGTTTGGTGTTTAGTCGCCTTTTTACCAATGATAGGACGAGTATGCTCAGTTCAATCCATAAAACTTTCCTGCACCTTATTTTCCATATTTGTTCATTGGGTTGCATTTTTGAATTACATTTGTATGTACATATATACAAAGCAGGCACTAAGATTCATTTATTTTATTAGTGTCTTTATATACACGAGTATATCCAATATGATGTCTTGAAATAGGAATATTATAGAGTGGCTTATGTAAAATAAATAAATTACTAAACTAGCAATTGTGAAATTCCTTAAGATACTTAAAATATTTAACGCAAAAAAAAAAAACGATTAATAATAATAATAATATCGTCACGTGCTTATTTGAATACCTTATTAATATGTGTACCTCACTAATTAGACCACATTGATTTCATATTAGTCGTTGTTAGTTGTTTTGTTTTTCAAATACTCATTAATTAATTATTTATGCTATGTAGCTAAATTTTAATATTGCAAGAATTACATTTGTAATTTGTTGCTTTTGCAGAGATAAACTAACATTTGAGATTTTACCAAATTTAATTGAATAAATAACAAATACGAGGAATACTAATATATATATTTTTAGCTCTTTGTAACTTCAATTAAATTTGCTTAAAAATGATTAATTTTTGTCACAACTCGTTGCCTTAATTTTACATTGTTTGAAAATCAAATGCAAATAATTTGCCCTTTTTTTACTATAAGGTGGCCTAAGGTTGTCTCTTTTGATAGTGAAGTAGTAAGACTACTGTGAAAGCGCGTGAAAAGTATGGTATACTAAGAACTGAGAAAGCGATCTCCGGAACTTCCGGTCCATAGATTTTTAGATTAATATACAATTTTTTGTTTTCGAAGTTTTTAACAACGATATTTGTATTTGTCGAACCTTTCAACTTGTTAAGATCCAAATTCCAATCCAAGAAAGTAATTCAATCGTGTTGCTATTAAGATAAAACACTTTTTCAAAATATTTCCACAAAGATTTCTCTCGAACAAGTGAATAGATTTCAATTATATTTGCAGTAGTATATAGTTGCACAGAAAACTCTACATACCCCCCGCTTGTTAAATTTTTTAGCTTCCACAGTGCAATTATTGCCACAAGGTTTATATAAAAAAAATTAAGTATGTCTTCTAAATGTCTTTGTCTGTTACATAGGGTCTACACCTAACAAAATATGTAAGATAAGAGTGTCAAATTTAATCGCAGAGAGAATTATGTTACGTGTAGACTTCAAATTAGTGTTATCTCAATCTTATAAGATTTTTTATAAGAAATCTTATAACAACAATCTTATGAGATGAACACAAGTACATGAAAATAAATTAGTATGCATGTATGAGTATTTATTAAAATAAATGAAAAACAATGTTTTGTACAAAATTTCTGGGATTTTATATGTTTAAAAAGTGCTGAATTTGATTTATATATAAAAGTTTGTGTGAAAAAGTGAAAACAAAATAAATAGTTATACAAAAATAATACATGTTAACTCCATGAGAATTTGCATAAAATGAAATGTTATAAGAAAAGTAAAATTACGTGTTCCTGTTGTATGAGATGAAGAGAAATATGGGCATTTTATTATTGTTATTCTGCCGACGTTCTCTCAAATATTATGTCAGAGTTAATCGCAGTTGTAGACGCTTTGTTAATTTTTTATTATTAAGAGACGAACGTATGCATGTACATATATGTATAAATGTGCGTGTGTATGCGTGTAAGTATGTATGTATGCATGCACATAATTATGTAGATTCTATACTGCAGAAAATGTAATGTAACTGTAAGTTTATGTACACACTTACATATGGGCATTTCCACAAGAAAATCCACTTTTTTGTCGAGTGCGACAGCAAACAATTACGCTTGTATTTCCGAACAATGTGACTTGATTATTCTTAAAATTTAAGCTAATATAGAGCTGCTAACTGACTATACAAATACATATAGAAGTAAAAAAAAATTTTTTTTGAAAAAAAAACAAACATATTTGATGTCGCATGTGACAAAAAGTTGACATGCCTGAAACCATAAAATCGCGACATTAACCCATCTGTAATTACAAGTGTGTTCTTAAATGCGAAAGTGGTCTAAGTCAGTTGCATTTTTGTTGCGAAATATTAAACAAATCTTAAAAAACTTTTACTAATATATAATAAATATTAAATAAAAATATTATATTAATCGTGACTAGTACAACTTTAAAATGAAATTTTGCATAATATACGAATATATTATTTTTAATGTTTTCGAATGTAATCTACTAAACATCTCAAACAAGAAATATATGACTTGGGCCATTTTCATAATTATGGGCTTAATTATGTTAAAGCATTGCTGGCCAATGAGAAAAATGTTTTCGTGTATGTCTATTCATTTGTAGAAGAAGCCGATTGAAGTTCGGCACTCTGGTGCCAGTTTGGCCGGCTATGGTTAAATCGTTAGGCAGCGCTATGCTTGCACTCGTATGATAATGTTAAATTTCCGTGTTTAGTCATACGCATCTGCGTAGTCATATGAAAAATAATTACAGCCTTATGCATAACGGAAAACTGGCATAAATGGCGAAATTGAACCGTGATTAACTGGCTATCTTACACTTAATGAAAGTGTTAGAAAGAACTCGTTCTAAATTTAATTTTTTTTCTTCTCAGTTAATATAAAAGTTTTGAAACTCTTTATTTTAGTTTTTCAACATATTGGTCGAGATAAGTTTTGTTTTTCCAATTTTGGAACGGTTTCTCCGAAATTTTTTGTCCATTTTCGAATAAAATCTCTACTAGTATGCAGTCACTTACGTGGATAATTTAAGCCATTTAGTTTTCTTGTTTGAGCCTTGCACTCAAAATGAAAGCTCTGATTAGATTCACAAATTTATTGCAATTAAAAGTAATTTCATGCAATTTCATGCAAACCAAAACTAAGTGCTTCTCTGGGATGAGTGCATACGCATGGCATTCTGCTCCCATTTTTATCGATTGTCATTTGCTGTATTTTCTTTCTTATTTCATAACAGTACGAGAACAAAATTTAATTAAAATATTCGTTTCATATTCCACAAAGAAACTTATTGATTTTTTCCTTATCAACATGGAGTGCTTGCAGTGATAAAATGTTGCGGAAAAAATTATTGCTCTGTTGTTACAATATAAAAAAGCAATCTTTGCTAAATCATTTAATATGCTGCGCACAAATTTGCTTTGCTGCTCCTGCAGGTGTACATTTTTCACCAAAAACGATACATTTTGGTTAGAGCCGTACTTCCATAAATGCCATAGGTTATACGCTGAAGAACATAATTATGATGCAGTTATTATGATGCACTCACAAAACTGCAACATTAAACTGTATAAAATGCACACAGCTCTTGCAATAAGATTTACCGCGATATAAAACGGCATAAAGTGCACCTGATATGTGAGAGTGCATTCATTTGAGTTTCCCTACATTTTTTTTATTGCATTTCGAGAAGTACTCATTTAGGTATGTATGTGTGTGTGTACAATACATGAATATGTATGTTTTTACGAGGGCTGAAGAAAAATGCATATTTTCTTATTTGCTATTGGCTTAAGCTGCTATCTTTGGTTTTCGAATATTTGATATGTTTTTTTAGCAGTTTGTGAAACTGCATTAAATAGTTTAAAAATTAGCAAGCAGCTCTTAGCGCCTTAGAAATATTTGTTATAAATTTTTTTAAAGCCAGCAACCATTAAGATCTAAGCTTAATTTCTAAAAAAATTATTTTTAGACTGCCGTTATGGATTTAACGCATAATGTACGGGATGTTATTAAAATCTTAGTTATTGCTTTGCCACTGACTATACATGCACACACACACATACTCACGCGCATACGTACTTAAATTCATTTTCATGTACATAAATATATACATGGTTAATACAGAAACACACATTATGGAATAAAGCTTGATGAGTTTTGTTATCATATGAGCACACTCACGTACTCGTACACAAACATAAATATGTATTTCCATGTAAACTTAGAAAGTCCCAGCAAGCATAAATAAAACGTTCGAAATGATGTGACATTTGTCACATTCAATTGTTTTATATTTGAATAAGGTATAGTTCTTCAAAGTGTGAAAATTTACAGTCCTTCAAAACGTCGTCGACAAGTATTTCTAACGCCGCAAGCAAACAATCAGTGCAACGGTTTCAAAGTTGATGCTTATGCTTCAAATGTTTAGGAGGGGTCTTTAAAAATATTACGTAACAGAAAAAATACTAATTTCGTAAAAAAATACGTATGTTTTTCTCATTTACATATTTATTTAATTGATCATACGTATTACCTACACACATGTATTAGGTCTGTTCCAGATGCTTAACAAAACAGTCCGAACTTGCACAAAGTTATCCAAAAGCGTTCCAGATAGCAATTTTTGTGCAATTTTGAGAGCGAATGAGAGAGTATTTTTTTTTCATTTCCTGTAGAAACTAGTACGAACTTTTTCTTCTGGGTAAGTTCGGACAAGAATTAAATAATAAGCTGTTTTTTGTTTACATATGAAACTGAAAAATTAATTTGCAAATATAGGAAAAAAGTTTTTACATAAAGAGTGTTTTTTATTGAGGTATAGAACTTTAAGTTGGCATCACTTTTTTAACTGGCGGCCATTTTGTTAGCTGTCAAGTGATTAATATTTAGTTTGGTTTGCCATTTCATCATGAACAGGTTGACAAAAGAACAACGCTTGCAAATCGTGCAAATTTATTTCGAAATTAATGGTTCAGTTCGCGAAGTTTACCGCAAGCTCCGTCCATTTTATGGTCGACATAATCGTCCATCAGAGCAATTAATTCGGTTAACCATGGATCGTTTTCGCACTACGTTTACTCTATGTGATAATACGCATCCGCTGAAGTCGCTCGTCTACGCCAACAAACCAGAAACGTTAAGGGACTTGGAAGCCAACATTCGTGGCGTTATTGCCAACATACGGCCCTATATGCTCGAAAAAGTGGTTGAAAATTGGACCTGTAGAATTGGCTTTATTCGAGCCAGCCGCGGCGGCCACATGCCCGAAATCATATTTAAGCGTTAATGGCATAAAATTATCCTTCCAATAAAGCCAAATTGATGGACATTAAAACGATTTTCTTGTGTTTTATTTCAATTCGAAGTTCTATACCTCTAAAAAAAACACAAATTTATTAAAAAGCAAAATGGGAGGTTTTTTGAACAAAGTTTAAGTTGTAAGTGCATTTGTGCATATTTCTCCATTTCTTTAATATAAAAAAATGCTTTTTGTGATTTTTTAAATAATTCACGTATGTAGCTTCTACTTTTTTGGAGATTTTTTTCATTGCTATTTACAGGTGTTGCCAATGAGGCAAATTTTTTTTATAATGTTGTGCGTTTTAAGAGACTAAAATCACTAAAACAAAATTTTATTTAAAAAGTAAGCAGCACTAGTATTTCAAGATGAGCAGTTATGGTTTTTTGCGTTCCAGCAATTTTGGATAACTTTTGCATATTCAGAGAGTAATTTTCTTTTTACTCTCATTAGTCCGAACTTGTACGAAATCTTGTGGAACACACCTATTATGTATGCCAATTTGTGATATTCGCGAATTCGAATTCGAATTAATGGACATCATTTGAGTCATTTGATCTCCCAAAATACCCCAACAATGTGTATGTTTAAAGTGCTCTCGCTAACTGCACTGGTTAAAAAATTTTTATGGTTTTGTTACGATCTGATACTGGGGGGGAGGAAGGGGGGTAAAAAATCAGGAAAACTGCGTTACGTAATATATGGATGGCCCCATATTTATTTTGCATCGGCTATAGACATTGGGTTAAAGAGAGTCGAAATCAACAACGTCATAAATGTTGCTAAGTATGAGTGCGATGAGAAATTCACAGTTGCGAGTGAATATTAATTTGGAAATCATTGCAATTAGTATGAGTGCGCATAAGTACAATAAATTATAAGTCATGATTCAACTCTACTCACTTGTTCACTACTCATTGCTGATATACAAACTTTGTTTTGATACATTTTGGACGTCAGCCTTGAAGAGAAATCCATTAACAGAGAAGAGTCTGGGCAAACATCTTCAATCAAACAGAAGTTTTTAAAGTGTTTATGTTTTATGACCAATTTCGTTTGTATGTGTTTTTATTGTGTCTAACATGGACTATTTATGGTCGGTTGTTTTAATTTTTTGAGATGTAAATAAAACCAATTTATTTCATCTTTTTTCGCAACATTTCGTTTTTAGCAAAATTTTTATTTTTAAATTGATCTTCAGTTTGCATTAATAGATAAATTATAAAAACTGGACAGCACGAACAATTAATTGTATAATTTAAATAAAAATAAATAATGGAAAATATGACAAAGAAGTTCTTATAGCTATGCTATTTATGCCACGTGATTGATTTATTTGTACTTAAAATCAGAGTACGAAAATAAACGTAACAAATTGTTTGATTTGGTTTTATTTCGTTCTCTCAAATGAGTGAAATAAAAATTTGTTTTTGTATTGTTTTTGCACATGAGCACAAACAAGATAACACAGCTAATCGGCTGTAAGCCGGCAATACAAACGAGACATTAATTTAATCATACGCCGCTAGAAAAGAAAGTAATGAGAAATAAATGGAAACGTTTTGAAATATTTGCAGCGAATTTGACATCATCATATAATATAATTTTATTGCATTGTTATTTAACACATTAAGTTTGTTTTATATAGATCAGCAGCATAGCTATAACCGGGTGTCCTAAGACACCTCTATCTTCTCCTTTTAATTATTTGGCATGCATTTTCATCATCGCAAGCTTAAAAATTTAATTGTTTTTGTTTTTTCGAAAGAATTTTTCTTCATATCTTCGCTTAAAATTCCCTTTGCCAAAAATCTTTAGAACGGCTCATTTAACTATTGTTATTGAATATATACGAAATATAATCCCGTACAGTGATGTTGATGAATTTTCATACGAAATGAAATGGAAATTACTTTTTTTAAATACCTGTTCCTTTTAACTCCTGAAAGGAGCATAGCGCCGACTTTTTTATAATTTATATAAATTATTGATTTCTATTTCGTTTGATAGATAGTTTTACTTTATTAAAAAAAATTAAAAAACAGCTACACAGAAAATTAATATTTATATTAATATACAAATGCATTTACCAATGATAAATTAATAGTTCCATTTTCTATTTCATTTAAAATTCATGTTAAATAGTCCATGTTTACAATAAAATAGATGATGGTGCTAATGAAGTGCGTGGCGGCACAAAAAAATTTCTTTTTTCTCCCAGCTAAAGCTCTTCTATTTCTTCTCTTCACATTTATTAATTAAAATATTTTATTCTTAGGGGTGATTTTTTTAAGAGCTTTCGGATTTCATCTGTGAAAAACACATAAAATTTAGAGAAATGTAAGAAATCTTTATTTAAGCTGGTAGAACGATCTATACAATTTAATGTTTACAGAAGATTTCATGCAAATTTTTACCGCCGATGTGTCTAAAATGGTTCATAAGCTGGGTCAAATTTTGGCATAGTTTCTCCATCATATCGCCGGTATCTCACGCATAAATTCTTCAATATTGACTTCCAGTTCGTCATCCATGACATAAATCTTAACATGGCCCCACAAAAAATAGTCTAAAGACGTTAAATCGCACGATATAGGCGGGTAATTGACCGGCCCCAGACTTGACTAGACTAGACTAGACTAGACTAGACTAGACTAGAATAGACTAGACTAGACTAGACTAGACTAGACTAGACTAGACTAGACTAGACTAGACTAGACTAGACTAGACTAGACTAGACTAGACTAGACTAGACTAGACTAGACTAGACTAGACTAGACTAGACTAGACTAGACTAGACTAGACTAGACTAGACTAGACTAGACTAGACTAGACTAGACTAGACTAGACTAGACTAGACTAGACTAGACTAGACTAGACTAGACTAGACTAGACTAGACTAGACTAGACTAGACTAGACAAAACAAGACTAGACTAGACTAGACTAGACTAGACTAGACTAGACTAGACAAGACTAGACTAGACTAGACTATTTAGAATTTTCCTTTTGTGCATAATGGGAGTGTTTATTGGCCATTTCGTCTGACTGGCTGTTTCATAACAGTGGCTTGGTTTATTATTTTTCACAGCGTCCTCGCCTGACTATTATATTACAGCGGCTTTTTCTGATTGCTTACTAAGTAAAGGATGGGAAAATTTTTAGGTGACGAAGCAATGATGATGGATTTTTATGTGGACTGATTTGATTTCATGTGCAAATGTTTGCTGGGTATCTAATATTACGCACACACGAATGCTCAAACACACTTAAAAGATTTGAAAAACAAATTCCATATTACATTGTGGAACTCTCAAAACGCAATTAGAGTTTTAAAATTTCTAGAGTTTTTACATAATTTTTGCGTTGAGCGGTTAAGTTCAGATAAATAACATAAAAAACATAAACACACGCCCATTATCGAAAGTTACTATGATTCATCGTGACAAAGGCTAACAATGTTAAGTAATCGATGACAGCTGCTAAATTTTTTTTTGGTGTCATGAAGTAAATGTCCAAAATGTCATGGACGAAGTTGAAGTGAAGTTGATTTTGTCTGTTAGGCGTCCCCGTGTTAGCGAGTTCTAGCAGACAATATCATTGTTATTCGTTATCAAATTTTTATGATATATGTGGGCAACTCAGAGACGGAAAATATCGCTTTGAGTCGTCTGGGACATATAGCAGCGTTCAGCTGGTTGTCGAATTATAAGAGAAAATATCGTTAAGTTTCAACTTTCTTAAGTACTGTGACACTTCAATAACTCCATTTACTAGTAATTGTATCTATCACTGTCATGTGGATTAACCAATGATATTTTCAATGAAAATAATTTAGTGCAAATTACAACTTGGTAGTTATTTTGTGATGATGATTCACTTATGAAAATGTCATAATGACAATGTAGACAAAATATGCCACCGGGCACGTACACACACATACTCACGAACTCGTACTAAGACTTATTCTCAGTGAACAAAAATTTAAACAAAAATATTCACATAAAATACATAACAAAATTTGTAGTTGACATTTTAGCCATTATGAAAATTGGCGACAAAGATGACATTCTAAAAACGTTTAATATATTTCTTTTCTGTTAATCGGGCTCAAGGTCATTAACAGCAAAGAAATATATAAAAATTTCTAAGGTCGAAGAAAAATTATCAACATAAAAACATTTGATGGTAATAATTTAGTAGACTTATTTCAAACGTTAACCTATTCATGATGATTTGCCAGAGTATACATATCACAAATGCCAAAAAGTGAAAGCTGTATGACAGTTCGTTTGACAGTTAACTTTTAAAGTTAAAATTCAGTAAATCTCAATATCCAACTAAAAGCAAATTTAAATGAAATCATATTTCTGGGAACTTATTAATCCCTGCATGTGCTACAGAAGGGTATTTAATATTCGCTATTCCTCTACGAAATAAATCACTAGTGCTTGTTTAATTCTAAAAAGCAAATGTTGTAAATTTTCATCAGCTCACTTTAGTTGCGCATAGTTGCCAAATGTTGTGTACTAACGAACGTTTTGAAAGTAGATGTCCATTATGAAATATTGTAATACCAAAAAATATGTGGAAGATAATTGGAAATATTTTCCCTGTCGCTGATTACAATGAGTTGCACAACCAAAATTTGGTCTTTGATACAACAGCTCATAAAGTACACTTATGAGCAGAGATAAATGATCAAATGGACCAGCTAAATGTTGTTAAAAGTTACACAATATTTTGCAAATACTAAAAATTTCTCGTACACTGAGAAAAATTTTAAAATTTTAAAATTTAAATGGTCACAAGCAGTGACGGTTATTGTTAGCAAAATATAATGTATGGAATATAGAATTTAAGCTTTCTATAAATGTACATATACAAGAGCTGCAGATTTTTTTAAAGTTTAAGGGCCTTATCATCGTATTATGTGTACCCAATTTACATTAAGCATTTTTTCATAAAATTAGTTGCATGAAAAAATTTTAATTTGTCAATAGCAGGTCTGAGTAAGCAAACCAAATTAAGGACCAATTTCAAGATGTCGACAACGTTCGACTTGTCGCACACTTACATTTGAAACAACAACAAAATATGAAAATTTGGTTTTGTTTTGAATGTAAGTGGGCGACAAGTCGAACGTTGTAGACATCGTGAAATTGGCCCTAAAACTGTTTCCAAAAATGCTTCAGAGATTCATGCCACGTAATTTTTTATCTATCACTCTCTTCTATAGCGCTGCTGTTAGCATATTTGATACCAATGTTAGACATCTTCTTGTTGAAAAGATATCCTGAATACTTAAGTATATAGAAAGATTGTATTTTAATTGTTTTATTACTTTGTTTGTTCCACATTTTGAATCTAGGCGCACGGTAGTATATTTACACGAAGTCGTGTTTTTACCCCCTCATAACTTTTTTCCCGGCAATTGTAAAATTATAAAATTTAAACCATAATTAGAATAAACTCATACTACATTCTATGAGAAGTTTTAAATTTTCGCAATGAAAGCTTCTTGAGATATGAAGGTGCAAAAAGTGCATATTTTAACACATACTCGTACTCATTGTCTCACTAACCACTCATCAAATACATGAAGCACTTTCGCTACAGCTAGAGAGCTGAAATTTGATACACAAGTAGACCTAGGTGAGAAATCGGAAAACTCGGAAAATCTGAAAACCTGTCTGGGCGTTGCTGCGCCCATAAAAATTTAAATTTGCGGTAGTGAGCTGAAATTTGATACATTAGTAGGTCTAGGTGAGGAATTAACTTGAAAAATTTGAAAACCTGGAAATTTTAGCCAAAGGACGGGACTACGCCCGTGAAGCTCAGAATTAAAAAAGCAAATCTAAGGTGTTTACTGAAAGCATCTTTATTGAAATTCGGCATACGTGTTGCGAAAATGCAAGGTGGTATGATTTTGTTTAAAAAAATTGTAATATAAAATTTAAGACTCCTATTTCATGTACTTCAGCTAAGCACATTCGAATTTACTATTTATGTGTTTTGAAATTTGAAACGAATGGTAAATCTTTAGTTTAAAAAAGTTTAATCCGCCCTTACAAATTTAAAATTAAATTTGCGCTAGTTAGAATAAATTTGGTATACAAGTAGCTCAAAGTGAGAAAATAATTTGAAAATTTTTAAAACTTAAGAATTTTGGCCACGCCAATATTGCTCTGAATTAAAAACTACATGTACAGCTTTTAACTCAAGCCATTATACTGAAACCTTGCATACACGTTGCGCGTGTGCAAGACTTTCAGCAGTCATCTTAAAGAGTGGGCGTGATTACGCCTATACAATTTTAGTCTATTGTTTCACCTACTTCGGCTAAGCAGATTTCAATCTATTATTTGAGTATTTCGTATCAGTCGTTTACTACGAAAATCAATGTGATTTATAAGCGCTGCTCATAAATAAAATCTTGAGTTTTGTAAAATTGGTCTTAGCAACGCCCATAAAATTTAAAGCTAGAATTCGCGCTAAAACTGTATACACAAGTAAGTGTAGATGAGTGAGAAACTCGAAAAGTTTTTAAGCCCCAAAGTTTTGTCCAGGGGGTAGGTAGCCATGTCCTTAAAACTCAAATTTACGATAGAGAGTTGAAATTCGATATACAAATAAATCTAAGTCAGAGATCACCAAGAAAAATCTAAAAACCCGGAAGTTTTAATAAGGGACATGGACACGCGCTTTAAACTCGATACTAAGAATTAAAGTTAAGAAGGCGTGAGATACGAACTAGGAAAATCCGAAAGCACCGATTGTTACATTGGGGAGGTGGGTCCACGCCAATAAAAATTTAACTTAGAGAGCTGAAATTTTGTAAGTTACCAAAATCAGATACCCACTCACTCAAGGCTATAATTTATCGTTTTCAAAAGTAATTCACATAAGCAAATTTTAGAAAAGTAGGCGGGGTCACTCCCACTAGAATTTACGCTATATTTTACATATTTCTACTACTCAATGTCACAATAGTGCCATTCAAGGCAAACAATAATATACCCATCACACTCTAACCCATTATTTAATGTAACTCTGCTCTTTTCAACTGGTGCACTGACTATTACTAGAAATATAACAGACTGGAAATTCTTAAGTTTAAAAAGTTTTATCAAATAAAACTTTTAAGAAAGTAGTCAGATCGTCACAAAAACATTAATGTGAAAAAGGCCAAAATTTCCGTCATCAAAAGTAGTGAGATAAAAATGTTGACCATGTTGAAGATGTTGATTTTTACCATTCTAAAAAAGGACAGCATATGGATAATTGTTCAATTCTTTATATGAGAAAAAATTTTGTCAAGTAAGCCGAAGGCCAGCCTACGAGAATCTTCGGAAAAGGATGGCTACATTACATCCGACTCTGAAATTCTCGGAGGTGCCTAAGGTCTGTTCGACGCTGATTACGGCGGGGACAGTGACCTTCTTCTTGAGACTGATGACGAGTCCGATTAAACGGTCGTGGAGATGGATATCGTAGCGGATGTTGAACCTGCTGCAGATAAATCTCCACCACTCTAAAGCAGCCCCAGCTGCTCTTCAGCTTCGCATGACAATATGCGCTGATCCCTGGATTTGTGGTGGCAGAGTTTGCGGATTGAGGACCAAAGATTTTAAGTTGCTAGCTGTCAAGAATGAAGGTAATACTAGAACCTGCATCTTGGCAAGGAACCACCTTAATATATTTCTATTATCTAACTTCAGCAGCAGAGACATAACGGCGGTTAGCGTGGAAGTGGGAGGCACATGCTACTGGCTGGCGTCGGTATACTGCGCTCATGATGACCAAGGTCCTCTACCTTCGGTAATGTTAAGGGACTTTATAGCTACGGCGGTAAACGCTGGATATCATATCATATTGTGCTGTGATGCCAACGCACATCATACTATTTGGGGAAGTATGGACACTAATGAAAGAGGTGAGGAACTTTTAGAATTTGTAGTTAGCACTAACCTCAACATTTGTAATAGAGGTCAAGAACCTACGTTCATAACAAAGAACAGACAGGAAGTCCTGGATGTTACCTTCTCTTCTGACTCGGTAGCCGATAGGATCATTAACTGGCGCGAACTTAAGGAACACTCCTTTTCTGATCATAGGATTATTGAGTTTAGCATTAGGGAGCGGGCACCAGAGGTAGAAATCTCTCGAGATATTAGGCGGACCAATTGGCGTCAATATAGGTCCATATTTTCTAGACAATTGGGATTGATTGGAGACTCGTCACTTCTAGAAACTTCGGATTTAGATTGTGAGGTTGATAACATCACTACAGTCTTTAAAACTGCTAGGGAATCGTCCTGCCCTTTAAATAGGCCAAGTGGGAAGAAGAAACCGCCTTGGTGGATTAGAGAGTTACAATTATGTAGGTGTACATGCAGAAAACTCTTCAATGAGGCTAAGTCATCCAGAAATGAACTGGACTGGATAGCTTAAAGGTAAATAAAGGTAAACTAAAAGAATATAAAAGGCAGATAAGATTTGCTAAAAATACAACATGGAAGAGGTTTTGTGAAAATATTGAAAATGTTTCAGAAGCCTCTCGCATGAGAAAAATTCTGTCCGCTACTCCCTGTACTCTGGGGTATTTGAAAAATTCCAATGGGACATGGATCAGTAGCTTTATATTTAGCTGTGGTTGGTTCGACTGTGGGGACTCCGCATAAGCAGAGTCTGCGTGGTATCACAATGGACCAAAACGGTCTAAGTGAGTCCGGGCTTCTGACTGCCACCCCCACCTAACTAAGCCGATTGCCTATAAATGATATGACACTCTGACGAGTACAAGTTTATATAATGCATATCATATTGTAGAGAAAGGTATTGTGCTGAATAAGAACTTAGTCTACATTTTTATCTCACTAATTTTGATGGACAAAATTTTGGAAAGGAACTTGGCCCTCTTTCACATTTATGTTTTTGTAAGGATACTCTTGCATACAAAACGTAATTGACCATAAAGTGTAATTTAAAAAAATGCGTTTCATAAAAATTATCTACACTTTCACAATATTTTTTCCACAATTAAGGCACTACTTGCCTAGATCAAGTAAAAAAAAATTTATGTGATAAAATTTAAAAAAATTTTAGAAATTTATTTACACATTTCATACAAATTCGATATGGAAAGTGAAACAGAAGAATTTCGTATCACTAATAGATTTTTATTATACACAAGTCGTTTTGTTAGAATGTTTTTTGGCCTGTTGTTTTCCAACTCATCTTTTTTTGCTGTGTGATACTCTGACAAATAGAAAACAAATGTTGAAAACTACTGCGTTTGGCACATAATTTTGAGGGTATTTGTCTAGTAAAATATTGATTTAACATGCAAATATGGAGTATTTGGTCGGCAATTAGCAGGTGGAAGCTCGCAACAGTATAAACTATGCAAATTGAGTTGAAAATTTTGTAAAATTTTATTATGAAATAATCTTGGGAAATAAATGGTTATAGATGCGTTATGCTCTACTTACATGGAAATGTTTTCAGTAATTCATAATGGTGTAGTGTTTTTGAATTGGATGAGGGAAATGTTATTTGATTTTGAAAAGGATTTTGAAAAACACTGTCTGTGGCTTAATTCGAATAAAATTATTTAAATTTAAGTTAAATACATTTTGGTGTTTTCCACTGACATTAAATGCGGAATTAACTTGGTCTCCCTCCAACAATAAAAACTTGGCAAAAGCTAAAACTTTTAAAAGAAATTTCCTTGTATGAAAGAGATATTGACACTTTTATTAGGTGACACTTAATTTGGCTGTAGTGCGAGTGCTGCGTGTGCGGTAGAAAAAAAAATACAACGAAAAATGTGTAGTAATAAAAAGAAAACTTAAAATAAAACTTTTCACTTTTGAGCTGGAACAATAAAAGTTTTATAATTCTAACCTTGACTCAAAGAAAAGTATTTTTTTTTTTTTTTGTTAACACCTTGGACTCACACTAACGTATGTACATGTTCTTTAGACAAGCACGCAATTGTGTTCATATTAAAAATTAAAATAAAACAATCTCATTAAAAATGTGAAAACGTAAGTTGTGGCCACATGCACGACAACACACATTATTAATGGCATACAAGAATATATTAGCAGCTTTATTAGCAGAATGCTGCCTTAATTTCTATTTTATTGTTCTCATAACAATATGTTAAAAGTTGAAAATTTGTCAAAAATAATAAAAAAAGAGCAATCAAATTCAGTGAAAGACATTATAAAAAAATGCATACATAATCGCGCTGGATAAGCACGCATGTAACTACACCTTGATTTCCCTGAAGCACTCTATTTTCAATTGGGTGGCTTATAGGGTTTGGCAAAATGTTTGTGCTTAAAATATTCTAAAACTATGGGCGGGCTAAATAAATATTAATGTTTTTTGCTTGTCGCATAACTATTATTTTCCACAAACACTTTGCCTGAGCAAAAGATTGAAAAATATGGTAACAAGACTTTATCTATTTCGATGGCATAGAAGGTCAGGTAATCCAAAAGATACAGTAAATTTTATATGTAAATATCATATGTTATATTTTTTAGCTATTCCTTTTCAGTAACTTCTTGTCAACGTCATCATCAATAGTGAATTGCCCTGGATAGTTCGTTAAATTTTCCCAAGGACTATAAAATTGTAAGAAGATGTTTTCAATAACTTCACACACTTCAACTTTTGTTGCTCAACTCGTAACGCAGCTATAAGAAAAAAAGAGATGTTTGTATTTGCTTCTCTGTCATTCTTATAGCTGAATTACGAGTTGATCAACAAAAGTTGAAGTGTGTGAACCGGGACTAAGAGCTGTGTATCCCAGCCTTGAAAAACTGCTCATTTGCTTCTGCTAATACTTCTGCTTATGAAAATTCAAGAGTCGCAGTAGAAGTTAACACAATAAAGGAATAGCTATACAAAACGAAGATTTTCAGCTGTAGACATGTTCGACAAGTTTTCTGTTTGTCTGAATGCTGCTTTAAATATATTCGGGAGTTAACGTAGTAGGGATGTTTTGTGTTTTTTTTTTGGATTTTGCAGTTTCAATTGCGTATTTAATCGCTTGCTGAAAGATATGTTGTTGTTGTTTGTCTTGCTATTATATTTGTACATACGGGAAAAAATACTCATACAAACAAAAGACACACTTTCAAACACATACACACAAGTACTTCTGCTTCGTTAACTTCGTATTTATTTAAAGCAGCAGTCAGTCAAACCGAAAACTGTACGAACATGTCGGCAGCTGGAGCTCTTCGTTGTGTATATTTATTCGTTTATTATTTAACTTAAGGCTCAGTTAGCCGACTTTAATGTAATGTAACTGCAACAGTAGGAAACCGCTGTTCGATATTGTTGTGTGAAAAGTAATGGAAATCGTTTTAGAGATGTAATGTAACGTAACCTACTTTTCACATAAAAATACCGATCAGCTGTTTCCTACATTAAAGTTACATTGCATTACAGTTGGCTAACTGAGCCTTTAGATTACCACTCTTTCAATTTCAGTAGCAGAAGTATGAGCAACAGGTTGTGATTGGGCAGTCAAAGAATAAAAAGTCGTAGAAACAGCACAATTTTACGACTTTTGCTATTTCGGCTGCAGTTTTTTTAACACTGGTATATCCATCACTACCACTTTGGACCATTACTATGACTTCACGATAAAGTTTCGGATAGCTAATACTAAGTTTGGGAAAACTGAACTATAAAGTGACCTTTAAAATTTTTCCATTATTACAACTGTCCGATAAAATAAATACATACAATTTTTGTTTGGTGGAAACATTTCTGTGTAAAACACTTAGGGCCAATTTCACCAACTCTATTTAAATATCAGTTCATATTTTAATGTCGATTTTCATGAATTTTTGTATAGAAAAATGACTTAATATAAAATGATTTTTAAATAATTTGCCAATTCGTTTTTTTTTAAAGAGAAATAACACTCAGGCAATGAATGCCTACTACTATTACTAGGTGTTGCTTTCTTTAGGAAAGTGATGGTGATAGAGAAGACAGGTGGTGAAGGAAGAGATAGTAGAGGAAAGCTTCATTCTTTTACAAGTCTGCTTTTTTTGCACTTTTTTTTAATAATGTAGTGATGCAACGCCTCTGGCGTTAAATGCGGCGAATTAAATTTTTTTTATTAGCAATTTTTATTGGTTAATTTACTTCGCCGATGATTATGCTACACAACGAAGGAAGGCCCTCTGATATTACATTCAGGATTAGTATCTGCTGAAGTTGATATAGTTCAGTCACTTGAACTTTACTACAACAACTGATACAAAAGGACCCTAATGCACATCAGAAAAATGCGTGGTGTTACTATTTAATGGCTGTTGAATATCGGACTCGAACTCAGGACCTTCTGTTTTGTAGTCAATGTGCTAACTACTTCAGCCAATGCCACCCTCAAGCATAATGAAACCATTTTTGTCAATTATTTTTTCTCTGTCTTTATTATTATGTGTTTTGTGTTATATTTTTGTTTTGTTTTGTATCATATTTTGTTCAAATAAATTTGCTTGTAATTTATAAAATAGAAAGTGTGGCAACTTATGAAAATCTGGCAACTCCTCACGATAAAATTTAGAAATTTTTAAAGGTGAACTTGCCTGTAACTTATCGCTCACTTTTGGTTAAAATGAAGTTGTAATAATGAAAAACTGTTTTTCGGTCTAAATGATTTTGGGTCTGCTGAATTCGAAAAAATACTCAAAAAATTCTGGCTTAATTTGAAAAAAAAAATACAATAAAGTTTCGCTATTGCGATCTTCACCAGAAATGGTAAAGAGTACATACAGGTTTGTCATTTCGTGTGTAATTTTCAGAATATTAATATGCGACTCATTAAGTAGGAGGGTGGATCAATAAGTCCGTGTCCTTTCGAACTTCCCTCATCATTTACTTTGCGTTTAACAGCTGTTCAAAACATACAACCGCGTGTAATTTCCTAAAAATAGAAAAAAGTGAATTTCGAGTGCTCGGTGGAAAGAGATTTAGGTCCAACGATGAAATTATTGACCAAACAAATGTCTATTTTAAGGACCTGGAAAAAATCTATTTTTTGGAAGGGATACAAAAAAAAACTAAAATTAATGTTAGCTAGTTACTTTTATATGGTAAAAAAAAGTTTAAGCTTTCCAGCTCTGGAAACGTCGTTTTGATTTTACTGATTTTCAATACCATTTCAGGCCATTTTTGACACATCAGTGCAAGACGGAAGTCTCCAGCTTTTCTGGGAGCTTCGGAAAACCAGTTTCACGTACAGACATACGGACGGACAGGCGGACAGACGGACATCGCTTATACGTCTTCCCTTTGCATAAGGACCCATAATATATATACGACTTTATGGGTCGCATATTAATATTGTTGGAAATTAAACAAGAAATGTCAAATCTTTACCATTTTTGGTTAAGGGCATTAGAAATAAAAAAGGCGTAGTAGAAGAAGGCGTCTGAAGAACTTTTGGCAACTTTATTGAACTTACTTACTATTGCATGTCAAGTCAACTGATAAAAAAATCATGAAAATTTTACAATGTAAAGTAAGTGATAGCATAAACTTAGAATAATTTTGTACAGGTCTGCGAAATAAAATGTTCCCATTTAAACTTTTAAATGCAATACGATAATAATTCGGGCATAGAGCAGGACTTGCGACAGCACTCATCAGCAACGCCATCAAAACGGCGACGGCGAGTTTTTGCCATCAGACTATTTGTGTTAGTAAAAAGATCAGTCATAAATAGCGAAGAAATTTCCATGGGTTGAACATTAGCTTCAACATCATTTTCATATGACTCAATTAATGGAACTATTTAGATGAAAAAGAAAATATTATGACAGATTACCGCTAAAGTCCATTTTAGTGCCTCAAAAACTTACCAGACTTTTTAGCCTTCAGATTTTTTGAATTAAAACCATCAACACATATCACTTCCAAGAACTGCGTCAATGATTTCCCGCATATGCGCACATCAGCTGAACTCACATCACATATGACCAAAAGTAACAAAAGGCCCAAAGAAATATTTTTTATGAAATACATACTGCAAGTAATATTTAAATTGTAAAGGTATATATTTATTTTGCAAAGCTTTTCCTGGATTGACTTGATACTAATGCCAATTGTAAATGATGCTTATAAATAATTTGTGCTCTTTATTTATATCAGCTATTTGAAATTATTGTCTGCTTCATTATGCGTCATTATTAACATTGAATAACTGCATACTAATAAGTTTAGTAATTAAAATTTATTACATGCATATACAGATGTGAAAAGGGTAAGTTATACATATACGAGTATAAGGCACTTCCCACGCCGGGTTCCTCAAACCATTTAAATAATTCTTTAAAACAAAGAAATTATTAAAAAGACTTATTTATTGCTGGCTAAGCACGTCTAGATAAAAATAAATAAATAAATAAAGAACATTATAAATTCGTATTGATTTTAACACGCGTTAAACCAAAATCAAATATTCAAAGAAGTAATTAAAAAAAAAATAAATTTTTTTTCTGATATGAGTGCAGTGGCACAGAAAATGCAGCATTTTAAATTTTCTAATTTTCTTTAAAAAAATCGCCTTAATGAACGCATTTTCATGATAAAAGAGTTAAAGATACTGATAAAAAATGAGAAAAATTATTCCTTGAATTAAAAAAAGAATTTCTTTGATTAAAACTTACTTGCATTTTATAATCTGTCTTATTTAAATAGTAATATTTCTAATTAAATTAAACAGCACCAATATGTTTCTTAAGGCATTCTTTTCGAATCTGAAACAATATTACACTGTGCAACAATGTCGAAGTTTTTCCAAAACTACGGTGTTTTGACAAACTAAAGGTTGTCCATTTTAATTCTTGCCAATTTCCGTATGGAAATTTCTATATTTTGATACGCTTCACCAAAAATGATAAAAATTATATATATATATATACATCTATAGGCTTATCATTCCGTGTAAAATTTTTGCAAGCTTTGCGATAAAAGCGTCTTTTGTATGTTTTTATCTTCCTAGAAGTTTTGCCGTTTTTTTTTTAAACAATGTTAGAAAAGGGGGAAGATCTGGTGCAAAGACCGCTTAATATCATCTGAACACAGAAACTCAGAATGAAAAACACGCCTTCTACTGTTACATACGACGATACACTCACAAAGAATGTGTGCCGTCGTCTCGTCATCTTCCAAGCACAAACTACACAAGGGTGAACGAACTTGGTTACTTTTCCACAGAGAATAGTTCAGTCAAAAGTGACGAGAAATAAAACCACTAACAAGGCTTAAATTATTCTTGTTGGGGTGAGGATGCCATTGTATGTAAATGGCTGCATCAATGCCTTGGCTTGCCTTAAACCAGAAGAAGCCAGCCACATTTCCTTAGCGGTCCAAGTGTCATCTTCTTTGATCAGAGATGTTACAGTCGACCGACTTCCGCCACAAAACGGCTGTGGGCCCATAAATGGAGTAGCAGAGGCCCTCTTGGCCAAATCATACGCTATCTCATTCCCCGCATGACCGTTGTGGCCAGGTATCCAATAAATGGACACCTTGTTCCGTATGGATAATTTTTGTAATCAGTCAAAGCACTCTAAGCACAGCTTGGAACGAAATTCCCATGAAAGTAGGGGCTTAAGAGTTGCCTGAATATCGGAAAATATAGCTATATGCACGCCTCTAATGCCCCTATTTAAATCACTATTTGATACGCTCTCACCTCAACCCTCTTGGCGGACTTTACCGAATGTTCAAGACCGAATCACTAAACAATGTTAGACTTTTAGTTAATTTTTTGTTATTATTGTTCGAACTTCATTTGTTTTTATATTTATAATTTGAACAGGCTAAAGTTCGTATCGCCTTGTAAGCCAAATTACATGTGATAATTATAAACACCAAAGCTAGTTGTAAATATTCTAACAAACACGTAGTAGAACGGAACAACTAGCTGTTTTCGAAGGCCACTACACCTTCATCATCAGGACGCTGATGTGTGTGTGTGTTTGGTCCACTGTGTGCGGTGTCAGTTGATGTACATTTCTGCTTTATATACGCAACTTTTATTGCAAATGGAATATGTGAATCGTACATGCGACGACAATACATTTAAAAAACAAGACGTATTTATATTTCAAGACTGTTTACGCAGGTCTCTAATTTGTATTATATACTCGACATTTTGTAGTCGGTAGCATGCTGCGGTGAATGTGTTTAACGCTGAAATTCTCTATTAATTTTTATATCATATGTGGTTTTTAATGTTGGTGTTATATTGCAAGATATAGCGCTCACTGTACTCGTATTACAAGAACCTGCCTATTTTTGAAGGAACTTATAGCCTAAATTCTTTCCTTTAATTCATCCAAAAATTTATCGTGGTCAGATTAGTAATTTATAATATATGATTTTTCCGTCGGTAGATTTGATTATTTTCCAGGTGTGCTCCGATAAGGCTAGTACTCTATTTGAATATACAAAAAGTATTGAGCAACATTGACTTTTCTTGGCGAAAAATTTTACATGTACCATGTACCAAGGCTATAGAACAATTTGTAGTAAGTAGCCTATAGGTTACACCTATAGGTGTTGTTCCACTACAGAATTTTATGCAAATATTTAATTTTCAATATTAGCAATACTTGAGTATTTTATTTTAACCTTTATGTCAACGGCAACATACCTGGGTATGTTTTTAGTTTTGAAAACGCTGTAGCTATAAACTGAATAACCGGATCGACTTGAAATTTGTTGATATTCTAGTCAAAACTGTTTTACGCAATAGTTCCAAGTTTGGTTAGGATTAGATCATCCGTTCGGAAGATAAAGCCCATTTACAAAGTTGCACCCTTAAGTCAACAGAATACATACATGGGTATGTATAGTAAAACGCATGCAAATATGATAATATAATATAAAAGTATAGTTTATTTTGAGCTAAGTTTTGTAATTATTTTTTTATTATTATTATATAATGTCAGTTTTAATTATTTTTGCTTAAAATTATTGAAATCAAATACATCTCTCGCATTGAGGTAAGTCTTTGGAATGCTCTGCGCACACTGGTTTGTTGCATAATGTGCATGCTTTACGAGTAGGGCGTCGTTTCGAGCAGATGTAGCAATTCCCCTTTACTTTTAGCCGGCCCGTACTATCACGTTCCTCCGATGCATGTGCCTCAGCATCCACAACTCCGATGGGCCCACCTTTCATGGCTTCGATGGCGTTGCGCGTTGAAAAAACTCTGGATATTCTGCTGTTATTCGCCCTTCTTTCCATTTCTGGCTTGCACAATTGCTCGCTAAGCTGATGGAGAAACATCCTACGGCGGCTTGTAGATGTCTTGGTGGTGCATCTTCAAGATCTTCATCAGAATCACTGTCGCCCTCTGGGTCATATTCTGGTAACATGGGTTCTTCAACGTCAATATCACCTAAAGCCTCGTCACCAACTATTGAATCGTGGTCACTTGTTTCTTCTTGGCTCTCTTCAAGCGCTTGCCGAATATATGCTTGTTGTTCTTCGTACGAAAGTGCGCTTAGTTGTCGCGGAGTAAGCCATTCACCACCAGCCATTTCACTTTCAATTAATATTTTTTTATTTCCACAAAATAAACAGAAACGTCTTTTCACTTCGAATCACAAATGTAAACAAAATTTTCTGACGATACTACAAAGAATGAAATTTCCGCAACAATAAATGTTTCTACCTGCCTATATTATATATTTATTATATACGTATGTCGTCTACCTATACAACCACTTTTTTCAACAAACAATGACTGTGAGGATGAAATTGGTTATCATAAAATTTTTTAGCCTTTTGTCCATTTCTAACAAACTAAAAAAATAATTCGGAAATTCCAACAAAACAGGTAGATACTTAATTAGCATTTTTATGCTAACGACGTACCATTCCCCATACAAAACGTATGTACATACCCAGGTATGCTGAGTAAAGATCTTTCTAATATTTAACCCTATAACCATTCGTCGTTACGACGAGCCATTTTTAGGATATATAATATCGGCTTTTATAAATAACTATTTAAAATTGTCAATACTTACTTACACTTAGCAACTATTCAGTTAGTAAAAAGTACAATACATTAAATTTTGTTACAAATATATTTCCTATAATAAATTTTTTTAAAAGGCGGTGCTTTTTTGAGATCACATATTTCTAGAACTAAAAAAAACAGAAACAACAAAATACCATTTTTCTTTGGCGATATTTAACTATAACACAGTTATCTACATAAAAAAATATTTTTATCTAATTTTTTGAAGCGCATTGTGTGCAAAAGTCAACTTTATGTTCACCACAAATTGCAATTTTGCATTTGGAACATAATGACTTTGTCATGCGTCTCTTTTTGTATAAGCAAAGATTACAGATTCTTCTGTTATTCATGTTTGGTGCTTTCACCGGTTGAAGGTGATTGCTGGATGATGGCTGACTTTGAACATGACTGTCAACGTTCTTATATTTTAGGATGTACATGATGTTGTCTTTCACACGCGTTGGCATTGTACGAATTTCTAATCGAGTTTTCAGCCGGGGTTTTACAAGCCTTGAATGCAGATTTTTCATAAAATCGCGTCGGGTAATTATTGGTTTTCCTAACATAGAAGCATTATGGCAATATATCATATATTTATATCATGCCGTAGAAGACACACATTGACCATCGACATGTTTTTCTGTTACATGACATTATTGAGCACATCTGGTCGAACGTGTCTACCCCACCTTTCGTACTGTTGTAGAATTCGACCATATATCGCTTCTTTGTTTCCAAATCAATTAAACCTTCTTCATCGCAAGATGAAAGTAGGTAAATCATTTTTGTGGGTTTAGGTTTGTATGACAAATGGGTAAGGGGGCCGTCGTAACAAAACATCGATGTATTGGCATTTCTGGATCGATTATTCTTTACTTCTGGGATTTCCTTTTTATTTGCGCGCAATGTTCCAAAATATATACACAATTGGAAAAAAAGTACACAAATACTAACCATTCGTCGTAACGACGTATAACTTTGTAAAATCTCAGCAAATTACGCAACTACGGTTTACACTCGTGCGCTTCTCAAGAGAGCTCGTTGAATACTGAGTTAACAAGCAGTGTCATAGCGATCATTGAACAAACCGAAGAGAAACAGAGATATTTTTTTCTTGTGTTCGACGAATCGACGAAGGTTAGGAGTGTAGGGTTAAAATATGTTTAATTAGATGAAAAAAATAGTATGGAACCATATTTTTATTTTTCTGATTTTTAATATTAATTTCTTTCTTTATGTTTAATTATTATCAATTTACTAAATTTAAATTTACATACTTACATACATACATACATACAAAAAAAAAATTTAAATAAAATTTAGCCTATCTATGTTACGTTAGAACACACTGTTTGTTTGAATTTATAAAAACTAAATATAACATATACACATATATAAACACATACATATGTATGTATAACATTGTTTTTAAAAACGAAAAAAATATTCCCCCATAAACATTTAAATTTTAATGCAATTCTCTTGCTTCTGAGTAAATTTAAATACATTTTTTATATGAATTTTAATATGGAGTAATTTTTAATAATTTTGTTACGAAAGGTGAAGTAGTAGGTAGAAACTTAGTTGAAAGTTAAAGTTTGCGTGGGCTGACGGCTAACCATTTAATAAGTCAGCAAGGTATGGTGGGTTTTGGAGTAGTGTAGCTTATTACAACCATAGCTATACATTTTCATCATCATCAACTATATATTATTTTTTTATGTGTAATATCGTCCTTTTGCTACCTAAAATAAAATTTTTCTGTAATGGATACACAAGCGTAAGCTTTACTTTTTTATTTGGGAACAAATCACACTTAGTGGTTCTAATTTGTGAGATTGTACTGTATATTTAATTAACTAGTTAAAGGATTAAAAAGTAAAATCACCACTCTTTATAATATTTGAAATTTATTACAAGCCAATAGATACACACACACACACACTATTATACCCGACTACACTTATACACATAATTATTAATAATGTTTACTTGCAAAAACCTACACAAATTTTAATAAAACATAAGCACTTACGAGTATAATTTGCTTTCTTTCCGATTGTTATTTTAATCTTCACGCATTTAAGCATTATTAATTAAACACCTTTAATATTTTATAACTTCCGCCTATCCCGAATTAATTACGTTATTCAAATTAAAAAAAAAAAAAACACACACATTATTATTGTGGCCTGGTCGTATTTACTTGTTACGCATTTTTGATGGAATTAAAATTAACATAATAACAATAAAATAATGATGATAAGAGCCAGGAATCAAAAAATATTATTTGGAGAAGCAGAAAATAACAAATATAAAATAAACAAAAACACAAACCTACAATAAAATCCAAATGTTAGGAAATTGTATATGGGATGTTACATAGATTTTGATATGCTATGCATGTCAAACAATCCAATATATAGTGGGATATATGTACTCATCTCCTATTTCCCACAATGGCCACTTTTCCTTTCAAAATAGGACTTTTTTTAAAATTGATTTTCTGTATTATTGATATATCTGTTGTATATCCAAGTGGTATAATTTCATTTATCAGATCTCGGACCATATTTTCCAATAATTGGTGAGTATAGTATCAGTGCCCGATCTTGGATTTCATCACCGAAATAATATTTTACTAGGATTGTTAAGTGCTTAACAGTCCGCTGTTAACTGCAAAATGGGCTCTGTAAACTTTTTTGGTTTTTGTCTGTGCTAGTTAAATTTAAATTTATCTTCACTTACATTAGACAAAGATCACCAAGGTGAGCGCAAAAATTTGGAAATTTATAAATGGGAGCCATGATTTTATTGCAGACGAGAGACGTTGACAGACAGACGTTGCTGCTTCAATGTCATTACAAGAAGTCGTTTGCTAATGGAATTATTGCTTGTGATGAAAAATAAATCAATTACGCCACCACGAAGCTTAACCCCTTAATGCAAAAAAATATTTTATTTTAGCTTTAGAGTTCATAGTAGTTGCCAAGCACTTTAAGGCTAACATTGCTTTGTTAAGAAATTATATGCAAAGACAACTTTAATTATTTTGTGATTTAATAATAAATACTGGTAACACCACCGTGTTCAACAATCACTTCACAGCTTATGATGTACAAAATCGAATACAATTACATTCGAATAATTTTTTATTTTACTTATTTTATTAAATAAATTTTTATTACTTTGAAGTAAAGCAACCTAATTTAAAAAATATGAGCTTCTGACATGGTAGGAAAGCAGATACAAATTTCTATGAAGTAAATGTAAAATAATATGATGCACAAAGAAAAAGTATCACAATTTATTTTATTCGAATGAAATGAGTATTTGAGTATCCAGTTTGTTTTTCGATTCGTTTTGATTGTATGTACATCACTACATCATTTGTGTAATGATTCTGTTTTGGAGTCTCAGGGGACTTTTTGATATTAATTTGATCAATGCTTTTTATTCGTTCGATCGTAGCAGTGTTGCCGTAAATTAAATAATTGTTAGTTTGAGAAATATAGAATTAATATGTCCATATATTTTTATTTTTTTTTACTTTACTACCAAAATACAATAATTCTTTTTCGCTGCTTACTTTGTTTGTTTATAATTTTTATATTATAACTGTTTATTTCATGCATGCTATGAAAAATTGGTCCAACTGGCAACATTGTTTGAACATAACATAAAAAAATATGAGAGAAAGAAATATGTGAGAAAGAAGAGTTAAAACTGTCGCTTCAATTCCCAGTAAATGCGACTTTCACTAGCCCGAAAGCTTCTGTTCACTTCACGCCAACAAACACGACTCGCAGGCGACGTGTTGCAGCTAGGCCACCCTTCATTTAAGCGGGCTCTAACTAGTAACTAGTGCCGAGAGGATCCAACGATTTTTTTTTAGCAGATATTGAATAGCCCATACAGTGTGTAACTAAATATTACTGACAATATTTGGGCTGTCACGAAAATAAGTAATTCATGCACGCACAAATGCAAGTATTTTTATACAAACATACATACATACATACATATGGTAAGGAATATACAACAAATACAAAAGCATAGTTATTATAATAACAATGAGATTATATTGCTTTTCTCAATTTCTATACATAATGTGCTTGTTAAATAATGTGTTTGGCATATTTACATTTCTCTATCTAATAAAAAAAAAAAATAAATAAAAAAATAATAATAAAGTGGGCAAAACTTTATAAATGAGCAACAGCATTTCCGGCATTTAACAGGAAAATAAATCAAATCAGCTATTCACTCGGCTTTAAGTTCATTCAACATCCTAAATATTTATTCCTATTGAGAAATTTCTTGTTTAAAAGCCCTCAAACAATTTTTTGTGAAACGTAATTTTGTGGGTGGTATTGATCAAAGATTTTAATTGTATTGTGTTTTTTTATTTTCTTATTTTTATTTTTTTGTCTGTTAAGGTGAATGTGCTTAAGTAGACAAGGGTGTTATTTTGCCTATTAGCTATAATATTATTAAAACTCATTTCATACAAATTCTAATGCGCACAAATACAATAGCAAGCACAAGGATTAAGAACGTTAGACAGTAATTGTTGTTTTTAATATTCCCAACAAGGAAACAGGTTCGATTACAAATTCTAAATGCTGTGAAACTCAACTCCCTTTCACATGAAAAATATTCAGCGTGATTGCGGTTGGTGTATGTGGAAACCGGTATCAAATAATACTTCAAAAACATAAATAATTTATAAAAATAATTTACATTCTTGTTAAGTTTAGTTTTCCTGTCAACACGAAGGAGTGAGCAAAGATAAAGATAAAATAAAAATATATATCTGATTAACAAATAATAATAAAATTTGGTTTGCTATACAAAAAGATTGCAGTGTATTTTCGACTAAGATTTGTACTGAACCGTAACCATACTATTCTCATTGGTTTTTTTTAAGATTTTGAGAGCCTATTTCACCAATTCTATTTAAATATCAATTTATATTTAAAAGTAATTCTTCATAGAGAAATAAAAAGATATACGATAAACGACTTTTAAATAGAAATTTATATTTTAATAGATACTACGTTTATACGCACGGCTTATTTTTAAATAAAGCTGTAAATTATTAGCATATTGTTGTTTTTATTGCGACTTACTAATTCAGAAAACTATTCACGATTAACGCACTATTTGCAAATAAAATGCTTGAGGTTGCCACACTTACAAATGTTTCCTAATAAAAAAGAATAAAACACAAAAAACATTGATAGAAGAAAATAATGACAATAAAAACAAATTATTATATGTTATTTTATACATTTACAAAATTTTTTTTCTTAAACATATGTAACATTTCTATAGAAGTGCTACAAAGTTTTCATACATTTACAATGCCGTATAAACAGTAAGTTAAACAGTGAGTTAATGTATTTTCAAATAGTGCGCGTATAAACGGAGTAAGAGTTGATAAAATTGGTCCTAAGTGTTAAAGAGTAAAGCTATGTACAGACGGATCTTACAATCTTGTCAGTAAAATGTGCTAAAAATCTCTTACAGCCGTATGAACTGGCAGTTTTTTTCTGACATCGTTGCCAGAAAAAATATTGTCAGTCCATTGCAAGACTAGCAGCTGACAACAAATTGTCAGACATCTTACAATCATGTGAACACATTGTAAAATTATTGCCAGATATGTATTTGTCTGACATTTAAATATTATCAGATGTGCGAAGTTTATGCATCTGAAGCTATGCATCATTGTTAGAGAATTCTTTATATGTGCAACACTGCACACGCATGATTTTAAAGAAAAAATATATAATGAAGTAATTGCAATGACAAACGATCAATACTTAACAATTTCTAGCAAATGCTTTGAGTCTGGCAACGCATATTTACAGATCTGAAAATTTTTGCATGTGACAACCGTGTGAACTGACAAATTTGATACAACCGTGTGAACTGACAGATTTGGAAATTTTTTATTTCTAGTACATTGTCAGTACAGTACAATATCTGAAAATCGTTTATACGTAGCTGAAGCTTAAATTTAAATTTAAACTTACATTAAAACAATTCCTGTAGCCTAAGAAATACATGTAACCTTTTGGATTAAGAAATCTTCAGTTAATGATAAAGATTGATAAACATTGATAAAACCAACAAGATCATAAAATTTTAAATAACAGTTAACTGACAAACATAGTTTATCTTTATGTTAAATACTAACTCTTATAATAAATTTAAATTTGTTTAAAACAAAGATTTTTTGAAAAATTTTATATTGGATTTTTTTTTTTTCAAAATCTACTGAACTGAATGGATTCACTCTCCAATTACATGAAGATATTTCGAATGCAGCCTATTTGCTTTTGATCCCTTAACCCATTCTTAACTTAGGAGATGCTTACATACATTTACACACACACACACATACACACACACACACATACACACACACACACACACACACACCCAAAAAATCACACAAACAGGATTTCTCAGTATTTAAAAATGTCAAAATATGATAAAAACTTGATTTTCGAAATTTGGGGTAAATTCAGTAAACGTTAAAAAATACATGTCTGGTAAAAACAATTATTTTGTATCGAAGTGGTAATACGGTACTATGGTAAAACGGTACAATTTCAATGTAAAATCCTCGTTTTCTGTCGTTTTAAAACTGTGATTTTGAAGAATTAAATACATTTTTGCAATTCTTGTAATCTCTTTACCTACATTATCGTATTTATACAGCTAAACGCAGCTTTGTAATTTTTTTTTTCTTTTATATTAAGATTCGATTTCAATAACAAAACATATGTATGTACATGTAATAAAATAAAATATTATCATATTTAAAATTATAAGTGGCATAAACTCTCATTTGGATTACAAAGAAATTTATCAATCAATGTCTGTCTCATATATCAACATTGTCTTCGATTTGAATTGCATACCAAGTTGCATTTGTTAAAAAATATATTTGTGTGCATGCAAATATTTTGCTCATAAATAAATTCAAGGCATGATACCACATGCCGTATTTAAAGTATAACCATCTAGAAATCGTTTTCTTTGTTCCCACTCCATATTTTTATTGTTAATATGCTTCATGGCAAGCCATCCTTGCCATGCCATATATAATACTTCGCTGGCAAGTAGTGCTTGCAGAGACAAAAACGTCATCAATATTGTCATGGACGAGCAGGCATTGAGAGCTTCATAAACTGCAGTGTTGCTAAATAACATCAGAAATGCACCAACATTTTGAAACCAATTTTGTATAAATGTTATTATCCATGGCACAAAACACATCCAATAGTATTTATACTGTACGCCCATCATAGATTGCTCGAAACTTGCTAAAGTAGTGCCATAAATACCACAGCCCACGCCTCCAGTGCCGGCACAACCGCTAAAGTAACCAAATAAGGCAAGAGACGAAAAGAAGATTGACTCAAACAGCGCCAGCGGCGTATGGCGATGCATGCGAATGGTGCACACTAACTGCTTTGCAGAGGAGAAAAGCGATTTTCGCAACGAGTGTACATCGACATCGATGCCAGGACATGTAAGTGCCGACCAGAGCAAAAGTTGAAGATACAGGAAAATGGGGACAATCGTTGCAAGCTTTATAAATAAATTTTGTTGCGGTTTTGCTGACATTTTCTTCCGGTATAACGAAATTCAATAATTTGTTGCTGTTGTTCCTTGTTATTCTTATTTTTATAAATGCATTTCTTTGTGTCCTTGTTGTATGGATTCTGGTTGATGTTGTGGCAATCGCAGTTGTATGTCACACCAACAGAAAAAAAATAAAATAGTTATTTATTGCTTTATATTTTTGCGTATGTGTGCTTGCATAAGTAAAATTTTCAATTGAAGAACAATATTTGATGGAGCTGTAATTTATAATTTTTTATTTATTTTTATTTTTTTATTTTTCTATATTTGTTTATTTTTCAGTTATTCTGACTTGAAAAGTAGCAATCAAGGCAATTTCATATAAGGTACGAGTACATATATGTATATTCATATATATAAGGCCTTAGTAGACTCCAATCAATTCGGTTTCAAAGATTCACAGTTTCAATTAAAAAAAAAAATATGCTGAAGAATATAGGCCCTATTATGAGTAGCATTCGATTTTCGATCTTCGCTGGGTATCGAACATCAAAAATCTAATGTTAAATTGATATTATGAGCATCGAAAATTTCGTTGGCCAACGAATTTTATATCGAACAGAATTTGGCTTTCGATGAAGTACTTTAATATGATTTTTTTTAAAAATCTAAGTGTTAAACAATTTAATTTTAATTTTAAGTACACGAACACAAATTGTAAGCAATTTTTTGTCGAGTTAATTCACAATAACGACGTTCTTTTTCAAATGCTCGTCATAATACCAAATGAAAATTAGTTCGATCAGTACTTTCGACTACAGTCGAAGATCGAAAGTTGCTCATAATAGGGGCTTATGTTTTCATTCATTTTAATAATATTAAAATTACAAGCGATGAAAACAGTCTGCTGGCCTGTTGAGACCACCTGATATCGATTTGCCTTGCATCAGAGCATATTGGTTCGCTATTATAAAATTATAACATAAGGTGTGTTCATTTACTTTCCTAGCAGAAACTTGCAACGAGACAGCAAGGCTGAAATTTACAAAATTACTCTCCCAGATACGAAAAAGTAAATGAACGCTTTACTTGTAAAAACTTGCAAGAAAATTTTATTCATGTCAGAACCATGGATGGAAATCATGATACAATTGTACTTTTTCTAATGTATTTTGGATAATCTTGTTTGCTAATATTTTAAATTACAAAATTCTTACAAATCGACATTAAATATGAAATACTTTACACAGCTTCATGTATTATTTACTATTTTTTATGCATTTTTCATTATTTTTTAATTCTATTCTATTAACAAATACAAAAAAACCCATTTTCCATCTCTGATCAAACATGATAAACAAACAAAATTCTTTCACAATAAAATCGCATTTATGTGGCTTAATAAAAGAAACACAATAATAAATAATAAATATAATAAGAAAATACGCTTTCCTTTTACATACGTATACATATTTTTTCAATAAAGAAATTCACATTTTTGAGTTTTCCTTTTTCAGATATTTTTGAAATAATTAATTTGAAAACAAAACGCAAAACAGCTGTTTGAATAATTATTGCAAGTAAAAATTAATGAGCGCTTTCTAGTAACAATTGTTACAAATTTTTAAAAATTTTTAGTAAATGAACACAACTATAGTGGTCCACACCTGACGATTTTATATCATAACTCGTAATATAACGCCGGCAGAGCAACTGTCATTTTTCCATTTTTTATACATTATTAATATTTTCTCTTTTTTTTAAACGCATGAGGAGAAATTAATTAGAGAGCATTTTAACAGAGATCATCACTTTTTAATAACGAATTGAATCTGCATATGTATATGTATACAATCATAAGTTAATAATATTTTGCCAGCCTTTACCATATGGATAGCGACACAGAAAACTGAATTAAGTATCCATAATGGCACTAAAACAAATTTTTCTTTAAAACATTTGTGAGCAACCTAAACTAATTACACACCTTCAGTTGTGCGTCCCAAGTCATGTATTCAAAGACAGCTCTTTATATTTTTTATTATTTTATTAATCACCCAGATTATGTTATTCATCACCGAGACGCACCCGCTGATTAAATGAATAAAAAATAAAAGAAACCTTAATTATGCATGTTTCAGTATAACAGAAATCATTTAATTTCATTCTTTATATTAAACGATCGACTAATTTTTCTAGACAGCAAGAAAAATAAACAAAACAATAAAATTCTCAATTCACAGCAGTAAAGTATACTTATGGAGCACAAAAAGTTAGTTTTTGAAAATAAATTAAAAAAAGTGGTGTATGCGGCATAAAACGTATTTTTAATTTTAAAATAAAGTAATATTAACTTCTAACTTTATTCGTGAAAGTTCACTTAAATTTACACATTTCATCCAAACATATGTCGAAAGCAGCTGCTCTGGGTTGAAGAACAGCTGTCGCGTCATCGTAATTATTTCTTAAGTGCGGTCAGGCTTTTGTCCTTCAAGAGTTTTTCGTCTCGCTCGTACTGGTTGACTGATCTGCCATGGGTAACCGTATAGTCTTTCGGTTATTTTGTGGAATTTCGTTGACATCCACGTTGCTACTTCCTATGTGAAGTTAATAACATTTTGGGCATATGGTCTAGTTATTTTGTATAATATGTATAAATAAATAAATAAATATGGCGAAAGCAATTGTGAAGATACAAAAAATTCTATCGGGTATACTTTGAGAAAACTTCATGCCAAGCTTCTTAGTAGTTTTTCTCCTCTCCGACTTTTTGGCATATACTCCAAACCAATAATGGGCTGACGAAGTGTTGAGTATCAATATACTATACCATTTTGCACATGCTACGATGCCAGACCATTTGCATAAGATTGCGAATTGGGCCAGTGTGCTTTGTTTGGCGCAACCGAAACTTTATTTATGTAATAAATTATTTTACATTATTATTAACATAAAAATTATTTAAATTCATCTCTAATAAAATATTTTAAAATTTATTTAAAAAAAAAGAGTTGGTCTATTACAGACAATATGATAATAACTCAGACATAGCACAGGGCTTGCGACAGCATTCATCCGCAACACCATCAAAGCGACGGCGGCGAGTTTTTGCCATTAAACTATTTGCATTCGCATAAAGATCATTCAGCAATAAAGAATGAGTTGCCAGGGGTTGCAGCTCAGTCTCGGGACCACTGTCATTTGAATCCATTACTGGAACTGTTTTATGTGAAAAGAAAATATTAAGAAATATTACCACAGAATGCACTTTTAATATGCAAGCAACTTACGCGATTTTTTTGCCTTCAGAGTCTTTGGATTAAAGCCATCAACACACATCATTTCCAAGAATTGTGTCAATGATTTCCCGCATATACGGACATCAGCCGAACACAAATCACTGATGATCAAAATTAGCAAAATTCCACGGGTAATATTTTTTACGAAATGCATAATTTAATTGCCTTTTTTAAAATTTAATTATGCTACGAATATTATATGTATAGAAGAAATGTTTTTTTATTTTGTTTCGTTGCTTTTCGCCTTCGCTGGTGTTATTGCCAAATGTTAATGATGATATTACTTATCAGCCTTATTTTATATAGTAAATGTTTCTTGTTATGTGCTTCAATATAAACCAAAGATGGATGGATGGATGCATGCATGTCTGATTAAGTATTAATTTTTGCCTCCTAAACAGAAAAAAATAAACAAATTCCATATTCATGAGTTTACTCAAACTTGTTACAAATATTTGCACTTCTTTGTGTACATTGAAATAATTTTGTTTGAAGGGGGCTGGGTTGCTTTTTTTTATTTATTTTTTGTTTGGTAAGCAAAGCAAAAGTTATTTTTAGATTTATACAAAATTTATTGTTTGGTTTATGTGTTTTATTGGGACGCACAATTTTTTGTAACATTTTTTTTTAATCTAAAAAATATGGCTGATATCAATGTAGCTTGAATTTTATGACATTAAACTAAATTTTAAAAGAAATCTGAATAATTGGCAAGCATTGTGCTAACTTTCAATGTTTAATAAAATGCCCATATTTGAAGAAAAAACAGTCGCCAGTTATCGTTTATAGTTTAAATGCCGATATATCAATAACACTGTAATGCAAAATAAATTTGTTTTCAATTAAAATATGTGTTTTATATGGACATTCATGCCCTAAATTCAAATCGCTTTTCAGTTTTTGTCTGTGACGTACAGATTTTTTTATAATGGTCGTGGCTAATATTAACCCATAACAATCATTTAAAGATGTGAAAAAAATTATCTTTAAATTAAATGCAGATATATATTTTTTTTTCGATTTTCAATAGCTTCGGAGTTATTCAAAAATTAGTCGCGAAAAAAAATATTTTTAATGCAAAATTGATTTATTTATTTGTTTTCAAAACTTTATAAAAAAAAATTAAAACCGCAAATATTTTACATTGTTGTTACTTTTCAGAAAGCTACACAGAGAAAACAGATTTGTTGTGATAACCGAATTTGTAGCCAACCGAATTTTGTCGGTTCCAACAACTAATACACAATTCGAATTGTAACGAACGAATTTTGCTTTTGTAAGCACCAATTTTTCAGTAGCGATAGGTGCATTTTTATAATGAAATTTTAATTGTGACTATAGAAATAATTAATTGATACAACCAATATAATTGGTATTTCTAAAGGAATCCTTGGTAGACATGGCTCACATACATACATACTTGCATACATAAAAACAATTTCTGCAGAATAAAAAAGTTAAGTATATTATTAAATTTATCGCATATTATTCGAAGGTTTTGCTTATATTCTGAAGTGAATGAAATGTGCAGATTTTTTATCCGCTTGGTGCATCATAACATCCGTTGCCGGTATTCGGCTTAATTATACAGATATCTATCCTATCAAGAAACTACATATTATTTGCACAAATAATTACACTTCAGAATAATAGTAATAACACTTCCAATATTTTGCGATATATATAATAATGTCCCTACCTTTTTTTTTTTTTTTGGTTTTTAAATCGGGATTTTGTGTAATTATTCTGTAAAATATATTTTTTTATGACATTTCTATCTAATTTTAATTTTTGTTTATAAAACATTAAAATTTTTTCACAAATAAGGAATAATTCGATAGCGACAACAAAATATGTTTTTAATTTTGTATTCAGAACAAAAAATTCGGTTGAGAACATCAATAAAGTATTTAATCTTATTTTCTTTTATTTCAATAGAATTTCAGTACGACGGCAAATAATTTGTTAGTTACAATAAAAATTTTTTTTTTTTTCAAATTAAATATTGTTTACGGGAATAGTTTTTTTAATTTCAAAAGCCAATATTCAGTCACGTTACTTTCTAACTTGAATTTAATTCAGTTGTGTCTACCAATACTTTAAAATGGTTATTAGAAACAAACGGAGTCAATTGTTATTACTAATAAAACTATTGCGAGAATTCTATTTGTATTGTAATTATGGTTTTTTGTTTATAAATATGAAAAAATCGTACAATTTATTGATAATTGGTAGAAAATATGGAATATTGGAATACATATTTGTTGCTCCAACAGATTTTTAACCAATCTATTCTCTCTGTGTAGGTATACTGGAAATAAAAAAAAAAAACTATAAGTAAAGAAAATCTGTACAAAAATGTTGATTTTATTCACATTCAAAGCAGATATCCTTCCTACATTGACAAACATTAGCTCAATTCACAATCTCGTGCAAATAGTTTTGCATCGTAGCATGTGCAAAATGGTGTAGTATATTTATACTCACCACTAAAAATTGTTAAAAGGTGAATATCAATATAATATACCATTTTGCACATGCTACGATGCAAGACCATTTGCACAAGATTATGAATTGGGCTATTGTGCAATACAAGTAAAAATCAAGTAAAGGAATTGTTTTTTTTATGGTTGCTTGAATTCAAAAATATAGTAATAAGAAGAATATATGTATCCAATGGCTCGGAAAGCAGTGTGGCTAGATAATGAATATCAATATTCATCCGTACCATTAGCTCATGCAGTAACTATGAAAGAAACCTACGAAAACAAGAAAATACTGTTCAAAAGAGTTCAGTATGATCTTTATTTGTGGAACATATGTACGTGTATTTAAATAAAATTGGCTAGGCTAGGAGCATATTCAAAATATTATGGCTTTTTTGCGAATTGGTCCTCAAGGTCCCATGCGAGTACGAGAGTCAAAAACATTGCAACTGAACCATTAGTTAAAAAACAAAAAATATTTTTGCCAGCACTGTGCATCAAATTAAGTTTAATAAACGTTTCGGTTTCGGTATAAGCTATGAGCAGAGATGAAAAGGCATTCAAACACCTCAAAAGTATATTTCCACGTGTAAGTGAGACCAAATCGAAGGAAGGCGTAGTTGTGGGTCCACAAATATGAGAAATCTTCAAAGAATTGCACAAATATAAGTCCCAGTTGGCCAAATTGTCGCAGATGACTTTGTCTTGGATGATTGATGTACGACATGTCGCCTATCGATTAGGTATTTCTAATTGATAATTTGAAGGAAATCGCCGTTCATGACTATCTGAATGACAATGTCACACGTTTTGTCTTCAATAAAATTTCGTTGAGGACAATCTGAGTGACAATGTCCCTCCTTTTGTCTTCAATAAAGCCGTGTTGACGACAATCTGAGCGACAGTGTCATACGTTTTGTCTTCAATACGATTTTGTTAAGGACAAGATGAGCGACAATGTCCCTCGTTTTGTCTTCAATAAAGCCATGTTGACGATAATCTGAGCGACATTTTCGCTCATTTCGTCTTGAGTTACCTCGACGCCATTTGTATAAAAATTTCGTCGACGATTTAGCATTTTCGTGGATCACTTATATTCGAAATTTAATTTTTTTGTGGTGTTATGTTGGTACTCACCCTTGTCTCTCACTTATGCCGACAATTTCGGCCCTTTTGAATGTTCAGTTAATTGTTGACAGCTGCTTTGCTTGCGCGTGTTTTGGCTCGTCTATAAATATGAACTTTGCATACTGTATTTTAAACATTTACACATACATGTGTGAAAATTTATGAGTATATATATACATATATTATCGTACACATATGTCCATACACACTCATTTTTCGGATCCGAACCATTTATGGGATATCGTAATGCTCCAAACATATTTCTCAATCAAAATAAACAACAAAAATAAATAATTTCTTAATCGGGCTTAAGTTCAATATTTTCAATTCTTATAGAATGAAATATTTTTATTAATTAATGTGATTTTCTAAAGAAGAAACGAAAAATTAAACAAGCTGTGTACTTGGGCAGAGATTTGAAACACATATACACAATACAAATTAATGTGAATTAAGCAAGTGTATTTAATTTTTATTTGAAAATTTTCAACAACAAATTTTACACTATTGTATTTAATACGATAACACAAACGATACAAACATACCAGAGGGTTTGTGAATTAAGCAATTGTTTACGTTGCATTATTAGAATGTCATATAAGTATATAAAAGTACAAATATATAAAAGTAAAAATATATACAAAGCAAAAAACCTCATAAATTTAAGATTATTTATTTGTTAGGTGCCAAATTGAATTATGAATAACATCGGTATTTTTGAACATATGTAAGTAAAATTTTAAGGAAAGATGTATATATTATGGTTAATCACATCATAATCAATCAAAGTCTATTTTGAATTTTTTGATGATACGCACTTTTGGATTTTCGACAACGATATGTATATTTATTTGTCTATTATATACAATACGAGAGCAATTCCGACATTGCACAGGGCTTGCGACAACATTCATCAGCAACACCATCAAAGCGACGCCGTCGGGTTTTAGCCATTAAACTACTTGGATTACGATAAAGATCATTCATAAATAAAGAATTAGGTGCCAAATAGGGTCTTTCATTCAAATCAATTACTGGAGCTTTTGCGATGAAAGGGAAAATGAGAGCAAATATTATTATTTTATTTCACTTATGAGCAAAAGCAACCAACTCACCAGACTTTTTGGCCTTCAGGTGCTTGGGATTAAATCCATCAACACACATTATTTCCAAGAAATGAGTCAATAACTTGCCGCATATACGAACATCAGCAGAACTTAAATCACTAATGGTCAGGAGCAACAAAAGTCCACAAGAAATATATTTGATAAAATACATTATGTTGAATATTTTTACAATTATTATTTTAAAAAATTTTTTTTATTCTAGCTAAGAGTAAGTATCAAATTGTAATGATGCTTGTGTTAGTTACACTTATGTTTTTATTGGCAAATATTTAGCGTTTAAGTGTGAAGTAAACAATTAGATTTCATGTATACACATACTCGTGCAGTTATTTATGAGTGTGTGCATCATTATTAACAATGAGTTGTTGCATATTTATGTGCGTAATGACTCGTCAAATACATGTTACAGACATTTACACGTATGAAAGTGATTTTGAGAGCAAAAGTGTTTCTTACACTTGTTCAGCCAAACTACGGGTATGGGCTTTATTTTCTTGAAATTCTCAATTTTTAAAGAAATTAAAGAAAATAAATAAATATTTAAAAATACTTATATGTATTTAAAGAAATATTTTTTAACTTTAACCAACATTTACTTTGAATTAAAGTGATATATTTTTAGCAGCCTGCTACGGTTGGGTCTATACATTTTATTACATAAACAAATTCAAATGGCTTTTTTATTTATAACTTATATAAATTATTAAATTTAAGAAATTTATTATTCGGCATACTGTCTTAAGTTTATCCCAATTAGGGTATGAAATTTTCAGGACTTTTGCACTTCCCGGGAGATGGTAATGAAAAAATCGCGTTCCCGGGAAAAGCTAATTTTCTAAATTAAGTACATTTATTTAATGAACGTTGGCGAAATTTCGATTATTTTATTAATTTAAGCATTCTTTTAAAATAAACTTTAATACAAAAGCACTTCTAAGACAAACTTTTGAGTGACTTCAAGCAAATATACTGTAGCTATTATTTAGTAAGGGATCACTTAAAGACTAATTGATGGCTGTTACTGCAATTAGTAAACAATTTTATAGTAAGGCTTGCATGTTATTTTTTGAAGCAAAAGCTTTGCAGAAGGATTATTATCCTTAAGTACAAGCAAGTTACAGTAAAATACTCAGCTGCACCAAATTTAATTTTTTATTTCATTTCTCTCAAAATATTTCCTTCAGGGCTTCAATAATACCGTCAACTTATAATAAATTTAAGTATTGTCAACTCAGCTTACAGCTTCTATGAGCTTTCCAAGATTTGCTCACTGCTTCAGCGACAAATCACTTCAAGATTGTTTAAAATTGAATTATTTACTTTAGGAAACGATTTGATTATTGCAATCATTGATACTTATACAAAGTATTCCACTTTCTTATGTTATAGTGATTAAAAAACAGTCATTAAGGCTGTTTCACACTATAATACAGCTATTAATACTTTTGACTAAAATGCCTCCCTACTCAGCATATCAGAATTTCATTGAAACATCAAGTTTTTTTTAGCTAATTTCAAAATCTTTTGAGTCTGGGTACACATTCGAGATATTGTAAAAATTATTATTTTTTGTTTGAGAGGGTATAGCATCCAATTGGTGCCATTATAGAAAAGTGGGCGAGCACACTCCCAAAACTTTTTTTAATTTGATTTTATGATATTCTACTTATTTGATTGCTGCGAAGCCTAGTCCTTTGGTTCTTGCAACTACACAGTTTTAAAATTTCTATTATTTTCCACGTGGTTCTACTTAAACGATTTTGATAAAACTTACCACACACCTTGAGCTCTAAAATAGTCACAATCTTTCATTTAAAAAATGGGCGCAGTCATGCCCATTAAATATTAATATTTTATTTTAAGTGGTTCTACTTTACTGATTTTTATAACACTTGACACACCACTGAGCTCTGTGAAACACACACAAACTTGCATTTAAAAAATAGGCAGAGGCACGCCCATTAAATTTTAATTTAAATATTTCACGTGCTTCTCTAAACCAACAGATTTTCAAAATTTTTTTTTGAAGGAGCTTACTTTCAGTACCACACCCATAATTTTTTTTTCAAAAATCTTAACATTGAAGTCGGTTGTTTTTCGGCATATTTTTTTATATTTCAATATAAATTTTATCAAACTAAATATTACAAATATTAAAAATTTTCTTTTTTCCAAAAATATTTTTATTAATATAAACATAATATAATTAAAAATTGCGAGAATTTCAACAACATTTTTTATTGAATAAAAAACAAATTTCTATCAAAATTCCTTCAAGTTTTATTAAAAAAAATTACTTAAATTCGAAATAAAGTTTACTGAAAAAATTATAAATTATTAATAAGATATTGTATTCTTTTAAAATATTTATATTATTACAAAAATTATTCCTTTACAATTTTTGTTATTAACGGATTTCATTATCACAAGAAATTTGAAAAAAAAATTGAATACCACAAATTTTTGTTATAAAAAATTAAACTAATTTTTTTGTGCAGCGAGAGTGCGACCGTCTTCTTCAAACACGTATGCCAACAATATAGATTGATGAAATTCCTTTTCCATTTTGAAAAATTTGGGGGTTAGAGTCACTCTATATTCAACAATTTTGCTTATTAACATTGCCACACACATAGATTGAAATGGTGCTATTCGTCCTCTGCAAGTGGATAAGCAAGTCCAAGCTTTAATTTGCACGTGATTTGAACTCTATAGAGCAAAGAGTTCAAATATTACTTCAGAAGTATCTGCAGGGACTGTTTGACTAATAATGCCCATTATTTTGCATATGCTAGGAACCGAAGAAAATTTGTTGGAAAAAATCTTTTGTTTTTGATATTTTCAAAATCCACTATCTTACAACATCTAACTGAGCTCAATATCTTCCAAATACGGAACATTTCCATCTGTTCTAAAGTTAAGAAATATTTACATACATAGTGTATTACAATCTCATATAAAGATACACGCAGATACACACACAGGTGCATAAATACATACATACATTCATACGAAGATCATTGGATATTCGAAAATTGAATACCTGCATTAAAGTTGCTTATGTCTGCATTATTAATTGAATAATGTTCACCACATACTGTATTTTTCTCCGACTGCGCGACGCAAAGAAGGGTATTGTGTTAATCAGCCTATGTATGTATGTATATATGTACGTACCCATGTGCGCTCATTTTCGAGTCAAAAATTACTGTTCATTCGGGAGAAAATGGTACCCTAGCCGCGGCTCTTCTAAAAAATTTCGACTCATTATCGAGACAGTTTGTGGTAGTAATTACAATCGCTTGCTTAATAATGATTCAAACAGTCACATTTTGAGCATATTCGTGATCAATTTATGATTGCGTACATTCTGTACATTTTGTTTTTTAAACAAATCACTTTCTAAGCATTTCTGGGAATCATTTTCGAGTCTTATTTTAAGCGCAGAACTGGGGCTCTACTCTGTAATTCGAAACGAAAGGAAATGCTTTCGATAACATACAAATTCGAAATAAATTAATTTCGTTTCCAATTACAGATTAGACCCCCTGATTAGTCAGTTTTTGATCATCTAAGGTAGTCTAAAAAGACTTAGTTTGGTGAAACAATCTTCCACATGCTGACTGGGTAATACCCAGTATGTATGTATGTATCGACGGCTTATATTCAATACCCGTCATACGCCAAAACACAATTTTTCCGGAGAGAGAAAAAACTGTTTCATACCAAAATTGCTAAGGTATGAATTAATATTTCTTCTATAATATTTTTTAAATATGACTACTGAGTCACCCTTATAAAAAAAATATAACTTTTTACTCTATTCGTAGCGATATGGTTGATGTCGGGTATTGCAACTGAAATCTTCAAATATTTTTATGGCGTATTGTTGCTCTAATATGTAATTTTATTAAATTAAGCATTTGCTTAACGTTTTTCTAACATAAAAGAATTCAATAACAAAACAACAAAAAAATAAACATAATTAAAAAAAAGGTAATTCAAATTGGAAATTTATTCGTTCCGTATTCTCAATGTATGGCGTATGGCGGGTATTGCATTAAAAAAAATCGTGCGGTTGATAGCGATATCACAGATATTTAAAAAAAGGACTTATATTAATTTTTTTTGTCGGAAATTTTTCTCAGAGATTAAGCTGACATCAGTGAATAATTTGCGATCAAAAAGTCATTTTCCAAAAATTGGTGTATGGCGGGTATTGAATATAAGCCCTCGGTATGTATGTATGTATGTGTGTTCCTTTGCGGCACTATATAAATCGAACACGTGGACTGATTTTGATTATTTTTACCTCAATCAATTTGTCTTAATCTCGCGAGTATCACTAGGGATATGACGGTGGTAAAAATTCAGATCTAAGTTGGCCAGTAAAGAGAGAGGGGAGCATGGGTAGGTTTTGAAAATGTTTGTCACAATTTTGTTATTGAAAATATAAGGGCTCCAAATTACGAAGAACTGGTTTTTGTTTTCCATATAACTTTCACCAAGTTTAGGCGCAATTATTTAATTGAAAAAAGTTTAGCAGTAATTTTTTCTGTGTACTTTGTGAACACTTTTATAGAATAAACATTTAAATAATAAAAATCGTTTTTACAACAAATACCTTAAGAAATAAAGGGTGATTTTTAAAACATGTGGGTTTTAAAAATTAAAAAAAAACTTGCAAAAGTGATCGTAATATTTATTTTATTTTTAAAGATTATCTTATGTAAATAATGCCAGCCACTACGCCTTGAATGGTCCATTGATGAGCTGCAATTTTGACATACTTTTTCCAGTATTTCGGCTGGTATCTCAACAACGGAAACTATAATGTTGTCTTTAAGGACTAAAACTATGGCTGATTTGTAGTTGTACAAGAGAGACTTAGGTTTTTTCACAAAAACTATTCTATTAAGGTCGAATTGTATGATCTCCTGCAAAACGAGGACATTAATTGCTCGCCAAGCTCGCCTCTCAATAGGTTCATGGTATCTCGTACTGTGTCACATATGACATCATCTTGTTGAAACCATATCGCCCATTTACGCAAACAACGTCATAACTGCCAAAATGCAATTTTTAAGTTAATGATGCTGGATTAATCCTCATATCGTTCTTCACATTGTGTAAAAATTTCATACATATATCTTTTTGACCCCGACTTCGAAAATAGGAGGAGGTTATCAATTTGTCTCTATTTTTTTTATGCTTTTACTTCATAACTCCGTACATTTAAGATCGAGTGTAAAAGTTCTTTTTTTGATCCCATTGTAAAAAAAAATGGGCGGGACACGCCCACAAATTTTTTAATTTGATTTTATGATATTCTACTTATTTGATTGCTGCGAAACCCAGCAAACACCTTTGGTTCCTATAATTACACAATTTTAAAGTTGAAAAAATGGGCGGGGTTACGCCCATTATAATTTATTACGATAATTCACGCAGTTCTACGTAACCGGTTTTTTACGAAACTTACCACACGCCTTGAGCTCTAAAATAGACACAGTTCTCCATTTAAAAATATGGGCGGAGTCACAAAATTAAAATTAAATTGTGTATTTCACGTACTTCTTCTTGTCTTCTTATATTAGATCTTTGCATTGAAGTCGGTTTTTTTTTTGCAGAATTATTTACTTAACTCTTGAAAGCAAAATAAAATTTTCTTTTTCCTTAAGTTGTGTGTAAATTGAAAACCTTAAACTCGTTTTCAGGCAAAGTAGTTTTTTTTTTGAGTAAATGAGCGATATATCAGCCAAGTCTTACTGTTATGCAAAAACGATTGTTAAAGTTAAAGCATAAGTTAAAACCGGGTTTGTAACACAAAATTCGTTTTTTCAAGCAAATTTAAGTTTAACAATAGTTTTTGCATAAGCGGGTTATTTATTTTTTAATTTTGGGCAAAAACCAGTCGGTAATAATTGCACGGTAACTTTCACCATTGACTAGCGTTTTTGAAGAATTACGATCAAATGATGCTAATGGTTTATAAGCCTGAATGCACTGGCAGCTATTGAACTGCCTCTGACTGCTTTTCACACCAAATTCGGCAATTATTTTTGTTGATATACCCATTGAGCCTAAAATAAGCTTCGTCGAAACAAATGACATTGTTCTACGCCAAATGGCTTAAGTTCCTGTACAAGCTGTATTTTTCGTGGTTTCACACCAGTGATCAGTAATGAGTAGTGAAAAAGTGAGTAGAATTGAATCATGACTTATAATTTCTTGTAATTATGGGCATTCATACTTATTGCAACGTTGTCCAACTTCATATTCACTCGAAAGTTTGAAGTTCTCGTCGAACTCATACTTAGCAACATTTTATGACGTTATTGATTTCGACTCTCCCTAACTCAATGTTTTTAGCCGATGCAAAATAAGTATGGTATGGCAAAGCGAACTTCGCATACGAACATTAAAATACTCATTATGAGGTTACAAATGTGTTTCTTTGTACGCTTTATACTAGTTGTAGTTGTAGTTATACTATTTGGATGAGTTGAGTGAGCTGAATCAATGTAAGTAGTAGAAGTATTTTTCTGAATTTATAAATCAAATTGAGGTGATATATGAGTGTGAGTGTGATATGAGTATGATGTCGACGTCACATTCATATTTATTGCAACCTATATTTAAAAATCAATCTTATCGTGAGTGTGCGTAAATCAGAGTAGTTGAGTTAAAACGATGTCCACTCTTTTATATTTAAAATTTCATGAGTCAGTATGGATTGCGAAAAAACGATGCATCGCCGATCACTGATGTGACATTAACATTTTATACCGAAAACAGAATTTGTTTGTGTACTTTTTTTACCCATAAAAGAAAAAAAATTTAAATTTTTAAAATTTTTTTAAATTTTTTCAGAACACCTTCCAGGAACTCCTAATTTTTTTGCTTACAATATTTGGCAAAGATTTTTTTATTTTTTTTGTGCTTATATTTATTTATTTAACAAAAAGTATTTAAATCTTAAATAATTAGGCCCATCCAGTGTTGGTAATAACAAAATGCGAGTCACATCCTACGCCACTTGCTCGAAACATCCTAATATCTTGAACTTTAGTGGACACATCCGCTTAAAAAAGAGGGACACTAGGGCCTTACAGCCAACATTCCAGAAGAAACTTCTTGAAAATATTTTTGTGCTTAATAGGACATTTTTGTATTATTAATTACTATATTTAAGTTTATGATAAAGCTGAATAAAATTTTTGATTACATCAATATAATCTGAGCGTGTCTAGGCACCCTAATAAATACCTCATCAAGATTTTTGTGTACCTTGAACATTTTCGTTTTTTTACTAGTTCGATTTTATTACATTTTAAATTTTTTTTGGGGTTCTTGAATTTCTTTTATTGCAAATTTAAGTATTTACTATTTTAATTTTGTTGAGGCTTTGCCAAATATTGTTAGTGAACATTTTTTAGTCCTTCTAAGTTTTGCTGAATAAAGTGAAAACAAAATATTCTTTCCTTTTTTAACAAAAAAGAAGAGAAGTGTCTTCGGACACCCGGTTGCAGTTACGCTGCTAAGTTATATAAAACAAATTGCATGTGCTAAATAACAATGCAATAAAATTATATTGTCAAGTTCGCCGCAAATATTTCAAAACGTTTCCATTAATTTCCCATTATTTTCTTTTCTAGCGGAGTACGATTAAATTAATGTATTGTTTGTGGCGGATGGCGGCCGTTAGCCGGCTTACAGCCGATCGGCTGTGTTCTTTAATATGTGTTCATATGCAAAAGCAATACAAAAACAAATTGAGCAATCCTTCTCATAGTTTTTGTTTTCTCTTTGCTTCAGTCACTTCAAAGAACGAGACAAAACAAAATCAAACAATTTTTTTCGTTTATTTGTGTACTCTGCTTTTAAGTACAAAGAAATCAAAACAAAAATAAATTTATAACTGTAATAGTGTCGATTATTTTTGTTACGAAAATCACTTCCTAACTCCTGTATCGCGCCATAAATAGCGTAGCTACAAAAAAAGTGCGTGCAAATATTTGCTTTTTTGCACAAAGTTATACTGCAACTCAACAGAAAAGTGTGCAATTGATTATATAATTTTCGAAAGAATTTTTTTAAGTGCCGAAAAAGTATGAAAAACTTAAATTTTTGAGGGAAAAGTGGTCTGTATGAGCTCTTAGGGTGCCCAGTATTGCTAGCAAAAAATTAGCAGTCCTGTAAGTTATTCTGAAAAAAGTCTTTACTTTTGCAAAAAAGTGCAGGAAGAAATTATTTTTTTTTTGGTGTAAAAAGTTAACGAGATTTATTTAGTGAACTCTTAGCTGCATTACTGGCACATATAAATTAGAGCTATCACCAAGTCTGAATAAGCTGTTGACCAAAAATTAATGACATAATTTTTTGAGGTAGCACTGGTTTTCGAAATCTTTGGAGACCCATAAAAAGAATCCGTCACCAAAATCCCAAAAATTAGTATAGGGTTCTACTACTCTTTGATAGTACTATGGAGTCTATAATGTCAAGACACTGTAGTTTTTTCACTGTTGCACAGTGTTCTTTAAGTTCGAAGAAGTTCGTTCTTTCCTACAGAGTTCAATTAAACTAATTTTTTGAAGGCTATTTGTATATAAATATGTATACATGTTCAGATACATATACACATATATATGTACATATTTATTTATTCTCCAAAATTAAAATAAAAAAGTTAATCCCTGCCTTTCGTTGGGACAAACATGCGTGGGAAACAGCTTGTGAGTAAATAACTATTTTTAGATGTGGGCATATAATACATATGGTAATTACTGAGCTTATAAATATGCATTCAGTCGCTCATAATTAATAATGACGCATGTGCTAATAATAAAGTGCACAGATAAGTGCATATAATTTTAAATGTTTACTATAAATAATAAGAACATTTAGCATAAACATCATTATCAATTGGAATTAACACGAGGTCATTACGAGAAAAGCTTTGAAAAATAATTATTTACAAAACTTTAATTATATCAATTTGCAACCTAATTATTTTTACAATATGCGTTTGCTTAAAAATATTTCCTTGGGACTTCTATTACTTTTGGTCATCAGTGATGTAAGTTCAGCTGATGTGCGCCTATGCGGAAAATCATTGACACAATTCTTGGAAGTGATATGTGTCGATGGTTTTAATTCAAAAAATCTAAAGGCCAAAAAGTCTGGTAAGTTTTTTTGGGTGCTAAACTTGTATGCAATGATAATATTGACTAATATTTTCTGCTTTTATTGAAATAGTTCCCTTAACTGACTCAAATGAAAATGGTATTGAAGACGACATTCAAGTCATGGACTTTCCATCGCTATTTATGAAAGATCTCTATACTAATCCAAACAGTCTAATTGCAAAAACTCGCCGTCGACGCTTTGATGGTGTTGCTGATGAGTGTTGTCGTAAGGCCTGCTCTATGCCAGAATTATTATCGTATTGTCTTTAAAAGTTTATGTTAAGCAGAAAATTTTTGAAATATTTAATAAATATTTAAGAATTTATAGTCTATAGTTTAAACATGGCGTAAGGAATACATAACTTTATATGTATATATGTACATACTATTGTAAATATTATTATTCTGTTATCAATAAAGCTCAGCATATAGTGTTTTTTCAAAACTCTTACGAGTTGAAGCACATGCTTCGTTTACTTAATAATGTTTATGAATCATGCCGTTTACACTGCGCATTCGTCGTACTTCGTTTTGTTATTTTGTTTTGTATATTCACACATATGTACATACATACATACGTATCATACGCACGACCCTCTAGTCAGCCTAGAACCATATGTCTCTATGTCAACACTCTTTTCTCTAGCGACAATTACACTAGTGGAAATGTCAACAACTTTCCTTTTATGCGCGAGTAGAGATACTTTAGAGTCAACAGTTCCAGATTATTTCTGGTGACATTGTCAATGAAAGCGTTAGTAGTTTGTTTTTCTTTTTTATTATGCTATGCAATAATGTTGAAAAAATAAACTTTGTTGCCCAACACTTTTAAAATTGTAGACGAAGGTCACTAAAATGTACTTAGTGAATATTTGGTTGAAATGTCCCCATACTGTCCCAAAAAACTACTTAGTCAGTAGTGCTACAGTCTAGTGGTCGATTTTCAATGACAAGCTAATGTTAAATGTCAATAGGCGATTGATTACATTGGCAGGAGTACACCTGGTCATTAGTACTACTGACAATGTCACTAGTAAATCGCTACATTTTCACTATTCGCATTTTCTGCAGGGTTGCGTCTGGTTTGTTTTTATTTGTTCACACACCCATACACATATATGTACCTATTTTGTTTTAATAGCTAGTTCGGGTAAACTGGCGATAAACTGCAATAAAAGTTAAGGTAGAATTAGTCGATTCGTATCGTGTTACTTTTGAAGTTGTCGTATCGTTTAAATCTTGTTGTTATTTAGTATATATGTGAGGCTACAAGGGAACGTGTCAGCTGTTATTCTATTTCTCTTTGCTCTATACATGTGTGTGTATGTAGGTAAGAGAGAAGTTAACGATTGCTCCGTAAAAATCTATTTTCTGTAGATTTCTACCTGACATACGTTACGATACACATTAAATAAACAGGAACATGTTTTATTTATGTTACAGATTTTTTCAGCTGATTCGTAAACTCACGATACGAATCGACTAATTCTACCATTACATAGCGTCTACAACTGCGATTAACTCTGACATAATATGTGAGAAAACGTCGGCAGAATAACAAAAATAAAATGCCGATATTTCTCTTCATCTCATACAACAGGAACACGTAAATTTAATTTTCTTATAACATTTCATTATATGGAAATTTTTATCGAGTTAACATGTATTATTTTTATATAATTATTTATTTTGTTATCACTTTTTCATACAAACTTTAATTTATAAATCAAATTAAACACATTTAAACATATAAAATGCCAGAAATTTTGTCTAAAACATTGTTTTTCATTTATTTTAATAAAAACTCACACATGCATACTAATTTATCTTCATGTACGTGTGTTTTTTGACAGTTCATCTCATAAGATTGTTGTTATAGGATTTCTTATAAAAAATCTTATAAGATTGAGATAATACTAATTTCAAGTCTATACGTAACATAATTCTCTCTGCGATTGATTTTGACGCTCCTATCTTACATATTATGTTAGGTGTAGACCTTATGTTAGAGAAGATACCAATTTTACGTGCTTCGCAAGTACATTCATATTGTATCTACTTAATTCGCTCTCATAATTTTGTATGGTGAACCAAGTTGCTTCGCTCATGATTGGGGTGTGAAGCATGAATAGAGAGCGAAGCACGTGTAGTGGAAGCATACTATTTATAAGAATTTTAGTGCTTCCCTAAAAAAAACTTTGTTAAATCACAAACAGTGTTTTCACACCGAAAATTAAAACCATAAACAGCTGATTTTGCATTACCACTGCAAGTTTGAAAAACTCAGGTTTTAAACAACAGGCTGTATTATAAATTTTGTCCAAAATAATATAAATTGTAGAAATGCGTGTATTTCTTGCTGTATTTTTTTCAGCTTTTTATAATACTTATAGGACACCCTGTAAAATATTGTTTTTGTTTGCATGAAAAACTCAGAAATTTTACAATGCTACCTAAAATAGAAATTATTTTATATTTTGTAAATGAGCATTTTGAAATTATATAACTACGTATACAACGGGAAGAAGTGCTCGGAAATCATATTATTATATAAAAAAAATTCACAAATATATTATTAGCTAAACCTTTTTTTTCGCAGATGCATGTCAGTCGTATCGTCTCTTTTCACTTCCCAAAGGTCAGTGAAAATATATTCGTTGTTTCTATTATTATTATTGCCGTTGCATCTATTTTTAAGTTGGAAATGTATCCACTGGTATCTACTCCTGTTCACTGGCATAAACATTATCAGCTGCTGTCGGTCATTTTAACTTGGCAGCACTAATTTTAGCACAGCGAAAACAAAGTTTTAAGTTGGGTTAAAAAAAACCAATTTGTGTGGTAAAACCAGGTTTTAACAGTTGGTTTTAACATTAAAACAAACTTTTATTAAAACCATGTCAGTGTGAAAACACTATAAGGTTTATATGGGTTTTGAAACATATGGGCTTTTCCAAAGTCTCGTAATGTAATTGTCACGTTGCATCTCTTGGTGATGAAGCTTTTAATTTGTTCGATTTTGTTGTTGCCATGTTGTTCGATTTTTTGCTATATATTATTAAATATAGAGTAATTTATTTGCTGGTGGTTAAGCGATGTCTATATGCATTTCATTGTTGCTTTAACAAATCGTCAGTAGACTTCAACCACACATTTTGAACAGTCACAAACCTCTTATCTTATGCACAGACTTTCATAAACTATTTGAGAATTCACAAATATTAATATTTTTGAAAATCACAAAAGAAAAATAAGCATAGTAGGCTTAGTAACTTATACAAAACCCAGCAAATAATTTTTATTCGATATGAATCTATTTTATTTTTCTACACCTTTATACAATTAAAATACTATTTTTCATTTTGCCTATAAATACTTTTATTGTTATCCAATGGATTTCTAATTGTATAAAGGTGTAGAAAAATAAAATAGATTCATATCGAATAAAAATTATTTGCTGGGTTTTGTATAAGTTACTAAGCCTACTATGCTTATTTTTCTTTTGTGATTTTCAAAAATATTAATATTTGTGAATTCTCAAATAGTTTATGAAAGTCTGTGCATAAGATAAGAGGTTTGTGACTGTTCAAAATGTGTGGTTGAAGTCTACTGACGATTTGTTAAAGCAACAATGAAATGCATATAGACATCGCTTAACCACCAGCAAATAAATTTCACTTATAATATAATTATGACAATATGTCGAATAATAAATCTCTTGAATTAAATATAGAGCTAACCACGTTTTAAAGCAATATCCAAAAAAGAATAGAAGACAAGCATTTTTCTTTGCGAAACAAGCTTTGTCACCAAGTAACGTAACGTAACAAAATGTGGACTTTTCTGTGGAAATTCCCGTATACTATGAAGAAAAAATTTTCCCTACAATAGATGTTTCGCTTCCTCCATCAATTTCGCCGGTCTTCTTTCTATTTAAGCTTACAGTCAAAAAATAATAAAATGTAATGCAATTATTATTTAAAAAAAAAAGTTATTTGACTGCTCAGTTAGAACCAGTAGCACGTTTCTGTATATCTTCCATTGTTAAAGTTTCTAATGAAGTGTGTTACAAAAAAATTCTTGGCTTATCGATGTGCAAGAAAAAGTATTCGAATGCGAAAACAAACAACACTGATTCTGCTTTACTGGAATATTTCCAGTAATCGAGCGCCAAATGAAAACAAAGCGTCGCCAAAAGAATACTGCAATAAGAAAAAAAAAATAATAATACAAAAAATAAATAAGCATGTTATTATAGAAGAAAAAAAAAATAAAATAATGAACAATTATAAATAATAAAAGTAAGATACTTGAAAGAAATTTGTTTACATGTAATTTTATAATAAACTCTCACTCATTAAAAAAAAGTAAGAGTGCTAGGCCGAATCTTATATACCCTCCATAAAATTTATAGATTTAATAGTTACTTAATACTTACAATAATACAAGCGAGTTTTTTTTTTTATAGAAAAATAATATATTATACGAAATATTTATTATAAATTAAATTGTAATGCGCAGCCGTGAACTGCATTTGGAGTAGAGATGGGCGTGTGTCGAATTTTTCCAACACGACACAATCCGAACACGTATGAAATAAGCACGTGCGAAATTTTCTTCTTCACAACACGCACGAAATCAACTAATAGGGCATTTGCACTGTCTCAAAATCTAGTACTTAAAAGATTCCGAGCTTAATCTAGTTGCTTTTTACCAGATTTCCCATACAAAACAAAATCAAATTTTTCAATAGATTTGTAGGAAATCTACTAAAAATCTAATATTTTTATTTAATTTATATGTAAGGTGAGTGAATTATCTTGAATGGATCTTGCAAAATGTCGAAAGAGCTTAGGGTAAGCGATATAGATTTTGATAAAGATTTCAAATCAAATCTACGACATTTCGTGACAATCTAAATGCAGTATAAATACATATTTGTATTTCATTTCAGAAATTTAAGCTTAACGAACCCACATACTATCAACAAATTTGCTGGTGTTGCATGTTTGATGAAACAAAATATTGAATGTTTTCTTTATTTGAAATGAATGCAATAACATTTTTTACACCTAAATCGTCTCGTGATTTTTGTGTCAATTGTGCTAAACACAAAACAACCCGACCATGCACAAAATCATATTTTTTGTAACGAACACTTAGTGTTGAGTCATACGTGTTCGTATTACGAAAAAACCCACCCGCAGCTTTATTAGATTACGATTGCCTTGTTACCAGGATGGCGGGAACTTCTATAGATGCAAACTTTCAAATTTATTTAATTAAATCAGTAAAATGGGAATGTAGACAATTGGCTACAATATGCACATAAGGGTAAAACCAAAAGCTTTTATGCGTACACAATGCTTACTTACCGACAAATTTTTCAAAATACATATTTAGTATATGTTGCAAGAATAATAAATAGACTCATGTCATACATGGAAAATATATTTTTCTATAATGCTAAGATAGTATTTTTGTAAAACTAATTGTTTCTTTGAAATATATTATATAATAGGACGGTGTTAAAAATGAAACATCAATGAAATGCGGGAATACAAACTGTTTTAACTATGACATATTTGCAAATTTCGGCTTTTACAAAACTTATATTTCATATTTATAAAAAATGAAAAAGAAATACCGAAGTCTATTCATTTGACATAATTGAGCATTGTGAGAGAAAACTGCAAAAATAAGAGGAAATTAGCTTAAAACCTTAAGTAATTTTGAAAAAGTAATAAATTTTACCATGACAATAGGGTTTAGGAAACGGGAGTTCCCGGGAAATTTTTGAGATTTTCCCGGGAAATTAAAAGTACACGTTATTTTTATAGATATAAAGACATTTGTTGAACACATATTTATAAAAAGGCTTAAGTGCCTGTGACATTTATTTTATAAAATTAGATCAACAAGGCATTTTAGTCAAAAGTATTAATGGTTGTATCATAGTCTTGTAATCACTATAAAATAAAACAGTGGAATACTTTGTATAAGTATCAATGATTGCAATAATCAAATCGTTTCCTAAAGTAAATAATTCAATGTTAAACAATATTGAAGTGATTTTTTGCCGAATTAGTGAACAAACTTTGAAAACTGTAACAGAAATTTTAAGCGCAGAGAAGCTGTATAAACTTTGAGTTGACAATACTTAAATTTAATATAAGTCATCGCTATATTTGAAACCCTGAAGGAAATATTGCAGGAGAAATGCAATCAAAAATGAAAGAAATTTAGACAGACTGTGGCTTAGGGTATTTGTAATTCGGCGCAGCTGAGTATAGTACTGTAACTTGCTTGTACTTAACGATAAGAATCCTCTTGGAAATTTTTCAAGAAGAATGAGAAACAAGCAAGACAAGTTCTTGATAAAAATGATTTGGAGGCCTTAATAATAAAATTTTTACTAATTGCGTTAATAGTCATCAATTAGTGTTCATGTGATCTCTTACTGTGTAATACCTAAATTCCATTTGCTTGAATTCACTTAAAAATTCTTAAAAATATGTCTTAGAAGTGCTTTTGTGTTAACTTTTATTTAAAAAAGAACGCTTTCATTAATAAAACAATCAACATTTCGCCAACTTTCATTTAATAAATGTACTTAATTTAGAAAATTAGCTTTTCTTTGTAATCCCGAGAATTCCCGGAAACGCGATGTTTTCATTCCCGTTTCCCGGGAAGTGCAAAAGTCCAAGATGTTAAACAACCCTTTATGAAACCCATCAAGTTAAGGGATTTTTACAAATGTTTTGTAATTATTTGTGAAAGTGCTTTTGTGTTTAATGTTTATAAATTCGAAGTGCTTGAAAAGTGGATTTTCTCAGATTAAATGGACATGAAGTTATTAAACAGTAGTACTAGTCATTAGTACTACTGACAATGTCACTAGTAAATCACTACAATTTCACTATTCGCATTTCTAGCAGGGGACATACAGGAAAAATCACTCATACACACACAAAATAAACATTCAAACACAAATACACAAACATTTCTGCTTTGTTAACTTCGTATGTATTTAAAGCAGCAGTCAGTCAAACCGAAAACTGTACAAATATCGGCAGCTGCAGGTCTTCGTTGTGTATATATATTCATTTATTGTGTTAAGTTGGACTACGACTCTTTGAAGTAAGAGCAACAGCTTGCGATTGGGCAGTCAAATAATAAATAGTCGAAGAAATAACACAATTTTACGACTTTGGCTATTTCGACTGCAGCTTTTTTAACACTGGAAAAAAATTTCCTTTACTTTTGCAAAAAATAGTGCACGAAGAAGTTTTTTGGCATAAAATTTCAATAAAATTTATTTAATGAACTCTTGGCTACATTATGGTTGTATATTGTTAAATCTTTGGAAGCTCATAAAAAAGAATTGGTCAGCAAAATCGCCGAACTGCGTATGCGGTTTTACTACCCTTTGATGGCACTATCAACCCCATGCTGTCAATACTGTGTGGATTTTTCACTGTTGCACTGTATTATTAGCAACAAATAATTTCTACATGAGTTGTGTTTCTTAAACTTGCCTTCTTAAAGTAAAAAAAAAAACATTTAATTAAAATAATTTGAAACATGTCAAGGAAACCACTATTCACTTGAGACATAAAAACCATTGAGTATTATTTGCACAAATTATTTTTTGGAGCGTTTATTATAATTTGTACGTTTTGTAAGATAGCAATCTGACATGAATGTCATTTGGAGTTTTCTGGTATTGTAGGAAACAAAATGAAATATGTGTCAATAGTAAAGTAACAAGTGAGTGAAAATACTATAGTTATGAATATAAATTTTTATATTGTAATTATACGCAGTATTACCGGTAATTTTAGGGTTTTTTCTTGCTATTGTATGCTTTGAATTGTATTATATTGCGTAGAATTGCTTCATATTTTAATTGTTTTCCATTCAAAATCCAAGCTTATGAGTGCATGTGTAGGCTTATGTCTCACATTGTAAAGGCAAACAAGCGGAAGCGGAAGTGCGCCAACAAGCACCATGATTGCAAAAGTATTTTGTGCATACATACAGCACGCCTAAGTGTGTAATTATTTCCGTTCGTTTTTAATTTCTTATTCTTATTTTGCAAATCATATTTTGCTGACGACTGCGCTCGTCCTCAACTGTATGGATGAGTGTGCGTTTATATAGGCCGGAGGGTTTGTTTTTCTGTAACTGTATTATTACAAAAAGTATAAATTAATGAATTTATTCTTGGCTTTAATTCTTATTTACTTTTTGTTAACACTGAAAGGATATGATTCATTAGAATAATGACTTCTTTTCAGGATTCTTATGAAAAAAGAAAACGACTCATAATTACCGGAAAAAAAGTGTGTGCAATATATTATAGTTACTCCTATTTGTTTTAATTTATTTTAACATTTTGTATTGTAAAAGCTTTTTTTTCAATGCCAAATGACTCAATTTATTTTGCCATAATACTTTTAATTTATATATTTTGCTGTTTGTTTGTTTGCAACACGCAAGAAAATATTAAAGGAATAAATCTAATGTGCAACTATTTATTAAAATTTATTTAGCGAAAACTTATGGACAATTTATGGCTTTCAATATTTTGAAAAATTTATGTTATTCCAGCCACGTTCTTTTAGTGGTGCTGCTGGTAATAAATAAATAGCTTGTCCTTCTACAACTTTTAACTAACACCAGAACTCACCAAGTGACATACTAGCAAACAGACAGACACTCAACCAAGCACACAACTACATGTAGAGTTTTTTCCCCTTCATTCAAACAACCAACCATCTGTCTTTTTTACAGTGGTCTCTTTTGCAAATATATTCCAAAAAAATTCATAAGGACTTTGGTTTTTTGGCTATATTTCTCTAATATGAAAGACATTATATAATAAGCTTTTACTTTATTTATTCAATATATATTGAGGAAGCCAATGATTATTATTTTTTGCCAAGAAAAGTAACACTCACAAAATTAAAATTGCTGCCAACGTACATATGCATGAATATGTGTTACCTTCTTAAGGAAAGGCATAGTAAAGAGAGGAAAGCTGGTAAAGCTTTACACGTTTTACTACTCTGCTTTTGTGAGTTCTGTTAGTTCTTATAGCATCGCCGCAGCGCCTCTAGTGTTCATTAGGCGTATTACTTTAAGTTGTGTTGTCATATTAGTCTTTTTATTTCTCTGATGGTTTATTGTTATCAATCCATTAGCATAGAATATAAAACTACATATAAAAAAAAATTAAGGAATATGGTACTCTTATATGATTAAACTTTACACTACTTTCAAGCTCAAAGCACTGGAAAATCTACAGATTTTTGGAGTTATTAAAAAAAAATCAAAATTTTCGATAACCATATCTCTCGATGGTATTTGCCGCAGTTTTTCAATCCTTAAATCGATTTGACAAGAACTTTTAGAGTTATCGAAGTAATTCACTCTCTAACGAATCAATTGATTTGCATTAAGCTTGCAGCATTTTAATACGGTTTGTAGTGTATGAGCTGATAGGATTTTGAGCTTGATCAGCTTAGTAGTTAAAGATTTATTTTAAAAAAACTTATTTTCGAAAACATTATTTCCGAAACTTCTTCAAATCTAAGCAAATCGAAATGAGGTCTTAATGTCCAGTCCCAGCCAACCTGAGATTCGAAAATAAACGAATGTTAGCTGTAGCGAAAAATGCTCAAAACAAACATTATCGATAATCTGTCGAAAGTTTAGTTAAATATGAAAGTTCCTTGAATGCTCATTATAGATTTATAAATAATATCACACTCTTGGCTTAATCAAAAATTCTCATTTTTGTTTCTCTTATTTATTTATTTTATTTTATTTTTTGCATTTACAACAAAAGAGGAATAACGTTAAAAGTTAAAACTTAAAGTGATCGCAGCAGAAACTAAAGTGAAATACCTATTATTGAAATATTAAAATATAAAAAAATTAACCAACAAAAATTAACAGAAAGTGCAGAAAATATATTTTTGAATTCAAGCATGTGGTAAATGCACCTAAGAATGAAAGAAGTAGTGATAAATGGTGCGATGAAAAATGAAAAATGAATCAAAAATCAACATTTTGCGATAATGAAATTGAAATATTAACGACTTTGTTAATGATAACATTCTGAAATCGTGAAAGGTTCGCTAATGATTCGTAAGCGAAACATCGAAATCGAAAGATTTGCTGCCACAAACTGAGCGACGAGTGAGCTCTAGCAGTACTTGCTCTTGTCCGAGAAATATTTTTTTTTTTTTTATAAATAAAGAGAAGTAACACTCAGGCAATGAATGCCTACTACTATTACTAGGTGTTACCTTCTTTAGGAAAGGGATAGTGTTAGAGAAGACAGATGGTGAGGGAAGAAATAGAGGAAAGCTTCATTCTTTTACAACTCTGCTTTTTGCAAATTTATTTTTTTTTAATAAGGCAGTGTTGCAGCGCCTCTGGTGTTAAATGAGGCGTATTAAATTTTTTAAGCTGTGATTAGTAGCCGTTTTGTAGGTTATTTTACTTCGCCGATGATTCTGCTACACAACGAAGGAGGGCGCTCTGATGTTTAAGCAACATTCGAATGCGATATCATTTACGAATGTTTTGATTAGCTGCGATGTTTCGATCGGTTAAGTCATTCTAAGTTACATACATGCAAGCACAAACACTAACATACACACACACACACATATGTACATACCTAGCTAGCATTTGGGTAAGCATTTTTTTTTTTGGAAAAATCGCATATTATTCTAAACAGATCACTTTTGTTGCTTAAAAACTGATTTATCACTCGGGTGATTGAAAAAGGATTCACTTATGATTCGTCTGTATGATCAATTAATGATTTCTTGAAAATAGAGGAACAAAATGCAAAGAAACCGCAAAAAGAAACCCAATGACCTAAATACTACCACAAAAATTGCTCAAAAAGTAATCAGCTAATCATAAATGATTCTCTGGGATGATTCATCTGCACGATATCAATTTCTCACAACGGGAGTATCATTTATGATTGAAAAACGAGCACGTATGCAGTTATTTTTGCCGTTCAAGCGGATTCGGAAAAGATTCGATTATGATACAAAATGCTATCTGGGTATACACACACATATATATACATATATATACATACACCCATTTGAACATAACCAAAATTTTTTTAGAATAGATCAGTGATCGACAACCTATATCATTACATTTAACAATTGTGTGAGTTATACTCTCACTCACTCACATCTCTAATTGAAATTAGAAATCTACAAAGGCAAACTTAATTTGATTATAGTCAGAAGAAACACTCAAGTTTAATTTATAAAGATAAGTATCTATATATGGTGAGTAAAAAGATGGTTTTGTAGGAAAATTTTTTAAAATATTTAAAAATATGCTTAAAAATGCGTAAGCATGTCATATTTTTTTATGCGTATGAATGAATTATTAAGCCAAACGGGAAACACAGGATACTGCAACCAAAGTAAATCTATTGTATCCCTTGCCAGATGCTAGAGCACCTCATCCAGACCTATTCTCCTGATGAATCTCAGGATTGCCGGTGGGTCTAGTGTTGGCAGTTCCCAATCCTCCAATTGGTGCTTGCCCAATGGGATATATCTTCTGTGGCCACTAAACCTTCATCATCAGCGTTCTTCTGTGTTTGGTCCACTGTGTGTGGTGTCAGTTGATGTAGATTTCTGCCTTATATAAGAAACTTTTTTGCAAATGGAATATGTGAATTGGTTTAATTTATCGTATTTCAATTTGCTGAAATGTGTTTTGTAATGAAGGCCCAAATTTACCATCTCTAAATTTACAACAGTCTTACCATTGTCGTTTTTTCATTACTAATTATGCACATGTTAGCTAATTTGCTTATTTTTGTTCTACTTAAGACAAACTTTTTTGGTTTGTTACTATTAAGTATATTTTTATTTAATTTTTGCCACAAGCCCATGACTATTAATTTTAGTTAATTTAATTATTATTATTCGAACTGCATTTGTTTCTATATTTAATGAATTGAACAGGCTAATGTTCGTATCGCCTTTTAAGCCAAATTACATGTGACAGGCTCAATGTTGCCACATTAAAATTTTAATATACTCATTGTGAATTCCCTAATTATTTTTTCTTTAAATTACCACTGTACCTAAACGGTTTATAAACTTCAGCCAATAAAAAAAAAAACATCTGTAAGTATGTGCATTTCCTCTGTTCCTTTTTTTCTTTCTGTTTTTTTAGTTTTGGTTTCAAGCTTTTTTTTTTTATTTTGCCTCAATATTGAATGTCAATTTCAAATTCACATACAGACATATTTTTGAGGCATTTTTGTTAGTGTTTATTTGTTTGTTTACCATGCATGTGTGTATATACATACATGTAGATGTGAATGTGTTCAAATATCGTTGTGTGATTGTAGCTTATATCAATAATAAATCAAACTAACTCACTGAAAGGCATATAAACCAAATACACACCAGTAGAGGAGTGTATAAGCAAAAGAAAAAAATCCATAAAAATTCCACAAAAATTTCTAAAAATTTGCAATGGGCTCATGCTGGTCAAATTAATGATTTGCATTTTTAAAATTTATTGAATATTTTACCACATGGCTATTTATTTCATTTATGTACGACACACATGCATACACACATACACACTCATATGTATATATATGTGTATATTACACAGGCATAAAATATTGAATATTGTAGATGATGATTGCTTTTTTACATTAACAAGGGCAAATTTGTTTGTATGTGTGTGTGTGTGTGTGTGTGTGTGTATGACTGGGTTGATATACGATTAAACGACAGCATGTGTATTTTGTGTTCTTGTTGACAAAACTGTCATTTCTTAAATTGACACTTAACTGTATGTGTCAATAGAATGAATGTTCACTTTATAATGCTGGTGTGTGTGTGTGAGTGGGAAGTACGTGTATGTGTTTGTGTGTGTGTACTTGTGTTGTATGTTTGTGTAATTGCATTGTGAAATACTCCTCAATGCATATTTTAAACAATACAAATTAAAAAATTAGCTAAGGGCATTTTTTATGAAAAAAAGCAAGTTTTTTCAACAATTTTGTTATTTCCATTAAAAATTTTTGGGATATTTTACGTATTACCACGTATATTTACAGCGCGTCTGCTTACAATTACAGAAATTTAATCTGCAGAAATAAAAATCAAATGTCGTTCGTTGGTAGTTTTATCAGTTAAGAACGGCTGCACCGATTTCACTGATTTTTATTTTTGTTTTAAATATTTGTCACAGCCTTAGGTTTCTAAAGAAAGAAAAATTTATCACGCTCACTTTAACGGAATAATTTAAAGAAGAGTGTATAACTGGGCCTGGCACCTCTCATATATAGCAAATATTTGTTTGCTAATATCTTGCTAACTACTACAGTGAAACACCTGAGATTTTATAGCAGTAACACCAAAGCGGCCTTATAAGTTGTTAAAAAGATAAAGTGGAAATAAATTAAGTAGGCGTGGCACCTCCCACATACATTTTTATTTTATTTTGTAATAACTTTGCATCTAATGCAACAAAAAACGTTCCATTATATGTAAATAACGATTTTAATAATCTGCTTTGTTTAAAAACAAAAGTTCGAATTGCACATGTGGGTGTGGCACCCCCCATAAAGAGAAAATATTTACTTGGATACATCTGGAAAAGCACATAACTCTGTTGATGTCTGGAAACAATTTTAGTATTAAACAAGTAGGTGTGGCACCTCTCTTATAATGTAAATTTTTGTTTGTCTTTAGAACGTAATTATAAATACAATATTATTATAAATCATTCTAATAATTATAAGATATAAATAAAAATGTAATATGAATGTTACGGCAGCCATTACAAATATTCCTGCCCTGACACAGATTTATTAAACTTAATTTCATGCCTTATGCAATGCGATTTTCTTAATGCCAAGAAAAGACAGTAAACGTATACGAAAGGTTACAGTTTAAAACATAAAAACAATAAGAAATAAAATTACAATAGAGAAATAAGAAATCCTATTAAAAGCTGATATCTTTGGTTAAAATCATGTACCGTGTTTATGAGATAATTTTATTGCTTACCAGCTCACGTAGTACAATAAAACTAACCCTGACAAATACTCTCCTTTGCATTAACAAATACACCGACATCTTATTTCACGTTGCGCAAGATACCTGTGAATCCTTTCACCATGCAGTTATTTATATGTATATATTTTCTATACGGGTACAAAGTCATAAACATGTCCACGTACACGTTCTTAAAATGCAACACGTAGCAATAAATAAAATTTTAACTTTTTTCTCGGTCTTTCTATAACGGCCTGCAGGTAAATAGTGTTTAAGTTAGTTACATGCAGAAAAAAATAAAGATTTCTAGAAATGATTAAAACTTTAAAATATTTGAAATTTCTAGGCCATGTTTAGCTTCAAAATGGCTTCTAGGCGGTTATAGGTTTCTATAGTATGAAATTGTTTTATTTAAATTGAAAAGAAAATATATAAATATGAAAAGTAAATTAGAGCTCCTTAGAATAAACTCATTAAAGCAACAACTCGCTTATCAGTGATATGAGCAGATACACTGAAAGAAAAACACTTCCTTACAGGAATGAAATCATTACGTTCAACCTCTTTCATTAATACAACAACAAATTTGATTAATAAAATTACACAAAAAAAGGAAAAAGTGCTTAAGTCGACTTAAGCTGTACCTCCGTAATCTAAATATTTGAAAGTACCCTTGGGCAAAATCTCAAATAATTTGAGCCATTTTTCAAGAAGTTAAGGCACAATGAATTGCGGCTTATCTTTTTTGTACTTCTACTCTCATTTGGAATAATGGCTTTATTTAGTTAATACTTTGATATTTCAACTTGAATATATTGCTTGCAGTGCTTAGATTAATGTTTATTTAAAAAATAAACTTTAACAGAGCATTTTCCAATTCAACTGTGAAAGAAATGAATTTCTGAAAATCCACTTGAACGCTTCAGAGTGCTCTCCTGCAAAACAATGAAATATGACTTAAGCACTTTTTCCTTATTGCTACAGTTGTATTGATGCAAATTTCAGTAATGGAATGCAACCTTTCTTATGCTTAATATTTTACATTTCGTAGTATCATTAATGTTACGAAATAATTTTTATTGGGGTAATGAAAAACTTAAATGCATGTTTTTATGAAGAATTCATACAAAGAAATAACATTTTAAATTAATTAGGTGACATAAAAGATCACCAAAATATATAACCGAAATTTTAATTAATCTATAGTTGTAGAAATTATAATATCGTTGAAACTTTAATGAAATATTTTCGTAACAACAATGAAGAAATACTTTTTATACTTGGATGTTCTAAATAGCTGAAAAATTTCGCATTACCAACGAAAACTTCCTTGTGGTCTGCAACCGAAGATAGTAAACTGGCTCTACACATCAGTTGTCAGGCCGGTTATTTCTTATGGTTGTGTGGTATGGTGGGATGCATTGAGGAAAGCAAGTCACAGGAAATTACTAGCTAAGGTTCAGAGATGTGCCTCGATTACCATCACAGGTGCTCAGAGGAGCACACCTCAGGCTGCTTTGGACGTCATTCTTCATCTACTTCCTATAGAGGACTTTGTGGTGGGAACGGCTAGTAGAAGTCTCCCTAGACTCGTAGAAACAGGTTTGGTGAGGACAGGAATAACAGGTCACACATCAATCTTAAATGAGATCAGTTTTAGTGATCAGGGATCCGTTACACCTGGACTTATGGACTATAAGGTCGCCTAAATCGATTTTAGTGGAACACCCTCACTGGTAATTCCGGATAGGGAGTATTGGGTCAAATCCGATAAGCTACATGAGGGTAGTGCAGTCTTTACAGACGGATAAAAAATGGGTGAAGGCACGGGGGCTGGTGTCTATACCTTGGGAACGAACATTCGTAGTTCTTACAGGCTGCCGAATGAATGCAACCTTTTCCAGGCTGAGGTCTTGGCGATACTCAGGGCCGCGGATCTGGTGGACAGGACTGTAGCTATGTCGACAGCCACGCAGCTCTAAAAACTTTGAAGAGACACACTGTCAAATCGAAACTTGTTAGTGACTGTAGGAGAGCTCTCAACTTGCATATGGATAAATATAGGAATAGGGTCGACATTAGACGAGGGAATGTCAGACAGGTCGGTGAAATTACCGATAGGTCATTACTATAGGAAACTCAGTAATCGGGTAGAAAGCAGAACCAACAGTTCATGACGAAGTAGAGAGGATTGTAGAGTCTCGAGGGGTTTGTGGCCAAAACTTGACTCAGGAAAATCCAAACTGCTACTGGACATGAATAGGAAAGCGATGCGAAATATGATAGGCGCCTGGACATGTCACTGCTCGGTCAGAGCAAGAATTAGCATTTGGGAAACCGGCACTCGAGATTTTTGTAGGATGTACGGGAATAAAGAAGAACCAGAAACCATTGAACATATTATCTGTCACTACCCGAAGCTGCAACGTGATAGGCTTAGATGGCTGAGTAGAGGTTCCCATGAAAGCATTATTGATTTGGAAAGTGTAAACTAGAGGACATCAGGGGCTTCATCGTGGGAATTCGGTGGCTCAAGGACGGGTAATAGGGTCACTTCAGACTACAAATGGGGGAGTAAATATTACTTTTTCGAGCAACAGAAGGGAATCACAATGAATCCAATTGGGATTCCGTGTGGAGGTGCGGTATAGCACCATCCTTACTAACCTAACCTAACCGAGTAGAAAACATGTCGCTACATGAATGAAGACATATTTTCAGCTGATGAAACAAAATTTCGTAATGGGAATGAAGTGTTGTATTGGCTTAGAAATAGTGACAAAATTATAAATATAATATAAAAAATCGAAGGTTTTCGTAAAGTTTGATAAAAAAGCATTCCCAAATTAATTTTAGTAATTTGCTTGTTGCTTGCAATATCTGTCTCATCTGTCTTTATTGTTACTCATTTTATCTTGCAGTGTAGGCGGACAAGTTGACTCTTTATAACGGCCAGTACTTTCTAAGCAAAGATTCTAAATAATGCAATTTTATTTTTATTCCTAAGAGCAACTGGACATGATATGTGGAAAATGAATAAGAGTTGCTCTGACTGGTGATACAATACCAACGTTGCTTATATCACTAGTTTTACTTTTTAACTGGTGCATCAAATGTACGAATGTTTTTGAGTACGTTGAATGTGTGCTTAGAACCGAAAATGCTATAAGTTGTGCAATGCTCGATGTGCACGACATGGCGACACATGTAAACAGCATTCCTTTAACATTCTCATAACATGCATCAGTTGATGAATGTATGGAGGTGGACTGCGATAAATGTCATCATCAGATATGCACGGTAATAGTTTTGCAGTAACAGATCAATTATGAAACAACAAATATTTTTAAATAACGTTTGCCATGTGATGGTGATTCTCCAATTCAGTAAATTTTATGGCAAAAGTAAGAACTCTTTTTGTGGCTTTTAGGATTATTTTCTTGCTTATATAAAGAGTAACACACACAATTTAGAAAGAAACGATATTATGCATTTTGCTTTGACTTTAATGACAAATGGCAAAAGCTACCTTTACTGCATAAGTTTTCATTGTTATGCATTAAACACATAGACCACAGCAGGCTACATGGCTACATGGCTACTTGGCTACACGACTACAAGTGGAGCTGGCAACAAATGTAGCCTGGTAGCCAGAAATAGAGGGTGTCCGCCGGGTAGGTATACTACTTTGTTTTGCCGCCATTTTGGTAAACATTAGTCTTGACAGTTCATATTTGGCAGTCGTGAAGTAGACACGTGGCAAATTTATTATGGAAACGTGTTGTAATCGTTAAAATATTTCATCAAAATCAATCATCGATTACTGTGACGATGAGAAAGTTTCGTGAAATTTTTGGGAGCAACAACGTGCCAATAAAACGCACTACTTATCGTTTAGATGATAGGCCCAAGCATGGATCACAACGTACTGCAAGATCTGCTGAAAACATTACTGCTGCTCAAGAAAGTGTTCAAAACAATGTATCAACTTCAATTCGAGGCCGTGCTCAGAAGTTTGGTCTGCAAAGAAAAGTTGTGCCACAATTTTACACATTTGTTTGTGTTGACACAAGAGCTTCTTCCACAAGACCATTTGCGCCGCCGTACATATGCCAATTTAATCAAAAATTATAAACAACCAAAGTAGTATACCTTCCCGGCGGACACCCTGTAGTGGTGTTAAACTTAATTCCCTCCTAGAGCGGCGCTATAATTTGCCATAAAAAAATAAAATTAAAGTTTTCTATTTATCTATTTCCCAAAGGAATGTTATACTGTTGTGGATAAAATGATAGATTCGACAAATTTATGAATTATTATTTTGGCATTTATTTATGAACATGCATACATATATAGATGTATAAATATGTATGTGTGTATGCATACAAGCTAATGAATTCCAACTTACAGAAGCGTAATACATGTTTATACTTCTTCCACTGTATGCAAAAAAAAAAATAAAAAATGAAATACAAATATATGTGGACATTTCCACAGAAAAGTTCACCTTTTGTTACGTTACGTCACCAATGAATTAAGCTTGTGTTTCGAAGCAATGCTGTTAGATTTTTTCCAAGCTTTTACTAAATGTAGAGCTGATTGCGCTCTACACAACATTTAAAAAAGTATTTTAAATATAAGTTTTTCTTTAAAAAAAAACAGTTCACATTAGCAAGCAACATTACGTGACAAAAGGTGGACTTTTCTGTGCAAATGCCCATTTGTATATCATTAAAGACAAGCATCATAAAACTGTAACATTGCAATATTTTTAAATCATGCCAGACACACACATCAACACTCGTAAATATAAAACAAAGAAATGAATGGTTTACTGTTGAGGGAATACAATAAAGTTTGAAGCAATGCCTTAAGTTACAGCTTCGAAACAAAGAAAACATTGACATACGAGTGTGTACAATATGTGCGTATATTTTAGATGTTATACGAATTTAGTGAAATATGATATATTTTAACAGCATTGGAATATAGTTTGAAAGCGTGCCACAAAACTTATAGCAGTTTTAAATTGCATTGTATGAATTTTAGTTAAACAAGTTTGAATACTAAAGACAATTTGGGTTTTAATTTACAGCTTTTTCATTTGAGAAAGCGTTTCCGCATCTTAAGACTTATAGTTCGCATGAGATTATACTTGTCAATTGAGCCAGCTCAGTTGCCACCAAATAACGTAAACTTCAAATCTCGTGCAAATTTTAGGACACCCTTTTTAATGCCAGATACGAGATGGCACAATAAAAATTTCTGCAATTGACTTTTGCGGCTTAAAAATATATAAAAATATGTAAGAATTTATTGACTTTTTGCGAATACGCTACAGATAGTCATGATGCAAAAAGTGAGTGCTGTTGGTTGAACAAGTTAATGCGCTGCTTACAAATAAAGTGATGGTTTTCGAGAGTTGAAGAGTTTGTTTTTATTCCTGAATTTCTACAGATAATCGAAATGTCCATAATTCTGCAGAAGTTACTTAACTAGCTTTATCTCTACCAATTACACCACAAGCTCAAATCTATAAATCAAAATGCTCATAAGCCAACTTGCGTGTGGTGGGCCATCGCTTAATGCCTTCACCTGAATAGCGGTTATCTTGTGGTCGTCTATAACTCATTATAATTTCAGTTATGTTTGAATGTATATGCATACGTATCACTGGCAATGTAAATGTACCGCCAGCAATGCGTTACACCAGCATAATACATATTGTACTAAACATTTACAATACATTCATTTATTACAGCAAACACCACAAGGCTCACGCATAGACTCTCTGAAGCACAAGAACAATAAATATACATGCATACATAAGTATACTTTTAAGATGTTGAATTTTATTACGGATATCACAAACTGATGTGAGATAATGGTCCCACGGCAAATAAACCATCACACATACATTATATAGAGAGATGCGAAGACACATGAACTAAACACATGGACAGCGCTAATCCCTTACGCATATTTTTTTGCAAACATTCAAGATACAAATTGGTTTTCATAGTTTTGACTTTAAGTGTTCTTTTCTTAGTTTTATCTGATATTGAAAGTAACATAAATTGTATTTATTTATATACACATTTTTGTCAACAATTTGTGTTTTTTATTGTTTTTTTTTTTTTTTCTTGTTAAAGTTCATATCGGGATTTTAGATACTTCATACAACAATTGAGCTTAAGTTTATATTTTGAAAGAGTGCGGAGCCACCAGACCTCAAATTGGGCCACCTCGGGTTAAATTCATACCAATGCTAAGTTGATATCTTTGATCTGATAAAACAATTTTTTGCGAAAATATTTTCCTATTCAGAAGCTAAAAATTGCAACTTATGGTTTTCCGCTTACAGTTTAGTAAATATTTCGCCAAAAAAAAAAATTAAATTAAATATTTTTTACCCACCTTGGTCCACTGTTTTACTAATGTGGAAGTCAAATCTTTGCGATATCCAAAAATTTTTATTTTACCAAAAAATTAATGTGAAAAAAGTCCAAGTTCATATTTAAAATTTCGGTCATCCAAACTACTGCAGTACTCATTAAATAAAGGGTCCGCCAGATAACTTTTTTTTTTAAATGCTATAAAAAAAATACTGAATATTTTCCCAAATTTGTTTTTTAATTTGAAAGTAGAATTCTTCTGCTTAATAATGAAAAATAATTTCATTCAAATGGCTGCCTCGGCTGGCCATGCAGTAGCCTACACGATCGGTCCAATTTTTAAGCACATTATCGATTGTGTGCAGCTGTATTTCACCAATGGCTTCACGAATATTGTCCTTTAAAGCGTCAATTGTCTCTGGCTTGTCGGCGTAACACTTATCTTTAACGGCACCCCACTAATAATAGTTCAACGGTGTCAAATCGCAGCTCCGAGGTGGCTAAACGACATCAGCTCTGCGGCTGATATTGCGATCTTCAAAAACAGGGCGCAAAACATCGAGTGTAGCTTCGGCTGTGTGGCACGTAGCGCCGTCCTGTTGAAACCAAACGTTGCCAATATCCTCCTCTTCAATTTTTGTGAACAAAAATTCGTTCAACATGGCCCGATAACGATCGCCATTGACTGTAACGGCCACTCCTTGCTCATTTTCGAAAAAAAATGGCCCAATTATGCCTCTGGACCAAAATCCGCACCAAACAGTGACTCGTTTTGGGTGCTGTGGCTTTTCAATGTATGCGTGCGGGTTTTCTGTGCCCCAAATGCGACAATTTTGCTTGTTTACATACCCGCCAAGATCAAAAGGAGGTTCATCTGAAAAGATGATTTTTTTTGGCAAAATCGGCATCTTCTGTAATTCGATCGCAGGCAATATTTCCCAGCGTTGTTCAAGCGTATACACAACCATATTCGTTCAGCGGAAGGATAAAACTAATTATCTGTCAAATCAGACATGAGCTAAGTGTTACCATTCACGAAATAAGCACTAGTTGAAAAAAAAAACGTTTGATGGCGGACCCTTTACAAGTGCAAGTGCAAGTGCATGTGCAAGAGCAAGAGCAAGCGCAAAAGCAAGCTCAGTTGTAATTGCAAGTGCAGATGCAAGTGCACGTGCAAGTGCAAGTGCTAGTGCAAGTGCAAGAGCAAGTGCAAATACAAGTGCAAGCGCAAGTGCAAGTGCAAGTGCAAGTGCAAGTGCTAGTGTAAGTGTAAGTGCAAGTGTAAGTGCAGGTGCACCGCCTCTTTCCTAAAAAAATTTGGTTACATCTTTGAAAATGTTAATATAGTTGGGCAAATTTAAAGATTTTCGAAAATCTTTTAAAAATTCGTCGGTTGCGTTATGTAATGGAAAAGTCCTTTGGAAAGGCATCAATCGAATTTTTACAGCTTAACAGAGCTCTGCTTACACTCTAACAGAGCTCTGTTAAAGCACAAGGTTTGTGTCAAGGGTTATAAATTTTAAAATTTAACTTCACACACATACCGTTCAGGTCAGAAACAGCTTATGATTTATTACAGAAAAAGTAACTATTAAAATTTAGTAATAGAACGCACAGAACACACAGGCACAGCACAGAACAGCAACAGAAAGTAAAGACTAATGAAGCCTTAAGGAGCTACAGTAGGTTACATATAACTTAATATATATATGCAATTCTTTTGTATTAAATTTCTTAAAGTGAGTACTTGTGCATTCGAAATGAATGCAGTTTTTCAGAAATTATCTTATAACACAAATTAAACATAAATAAATTTATTTCCTTTTTCGGTATCAATATTAATTTAGGTTTTCCCCGCTCATGGAGTTCATTAAGATTTAAGTTAGTTAGCTAGGATTTTTCTCGTATTGCGCAACGAGGAGCTTATTTCTACATATCGAGCCATAACCACAAAAAATGCTTAAACGACGCATTTTTTGGACCTCGTCTTTTTATTAAAATCAATTATTTACTATCGCAAATGAACGACTTTGGCCAAAAAATCAAGTTCAAAAATTATGTCGCTTAAATACTTTTGGCGGTTATGGCACGAATGTTAGTATGTGTATTTATTTTAAATTTCGAATATTTTTGCAATATTTGTAGGTAAAAATATCCATATATCGAAATATATTTGCTTTGTACTCTATATTTTCGAATAATTATTGAATTTTGTATTACTCATACGCACTCATGATGGTCTATGCTGTTTCCGTTTATTTTGCAAATGAATATATTATTCATACGCACTGAATCACTGCTGCTTGTGGCATTCTTGCCGTTAAGCTGAAAGTCCATACCATTCGTGACATTATATACATTGTTATCTCATAAGCGCTTTTGCGCTTTCTTTGTGTATAAACGCGTGGAATCTATGAGTGCATATATAGATTCTACATGTTTTGCTCTGTAACTTGATTGTCATATACAATTACACTGATTCTACCAAAAATTTATAGATCGGATGGTATTGACGTCCAGCTTTAGACTTGGATCTTAATATGTTTTCTACTTTAAAATGGTTGGAGAAAAAACACATGGTTGCAAATCTTAGGTATGATACTATTTTGTTGATCCAGTAGCTGTATCCTCATCTATAAATGTCTTCAGTAAGAGCTTTTGGTATTTAAATAAAAAAAGTGCATGTGTGTGATTTAATCGAGATTTTCTTCGCCTATCTCGCTGGCATTATGTATGGAATATAACACCGGAGAAATTGTTGGCGTAGCGGCGCTGCATTGTTGTTCCTGCTAGTATTTTTGATAATAATCTACAGTTGCCTTTAGTGCCATATGTTCCTTAATAGTGATCACATGTAATTTGACCTCCTAAAAATATGAAATTAACTAAAAATAAATATCATTTTTATAAGAAACACTAAAGTATATTTATTTGATATTTAGTTTTTAACTAAATAGGAGCTTTGGCTTGTTGTATTTAGTTAAGCAATGTCGATATGCATTTCGTTCGTGCTATTAGAACTCTGCAGTACACTTCTTAAATCGTTTGGGTCCAAGTGTACCAACGAGTTCCACAAGCGAGAAAAAAATTAATATAAACGTTGCTGAACCAAAGCAACAAGTAAAAGTTCCTAGTAAATATTTTTTTTATAATCAAAAAACTTGTTTCAATATCCGGAGTTGAAAGTATGAGAATATTGATAACAATAAATATAAGAGTATCGCTCTACCTTAGCAATTATTTAGACTACTTTAGGTAACTTTTAATAAATTGTTTCCTAGGTTTTTTCTTTTGAAGCGTGTATGTCTAAGCTGTCTTTTTACTTGTATGCGCTCAAGGGAATTTACAAGGTGGGCCAAAAGAAGTCATCCGATGTTGTTTGGCTCTCATTTTTTTTCTATGTAAATGAAAGACTTCGGTTCTGTCTTTTGATTATGTTTATTTGAACCTTTAGAATTTTATATGTTAAGTCGAGAAGATGATATCGGCCAAATAAGCGCCATCACAATTGATTGCCCATTTTATGGCATTTTTCATCACTTCGGCGAAAACTTCGGGCGACAGATTCTCGCACTCGTATCGAATATTGTCCTTGAGGGCTTCCAGGGTCTCGAGCTTGTTCACGTAAGCACGTGACTTCAAAAACCCCACCCAAAAAAAGTCTGGAATGGTTAAATCCGGCGATCTTGCGGGCCAGTGTAAATAGTCAAAACGAGAGATGAAGCGACCCGGTAACGCCACGACACGTTATTCCGCGTTCTTGGTGAATGTATCGCTCCATGGCCGGTTCACTTGTATTCTACATCTGTCTAGTTCATAAATGTTAAAACATATTTGACATTGGCCGCCATTTGCAAAAATAAGAGTACCTTCCAATGGGGTGATTTTTTTCGCCCACCTTGTATTTTTATTATTGTCTAGTGTTTAAATGCTACAAGCATATTAATAAGGCAAAAATGTCATATTTATAAAGACACAATAAATAAAAATAAATAGCAGTTACAAAATGAAACGGTTAAGTCTTTTGAGAGCACTCAAAGACGGTCACATAATCACAGGGATACATATAAAGATAAATGTATTGCTTTATTAGAGTTAACATGTTTGACTTCTCTTGAGTTTGATATTGTATCGAAAAGAAGCTTACAACTGTTGAAATAAAGGCACAAACGTATTGCTTCAAAAGGGATGTCATTAGCAAAACTTACATATTTATGTTACCTACGACTGAAACTATGGGTTAATCGTAAATGAGGTTTTTTTTTGTTTTGCAAAATTTTAATATATGCAGGCCCTTTAAAATCTGATATTAAAAATAAAGACATTTATACACAGAAAAAAGTATTCACCAATTAATGTTTTCAATTAATAATTTAATTGATTCAATTAAATTTATAATTGTATTAATTAATTTGAGTGGGAAAACTTAATTGATATTATCAAATTATTTATAGGTGAACATTTAATTAATTTTTTAATTAATATTACAAATATTTTAATTAATATTACAAACTCATTCATATTACTTTTTTATGTGTAATGTCTTGTTAAATTTTCTTCATTAATTATTTACCTCTTTTATTAATAATATTTTAATTGTGCAATGTAATAATCAGGGAAAGCAGATATAAGCTCAAATTTAACGTGCGAGCCAGCTGTGCCAGTCATATGCCAGAAGTGATACTAAAATTATATGCCAGAAGATTATCTTTCGCATAAAGTAAATTTCATGTCAATTTGAAAGATTAATTTTTTTATATTCCAATTCGTGCATAAAAACTAAAAAAATAAGATATAAAAAACACCCTTTACGTAAGCATGTATATACTATTTATTTGTCTGTCTTGTTGCGCCCTAATATTAATTGAACCGTTTTTTTAATCAAAATAATTGTGTTGAAAATAATTTTTTTCTCACCTAAATATTGAAAGAAAAATATATTCCTACAAATATCTATAAAATATGCGACTACAGCTGAAAAATTTAAAGCATAATTCTCTCCAAAACTTCCCCACTTGCCACACTGTATGTAAAAGGCCAAGAATACTTCTACCACTACTAGACAATTTCTGCTAATGAAAATAAATGGTTAGCAGATATTCATCATCGTCATCGCAACCCTGCAAACAATTTCAATACTTAAAAGTGCAATTGTATAAAATTTCAACTCAAAGGTTTACCCGTGTATGTGCATTTGTGTTATATTTTGTGAACAACTTTTTGCCACTCAATTCACATTTATTTATGGCCAAAATTGCATACTTTCTTGGTACTTTGTGTGTACTCGTACAAGTGTATGTGAGTTAGGTGGAGTAAAATGAGGCAATACAAAGGAACTAAAAAAAAGAGAGCATTCAGCCAAAGGCTAGAATTATAATAGCATTGTTAAACATAAAGTCAATGTTGACTGCATAGCTTCGCGGAATGAATGACTGACTGTTGTATTGTGGAATATGGCGAAGTTCAAACACAGCTGGCTGAGTTTCAGAAGCTGTTGTTGCAGAAAAAATTTTAGTTTCAATGTTAATGGCAACTTTGGCATAATTATTGTGCACCGGTGTGTAAAATGAAATTGTCACAATTACCATTCACAGAGCCACTCGTACTCGGACCTTAAAATGAATTTATTGCCCAAGAACTTATATATTTGTATGTATATAAATTGATGCGACTGTACATACACACACACATACACATACACACGCAAACATACCAGCAAATCGTGCATTTGGGTGGCATCTTTTAAAAAATATATGCTTGACGGCTGGCTGGTTACAATTTGAAATTGAAGCTTATTTGTGTGTGTGCTTGCATTATACTTTCCTCTACCAACAGAAAATGGATTTTCTACATTGTCGCATAAGTGTCAATTTAAAGTATTTTTTTTTTTTTAATTTTACTTTTTGCATGTACAAACGTACATATGTATGTAAGTTAATGCATTGCTTCGTATTTGTATGTTCATCAGGCCTTTTTTTCACTTGATGCATTTATTGCGCACCTACAACTGCTTCAATTTTATGACCACTTTCACATATAATTTTTTAACAGTGGAAAACAAAACAAGCCGATTTTTAAAATTTAGCCGATCACAACGGCTGTTGTTCAAAAGGTATTTTGCAATGCACAAAATCTTTCTAAGAACAATCGAATTTAACCTTGCATTTGGAAATATAAAACGCGAATTCGATTTTTATATATAAATAAATTAAAATACTAAGTTTAACATTTATTAACGCACTAATAATTCCCAAAATATTACTTTACTTATTCAGTAAGATATTTGTTTATTAAAAATACATTGAAATATTGATTATTGAGGGGTTCAGCTGAATCCTATGCCCATTTCACTGTTGCTAATGCAGATTATCAGGGAACCTTTACCCAAAACTTTCTTAGAATAACTAAAGTTATTATGTTTAACTTTCATTTAAACAAATGAGAAGCTCAACAAATAACAAAGTTGAAATAAGAACTCACTAATCAACATGTTTCAAAGTATGTAAAGAAAATAAATGTAAATAACAACAATAGAGTGTTGTCACACAAGTGTATAATTAGTGTTTTTTTGGGGAATTGTTACAATTTAAGTTTCCCTGATGAATATTTTTAATAAAAAATATTTAACTGAATAAATAAAATAATAATTTGGGATTATTAGTACGTTAGGGGCCATCCACATATTACGTAACGCCATTTTTTTCCAATTTTTGACCCCCCCGTCCCCCGCCCCAGTAACAGATCGTAACAATTCTTAGACCCCCCCCCCCCCCCTCATAATAACGTAACAAGAACTTTAAAAAAATTTAAATTGTTTTAAGTTTTTATTTAAAAAAAAATTAAATTTAATTCATACACATACATATGTATGTATTTTCAAATAACTTTTTGTTTGAATTGTAATAAATTTCTTTATTTAGTTATTACAAACTAATATACAAATATTTTTATGGCATTTTCTTAAGTTTCGTTTAGGATTTATGCATTTATTTATTGTATTTATGGGAAAATGCAAGTAATTGAGAATGGACGAATATTCGGGAATTCGAATACTTTTGTTACTTTATTTTTATTTTCTGTTAGACTAACACAGTGCGTAGACAAAAATCAAATAAGCTTGCAAAATATAAATAATAACAATTATGTATTTATGTACATACATATGTATATGCATATATTTATATCTATTTAACACTCATGATTCTTGATTTATTATGTATTTCTTTGATAAATTAAATATATAAATAAATGAAAAATCGAAGTGTTTTGTACGAAATTAGTAAAATTTATGTTACGTAACAATTTTACAGACCCCCCCCACACTACCATCCAGTAACAAATCATAACAAAACTCGAACCCCCCCCCCCCCCCCGCCAAGGGCGTTACGTAATATATGGATGGCCCCTTAGTAAATGTTAAATTTAAATTTCAAAAATTCCCAAAAAAAACACTAAAATAAAATACTCTTTAATTTCTATTTAAATTTGTTCAAACTCGCATTAACGTCGTAGTCATCGTCTAATAATACAATATTTTATTTTGGTTTTTGCTGTTTTTCTTATTTTACTATTGAATTTTATGTGCTTGGCAAATAGTTGTATTGAAGCCAGGTCTGAGAATACTCTATTTAATAGATTAATTAAAAAAAAAATTGAATTTTTTTTAAACTAACACCAGAAAATAAATATTTCTTAGTGATATACACATACATACGTATATATATTTAATTTATTTTAATAAAATTTCTTAAAACCATTTTATGAAATTTGCTTATCGCGAAAAATTTAATAACCATTTTGAATCAAAGTAAACTTCCCATACGTGACTGTTTTTTTTTAAACTTTCAAGTACACATTTTTAAGATTTCAGCGCGTTTAATGGGATGCAAAACGATGACACAATCATTTAAATTAGGGTTTGCTGTTCGTTTTTAACCGAAATCGAAACCGCGGTTTTTTTAAGCCAAACATTCGAAACCGAAAATCGACAAAAAAAACCGTCGATTTTCGATTTTTTATTTCCTGTTATTTTAACATTTTTTATTCAATAATGATTTGAGAGCGGTACATAATATTAGCGCTTAAGAAAGGCAAAGCTCATGAGAAAATTTTTCAAAACGCTTTACAGCGTGAACAAAAATTAATGGACGCATTTGTAAAAACTATTGTATCAAAGCTTACAATAAGTTGATGGGGTTTTCATTAGAAGTACAACACAGTCTAAATTTATAAGATAATCGATTGTATTGAAGTTAAATGTCTTTGATAGCAGACAACGTCTGATTTTTTACTAAATCCAATTATCAAAAAAACAGTTTAATAATGGATGAGTTTACTCATCAACTTGTACTGGAGGTGTGTGATATATAAATATCAATTCGCACAATTCAAGTGGGAAATGTTATAGTTTGGAATTTTTAGTAATTCCAACAAAAAACTCAAGACCTTGTAAGGCAAAATTTAATTGAGTTCGACATTTCATTGGGTTCGGATATTTGGATTAGAAAATTGAAGAAAACTGCAGTTATCTTTGACTCACAAAATCAGTCTTGAAGTGACGGATGGGGTTTATGAAAATAATATTCATAAGACAGAGAAAAAGCTCGAACTTCTATGTTAGAAGCCTAAAAATTCAAACAGGTTGGCTTTCGAATCGAATCACACAATAAGCCCCAACACCCAGGATTAAAAAATCGAAACCAGTCGGTTTAAGTAAATTTTAAACCGAATTCGCGCTTTTTTATTTTATCGATTTTTAGCAAACTCTAACTTAAATTATTTCGGTTTTACTGAAAATTTTTTTTCTTGAAAGCTAATCACACAATCGGTTAGGATAATTCTTAAAAGGTTGTTGTCATATTTTTGTCATCTAAGATATCCTTTTTAATTGCATGAAATTTTTGTTTCTGTTTTTTAATTTATTTCTATATAAGTACTCGTACTTGTGTAGCTGCAGACAATAAAAGGTAAACTGCTTTTTAAAAACTATCCAAAAAGCTAAGCTGGATACTTTAGCGAAGCTAACAAAAGTCTAGCAAATTGTTTTTTTTTTTTGAAAAACAAAGCTTTATTTTTGATAGTACTAAAAAGTTCAAATATATACTTTTTGCTTAATTTTAAACATTTTTCATATCTATAAAGCACAAAAATTATATAACTAAAATAAGGTTAAACTTAAAGAGAAGCTAAACAAAACTAAGCTTATATTTACTAAGAAAGCTAAGCTGGCAGCGTTTATAAAAAAGCGTTTTTTTAAGCTTTAGCTTTTTATTAATTTCTATACAACAAACGTAACATTCTAATGAGTAAATTTAAATGAATTATAAATAATAATAACTAATATGAGTTCATCGGCAAATATGCGACTAAAATTTTAGTACAGGTCGTCTATCATATGAAGTTTCTTCCAGAGAAATATAGAAATCACTTTACAATTGCTTACGCGAGTTGTTAACTTATTAAAGACAATATGAGAGTAATTCCGACATGGCGCAAGGTTTACTACAGCATTCATCAGCAACACCATCGAAACGACGACGACGAGTTTTTGCTATTAAGTTATTGTGATTGGCATAAAGCTCATTTCGGAATAACGAAGTATATGGCAATGGTTGAATATCAGTTCCAATATCACTCTCAGTGAACTCTATTGCTGGAACTGTTTTTTTTTTATATAAAAAAATATATTACAGCCTTTATTTAATAAATTTTATTGTATTTCAACAAGCAACTCACCAGACTTTTTAGCCTTAAGATTCTTTGCATTAAATCCATCAATGCACATCATTTCCAAGAATTGAGTCAAGGATTTTCCACATATACGCACATTAGCCGAACTTGTATCACTGAGCATTAAAACTAAGAGAAGGCCACAGAAAATATTATTTGTAAAATTCATTTTGTTAATTATGGAATGCAAAAATATTTTTTTCTTTCTATTGTGTGAATTTTTTTATTCTTGAGCTTTTGCTTTATTCAGCTGGTTAAGGTTACTATGAAGATCTTGTTTGTTACACTTGTTATTTATAGTGAATATTCCATATTGAAAGTTAAAAGAAACTCAAACCGATTTTTAGCATTTGCGTCATAAATAGCAAAAAAGGAAAAAAAATATTTCATGCAAATTTATTACATACATTTGCAAGTCTGTGCATACATTTACATACACTTAGCAGGAAGTATGTCTTACTTTCTATAATTTCTTGAGATTTGCAAAGTAAATCGTTTTGGGCAAGTATGGGGAAAATGTTTAAATCTTGTATTTTTTTTTTTTAATTTTCCCATAACCAACATTAATTATATTCATATAAATTAATATGCTTAAAGTAAATTTTTGTCTATACTCTAATTTTTTAAATTAAACTACATAGAAATTTTCACGCAAAAAACTACTTAGTTTATTTTTTGCCTTAATAAACAGGCTGTTAATTTTAAGTTGTTTTCTTAAATTTAATGATAGCGTGTACTTGGACGTACACATACTCCTCCGATATTTGCATTTGAGGTGAACAGCTTTGAAAGCTCTTAAATTTGTTATTGTTTCTTTGCATTCTTGTCACCAAGATCGGATAAGCTGTTGTGAAATAGAGTTTGCTAAAAACCGATAAAATGAAAACCGACCGGTTTCGGTTTTTTAATCCTGGGGGTTGGAGCTTATTGTGTGATTCGATTCGAAAGCCATTCTGTTTGAATTTTTATGCTTCTAACATAGAAATTCGAGCTTTTTCTCTGGCTTATGAATATTATTTTCATAAACCACATCCGTCACTTCAAGACTGATTTTGTGAGTCAAACATAACTGCAGTTTTGTTCAATTTTCTAATCCAAATATCCGAACCCAATGAAATGTCGAACTCAATTAAATTTTGCCTTACAAGGTCTTGAGTTTTTTTTTGCTGGAATTACTAAAAATTCCAAACTATAACATTTCCCACTTGAAATGTGCGAATTGATAATTATATATCGCCTATCTCTAGTACAAGTTTACTCATCCATTATTAAACTGTATTTTTGATCGTTCGATTTATTATAAATCAGACGTTGTCTGCTTTCAAAGACATTTAACTTCAATACAATCGATTATCTTATAAATTTAGATGGTGTTGTACTTCTAATGGAAACCCCATCAACTTATTGTAAGCTTTGATACAATAGTTTTTACAAATGCGTCCATTAATTTTTTTCCACGCTGTAAAGAGCTGTGAACAATTTCCTCATGGGCTTTACCTTTCTTAAGTGCTGATATTATGTACCGCTCTCAAATCATTATTGAATAAAAAATGTTAAAATAACAGGAAATAAAAAATCGAAAATCGACGGTTTTCTTGTCGGTTTTCGGTTTCGAATATTTGGCTTAAAAAAACAGCGGTTTCGATTTCGTTTAAAACCGAACAACAAACCCTAGTGTGAAAGTACAAAAAGCTCTTAACAAAAGTATGCACAGTATCGTTGTAATGGGATATGCTCTGCTCAACGCCCCTTATTAACAAATAAAAAAGTTTTTTTTTTAGCAATAAATTTCATCACAAGTTTCATAATTAATTAATTTACTGAGTTTTGTTATTTTTAATTGTTGGTAGATTTTATTTTTAGCTAATGTGCCAAATAAATTTTAGAAATATAAGTGAACTTTTTTAGCTGTTGGTTAAACATTTTCTGTATGCACTTCATTGTTGCTTTAACATATCGAATAAAAATTATTTGCTTTGTTTTTTTTCTAAGCCCACTACGCTTATTTTGCTTTTGTGATTTTCAAAAATCACTATTATTTGTGAATTCTCAAATGGTTTTTGAAAAATTCTGTGCATAATATAAGAGGTTTGTGCCAAAATGTCTACAGAAAAAAGTATTCACCACTTACTATTAAGAATTAAATTGATTCAATTGAATTTTGAATTGTATTAATTAATTTGAGTGGAAAAAGTTAATTTATATTATCAAACTTAATTCATATAACAAATATTTTAATTGATATTACAAAATTTGTCATATTACCTTTTTTGTGTGTCTGGTTGAGGTCTACTCACAATTTGCTAAAGCAACAAGAAATGCATATAAACAATGAATGCTTAAGCAACAGCAAATAAATTTCACTTATAATAGAATTATAACGATGTTTCGTATACTAAATTTCTTGAATTTTATAAATATATTTAGAAATCATAGATCAATTATTTTCTTCTCAAATTCACAATATTTTTAATTAAAAACTTTTAATGAAAAAGTCAATTGTTTTATTTTTAATCAAACTAAAAGCTAATAAAGCATTTACACCCGCATGAAATCCAGCAGATTTTAATTGAAATCTTTATGAAAATGTACCGTTTACACATTTGAAAATGATCACGATTTCTTATCCAATACAAGACTCATTGACTGAAAATGTTCTCAAACTACAACCAAACAACTGCAATGTAGCTGATTCACACAAAAGGCTTATTTTTGAAAAAGAAAAACATATTTGCAGTATTCAGTTCTACTAAATTTTAAACAGATTTTGACAGAATCTATAAATTCATAGTGACGAAGTAGATTTTGTTTTAAATGGGACATCTACTAGATTTTGCCGGAAATCTCGTAAGTACCAGATTTTGCGCAAATATAAGATTTAACAACTTTTAGGTGCCCTGAAATGTTTTTTTAAATTAGAGAAATATATATAAATATATATTAAAAAATTAAGCTGCCATTCCAAGAAAAACAATCACCGAATGATCCTTTTGTGACCTTCTGTATGAATTATATAAGAATTTCCTGGCTGAGCATTTACATGGGTCTCATAAAACACTTATCAGTCTTGTTATATAATCTCTACACACATCTCAAATGATGTCTTCTACGATCAACGAAAGCGCCTTCCGCTGTGTTTTGTATAAGTCAAAGAATGACAATAAGTACTAAAAAAATGTGATTAGGCAAGTAGTCTTAATTTTAGTAACTGAGTATAAAATCATAATTGTAGTGCAAATAATTTGTACGCTCACATTTTTTTCTCAAAAAACTATGACTAAAGCCGATTCCATTATACAAGAAGATGTCGACTTCATTTATGGGAAAAATTAAAATATGCTATAACTAAAAATAAAAAGGTGTATGCATATCAAGCGCATTGAATCTCTCTCATTATACTCGGGATATTTATTCATCATTCGCTACCGTATACATACATGTATATAAAATGGAAAGGGAAATATATGAGAGTGTGCGTGTGGCTGTTTGAAAACATGCTTTCTGTGTGTGTGTGTAAATAAAAGAGTCCTGTTATACGCATGTGTAGTCAATTAATAGTCAGAGTATTTTTATAATCATGCGAATGATTGTAGTTCATACAGTCTATACATTTTAGTTGTTGTCGTTTATGTAGCGTAATTTAAAAAATGTGTATAACCATAGTTGTTGAATGCTTATACGAGTAGTTAAAAGTATACGGTTTAAAACTAATTTGACTTATGTGCAGTTTCTACAAGACAGGCAGACGACTCGTCAAGAAAATTTTTATTAAAATCACGCAAAAAAATTGAATGCTTTCCATATAAATTTTATACTCAAGTCGAGCGTCTAGGTTGTAGAAACAGGGGGTTAGACTTTGAATGAAAGCTTATTTTCACCATCTCTAATTTTACAACAGTCTTGCCGTTGTATAATAGTATCAAACCAAAAAAGTTTGCCGTAAATGGAACATAAATAAGCAAATTAACTAACAAATGAAAACCTGGAGCACGTTTGCTTTATTTTAAATAAATAGTAAAATATTTTTATTCAACATTACAAGGGTAATTAGCCAGTCTACATGAATCTCGTTAGTCTTAATAAATTCCAATCATAATAATATTTTGACTTAGTTGTAATTAACATTTATGCCATAAATCCATATTATACAATTCAATTGCAAAATAATTTATAAAAAGAATATACATATTATATTATACTTTAACACATGCTGTTTTTAGAGGATAATTACAAATAATATATAACTTTTTAATTATAAAATGTATTTGATTATTTATATTATGATTGTGATTATTTTTATGGCAGACAATATGATAACAATTCGGACATTGCACATGATTTATCGCAGCATTCATCAGCAACACCATCGAAGCGGCGACGGCGAGTTTTGGTCATTAAACTATTTCGATCAGCATAAAGATCGTCGAGGAATAATGATGCATATGGCAAAGGACCAATTAGTGGAACTTTTTTTTTTTATTAAAAAGAAAATAATATTAGAAAAATATTTTTGGAAAAATTTCTTTTGGGGCAGCACAACAACTTACCTGATCTTTTAGCCTTCAGATTTTTGGTATTAAATCCGTTAACGCAAACCTTCTCCAGAAATTCAGTTAAAGATTTTCCACATATACGAACATCAGCCGAGCTTAATTCACTGATAATCAAAAGTGCTAAAAGTCCACAGGATATAAGTTTAATAAAATTCATATTAATTTTAAAATATATTTAAGAGAGCAATATATGACTTTGTCCTTCTGCTATTGACAAACTTTAGTGCTTGTTTTATGTATCAGACACATTATTTATAGTAAAATATTTTCTTAAAATAAACTCAAGGTATTACAGGTAAATTCAATAATAATTAGCATTTGCGTCATTTGCACTAAAGAGAAATTATTCCATATTAATGAACTTTGCATACATTTGAATAACGTTTTTTTTTTTGTGTGGAGATTTTGGCTATTTTTATTTGGTTTGCAAAAAAGGTTAAAATTAAATATTTTAATGACTGCAAAATGAGTAAATTTTTGGCAAATATTGTAAGTTCTCCTCGAATCAGGAAATTTATAGAAAAAGTTATGATACACAAATTTTTTTTATTCTAATTCATAGACTCGTGGTTGAAATAGCCAGCAATTTGGTTAAAATGTCTTTTTGATTTCAAATTCCCATTGTCCTTGATACAAATATAAAGCATACTTTTAGGAGTAATTAAGTGCATTCTAACTATATCGGGCAAACACACGAAAAGCGATAAATTTTAATACAAAAAAACATGGAGTTCATGTCAAAAATTAGTTTTGCTAAATATTATTTACTTTTTTTTATTATTGAGACCATTTGGTTTTTTTTTCAGATAACACACTCGTTTATCTTTTAAATCTGTACTAATGTTGCAAAGAGGTTAAATTTGTATATTTGTATGTTTGTAACAGGCAATCTCGGAAATCACAGGTACGATTTCTTAAATTGCTCGTCGACAATTTTGTTCAAAGTTCTGACTGAGTATAAATTTAATTCGTTCGTGGGTGCAGAGATGCAGAGATTCCGTGCAACTGCTTCGGCTATGAATGCCTTACGACCAGGGCCTAGTTGATCTTCAAGGATTCCCGAAAACATGGAACTTGTTGAAAGCAGTTTACTTGAAAATCCTTGACTTTTAATACGGAAAAGAGCAGCCTCACTGGCACTTCCAAGAGCAATTATTCATGAAATTAAAAAAAAGAATCTAAAATTCCATACTTTTCGAATTCAAATCGTTCAAGAACTGAAAGAAAGTGACTTTGATTTACACAAAAATTTTTGTGAAACGATTTTGGAGCGTTTTCGCACTATAAATCCCATTTTTTGGAGCGAGGAGGCTCATTTGCACTAAAACGGCCACGTCAACAAGCAAAACTGCCGTTAGTGGTCTCCAAGAACCCTCAACCCTCGATTGAAACATCAAAAACCATTGTATTGCACCAGGGTAACTGTTTGGTGTCCCGTATCCACTCACGAGATAATTGGACCATTTTGTTTCGAAAATTCTCGAGGCCAGGCAAACGTCAGGTATAGCTCAACCACAAACATATGTGGAAGTACCTTCCAAATATTCATCGTGCTATATTTGCCCATTTTCTCCCAAAAAACGACTTAATACTTTATATAACTACAACAGCCTGTTACTGACATCTGAAAAAATTCTTCTTGCAACTAATTTCATGAAAACATACTTAGTGTCAATTTGGTATTTAAAAAAATATTTAAAAAAATAATTCTAGGCACTTTGGTTCTGTTTTATATTTAATATATCACTTGATGAGGTGGTTTGTAGAATTAAGCGCTAAATTTCATTGTTTTACAAACAATAATAAAATTTCAGTTTTCCGTACAAAATTTTGGTTTCTTGATTGAAGATTTAACAAGGACTCTCCAAAAAAGTTAAAATAATCGAAATAATTTTTTGAAAAGTTATAAGGTTTTCTTTGTTACTGTAAGCGTACATCAAAGCAGCATCATCTATACTCTACCTATTGCACAAGCAGTTACAGCACTATTCATCTACGGAAAACTCATTCATATGTGATCCACATGCGAATACTTATGCATACACATCTACTAGTATTTCCTGCGAGAAATGATATACAGTAAATATAATTGGAAAATATTGCATTGTGTGGTTTGTTAGCTGTGCATGCGTGTGTGCTGCAATGCTCCCTCCTACCTTCACTTGACTTTTATATTCAGTTCGCATATTTTTAAAGTTTTATTATTTTTTTTTTAAGTTTTTAGCTTTATTAAAATTGCCTTATTTTATGAGAATGATTTCATATACGCGTGCATATAAAACACATATTTACTTATTTATTTGCTTGATTGTGTGCATATCATGAGTGTTTTTTTTAAACGAGTGGTTGGTTGTCTCAGCCGTTTCATTCGAAAATTTGCGGACATAAAATGCAATCCAATTTGAAATGAGGTTTACATAAATTTTACTTGCGGCCAAATAATGTGCTCTGAAATTATCTATGTATTGTTAAGTTCTTTTCAGCATACACATCACTCATTTGGTTGAATAACGTCATAACTGAAAAACAAACTAATTTTAGGGAAGACTTTTTTAAGGTTCTCAACTGACACGCAAACTAGTGGAAAAATAAAGTTTTATTTTTCTCTCAAGAGTTGAGTGTATAAAATAAGGAACACAATATGCTTATCCATTTAGCATTATTTTAACTTAAAAATCCTATTTTTTGAGTTAAGACGTTGCTCAAGTAAATGAGCGATATTTATATATACATATATACATATCTGCGGTATGCTCGTTTGTATGTGTGACTTTGTAAGTATTTTTGCATATACATGAGCATTATAAGCCCAGTTAGTCGAGTCGTCGTAGATGATTTTATCTTTAAAGCTTACTTCAAGATATTTGGTTTTGTCTCTCACAATAAAATAATGAAAATCATGGGAAATTATAAAACTGAATTGTTTCTGTAAATACTGACGCTTAATTGAACAATACTTTCGGTAGGTAATTTAATAACTTTCTGTACTCAAATATATATCAGGAATTAAAAATATTGAAAAGCATTCTGAACACTAACGTGGGGGCGCAGTGGACAACATAGTGACATTGGGAAAAGTAACATGGGCAATAAATACCTTTGAAATCACCGGGCCGAAATGGTATCTTTCCGCCATGTTGCAGAATGTTCCAGAGCACGTACAACTGTGTCTGATGAGTATCTTTAAGACATGCTTGATTAGGAGGTTTATACCACAAGGCTGTAGAGAATTTAGGGTCATCTTTATATCCAAAGCGGGTAAAACAAAGACACTCAAAGCTAAAGAATTTCAGAGCGATCAGTCTTTCGTCATTTGTTTTGAAAACATTACATCGACTGTTTGATCTGCATCTTAAAAATACAACTGATACCGCCCGCGTCATTAGTGGTGCTCAGCATGCCTATCACAAAAGCATGCTTCTTGAGAAGATTGCAGCACGAGCAGAATACACTTTTTTTATTCTTAGACATTGAGAGAGCTTTTAACACTAGTAGTATAGAGGCTATTAGAAAGTCACTGGAGACTTTTAGGGTTCACAACTTTCTAGTGGAGTGGATAGTTATTAGGCTTAGCAGCAACATCATCAATTCAAAAATGGGAAGGGGAAAACTGAGGAGATAAGTGACAGATGTGTTTCAGATGAACTAAACACCGGGTGAATGTATGCGTCCAACCATCGCCCCCATGCATTTTTAAAAAGCACCATTTGACTTACCATGAACACATAGGTTGCAATCTTTGAACATAATTATCCCTCTACTACGAACAAGTACCTTGCTTTAGATAGCTCCAGAGCTATATTAACTCTTTCTGCTAAAAATAGTAACTGGCTGATCGCGTCAGGTCAATCACTAGCATTTATTTACCACTGGGAAGCCCAGACTATTCTCTCAGCGTTTTTGGTAGCAAGCACAGCCACCACGTACGATTCTCACACCCACAGCGAGGACTCTAACACAATTTCTCACCATTTACCGGCACAGCTTAACCACTCATCATCAATCACCACATGAATGCCTGAGCCGACACAATCAAGTACCTACTTCACACAGATCAAAATCATCTATTTAACCACGTGGGGTTAGCTGAAGTCGACCTTTTAGTAAAGGAGTATGCCGACACGTTACTCTCATCCAACTGGGTCACCGACACCCGTGGTACCAGTTTTAAGCCACTGCTTAAACCTCGAATTTCACCCCGACAGACTTCACCTCTATCGTCTGTTGAACTCAGGGCAGTTACAGGTGACGTGCAGTGGCAAAGCAACATAGCAAGCTACATCCTTTTATAAATATGTGCACATCCGTTGCTCTGTTATTTCAGAGATTGGGTAGTAACACATAAGTTTTATGGGTAAAAAGCCAAAGGTACGCCTTCAGAAAAAGCTATTTAACCCCGAGTAGGGTTCCCGCATTTAAAAGATACACCACAGCGAGCAGTTTTATCACCTCTGTTGTAATTGCTGGCAATGAACGCAATTCTCAGGCATTTTGACAGGAACGGCCAGAAGATAGTTGCTTATGTTGATGACGTGGTTTTACTGGTAACGGAAAAGTTTATGTCCACTATCAGTGGAATCATGCAGTCGGCATTGGGCGATTTATCCTGCTGAACCAGCAACAAAAAACTGAGAGTCAACCCAGAAAAATGTGAGTTTAAATAATTAAAATCTAGAACACCAATTTTTGGAGACCAAACACCAAACATTAATTTTCTGTGGATGTAATGGTGTGTCGACAAAAGCTTGTGGATTCTCCTCGCTCCAAATTCAACAATTCTGCTTATTTACGTATCCATTTAACCAGAAATGGGCTTCATCGGAAAACAAAATTTTGAATGGAAGAAGTGCACGATGAGTTTGACGAATAGAATAATTATTTTGATTAAAAATTTCAACAATTTGCACGCTTTGCTCTGGTGTAAGCCGACTCATAATGAAATTTCAAAGCAAACTTAACAAAAAGCAACTGTCAGCTGTTAAATGGGTGCTCAAATAAAGCAGTGATGCCAACTCAAAGTTGTGACACTCTTAAAAAAGCACGCTATAGTTCTCTAAAATTGCAACACTCTTTAACGGTGTTCATTGATATGCGATAATTTTTATTGTGTATTTTACTGAGGCGAGTGTTGCTTATATTATCGGAGATGCTGTGAGAAAAAGTGTGCCTGATCATTTTGCTAATGTTAAGACGATGCAAAACCTACACTGAAAAAGATTTATTGTCAATGTCAACTTCTTGTGGCCCATAAAATGAAAATTTCTCTTATAGAATTTAATTTCGTCGTTTGGATAACGTGGTTGACTGGGCAGCGAACTACACTGCCTCCAACAAATATAGAATGAATAAATGCACAAATATATACATTATAATTTTCAGTTAAATGCTCATGTTTTACAAATGTATTTAAATGAGTTCGCTTGTTTCAGAATTCCACTCCTTTTAATATGTTTTTTTTTTTTTTTTATTAATTTGTGACATAAAATAAAGTTATAGTTGTAAATAAATAGTAGAAGTGAGCGCAAGCTATGAAAAAGTGCACAGTATTGTATTTTTATCAAGAGCAAATATTTTTTGTAGTGGTGATCGTATTTGAGTGTAAAGCAAGAATAGAGAAAAAGGAAACCAAAAACACACAAAATGTTGTACAACAGTTGAATACGCAGTTGTGTTCAGTGTGCAATTTATTTATTGTACAATTCATAGTGCATCATACTTCATTTCACAAGCTCAAAATTTCATAAAATATTAAGTGATAATAAAACTTTTTACTTTTGTATTCATTATGAAAGATATTCAGCCTTATCATGAATTCCTTATATGAAAATTTCCGAATCAAATTTTTCGTTCACAAGGATTTTAATTTCATTTAATCAATTCCAATAACATTAAAAACTAAAATATTTGATCTTTTTCGAACAGACAAATCTATGTGAATGAGTTTTTTTAATAAACTGTCAGATTATTTCGCAATCGTATGAAGTTTTTTGATACCGATTTTTCACACATTCGGAAATTTCCTTGTGAAATTTTATTTAGTATAAGCCTGATTATTTTTTTATAAATAGGTATTTTATTTTAAGTCTTCAATTAATAAATTATAAAACTACGCTCAAGTAATCTAACGTGTTTGCTTTTTCTTTTACACATGCACATATTTTTACACTTGTGTGCTCATTTTACACTTTTCAATCGGTGTTCACTAGTGAAATATGATCCGACACTACAATAAATAATGCCCTCGCTTGGCAGATAAACAAATGCTGTTAAATGCTTTTGATAAATTTGCACACCAGTTTCAGTGTTCTCATTAAATCAGGAGCTCTAAAAAAAGAGAACAATTCAATAATGTACATCATGAAGATTAAGCAAGCAAACAGTTTGTGCTCAGCTCTAGTAAATACGCATTTCGTTATTGATATTACTTTCCTTAAAATACATTCGAATATGTAACCGAGCGTATAATGAAAGATTATTACAGACATAAATACACACCACCTGAATGAAAATCAGAATTTTAAACATAAATTTGTTTGTGTTAAACATAATTTATGTACACTGCGAGAAATGAAGCCAAGATTCTGAGAAATAAACAGTTTTAATAAATATTAGTTTTACTCAATATATCAGATTACGCGTAAATTACAATGCAAGTACTTGGGTCTTTGATTATTATTGAAGTACTTTATTTTATTTGCCGGTGGGTTTGGCACATTCAGAAAGTAACTTTGTTTTTACTGTGATTGGTCCGAACTTGCATGAATTCTTGTGGAATGCACCTATTCTGTCTTATATATTTTAGGTAAAAATTTCGAACTAAATATAAAAAAAAATTTGCTATTTTAGTACCGAAGATATTCAATTTGATGCTTATCATGATTTACATAATTCGTCACATGTCACAGACACATCAAAAAAAAAAAAAGACTAAAATATGTTCAAAAGTATGAGTAATGGAAATAAATATGGAAGTTAATATCATGTGATTTAGTCGAATTATTCTTTAGTCGAATTATTTTTTAATCGAAATTGACTATTCCGCTTATGAAATCAATCAATCGAAAAAAATTACTCGATTAATCGAGTAGATAGTAAAGAAATTGTGCTTTATTGGGAATTTTTTTATATTTACTTTTATCGCACTTTTTGCCAACATTAAAATTTAACTTGTGTAGTAATTAATTGTTTTTTAAAAATACTTTGAAATTGATTATTGCGGGGTGGTTACCGACATCCTGTGCTCATTTTACTGCTGCTAATGCAGTTCATCAGAGAATTTTTACTTTGTAGAAAATTGTTATAACCGCACTTCAGTTCTTTGTGTCGAAAGTATGTTTTCCATAATTACAATTATTTCACTAGGGGAAGTCCTGTTATTACGATTTCTTATGCAATATGATTGAATCTGCTCAAAAAATTTTTTTCCAGGCCTCCAACATGCAAAAGCGAAAAGTTGGAGAGACTTTATACTAATTGATTAATAAAAAAAATAATACCGGAATGCTGGGCAATTTGTTGGCATAATACTCCGACTTTATTCAATATAACTTATTCATTTATAACTATGAAATCTCGAAATAGTTTTCATAGTGAAAAACATTGCCATTGGAAGTCGTTTTCCACATTTTCCATGTCTGCCAAGAGGATAAAAAAAGCGACAAATTCCTAGAAATACAATTCTTTGTCAAACTGATTTGGAATAATTTGTCTTCGGCTTACGCAAACTAGATGATTGGCATGAGTAGAAAACTTTATTCGCGACTTCCATACAAATTCTTTACGGGATTCTTTGCGTAAATTCGTCGTGTGATGCATTAAACACATTCACCACATCAGGCTACACAAACACACGACTTCAAATGCCGCTAGCAGAATTTGTCGCCTCGTAGCCAGCTACTTAATTATTTTGGAGACGGCAGCAGCACAATCTGCACCTCATATTTAATTATAAATACATAGTTCAGTATGGCCACCTTCAAATATTTCGCATTTATAAAAATTAAATTACTCTTTTAAAGACGTAAAAGAATGAAAATGAATCATTTATGCTTTACATAAATTTTTGAATATGGCTTCTGTTAAATAATATGAAATAATTGTACGATATCATTCATTCAACATTTTTTATTATACTGGCAACACTGAATTTTCTCATTGTAGCGAAAGAAATAGAAAGTAGTTTAATTGGACTACAACGACAATATCAGCATAGCAACAATCTGCCGCCCTGTTGCCTTGCTGTCTTCAAAAGAATCACTCTAATATAAACGTTGTGATGAATGTGTTTAATGCATGAAGCACAATAACGACGAATTTACTCAGCGAATTCCGCTCTTAGAATTGATAAAGTTGGTTATTAAGTGTGCAAAGAGAGATATAAAATTGTTCCTTCGTCGTTCGTCGGCGTGCAAAATAGAAATAAATCTATCCCAAAGTTCGTCACGCACGACGAATTTCGTTCTACGGCGGTGTTGTGTTCATTTTTATATGCACAAATGTGTTTTATTTTTTATGACGAAAGCTCGCACCGAAAAATTCGTTTTCGTCCCAGTTGTGTTCCCAGCATTAAACGACATTATATAAAAAATTAAAAAAAATACGGAGATTATTCTAATGACAGTAACTATTGTCAACACTTAATTTGCGACTAAGCTAGAAATTAAGTTTTCATTTAATAATTCTTTTGTTTAATTATACTTTGTAAATGTTATTGCAAGTACATTCGAATTCAAAAAAAAAGCAAAAATATACAAAGAGAAAAAGAAATGAAAATGTATGCCTGTCATTATTATGTGTTCATTTGAATATTACGTTGAATTAAATTAAATATTTGCGTGACTTTTTGACAACCATTTACAATGAAAATTCGTTTAGGTTTTTTTTTTGTTTAAGTTAAAACACACATACTCACTTACGAGTATGCATAAATAAATATAAGTAAGCTTTTGTTTTTTTCTTTTGTTTCATTATTTAAATTCATTCATTTTTTCATTTCCGCTCTTACGAGTATATGATCCGTCTGAAATTCACTTTTTTTTCTTTTGGTTATTTTAGAGTTACACCCACAGTTAAACAAAAGCTAAATTGAGAAGAGGGCTAGAAAAACGAATTACAAAAAAGTATTCAATTCTATTTAGTATTGTGCGGTGGTATTGAAAATATGCGTGAGATTGAAATTGTGTACGTGCGGTTTATATTATAAATTTATTGAATTTAACAGTTTATTATTTATGAACTAAATGTTATTAGGAGCTGCTCTATTCTATAGTTTAGCTAAGTATTTAAAACTTTCCTAATGAAAAATTAGTATAATTGTGCAACAAAAAGTCAAGTGCTTTGTCACTTAAATTACTAGCAAAAGTCTTATTGATGGAAAAAAATGCTTGTTCCTTTTGTTTAAATTTTTTTTATTTTTTTTTTCATGCGTTTATTTATTTATTGTATCTTCAAAAAATGAACTAACAATAAGTTTTCAAATCTTAAATCTAGATATAATAATTAGGCCCAACCAGTGTCAGGCATAAACTTAGTGATAATAATCAATAATACATAAATATAGTATTAAGCACAAAAATATTTTCAAGCTATTTCATCTGGAGTGTTGTATATTAGAGCCATAGAGTTCCTCTTTTTTAAGCGGATGTGTCCAGTAAAATTCAAGATGTTACGAGCAAGTGGATTAGGATGAGACTCGAGTTTTGTTAAGTATTTGCCTGCGTTTTTTTTAATTTCTTCAGTCACTAGTGGCATATTTAAATCACGATATAAATTTGAGTTTCTTATGTACCATGGAGCCGATGTTATTAGTCTTAAAATCTTGTTTTGCCTTCGTTGGATTCTCTCTATATTGGAAGCTGAAGCAGTGCCCCATAGCTGTATTCCGTAGCACCATATGGGTTTCAAAAGCGACTTGTATATTAAAAGTTTACAATCTAGACTGAGTGTTGAATTTCTACCAATCAGCCAATGTATCTGAGTTAATTTAAGTTTCATTTGTGTTAGCTTTGAGTCAATATGGTGTTTTAATATAAGCCGTCGAACAAGGTGTATACCAAGGTATTTTACATGTGAATGTTGGGGAACAACTTGATTGTTGATTCGAATTGGGGAACAAGTATCTCTTCGCAGGGTAAATGTTAGCTGAACACACTTTTGTTCGTTAACTTTAATTCTCCATAAGTTTAACCATAGTTCCAGCTGTGTAATATGTTCTTGTAGATATCGGGAAGCCTCGTGAGGGGTTTCGTGCATACTAAGGCAGGCTGTATCATCGGCAAATGTAGATATATGGATATTGCTGCTCAAAGGCATATCACAAGTATAAATCAAATACAAAACTGGCCCCAATATGCTCCCCTGTGGCACACCGGATGATATAGATTCGGGCACACTCATGAAGTCTCCTTCAACAACCGTGAACTTCCGGGTAGTAATATAACTTTCCAATAGCTTCAGAAAATTTATTGGTAGATATGATTTCAATTTAAAAATTATAAATCTTATAGTTTTCTTTTTATTTCTATTTTTTTTTTCTTATATAACTTTCATTTTAGTTTACCCTTATTATTTCTCATATAAGAAATTTATTATTCGACATATTGTTATAACTTTATTTTAAATGAAATTTATTTGCTGATGGTTAAGCATTGTCTATGTATATTTCATTGGTGCTTTGCCAAATCTTCAGTAAACTTCTCTTAGCATTGCTTACTTTAAGGAATTGGGCAGCAAAATTGAAATGTTGTTTATTAATACACTTGATTTGTTTTGAGTTGAAGTTCATATTATAAAACCATTATAGTAAATGAGTATTCATTCATTCATTTACGTAATGCCACAAACATTAAATTGAAATAATCGTTGAATAAACATAATGGTTACAATTTGTAATTAATTACATATTTTATGATATTTCTCCCTAAAGTACACGGTTATAATTCAACTGAATTTCTAAGCATATTTTTTTTTCAGAATATATATATATTCATATGTACACACACACACATATGTACATATGTGAGCATTCGTCAAGTCATTTAGTTGACTAGAAAATCATTGTCACCACAGGACATCCACTTCAGTTTTTGTTCTTGTTTATATGAACACTTTTTTTTTGTTCTTGGCTTATTGTTATCTTGACAGTTTGGTTGAATACAAGTACTACATACGTATGTACATATGTGATTTTATTTTGTTGGTTTTGTAATTTGGAGTAAAAATTTAAGATTGATATGTATATATTTGGGGCTGTTTATTACTACTGCTTTTTGGATGATACAACAAGCACAAGCACTTCAAATCCTTAAGAATATTTCTGCTTAAAAAAGAGAAAAAAAAACTAATATCGTAAATGTAAAAGCTACTAGTGCCGAACTATTGAAAAATACTGGAGCGCATCCGTTATACTTATCATCGGAAGGTTCCGTTTTGGTACAAGTTTTAAGACCAGTACCTGTGTTCTGTAACTGGCGAGAAGCTTACGCGTCGAGAAAAATCAAACAATTATAATGGTTGTCCTGTTTTCAACAGGCTGATTCAAATAAAACCTGAAATAAGCTTGTTACTCATCCTGTGTTTCACAGAATGATAACAAACTTTTCGTCTCACCAAAGTTACAGAACATATGCACAGGCGGGCAAAACATATGTTCTATTTGCATAATAAGTAGATATCTGTGTCAATAAGGAAAAAGTAATTTTAAATTTTCAAGTCGACTTTACTTATTATATATTTGGCTGTATAGTTGTAAAGCGTATTTTTCTTAAGTGTCACAACTTTGAGTTGGCATCACTGCTTTATTTGAGCACCCATTTAACAGCTGATAGTTGCTTTTTGTTAAGTTTGCTTTGAAATTTCATTATAAATCGACTTACGCCAGAGCAACGAGTGAAAATTGTTGAAATTTATAATCAAACTAATTGTTCTATTCGTCAAACTCATCGTGCACTTCTTCCATTTTCCGATGAAACCATTTGTATGCAAAATAGAATGGCTTTTGTATTTAATGTTGAAAATATTAAAGTCTTACCCATCAATTTTTTTATTTTTGAGATAAGGAAAAAATCTGGAATGTTTTAGGTCAATCGGAATACTTTTGGTGCGGCGCCAGGCTCTCAAAGTCAGTAACTTCGGTAAAATCGACACTTTTCGTCATGTAACTCAAAAACTATATTTTTTATGCAGCACAAATGTTCCTTGTGTCCCCATTATTTTAATAAAATGCAGCTTTTTTCCTGAATGCCAAAGCTCTATCTCGATATGCAAACGTGGCTTGTACACAAAAAGCCGTTCTGAGCCTAAATTCGTTTTCGGACCATAGAGACTGACTCAACTTATTTTTACATGACCAATATTTCTTTTAAAAAACTCAAAGTTCTATCTCTGCTCCTTATTGTCTCTCCCATACAACCGTAATATGTCTGAAAAAAAACATGCAATTTGTCGAATTTGATTTGTTACTTTTTTGACACCAGAGAAATGGAAGTACTTGGAAGTTTATTATGTTTTACGATACCAAAGAAAACATTTTAGAAATACAATGTATAAATATACATATACAAATGATTTCCTTTCCGAATATAGATACATAATAACCCCCGATTTAAATTTGTAGCAAATATAAGAAAATTAAAAATAACTTTAAAAAAAATTATTAATATAGGAAATGAATTTAAGGAGAGAAATCCGGTTTGTTAATTAAATTACAAAATAATTGACGTCGTGGTTTTAGCTGCAGTTTACTAGTTTAATACAAGCTCTTTTACATGAATTTTTTTATTTACCAATATAATTTTTGCATTATCTTCGGTTTATTTGTTATATTTTTTCTGCATCACAATAGAATCGACTCGAGAGCTTGTAGTACAAAAACTATTTTTCTTCAATTTCTCGAGTCGATTCGATAATCTTCATAAGATAAAAAAGTTTGAATTTTTCAAGTGAGCTCAATAGTGAAATAAATAGTAATAAGTTTCTTTGTATACATTTTATATATAAATTTTTCTTAAACATAAGAATAAATGCCAATTTGCACACTGCAACTTATATTTATTGTTGCAGGAAAAACCTCGTAAGCGATATAATCTGCAAATTGCTGTCTGCGCCAAAAACACGTAAGCGACAAATTTGGCTACAGTTACTTTTAAGTAAACAATTTTTTCATAATATGTTTCTACACCTTTTTGTAAAAGAAACAATCGTTTTTAAATCCATATTTAAAAAGTTATTAATTTTTTTTTCGTTTCCTCAAAGGTGAGTTGTTGGCGCTTACGTGGTTTAAGAAGAAACCCAATCATATATTCTTAATGAAATACTATTTAGTTATTCATTTAATCGCATGTTGATGTGAATTCATACTTGCCATGAAAATAATTTACCAAAATGTTACTTACATTAAATCATAACTTTTTTTTTCCCAAATACATTAGTTTGCATATTCAAATATTTATGCAAGGTGTTAGAAACTAAATTAAACGATTTTATACTGGCTGGCTAAAAAAAATTGCATAATTGGAAACAGGCTAAGACGACGCTTAAGAAACTAATTAAAGTTTCTTTGAAGTTTGTCAAGTATATTTTTTAACCGTCTTTTGCTGAACTGTTTGTTATACCTGGCAGTAAAGTCTTTTTGGTCGTGGTTGTTGTTACTAAAGTTTTTGTGTTATTTTCGGAAGTAAAATCTTAACGAGTTTGCGAATTATTTTTTGTTGAGGGTTTTCCATTTTAATTTTGTATTATCAACTTGCAAACAAACAGTGCAAAGCAGTTAAGAAAAAAAGTTAAATCTGATATGCTGTTGGTGTTGACGAAAAACTTTCCCACAAATATTGTGCAGGAGCTTTTTTTCTTTTTTCTTTATATTTTCTTTTATGGTTTTTGCTTGAGCTACAACAAACTGAACAAAGCATGAATATTCTATGCGCCATATTACGCTGCAAAAGTGAGCAACAATATGCTTTTACATACACATCTTTCTACATTCTAGGTGAACAAGTGGAAAAATATATGTATGAGGCACAATCACCAGACATTGTTGTATAGAATGGCAAAATTTGCTGGAGATTTTTATTGAATTTCCAGACTAATCAAAAATTAAAAATATTTTATAAATCTCTCCGGCTTTACCTATATTTTTGTTGTACATTGTAAAAATATGTGTTAACACACAATAAAAACACAGTTATCATACTTTTTGCCGCGACTGTCACTTGTACCCACATCTAGTTTGCATAAATTTTTCATTGTGCTCTAATAAAAAACCACAATGGCGTTGATGCAATTAATTCGTTTAAACTTTTTCCCTATTCGTGCTGCAGCTTAATATAATTTTTTTGCAAATAAAAAAAATTCCTTGCATTATTATTTTAAATTTTTATATTTTGCAATAACACTGGTTGAAGTAGTAAGAGTATAATGGGGTTACACTGATACTTGTTACAAATAGAGGAATCCTCACAATTAACGGATATAGCGAATTTAAATTGACTTGAATTTTAAATTTGACAAGAAAAGTCATGAAAGCAAATACGGGGAAAAAAGAAAAATTATTATTATTATTTTTTATTGTACTAAATTCATTATCAGCAGATGTATGTATTTACGATACAAAGAGCAGCAATTCATCTTAAATACATAAATAAAATCAGCTGCAGTAAAAATGGAACATAAATGGGCAAATCCCAGACGACGGACGTGAAATTTGTACACTTTTAGTTGAATGGAATGTACACTTTTAATTGAGCAAAAAAAAAAAACAAGAAATGAATGGAAAGATATAATATATATCTTAAGTGTTTAAAAGCAATGAAAGAGTAGTATATATAAGAAAAAAATGTTGAGTGATATCAATAATAATATAGTAAAAAGATATAGATACTTATAGAAATTTTTTGAGGCCCTATGCTCTTTATAAGAAGCCTAAGGAGCCAATAATAATTCAGCGACATTTTATGAAGAATTCTTTTTTTTTTGTGAATGTAGAAATAAAGGTGAAAGAAAATCATTTATGTGTAGATTTATGAAATATAAAAATTTTGTTTTAATTTTAATTTTAATGGGTAAAGTACAAATACAGACGCGACAAGGCTGACGCGACAAGCAGGACCCGACAATTGTTTTCGAAGAGATCTAAACGCAGTAGCTTTGCTAATATCGATTGAACTTTAATTCAAAAGAAATTAAACAATAACAGATGCTTATTTACTGGTGAAAAAATTAATAAATATTGATTTTATGCGACAGATGCGACAAATGTGTTCAAAAAGTATCGCGAATTTTGTGTTTTTTCAAAATTTATTTATTTATTCATGAATATCTATTTTGTCCCCTTCAAATTAATCAGATATAATGCACTTATGCAAACTCTTTTTCCAACCTTCGAAGCACTTCAGAAAATCATTTGTTTTATCTTGTTCAGCTCCTCCTTTGATGACGTCTTTATCTCGTCAATCCTAGCGTAGCGTCGTCCTTTCATGGGCCTCTTCAGTTTCGGGAACAAGAAAAAGTCACACGGAGCCATAGCTGGGGAATACGGTGGCTGCCGCATCATAAGTGTTTTGTTTTTGGCCAAAAATTTGCGTACAAGCAACGATGTGTGAGAAGGGGCGTTATCGTGGTGCAAAAGCCAATTTTTGTTCTTCTGCAAATCAGGGCATTTCTGGCGGATTACTTCGCGCAGATTACGCATAACTTGCAGGTAATATTCCTTATTGGCTGTTCTACGCTGTGGCAAGAACTCATGATGCACCACGCCCCTGCAATCCAAGAAAACTTTAAGCAAAACTTTCACATTCGACTGAACTTGGCGCGCTTTTTTCGGTCTTGGTTCGTGCGGCAGCTTTCACGTCATAACCATAAACCCACGATTTGTTACCAGGGTCACACCCTCTGGAGCAAACTCGGATCGTCGCGGACAAAGTCCAACAGCTCATTAGCAATGTGCACGCGATGCTGTTTTTGGTCGAAATTGAGCAATTTTGGTACGAATTTCGTGGCGACCCGTCTCATGTCCAAATCATTGATAAAAATCGAATGGCACGAGCTAATCGATATGTCTAGGTCTTCAGCAACTTATCTAATGGTGATTCGATGATTGGTCAATACCATTTTCTTCACTTCATCAATTTTTTCGTCTGTTGTTGAAGTGCTCGGGCGTCCGGCACGCTCTTCGTCGTTGACATCTTCTCGGCCTTCTGAGAACATTTTGTACCACCGATAAACGTTGCTTCGGTCCAAGGTAGGTTCTCCGTATACCACAGTCAACATTCGGAATGCATCCACAGACTTAACTTCGGTTTTCACAAAAAATTTTATACAGGGTCTTTGTTCCATTTTTTTTTAATAGGTAAAAATGGAAGACGAGCCAAAACATGTGCAAGCAAAGCAACTGTCAACAATTAACTGAACATTCAAAATGGCCGAATTTATTGGCATAAGTGAGAGACATGAGTACCAACATAACGCCACAAAAAAATCAAAATTCGAATATAAGTCACCCGCGAAAATTCAAAATTCGCGATACTTTTTGAACACATTTTGTAAATGAAAGCAAACCCAGAAAACTTCCCTTAATAGAACTCCGTTATTGTTAGAAGAAAGTTTCTAAATTAAATCGCTAAAAAAAGGCTCAGAAAAAAAAAATTTATTACACACGCAAAGAAAGAATATGGTTGAGGTAACCATAATCAAACAGCAACATACTATAATTGAATTATATGGTTGCAGTCAAATCATATTATTGTCAATAGAAAAGCAAAGTTTTAGTAATATTATTATCTGAGTTAATAATAATATTGTTACGGTATTGTTCAAAGTTATCACATTTTGGTTAAATATGACAATACTATTATTAGATGTGACTAAAATATAATTAAGACTAACCATACCATATTCTAATATTGTAATAATATTGTTAAATACGACCACAGTATTATTCTATATAATAATAATATTTTGTTTTTTAACCATATATTGGTAGATCTTTTGCTTAAAACAGCTGTGCGTCACAGCCGAAATAAATATAAAATAAAATATATACATATATATGTATGTGCACGTGTACTTACACAAATATGGGCGTATAAACGAAATACAGAGACGCTTATATAAAGAAATATATGTATATATATTTTTAATGATCTATCCTCTTTTTTATACTTGATTTATTTATTTAACACTACGCCTGTACTACCGATGGCTTACAAACAAAACACTGAACTGACGGAAGATGTTTCTGAAAAAGATTTATTTTTTAAACTTATCATTGTATGGTTTTGGATAACATCACATTATTATTTACATCATATTATTTTTACATAATAATTCAAATTATGTTGTAGTCGAAAATTTTTAACAAAACTATATTGTTAAATTCTAACCATATCACACTTTTTATGAATATAACAATGTAATTATTAAATTCAAACATTACTATGTTCATCGTAACGCAATTTATGTTTAAAATAACAATAACTTGTTTTCAATGGCCACACATTTGTTTCGGAGAACATAATATTGTTTTCTCAACCATGCTACAACCATATCTTTTCTTTGCGTGCAGTCGCATATTTTGGTAAAAAAATTTAAAAAATTAAAGATGCTTTTAAATTTTTAAAGTATAAACCTTTCAGCTTTATTATAAAAAACAAAACAAAAATTTTTGAGCCAAAAAAAATTGTTTTTTTGTTGACCTTTTTTCTGGAATTACCCATATACTTATGTATATATCATTTATATACATCTATTGTATACCTATCACATTGAAACCACATTCAATCCAGCTGTTGTGACTTTTACATTTGATAGATTGGAATGTGACAATGCAAACATCAAACATGCTCGTCTGTACTAGCCTTGCTAGGTAGTACCCAGCAAAAAATTTCCAAAAAGGTAATCGGGTTTGGAATTAAGTGTTTTTGGTGGAAGCTCTTCCCTACTGGATTATCAAATTATGATTTTAACAAGTAATGAAATTTGGCAATCAGAAAAGTAAGACATTATATGGCAAGTAGCTCTGATGACAATGTGTAATTTTTTGCTGGGTAGTTGTATTGAAATTTTTTTAACATTTTAAAAATTCTTATCTAATATTTTCCTCTTTGATCGATTATTGTTCGTACATTTTATGTATCACTCCTATTATCCCAATTGATGCGTTGAGTGCATTTGGAATATTTGATAAAGATTAACAGTCTACTTTGCCCATCAATATGGCATAATGAGGCAAGTGTTGAAAGCATAAAATTTAACACTCATGAATAACCATAATTGAACATATCAACACTTTATGCAGCATGTGAACGCACTTGCTAATTACAAAAGGAAATTTAATTATTATAAATTAACTTCTTACATAGGAAAATAATTCAGTTAAATTAAGCGTGAAAAAATTTAATTTCAACCTAATGAAAAAAGAAAAGTTTCTAGAAAACCTGAAAAACAATTATGTTCATAAGTATTTACCACATACTTTGAAAATTACGTGAACTATTTGTAATTATAAGCGCTGTCTTAGAAGGAATCTTAACAGCATACAAACACATATATTCAATTATACACATTGAAAACGCTCTCATCACACACATCCATACATTTGCATGTAAATGGAAAATTGTGTTGTATGATTGTACAAATAAGCATCTAACTCCAAAATACTTATAAAAGAATTAGATAAAAAAAAATAATTGCCATACAGTGACTTCAGAAGAGTTTATTTTGCGGATAAGAATTATGTTCAATAAAACCATGTCATTGAAAAAAAATTTTAATTGCAATAATATCTGTTATTATTTTAGTACAATATTTATCAATACCACGCATTTTTAAATATTTTTTTTTTAACTTAAATTTAATCGAGTTCTGCAGAGAGAATTTGTTATTTCAGTGTGTTGGTGTTTATCTTGCTTGTTGATTGACACAGCGCACTGTTGTGTTCTTGTTGTTGTTTAGTTTGATTGATCATGTTGAATACATGTTAATGCCGACAACAAGCCAACAAACGCTGTGACCTGTTTCTCTTTATACAGTTTTTTTTTTGGAAGAAACAATTCACTGGAACAGTTAAAAATATTACTGAAGCAGGGTAGCTAAATTAACTTTAAACTAACTTTAAATCAACTAGTACTGACTGCCACTTGAATTACTTTCCAGTGGAAGCAACTAACTATTTTAAAATTGCGATGTCCTAGACGGTAGTTAATTGTCTCACTCTCCACTACTTTTCAACTAACTTAAAAATTATTTTATTTAAGTCACCTGGTCAGCGATGCCAATTATTTATAACCCAAACGCGCTATTCCCCTTTGCAAAACGCGCTAGAACGCTCTAAGTTACAGAATTGTCAACTATCTATAGCCAAAATGCGCTGTCTTCCTGCGCGCCAAATTCGATTTTAATTCTAATCACAGTCAAGAGAATTTTATTTGCAACAGCTGAATCATTAACCAATTTAAAAAATTTTATCAGAATTTTGGATACCAGAAAATTTTTAAATTTATAAAAAAAATTAAAAAAAAAATGAACTGAAATTATGTCATTGACTGTATTCACAACGCGCTAATTCAATATAATATAATAAGACGAAAAAAAGCGCGTTTCACATAATTAAAACTCGCTAGATCAAGCGCGAAAGGCGCTTAATTGGCATCGCTGCACCTGGTAGTCAGTAAATTTATGGAAAATTTTTTTGGGATTCGAACTATGTATTATCACACGTTGTATAGTCAATGCGCTCCTACCCAGCTAAGGTACTATTTTAAATAATAACATCAAAATTTTAATATAAAATTGAAATGAGTTTCAAAGTAGCTGAGGGTAAATTTATTGGCTCTCACCTAATCCAATTACGTACTCAACACAGCACAGTTCTAGATGACATTGCAGTTAGCTTTAGCAAACAAATTTGCAAATTAAATAAAGACATTATATCAAATAAATATACATACTTCGGTAATTCATATTATAATAATTTTTTTATAATTTGAAAATTTTGCTTGCTTTTATGGCTAAGCATTGTCTATATGCATTTCGTTCCCGCTTTTTGGAACTCATCAGTAGACTTCAACCCAAAAAATGTTTGGATTTAAGCCAGAATTAGTTTTTACTTTCTGTTCTGTTACTAATCATCTGACTCTTTTTTGTTTATAGAAATCTAATACAAGTCATAAGTTTTTCTGTTTCGTTCTCTTCTGTTTCGGTTCAATCTGTGAAAATCAAAAAATTGTTAAGTAATTGTAAGTGACAGCATAAATTAAATAAAAATATTTTGAAATAAATTGTGATTGTTCTTTTAGATTTAAAAAAATATAAATTTTTAAAAGAAAAATATAAAATTATATTGAAACTTAACAATGGACGAGACAAAACTAAACGCTTTAGTGGAAAACTGCGACCCTTCTGGTCAGAAACAGCTGATAAGTTACTACAGAAAAAGTAAGTACTCAAATTTAGAAGCAGAACGGCACAGCACAGAACAGCAACAAAAAGTAAAGACTAATGAAGCCTTTAGCTAACAAACTTCGCATGTTTATAGTACGATTCTTAATACTATATTGAGAATCACAATATATAAACATAATAAATTTGAAGGTCTCAAACAAAAATCTTTACAAAACAAGCATTTTTATTCGATTGTGCATCTATAAAATAAAATATTAATATTAAATAAATAGATAAACCCCCATATTCATAAAATTTAAAATGAATTTGAAATGTATTTTATTTAAAAATTTTCATACAAATTTTCCTAAAATGGATTTCAAATTCATTTTCTTTTTTTTTTTTTTGATTATGGGGGAAAGAGTTTATGTCAAATAAATAAACTTCGGTATTTCATGTAATTTTTAATATATTTTTTTTTTTTATTTCAATACAAATTTTATCAAACTTAATAATGCAGCTAATGAAAATTTTCTTATTTTCAATAATATTTTTATTGATTTAAATAAAATTGGATTAAAAATTGCAAGAATTGTAACTTTTTTTTATGAATGAAAAAAAAATTTATATCACAAATTTCCTCAAGTTTTAATAAAAAAAAAAATTACTTAAATTTGAAATAAAGTCTATTGAAAAAATTATTAATTATTTGTAAAAGGTTTTATTCATTCAAATATTTATTTAGAAAAAAAATTATTGCTTACAATTTTTGTTTTTAATAAAGCGGATTTCTTTATCACAGAAAATCATAGAAAAAAAGAAGAAATTATTGAATACCAGGATTTTTGTGACCAAAAATGAAACTTATTTTTTTCTGTGTGACCTAAAAAGTTTTGGTATAGTTGGAATTAACATCTTTCATGTCCCACGCTCTACAGCAGCAATGTCTTCTTCATCATTTAGAGTAAACGTGGTGCGCAAACGGTCCATAGTTAATGGACGATTATGTTGACTGTAAAATGAATGTAGTGCGCAATACGTATTTCAAACAGAACCATGATTTTGAAAATATATTTGTACAATTTGAAGGCGTCAACAAACACATAAATCGCTTGACAGCTGAAAAACGGCTGCCAGCTAAAAAAAGTGTTGCCATCTTAAAGTTTTATATCGCTATAAAAAACACCCTTTGCAATGTTCAAATTGATAAAACAGGTACAACTAAGTTCAGTGCTATTTGAAACTTAAATGAAAGATTCTAAAATGATACTTAATTATTTATTAAAAAAATTAAATCTTTCAAGACCACTGCATGCTCTTTGCGACCTTCATTTGTACAAATGTGAATGTGTATTCATTTTGCTCCAGCTTAACTTCATATAATACACACTTTACGCATATCTAGCACAAAAAACAAAAGTTTGCCACTTCTACACTTCTTCTTACAACATGCACATCCATACTTGCGTGTGGTTAATGTGAATGTGCATCCTTTTGTGGGTGCGCACAAACACATATAAGTATATTATTAGCTTATTATGTGTAAACATATTTACATGCATACATACATATGTATGTGTATGTGTATGTGCAAGCCACCATTCGTTACGAACTTAAACACAAATATAGACTGAAGCACAAAGTTGATTTGTGTTTCTTACTAATTTTGCAAAGTCATTAAATAATTTCAAGGAGCAACACACATTTCTTCACATATGTACTCGTATGTATGGGCGTATGGATGCAGTGCAGTGCTGTAAAATGTAATTTTTTCACAAACTACTTCTTTATAGATCAAGTAATCATCAGAAAATTTCTTACTATTCTTAAGAAAATTTTAATGAATCAAATTATTACAGAAAAAAGGAAAGGAAATAACTTAACCTGGGAGAAGAAAAAAAATAATAAAAATTAATTAAAAAAGCTTAAGCTTAAAGTCTGCCCCCTTATGCTGTAACTTGCTAAAGGTAAATCCAAATTCGATTGCTAAAATACTGAACAAATACAAAATTTAACATTTTTGCCGATGAAATAAAACAGTAAAATTTCGGCGTATTTGATTTCTATGCCATCTGCTAATTTAGCAAATACACGTTTGAAAACTGTATTCGTAGCCAAAAATCGCTAAAGTGACCTTATAGATTTTTAGCGATAGAGAACTTATTTGTCATACATGTTATAGTTCGAAAACATTTTGCCCAATTCGAGTTAACTAATTATCCTCCTGCTCAAATATTTAAAATGCAAATATTTTACTACTGAACGCCAAATTAAGTACAAAAGTGCTTGGTATGAAAAATTTTTGCTTCAGGTAGAATGCTCCCAATATATCAGCGGCAGTATGCAATAGTAGCCGAAGTAGTAGTCGAAGGCATGATTCTACCTTTGTGTGATCCTCTCTTTCTATATATAGCATTTTAGCCACTGCAAACTCCACCTGAAACACAATACAGCATAACTTCTATAACTACTATTCCACAATGCCACAGGTATACTCGTACATATATAAAAAAGTCAACTGTATCTTTAATTGAAATTTATTTGCTGGTGGTTAAGCATTGTCTATATATTTCATTGGTGCTTAGCCAAATCATCAGTAGACTCCAACCTCATTTTGAACAGTCACAAGCTCCCTATCTTATGCACAGATTTTCAAAAACCATTTGAAAATTTCCAAATAATAATATTTTTGAAAATAACAAATGTAGTTGAAGTTTACTGATGATTTGGCTAAGCACCAATGAAATATATCGACAATGCTTAACCACCAGCAAATAAATTTCAAATAAAATAAAAACTAATGATAATATGTTGAATAATAAATTTCTGAACTGTATGTTTAACTTTTCATTCTTTTACATACCCTTACAAACATATAAACACGCAAATACACATACTGCTCTAAGTATATGTAAGTGGCTCAAGTGAACATGTAAACAACTTGGGTGTATTGCACGCAAACGTGAGGACCTACACATCCACACACATACATGTGTACTCGTATGTACATACAACTGAGAAAAATATATAAGTATTTCGCTTTACGCAACGTATCACACATGACAATTTTCTTTTTCAATACTCACGCAAGTCAAACTAGCGTATCCTTTTTGGAGAATTCGTTACTATATCAAATTTTTTTTGTTTGATAACAGCAGACAGACTTGTATAGCACAAGATAAGATTAACTTGCAAGAAATATAATATTTTGCTTTCCCATCCTTAAATTAAAGAAAAAAAAAATACTCATTTCTGCTAACAATCCCCATGAAGATAAAGACAAGCGTGTTGTGAAAGTTTGAAGTACTTCTGCCTTTATTTAAAATATTGTTTCACATTACTTTTTCTATAATCTCTTGTGATTTTTCAAAATGTTCATTAGTCATTTTAAAGAAAATAAAAGAATTAAAATATATATATATATATATATATCAGATTTCACGTTAAATTTTTTTACAAAAATTCAAGGGCAACTATAATATATTTACTTTACTATTTTCAAGAAGATAAAAAAAGATGACGGTATTATAAAATATATAGTATTAAGTCAATTATTATTAATATTTGAAGAACTTGTACCTTGTTTCCACAAGTCAGGCAGGCGACTCGTCTCAAAAAATTAGAGCTTTTCGTCCGTGTTGTGGAAACAGAGGGTTAATACAAATCAATGGAAAAAACTTATGCCCTAATTCAGTAAGAAGATTTAGGAGGTTTTTGTTTGAAAATACTTTTGAGTTCTTGTTTTTGAATTTTGTAAATTATTTTCTTCAAAAATGGTTGTTGTCTTTGATAATGAAAAATAAAAATATTATTGCCATGTTTTGGAAACATAAAAATAAAATTTAAGTACTATACAATAGTTTGAAAAATATTTAATAAAATATGTGTTGGATATAATGTTTAGAACAAAATCATAAAGCAAATACACGAACCTTTTAGCATGGACAATAAATAATAATTGTTTTGAAGCATCACAACTGCGGCTGTTTTTCGTCCATGGACAAGACCATACAATCGTCGAACAGAATTAGGGCATTAGAGTCGTATTCTTAGAGTAACCTAATTTTTTGAGCTTTAGGTCTATTTATATGATTATTTTATTAGTACGATATTTCGTTAACCTTTGGTTAATATAAATAGACCTAAAGCTCAAAAAATTAGTTTAATTGAATATATTGAAAAAGGTCGAAAAATTATATAAAAGAATTCTTAAAGAAATTAATTTGTATTTTAATTGTGCTTTCTATAGAAATTTTGTTTTAACATATATACACTACCAGCCAAAATTATTATTTTTTGAATAAAGCAGTAAGAATTTAACCTACCATGGCTATGAATTACTCATGCCCAAGTTTCTGAAAGGGGCTGATAGCTGCTGCTCAGAGTAATTAAATATACTCCTCAACATCCTTTTCTCTGTGTAGTAATATACTGCCAATGATAATAAAATCTCGCAGAAACAAGCTTCATGTTACATAATGATATTTTTTTTCGAGCAAAGCTTCAGTGATCGATAAGAGTATAGAGAAGATGCTAAATACTGTGAATAGCCCTGTTTTTCCCTGGATCTCTAAATGTTACAACACAAGTCTGTGCCTTAATTGTTTTCCAAATAACTGTACGTATTAACACTAGAGTAGCTTTAATTTTAAATGCCCTTCTTATTTGCCGATAAAAATGCAAGAAAAATATTTTTCTATATGAATCATTAGATTATTTTTGTTTCTACAAAATTTTTAGTTCTTGGTAACTAAGGCCTATTGCTTGCTTTTGGTATTATGTGTCTTACATGTCTTAAATGAAAACTGAAATTATACACTTTGTATTTTATTTAATATTTGTAATGCCTCAAGCAAAGATTTACATTTTACTTGTATTATTAAAAAGTCATCTATGAACATGTTACAAATGTTATCTTTTACAACTACATATTTTGTTTTCAAACTTTTGCTAAATAAATAATTGTTTATATTTGTTAACATGCTTTGGGAAAATAGTTTTTATAGAAAATATTTATTATCTAGTTGTGCATGTATGAATTCAAAGCTTACAAGTAAATATATTGACACGAACAAGGCTTTGTGTTTGATTTTGACGTTTACAAAAATTCAACATTATCATGTCACAAGTATTAATTTTACACCTTTACTTTACAGCACTAACATGAACATAAAACATATTTGTCTGCTTTTATTAAAATTTAATAAATTTTCTTTAAGTATGAGAATGTCTTCAGTTTCTTGACCGACAAACAATTTATCGTTGGTTTAATAGTGAGACGCATCTCATATGGACTAGAATCTTCTCAAATTCAACAGTTTTCTCTGTTGACGTACTCATTAATTCATAAATGGTTCTCATCGCTGAAGATAATTTTTCGATTAAAACAAGAGTCAGCTTTCAAGGAACACACCTAGTTGTCTATCTAATCGTTTGTCTTTACCATCTGGGTCAGTTGAATTTTGTACGGGTCCAGGTCCGAGTCAAGACTCTAAAGTTTACTCTCCCGGACAGTGGCCATGTTTAAAGCAGATTTAAAGTTTCGCTCACGTATGGGTGTTGGTTACTCATTTACTGAATCAGTTAACGTTTTCATTCTATAGGGTGTTTTTTATTGAAGTATAGAACTTTAAGTTGGCATCACTTTTTTAACTGGCGGCCATTTTGTCAGCTGTCAAGTAATTAATATTTAGTTTGGTTTGCCATTTCATCATGAACAGGTTGACAAAAGAACAACGCTTGCAAATCGTGCAAATTTATTTCGAAAATAATGGTTCAGTTCGCGAAGTTTACCGCAAGCTCCGTCCATTTTATGGTCGACATAATCGTCCATCAGAGCAATTAATTCGGTTAACCGGTCAATTGGCCACCAAGATCGTGTCATTTGACACCATTGGATTATTTTCTTTGGGGATATGTGAAGTCGCTCGTCTACACCAACAAACCAGAAACGTTAGGGGACTTGGAAGCCAACATTCGTGGCGTTATTGCCAACATACGGCCCCATATGCTCGAAAAAGTGGTTGAAAATTGGACCTGTAGAATTGGCTTTATTCGAGCCAGCCGCGGCGGCCACATGCCCGAAATCATATTTAAACGTTAATGACATAAAATTATCCTTCCAATAAAGCCAAATTGATGCACACTAAAACGATTTTCTTGTGTTTTATTTCAATTCGAAGTTCTATACCTCTAAAAAAACACCCTATATTATAATTATTTATAAATCTGTGTATTTAATTTTGTGAATTTTGTGGTAGAAAAAAAATATTATTTAGTTTTTGAATTTAGTAATTGAATACAAAATGAAATCTTTTGTGTATTTTTTGAAAAGAATAAAATTATATAAAAAATTTATATCTTTTAATGTGCAAGTTGATCCTAAGAGTCTGAACACAATGTTTGTAGTACGGTGCGATTTCTCGTTGCGGGAGAGAAAAATATTATTATTCAAAACTATGGCAACATCAGAAGGAGAAATAGAGTCAAAAATTGACACAATAAAAAAGTCCGCAATGAAAATAAAATAAATTTTAATTTTATGCCGTTCCGCACTGCGTTTTTTTACTTCAAAATCGTACCTATAACCTTGTCAGATATTGAGTGTTTTTTTTTTTTTTTTTTTTTTGAGAATTGTTACAATTTAAGTTTAACACTAATAATTTCAAATTACTATTTTACTTATTCAGTAAAGTAATTTCTATTCAAAATACATTGAAATTCATTATAGAGGGTTTATCTGGATTCTGTGTGAATTTCACGGTTGCTAATGAGGATCATGAGGGAACCTTTACCTAAAGGTTTCTTCGAACAAATAGAGATATTATATTAAATTTTCATTTCAAAGTTCAACTAAAATAATATCGTGGTCAACATATTTTTTATTTTCTTACTAAATTGGCTGACTTTATTCAGCTCGAATTGTAGTTGTAAGAAGTATGTAAAAAAATAAATGTGAAAAACAACATCAACTGTTCATTGCTTTTGCAGGAATAGAGTGTTGCCACACAAGTATTTTTGACCGGCTGCAGTCAAGTAAATAATTATTTACATAATTTTTTTAACTCAATGATTTTTCGTACAGAAAAAAACTCGAAAATTACTCCTCTGAGATGTGTTTAACACCGTTTTAGATTTAAAAAATACTTATTGTTTACCACCCTTCATCCGGATTGAAATACTCTTTCCTACCGAAAATGGCGCGAACTTCGAAACTTGTCAATCACGGCTGATATTATTAAAGCATATGACTCTTGAAGGAAATGGCACTGAGTATATGTATTCCATTTGATGGTAATGCAATAAGAAAATATATTCAGACTTTCATCTACTCAAACTGAATGTGGGATGTAATTTAGTGGGATAACAAAAGCCATCTGGGGTAGTTGGGTCACCTTATGGATGCACCTTACTTAAACGTTTCTATACATTCTTTTTTTCTTATATTTCATACGCCCGTATTATAATTGGAATGTATTTGACATTCTTATTGATGCTATTTATTTTCGAATAGTTTACTCGTTGTGTGTGAAATTTATTTTATTATGAAGTGTGTCTTAAATCCTTAAATTTATTTACAGGCTGGGCCAAAAGTTACCAGGGGGTTTAAAAGTTTAATAACTTTTTCGTTTATTAATATTTTTGTTATTTTTTTCTCAGATTATATAATATACAAAATCTAAATTTTTTTTACACTAAGTTTGAAAAATAATGTCTCTTAAATGACCACCTTTTTCAGCTTCGCACTGATGGGCGATTATGATTATGAGTGATGAAGCTCATTTTCATTTGAATGGCTTTGTTAATAAGCAGAACTGTAGGTTCTGGGGTTCTGAAAATCCAAGAGCCATTTTCATAAACGCCAATTGCACCCCATTAGGTGTACAATATGGTGTGGGATTACATCTGAAAATATCATTGGGCCTTACTTCTTCGAGAATGAAGATGGAAGTGCGGTAACCGTAAATGGAGAGCGGTATCGGTTTATGATAGAAAATTTTTACGTCTTGCTTTTGAAAACATACCTGGTATGTGGTTTCAGCAGGACGGAGCCACTGCCCGCACTGCCCGAGACAGAATGGCACTTTTAATTTCCAGAAATTCGGAAATAATTTGGCCCATCGCGATCGCCAGTTTTGACAGCACCCGACTATTTTCTTTGGGGTTATTTGAAGTAGCGAGTGTATGTGAACAAGCCAGAGACAATGCTTGAACTCAAGGCAAACATTGTTGCAGAAATTCGAACGCTACAGCCACAAATGTTGAAAGATGTTATGGAAAATGCTCTAAAACGAGCCCATCATTGCGCAGCTGAAAACGATGGTCATTTAAGAGACATTATTTTTCATACTTAGTGTAAAAAAATTTCCATTTTGTATATTATATAATCTGAGAAAAAGAAATAAAAAAAAATTAATAAACTAAAGTTATTAAACTTTTAAGTCCCATGGTAACTTTTGGCCCACCCTGTAATTTCGAGTTTTTGATGTCTGAAATAATTATATGCAGAAATAATAATAGGACCCTAAAACTCAAGGACCGCAAATAACGATTATTTTCCAAATTAAAAAAAAGAATCAAACTAATAGAGAAGTGTTACGTGCACAAGGAATGCACCAAGATACGTGTTACATGGACTTCCCTTAGATGCATTGATTTTCATTTATTTAATTTTTATTAAAACCTCTACTTTACCGATTATTTCTTGATTTTTATTTATTCCTCACAAAAAAAAATTTTTGTTTGTGAAATTTTTTATTCCTCACGAAATAGCAGTTACTTTTTGATTTTTACTTTTTTCCTGGAAAAACTTGTAATTTTTTAACTGAATAATAATAGTAATAATAATAAAAGTCAATTTTATTTGACATATAAGAGTTTTTATACAGACTCGGGCGATAAATTCAATTTAAGCGCAAAAAATACGCTTTCTACAGTATAAAAATTAACTTTTTGTTAAGCAAAATAATTAAAATCAAAAAGTAACTGTTTGTGAGGAATAAATAAAACTCTCAAAATAACTTTAGTTTTCTGAGGAACAAATAAAAATCAAGAAGTAATGATTAAAAAGTAATTTTTAAAATAAAACTTATAATTGTTACGGTCGCTGCTAAAAAATAGAATATCCTTATAAATTCTTAATTATTATTTTTATCTTTAGAATATCCCCCAAAAATCTTAATTATTTTTACATGCATATTATTTTAAGGGCCTTACATCATTTTGATTTTGCGAATTTATTCTCTTCTCTTAGAGATTAGTTTCAAATAGAGATTGTGTTTCTTTGTGCTCTAAATTAGTAAACACAAATTCTTAATTCTCATAAAAAGATCTAAAATAGTTAAACTATTTTAATGCACTTCATTTTAAAAAAAAGTATTTTCTTTCATATTTCCAGATATGCAGTAATTATTTGTAATTTAGTTTTATTTTTATAATTTTTTTATATTAAATAAATATTAATTAAAGATATTTGAGAAATATTTAAAAAAAATATGTATACTTATACTTACTTATTAACACGTTTTAATAACATTTTAATTAATTAAAAATACGTTAATGAATAAATAAAAACAAATAAAAAAATTGCTTTTAATTGAATTTTAAAAACTCTTTATCTGTAGAAAAATGTAATCAAATATGTTTGTAACATACATATATCAATAAAACTTACTTAAGGTTGAATAGATGTAGTCAAAGCGCCTTTCGCAGGTCCCTTTTTTTAAACATAAGTATTTTTGTTCTTCATTATTAAGTGAAATAAACAGAAGAGAGGTGTCTTAGTACACCCGGTTATAGCTATGGTGCTTTTTTACATAAAAAAAATTTAATGTCTTAAATAACAATGCAATAAAATTACTTTATATGATGATGTCAAATTCTCTGCAAATATTTCAAAACGTCTCTATTTATTTTTCATTACTTTCTTTTCTAGTGGCGTACCATGAAATTAATGTATTGTTTGTGGCCGACGCACAGTGGCGCCCGTAGAGCAAACGAGGTTGCAAAAATCAAAATTTTCATGTGCGCCTGCGAAATTTTAAATGAATCCATCTTATAGTAAACTTTTCAACGATCTCAAATATGCTACTCTTAACAATATCAGATTTTTAGTTTAGAAGACATAACTGTTCAAAGTTAACCAATTTTCGGATTTAAAAAAACACACAATTTTTAGGTAGTTTGATCCGATTTCAGGTGTAATATCACGAAAACTAGGCAACGAATAGTATTTTTTTTTGTTTTTAGTGATTGATGTGCTTATTAAATGTATAACAATAAAAAAAATTGTGCTGTTTGCTTTGTGTTTCTCTAGGTAAATCAGTATTTAAAAACTATCCATTTTTTCACTATTCTTCAACTTTGACGGAAAATAAAAAAAATTTACCTTTTTTTACCTCCGCCATATTTTCAAAATATGTTCTTTAACTAGTCTTTTACATAACTCAAAAGGTTTTATCTGCCTTTACGTGCCTATTTGGCTTCTACAGGTAAAAAACGTTAAAAAGACATGGTTGCAGAAATTGTATGGCGGGCATCCCTTACATGCCTTGACTGACAGTTACTTTGATGTAATAGTTTGAAAATTGCATTTTGAGTCAGTTGTCTACCTGAGAGCCTCTGGCGAAAAATTTGGTCCTAATATTCCGTTACAGACACAAGATGCACAAAAAACTACTCATTGAAATAAGCAGGTACGCACCTCACTTAAAAATTATTTTTGGCGTACATATGGTGAAGAACAATACTGACTTATGGTACAGGTAGGCACAAATCTCATTTGGCTACGTGCATAATATCAAAACTGTATAATTCAGCCCAAATGCATATGTATGCATGTAACAGGTACATTTGTAGACATGGTAGCATAGGCCTATATATTGCAAAACAAGCTTAATGCCTGCATTAGTCTACGACTGAAAGTTGGCGAAACAAGTATTGAAAACATGGCGTTGAACAATTTAAAACTATTTGAACTGTTTAGAAAGTCAATTACACCAACGTGTTTCGCGGAAGCTGCTTTAGAAGAACTCGATAGCTTATACGGAAATATTGAGAGAAGCAAAAGTATAAAAAATAATCTTTGTATGATACATGCCAAAATTAAGACAAAATGGGTGAAATGCAATCGAACCATTAACATCTTCAACTCCAAATACGAGGACTGGCTTAATGAAGACACCATCCTGGATATATTGGCAGTAGATAAACCCTCCACATCAACCAGAGGAGAAAAAGGAAGGCCAAAAAAAAGTATGGAGGAGTGTTCAATTTTCACAAGAAAGAGGAAACTTGCCGATGCCACCAATGACTTGACCACGAAGGATTTATCGGATGCGCTGTCTATTAAATACATAAAGGATAGTGAACGAGTTAGGTCGCAGATTACAAAATCTGTTGCTGATGCAAGCCCACTGCGACTAAAAAGGATTAAGGAAAGCATTCCCACTCCCACAAACGCACATATTAAAAAGTATAGTTCCGAAGAAGCCTTGGCTCTGTTTTTGGACTTAGAACTTTCCAAAGAGAAATATGAGATACTACGGGCATCTTTAATGCGACACGGGGCTGACCTTTTCCCCGGATACAAGCATATTACGCAAGCCAAAATAAATTCACGACCATTGCGTACGGAGTTTACGGAAGTCTCTGCGAAAGCCAATCTGCAGGATCTTATGGACCATACAGCAAAACGGTTGTTGGAAAGTCTTCCTGAAAATGAGGTGGAAATTCTTCCTCAGAAACTAACATTGATCAGCAAATGGGGCTGCGATGGATCATCCGGACAAAGCGTTTATAAGCAAAGGATATCTTCCGATGACACTACAATATCTGACGGAAATATGTTTATGGCATCTGTTGTTCCATTGCGGCTAAAATCTGATGTTTCCCTACACTGGAAAAATCATCGACCGTCATCAGTGCATTATTGCCGACCAATAATGTTTCAGTTTGCAAAGGAATCGGCAGAACTCATAAGGACCACGGTGAAGGACATTGAAGAACAAATAAGCAAGATTAAGCATACAAAATTGCAAATTGGAGAAGGAAAATATATTGAATGTAGTTACGAGTTCCACCTGACCATGGTTGACGGAAAAGTCGTAAACGAACTGACAGGAACAACCTCAACATTGACATGCCCGATTTGCAAAAAGAGTCAGAAGAACTTCGGTAATTTAAACGATTCTACAAACGAGGAGAATTACGAATATGGAATGTCACCATTGCACGCAAGGATAAGGTGTATGGAGTTCTTGCTAAAACTGGCGTATACCCTACCACAACAAGATGAAAACATCGATGAAAATACATCAATTAAGGATAAGGAAAAGATCAGAAAGAAGCAAATACAGAATGCTTTTTGGAAACAACTTGGACTAAAAGTAGACTGCCCCAAGTGTGGATACGGTAACTCAAACGATGGAAACACTTCAAGGAGATTTTTTGCAAATGATGAGGCAGTAACTAGAATCACTGGAATTGACAATGAAATCGTCAAAAGATTGGGAACGATCTTGAATGTTTTAAACTGCCAAGAAAGTGTTAATTCTACAAAATTTGGAGAATATGCATCGGAAACTGCATCTCTTTTAGCAAAAATTTATCCACAGAAGAAGTTGACCCCGACCGTCCATAAAATATTGGCGCATGGCAAAGATATAATTGAGTACCAGTCTTTGCCAATTGGAGAGCTTTCTGAAGAAGCGCAGGAGTCTCTTAACAAATTTTACAAAAAATATAGATTGCAGAACACGTTCAAAGCATCAAGGGTGAGGCAAAATGAGGACCTCTTCAACATGTTAGCAGCATCTTCCGATCCACTTATTTCTTCCCTGCGGCATGTGAAGTCACGAAAAGAACTACAATGGAATTATACTTTAGAAATGATTAGTCTTTTAAATATACCTTCTGTTACGAATTGTGATGAATATTTTACAGAAAATTCAAAAAATTAATTGAAAAAAAATTTGTTTAATTTGTTGGCTAATAACTTTAAAACAGAAAAAGCTTTCAAAAGAACTAAGAAATATAAGATTGGTAAAAATAATTTGATTTTGTTACCATAAAATAGATGAGTTAGAAAAAAATTAGAGTTTAGAAATGATTTGTATTTTAGACATACTTTGTCTTACCAAGAAAATGAATATTTTACAGAAAATTGAAAAAATCATTTAAAAAAAAACTCTTTTGTTGTAATTTTTTAGGTAATATCTTAAAACATGAAAAGCTTACAAAAGAACTACAAAAAAATATAAAATTCTTAAAAAAAATTTTTTTGTTACCAAAACTTGGATTTTTTCACAAATTTTAACTTTGAAAACCCATAAGTAAGCACCTATAAGGTGTAGCGTCCACTCCAACCGCTCATTTTATAGGTTGAACAATTATCTATGACATGCAATTTAAATTATTCGATTATCTTGTTCGGTTCAAAAGATATGATTTTTGCAACGAAAAAAGGCAAATGGCGCCACTGTGCGACGGCGGCTGTTTGCCGGCTTACAGGCGATGAGCTGTGTTTTCTGCTTTGTGCTCAGGTGCAAAAACAATTTAAGCAATTGTTTTTGTTTCACTCACTTCAAAGAACGAAACAAAACAAAATCAAACAATTTGTTTCGTTTATTTTTGTACTCTGGTTTTAAGTATAAAGAAATCAAAACAAACATATTTTTTAACTGTAATAGTGTCGATTATTTTAATTACGAAAATCACGCCCTAGCTCATGTGTCGTGAAATAAATAGCATAGCTATAATAATTTAGCAGAAGACAAGTAAATGTAATTCATATAATGGTCTTGTTATTTAATGAAAATTTTTTTGGTTCCAGGTAATTTATTTTGCAGGGTTTATTCTTTCTGGAGTTCCTTTAAGAATGGAACTGAATGCTTTATATATATATTACGTTTTATAACAGTGAGGTTAAAGCTTCTTTCTAAGGATAGCAATGAGTACATTGAGGTAGGATTTCAATTATTTTTTTTTAACTTTGTACAGAGCGTGTTGATATTAGAGATGAGCGATCCCTTGATGTTGTTGCTAGTGAATGTGTTTTTATAAATCAGTGTTCTTTTTAACTTTAACAGAATTTTGTTGGTAGCAGTTCCATTATTTTAGGAAATACTAATAAGAAGACTAGCACAGAAATTAAGCAGTGTTGATAATAGTGATGAGAACAATGTAACACATTTGAGTACTTCTGCTTGAAAAATATGTTATTTGTAACAGAGCTCTGTTATTTTAAGAAATAATAATAATAAGAGTAACAAAAATAAAAAGCAGAGAGATAATAAAATTTTGAAGACTGAAATGTAAAAAAAAAACGATTTGACACAAATTTACATTTCTTTTTTTGACAAAAACTGAAGAAATAAAAAAAAAAATTAATGTGGTAGCTGTCAGGCCTGTCACACAAACCAAATCTTGATTAAAATGATTTCAATTCCGTAATTAGATTATTCAGTAAACGAAAAACGAAGAATGTGCTCGAAATGAAAACACTTTAAATAAAATCGGAATTGTCATTTTTGTGTATGAAAGTACAAAATTTTGTTTGAAACAATTTATTTAAATAAGGAATTTCTTTTTTCAACAATTCATTTAAAATTTGTTTTTTATTATATAATATTTTTTGCAAACTATGAGAAATTGCCTCAAGCATTAAGCAAAAAATGAAGCATCATAAAAACTGAAATATTCTATTGAGTCAAATAAAAATAAATAAAACTTTAACACATATACTGAGTTTGGATATGAAAGTGTATCTGAAGCATCCCTTAATCCTCTTCCCCTCAGTTTTCCACAAAGTATTGACATCCTTGGAGTTAATGCTGACATTTCCGTTCGGGTATTAGTTTTAAAATTTTGTTCACTTCAATAAAACGTAATTCTTTTGCCTTTGGTATTTTCTGTTTGATTTTTTTTGCACAATTAAAATTAAATTGCCACATTAAAATTGCAAACAATCGAATTGCTGCTTTTCAACAAACAGGTAAAACAAAATCAATCGAAAAGAAAATTCGTAGTGAAAACAATTTCGACCGATTTCTGTGACCGGCCTGTATTTTTGCTGTAAAGTAAACATAAAATAAATAGCATTCACCGTTTGAATAAAAGTAGCTGTTACTTGATAAATGCGGTCGCAGTTGTGAATAGTGATTTTTCAATTACGGTAAAAAGTGACAGGTATAGAAATATGGCTCATATCTTGTTCATATACACAGAAAAATTTTTGTTATCACCAAATTGCTTCAATCAATAAAAATTTTGCTTAACCTTGCATCAATTACTTTTAATATAACTAGAAATTGCAAACAATTTTTAAAATATATTTTTTCCTGACCAACTTCATTCGTATATTATATTAAAACAATTTGTAGCAATAAAATAAAAAGTTCGTTCCTTGCAACTGCTCAGTAATATTCACAGAGGCTTACAAGACTTTAATGCTTATAGAGATACAACCAATAAATGATTGAGAATTACAACACCGCAATCACGGTCTTAACCGGTTTTTCCATACAACCTTTCACGCTGGGATTTAATAGTAAGTTAAAACTATTATGCGCCGATTTTAATTGGTAACCATGGTAAATTTTGCAGTTATGCTAACTGGCATGACGTGTTTCCTTATTCATAACGCTTTTAAAGTCGAGTAGGTTCTTTCCAAATTATCTATTTCCATTGCTTTGTACTTTGTTTAATACTTTTGGTTATATTTTCAACTAGATTTTATTTTCGTAACAGTATTAAAAGAGTTTGTGTTACAGAAACCTTAAAATATTTTTCCTCCGCTTTTAATAGAATTGAGTATGCAAACAATTAAAATTTAATTTAACGCTTTTTTAAACATTCACATAAAAAACTACACAAACTTCAATTATGTTATGTAAATTTTTCAACGTTAAAATAACACTCAATAGACAGTGAATATTTGTATTTGTAAACAAAAATTTTAAATTTAAGTCATTGTCATTTTGCTACACTGAAGCGTATGAAAAAACCATATTGATAAGTAATGCGAATGAAGTAAAGTAAATTAAAATTATTTCAGTTTTAGTTATTTAAAATGATTTTAAAATGCATAGCAAATTAAATAATTGCAAATATAGGTGTAATGAAAGTGCTAAATATATAATGAACAGCAAACCTTGAAGAGTTGTTGATTCGAGTAAAATTAATTTTTAAACAATTAATGTTTTAATAAATTACTTTTTATGCTTGCGGCTTATTTTCAACACACTTCATCAGTATTCCTGTATTGCTACTGATTTTTAAGAAATTCATACAGGAAATAAGGGAAACATATTTTCTGTATGAATTTCTTAAAAATCCTGTATTGCTACTGATTTGTAAGAAAATCCTGTATTGCTACTGATTTTTACGAAATTCATACAAAAAATATGTTAAATGATCAATTAAAAATTTAATATGATATTCATTAAATATTACGGCTTTTTAAAGGCTTAATAGGAAAAATTTTGTATGGAAATATTTTTTATAAACGGTTTATAAAGCCCTAATAACTTTAAAAATAAGGCAGTAAATTTTTAAACAAAAGTTATATTAACTCAATTAAATTTTTGACTTAATTTTTATTTAAATAAAATTTTAAACAAAAAATTAATTGATTTAATTTAATTTATTTTCCAATTAATGATGTTAATAGAAAAATATGTTTTTCTGTGCATGTATGATGCTCCCAATAATTTATGGGGAGCTATAGAAAATAGTATGAAAATTTTATAAAAAATAAAATTATAAGACAACAAGTGCCCTTTGATGTTTTGGGATTTTTAAAAAAATTTTCGCAAACTTTCTACACAAACTGAAACTGTAAAAAATGAAAGAAGTAAGAAAAATACAGCCTAAATTTGTATGAAAACGTTATAATTTTCTTTTTATTTAATACACATTTTAAAAAGTAGATTTGCAAAATATGGCTGCACAAAAATGGGAGGAGGGACTAGAATATATGCCGGTACTTAAAAAGCAGCAGTGTGATTGTCCTCAAAATTCCACAAAAGAACTGCAAGATTGTGCAGTTATTTGAGGGAAATCAGTGAACCAGTGCAAGCGAGATGAAAAACTCTCGCAAGCCTTGCCGCACTTAAGAAATAATCCCAATGAGGCGAGAGCTGTTCTTCAGCTGAGAGCTACTTAGCGACTGTAAGTTTTAATTATTTCCCTAACCATAAGTATTCCCCACTAAATTTTTTTGCAAGTTACAGTTAAATTTTTTCATATTCCTTGGCCGAAGTACATAAAAAGTAGGTTAAATTTAATGCGCCTGGCCACGCCTACTTTTGAAGTTAAACGTGTATGCAAAGTTGATTGATGCTTGGGAATAAAGTTTCGAGGGGTATACAAAAAGACAATGTGTGCATTAAGCAGAAATTGGCCTTAACCATAGAAATACTAATAAGAAAATCGAATTTTTGTTGACTCCCAGCCAGCAATTGTTCCCAAAAATTCCCTTAAATTTAAGTTCGTTAATGTAAGTATGTATTGTTCAGATTATGTCGCCCAACTTACACAACTCTCATTTGTATTTATTAGATTATGAGTTAATTCTACGGTAACAAGTGGGCGAATGATTTGTCTAGGGCCGAGTTCACACCGTATTTATTGACTTAACAGTTTCCAGTTGGATTCTACAAAATTGTCTATTAGTTATGTATGACTGGACCCACTGGCAATCCTGAGATTCATCAGGGAAATAGGTCTAGATGAGGTGCTCTAGCACCTGGCAGGGGATACAATAGATCTACTTTGGTCGCAGTGTCCTGTGCTTCCCGCTAGACTTAATTAATTCATTCATATGTATGAAACTGTTTAACTTAATAAACACGTGTCTGAATCAAACAGTTTTTTATAAGTAATTACTGGTTACGCTTTTTTGAGCACAAATGTGCCAGATGTAAACTTGCTCTAAAGATAGATGGATATTTATCATCAAACATTATCTTCCGAAAGCAAAAGATATATTTATTAAAGTGAGAACTTAAAGCGTTGTAAAGGGCATGTGGAAACATTTCCGCCATAAACGCTCAGATCAAACAATAAGCAGTAATTTAAAGAGCGTCTAGCGGTTGACCGTGGCTTAAGAGAAACACGAGCAATAGGCAGACATTGTAGGAGGATGAATAGTTCTTCTCCTTAGCACCCCAGTAAAAATAAATTGGAAGTCTTTCTTAACTAATTAATTTATTGCCCTTTTTGCCAAAGAAAAATATGAAAAAATAATTTTGATAACAAATCGTCAAGCATAACTTTTTGCAATGACATGATCATAAATTTTATATTTTCACGACTTTTTGATAATGTTTTTTTTTTACTGAAACAGAGAAGAAATGGTTTGTCAAATGCTGTGAGAGTGCCAGGCATTGCTCATGATGCGATAAAAATGTTTAACCAAAAATATACTGGAAAGCCTATTGAAGACAATTATCTCACTGTATCTTTCATTGAATGAACCGGCTTAGGATTGTTTTATTTATAAAAACGGACAATCGAAATTCCAAATGATTCTTCAAAATACAGAAATCACACCAGATAAACAATTTCAAACAGAAAATCAGTACTCAAATATTAAAATAATAAAAATGTTCAATGCAATAATTTTTCACTTAGCATGAATATTTGATGCATGAGTTAAATGCAGGTACAAATTATTTTCCAAAAAAAATGCATGTATGCATGCATGTATGTATGTACATTCATGCATGTGTATTTACGTATGCATGAGAATAAATGTTTGCTTAAGTGCGTTTTTTTATAAATCCGATTTATTGCTTTTTGTTTCCTTTCATGCTTGAGTAAAAATATGATAATATATTTTTAATTAAGAAACAAATATTAATCATACTCGTATACTCGTATTGTTGGCAAGTGTAGTTTAAAGGATTAATTCTTGAAGTATATCAATTTCAAGATATTTAAATATATATATTTTAAATGTTTGAGTCATACATATTAAATTTAATTGACCTAGAGTGAATTTTAAACGGGAATGATTTCTTAATTGGGCTTAAGTTCAGTATTTTAAATTCTTATTTAATGAAATATATCATTAAAAATTCACATTAAGCAGCTGATGTTTTAAACAATCTCTGCGATGGATGCTGACGAAGTGCATGGCTGCACAGAAGAAATATTCATTCCCCCAGCTTGTTTGATTTTTTCTGTTCTTTGGAAAATCACTTTAATTAATAAAAATATTTCATTCAATGAGAATTAAAACTACTGAACGTAAGCCAGATTTAAAAAAGTATTCTTCTGGTTAATATAAATGTTTCTTAACATTATTTTAATTTTTTCCCGTCATCAACATGTTCATAGATTGTTCAAGTGCCAGCAGGGAGGCTTTAAACTTATCGTATATTTACAATTTCTTATGCAAATTAGTAATTATCGCTTAAAATAACGTTGTACGTTGTTTCGCTCTTTTGTTGTTTCCATGCATGATGGTTGCATAGAAAATATGTTGATTGCGACTTAAAGCGTAAAGGAGAAATATGTGTTAATTTTGTTAACTTAATGGTTAAAATGCCCATGTGTAATACATTTTACGCTCACTTAAAACGGCAAACATGTAAAAGGCCAAGCAATTTAATCAGCCTCAAAACAAGTAAAAAAGTTAAAGTAGTACAAGTCGTGCCAAACATTAATTTTAATAAAAAGTGTATAAAAAAAATATATATCAAATATAGAGTTCAGCTTAATTGTATTTTTAGTCACATCAGTTGTGTTAATATACGAGTACATAGTTTTTGTACATTCTCGTCAACACTTTGAGGTAAGAAGAAAACTAGAAGATAATTTATGATCTGCATTATGATGTTGGTAATTAAAAATCATATGAATAAGTTTACAGGTTAGAAAGGGTTGTGTTGTAATACGCCACCACTCGGAGACCCAGTTGAGTCCATTGTCATAAAAATAAGTTTATATATTAGCTAGAAATTCAGCAGCCTTTATGGAATAGAACTAAGTTTGTGTTATGTTCGTTTAATTTTATTTTTTCTTATTTTAAAAATGAAAGCTATATTGTAATCAAATATAATAATTAATTTTATATAAGAACTTCCGAAGTATATTTATTTGACATAAAAGGCCTGTCCCACGATGTCACCAGCAAACGTTCGATCGACATCTTGTATTGCAAACAACAATAAAATTAGCAAATTTGTTGTTGTTTTCAATATAAGTATTCGATCGAACGATTTCTAGTGACTTCGTGGGACAGGCCGAAAGTCTTTATTTTATTTAAAAATTTTGCTTGTTTTTTTTTTTGTTTGTTTTTTTTTTTTTGTTAAGCACGTTTGTTCATTCACGTGATTCTCAATAACGTAGTAACAGTCTTAATATAAATATACGAAGTTTGTTAGTTAAATTCAAAATATTTTGCGTTTAAATCTAGTGATGAGTTCCATCAGCGGGAACGAAAGGCATATAGACCAAAAGGCATTAACCAACAAATTTCAAATAATTATTTTTATTTTATAGTATGTTCAGCGTTAAATTAAGGTTGTTGTCTTACCTTGATTTAAAGCTGAACATACTCAAACTCAAAACTTATGTTTTTAGTTAAAAATAAAATATTGTGGGCAGTAATAATGAAGTATTTTTATTTTGAAATTAATTATTTTTCAACTAAAAGTGCAACGTTTTGAATTAATGTCGGAGATATTTTCAACTAACAATCAAACATTTTAATTTTCAATTTACCCATGGTTCGCCTTAAAATTAAAAATGATAAGAATTTACTTTTACATTAATCCGTACTATGGAATTACAAAGCCCTTATTATGAACAACTTTCCAACTTTCGGTCTTCGACTATAGTCAACAGCGCTGATGGTTCGTATTTTCATTTGCGTTATGACGAGCATTCGACAAAAAACTTCGCTATTATGAATATCAAGCACAGTGATTTTTAAAATTTACAATATGTTTAAGATTTTGTGCTCCATCATAATGAAAACTAAAATACACTTGGTCATGTTAATAAATTCATAATATTTTTTCAACACGACACAAATGTAAAATGTTACTCGGTGAAAAATATAATTCTTTTATTTCAAAAAATTAAATTCTTGAAACAATAATAAAATATATACTTTTTTTAAATGGTTAAAAATATATATTTTCTTTTTCACTATGATTTTAAAAATTAAAATCTTTATTTTAATAGGAAAACATGATTTGTTTTTCTAAATATTTTACAAAAACTTTCCAGAAGGAAATTTATACTGAACATATTGTAAAAATCATTATAATAACTCCGAGTTATAAAAACTCCGAGAAAATAGCATTACGTCATATCGTCGCTGTTTTAACTAACTGAACTAACTAGCATTTTAAATATTTAACAGGAGAGCAGCTTATATCCATTATTACGCCTGCGTATGAAATCTTACAGTCATGAAAATTGTATACAAGGTGTATTATGACTTATAAAGTCAAGTAAATGACTTAACTAATTTTTCCAAACAAATGTCAGTTATGTCGGTTAGTTAAAACAGCGACGATATGTGAAGTCATATACTACGTTTATACACGCACAATTAACTGATAAAAATATTTGCAAATAAATTAACTCACTGTTTATACGGCACCGTAAATGCATAAAAACTTGATAGCACTTCCATAGAAATGTTACTTATGTTTACAAAAAAATTGTGTAAATGTATAAAATAACAAATAATAATTTGTTATTATTGCCATTATTTTCTTCTATCAATGTTTTTTTGTGCAATATTTATCAATTTATTGTTTTTTATTAGCAAACATTTGTAAGTGTGGTAACATCAAGCATTTTATTTGCAAATAGTGTGTTAATCGTGAATAATTTGCTGAATTAGTAAGTCGCAATAAAAACAACAATATGTCAACAAATTACAGTTTTTTTTTTAATCAAATAAGCCGTGCGTATAAACGTAGTAATAGAAATTCATAACTTAAAAGTACAGGTGACGTATACTTAATGAAATTCAAATACTTGCTATATTAATCATACGTAATTATAGAGTATGGCAAAAATTTAGGTTTCGGGAAAAATATACTTTGGGTCGACAACTTGTATTGAAGAAAACAAGAAACTGAGAAAATTTCTTTTTGTTTTCAATATAAGTAATCGATCGAAAATTTTTCATCGGCATCGCCTGTCCCAGCCATTTAATCTCAAGCCTTATTACAAAAAAATCAATTGCTTAATTCACAACAATTTGTATCCTATATTTGTGTATCAAATACACTTCCAGTTTTTTAGTTATAAACAACCTGTGTGTAGTGTATTAATGTATTTTGTATTTTTAATGAAATGCTACATACAAATTCTCTCAGATAGCCTCTCTCTAAACACACAACATTTTGGAAACATATGAAATAAAAGTTTAAAGCGTTAAGCACATTTACAACAGCAAGCTACCGACTACAAAATGTGAAGAACATAACAAACATATTTATATGAGAATGATTGTTTTGAGGACAAAAAGCAACAGGCTACAGGTTGTTGTCCGTGCTACATTTCTCGTTGTAGTCAAATTTAACTAATTTATAATTTTAATGGCTACAAATAAAAAACAGTGTTGGCAATATAGCAAAATATGTAAATCAAATTACTGTCAATAAATATTTTTTATTACAATATTTAAAAAAGTTACAAAATTTAAATGCTAATTACAAAGCAATTATATTTTTATGAATTAAAAAAAGCCATTATATTGAACTAAAAATCGCTAAAACTGTAAGAAATACCAAAAATTCGCGAAAATGATAAATATTCTCAAAAAGCTACTAACAGTGGGAAGCTAAAAAGTCGCTTCTATCGCGAATTTTGCAAAAAATTGCAAGAAGTTGGAAAATTCTAAAGAACCCATACCAAAAATTGCCAAAACTGTGAGAAATGCAAAATATAAGATGAAAATCTCGAAAACGGCGAAAATTCGCAAAAACTTACTAACATTATAATATAGTTAAGAACCACAAAACAGCTTGGAAAAATTCGCGAGATGTTAAAAAAGTGGAAGCAAGCCCTAATACTGATTAGAAATCGCCAAAGAGGTTAATTAAAAAAATTCAAATAGTGACTCTAGCCAAGAAAAAATAAGTATAAACTGACATTTTTTGTGTTGTCATTTTATGGTGTCATTTTCAAAATGTGTGCAACGCCGTTCACATTATTGCTTTGTTTCAATAAACAAAAACGATAAGCTGTTTCGTTTGGGGGCGTGGATGTTCGGCCAATTCTGCCTTTAAAACAGAACTTTTCTTTTAAAAGAATAATACAAATTTATTTGAATTTAGCTTTGAACAAAGTAGAAATTAAAGCACAAAACAATAAATGCTGCCAATTTATGCAACTATACTGCAGTTATGCCAATCTATGGTATGCATGCGCGCTCAGATAGGATATGTACATGTCTTGAAATTATTTAAAATATATACTTAAAAATCTTATACAGTATCGAATTTCTTGAGCTTCTGGCAGCATTAATAACATATTAAAGAGCAAGATGATACATTTATATTATTAAGCTCCTATTATAAGCAGACTTATATAATTTCTTTTTATTAATAAACAAACTGTGTTTTTGTTTCATAATACATCATATTTTACTGATTTATTAACATGAATCAATACATTAACATTAACATTTAAATATAGTAAATACAAATATTTACGCCTGTTTGCATATTCATTTCGTTCAAAGGCTCGAAGTTATGCAAAAAATCAATTTATTGAAGCCAAAACAACTTTTTGTAAAAGTTAAAGCAAGGAACAAACAAGAAAAAAAATTAAAAGTAAAACAAATGATTGGTTGTTATATGGCAGTCAGTCCTTTAATACATTCGAATGCATGCATACATGTTTGTATATGTGTTTATATATATATTTGCGTTTTAACTCTGCATGTGTAAATAAGAACAACGAATACGAATTCCACAATGAGTATTTAAGTTTAATTAAAAATTTTCAATTTCATTCATGACACATTCACTGGCAAGCAAAAGCAAAATATACCCACATACAAGTGTCTGCCCTCGTATGTGGAATCGGAAGTCTGTATGTAGTCTTGCAAACCATTCATCTTTTCTTTAGCCAACACGAGACATGCATGTCCAATGCACACGCACAGCCACACAGCCATAGAAACTTACACATATGCACACACCCACACACACACATACACAATCATATACATATACGCTCACATTCATTTAAACTCTTTAATATATTGCCTGCTGAAACTGGATATGAACATTTATTTAAGGGAACAGTATAATAACTCAAAAGAAAATAAAACAAGATATTAAAGGAACTGTAATTAGTTTTGGGTAAAATGTTTATATAAAAATTAGTTATGGTTATCTATATTTTTTGGATAAAGGATACACTTCAAGCCATATTCACAAAAGGTATACGTGCCTAAAAAAATTTGTTTTTGGGGTGTCAAAAATTATACTGAAAAATGTGTGTTGAAATATTAGAAATACTTGTAAGTCAATAAAGACAAATCTCCATCTCTAAAAATCTGTAAAGTCTTAGTTTTATAAATACAGATACTGCAGAACGATCTGTACAGAAGCAGAAAAATTTATCTTAAAGTACTTACCTAGAGTTATATTTTCATAAAGCAATATTAATATAATTTTCATATTGCAAAACTATTGAACAAGTGTTAAGAAGAGAAAAATAAGAAGTTATATTTACTTTTCATACAACCTTCTAAGCCATTAATTAAATTAAATTCTTACTGTTGTCATTATATAAATTTCCTATTCAATGGAAGCAACTGACATGCAAATGTATATATTTATTTTCTTATGACCTTTGTATTCTTTGCTTTGCATGTTACTGTTTCCGACTTTCTTGGTAGTGCTGTCTGTCAAACATGTAAGTATATTTACTTACATGTTTGAAGGTTTGCTTTTGCTTTGTTTACCATTTTTTTTCAATTCCCGTGATTTTACTTATTTGTTATTTTAAAGTTTAATTTTTGATTTATTTTGTATTTTGTATTTGAATGCACTGTGCAATTATATTAAAAGTGCATTTTATAAATTGAAAAAACTTTTTCATAGTTGGATACATAATGAAGGTAATGACACCCCTGTAATCGTTATGGTTAAAAGTACTCCTGGGCAAAATTTTGTGAAATTTTTCACCAAGCTTAGATAACGACTTGTTGCTGATTTTCTTTACGGCTTATAATATCTTATAGAATAAAAGATTAACTTAGCTTATGCTTTAGCATGTTTCAAATTGTATGGATTAGTTTTAGTGTGGATAATGGTATCCTAAATAAAACAAAAGTAAGCACAGATTTTACAAATTAAACTGTAAAAGTAATAAATTTCTGAAAATCAACTGAAAGGTTTAAAAGTGCTCTCCCACAAAACTAAAATATAATTTAAATAGGTTTTCCTTATTGCCAGAAAATTTTTAAGAGATTTATATAGATCATCGTGGAAAAAACTGACTTGCGGTCACTCTATAATAGGAGATCAATTGAATGATTTACCGGCCAATATTGATTACCGATCACCCATACCACTGCCTGACAGTAGATTCAATTCTAACACATCGGGTGTGTCTAACTCGTCTATAGGAACAGAGGAAGATCTGCTTGAGGTGTACACAGGCGGATCGAAATCACACAGAGGCGTAGGTGGTGGAATCTTTATTCCTCGCTTTCAAAAGAGCATAAGCTTTAAGCTAGACAATAGATATAGTATACTACAGGCTGAAATCTCAGCAATAGGTAAAGCGGCTAACTGGTTGAGGTATTACAGGATATACAACTGATTTTGCGTAAAAGGATATCCGTATCTTCACGGATAGCAAAGCTGCCATTAAAAATATTGCGGGTGTCTTTATGACATCGAATCTGGTACATGATTGCCGGATGTCTCTTAACAAACTGGGAATGCGTGCCGATCTGAAGCTACAATGGCTTCCAGGACATGCGAATTATGTTGGAAATGATATTGCGGATGAGCTGGCTAAGGCTGGAGCTCAAATGCAGGATGAGGACATGTTCGGTTGGTGGATGTTCCGCTGAATTGCTGCAAACTGCAAATACAGCAAGACCTTCCCAGAGTTGCACAGGCGAGATGGTCAAATGAGGTAACATGCTCTGCCTCTAGAATGTCATGGCCCTTTTATGACATGAGGAGGTCCGAAATATTGGAGAGGATTCCAAGAGGACAAATCCGTACTTTGGTTGCAGTCCTAACAGGACACTGCTATATAGATATACATGCTGGTAGATTAAATCTACCTTATAATGACTACTGTAAAAGCTGTCAGGACGAGGAAGAGGAGGAAAATATTGAGCACTTTCTCTGTCACTGCCCAGCACTCGCGGAGGTGCGGTCAATCTGCATGGGGGCTGCGATACTGCAATGTTTGGAGAGCCTGTCAGAATGTGACATCGGCGATGTGAATTCATTCATACGCCTTTCGGGTTGGTTTTAACAAAACATAAATAGTGAATAGAGGGAATGAGGATGGGTAGTCCACCACAATCCGCCCAGGTAGCACAACGGGACCTCAACGGACCCAAGTGGGCTGGTTTTACTATAAATCGGCAGCCTGTTATAACTTAAACTAACTTAACCTATATAGATCATTATTCAGATATACAATTATACCTAAATAAATATTTTAATTTTACAAAATTAAAATGTCGAAACGCAACTCTTTGCAAATGTAAAATAGAAATTGTAACAGAAAGTTTGAAAACAAAATCTTGAAGACTAAACGAGGATTGTAAATATAAATTACAAGCAAGATAAAATTATATTGCTGTGGCTTTTGAAGTCTAATGCTGGCAATCAAGTTCATCCTCAAACATTTTGGAATAATTATTGGCTTGTCCCCACGTTTTCGATAGAAAAAGTTCGATTAATAACGTGTATTGAAAACAACAATACAAAAAGAAAATAAATTTTTAGCCAAGGAAGCCAATAATCTAGCAAAAATGGTTGTAATGTGAATGAAATTAGTTTAGGTATCCAAACATGCCTTATAATGAATATATAAATGCAAATTCAAGAGTTTAAACGCAAAAAACGTATAATGACAAAAAATAACAGCTAAAAGTTTCTGGATACTAAAAACGTATTCAAGAAGTGTAATATTAAATGTAAAAAGATTGATGTTATCATTAAAATATTCTGTTGTGTGTATAAAGAACAGCAAAAAAAAAAAAAAAATTCGTAAGATTTTCAGCAATAAATAATTTAACACGGTGCATAAAAGCATTTGTTTTGTAAAAGCTCTAAACAGTAGTTAGTTCTTAGTGCATAAATCGTTCTTATTAAACTAAAAGTTTTTAAGAGAGACTTTCATTTTAATTGCAATATTGAAATCAAAATTTGAACGTTTTCAAAGGAGTGTTATTTTACAGAATAATTTTGCCTTATGTGAACCTACTGAATAAATTTAATTGTTCAAGAACTCCCATCGCTTTTTGATTGCAATTTTAAAACTAATTATTTAAAATAAAATTTCTTAAAATAAGTATAATAAATTACACGTGCCTCTGGTGATAATCTAAGTCGGTGCCAACCAGATTATCCAATTCTATCTTAACAGCGACTTTTTTGTCACCCACTTCAAATATCACTACAGAGAATACATATAAAAATGTTTTATTGACCTGAATCAAAATTATTTTTAACTTTTAAGCGCTTATTTTTGAAAACGATTCAATTTTCTTTTGAAAAGATTTATTTTAAACTTTTAAGTGCCAATTTTAAATTCTCATGATGTAACGCAGTTTATTTTCCAGCTGGATTATGATTCAGTCGGTCCAGGTTATAGTTCAAGGTCTCCCAAAGGAAAATGTTCATATTCAACCGAATAAAATCTACAGCCTTTAAAAAAAATATGTTTAAGGTGGGTGTAAAAAATATAGAATAATGATGGCAATATAAGAAAATTACTGAGATGTTTCAAGAATTTTACCAACTAAATACGTCGTCCCCATTTTTATCTCTGTACTTTGAAAAGAAAAATTTGACTTTATTTTATATTCGTATATTTTTGAGAATCTAACTTATTTTTTGTAACATATTTTTCAGGCATGACTGTATATTCTAAAGTTGTAAGTTATGTTATAAGTTTCAGGGAAAAAAGCTTTTTGCATTACGCAAAATCATTTGAAATGTTCGAAAAATGCGCTGGTGCTGGTGGGAAGGAAATACAGGAAATATTAAGTTGGACTCAGTCTGTCCATTTACAAAAAGTGCAGGAATATTTTATTACAAGAGCACAAAGCATCTAACAGGTCTCAAAATAATAATTTGTGTGCAAGTACATTAATTGAATTTGAAGTTTGTAATGAAATTTTTTTAACAGTGATATTCCGCTTCATTTGATAATAATTTCGGGTTCGAAAATTTTTCATAAAATTTTCTCATTTTAATCTAGTTTGTATACCAAATAACTTCCACAATTTAATGCCTTGATAATTACAAATGATAAAATGTGCAGTTGTGCAATCACACAACTCAGTAAGCTTTCAATCTTTCAAACTCCACTTATAAAGTTTTGTGCTTGAAATTTTATAATTTAATTATATAAAAGATATAAAAATAATGAGTATGCACAAGCCGGAATTCAGCCTATAAAGTACAATTTAAAGTAGATACCTGTTAAGGCCATCACTCACTATCATACAAAGTCGTGCGATCTACGAAAAAGTACAACCGTGGTGTGATGAATTGTTATTGTCTTTTGAAAATTTTCATAAGCTCCATCATACCAGGATTGTATTTTTTCGTAGATCTCACGACTTTGTATGCTAGTGTATCACGGCCTTTAGCGGTAATAAGAGTTCCCTTTAACATTTCTTACACGGTGTACCAAATTAAACTTAGCTTAAGTATTTTTCTTCATTCAATTATTACGACTGTACTTAGAAAGTAAAAACTGTTGGTCAAACTTTGTACGTTCTTGCTCTTGTTAGTTTAACAAATACCAACTGGAAGTTGGCGACTTTATATTCAATAAACTAAATGAGGTGCTGAGAGGGGGTTAAACATTAAAGTTTCTGTGGTAAATGGTAAGTAACATGGCGTGTAAATAGTAATAATGCAATTTTCTTATGTTTTTTTTTATGTCATATAATTTTAATGGGTTTCTTGTTGTCCACAGGTAATTAAGTTGCATGAACAAATCAATATGGTTATAACATGAAAGGACAAAATTTAAATTTATACGAAATTAGTGTATACGAAAAGAGAAAGGTATTAATTTTTGTGGAAAGCTATAAAGCTTATTATTTTAATAGCTTTAAATAGCACTAATATTAATGGATGATTAATGTTCATGGAAAAACTCAATTTGTATGACATTCTACAACATGTGAAAACAATTTTCGCAATACTCGTATGTTAAGTTCTTCTTACTTACCTTTTCTAAGAAAACTATTTTGTACTTTCTTCTTTATTCATTATTTACATATTTATTTAATTTACGGGTGTTAGATAAATATAATTCATAATTCATACTAATAAATTTTATTCAAATTTTTTTTTTTTATAAAATATTTTTAGGAATAGTTGTGGAAGTGGCACGAAACCAATATTATTCAATATGACTACATTAAACAGAAGTTCGCAATGATTTACAGAGAAAAAGCCATAGAGCACATTTGATTTTTCTTTACATAGAAAATATATGTGACGCGCAAAATAGAAAGGGACCTGAGGTTAAAAACCGGTTTTGTTCAGGAGAGCCATTTTAAAGATTTAAATACGTGTATCTGTGGTGTACCATCACTGAATAAAACGCGCATATCTCTGGCAGGGAACACTTTTGGGGCATGGGATCGGTCTCATTCGATGCTCAGATGTTGTCCACATCAAAAAAAAAACAAGTGAAAATTGTTTTTTTTTTTTACCCTTATGTCCCTTTCTCTATGCGCTGTCACATATATAGAAAATTTAAATGGGCTACACATAGTACATTTTTCATACCAAAAAACTAAATGGGCTGGCTACACGTCATATATTTTTCACAACAAAAGATTCAATGGGCCATACTTTTGCACTTCTTATATATGGGAATAAAATTACAAGAAAGCCAAAATGAACAGTTGTAGAGCAAACACCACTACCTGAGTACACAATACTCATACTATTACTATTTTTTAATCAACTTTTCATTTCAATTGCATTCAAATATTTTATTTTAATAAAAAATTTCAAACTAAGCAACGTTTGAAAAAATTCTTGAGCAACATAATACATATATTTGACGATATATAGCCAGCCCATTTATTTGTTTTGTATGGCAAAGGATAGATGTTATAGCCCATTAAATTTTCTGTATGAACAATGTATAGTATAGCCCATAAAATTGTTTGTATGCAAAATAGACGATGTATAGCCTATTTAGTTTTTTTATGAAAAAACCCATATAATATTTTTTTTTTAAATTTTCCCATTTATAATGTAGAGTACATTTAATTTTTTTTTGTATGGGAAAAGGACGATAATATTTATGTGAAAAATGGGCGATGTTTAAACCAATTTTTTTTTCTATAAAAAAATTTACATTTAAGTATGAAAAATTGACGACGTATATAAAGTGCATTTATTTTTTTGTATGAAAAAATTATGGCTGTAAAGACCATTAAATTTTTTATATGAAAAAAAAATTATAACGTATGCCCCATTTATTTTTTTTTATGAAAAATTACCGATATAAGTCCTATTTAATTTTTTTTTATGAAATATTGACGATAAATAGCCCCTTTTTTTATAGAAAAATAGACGCAGTATAGACTATTTATTGTTTTTTGTAAAAAATGAGCAATGTTCAGTTAATTTTTGTATGAAAAAATGGACGATGTCAAGCCCAATTAATTTTTGTATGAAAAATTTACGATGTATAGCCCATTTTGTATGCAAAATGTATAATGTTAGTGCATTTATTTTTTTGTATTAAAAATGGAAGCAGTAAAGACCAATTAATTTTTTGTATGAAAAATGTAACATATATAGTCCATTTGATTTTTATATGAAAAATTTAATTAAAAATTTAATTTATTGTATAAAAAATGGAAACTGTTTAGCAAATTTAATTTTTTGTGTGAAAAAATTATGTTTATTTATTTTTTTTTAAAAGAAAAATGAACGATGTAGAGCATATTTAATTTTCATACGAAAAATGGACGATGTATAGCCCGTTTAATTTTTGGTGTAAAATATTAACGATGTATAGCCCATTTAATTTTTTCATATGAAAAATAGACACTGTTAGCCCATATATTTTTTTTTAAATCAAAAATGGATGATATGTTGCCAATTTAATTTTCTATATGTACAATGGGCGCAGTATAGACCATTTAATTTTTTTTTGTGAAAAATGGACGATATATGGGATATATTACATTAAATTTTTTTTAAATTGTACGATGTATAGCCCATTTAATTTTTTTTATTTTTTGTACTTATTTTCATTTAAATTCTATACGATAGCGATATATATATATATATATATATATATATATATATATATATATATATATATAAATATATACATATTATATTGTTAATTAACTCACCATATATTGTTACTTGAGAGGAGACAAGTATTGAACCAGCAACTTTCAGACTGATAGACAAGCACTCTAACCAATAGGCTAACGGTAGCCTGAATAAGCATTGAAATTATTGTGCATATATGCTTATATAAAAGCGAAAAAAAATCATGTAAAAATTGTCTCTATGTTTATTTATAGAAAGATAGATGAAATAATAAGAAACCTAATGAAATCAAGAAGATTTACTTATTAAAAAAATTAAGAAGATGAATTACACATAATCATATAGGAACCTAATAAAATCAATAAGGAATACCTTTTTGAAAAAGTCAATAAGGCATTCTAACGAAATCAATTAGAAATGCCTTTTTCATACAATTCAGAAGAAAACTTAGTAGAATCAAAATTTTTTCTCTATGTATTGTTTTTTTTTTGGTGGTAAAAATAACGAAAATTGAGTAACAAAACTGTGAATAATAAGTGTTCGTCTTGATTTTATGTTGTGGTTTTCTTTTTGATAAAATTAAAAAGATTTACTACATAAAAACAATAAGTAATCTCCATGGAAAAATGTTCGCTTCTTTCTGCTGGAATACGTTTCATAGAGAAAATCTTTTTGATTCTATTAGGCAGTTTTTCTCTGTGAAATTGATAGCTTCGACTGAAGAAAAAAAAATTAAATATTTACAGAGAAAATTCAGAATAACCGCATGCGTAAGAGACAAGGTCTCAGAAATGCAAAATGCTGAACAAGCCCAAAATAAGAATAACAAATGCAAACAAACAATTGAAAAAAAGTGAAGAATACGCTGCAAATTTTGCCTAACTAATAGTTGAAGCAAGAAGCATTTTGGTTACAGTGCATGTGCTTTTCTTTTTGCGTAATATTCAAAAAGTAAAAGTAACTAAAACTGCCTTTTCTAAAAAAACTGTATTTGGTATTTCTGATAAAATTTTCATTTAAATTTTCTTTTGTTTATTACTAATTTTTCGTAAGTTTATTGTTAATGTGTTAAAATAAATATGTTGAGACATCAGAGAACAACATTTTTAAATCAATCACATCGAAATATTGGTACAGGTTTCGCGGAACTCAGTGTTTTAATAATTTGTCACAAAAACAACTGCTGTTTTTGTCACATGCAAATGCCATTATTTTGAAAAATCTAAATTTCTCGCAGTTAGACTTAACACTGGGTTTGCTTACAGCCATTCTTTACATTTGTTGTTAAAATTAAAATCTGTTTAATTTCGACTTTCTGTTCACTTTAAGTATGTACTACGGTCACGTTTGACATCATGGAAATGCTCATATTTTTTTTTTATTGATACTGATTTTATATCCAACAATTATGACAATCTTTAATCTAACTACCTTCGAATTACATGCCCCAATTTATGATCAAGTTTGTAGGAATGACAAATTTTCAAATTTCCATATTTAGATAAAATTAAGCCAACAATTTGTGTAAATGTAATTTAGGGGATATTTGAAACCAACCGTTAGTCTCCCTCCCCTCTTATATAATTACAAAGTTTTATATTAAATTTGTATTTGCTTAAAAATTTCTGTACTCACTCTACTCTTGCCGACAAAACCTTTCAGTATTCCATTTGTATCAAATTGTTGTTGATTTTATCGGTATTTTTTACACTCCTGCTCTGTATTTAAATTCCTGCAAATGTTGTAGTGTAATTAGAGGTGTGCCAGTTAAATGTAAAATGTAGAAGCAAATATTATTAATGTAACAGCTTGCCAAGAGAGTTAAATTTACATTTAAATTTATTTGTAACCACGTGTTTCTTATGGATTTCAAATGAGTATTTGTTCCTTTGAGTTTTAAAAGTTTAAATTGCTACAAGGCTTCCAGAGTTTATCATTCACTTGGTAACACTTTAATGTAGTGATGATAAAAAGGTCTTAAATTCGTTAACGCTTTTATATGTTAAACGTTGAATGTTATTAAAAAAAGAAACTGAAAATATGTACATATGCAGTCTTATTCTGAATAACATCTACCCGGGAGTCTACTTCCTATTCAGGCATTTGCAAGCTTTCATTTAAAATAAAACATGTGGCAATAAAATGACTGACTTCAAAAATTCGAATTTCTCCCTCAAATTATAATTTTAGCTCAATCTGTTTTGCATAGGAGGATTTTATTTCTAGAAAAAAATTAATGCCGTGGGAATTATTTCCCGGGGAATACCTAGAATTGGGCTGATATAAAATAATTTCCCTGAATGACAGTAAAATTGATGTTGAAACTTTTTTGTGCAAACATACATTGATTAACATTCAAGGTAATATTCTCTTATCGAATATGTTACTAGGTGAAGTGTTATTATACTCGTTAAAAATTGTTCGGCTTATAATCATACATTCAGTCATTGAAATTTTAATTATTTTTATTTTTAATTTTAAAGTGAAAATATTTTTTGAGTAGAGTTTGGTATTTCCCGGACTTACGCACTTCCCGGGAAACGGAAATGAAAAAATCGTGTTCCCGTGAATTCTCAGGAATACTAGGCAGACATAGTCTTAAGTTAACAAAAACTATATTCATTTATAAGATGTGTGGGCATAAAAAGGTCGCCAAGTCCCAATATAAACGTCTGGTATTATTTACACATAAAATGACATTGCATAGTTTTTATTTTATAAAATTCTAAGCACTTCATACCAGTTTGGTTATCATTAGAAATGAACTGGTTTGTATTTGTATCGTAAAACTACACAACATTATATTTACTCGTGCTGGTTAGAATATACACATGCTAATGCAGTATTTTTTATGTATTTGTTTTGTACATCTACTTACTGATAGTTAGTACATTCATACATTCACATACTATTTAGGTGTTTCTAATGGTATTAGTTTCTACTTTTATTTCTCGGATTGTCTGTCAGTTTTTTGTTGTATTTTATGTCAATGTTTCTTTTTTGGCTTTAAGGGGTTTTGACTAAAGTGACAGTTCTTGGTCTTTTTCCATCTAACAATGTTTGATTTATGTGTACGATGTTGGAACATATAATTTTTTTTTTTATAAGTTTAAATGTTTATACGTCAAGAAAGCATGTCACTATTGACATAGAAAAGCTCTTGCAATGGTTTTCTAAAATAATCTAATTTTCAAACTAAACCTATATTTTATATACATATGTACTCTAATAATTTTGTTGCTTTTTAATAGCAATAACATTGACTGGATTAAAAATATTTCTTTATAATGAAAAAATGCTCAGTCATGTTAATATTTTGTAATGAATGAATATTAATAGAATAAAAATTATAATAAATTTTATACATCTACATAACGCACACTAAATCAGAAATAGTCGCAAGTCGAAAAATCCCAGATGTTCAGATGTAGAAGCCCGTAATATGTTGTTCTAGAAGACTGTGCTGCAAAATAAATTTTTGTGATCGTTAGAGATTTGTTCAGTGAACTGGTTAGAAAAAATATGTTGTTAATTTTAAACTGTGACTGTTTATGACTTAGTGTGCAATGTGTACATTAAAGTGGCATTAACATTTCGGATTTATATAAACTTTAAATTTTCGTAAAAGCCCAGGCAAATTAATGTAACACTTAGGGCTAATAAATCAGTGAAAGTTAAAACTAAACTAAACTCAATTAACCATACCTTAAGTGTTAGTTTACAAAATAATATTGTGTCAGCAGTATAATAAATGTCAAATAACAGCTGTTTTGCAAGAGGTTATCAATTCTATGCACATTAAAAAAGGCAAAACGTTTAATAATTTTTAATTAAAGACCGCCAAATTTTTCTGAGAAAGAATTTATATTTAGGCTTGGCGAAGTAAAATAGTATAAAAGAATAATAGAGTGTAAAAAAACATATCGAAAAAATCTGAAGAAAAAGTAGAGGCTTGGAAAAAAGTTGAGTGCTCTTTTAATGCAAAACTTATGGTCCGTAAGTATTATGCTCCGTATTGGTAGTTTAAAAGCCGAACTTTATGCATTAACATATGGTTTGTACTAATTTATAGGTTTGCAGCTTTTAACACATTTTAAATCAAAAATAGTAAATAACTTGCTCGAATTTGTTAGCCCTTAGTCTAAAATTTAAAAGGTGAAAACTTGAGCTAAATCTGACGTATTGAACCTATGCCCCATTACCGTCAGAGTTCAAATTTTAAAGAATTCGTCGACTTATAAAAAATTCAATAGAAAATCCACTAATTTTTAACGGATTTGTCTGATCGGCCAACATCATATCGTGGATTTTTTCGATATTTTTCGGATGTACTGACCTCAATTGGCTGCCCAGAACGTTCAGCGTCATTTGTACTTGTGCGATCACAACGAAAGTCAGTAAACCACTGGTTTACCATTGAAATCGATGGTGCAGAGTCCCCACAGTATTTATCGAGCTTTTCCTTGGTTTGATTGACTGTTTTTTTTTTTCGCAAAAAATAATGTTTAATGAGCACTCGAAATTCACTTTTTTCCATTTTTAGAAAAATACACGAGTTCGTATATTTTGAACAGCTGTTAAACGCAAAGTAAATGAAGACACTTGCTCTAAATTTTGACAGTGGTCTATTAACAGGTGGTACACTGATGGAAACAGTGTTGCTTTTCATAGGGAAGTTGTAAAAGTCGCGGACTTATTGATCCGACCTCGTAATAAAAATTACTGAATTACATGTACTGGTTTATTTGGAAATACACAAAATATCGTTTTTAATTTTAGTGTTTTACTACAAAAAAATAAAAAATTAGCTGAAAATATTAATAGAAGGGATATAGAACACATGTTGTCTCCGGATAAAGTTTATGCTTATGAGTACAGTATGTATATGATAGAAAGTCAATAACGAGTAATACCCCACAGGGCTGACTGTGTGCAGCCCTAGTGTGCTTAAAGAAAAGATGGATCTGCTTACGTATTCTGTAACTTGTTAAAGCTAAATGTCTTTTGCTAAAATTTTATAAAGTCGATTTATCGATTTTCGGCTACAAATACAATTTTCAAACGTATAGTGCTAAATCAGGCATTGGCTCAAACATTTAATCCGCTGAAATTTTGGTGTTTTAAAGATCGTTTGTTTAGTGCATCTTAAAGATCGAATTTAGCTTAAGCTTTAGTGACTTACAAAATATGGGTACTGATCTATTGAATTCTTCTTGTCTTTAGAAAATTTTCATAAGCTCCATCATACCAGGGTTGTATTTTCTCAAAAGTCGCACGATTATGTGGAATAGTGAATCGTTGTGTTGCTAACGACTGAATGCAAGCCATAACAACTAAATTAAGCTATAGGGCATATTTTGGGCGAGTTACAGAATACGGAGGCTGTTTAAGGTTGCATCGCTTTTATTATACAAAAGTTGGCTATTGTCTACTTTTTATAGAGCTGTTCATAAACTAGCTCCTACGTTATTGTAGAAGGTTATGAATTTCTTTGCATATTCCTGCATTAGTGCACAAATCCTAAAGACAACAATGTAATGTGGCTTCACCCACGGACAATCCAGCTCGTGCAAAGACAATTAGTCGTCTTTGCTAATGGGACTAATTTCTCGCATCAGTAAAGTCGAATGTACTTAAGAAATGCAATAGGTATCCGATCGTCGTATCCCTCTCATAACTATGAGTTTTATTGTTTGAGGGAATCTTAAGTCGATGCTTATATTTTGAAGAAGTGAAAATATTTTCTGCTATTTTCCGCACCATAGAAAATTTGCAGCAGCAGTTTATCTATCGCATCATCTTTCTTTTGATACATTCGAATTTTGAGGGAAAAAAATTATATTTATTTTAAATTTGTTTAACAATTAATATCTTCCACTAAATACTTACTTTAATGCACAAGTATTTAAAAAAAGAAGTATTTTTTTTTCATTTAAGACAAATAGATTTTGCTTTCAGTTGTATTATTTATTATTATTATTATTATTCTTATGTATTTAAACTGTTTTAATAATATACATATACATATTTATAAATACCAGTAATACAAACCTAAATCAATAGAAATAACTATGATTCATTTTTTTTTTATTATATGAAATTTGTATAGTAAAGGCTACGATTAGATAATTTATTTAATATTTTACAATTACACACACACACAAGATTACGATTATACACTTTTGGATCTATAACATAAACTTCATAATTTTTTTTTTTTTACAAAACTGATTTTCAATATAAAATGTCTGAGGACATTTATAAGCATCAATAAATTTTACTAGTGCTCAACTAACAAGCCATGCCTGTCATATTGTTTGCGGTCGTATTTGGAAAGAAAAATTCAAATAAAATTTTTTTAATCAAAAATATTTTCGATCTAATTCATAAAAAATATTTTAGCTTTACTGCAGGTTTATTTGACAAGTTTCCCATAGAAATAGTCGTATGTCAAATAAGCGCTTAATAAACCTGAAATATTTTTTATGAATATGGCAGTTTATATTTAAAATTTGTTAAGTGCACTAATAATCTCCAAATTATAATTTTACTTATTCATTAAAATATGTTTTTATTAAAGTAACATTGAAACTGATTCGTGATTGATTCTAATGCGCATTTCACTGTTGCTGGTGCATCAGGGAATCTTTAACCAAAAATTTCTTAGAACAAGTATGGATATTTAGTCAATACACAAAGTCTTCTAAAGTCATAACTCATGAGTGATAAACAGGGAAACCAGAAATATGCTCTAAAAAAAGTGTTTTATGCGCATTCAATATGCAGTAAAAACTTGAAAATATGCACTAAAAACTCCAAAATTAATTTAATTGTAAATGAAAATATATTTATAACTCAAAAATTCAACAACATTTTCATAAAAAATAAGACAAAAATAAAACAAACAAAAAAAAAATAAAAAAATAACAAAGAATAACCGCCGAATTAAAAACAATAATTTGGGTTTGAAGTGCACGCGAAAGCAAAATTGCCTTACAAATTTTTACTAATAATAACAAATAATACAAATTATTATTTTTGGATAATCTCGTAAAAATTTAACTTCAATTTCCAAAGAGATCACGATATCAGAATAAAGGCCTTGGAACTGGATTTTGGATAAATAAGACAAGATTTTTTTTTATAATTTTTATTGCACTAAACCGCATAATATTGACCTAGATTAACGAATAAAAATCGTTGTCTGTGACATCTAAATAAACTTAATATCTGTGGCAATAAAGAAAAAGTGCTTAAGTCGTATTTTACTGTTTTGCAGGAGAGCACTTTTAACCGTTCAAGTCGATTTTCAGAAATTTATTTCTTTTACAGTTAAATTGGGAAATTCTTCGTCAGCCCTTATTTTTTTAAGCGAACATCGTTTTACACACTACAAATAATATACCAAAAAATAACCTAAATTAATTATTCCAAATAAGATTAGAAGTCTAAAAAAGATAAGTCGCAAGTCATAGTGAAAAATCACACAAATTGATTGAGATTTTGACCAGGAGTACTTTCAAATATGCATATTACGGAAGTGCCATTAACTTAAAATCTGCTTATCTCGACTTAAACACTTTTTCCTTTTTGCCACAGACATATTGACAATGTTTCTTGAACGTCTACTCGGTGCTGAGTCCATCGCAAATAGCAAAACCGAATTTTTATTGATACTAACGTCAATAATAATTGTGTCAAATAAATATAAGAAAAACGTCGTATACACTACATGAAATATTGGAAATGAGATTTAGATAGCGAAAAATAAAACTTTTGGGCAACACGTGCGCAGATGAGATGTCAGCATATTAACACAAACAAAAAAAATCTATGAAGTACCAAAATATGCCCTAGAAGCGTGTAAGACTGATATATGCAAAATTATGCTTTAAAAGGTAAAATATGCAAAAATATGCACCAACAAATCGATGCCAAAATTCATAAAAAGTTCTGAAACGGATAAATATCTTGTCCCCGCATTAATATGTCAAGCAAGAAAAACATGCAATTGCATATTTGCGGTTTCCCTGGTGATAAATTACTATTTAAAACCAAGTAGCACCTTTGTGAACGGTCTGTTGTATTGTTAATAAAAAATTTTCATAAGCGTTAAATTGAAATGACAGAAAATTAACAGTTTATTTCTATTTATTATGTCGTTGAAACTGTTTGAAAAAAAATTTCCATCAAAATTAAACAAAAACGTTTATTAGACATTACAATTTGCGCGATATTGGCAATTTAATTTTTTGCGACATTTATAATTTTCTGAGATATTGTTATTCTTTGCAGTGTAAGTGATTTCTTCAATTCATTTAGAAATTTTTCGCGCGCTTGTGGTTTTTTCGCGAACTTGCGATTTTTTTTTGCATTTTTTCGAGTTTATTAAAAAACGTTTATGACTTACAACAAATATGACGCGCAATAGAACACTTTTGTGAATTGGCTCGTTTGTTAAACTTTCAATTAAACAAATTGAAAATATTTTGAAAATAACTTGTCCAAAATGTTCTCGACAAATAAAACTTCAAACAATAAAACAGGCTTGTGAATTGAGCATATCGCTGCTTTTACAAGCAGTTGTACTGTTTATTATTATGTTTTTACCTTCTCCTGTAAAGTTACAGTTATTTGAGTTAGGGCCTTTCTACTTGTTAGCAGCGATATGTGTTTTGTTTGTATAACTCATTCGTTATTATTTGAATTCTTTTTGTAATTAATTATTTTATTTCATTTATAGCTACAAGTAAACAGTTATTTCTTAATAATATAATATATATAATATATTGGTTTATATAATTTTTATAGTACAAAATTAAACAAAGTAGTATGCAATAACGAAAAAGTGGGCCTTATTACGAGTGTCGTATTTCGACTACGACTACGACAATTTTGTACTAGATTAAAGAAAAAATGTTGCATTGTTCTTTAGTCTATTATAAAATTGTCGTAATACGGTACTGGTAATAAGGCCCATTATTATTTTTTTAATTATTTAATTCGAAATTTTTCAACTGCTTATTATTGTATGTAAAATAAAACATTTTCTGGTTGGACTTAAAGAAGGAAACTATTTTCTGTTAGAGGAAAAGCATCATTTTAATGAAGCAGTTTGGACTCTAATTTCATACCTTCAATGACAAAAGTTTTACTTTCTCTTTTAGTTTAGCGAGACAAATACAAAGTTTATGACTTTTTAAATCTCAGTTTAATACTGTCAGTGCTGGTAAAAAAATTTAAAATTATATTTCAGGCTTAGCGCATACTCACATAAAACTAAGTTCTCAACTTTAAATTGACTAAAATTTATTGCAGGGAACTTTTTCTATTCGTTGATCGGAGCACAATATAGAACGTTAACCTCTGAAGTATTTTCAGCCATTATTTATCTGATTTTATTTTCCTTGAATCTCATTGATATATAAGAATAATGTTCAATCTAACTCCCGGCTTCTAGAAGTCAGGCAGACGTTTCGTCTAGAAAATTTGTAGGAAAATTACTGAAATTTAAGAAATTTATTATTTGACATACTCGTATTGTCATAAGTTTTTTTTTAATTGAAATTTATTTGCTGGCGCTTAAGCATTGTCTGTACATATTTCATTGGTGCTTTGCCAAATCATCAGTAGACCTCAACCAAATAAATTTAAGTTGTATTTAAAGTTAACTCCTTGACTTTATAGTACATTGAACAAGCGCACAAAACCCCTGCACTTTTTCCTTGAATTTAATCATTTTGCTTTTATTTTTCAGTCAAACTGAATTTATAAAGCGCTTAATTTTAACATTCTCAATTAATATTAAGTTAGAACTATTTATGAATTTCTGTAAAAAATAGTATTTACGGCAAAGGGAATAAATAAAAAAACGTCAGAACATTTCTAGGAAAAAATTAATCACGATTTTGATTTTCGAAAAAAGAGAAAACATTTCGAGGGAAAAATATTATTTATCTGTTGTTACCGAAAGTAAAAAAGTTCAGAAAAGTTCATTTAAATCATATAAAATTTAATCGGTCCTCTTTTTAAATCAAAATTTAATTACCAAGCCAAATGTTCTTCCATAATTTGCATATAATTGGATGTTTCCAAAAAAAATCAGAAATATTTTATTTTTTATTTTTTTTTTCTCTGCCGTTTTGATACATAAGTCCGTCACTTTTTGAACTTTTTGCTTCTGAACCAAATATAAATACTTTATCTGTCAACAAGCGACTGCCAGTTGATTTCTGCCAAAATCTTAACAAGCTGATGCATTTAATTTGTGTTTGACAGCCAATTGATAGCAGACTACCGCGTGATTTGAGAAAAAAATTCGAAAAAGTGAATTTTTTGTGCTCATTAAGCATTGTTTTTTTTTGCGAAAAAAATCCATCACTCAAACCAAGGCCAAGCTTGATTACTACTATGAGAACTCTTCGTTATGAATTTCAATGGTAAAAAAGTGCTTTACTGAATTTCATCATAGGTAAAAGTATTATAGATGGCTTAATATAAAAAGGCGTACTACTAAGCGCTTTCAGAAGAAAATATCTGTCACGAAATGGCAGCCATAACAACATCTACCTGCCCACTGTGAAGCTGTGGAACGCTCTGGGTACCATTGTTTCAGAAACTTCAGTCGAAGTAGGAAAAGTCGTAAAATTTTTACTTTTCGCTGGTTTGGCTTTTTTCAACTAATTAAAAAATCAACCAATGCTTTTGCTTGTGCTTGTGAAAATCAACAACAGTCGCAGTCTAATGAGAAACAGCAAATAATTTATGAATAATTGCGCAGTAATTTCAATAATGGACGATTTCAAAAGTTTGAATTTGTTTTGCTTTTGCAAACACAGTCACACAGTCACAGTCGAAGAAGCAAAAGCTCTTGCTTTTAGAAGCTTTCTGTAGGTTGGTTCAGTTGAATATTTTGTGAAGTTTGTCATGTTTTTGTTGTTGTTTTTGTACCTCAGACTAGAGGCAAACACAAAAACCACTTGACTGCGTTTGCTTAAAACTTCTAAAAGCAAGAGTTTTTGCTTCTTCGACTGTGACTGGTTACGACTTCCAAAAGCATACAGACTGATTCTGTTTTTACTACCAAAACTAACCCAAAGCAACAGCAAGTCAAATTCAAACTTTTGAAATCTTCGAGTGCTGAAAGTACTGCGCAATTGGTCATATATAGTTTTGTGTTTTTGCTTCGACTGAAACTGTTGTATTTTTCAAAAGCGAAAGCAGAAGCAAAATCAAATGAAATGAAAATCATTGCAGTTTTTTAAACACTGCTGGGCGCTGCTCTACCCAAACCAAATGACGAAATTTACGATATTGTGTTGGCCGTTCAGAGGTTAAAAGTGTAAGAGATTGTGGAAGCCATAGGCATCTCGCATGGTTCAGTGGTGAAAATTTTAAATGATCAATTGGATATGAGAAAATTTTCGCAAGCTGCGAGCCGCGTTTGCTCACAATCGATTACAAAGGCAATCATATGACAACTTCGCAGGAGTGTTTGGTCTTTGGTCAACTGCTATACGGACTACTTTTTGAGCTGCTTGCATTCTTCTAAAAAAAATAGAATTAATTTAAATTTTTTTTTTTAATTTTACGTACTATACAGATAATTACACCAAAATAGAAAAAAAGTATGTTATTACTAACTTTGTTTTTGCATTTGTTCTTCAATTACCAAGCAGCAGCAATAAATTAAAAATATTTAAAGCTGAAAGCAACATACAAAACTCACAGCATAATCTTATGAATATGTCTTATTATTTCAAAAGGATTAGATAAGCATCTTATTTAAAACCACATGATAAAGGAATCTTGTTTTCAAAAATATTTCCCTACAACTCTTTGATGTGGAAGTGAAGCAACTACTTTCTTCCATTCTGCTAAAATATATTGAACATAAAATAAAATTTAATATATATTTTATATATTGTACATTTAAGCTGTATAAATGTAATATAGTCAATAAGCTTAAACGTTCCAAAATTATATTATTCATATTAATATAAACGGTGGACCATGTCTTTGTGTATTTAATAAATATCTTCGTATGTCTTTGTTTTGGTTGCATAGCAAGCTGCGACATTTTCTTACATTTTATTGCAGGCACTCTTTCAGTTTCAAAAGCAGTCATAGCATTCTTATTAATGGTAGCAGCCGCACTCATGGGCTTTTGTTGCAAACAATGATGACAACTATGATCCTGCTGCTTTAGTGTCAGATACGTTTCACTCCCAATAGACTCCACACTGTACAACATATCAAAGTTTTTTATATTCGTTTGTTGTAGTCTTTCACTGTGTGGCAGCGGCAAAGCGCCCATTAATTTAATACGCATTTTAATTAATTTCTCGCACAGTTGGTATTTTTTAAAACCCCTTAATTGTTGACATCTGATTATCAGATTCACAAGCCTGCACAGAAAATCGCAAGTAAGTTGCATGTGCGCCAAGATTATTGTTAACATCATTGAAAGTATTAAAAAGTGTTTATCACTCGCACACTGTCTTCGGCCACTGGATCTTAGTGCACTCTGTTCTTTTTCAAGGCATTGTCGGAATTCCTTATAATCCACTCTTGTTATGGCACAATAATGATTCAGCATGCAAACACCTTCACAGTTTTCGTTCTGATAACGTACAGTGTTTGCTCTGTAGTATCTGAAAAATAAAAGAAAGATAAAATAATATACATGAACGTATGCATTGAAGTTTAATAGCAAGAAAGAGTTTGTATTTTTTTTTTAGAAAACAACTTCAGTAAATTATGCATTTTATTTTTTTAAGATATTCTTATATAAAACTACCCGGGCCGGTGCAATTCACTATCGTCATCGCTATGAAATAAAATAAATATTTATAAGTAAAAGTATTATCGATGGCTCAATAGAAAAAGTCGGAAGAGAATAGCTGTCACAAAATGGCAGCCATAACAAAATTTATCTAAAGCAGAAGTGCTGATATCGGTCATGGTTTAAATTCACTGCTGTTCTTCTTAATATTTGTTAAAATAACAGAGCTGCTACACATAAAATACTGTTAAACCACGACCACGATTGCTGTTTAAAAGAACAGTGATTTATAAACCACGTTCACTATGAACAACAGTACTTAAAAATCATAAGCTCGCTCATCTCTAATGGGTACTCATAAAGTGTGTGGTGGATCAGAAAAATGCGGCATTTCTCCCAGCTAAGTCCAGTTCAACTATTAAACGTATTTCATTTTTTAACAAGAATTGAAAAATACTAAACTTTAGGCTCTTAATGTAACTAGCACTTAATTAAATATTCATTATATTCACTCATTTAAAATAATATAATGAATATAAAATTATTGTTAATCTATTGATAATATATTAATATTATATTAATATTGCTTTTGATCTAAGGAAGATAGTTTTAAAAGTATTTTTTCACTTTCACACAGTCTTGTCATAAAATATGTGGAAAGAAAATAGTTTTTTATAGTTAAACTACGCTGCATGTCCGGTAGAAACATCATAGCACCAGCAAGGCTTAACGTATTTATATATTAATTAAGAAAAAAAAAATTTTTTTAATTTTTTAGTTATAAATATGAAATAACAAAATATTTTCTCACGTACAACTTCATTTAAAAATTCCATCATAGTTATATTAATATTTAGTTTTAGTATTTATTTTTTGTTTTTGGAAATGAGGATCTTTCAAATTAAATGATTTACATAGAAGAATTTGTCAAGTTCCAAACAAAACTTTTTTAAGGATTTTAACTCCAGATTTCTCAAATATCTGAAATAATATTTAAATTATAATTTAAGTACAATTTTCCAGTTTCCAAACTAAGTTAAGTTAGCGGGCTGTAAGTTGAAAAGAAGATAGAGTGAGAGGAGGGAAGAGGGTGAGATAATAGTTAATTTGGAGGAGGTAAGAGTAGATCAAAAATTGCCTAGGTGGGTGTGGGAGAGTGGGCTGTTATACCAGCCACTGTTCCTAATATAAAAGCTCAACTTTTAGAAGTCAACTTCCGATAGCTCGTATAGGCTACTGAAGGATATTCTGCCAAGGAGGTGCAGAAGGAGATCCTCCAGAGTAGGACAAAAACAGAGGAGATGCATGATACTTTTCTCCTCTTCCTCGTCATTACAACTGTAGCAGCAGTCATTAACCGGGGGACCCATGCGTTTAGCATGGTTTCTGAAGGCACAGTGACCGTTCAACATGGCCACGAGGTTCCTCAAGTGCTTCCTATTGAAGTTCATGAGACTTTTCGTTCTATAAGGGTTTAGGCAAAGCCACAGGGTTCTCGATATTGCACAAGTGGGCTAATTGCGCCATCTGTCTGGAGCTATTTCAAGAAACATAATATCGAAGCGTCTCCTGCAGGATAAGGGTGGTACACCACAGAGATTTTCGATATCGACTTTTCTTAGCAGGGTTCCCCTTTTTTCCAGATCATCCAAAACTATGTTGCCTGAAATAGTTCTGTGTCTACGCACCCAGTTTAATAAGATATTTCAGTGCTTCGCGAGCCCATCCAGGGCTTTGCAACATTCTTGGACAAGAAAATATGTGGTATACAGAACTATCAGGGGATTAATTGCCGATTGGCTGGTAGTTATAATGTGGATATCTCTGTTTGAAATCCGATAGAACCATAGGCAGTGTAGCGCTCTTTTAATGGCAGATAAGTGTGCCTGTAATATACTACATACGTCCGGGAGACTGAAGGACATCAACTCTCGCCCCCTTTTTAAACGCCCGCGCAAACCTATACAGCTCCGTTCAATGGATAAAAGCTTTCTGTTAATGAAATTTGAAAATTCCTATTGAAGTAGGGTTTCGGAGTGCAGTAGTCAATACGATCCGGTATATTAACCACTTTATCTAAAATGTTTGCGTGCCCCATGAGCCTATTGCGGTAAGTCTTACGACGGTACGTACACGTAGCTTTCTAGCCGTTAAGTCCACTGGATCTTACAGCATCTGTTATCATAAGTCCCATTTTTCGGGGAGTTCCCTCTATATGGGACTGATAACTCGCTGAGTCGAGTGCTTTCCAACAGACTGAAATTTTATTAAATAATATTGGTTTTATAACCATCTCTAATAAACTATCTACAAGGTGGGCCAAAAGAAATCACCTTATTGGAAGATGCTCTTATTTTTGCAAATAGCGGCCAATGTCAAACAGATGTCAGACAGATGTAAAATACAAGTGAACAACCCATGGAGTGATAAACTCCGCAAGAAATCGGAATAATCGTGTCATGGCGTTTCCGGGTCGCCTCATCTCTCGTTTTGTTGATTTACACTGGCCCGCAAGATCGCTCGATTTAACCGTTTTAGACTTTTTGTAGGGTTTTTTGAAGTCCCGTGTTTACGTAAACAAGCCCGAGACCCTGGAAGCCCTCAAGAACAACAGTCGACACGATTGCGAGAATCTGCCGCCCGTAGTTCTCTTCGAAGTGATAAAAAAATGCCATAAAACGGGCAATCAATCGTGACGGCGCCCATTAGGCCGATATCATCTTGTTGACTTGACCAATAAAATTCTAAAGGTTCAAATAAACATAATCAAAAAACAGAATCGAAGTTTTTCATTTACATAGAAAAAAATGAGAGCCAAACAACATCGGATGACTTCTTTTGGCCCACCTTGTATGTACAAAATTTCAGTAGATTTGTTTTTAATTTTTGATAAAGTTAAAGTGAAATAGATGTTTAATAAGTTTATTTCAATAAACTTGAAGTGGAGTCTTGCACTGATCTACATTCGTCTATAGATACATTCCTAGAATGGACGGAAAAATGGAGCATAAAATTAAATGAAAATAAATCTATACATGTTGATTTTACCTATAAATCTTTAGTGGCATGTGTAGAAAATTGTCACTTAGGCTCACTGGTACGTACAAAGCAGAAAAAACTCGTAAAGCTTGTATCGAGGCCAATCAGAAGTGAACATTCGCCAATCCTCCAATGCGTATAAGATCTGCATCGAAATTTTATTTACTTTGCTTTTTTTATTTATTAATTTTTGCACCCACCTTTCTATTAGGTCATTTCGCTATTAAATTACTCTATAGAAAAACCTAAAATTACCCAGAGAGTACTCTTTACTTTACTCTGCTTTTAATTTACCAAATTTCATCTACATATCTACATTAAGCCGTTCTTGCGTTAAGCTGGAACAAAAATACAAATATTTAAACATCCCAAATAAAAATTTACGTTTATATTTTATATAGACTTTAATTCATTTGTGCAGAGCTACTTACAACTTCAAAATATATATATTTACAATAGCCGCATTCCCGTGTAAAACATTAACAGATATTTAAAAAAAAAATTATTTAATTTTTTATGGCTGCAAAAACACTAAACTCTTTTCAAAATGAACTACTAAGTAGGAAGTTTGTGATATGAAAAATTTGAATTAAAAAATTTTAGTTAAAAACGTCGAAAGTACCCGGTCACCTATGTAGGCGCGCACATAATGTTTAATAGAGTCCGCTAGAAAAGTAACACTAAATACATGAGAATATATTTAAGAAAGTCTCCTGTAATGAAGATAAATAAGATCTACACACATCTTTTGTACATTAATACCAATTTTCTAAAACCATAGCAATACAAATATTGCTTAATTTATACGTGACATGCTTTGACATTCACAAAATTGCAAAAGCTTTAACATCAATTCGTTTACCTTTAGGATACACAATTACCCATTAAATATATTGTCAACAATGTGTAAATCTTGTTGGCCTAGTTAAGGCGACACTTAAGTATTTGTGTACTTACATGTCTGATGTATTATACTGTTTTTATATTAATTTGCATAAATTACTTAGGAAACGTGCCAATGTTTGTACGTGTAAGTGTATCTTAAGGATATTTGCATAATTACAACTGTGTTTAAAAACATCTTAATATATTAAAATGCTTGTGGTACAAGGAGGAAAAATATTTCCAAGTATACCAATACATATAGATATTTATTTTGTATAACAATTGATCGAACACAAGGTTTACAACGTATGGATTGACATGTTTTTTTATTTTAACTTGAGCAAGCCCAAATTAATCAATGCATATACTTTATATGCTAAATATTTATATTATGCGCATATCTATAGTAAAGAAAAAAGGATTTAATAGACTTATATAAAGGCGGGAGTATTTTTGCCTTTATAACAAGGCAATAATATTTTGCTATAAATAGTTAGCCATATTTCTGCAGACAAGGCAGTCATCATCCATTCCCGAAACAAGAACTCACTTTGGCTAATATCGAAGTAATTATTAAAATGAGTTTATCAAATATTTTAATTTTAATTCAATCAGTCGGTTTATGAAAATAATGCTGTCACCAGAAGAAATTGTAGTTATAACTGGGCAATATTTTTATAAGCAATTTGCTTGAAATTTCGCGTTACCAAGTTCATTTTAAAAGCAAAATATATATTTGAATTTTGTAGGTATTTACTAACATTTTTCTCTTAATTCCAGCTTGCAACCATAGTATTAGGCAAAATACACTTCCAATCTTTGATGATGTATTAAATGATGACAATGTCAATATGCAAAATTCCTCATCAGCAGGGCAAGTTTTTTGTGGCACAAGAAACGGTTCAAAATGGCTGGCAACAAACTTTGACACATAAAAATTCCTTTCACGTTGAAAAAATGGTATTTATTTTATGGCAAAGTGTACTAATAATGGCTTTTTAAGTCAATGATTGAAGGAATGGCTAATATGACAGAAATGGCATATGCCACAAAAACTAAAAAAGCTAAAAGCTTTAACTCCACAGCACTCGTCTCCTGCTGGGATCAGTGAACAACCCAATTTTCAGTGGACTTTTAATATATAATTTTTCTTAAACACCAACCAGCATTCTGAAATTATGTGACAATGAAGAAACTATAACAAAAGAAGAAAAAATAAATTGCTAATTTGTATAGCTATGCTATTTGTTGCGTGATACAGGAGTAGATACGCACCCAAAACGAGTCACTGTTTGGTGCGGATTTTGGTCCAGAGGCATAATTGGGCCAATGAGCAAGGAGTGGCCGTTACAGTCAATGGCGATCGTTATCGGGCCATGTTGAACGAATTTTTGTTCACAAAAATTGAAGAGGAGGATATTGGCAACATTTGGTTTCAACAGGACGGCGCTACGTGTCACACAGCCCAAGCTACATTCGATGTTTTGCGCCCTGTTTTCAAAAAAAAAAAAGTTATCTGGCGGACCCTATAATATAATTTTATTGCATTCTTATTTAACACATTAAGTTTGTTTTATATATAGCTAAGCAGCATAGCTTTATACGGGTGTCCTAAGACACCTCTTTTATTTTTTGGTTTTTTTTTTACTTCGCAGATGATTGTGCTACAAAATACCGACGAAGGAGGGCGCTCTAATGTTACATTAGCATTAGTATCCGCTTAAGCCGGTGTAGTTTAGTGACCAGTGTCTATGCCTTCATCACTTGAACTTTCCTACAACATTTGATACAAAAATATACTAATGCCAAGTATATGTATGGCACACATCTGCCCAAAAAAGCGTAACCACTAATTACTAATGAAAAACTGCTCGATTCAGATACGTATTTATTAAGTTAAACAGTTTCATACATAAGTCATAGACAATTTTATAGAATACAATATGATTGGAAACTGTTTAAATCAATAAATAAATATCTGAATAAAACAGGTTTTTATCAGTAATTAGTGGTTACGCTTTTTTGGGCACATGTATGCCAGATGTGTAGTCGGAATAATACAAAACAAAAAATGTTGTCAAACATTCTGACAAACACTAGTAGAACTGAAAAGCTGATGTCAGTTTATGCTAAGTACAGCCTTAAAAAACTTATTCCGTGCAAATAGAATACGTTTTGTTTTGATTTATCATGTCCCAGTTCGATAAAAAATTTAGCTGTTTAAAAAAAGCTCAAGTTTATCAGAATAATTACAACTGTCTTTGAAGTAATTTGTTCCATAAGGACTACCACAACCAAGTTGGCTTCCTAAAAATACCTATTTAAGTTTAATTAAAAAAAAAAAAAACAAATAAAATAAACCATAAATTTCTGTATTTATTATTTGATTAGGCTAAAGCTCGTATCGCTTTGTAAGCCATGCAATTTATGTGATAATTATTAATGAAGAAATAACACCAAAGTTAGTTAAACATGAGTAGAAGGGAGATGGTAAAAATGAGCTTTTAGTACCAAAAAGACTTCAGCAAATTGAAATACGATGAATCAAACCAATTCACATATTCCATTTGCAGAAAAGTTTCGTATATAAGGCAGAAATCTACATCAACTGACACCACACACAGTGGACCAAATACAGAAGAACGCTGATGATGAAGGTTTAGTGGCCTTCGAAAACGGCTGGCTGTTCCGTTCAACTATGTGTTGTCAGAATATTTACAACTAACTTTGATGTTATTTGTTCATTAATAATTATCACATGTAATTTGGCTTACAAAGCGATACGAACTTTAGCCTGATTAAATCATAAATATATAACTTTGTTCTTATTTGTTCATTAATAATTATCAAATGCAATTTGTCGTACAAAGCGAAACGAACTTTGCCTAATCAAATAATAAATATAAAAAAATGAAGTTCGAACAATAACAATAAAAACTAACTAAACCATAAATTATCTTATTATTTTTTTTTTTAATCAAACAAGACAGTTAATCTTTGGACTTCTTTAAGAATTTATTTAAAATAATTTTTATATTTTCGAACTTAAGCCCTTTACTTATTTGCTAAATTGAAACTAAAAATTGCGGCTTTGTGCTGAAGACTTTTAAATGGAAAACAAATCAGAAACTGTCTCAAGCAAATATTAAAATCTCAAGTTCTCCATAATCTATGTTTTTGCAAATCTTCCCATTGTTAATAGCCGCGTAAATCATATTGTGCTACGTTAAACATACAAACACACGGATGTATGTACACACAGTAAATAATATAATTTTTATTATTATTTAATTAAATTCATGTTGTTTCAACATGAAATAAGGCTCGTTCAATATATTTTTTCATGTTATTTCAGTATTAAATTCACGTTGTTTTAACTTAAAATAACTTTGATTGAACATTATTCTTCATTTTGAATTAACAGTACGGGAATTTTAAATCAACATGAAATAAAGTTATTTCAAACGGAAAATTTGTTTTTTTTTGAAGATTACTGTCAATCATGTTGAATTAACACCAAACACATATCAAGCAAAATCTTTGCTGAAAAATACTACATTAACCTTGTTTTCGTAGATTTTAATATGAATGAATTTTGCTGTCTGTACATAAATCAAATAGTTGTGTAAAGAGAAATTTTATACATTCAACAAGTTAAAAATCTACTTTAATTATTGTTAATTTCATTAAATAAGCTGACCCTTAATAAATTACATGGGTGATTCACAAACACATGCAATACGAGTGTAAATATTCCTCTGTCTATTATTTAACGCCATTTAAATCAACAAGTGACACGTAGATGAACTTTGCACCTTGTAATGTTAAATTAATATAATGGACTGGAAAAACAAGAAATATATTAAAACATATAACCACGGAATTTATACGAGTGGCTTATAAAGTAACATTAAAATGTCAGTTTGGTTTTTAAATACTGCCTGCACGTAAATAACATTAACAAAGTTGTATGATAGTAAATGTTTAACAAATTTATATGGCTTTTCACGTATGTGACATACATACATACGTATTTTTTATAAAAACAAAAGTACAGTGTATATGTATCAATTAAAAGTAAAAAGCAAAAGGTAACAGTTTCAAAGTTATCTTTATCAAATATCTGTCAGATATTCACTACAGTAGTTAAAAGTTGTGCTGACCAAGGCTAAAACTGGGTTAGGGAATAATGAAAAATAATTTATATAAGCTAATTGAGGGGTTATGCAATTTTCATACTCGTATATAGAAAGTAACTTATAATTTATTTGCAACTGTTCGTGTCTTGTTTCAAAGTGCTGACATAGTCAGTCAGCACTAAGAGCTTGTCTACCTGCTAATTGTTCGTTGTAAGGTCGGGCAAATAATGGACGTATTCAATTAGTTTTGTGTCAGTCTGTTTAAATCTGCAAGCACCAATAATTGCATTTTAAAACTTAGCTAATATAAATATTGTAAATAAAACAAAGAATGGCACAAAAAAGAAATTAAAATATGCAACTATTTTATGTTTTGCTGAAATATAAAAGAAAGCTCAATTTTACTAATAAATGCAAAATTACTGAACAAAGTTTCAAAAATTTGCATCAAGTTTCTTGATAACACTTAATTTGTTTATGTCATTGAGACAGAAAAGTGTTGCATCCCTCAATAATGGCAATACAGCAGCATTGTCTACATCCAAAACTAATCGGAAAAGACTAGAGCTTAAAATATGCGCCACCAAGGATTCTTTTGTACTCTGCATTCCAGTTTACGGAAGCAGGATTCATTCAAGTTGGTTTAATTCCACCGAAATTTCTGCCCATGCAATTTCCATTGCATTTCTATTCCTAGAAATGCTACATCCCTAGATGATTTCATACAGCCTACCAGCAAAAATTACTACTTCCCAGAAGCGTTTTTGTAAAGGAGACAATGTTACAGAATCACTTGCTGTTGCGCATGAATGAGTCATTTTTTTGTTCGAGATGAGCCAACTGGAAGCAACATATCTAGCTTCCCAAAAACCATGAATATTTAAAAAATTGGTTGTTTGCAACATTTAGAGACCTCGCCTTGCGTTTGTGCTTTTCAGACACTGGTCGGGCCTAATATTTCATAGTTTATTTTTGAAGATACAATCATCTGTATTGCGTATGTCGAGTCGAATTTTTGTCTACGACAGTTTACTCCTAGATTAAAAGGAAACTACTACACATTTCCTTTAATCTAGAACAAATTTCTCGTAGACGAATATTCTACTCGACAAACGTAATACAAGTGAATAATTAAATATATTCATTATTAAAATTATTGTTATAACACTGTAGAAGTTTTTAAATGGCATATCCATTATTTTAAAAGTTATAGAAATGCGTGTACATTACAGCCACTCATCCTGTATGAAAATGAAAAATGTGATTTTGTTACTTCTCTCACTCTTTATCTCGATATATTTGAGGGATCTAGAGATGACCGTTCGTGAGCTGGACAGTGTATAAAAAAAGTCTACTTTGCAGTTTTTTTTTTTTTTGCAAGTTTTTGTATTTTTTCCAAAATAACATATTGGGTGCCCCTGTGGCTGAATGGTAGCGAAGCTATCCCCTCAGCCCAGACGTCGTGGGTTCGATTCCCGCCAAAGACCGTGGATGTTTTCTGCAGACAAGTTAATCGCTTCGCGGATTGTCTTTGTACAAAAAGTACATACATAATTTGACAAAGTTTTTTTTTTGCAGTGTTCAATCTAGTATTGAAATATAATCTTTGTACCATCAGCAACGTATTATTCTATAATAAATACAATTTGTTGAGCATTTTTATAGCAGGTGCTACTTATATTAAAATAACTTCTTTTTTTTTAACAAAATGTCCGCATTCCCCCAGCTAAAGTCTGGTTTAATTTTTCTTGTATTCTTTAGAACATCACAAAAATATTTTATTTTATAAAAAGTGTAAATACAGAACTGAGATTGATTAAAAATTATTCCTAACTCAAACTCATTGCAATGCAATTAAAACAATAAATGGGTGTCAACTGAAAACTTGAATTTATAAAAATTTACAGAAACCGCATGGCCGGCTTAGAAAGTGCAGATATTTTTTTTTAATTTTTTTTCATTAGATTAATCAGCAGAAAAGATTAAATGCGTATTTATCTTCACCATAATTACTTATATAATAATAATAAGTTTTAAAGAGCCTTATAATGAGAAAATAAAAAGAAATAACAATTATTTTGTGTGACATTTGATGCATGAATGTAAGCAAGGCTGCTGACTACGCCATAAATCAGAATTGCATGATTTAGGTTCTCGTTAATAATCCTTGATATATAAAATGCATAAACTGTTTCATTTTATTTACAAAATCGCCTTTAACATAAAGTAAATATTATCATTTTATTTAAATTTAATTAAAAATGCTTTATCAGCCAAAAACTACAAGTCAGTCAAACATTCAGGCATTTAGACAGTCAGACAGTCAGACAGTCAATCAGGCAGTCTTACAGTCGTCCAACCTTAAATCAACACATTGCCATAATATTAAAAACACATACATACACATAAACACACCGGAATGCTTATATAAAATTGTTATTATTCAGTTATAAACTCTAGCGCAGAGATACGAAAACAGCAAGTAACAGCTATTTAAAATTCGATTCCAAAGAAATTAGCATAAACAAACATTTGGCAACGGCTGCCAAAATGAAACTTTACAAAACAAAAAATTAATTTCAGCAAAAATATTCAAGATAACAACGAAAAACGTTTACCATTATATATAGAAGAAAAGGCAGCAAAAACTTGAACAATTTTTTTTAAGGGAACATTTCATTGTAGACATAATTTTGAATATTTAAATGGAAGAAAAAAATATGTACTTACTTGGCAAACCAGGATCCATCGTTGCTGGTAAAACGATCCACAAAATTATGCAAGGAAATCGCTGATATATCACTTAAAGCATAGTAGTGTGTTAAGTTGTATTCGAGCACCCAGTTTGGTTCACCCAGAGTATTTGCCAATTGTAAATCCATATAGTACTGGGTATAGTCCAAAACCTATCATTATGTATATCAGAGAAGAAGAAAAGCCAAAATAGTAAATTGAAGTTAACAACAATAAAAAAGAGTAAGATTGCATACAAAATAATATTGTTTGTATGTGAGTGGAATGTGGTAGGAGTTCCTTCCTTTTATGTCTTGTTGTTGTTCCTGCTTACAAAGTCAAGTGTTGAGCTTGCCGTAGTAAAGTTTTTTATGGCTTTAATTTCAGTTTGTAAGTGAATGGAAACGATAAATGCAAACACCAGCACAAAAAAAGATTGAATACAAAAATAACTTGATTTTTTTTAATATCGCTCCCTGCTTTGTACATACACAACACATTTACATTTTACCTTTTTTTACTTAAAAATATTTTACATTTCGTGCAGGCTTTGTGTTGGTTTACAAGCATTTACATATATTTTATGCGAGAGTTAATTTGAAATTTATTAAATGTTTTGTGGGCAAAGAAAATGAGAGTTTGTTACCTGTTCTTAAACAAGCTGCATTAAGATTACCAAAATATATTTTGTTAGCTTTTAAAAACGTTTTATTTATATTATAGTAGATTCAAAATTAAATTAGACGCTTCAGTGTATAATTTTTATTAAATAAAATATGAGATTTGGTCTCACTTATACGTGGAAATATACCTTTCACGTATTTGAACGCCTTTCCATTTAATAAGCCTTATTTGATGCAAAACTATTTTTTGCCTGCCAACTGAAGGCTCATTTGCAGTGCTTTTGATTCCCGGCATCTCATGGCATCTTAAGGACGAATTAAAAAAAGAAAAACCAACAGTATTTTGTACATGCTCCTAGCATGTACTGTACTGTGCACATATATTCCACAAATAGAGATCGTACTGCACTCTTTTGAGCAGAAATTGTTTGTTTTCGTAGGTCTCTTTCACAGTTACTGCATGCGCTAATGGTACGATAGCTGAACTACTTTCCGAGCCATTGCATACATATATTCCTATTATTACTATATTTTTTAATTCCTGGAACCATAAAAAAACAATTCCTTTACTTGGTATGGCCTTGCAATTTTACCACAAGATGCAAATGTTTTACGAAAAAATTAGGAAGTTCACAATAGCATTTTAAAATGTGTCTTTATATTGCAACGTTGCAACTTTAATACTTTAATATGGTCTGGCAAGTTTGTTGTTTTTGTTTGTGTGTAAATCAAATTTATTATATGGTAATATTAAACTAAAAATTTTAAAACTGTCAGCGCAGCTGTAGTTGGTGTAAAAATTTTTGTATTTTTCGCAGAACAAAAGTTGTTTTGAAAAATTTATCCAACAATAATTTTTAGTTTAACAAATTTTGTTATTTTAGTACGTACGGAAGAAAATAATTCAGTCTCTCATAAGCATTCGTACAAACATGTATTTTACTCTCCCTCTCTCGTATTATAAACTAATATGTAAATAATATAAAGATGTATGTGTGTTTGCCTGACTTTGATATACACAGTATGTGTATTTATATCGTTGCCTGCTCACAATAAAAAATTAAGATGGCTCAATGTTGCCACATTAAAATTTTAATATACTCATTGTGAATTCCCTAAATGTATTACGCAATGATTGTCAAACTGGGATACCTCCTTGAAATTTTAATGAAATCAAATCATTTGCACAGATTTTCTTAATTTCTAGCTTATTTTATTCCCAGCATACCTAGCTTATATAATATATATAATATTAACAGACTCGGTTTGAAAGAATTTATACAACAGTTATTGAACGTCTCATATGTGAAAAAAGAAGAGCAAGCAGGGATTGGCAACAAACATAACAGATCAGCCCAACATAAAATCAGGCTTAAAGAGTGCACTAAACGACTCAAAGAGTTGCTTGCATCAGAAAAAACTGTATCTCTTAACAATTATCTGGAAGGTCTTGATGTCACACCAGCATCTAATTACACTTTGTGGCGCACTGCGAGACAGTTTAAAACAACCCTTGAGCTTAAACCACCTCTGCGCACTACTACCGAAGGCATTTAAAATCTGTATTTACCCCAAACACATGTACTGAAGCTGCTGATTTAGCAGGTGTAGTTTCTCTACCCTCTCGACCCTTAAAGTTAAAAATGCGTGATGTACAGAAACTAATTGCTGAACTCAACCCGAAGAATGCTCCATGTATTGATGGAATTAGTAACAAGATGCTGATGAATTTGCCTCGTATTGCAATTGGAATCCTACCATTTATTTTTAATGCCCTATTATGACTAGAGTATTATCAACATCACGGGAAGCTTGCAGAGGTCAAAATGATGCCAAAGCCGGGCAAAGATCTTACCAAGGCTGAGTTATACAGTTCAATAAGTCTACCATCAACAATGTTTTAGAAGTCAGCGTAGCACCATTAAACGAACGCATAGATTAGTTCAATTTATAAGAAGAACATTTCAATTCAATTTATTGGCGTTTCTCAGGCATTTGATAAAGTGTGGCATAAAGGCCTTATTTTGAAATTGAAATTATATCTAACAATAAACTTTCTAAAGTTATTGAAAAGTTACATTATTGCCCAGGAGTTCACTGTTAAGGGAGGAGACTTTATGAGTATGCCCGAATCTATGTCATGCGGTGTGCCACAGTGGAGCATACTGGGGTCAGTTTTGTATTTGATTTAAACTTGTGATATGCCTTTGAGCAGTAATATCTACAATTCCACTTTTGCTGATGATACAGCTTGCCTTAGTATGCACGAAAACCCTCACCAGGCATCCACAGCCGGAACTATGGTTAAGCTTATGAAGAATTAAAGTAAACGAACAAAACTGTGTTCAGGTAACATTTGCCCTGCGAAGAGATACTTGTTTCCGATTTCAAATCAACAATCAAGTTGTTCCCCAACATTCACATGTAAAATACCTTGGTATACACCTTGATCGACGGCTTACATGGAAACACCATATTGACTCAAAGCTAACACAAGTGGAACTTAAATTAACTTAGATACATTGGCTGATTGGTAGATATTCAACACTCAGTCTAGATTGTAAACTTGGAATACAGCTATGGGGCACTGATTCAGCTTCCAATATAGAGAGAATCCAACGAAGGCAAAACAAGATTTTAAGACTAATAACATCGGCTCCATGGTACATAAGAAACTCAAATTTATATCGTGATTTAAATATGCCACTAGTGACTGAAGAAATTAAAAAATACGCAGGCAAATACTTAACAAAACTCGAGTCCCATCCTAATCCCCTTGCTCGCAATATCTTGAATTTTACTGGACACATCAGCTTAAAAAATAGGGACACTAGGACCCTAATAGCCAACACTCCAGAGGAAACTTTTTGAAACTATTTTTGTGCTTAATACGACATTTACTTGTATGTTTTATTAATTATTATCACTAAGTATATGCCCGACATTGGTTGGACCTAATTATTATATATAGATTTAAGATTTGAATACTTATTGTTAGTTCATTTTTGAAGATACAATAAATAAATATAAGCATGTAAACAAAATATCTAGCTTTTCGGTAAATAACAAAAATATAGATTTTTGGCCGTTTTAATTTTCTTATAAAGTTTTTAAAACAAATAAAATATTAAATTTTGCATTCAAATACTTTTCGCCACTGAAAATAAAAGAAGTTCGATTTAAGGGTAATTTTATTTTTTATCTTTCACTGGTTAATTTATTAAAATAAAACAAACCGTTATTGAGTTATATTGAAATAAGTTAGCGTGACCGCCTTGCTTATGACTTAATATTTGCCACGCCCATTAGAAAAACTTGTAAGTCATAGACAAAAACTGAAAAAGGATTTGATTTTAGAGCACGTATGTCCATATAAAACACATATTTTTATGGGAAACAAATTTTTTTGCAGAGCAGTGTTCCTCCAGGCATTAAAATTTTTAATAGATAAATTTTGTTGCTTCTGTTTGGCAACTGCATTGGAATATTTTGTTTGTTTTCCTGTATATTTCTTACTAAACAGAAGGTGTAGTAAAATACTTCTTTTTATGCTTTGAAAGTTTACTTCAACATCGCCTGGTGTGCTTGTGTGCTTGTTTTTTTTTAGTAATTTATATAAAACTCTTATACTGCATTTACATTGCCTCCAAATCTAGTATATTTGATTAGAAATCTTTAACGAAATCTATATCGTTTACACTAAGCTTTTTTGACATTTTTCAAGATTGTCTATCCGAGACAATTTAGTCTACAATTAGTCTTAAGTTGTAACGAAAAAATGCTGACTCAGCTCATTCAAACACCTTCAGTGAAAATTGTGTAGAGCGTAGCTAATTCACTCACCTTCTATATAAATTATATTGTACAGGGTACTAAAAAATAAATAAAAATATTAGACTTTTAGTAGATTTCCTACAAATCTATTGAAAAACTAGATTTTGTTTTGTATGTGGAATCTAGTAAAAAGCAATTATATTTAGCTCGGAAGCTTGTAAATACTAGATTTTGAGATAATGTAAATGCCCTTTTACTGTTCACAAAATCTTTTTATAGAAACAATTTGTATTCGATTTCTTAACGTTCATTTTTGTAGCACCAATTTTTCGTAAAAAACATCTTCCTCGAGACTTACATTTAGATTATTAAAATGTATTTTTAGCATTACATTGTATTCAAGTTTTCAAATGTAAATATTTTTGATCGCCTTAATTTTCTCCACAAGTTTATTTACTAAATAAATTATGAAACTGCTCACCTAAAAGTTTCTTACATTGTTTTCCACGAATATTTTAAATTGCATGACTGTTTTTTTTTCGTTTTCAAGTTTTTGTAAATTTTTTTTGCCTTGAGTGTGGCATAAATTTAAAACGCGTTGGATAAATAGTTTGTAAACAATTTAAATTGTAAAATATCATAAATAGTTATTTACGTACAATTGTGTGTATGTAGTGGTAAGTGAGAAGCAGTGTTTTTTTTAGTTTACGTATATACACATGGACTGTGTCCTTTAAAGATATAAAATTTAGATTTTATACAAAAATATTTGCATAAAAGTTTTGAATTAATGGCCCAGAGGACATTTAAATTATATGTAAGAGTATTTACGGCCGTAAAAACAAAAAATATATTTTTTGTAAATTACTTTTACTTTAAATTATCTTTTTAAATACAGAAATACTCAAAAATGCCTAGTGTTCTAAGGAAAATATGACCGCCTGTGTTTGTTCTTTATTTATTTATTTTTTTGGCAAACATTTTTGCTTTTCGTTTTGCATATGCAACCTGGTATGCGTTTTTTAAGATTATATCGTACACGTGTTACATAAAACATTTTAAATTAGGGTCTAGAAACATGTCCCAAAAAGAAAATGTCTTCCCATATTGGCACCTTGAAGCTATATTCTAATAAATCGCGTACATACTAGTATTAGATATATGAGTAATTTTATTAGATCCTTGTGCGCTATTACAAATATATATTTTATATGGAAGGTGCCACATCCACTTAACATATCGGAGAAAAGTTAGACTAAAGCAGCTTCCAGGCATATTTTACTACAGCCCGAAATTTCAGGAGGATCATTTAGTTGGTAAGTTTACATATAATCGTATGTACTTAAAAGTGCCACGCCCACCAAATATTAAATGGAGAGAAAAAGGCATAAAGCACCTTTCAGACATTTTGATAAGACTGTTTGGGTTAATAAGCAGCCACTTAAGCCAACCAACCAACTACATGGGTGAAATTCAATCAAACTTGGACCTGGATTTCGGAAGTGTGATGTTAATGGGTTAAACACCAGTAATAAATTGAAACTCAAAATGGTTGTAGAGTGAATTTATTAGCTTCGACATTTTTCAAGTGAGTCTTTTTACTGCGTTCATTTTCAATCATATTTCTTCTTTTTAATTGCTCTACCAATAATACGAAAAAAAAGGAAATTTGTGAAGAAATTTACAATTAAACAACGTATATATGGCGTAGCAAATAGACATAAATGAACTTAAAAAAAGATGTAAGGTGAAGGTAAACGGTAAAATAAGCAAAATATGAAATGTTTGCTCCGAGCTATCGTTTGGCAAGGTGTTGAAATATACAATTTAACTGCAGCCAGTGGTTAAGGGTAAATGCAACAAATATAAAAAAGAAATGTCTGTAGACATCGAGAAAATGTTCCGGCATACTGACACAATTGACAAAAGTAGACATGGCAATAAATCGTTGTACATGCATGCTTCTCCTTGCATTTGAGAAAATCGTGCATATTGAATGTCTTACAATGACACAACACATAAAATGCAAACAAAAGAACACGACAAATCAAATGAGAATTGTTCAAATGGAATGAATTGTTTTTCAACATCACCAATTCAATATGTGGCGAAGCAATACATTCGCAAACGGTATCCCACATTTACATGTACAGGGGCATGTATGACGTACAGTGTTATTAATTTATGCCAAAAAATACAGGAACATATCGTCAGCTAAAATGCAAAACCACGTAACTAACAAAAAATTCAAATACGCATTATCATAACACTCAGCCGAATTAGAGATGAAAATAAAGAAAATCTACTACAGTCACTGGAATAATTTTTGTTTAGTTTTTTTTTTGCTCTCTCCTATAAAATTAAAAAAATTGTATTAACGTGTTTTTGCATTTCAGCTAACGATATGTATGCAGGTATGTTTATGCACAGATGCGTTTAGCCATGTGACAGTAATCCAGATGAATGTTGGAAATGATGAATTTTATTGGTTTTAGCGTTTATGAATTAAAGTTGCGGAGGTGGATTAAATTAAATATCTAAACAGGCCTTAGTTATAAGTTACACTTGTGATGCTTTGGAGTTTATTAAACTTGAAGGCGTTTATCACTAAAGGTAGAGGTCCATAGCTCGCGTTTTGCGCGTTATGCTTTACACGCGTTTCATCCTCTTGTTTCATTCTATACTTTGATCGCGTTGAGTTACATGCACTGCTTTTCATGCGCCATTTTATTTTTGTTTTGATCAGCTGTGTGCGTTTGCTTATAAATACTTATAAAGAAAAAATGGAGAGTGAAATCGAGTTTTTAAAAGAATTTGTGGAGTTAGTCGTAAAAGTAATCGATAACTAATATGCAAAATTTGTTACTGAGAAAAGTGTGGTGAAAAGTTAATTAAACTACATCGCATTAATGAAAATATTCACATATTTTATTAAACAAGTTTTTTTTACTAAGAAATTTTTTTTATTGAAAAAAAAAGAAACAAATTATCCACGGCAAAATAATATTTATTGATAACGTAAGAAATAAAGTATTATTTAACATCTTTAGCATTCAAGAACAGCTGACTTGCTTTCATGGTGCTTGTAACGCGTACAAAAGTAGAAAGTAGACCTACTTTTTGCTTTGAACGCGCCTACGCGTTCTGCGCTTTTTGCAATGTAACTTGTCACATACTATTACATTGATTCTACTTTTTTGACAGATGCATAGAAAGCGTAACGCGCAAAAAGCGAGCTATGGACCTCTACCTTAAAGGTTTTACACTTGGTAGTACAGAAATCCTTGGTTCGTGCGGCAGTTTCCATTCAGATGATTGAGCTTTGGTTTCCACGTCACCAGTTATGACCCTCTGGAGCAAATTTGGGTCGTCGTGGACAGCTCATTAGCAATGTGCATGCGATGCTGTTTTTGGTCGAAATTGAGCAATTTTGGTACGAATTTCGCGGCGACCCGTCTCATGCCCAAATCATTGATAAAAATCTCAGCAACTTCTGTAATGGTTATTGGACGATTGGCCAATACCATTTTCTTCACTTCATCAATTTGTTCGACTGTTGTTGAAGTGCTCGGGCGTCCCGCACGCTCTTCGTCGTTCACATCTTCTCGGCCTTCTGAGAACATTTTGTACCACCTATAAACGTTGCTTCGGTCCAAGGTAGCTTCTCCGTATGCCACCAGTCAACATTCGGAATGCATCCGCGCACTTAATTTCGTTTTTCACACAAAATTTGATACAGGTTCTTTGTTTAATTTTTTTTAATAGGTAAAAATCGAAGACGAGTCCAAACACGTGCAAGCAAAGCAGCAGAGCAGCAGAGAGACATGAGTACCAACATAACGCCACAAAAAAATCAAAATTCGAATTTACGTAACCCGCGAAAATTAAAAATTCGCCATACTTTTTGAACACACCTAGTATATGCAGACTTGTGTATGTATGCATGTAAAATACAACCACATCGATAATGAATACATTCATTGATTGCTTGACTTATTGCCTGTTCCATCATATCTAGAATAAGAACCTGGCGGGCCAATTCAATTGCAAATGAGCGACGTTTGTCGCACTGCTTTGCGGATTCAACTGGTTTTAGATGATGAATGCGTCCAGGCCCAGGATATCAAGTGTACTGTAAAACATTGAAAAACGTCAAGGATTTTATCATGTCAACATCTGATTCATTGTGTCTACGCCCACTTTATAAATATAGTTGTCCAGCATTTGATGGGACTTGTATCTTTTCAAAGGATCGGTATCATGGCGGTGGTTGTTACACTTCTGCCTCAACTAGCTTTGTTCCTTTCGAAGTCCCAGTTGGTGTACTTAAATTTCGATGCATTCGCTCACCATCATCAATGCCCTATTGTTCCATTTTACTGATGTAATAAGTCATAAAAAGAATTAAAAAACACGTTTTCATTTTTCTGTTTTTTATGCATCAACTCAAATATGTGGCTTCTACCGGTGCCTTTGCTACAAGTTTTATTGTTTTCATTCAACGGACATACATATTGCATGAAATTTTTTTTGGGTCTGCTCAGACCCGTGTGTTTTTTTTTAACAGAAATAAATAAAAATTTAAACTTTACTGTTTCAATGTGTTTGGAACAATATAGTTGAGGAAGTCATGAAATATGGCATCTGTTTTATTAGAAATAAAAAAACTACATACAGTTAATTATCAGTTTGGTCTGGCCAGACCTATATTAACATCCGAGGGTTAAGAGAAAGATACAATTTTATTTTTCCATTAAGTTGTGTGCAAATGGAAAACTTAAAACTCGTTTTCTGGCAAACTAGTTTTTTTTTGAGTTATGACGTTGTTTTATTAAATGAGTAGTAGGTTCTGGCAGGTACTTACTATTGTTTAGTTTTAACGTTACAAACTGGCAATTTATATTGAAAATTTTTGTAAAAAACACCAAAATTTTTTTTTTATAATTTTGATCATTTATATACTTTGGCCTTCCTTGGAACAGACGACTTTTATTGTGTCTTCTAGAAAAAAAACCGATTTTGGTATAATCAGGCCTGTCACAGAAATTGATCGAAATTGTTTACATTACGAATTTTCATTTCTATCGATTTTGTTTTACCTTCTCCAGATTTCGATCGATTTTGTTCAATACGAGAAAGCAGCCATTCGATTGTTTTCAATTTAAATGTGACAATATTGGGCAACGAAAAAGCAAAAAACTCATGGCTATTAGAAGACAAAAATAAAATAAGAAAGGCACCACATTTTTTTTTTAACTTGAAGTGAACAAAATTTAAAAATTAATACACGAAATGTCTGCAATAACTGCAGTTTGTGGTGCGCAGGGACGTCAAGACTTTACCGGAAAATTAGGGGGAAGACGATTGAGGGATTCAGGTTCACTTTCATATCCAAGCGCAGTGTATATGTTAAAGTTTTATTTATTTTTATTTGACTGAACACAATATTTAACTTTTTACGATGCTGCATTTTTCTTTAAGACTTCAGTAAATTTTATAATTTGTAAAAAAAAAATTAAATAATACAAAACAAATTTTAAATAAATTGTTGAAAAACATTTTTCTTTATTGAAATTTTTGTACTTTCACATAAGGAAAATTACAATTCCGAGCATTAAATTTAAAGTGGTTTCATTTCGAGCATATTCTTCATTTTTCGTTTTCTAAAGAACCTAATTACGGAATTGAAATCATTTCGATCGAATTTGGATTCTGTGACAGGCCTGTATATTCAATTCTTTGTAACGCTTACATAGTTGCACCCATGTATATCTTAACTTCACACACAATATTTTGTAGCTACGTGCTCATGCAAAAATAAGTACAGAACTTGCACAGCATTAATTTAAAATTTGTTTTTTTTGTCCTTCTCTCCCTTCTTCAGTCCATTTTTTATTCTTCTGAATTTATATAAACAAGTTGCTGTGAATTTTTATTTGACTTACAAGCATTTTGTAGCTTTAAAGTTCATAGAGTAATGCTAAGTGGTTTTTCTGGTCAATGTTCTTTAGTTTCGGTCTTAGCTATGTTGCAAATGTCGTTTTTGCAACAATTGTTGCTATAAACGTGTATTAAGTTATGTTTTGTAATTGTAAACCAAAAGTATTTCAAATTGTTTTTGCCAAGAAGATGATGTCCTTATGGAAACAATAACAACAATGAATACAATCTGCTCCCTTTGTATACACACGTACATATGTATAGATGTGTGTTTTTGTGTGTGTTTGTTTGGGCGTGTGTTTTTTATTCGATTGGGGTTAAATAGTGTGTGCGAATGCTTTTGTATCCTAATGAATGTAAATGAATATATTGCAGGAAAACATAAAGTCTCTGTATGCGTTTGCCTCTGTATTGTTTATTTAATACACATTGAATTTTGCCCTCTCTCTCCCTTTCAATGTACATGTATGTACATACATATTATGAACATGTATTTGTTTACGTTTCTCTTTTGTTTTCTGGCAAAATGGTTTTGTGTATAATTCATTTGGAACGTATGTACATACACATGTCTGTCTGTACGTACGTAAGTTTGAGTGTTTGTGTGTATGCTGGTTTGTACATACAATATATATTTACATACATACATATATACATGTACAAATATAGCATAATGTAATGTGATTGTTATTATACTGACCTGACCAGAATCTGTGTCGAATTTGTACAAACGCATGGCTGGATTGTTCGAGCCAACACTCATTTTCCTGGGTGTAACTGATGGTGAAATCATCATCCATGAAACTGGTTTGCCTGTAATGCATTTAAATTGAATAGATTGAGTAAGTATAACAGCAACAAAAAGGGCATTAATGAAAGCAAAATTCCCAACAGCAGAAAACACCAAACGAACGAAACACATACATACATACGAGACAGCAAAATAAGAAGCTAAAATGCAGAATTGAAATTTAAAAATATGTTTAAATGTAAATTGTAAATATTTAGAGCAGATATATGACAAAATGAACTTTGTCCAATTTCGGGATGTGTTTTTGTCGTTTAATTCTCTTTGGACTGGAATTGTGTCTTTTTTTTTTTAATACGAAATTGTTGAGATAAATAAAATGCTACGCTTCGTTGTTGGCTACCGGAACAAAGAACTATTTGTTAAAAAAAAAAATTGTGATTTCTCTAAAGTCATTAGTAGAGTAAATAAAATGTCTGAAAATTGGAACAAAAAATTCGATCGTAGTGTTTTTCTACTTTGAACTCACAATCACTTTAATTTGTTTAATGCGTCCTGGTTTTTGTTTGAAAAAAATCTTGAATGCATAAATGGAATAAAGAAACGACATGGTTTTTGAAATTAAGCCTAGAGGTAAATTAGTTTTTCTCTTTTGCTTAAAACATGCTTTAAAGAAAAATTGTTTCAAACAATTTCTAATATATAGTTAACTTTGAAAGAAATTTTTGAGTAAAAAGAAAAAATATATTTACATACTTAAGTATGAGCGTTTCTTCAATGCGTACGCGTTTAAAGTTAAAAGAAAAACATATCACAAAATATTTATTTATTTTGACAAGAGGCGAAACTTATAGCTCTTGATTAGCATTGTAATTTATGCTGAAGTGGTTTTTAGCCAATTGTTCGCTTTAAAGATACACGCAAACAAATCAAACAGTGTTTCCAGCGAATAATGTTTTTTATTTTGTTAAAAATTTTAAGTAGTTAAATTTCTATTTAAATTTAATCACTGTCGCACGCGACATTTTTTTTATCATTTTTAATATGTACTTATATTCAGTCCGTCATATTTATAAAAAAAAATTAATTTTAAAACGATTTTAATGAAATTTTGTATGGAAAATTTTAAATAAAATACAATAATTTTTCTAATTTATTGACCTGTTTTAAATTACAATATTCTCTAATTTTATTAAGCTTAAATTCTCTCGATTTGAAATTAATATTATATATTTTGATATTTCGCCACTCCTTTGTGTGGCTTCTTCGGAAAAATATTTTTTTCCTGTCTCAAAATCTCAATTTTTGCCAGCGGTTGCTTCCTCCAAATGACCATTTGCCTCGAAAAAATAGGGGCTAAACATTTTTCATACTGCAACTGCCTCACCACACATACAGTTACTTTGAGCGGATAAAATATTTGTTCATGCATTTTATGTGGATTCTCTGTACGCCAGAAATGCAATTTTTGTCGATTAACTTATCCACTCAAATGGAAATGGGCTTCGTCGCTCATTACGATCCTTGATACGAAATCATTCTCTTCTTACAACAAGTTTAATGACCGTTGTTGTTGTCCGACGGTCAGCATGCAAAAATTGCTGAACAGTTTGAATTCGCAATTTTGAAATCTGTTACCAGAAATTGTAGCAACACACTTCTGCTGATGGTTAATTGTATGCATTGTCACCTTGTTAATGTTTATGGATACTCTCTAATGTCGGTGGCAACAGCAGCGATGTTCTCGGTCGTAGAAGCAATAAAAGGCCAGCCATTTCTTGAAATATCAAAAGTAGATCCAACCTGCTTAAAATCCTTTATTGTTCGAACACATGGACCACGACGCCGATTTAAAACGACAATTTAAAAGTTTACAGTATAATAATAATAAGCACTAACAATTATCCCTTCTTGCCTTATCTCACCACTTTTGTCTAATGGAATGATAACTTTTCATTTTATTTTCATTCTGTTCTGTGCATTTCTGTGAAATTAAAGTAATAAGGCAAAGAAGTATTTTGTCACAGCTAATATTGCTCTCCTCATCAAATGTCTTCTCATTGAAACTAACAGCTCAAAATTTTAGATTAATCAGACATACAAAACAATAATCGGGTCTAGAGATGAAACTTTAACTAATATGCAAAACAAGAAAAAGACTTCTGCGTCAAGTTCATAAAAAATAATAAAAGGTTTGTTCATTTACTAAAAATTTTATCGAATTTGTAACAATTGTTATTGGAAAGTGTTCATGAACTCAAAAAGTTTGCAAGGAGAGCGTCAAAAGAGAGAAAGAAATTGAGAGACAAAAAAGCTCTTACAAATTATTGCTAGTAAAATTTTAACTTGCAACAAATATCCAAGCACCTGTTGTGTGTTTTGTTTACAAATTAATTATTTCAAAAATATCTGAAAATCGAAAACTCAAAAATGTGCATTTTTTTTTATTAAAAAATATATGTATATAAACGTATGTAAAATGATTCTTTCATTAAGCCACATAAATAAAATTTTATGTACAAAGAATTTTGCTTGTTTATCATATCTGATCAGAGATGGAAAATGGGTTTTTAAAGTTTTTTAATAGAATAGAATTAAAAAATTATGAAAAATGCATAAAAATAGTAAATAATACATGAAGCTGTGTAAAGTATTTCATATTAAAAGTCGATTCTTAAAAATTTTGTAATACAAAATATTATCAAGCAAGATTATCTAAAATGCATTCGAAAAAGCACAATTGTATCGTGATTTCCATCCATGGTTCTGACATGAATTAAATAATTAAATTTTCTTGCAAGTTTTCACAAGTAAAGCGTTCATTTACTTTTTCGTATCTGGAAGAGTAATTTTGAAAATTTCTGCCTTGTTCTCTCGTTGCAAGTTTCTGTCAGGAAAAAAAATGAGCACACGTACTGAAAAAAAAATCAATCAAATATTGCAAGTGGTATATTATTTAATTCTTTTTTGAATTATTATTCTACAAATCGCAGCTGGAAACTACAATGCAAAACATACGTTCTGAAGTTTGCGTCTTATTGCACCTAAAGGTAGAGCGTTGCTCAACACAATTTAAAAAATGGGATTGGACGTCATTTCGAGTGGATAGCCAACTTACTGACATACAAAAAAGTCCAGATGTTATAGATTTTGGCGTCATGAAAAATATTTCTAGGGATTTATTTCATATTGAAGCTATTTTAGATCTCTCCTCCGATCACTCTCCCACTATCGTTACGGTCTGTAACCCACTAAGAAGTATTTTACCTCACCCGAGCAATATCTAAGTAGTCATTGCACGGAAAACATTACGCTAAGAACACACGATGATATTTAATCTAATATTGCCAATCTTAACGAAAATATTAAACAGGCTGCTGAACATGCGACTACCTTTTATACGCAGACTGGGCTTAATAGAACTTATTCTACGGATATTGAACGTCTCGTATATAAAATCATTCTTAAAGAGCGCTCTAAACTTCTTCAAGAGTTGCTTACATCGGAAAAAACTGCATCTCTTAAAAACTTTCTGGAAAATTTAAATGTCATACCAGCATCTAAGGTATTTCAACCGACCTCATGAATAAACAAAACATCTAATCGAACTTTTCTCAACTAATTGTGCACAATAATTAATTGATATTCTTGAAACAGTTACCGTGACTAGCACGACATTTTTTTATAAAGTCCGCATTTCGTTGCATCTCAATAGGCTTACACCTCAATTCAATTGAATTGTGTTGGAGGTGCTGTTTAGCTGCAACGAAATAAATCTAGACATGATAAACTATCAACAAATAAAAGTTTTTAAATTCGCCTTAATTTTGACACACGTTAAATAAAAATAAGAAATCTTTTTTTATTTGCTTCCAAGCAAAAATTAGAAATTCAATATATTTCATTAATAAAAATTGGAATATTAAAAACTTTTCATTAAAGCAAATGTTTTGACAAAAATCATAAAAAGGGAAGTAATGGGGAAAATTTCATGCAGCCACGTTTCATATAGGAACATCAGTTTTAATTGAAAAATTTATATTTTATATAAAAAGAGTACAAAATATTTTACGGTACATTAAAAACTAACAAATACCTTAAAGCTTTTAGTTTTGTAAAAACTTTCCTTTGTTTGAAAAGTTTCTCACTCACAACATAAAATGACTTAAATTTCACATTTTGAAATAGTTGAAATTAATTTATGTATTTCATCTAAAAGCACAAACTTGCATTATGCTATGTGCTCTAAAGTTTACATCCGTTTTAACTTTGTTCGCATCCTCGGTTTTTTAACAATATAATTTTTTCTCTCTCTTCTGTTCGTTTTTACAAACAATGTTAATTTGTCGAAATGCAAAACTTTTGCTCACATCTCTTACTCCTTCTTGGTGTTTTCGTTTCCTCTTAACGCCCCCTCATATACAGTACTTTACGTCTACTGTGTGTGAGAATGTCTATAATATTGGAATATTTTAGTCCTTTAGCTCTGTTGTTTGTTCGCAGTATGTGGCTACCAAACCCAAACAAATTGAATTATGGTTTCTAAGTTGGTTTGTCATATTAGGGCGCCTAAACGTGACGAATGACCAGAGAAACAAGAGGCTAACGAATTGCTGAGTAATCTTGAACTGTTGAAATAAAGATAGTGCTAAATTGTAAGTATGTAAAAGTAGGAAAAACGTACACGAAAGGAAAAGGATATTCCATGTTGAACTCTTAAGTATCTTTTAACCTTAACTAACATCAACACATACGAGTAGGTGCACATAAAAGCATATACGAGTACAGTAACACATATTCTTATGGACAGAAAATTTCAAACAAATGCCAACGGTTATACACACATAACCAAGTATCAATATAGTTGCATTTTTTTCCAAACATGATTATATTGCTTGTGAACAGTACTTGACTAGACAAATGAAATTGAAATGGGTGCTTGCTATAACAAAGAATTCTTTTGGTTTCAGCAATAGTTCATGTTTTTATGTTATCTTAACCAGGTTAAGTACAATGAGTTTAAATTTTCTATATTTAATTTTTATAAAACATTGGATTCTGGCAATTTTTTAATCAGAAAAAAGGTAGTTGCTTTGAAAAAGAGTATCAATATATATAATTCATGTAGCCTTTTTTGTTTAAAAAATTACTTATTCAATGACTGGTCCCTTTTCCTTAAGTAAAAGTGTTCAACAATTTTTTTTAAACAAATTTAAACTTCTGTGCATGATAGCATTATTTAATTTGACAACACAAGAAACTTCTCATGTGTATTCCTTTTTTCAAAATATGCAAATTGGAATCTATAAAAAAATCTATATTATTATAAGGAAAAGGTAATGTTTTGCATGACTGTATATTTATATCTATTAGCTAATTTCTCTGACTATTCTACCAGATGGGGTCGAAGAAGGAGCAAGATCTTCTATTGAGAAAATTCCTATTCAGTATGCTTTTAGAAATTTAAACTTAGTATTGATATAAAAATTACATTTGCGTCACTACTACAATTCCATACAGCAATTATAGTACCCAACTCTGCGAAACCTACGTTGTCACCAGAACATCACAAATAAACGCAACGTTGGAAATATTTCTTGGCGTCACGTAAGGTCAGACTTAGGATCTCGTGTTTGTAGCCCTGTTCAAGTCATGAACAACTGCTTGTAGTGGAACTTAGCAAGATCTTCCGGAAGCAAAGAATAAAGTTGGAATGTTTCATTTGTCCATGAAAATTGCTGATGTAAGCGAGGACCCTAAAACTGTGATAAGTGATGATCTCTTAAATCGTCTTTCAAAATGGGTTAAAGCCATACGTGTTATGACTTATGTGTTTCAATTTCTGGACTCCATTAAGGTAAATCTCCAAAATACCTCAGAAAATCGATCTTGTTCCAAATCTCTTGCTCAAAAATTGTCTTTTGGCGAGGCAATAAGAAAAATTACATTTATAAATAGTAAAGAGTTTGCAAATACTAAAACCAGATGTATCCGGATGTAAACATATTCATATATCCAGCATATTCACTACCCCAAAGAATATAACCAAGAGAAGGTACGGTACTCCAACCTTATAATATACACGACTCTAGAGCCTACGCTGCCCACCAGCGAAGACTTGTCGTTACACCATAATAAAACCGCCGCTATGTGTAAAATTTTCTACATCACACCTGGGATATACAGCTTTGCTTGGAGGATTTCTCACATAACTTTTTCCATCAGAGTGAAGCAGTTCCAATGAACTATATTCCAGTAGTATGGATGGTAGATTTTTAGTATTTTCCTGGGAAACTAAAATCGCTTCTTAATATTTGCTATAATTTTATAATTAAAATATTATAACGTAATATTTTTCATGTTTTGAGCAAACATTAAGTATACGCGGTGCATCACTCTGCTCTAAAGTATGCAATGATTTTTTATTGGTTTTATTTAACATGTATTCGTTTACGTATGAGCAATATTATTAAGTTACAATAAAGTATTTTATGAAGTATACGCACTAAGTAAATGAAGTAGACAAAGATTTGTAAAATAATCTCATTACAATGCACACTAAGTAAATTTTTATTTCATTTTTTTTAATAGCGCTCTGTGTTAATGCCGAGCACACATTATGGCATTTTGTGACATCGCAAGTGTGTATCAGTGGCAACGTTTGTCATTTCCGATAGTTTTGGTTGTGTGGCATTACCTCACAAATTGTTTATGCATCTTATGTAGACAGTTGTGAGAACAAGTTGGCAGGATTGCAGACATAAAAACAAAATGTCTACGTGTTGATATTTTATTACACTGACTACATACCGAAAGAATTTTAAATGTACGCGGGTATACAAAGTTAAAAAGTATGGAAAATGAAAGAGAAAGTAGAAAAGCGCAGAAGCGTGTGAGAAAAATGCAAGCGTCCTGGACGCATGACATGACGATACAGTTAATTCAGCTTGTAGAGGTTCGGAATGCTGTATGGAATCATCTATTTATAAAGATAAAAATGCAAAGGAAATTGCATGGGCAGAAATTTTGTTGGAGTTAAGGCTGCATGTGTACGAAATTTTTTAAGCAACTTGAACACTGTGTAGTGTACCTAACTTACTGTAATACACAGTTCATTGTAATAATTAACAGAACGCTTACTTTATAAAATTTAAATGACACACTTTTGTTTTCATTACAAAATTTTTTTATTATAGATGGTCAGCAAAGGTAAAGACATAAACACAAAAATAATAAAATATAAAATAGTATATAAGTAGAGTAAAATATTTAATAAATCAGACTTTAATTTATAAACGCAAACTGGCAATAACTTGCCTTTTTTTTAATTCCGTTAACTGGAATGCAGAGTACAGTAGAATGCTTTGGTGACACACATATTAAGTCCTGGTCTTTTCATCCACTTTCTGTGCCGTTTTTAGATTGTCTTAAATGTTTTTTTTTTGCTAAACATACGGTGGCACTAGCCAAGTGAATAATTTTGCATTTATCCACTTCTATAAATATTACTTAACAAACAATACAAAAACCAAGTCTCAAAAACAACTGACACAAATGCCATTACATCAAAATTAGTTATTGTTGTAGACAATGTTGTCATATTGCCTCAATAATGAGGGATGGGACTGTTTCCTGTCACAATGGCACAACGAAATTGTGTACCATCGAAAAATTTTATGGGAACGGCATTGCGCACATATGAAACTGACGCCACAAAATGATGCAAGCCCAGCCTAACTTTTCATTCAAAACTTAACTATATTTTTTACACAATTAGAAATTTTCTGCAGAATTTTAAGACTATCGAAATGGTAACGCAAACCTCGTTCGAGGTATAATATCAGTAACAAAACCAACCTTTACTTTCTTGTTCTTGTATTCAGTGCAAATGATTGAACTTTATTTAGAAGCAGAGTCAGTTAAAATGCTTATAACATTTGTTGAAACTTGTTTCTTCCTTTTCATACTATTTAATCTCGTTTTGATGTCAAGTGAATGATTGTAATTCTGTTTAGTAAGATACCATATTTAATTTATATTTTTATTGGATTGTCTACTATTTAATGATGATAAATGAAATTTATCATTAATGTTATTATAATTTTGGATATATCCTTAAAATTCTAAATTTGTTGCTTGAAAAGCAAATATATTATTGGACATTAACTTCGTTAAGATTTTATTTTCTTTATGTCGGCAATCAGAAAAAATTCAATCAAACTTAATTATTTAATGATTTGCTTCGAAAATATTAAATTATTAAACTTGTGAGAAATCTTAATATTTCGGTAAACTAAATGTTTACAAATTTTCAGCAGAGGAAAATTACTGTATTTATTTTCAAATACTTTTATATCAAAAATAGTGATACTTAAGTTATTTTTTTTTTGGGTTGGGAAGGGGTCGCGGGGGAAGAGAAGAGAAAATGGTGCAAGATTTAATATAGTATAGGTATGACGACGATTGTCACAAAAATTGCAATTGCAAGTTGCAAAATGTTGAATAGATCCCTTTTAACACTAGAAACGCCACCGTGCCATTTTTGTCCCACACACGAGTAGTTTCCATTTATGAGACTTTTTGACTTTTATTAATTTTATGTATATATTAAGCTGAAAATGTATAAAATTTTTTCACATGCAAATATTTAAAAAAAAGTGTGTTTTACCTAGAACTGCCGTTGGGTCATTTTTGTCCCCTCAGTATTTTTTATAGTTAAGAAAAAAGTACGTAATTTTTGTATTTGCAAACTAAAATACATACATGCAGAAATAAAATAACGGTGCTTCTCTTTTTGTTCTATGTGAAAGAGTCAAACGCTTGGTTGGTATGTATGAAAGAAAACATTTTTTATATTTTTTTTGTAATTTCGTGTTTGTCTTTTTTATAGTAAAATTTTTGTCAGTTAGTTTCACGTTGTTCAGCGTAACATACATATGTCTGCTCAAAGTAAGAAAGTATTGAACGCGCAAGAAATTGTGTCTTGTTTGAATGATATTTTGGAGGATGAGTCAGATGGCGAGCCTTTGGAATACTGAGACGATGATTATGCATTGGAGACTAGTTCCAGTTCTTCTTCTGACGAAATTGACAATGCTATTCAAATAGAAGTACAACAAGGTAACCTGCGATATTATTTTTAATTTTGAAGTAATATATTGTGCTTTTCTTCTATATTGTTGTTATAACTTCAATACTAAATATTCTAATTTGGATTTATTTCAGATGAAACAAGCTTTACCAGCACTATAAATGAGGCACAAGATCAAAGTAAGGGTCGCAGAAGAGGACGTACCGCAGGTATTCGAGCACCTCGCGGTCGGTCGTCTGCAACTGTGCGATTACCTACAACTTTGACGAATACACGTACAGAAATATCAGATTCAAATAAAGCTATTTTTTAAATTAAACGCAGAGATTTTCTATTGCAACTGGGTGAAGAATTAGGATCTAAAAATATGAATAGTAGAAACAAATCAATACCTTCAGATATCCCAGAATACATACCAGAAAGGCAGGAAAAACGTTCAAGATGTCAGGTCAAATCAAACTGCACAAATAACAAATCATTTGTGAAGTGCCATCAGTGCAAAAAGACAGTGTGCAGTAAGTGTACGAGCCATGAATATTATTTATGCAATACTTGCTTTTCAAATTCAAAAAATTTGCTATTAAGTATTTAATTATATTCTTTTATAATTAATCTTTTAATTTTTTATCAGACATTGAATTTATAAATTGTTGTGTTTCTGTTTTTTACGAATAAAAATTTAATTCTAAAAAATTTTTAATCACAAGTTTCATATCATATTTCAAAGAACTTTGTAATATACACAATGGGAAAATTTTGGCACAGTGGCGGTTCTAGGGGGGTTGTAAGTTCCGGCGCTTCTAGTGTTAAAGAACCAAGTTTTATAAGTATCTTGTTAGGTTTCGCTATTTTCTCTAACAATCTCTCAAACTACCATATATTTTCTTATCTAAAATTCTTATTTGTTATCATACAATTTTATATAAATATGAGTATCCATATCTACTGCCTTCTCGCACACCCCTCTGAAAATTATAACTTACGACTCAATGTATTCTCAATTAGTGTAAATTATTTCATAAATAATCAATCATAATTTAAGTCAATTGAATTAGATTATTGACATACCCCTCAAATTATTAACACAACGTAGAATCAAACACACAAATAAGCATCATTCAGACTATTGCTACTGACATACATACATATATTTGTAATAAGCATACCGACGTAAATATAGTCTTGGCTATAATTATAGTATCGATAGTGTAATATTTAACATTTATATATTAAGAGAGCAAATTGCAAAAATACAGTAAAATCTCCGAGTGATTTTTCTTCGACTGTTTTTTAACCCTCGACCAAATGGAAGTCATGGGCCTGTGACCAAAAATTAAATTAAAAAAATATACTTAGTAGTATCAAACCAAAAAAGTTTGTCATAAGTAGAACAAAAATAAGCAAGTTAACTAACATGTGCATAATTAGTAAAGAACAAACGACAATGGCAAGACTGTTGTAAATTTAGAGCTGGTAAAATTGAGTTTTCATTACAAAAAAGCTTTCAGCAAATTGTTATACGATGAATCAAAACAATTCACATATTCCATTTGCAATGAAAGTTGCGTATATAAAGTCGAAATCTACATCAACTGACACCGCACACAGTGGACCAAACACAAAGAACGCTTATGATGAAAGTGTAGTGGCCTTCGAAAATAGCCGGCTGTTCCGTTCTACTACGTGTTTGTCAGAATATTTACAACTAACTTTGGTGTTATTTGTTCATTAATAATTATCATATGTAATTTGGCTAACAAAGCGATACAAACTTCATAAATATAAAAAGATTATTTTCAATTTCTTATTTTTATTTAACTTGTGTCAAAAAGAACAACAAACAATTTTTTTTTAAATTGATTTTTTAATTAAAACTAAAAATAAGGTTGATTGAATGAGACTCATAAAAGAATTTAATTAGCAGTATAATTAATAATTTAGGCATATTAATTTTAAGTTCATAGCAAAAAAAAATCGACGAAAAGTGGGGTAATGGCCGCAAAATTATGTCCTGGTTATAAAATATTAAAATTTGGACTGGAATGAGATCGATTTGTGACCTCATGAGAGTGTTATGAAATACAGAAGAGTTTGCCAAAATACTCGAAAAATATAAGTCCTGATTCGCTTACATTCTGAAAAGGATGTGTGTTCAAATTAAGATTTTACATATCAAAATGTGCTCCTATAATTATGAAATGCGATATTCAGTCTGACATTTTTATTATTTGGTAGATATACAATTTAATATATATAAATGTATGTATGCATTTATAGTAATGTATGTTAGTGTGTTTCACATCAATAAGACAAGCCAAGATGACAAAATTAGATAATGATGTTTACAGATTTGTATAAATTGCACATACACAAAACATTAAAATTTATGTGTGTGTGTGTAATAGATATAAATTTACAAGTGTGTACGAGTATTTGTATGCTTCAGTCTATTTCCTTATAAAATACACACATAAATACAACATCTTTACTCAGATGACCCTTCAAAATTGTTCTTTTGTTTGCTCTTAGCAATTTAACAATACTTTAACATCAGACTGATTAAGGCTTTTAGATACATATCTACACGACAAATGACAGCAAAATGGTAGGAAATCTGTTGAAATATTTTTTCATAATCCCTGCAAACATTTTACTTTGAGGAAGTGTTTTTAATGTGTATAAAAAGAGAACGTTTAATAACTTTTTTTGTATGCCAAAATAGTTTTCCTTAAAACATAATTATTTCTGATAAATGAAGCATCTAATTCGGAAAATTTCCTGTAAAAAGAAGCAGGTTAAGAAATAAACTAAAAAAAAGTTAAATCACTTGAAGATTAAAAAGATTTTTATGTTTTGGCTTAACAAAATAAGAATATAACATTTAACTTCATTTATGGCAATATTTGGAAAATAACTTAAGAAACCTTTTATTCGTTTCTTATTCGAATTGTAATAAAGTTAACTTAAGTCAAGCAATAATTTTATAATGTGACTCAAGTTGTTATTGAAATCAAAAACAAAGTTGCACAGCGGAATATCGAATATGTATAGGGTGTTTTTTATTGAGGTATAGAACTTTAAGTTGGCATCACTTTTTTAACTGGCGGCCATTTTGTCAGCTGTCAAGTGATTAATATTTAGTTTGGTTTGCCATTTCATCATGAACAGGTTGACAAAAGAACAACGCTTGCAAATCGTGCAAATTTATTTCGAAAATAATGGTTCAGTTCGCGAAGTTTACCGCAAGCTCCGTCCATTTTATGGTCGACATAATCGTCCATCAGAGCAATTAATTCGGTTAACAATGGATCGTTTTCGCACTATGTTTACTCTATGTGATAATACGCATCCGCTGAAGTCGCTCGTCTACGCCAACAAACCAGAAACGTTAGGGGACTTGGAAGCCAACATTCGTGGCGTTATTGCCAACATACTGCCCCATATGCTCGAAAAAGTGGTTGAAAATTGGACCTGTAGAATTGGCTTTATTCGAGCCAGCCGCGGCGGCCACATGCCCGAAATCATATTTAAACGTTAATGGCATAAAATTATCCTTCCAATAAAGCCAAATTGATGGACATTAAAACGATTTTCTTGTGTTTTATTTCAATTCGAAGTTCTATACCTCTAAAAAACACCCTATATAAGTAATAAATAGTTTGCTTATTTCTGATATTAAAGTTGAAGTTTTTACTAAAGTGCGTTCTGAGACCTATAGTATAATTTCATGACAAATCTTTTCGCGGAATATTTTAGCTACATACTCGCACATCCCTGTTTTGAAGGTGAATTTTGCTTTTTTTAAACCCATTTACAAAAGAGTTAAGGGGCTACCAAAATGTTGCTTGTAATGTTGTGAATAAATGTTCTAAAGACACTATATGTGATCCGGAAGGTTAAGAGAGACCTTTGCTCAGAAAAAAGATTTTGGAGAAAAACGATTTTGAAGTAAACAAGTTGACTTTGATGCGCCTGACTGTTTTTATGGCTTGAGACTCCTTATCCGAGGATTTCGGGATCGCTCATTACAAATATGGAAATAGATTTTGGAAATTCAAAATGACGTATTCAATATAGCGGACTAGTTTTTGTAATATTATTGGATATGCTTGAAACTCACCACTCAGTGATTTTAATGATTCCTCGTTTATTAAGAGTTACAGTTTGATATCAAGTGTGAATGTTTATTGGGACTAATTTCGATTTTTTACAAATCTAATTTGTAAGAGAGTTTGAGTTTGTCTAACAAATATTTAGATCTTATATTTGTATCTTGTTACATTTATTGATTCAATCTTTTACGTAGACGTTTTAATTCAGAAAAACCTATTGATGATAAGAAGAAGTTAATATGGCCTTATTAGAGACTAAAAGAGTCTTGCAGTTTCCTTAGTTATATGAAATAAATAAAACTGTTTATCTAAAAGAAAAATACAAGAACTTGCAAAATAAATAAAGTACAGAAATGCTGTTGTTATTTTGTGAGAAGTTTTCTTACATTTCATTTGTTTTTATCTCAAAATAAAGTTGTCACATTTGACATATTTTGTTAAGAGACAAAAAAAAGTTATATTGTTTTCTTTATAACTTACAGAAGCTAAAGTTTTTTATTTTATGTACAGGGTGTTTTTTTAGAGGTATAGAACTTTGAATTGAAATAAAACACAAGAAAATCGTTTTAATGTCCATCAATTTGGCTTTATTGGAAGGATAATTTTATGCCATTAACGTTTAAATATGATTTCGGGCATGTGGCCGCCGCGGCTGGCTCGAATAAAGCCAATTCTACAGGTCCAATTTTCAACCACTTTTTCGAGCATATGGGGCCGTATGTTGGCAATAACGCCACGAATGTTGGGTTCCAAGTCCTCTAACGTTTCTGGTTTGTTGGCGTAGACGAGCGACTTCACATATCCCCAAAGAAAATAATCCAATGGTGTCAAATCACACGATCTTGGTGGCCAATTGACAGGTCCATTCCATAATTGCTCTGATGGACGATTATGTCGACCATAAAATGGACGGAGCTTGCGGTAAACTTCGCGAACTGAACCATTATTTTCGAAATAAATTTGCACGATTTGCAAGCGTTGTTCTTTTGTCAACCTGTTCATGATGAAATGGCAAACCAAACTAAATATTAATCACTTGACAGCTGACAAAATGGCCGCCAGTTAAAAAAGTGATGCCAACTTAAAGTTCTATACCTCAATAAAAAACACCCAATACAACACTTTATTTAAAAAAAGGCAGTCTCTACAACTCAATCTAGCATTTTTTGCACAACTAAATTAAAATGAAAAATAAAGCAATAATATACTAAAAATGTTTGCTAAATCTTTACTCTTATTCCAGTTGTCAACGTTGACGTCACGTCAATACAATAACAAAAAATTGGGTCTTAGAAACTTAACCACCAGCAAATAAATTTCACTTACAATGTAATTATGACAATATGTCGAGTAATAAATTTCTTGATTGTTTAATTAAGATTTTATTTTTAATTTTGCTTTCTAAATACTTTTATGGTTATCCAAAGAAGTAAAAAAATAAAATAGATTTATATCGAATAAAAATTATTTGCTGGGTTTTGTTTAAGTTTAAGTTTCTAGACCTAATACGCTTATTTTTCTTATGTATTTTTAAAAACATAATTATTTGTGAATTCTAAAACAGTTTTTGAAAGTCTGTGCATAAGATAAGAGGTTTGTGACTGTTCTGAATGTGTGATTAAAGTCTAACGACGATTTGTTAAAGCAACAATGAAATGCATATAGACATCACTTAACCACCAGCAAATAAATTTCACTTATAATGTAATTATGACAATATGCCGAATAATAAATTTCTCGAATTATTTTATTTATTTTTTAGTTTTTTAACTAAAAGGCTAACACATATTCACTAGGCTATCGTTGCAAGTTTCTTTTTCTATTCAATTATTGCACATATCGCACACTAAATCATAAATAGTCACAACTCAAAAAATTTCAGATGCTGAGTAGTGGAAAACAACTGTTGATACTGTACAAATGACGCAAGTACGTAACATAAAAATAAGCATAATAGTATTTTATATTTTTCAAGAAGACTGTGTTGTAAAAGAAATTGTTGCGGTCGTTAGATATTTGTTCAATTAACTGATTTATACACAAAAAGTAATTAGAAAATCAAAAAACCCGACTGCGACCAACTTTGAACCGTTAAATATCCTAAATTGTCATTCCAAATGAAAAATCATAAGAGAAACCCAAAGATGATTTTAAAATACCTGTCGAGTGATACGCATTTCGATATAATTCGCCGAATTTTTTGTTTTTTTTTTCGTATTTACAAAAAGGCCATATTGGACTTTTACTACTGTCATATATTTATTGACACTCCTGGGATTAAGACAAATCGATTGATGTAAGAATCATCAAAATAGGTCTACGTGTTCGGTTTATATAGTGCCGCAAGGGAACACACATACATACATACAACCAAACATGCTTACATATATACATACATACACAGAACCAAAAAAGCATTTTTAAAACAAGAATCTTGCGCTTTTGTTTTAAAAATGCTGCATTTTTAAAAATCATTTTTAAAATATGAATGTTTCTTATAATATTAATACACAACATTGTTATTTTTATAACGAAACAGTTCTAAAACAAAACTGTGCGCTTTCATTTTAAAAATTTCAAAAACTATAATGTTTTCTTATTAAAATAAAAATTATAATTTTTGAAATCATAATAAAAAAGAAAATGTATTTTTAAACATTCTAAAAACAAAAATATTTTATTATTATATCAATAATTTTAATTTTTTTAAATAAAAGAATATATTTTTCCCCGAGTAACATTTTATATTTGTGTCGTGTTGCAAAAAAAAGAATTAATCTGTTATTACCACCAAGTGTATATTAATGTCCATTATCCTGTATGATCCTTGCGCACAAAATCTTAAAATTATTGCGAAATTTTAAAAAACACGGTGTTCATAACATAATAGCGACATTTTTTGTTGAATGCTCGTCATGACGCAAATGAAAATTCGTTCGATTAGCGCTTTGGACTACAGTCGAAGACCGAAAATTTTTCATAATAAGGGCATTTTGATTCCAAACAAAATCACCATTTTTAATTTTAATACGAACCATCCGTAATTTCAAAATTCTCTTTTATTAATTTAAAACGTTTCATTCTTAATTTAAGAAGTCTCCATTATTAATTCAAAACATTTAATTTTTTATATAAAAATAATTAGTTTTAAAACAAAAATGCTTCATTATTACTTCAAGAATATTTCATTCTTAATTCAAAAACATAAGTTCTTAATTTGAGTATGTTCAACTTTATATCAAGGTTGTTGTTTCTTAAAACAAAAATAATAATTTTTCATTCCACAATAGTTTTAATTTTTAAGCAAAGAATAAAAATTTTTAAAATAACACAAAACAAACTTAGTTCTATTTCATAAAGGTTTCGTTTTTAAAATTAAAATGTTTCTTCTTGATTTTAAAACTTTATTTTTTGGGTGTACATATACATGTTTATATTTTCTCAAATATCGATTATTAGACATATCGATATTTTTTTAACCATCTCTAGTACATACACGGATCATAAATGTTCAAAAGTGAGCGCAGTGTGACAATTCGTTTCTATTCTATTGGTCTTTACAATTTTTCACTATTGTCAAAATCTCGAGTTATTTCTACCATGTTACCAGCTACTCAGACTTTTTATGAGCAGATTCTGTAATTTACAATTATAATTAATTTTGGTCATCAATTGGTGGAAGAGGAAAGTTGTATAAATATATATATATATATATATGTAATAAATGACATAATAAAAGACCAAAGGTAATAAGAATAAAATTTTTTCCGGCATTTCAAGTATTTGTAAGAAATTTTCCATTTTATTTTATGCATACAAATATGTATGTTTGCATAAGTATATGCTACAATTAATTTTTTGCATTGGTGGTCCCATATTACAAATTACTTTTACACTACACACACACACATACAGACATACATATATACATGTGTATATATGCCAAGAGTTATAAACACGTGCATACGTGCATCTTTATGTTGACAGTGGCAAGGAAACAAGTTACATCATTTATTTCATATTATTCAATCTGTGTATTAAGCTTTAGATACTGGTATTTATTGTGTTGCTTCATGGTTTTGTTGGTGTCGTATGTAGACAGCTGGTATGACATTGACCAGATGCACGCACACTGTGACAAGTACATGTGAGTTCTAATGCATGCAATCCAATTCTACAATTACTACTACATGAATACTAAATATTGTTGTTTGCGGTTGTAAATGTTGTTGTCAATGTTGTTTTGTGCTGCTGGGAATGCAAAAGACAATCATTTGACTTAAGTGCAACACATATACACGATTATAGGAAGGATAGCTAGTGGCACATAAATATATGTAGGCATATAACATAAATATGTGTGTATGTGTATGTTTCTTCATCTAATAAATAACAAAGAAAATCATGTAACATAATTTACTTGGAGATTATTAAATTCAAAGGCATAACACAATTTTAAAAATTATATTACATTTTTATAAAGTTTTGCTTATTTGTGCGAATTCACTTAAATAAATAATAAAAGTAGTATTTGATGTAATCTTAATTATTTCTTTCTATTGTCTTTATAGTGAATTTAAAATTTAACAATTGCTTTTAAACATTAGATTTTCGGCTTTAGGCTTTATTTTTCATATACCTCCATATAACTAAACTAAACCTCAAATTTCCTAAAGTCTTTTTGAAAATCGTTACAAATGATTACAAAGACATCTGCCTTAGGCCATAAACATAGTTATAGAATTCTATTCACACAACCAATTATGATAAATAAGTTACAGGCATTAAATTTTGTAATACGATTAATGGCAAAACGAAAGAATTTTTGTTTTGTTCTTCGAATGGTTTCTACTAAGCCTGGCCCAAGGCCAATATCTAATGTTCTAGTTTGTCTAAAAGAACATACAAACATATGTGTATTCATATTGTCACATCTTTTTTATGTTCTACTTAAAAATGCCAATAAACGTCGAGAATGATAACTATTAATGTCAATCAGGGCACAGTATTAAAAAAAAAAATATTTTGATTTTCAACATGCCACATAATTTTTACTATAATTGGCATTTCGAACAGTTAATAAGGGTATGATTAATTCTTAAAAGCAGCACTCAGTACTAGCAATACAAAATACACAAACAACTTTGACTTATTAGTTTTTTTTTTAGTTCTTCACTGTATACACGCAAATGCAAAGCAACAATAATCTTTCAATATATTGGTGTTTGCTCTTCCATAAGGAAGTTTTGGGTATCTCTGCTCTAAACACGAACACGAATCCAGAGAACGTCGTACAGTGCGCACAGAAGAAGTCATTGCTGCTGTAGACTGCAGTGTGGAGGAAGATCCGAACAGTCAATGGTGAGCGCTAAAGAGCCATGATTATTGCCTTCTTCGTTCATCAATTGAACAGCCATGATGTGCAGGAGCTGTGGTTTCAACAAGACGGCGCAACATTTCGCACAGCTCGTGCCACAGTTGAAGGAAACATTTGGTAATGACATAGTATCACTTTTCGGTCTAAAGAACCTGCTAACTTGGCAATATTTTTACTTTCCCAATACAGAAAAGAGCACTGAATGACTATTCACTTCTTTATATGGAAAAAAATGTTGTATAGTAGCAGATTGCCACCCTGTGACTTGACAGATAACAAGTAAAAGCTATGCCATTACTAAAAATGGAATGACAACAATTTTGGTAAAAATGAGCACAGTGTGAGTGTTGAGAAAACCCCAAGTTTGGGCATTTCTGGTCGATATTTTTAATTGGATATTCCACAAACGACATTACACCGTATTTTGTCTAAAGATTTCAGTGTTAAAGCTTTAAAGTTTAGTTAACACAAAAGCTCACACCCACCCACCATCAACAACGTCGTATATTTGATTTTAAAAGACATCAAACTGATCTATTCCATTTTTACCTTGAAGGGTATAGTAAGAAGTAGAATTGTCGCATTTACAAAACTGTGCAACTAAAAAAACCCATTTTCCATCTCTGAAACAATAAATTAAGAAAATATGCTTTCATTTTATATACGCCTACAGATTTATATAAAGAAATGTACATTTTTGAGTTTTCCTTTTTCAGATATTTTTCAAATAATTAATTTCAGAAAAAAAAACTCTGAACAGCTGTTTGGATAATTCTTGCAAGTGAAAATTTACTAGTAATAATATTTGTAAGAATTTTTTTGTCTCTCAATTTTTTTTTGTCTCTCCTTGCAAACTTTTTTAGTTAATGAACACTTTCTATTAACAATTGTTGCAAATTTGCAACACTTTTTAGTAAATGAACAAACCTTAAATGATACTTTATATTCCCCCATATGTATGTACGTATATTTACTAATGAACGTAGTTGTTTTAACTCACCTTTGTCATCATAGATTATACGAAATGAATCTGAATGTAAATGACCGAAAAACTGACCCTGAATAATTGCTGAATATTTGCGTACTAATTCCAAATAACGTTTATTATTTGACTCTGTAAATGTCGTGTGACCATTCTGCTGCAAACCAATATGTCTCTCATCCGAACCAGGCGGTATGTGACCCACAATGTATACCTGTAAGGAAAGATAAAAATAGAATCCAATTAAACTTGTTGTTTACTTGCAACTAAACGTAGAAATGGATATCTGGAAACGAAAAATACATGAAAACAATTGGTTTTCAATTATCATTATTTTAGACAGAAATAGTTTCATTTTGTTTGCTGCATCTCTCTCTCTCTCTCTCTCTCTCTCCTGCTGCTTAGCTTCAATTTTTTTATGTCTATTACAAAAGTTTCTCTAGGAAACTGTATGGCACGTCTTCTATTACCACTTTGTTAAGTAATACAAACATTTTTGAAGATGTTGGTAATGATGATGATAATGATGCTTAAGGATGCTTATCGTCTAACTAGTAAAATAAGTTTTGAAGTTTAAGTTATCTTCCAGTTGAATAGGCTCAAATTCTGCATTTAAACAACTTTAGAAAGTAAACTTACAACAACAGTGAGTGGTTAAACTTTAACCAAATTTAGTTCAAAAATTTTTCTGTTCTTATTTGTTCGTCTTTATGGCTTTTTTACATCTACAAGCATTTTTTTTTCATATTCATTGTAATATATGATAAACATTTTTACAACTTCTTCCTTTTTTTTTTTCTTAAAAAAATTATTTAAAACTTTTGGGAAAAAGCCTATAAAATACAGTCAAATTTATATGAGCAGTACTGCTTACATATATTTTGATGGAGAGAGCAAGCAGCGAAAGATTATACGAAAGAGAAAAAAATTCATTTAAGAAACTTTAGTTTTCAAGAATATCAGAAAAGTAATCAAAAACTTTTCCTTGGCTATTTTACATTTTAAATTTGTTTAAGTAAAATGACGTCTACTTAACATATTGCTTAGTTTGAAGTAAGACTGCATTTGCTTAACATATTTTATAATTTCTCATTATACTTGGGTATATTTTATCTAAAATTTCAAAAATATTAAATCTTAAAGATTTTTTGATGCGAAAATTTATATATTAACCACTGCACTTTTTGTCCTAAAGCCAAAATTGCATCAAAAAACATTTCCAAATGAGCAAGCATCATTAAAGTTGGCGTAAAGACCCCCTGTTGCTAAAATAAGCACTTTAAAAAGTTGGCAATAACATCCTGGTCCCACTCAAACTTGGGTAGCTTAATTTCGTTCCACCCAAATATTTTTTCCAGAAAAAAAAATAAAAAATTAATTATTATTCTCATGGCACTTTGCACAAATTGGATTTCTGCAAAAAAAAAAAAGGATAGATCACTCCTCATATTTTCTTGGTTGTTCCACTATAATTAAATTTTGAGTAAGCAATTATTTTTTTTTATCTGCAGGCGGCTGCAATAAAATTTATTATAACATGAATTCTATCTTAAGATTCCCACAAACATCCAAATACAAATCATGCCTTGAAGAAATGCGATTAACTAAGCTCTTCCCAAAAACCATGAACTAATAAAAATACGAAATTTGACACATAATGCCAACATTTAGTACAATATTATCAGGTTTTTTTTAAGTACATCTTGTAATAAATTTTTAAAAATTTTTATACATAAATAATTTTTTTAAATAAAAATAATTTCTCCTTTATTGCAATTTTTTACCATTCAAGTGTTTGAAAACTTAAATTAAAAAATGTAAACATTCCCAGCTGTTTATATTTACACAGAGTTAACAACGAGCATAAGGTTTTGTCATTTAAGTGAAAATATAAATTGTTTTTAGCTAAAATTGAAAATAGATAAATAGAAGAATGTATTTAGTAGAGGATTCGGTAAATGTTTATTTTCTAAACCATTTAAGAAACGTATATATTCTCATCACACCAGAGGTGTATTTTAAAGTAAACATTGGCAGCACTAACAGTATTTATTGAAGGTGTTAACACTTTTATGCAATTATTACACTAACAAACAAAATCAACTCAGGATATTTTCATGTTGTTTTTGTAAATATTGTATAAATGTATGCATCACCTTCTGAATGCGTACAACAAAAAAAAAAAACAATAAATAAACATGTATACAAATTATATTTTGTAGTAAAATTACGAGTACATTAAAATAATAAAATTTTGTTTGGCCAATATTTAGTTTTATAAATCCACTTCTTTTTATATGAAATTTTCGAAGTTAAGTACATTTACTTTGATTTTACTTATACTTTATGCTTATACTTTTCCAAGAATCCGCAACCCTCGATTGAAACATAAAAAAACCGCTGCATTGCCCAGGGTAACTGTTTGCTGTGCCTTATCCACGCATGAGATAATTGGACCATTTTTTTAGAAAGTTCTCGACGAATGTTAACGATGAAAATTATCGACGCATGATTAAGGAATTCTTTTTGCCAAACCTGTGAGCTCATCCAACGTACTCTTCACACACGTGTTTTCAACAGGATGAGGCAACTGCTCACACAGCCGCAGCTTCGATGAATTTGCTTCGGGAAAATTTCCCACAAAAACTGATCAGTCGCTTTGGGGACATCTCATGGCCACCGCCCGATCTAACTCCCATGGATTTTTTTTATAAGGCTACCTTAAAGAGAGGGTTTATAATGACAATCCGCAATGTCTTGATGCTTTAAAGGAAAATATTCGTCAAGAGATCAGCTCAATTGAACCAAGTTTACTACAGCATGCAGCGCACAACGCAAGGCTCCATTTTGAAGAGTGTGTTCAACTCGACGGAAGACATCTGGATGATATACTCTTTAAAAAATAAAATCCGAATTTCCATTCTAACGTTCAATGCTCTTAATAAAACTTTGTGTCAATTATTACGTTTTTTATTTAAGTTTTAAAATACGAATCTGCTACCAGAGACCCTGTAGTATCCGTTAAACATGAAATGTAGAAGAAAATTCTATAATATTTTGATTCTTTAAAGCCTACTTTGTATTACCAAGTAAGGACACCTTAACCCATTAAAGCGCTTAGAATAGGGCCGTGGAACGGTAAGCCCTCCAAACCGAGAAAATATTTGTTATCGTTTTGGCAAAAATCTATTTGAGCACAAGGTTTTAGGGTTCCGTACTCAAGAGCAAATATAATACTAAAGGGTCCGCCATCTAACGTTTTTTTTCAACTAGTGCTTATTTCGTGAATGGTAACACTTAGCTCATGTCTGATTTGACAGATAAATAGTTTTATCCTTCCGCTGAACGAATATGGTTGTGTGTACGCTTGAACAACGCTGGGAAATATTGCGACATTACTTTCTTTTATTTTGTCCAAAAAAATCTTCTTTGCAGATGAAGCTCAGTTTGATCTTGGCGGGTATGTAAACAAGCAAAATGGTCGCATTTAAGCCACAGAAAACCCGCACGCATACATTGAAAAGCCGACGCACCCAAAACGAGTCACTGTTTGGTGCGGATTTTAGTCCAGAGGCATAATTGGGCCAATGAGCAGGGGGTGGCCGTTACAGCCAATGGCGATCGTTATCGGGCCATGTTGAACGAATTTTTGTTCACAAGAATTGAAGAGGAGGATATTGGCAACATTTGGTTTAAACAGGACGGCGCTACGTACCACACAGCCGAAGCTACACAGAAAAAAGTATTCACCAATTAATATTTTCAATTAATAATTTAATTGATTCAATTAAATTTTTAATTGTATTAATTAATTTGAGTGGAAAAATTTAATTGATATTATCAAATTGTTTATATGTGAAAATTTAATTAATTTTTTAATTAATATTACAAATATTTTAATTAATATTACAAACTCATTCATATTACTTTTTTGTGTGTACAATCGATGTTTTGCGCCCTGTTTTTGAAGATCGCATTATCAGCCGCAGAGCTGATGTCGTTTGGCCACCTCGGAGCTGCGATTTGACACCGTTGGACTATTATTTGTGGGGTGCGGTCAAAGATAAGTGTTACGCCGACAAGCCAGAGACAATTGACGCTTTAAAGGACAATATTCGTGAAGCCATTGGTGAAATACAGCTGCACACAATCGATAATGTGCTTAAAAATTGGACCGATCGTGTAGGCTACTGCATGGCCAGCCGATGCAGCCATTTGAATGAAATTATTTTTCATTATTAACCGGAAGGATTGTACTTTCAAATAAAAAAAGAAATTTGAGAAAATATTCAGTAGTTTTTTTTATAGCATTTTCCAAAAAAAAGTTATCTGGCGGACCCTTTATTATCAGGAGTCCATCTGTCTCGCTGCCAGTAAATCTTTTCGCCCCGTGTCATCTATCAGTTCATCCGACCACTGTCCGAATGAAAAAGTAACTTTTTTTAAACTTTATCTTCTAAGCGGATGAATCGGTTTTTCTATAACTTAAAACGTAGATCTACATGTAAAAGATCAAATGTTTTTTTTTCTTTGAGGACCAAGACGAAGACCGGGGGCAATATCTGCCCTCAGAAACTATTGAACTGATTTTGATAATATTTAAAACATGCGTCTAAAAAAACATTGGGTATATACATAGTTTTAAAAGAAGAAACAAGAAGCGGTGAGAGAGGCACATAATTTGGTGTCGTCACGGTATTTTTATTTAAATATTTATGATTTGATAGAAAGAAAAAAATTATTACCAAAAATAATAATTAAACTAACTAAAAATTAATAGCTATGGGCTTGTGCCAAAAACTAAATATAAAATATACTTAACAGTAATCAACAAAAAAAGTTTGTTTTAAGTAAAACACAAGTAAGCAAAATAACTTACATGTGCATAATTAGTAAAGTACAAACGACAATGGACTGCTGTAAATTATAGATATTAAAATTAAGCTTTTATTACAAAAAAAAAGCTTTCAGCAAATTGTTATACGATGAATCAAAACAATTCACATATTCCATTTGCACTGAAAAGCTGAGTATATAAATCAGAAATCTACATCAACTGACACCACACTCAATGGACCAAACACAAAGAAAGCTGATGATGAAGATGTAGTGACCTTCGAAAACAGCTAGTGGTTCCGTTCTACTCATGTTTGTCAAAATATTTATAATTAACTTTGGTAATATTTGTTCATTAATAATTATCACAAGTAATTTGGCTTACAGAGCAATACGAACTTTAGCCTAATCGAATCATAAATATAGAAACAAATAAAATTCGAGTAATAATAATTTAAAAAACTACTAAAACTAAAAACTAATTTTTTTTTTAATTTACTGTTTGGCCTTTAGTATAATTTTTTTTAGCTTGTAACGAATTAATGTTAATGTCCAGTTGTTTCTTTTTTTATCCGTACTAATGTTTTGCATCCCAATTTTATATATAATTAGAGTTTGAAGCACTAAAATAGTGCAATAAAATATGCATCACAAAAAGAAATTGATTTTTATATCTTGCGTTTAAATTTATTTTATATAGGGTGTTTTTTATTGAGGTATAGAACTTTAAGTTGGCATCACTTTTTTAACTGGCGGCCATTTTGTCAGCTGTCAAGTGATTAATATTTAGTTTGGTTTGCCATTTCATCATGAACAGGTTGACAAAAGAACAACGCTTGCAAATCGTGCAAATTTGTTTCGAAAATAATGGTTCAGTTCGCGAAGTTTACCGCAAGCTCCGTCCATTTTATGGTCGACATAATCGTCCATCAGAGCAATTAATTCGGTTAACCATGGATCGTTTTCGCACTACGTTTACTCTATGTGATAATACGCATCCGCAGAGACGTCGAACAGTGCGCACCGAAGAAACAATTGCCGCTGTAGAGCAAAGTGTTGAAGAGGACCCGAATGAATCGATTCGCCACCGTGCACAGCAATTGGAGCTTTGTCCATCAACTTGAAAATTGGACCTGTAGAATTGGCTTTATTCGAGCCAGCCGCGGCGGCCACATGCCCGAAATCATATTTAAACGTTAATGGCATAAAATTATCCTTCCAATAAAGCCAAATTGATGGACATTAAAACGATTTTCTTGTGTTTTATTTCAATTCGAAGTTCTATACCTCTAAAAAACACCCTGTAGTTATCTATTTCGTTTAACGATAGTAAAAAGGAAGCAATATCGCAACAAGCATTTCAATAACTTATGTAAAGATCTGCGTAAATTGATTTTATGCATTATTCAGTTTTTAACTTTTCTCTTTAAGTATCCGTGTCGTAGCGAGAAATATTTAATCTAATGGTATCTAAATATTTTATATTTTATTCCTCTTAATGAAAACTGACAGCTAACATGGAAATTTCATATACATATTTGTTCCCCAAGGACACTAAAAGCTTTTTACTACTTAATGGTTTTGGGCCCAAACAATATAACTGAGATAAAGTTTTGTTTGCTATATTTTTGAAGAAAAAGAAAAATGTAAAGGCTTCAGACAAACAAATTTATCGAAGAATTTAAAGCGCTAAAGTTAAAAGAAGGAGATAAAGCATAGAAATTTTCATAGAAATAAAATTTCTTAGGAATTAGTGTGATTTTCTAAACACGAGCTGAAAAATCCTGCAATATTTTGCCACCAGCCACTTTATTAACACGTAACGTATATTCTTTTATATTTAAAACTTTTATTTAATGTATTAAAGATATACTTTTTTAGAATTTCTAAACTTAAAATTGACCACAAATTTTAATTGTCGACTTACTTTGCAATGGTGGTTACTTGCTTAGCTTTCACTGAAAAGTATTGAGAAATAATTAGCTAAAGAACATACATACACAACTACACAGACATAGAAGACTTGTAGGAGAGACTTTTGCATGTGCTTAGAATTCTTAAATATTGCTAACATTCTTCTAGTAGCTTTATGTTAAGTCAAAAAAATAGCTAATGCATTCACTTAGTATGAGTCAGTCAAGATTTGTGTAAAGAACAGCGAAGTTAACATCGTGGTATTCCAGCAGTGAATAATTTAACATTGTGTGTTGGAAAGCGCTCTTTATTATCAATGCTGAGTATATAAAGACTTTTGAAATGAGAAAATAGAGGTACAACTAAAATATCATATGTTGCGAACTTTAAAAACCCAAATTTCAAATTTAGGATTTAAACATAGCAACGCATTTACTTAAGGTTCTGCATGCTCTTCCATTTAACATACAGAAAAATTTTCCTGCCATTAACCGAAATTTCAACAAGAATGCGGTTAACCTCTTTTAATAAAGTTGTAAAATTAGTTTCATTTAAAAGTACATAACAAGAAACTTCTTGCAGTGTTTATAAGTGTTTAAGCAGTTTAAATAGAAGACGCTTTTTTGAAGTTTAAAATAAACATTGGGTTAATAACTTTGTTAAATGAAAATTAATATTTAAATGAACTTATTAAATATGTATATTTAGCTGTGCTTCGTCTGTGTTTTACATTTTATATTACTATGCTCGACAAGTACTTTATTTGGAGTAGTTTCCTTTTGTTGCGCTTGTTTGATTTAATTGGGTTTTAGCTTAACTTTGTATTACTTGGCCTAAATTGAATGTGAAAGTTGACAGCAAAAATTTCGTAGTAATACTTTTGTTTTAATTACTTAATGCTAATGAAGTTTTGTTACATTATTTGCTTCAGTGATATCATCTGTTTTGAAGTTTATTTTTCCAACACATTAATTATTTTGCTATTTGAAGCTAATATATTATTCCATTGGAGTATTATAAAAAATTTTTTTTCTTTTGAAATGCCATATAGCGATGCTGGTAAGACTGTACAACAGTTTAGTAACGGTCTGCCTGCCCCACGATGTCCACGTTTAATAGATTACTGACAGCCTGTTTCCACAAGTCGGACAGGCGACTCGTTCAGAAAATTTTTATGAAAATAACTTAAAAGAAATAGTGATTTTCATATAAATTTTACACTCAACCGACTTGGCCGTTCGTATTGTGGAAAGACAGGGTTATACGAGTATTGAAACCAAAAATTTAAATTCTTATTTTAGTGTCGTTTTTAATACGAGCTGTTCCTCGAAAGGTTTCTGTCGTAAGGCAGTAAATACAAATAGATATATACATCGATTATGAACGACAACCCAACCCCGAAATGAAAATTAATATTGCGTATGGCAACTTTCTTCAGTTGCGCTAAAGTTATCTATCATATGATTATCTATGACAGTTTGCGCTGATTTACACGGTCATAATTGTGCTGGCATAACAGAGAGCGGTTTTGTGGTTGGCATAATTTTTCAACCAGTTACAACCCCGCATTAGCAGCACAAAACCAATGCACACACAACTTAAAAAACAGCAAATGTTAAATGAAAACGAAAAACACTAACACACTCAATGATTTGTATACGTATACATTTTATGCCAGATGAATTAGTCTCGTTTAATTTGTAAATAACGAAAATTGTGCGGCTTAAAATTTGTTCTCGTGTAAATTACCACTTTGACAACTGAAAATAATGAAAACAAAACTCCAAAATATAAGAACTATAAGTGCTAAAATTAAAAAAAAGTGCTAAAAAATAAGTTGTATTAAAGATTATTAGTACAGTGAAATTATTTTTCGATAAAGAGAATGGTGTAAAAAATATGTCCTTTTTTAGACCGGACTTAAAAGACAAACTCCATAGAATTTCTAATTCTACTGCGAATAAATTTTATTGCCTAATAATACGTTTATACGCACGACTTATTTGCAATTAAACTGTAACTTATTGCCATATAATTATTTTATTGCGGTTTACTAATTCAGAAATCAAATTCACGTATAATGCAAATAAAGTGCTTAAGGTTGCCACGCTTACAAATTTTTTCTAATAAAAAACAATAAATGGATAAATATTGCACAAGAAAAAATAACATTGAAAGAATAAAATAATAATAATAAAAACAAATAAGTATTTATTACTTTATACATTTACACAACTATTTTGTAAACTTAAGTAACCTTTCTATAGAAGTGCTACCATGTTTTTGTATAGACAGTGAGTTAATTAATTTGCAAATAGTTTTATTTACAAATAGTGCACGTATAAACGTGGTGTAACATAAGTTTTAAGCAACAATATATTTCTAGCTTGCCAATGCTATTTAAACATCTGTTATGAATTGCCCATTGTCATAGCTAAAAATACTCTCTTTGGGGGTGAGGGGTGGAGGGGGAATAAAGACTGGTTATTTTCATGAGTAATATTAAAATAGACATTACAGGCAATTTTTAACAGTTCTAAAGCTGGCAAAAGTAATTTTTGGGAGGGGGCAATGCCTTTCTACGTCTATAGAGTTGCCATAATCGAGCCAATGTTATTGAAATATGAATATTATAACAGAGTTGTTTTAGCTAAAATAAAAATATGAGAATATCTGTATTAAAATTTAATAATTTACTTTAAACATTCTCAAATGAAACGTATCTATTGTTTTTATATTTATGATTTGATCAGGCTAAGGTTCATATCGCTTTATAAGCCAAATTACATGTGATAATTATTAATGAACAACTAACACCAAAGTTAATTGTAAATATTCTGACAAACACGTAGTAGAACGGAACATTAAGCTGTTTTCGAAGGCCACTACATCATCAGCTTTGTTTGTGTTTGGTTCACTGTGTGTGGTGTCAGTTTATGTAGATTTCTGTTTTATATACGCAACTTTTATTGCAAATGGAATATGTGAATTGTTTTGATTATCTATTGTTGTTAAGATATTTAAAATATATATATGTATAGATATGTATGTAAGCATACTCGCAATTGTTTTGTTTTAGTAATCTTTTGAAAACAACTTAAGCCATACAAATTTAAATTACTCTTAAATTGGCTTCTTAAGTATTACAAGAGATCAAACCTTTCTTTTAAACCCCAACAGGTTACAAAAATATAATGAAAAAAATATGCGATAACAATAGTAATTACACACGCTGGAAGGCTTATTAATACTCTTGGAATGTGTAGACCAAGTAAATACTGTTTGTAGCAAAATTTATAAAAAAGTGTAACATGTTTTTAAGTATGTACAAGGAAAAAGTTATTAGAAACCTCATAATTATTTTTTCCAATACATGCAATAGTGTAAACAAATACTACACTTTACACATGAATGTATATGCGCAAAGAAAATGTGAACTCCATGCCACAAAGAGTATACAAAAATATGTCAAAACATGCTCTACAAGCAGCATATTAATTAAAAGCTGGGCAAAAAAATTCATGAACTCATTGCGTGTAGCAATGGTTACGTATCTGATTCATACTTTGGTTGGATTAAAATTGTTTTCATAGCTACCACATGTGTAGTGCACAGAAAAATAAATTCCCAACAGGACATTTAGCACAAAAAGTGTACGGAGTAATGTTTATGGTTAAAATGTAAATAGTTTTATCAGAAGTTTTGATTAACACTTCAAATTAGTTACTCAACATTTTAATAACCACCATATGACATAAGCTTTGCAGAGAACATAAATAGCAGAGATTTATGAAATTTGAAGTCACACTAAATATGAATCAAATCTAATTAATGCACTCACTTCCTAGTATTTTATATATTTCAAAGAGTCTTGTAAAACTGAAAAAGAAATTCTGACAAGGAAATATTGGGTTGTGATTTTAAAGCCCATCACAAAATTTTTGAATACCGTTGTCAATGGTTAATAAACAGCTTAAATTATTTTCTTTATGGTTTCTTCATCATCCGTCAAATTCTAGATAGAGCTCCTTCCTGGCAACTAGAATATTTCCCTTAGGCCACAATTGTTCCAAGCCCCAAGAAAACCTATTTAAGATAATTATTTTGGATTTTAAAATATTAATTTTAAACAACATTGTCATTGCAAAAAAAATAAAAAATTGTGTATGGCAATCGACTTCGTATAGTATTATTTTCCAAGTCCATCAGAATTTCCTCTTTAAAAAAAAATACTTTTAGAATTTCGCTTTAGTAAAAACATTGATGGACTTGTCAAATTTTACTGTTCAATAAGTTTCTTAAACACATATTGCACTATAATTATTGCTTAATAAGGAGTAAACACTTTAGTCGAATTTATTAAACACAGGAAAAAAATGTTTCACATTTTTAGGGTTCCGTACACCAAAGTTGAAAAAGTTAAAAGTTTTCGCTACAATGCACCGAGGAGTATTTGAACCAAAAAGCTGGCCCAAAAGACAAAAATTAATTTAAAGAAATCCTAAAAACTAAGCAGTGTTTAAAAAAACTGCAGTCGAAATAGCAAAGGTCGTAAAATTGTTCTACTTTTTCGACTTTTTATTTTTGACTGCCCAATCACAAACTATTGTTCATGCTTCTGCTACTGAAATTCAAAGAGTCGTAGTCGAAGTTGACACAATAAGCAAATATATATACACAACGAAGAGCTCCAGCTGTCGACATGTTCGTACAGTGTTCGGTTTGACTGACTGCTGCTTTAAATAACTACGAAGTTAACGAAACAGAAATGTTTTTGTGTATGTGTTTGAATGTGTATTTTGGTGTGTATGAGTGTTTTTTCCTGTATGTATAAATATAATAGTAAAACAAATAACAACAATTGAAATTGCAAAATTAAAAGAGAAAAAACACACAACATCTCTACTATATTAAATTCCGAATTTATTTAAAGCAGCATTTAGAAAAACAAAAAGCTTGTCGAGCATATCGACAACTGAAGCTCGTCGTTTTATATGGCTATTCGTTTATTGTGTAAATTCCTGCTGCGACTCTTGAATTTTCAGAAGCAGAAGCATAAGCAGAAGCAAAAGAAAATACACAAATGAGAAGTTTTTAAACGTTAGAACTAAGTACACAGCACGATACACAACAAAATTTTACATCATATTGTAAATTTTGAAGACTTTAAGTTGTGATTTGTAGCCCTAAGATACTGCTTAAGTCAGGAAAGTGAAGAAAAGTATATGAGTTTTTAATGTTTTTTTTTTTCAGTTTCAACGTGTTTATATTACATTTTTTTTGTGGCTAAATGAATAAAGGTTTTACGTTGATTTTTTTTTTGGTGAAAAATTTGATCAATAACTATTTTTAATATTAGAACAAAAAAATTATCGTGAATATTATGGTTGAAACAATTCGTTTAAAAATAAAAAAAATAAATTATACACTTTTTTTGCAAACCAATTGAAGAAAAAGGTTTTTAAAAGTGAAGGTACCTACATTTACAATAAAATTTAAAATATCTAACTTTAGACCCAGGAAAAAAGTTTGCGCAAATTTGCGCCATTTGTTTTGTGATTTTTTTTTTTAAATTTCAACTTTTTTCTGTTTTTGCTCATCTTGCATAGATAAATGTGAGTAATAAACATTTTTGTTTGTCATAAAATGTTTTGCTTTGGGGGGAGGGATACTTCTCACTGCCAAAAAAAAATTAAAATGTGTAATCACATGGAAATTTCTTGCAAATGCTTAATGCACCCCACGACTAATCACACATAAAATAAAAATTGTATTATGAAGAAAAATTTTGTATAAAATTTAATGTTGCCGAACTTAATTTTAAAATAATATTTTTTACTTGTTACAGCCACAGCCATAGTCATCAGCAGAAGCTTTCTGTTTGGCTTTACCTTGTCATTTTAAACCCTTGAAGCACAATGAGTTTTAGTTTCTGGTCAACATGTTTTTCCAAAGCCAAAGTAGTTGTAATAACATAATCTGCTTTAAAAATTTCACAACAAACCGAGTGAATAAAACTATGAAAAACATATAAGTCACTGTACAAACAGACAAGTGAGTTGATTTCATACAAGTGCGTCATAAAGTAAAGCGTAAGGGGTATTCCAATGTGAGCATCTTTATGTCAAAATAAATACAACGAAACATGCTGTTTTGGAGCCAATATTTATTACTTGTTACAAGCTGGTCTTCATATTAATGCAATTAACCCAGATTGACAGCGATTTAAGTAGCGGTTTCATTTTCAAAGCAGACCAGATAAGAATTTTTGCAGAATCTTTACTGATTGGAGACATTTTGTCGTATATAAAATTTCTGACGTTACTAACGAGTGATGGTGTAAAATGCGCTTATATTAAATACTGCATGTTAATATAAACTATCTAGATATAAAAAGTATCTTAAACGTTCAAAAGTTGGAAGTAGTAAACAACAACAGTCATTTTGTGATTGGCTGTGATAAACATTTTATAAAGTGCAAATGGCTTAATGGATATTCACGTTTTACAATATTTTTGCAATAGTCGCACTGCGCATTAAATGTTCAATAAAATGTCAAATAAAAGTAAATACAAAGCAACTATTAGCTATCAAACAGAACAGTGCTGCCAATTCAAAGATGTTTAAGTCTGAAAGAAACACCCTTTATGACTATTATATTCCATTTGCTTGTATTAATTTCAAAAATTCTAAGCTTTGTTGTGAATTTTTTAATCTTTTTAATATTCTTCAAATATGAAATATTGCGCTCTTACACATATGTGCCCTTAACTATGAAAGTGGTCTAAGGCCCAATAATTGAGTTCTCAATTATATGTCATTTAGCTAATTGCCACTTAAATTTAAGTTGCACTTAAATGCAGTTTCATTTTTTCAGTCATAAAATTAAATGCTCACTTCAATATTATGAAAGTATGGTGGCACTGTGAAACGAAACGAAAACAGATGCTTAGTGTAAACAATAAAGTAAGGTTATCAACATGTAGCAAGTTACAATTGCATAAAAACATATTTTATGAAACCAAAAGAGCATTTTTTTTATTTATTTATTCCATGATATGAAACTGTTTACTGCATATGTTATATATTTATTAAAATTAAACGAAATTTTTTTAATACGACCACATAATGTTCATGTACATGTTTTCAATAAACACACACAAACATAAAAACATATGGTATGCTCGAAAAACTTAAATATAACTTATAAACGCAAGGCTGGGCATTTAAGTATTATTTAAATGTCTCTCAATTTTGCACTGAGAAAATGAATTTGTTACTTAAATGGCACTTAAAGAAAAATTACATATAATTGATAAGTCAATTATTGGGCCTAAGTCATATGCATTTTTGCTTCGAAATATTAAATAAATCTTTAAAAAACTGCAATAAATAGTTAATAAATATTAAATAATTTTATATTAATCGAGACTATAACAACTCTAAATTAAAATGTTGTATAATATAAAAAATTTTTTCATTTTTTCAAATGTAATCTAGTAAATATCTCGACAAGAGAAATACATGACTTAGACCACTTTCATAATTAAGCGCACATATGGACTTCCATAAATGATATATATATATATACAAAATTATACGTCAATGCTACAAAAAATAAAAATTATCTTTCAAATATGTTAAACCTTTAGCTTAGTTTTAATTATTATACCCTGCACTAAAAATGGTAAATGGTTTATAAAGGTTTGTCATTCCGAGTACAATTTCCAGAATATTCATATGCGACCCATAAGGGTACGCTTTCCCGTCTGTCCGTCTGCCCGTGTGACCGTCTGTATGTACATGAATCGGTTTTTCGAAGCTTCCAGAGAATCTCAAGACTTCGCTCTTAGACTGGTGTGTCAGCAAATAGTCCAAAACCTAAGAGACGGTTTCAGACCTGGAAAATCTAAACATTGTTTTGCCATATAAAAGTAACTAGCTTAAACTAGCTTTTATTTTTTTGTTACACACCAAAAAGTAATATCAATTAAAATATTTAAAATATCAGTTAAAAAATTAATTAAATTTTCACCTATAAACAAGTTGATAATATTAATTAAGTTTTTCCACTCACATTAATTAATATAACTAAAACTTTAACTGAATCAATTAAATTTTTAATTGAACACATTAATTGGTGAATACTTTTTTCTGTGTTAATTAAACCTTTTTCACAATTTACTACGACTTAAATTGATATTGAATTAAAACAAAATTCAATAGAAGATTCCAGGAATGAAAAATTTGAACTTTTGCTCTATAAATTCCATATATTTTATATTTTAGAAAAAAAAAATCAAAAAAATAAAGAAGGATGATTCCAGGGTTGAAAATTTAAATTTATATAAAAGTAACTACGAGTACAGCAAATTGATTTTTTCTTGTTCTTTATAAATTAAAAATATTTTATGTTTTGGTAGAAAAAATCAGAAAAATAAAAAGCTTATATAAGAGGAACTAAATATAACTATTTTTTTTTATATAAAAAATAAAAAAATAAATAAAATATGGTTCCGGGGTGGGAAAATCGAAATAATTTGGGGTAAAAAAAGTTACTGCATAAAAATATTTTTTTCCTTTTTGATTAAACATATTTAAGATACAGTAAAGCCTCGATTATCCGTGATTTTATTAACCGTCAATGTTGAGTATCAGGGAAAGAAATACAATTAGGAATCGATTATTTGTAATGATCGGGACCGGGAGCATTCTGGATAATTGATTTTCCCGCTTAATGGGGTAAGAAATAATTTCATAATTAATTACCTGGCTGTTTTTTGATAAAAATCACTTCCTAAGAAGTCGAAAATATGCTTGCAATCTTTTTTACTAGGATGTTTTTTTTTCTAAACCTACGATTGTATCAACTTTCGTTCCCTTTCCATAGATTGTGTGCTTTTTTTATAACAATCATAGTTGAGTTTAGTCAGATTTTACAAGCATCAGTTTTTGTTGTCAAACATCACGTAAAAAACTTCGTAAATTCAAATATGTATTGAAATTAAATTCTTTTAATCAAAATCTCTTGTCCAAAATTACCCAAATCTCACTCACTATAAATTGCAAAAATTAATGATTTACATCTTTTCACGAAACCAATATGTTATATATTACTTTGTATTAATAAACTTTATACGTACGTCGGTGAAGGCAATATAAGATGCGGCACAGTCGAATATTGCACTCTTATTTATTTTAAATCAGTTTTAAAACTATTCGTCTAGAAATTTATTATTCGGCATATTGTCATAATTATATTATAAGTGAAATTTATTTGCTGGTGGTCAGGCGACGATTTGTTAAAGCAACAATGAAAGGCATATACACATCGCTTAAGTACCAGCAAATAATTTTTACTATTCGTCTAGAGTAGTTTTGTATTTTTTTTTTTTGGTACTATAAGTTATGAGAGCTAAAGCATTAAAGTATTGATTTCACAATAATTAAATTAAACTCAGTTTTATAGTCCGTTCCATGATACAATTATACAAGGTACTTGCACAAGCCCAGCCTGTTAATGTATACAATGCAGAAACTTGTCAAACTTTGTTTACAAGCCGCAAAAATGTTAGTGTATGTGTGTGAATAAAATTATTACAGTGTTGCCAATGAATTTGCATGTGGCTGTGTCTCCAATTACACATTGAAGAAAATTACACTACACATCCTTTGTGTAGGTTAAAATTAAAACAAAAATAGAAGTCAAAGTAAAATTACACACAGATTATACATGAATCTAATTATAGGCCTACACATGTGAGTGGAAATTACACACTCTGTATATTACACACATATTGGCAACACTGAATGACTATAATCATTCATGAATGCCACGTCCGCAATTGTACTTTAGTTACCCTGTAATAGTTATTTTTAACAACAAAAGACATCTGTTTTTGACTAAATTCTGTTTGTTTCTACCAACAAAATGCGTGTGTTTCTTGGTGTTGCAATGTTGTTGTAGTCGTGCAAGTATTGGGTGTTTTTTATTGAGGTATAGAACTTTAAGTTGGCATCACTTTTTTAACTTGCGGCCATTTTGTCAGCTGTCAAGGGATTAATATTTAGTTTGGTTTGCCATTTCATCATGAACAGGTTGACAAAAGAACAACGCTTGCAAATCGTGCAAATTTATTTCGAAAATAATGGTTCAGTTCGCGAAGTTTACCGCAAGCTCCGTCCATTTTATGGTCGACATAATCGTCCATCAGAGCAATTAATTCGGTTAACCATGGATCGTTTTCGCACTACGTTTACTCTATGTGATAATACGCATCCGCAGAGACGTCGAACAGTGCGCACCGAAGAAACAATTGCCGCTGTAGAGCAAAGTGTTGAAGAGGACCCGAATGAATCGATTCGCCACCGTGCACAGCAATTGGAGCTTTGTCCATCAATTTTATGGAAGATTTTGCGCAAAGATCTTGGCTTGCGACCTTACAAGATCCAGCTTGTGCAAGAATTAAAGCCGCGAGACCATGCAATGCGTCGTGATTTTGGTGTATGGGCCGAAAATGAGATTGATCTCGATGCTGATTTTCATCGCAAAATTTTGTTCAGTGATGAGGCTCATTTTTGGTTGAATGGCTACGTCAACAAGCAAAATTGCCGCATTTGGAGTGAAGAGAATCCACATGAGACCCTTGAGACGCCATTACATCCACAAAAACTGACTGTTTGGTGTGCTCTATGGGCTGGTGGAGTCATTGGGTCATACTTCTTCCAAAATAATGCTGGAGAGTCAGTTACCGTTAATGGAGACCGGTATAGAGCCATGATAACCGACTATTTTGTTCCCGAATTGGATGGCATGAATGTGGATGAGTTGTGGTTCCAACAAGACGGCGCTACATGCCACAAAGCGCACGTCACAATCGATTTATTGAAGGAAACATTCGATAAGCGCATAATTTCGCGGAATGGACCTGTCAATTGGCCACCAAGATCGTGTGATTTGACACCATTGGATTATTTTCTTTGGGGATATGTGAAGTCGCTCGTCTACGCCAACAAACCAGAAACGTTAGGGGACTTGGAAGCCAACATTCGTGGCGTTATTGCCAACATACGGCCCCATATGCTCGAAAAAGTGGTTGAAAATTGGACCTGTAGAATTGGCTTTATTCGAGCCAGCCGCGGCGGCCACATGCCCAAAATCATATTTAAACGTTAATGGCATAAAATTATCCTTCCAATAAAGCCAAATTGATGGACATTAAAACGATTTTCTTGTGTTTTATTTCAATTCGAAGTTCTATACCTCTAAAAAAACACCCTGTACCTTGTATAATTGTATCATGGTCCGCTCTATTAAATTATTTATATTTCAATAAATAGTATTAAAGCTTTTTTTTGTCTGAACTGTTAGTAATACGAGTATTAAACCAATCAAAAACTATTTATTAATATTTCTTTTTTGCTTGCATTATTATGGATAAATGAATATAATCGTATTTTTCGCAGCTTGTTTTTCATATTTAATAAAAAAAAACTCCAATAAATAATTTTTCAACTTGGGTGTTGGTAATGACCTTAACTGCAGACATGACTTGCTGTGTGCTAAAAAAATAACATTGCTCCACTTTCTTTTCATGTTCTCTTTTTTATTATTTAGCTAATTCCCTTTAAAATACATACGACCCAGAGTTTATAAAAAGAACACAGCAGGGGTATTTTAAAGCCATATACATTCATAAATATATAAAATATGAATGAACATAATGGACGTTATCTTTTTAAATATGAAAAAAAAATATGGTTCATAAAATGGTGGAGTTTAAAGAGCTGCAACTATGTAAAAAAATTTCAAGTAAGTTGCATTATTTTTAACTATAAAATATAATTAAGTTCGAGTAAAATCGAAAGAGAAAATTTTGGCTAGAGTGAAAAATCTAGTGCCATCATGTTATTTCTATAATGCTGGTGTTGCGTTTAAAAAATATACAAATCTAAGATTAAGAAACCATTTGGTTTCGAGCTTATGTTGTTGTATATACATATCTACATTTATATACATTTTTGTTACATATGCATGTATATAGAAAAATAGATTACTACATATTATAAAACTTGTATATGTAACGGACAAAATCAAGATATTGTTGTTTTATTTGGCGCAACTTTTGGCCGACAGGCTTTGCATTCAATCGTCCTCAAGGCACTTTCCACATGATAATCAGTACGTTGCGTTTTGACTGTCGAAGACAAATACATACGAGTACGTACACTCAAAATATTTCATATGTAAAATAAGCGAAAAATGTGGTTTATATTACGAAATAAATTCGTGAATCAAAGAAGCAATTTTGTGTTATATATGATTTTTTTTTAAATTAAAATCTTTAAAATATACATACATTTAAAAATTAATTCTTGAAATTGAAGGTTGAAATAGTTATGAAAAAAAAAAAATAATTCAAGGGGAATTATTACAGCCTCTGTATTCCTCATACATCACATACATACATATTTTGCGCTGAAACTCACGAATCAAACTGGGAATGCTGGGACTACACCTGAGGCGAACAACGAATTTTTCTTTGAGAACTTTCGTCATAGAAATTAACACAACACCGCCTTTGAATGAAATTCGTCGTGGGTGACGAACTCTGCGATAGATTTATTTCTATTTCCTACGCCGATGAACGACGAAACAACAATTTTCTGTCTCTTTGCACAAACAATAACCAATTATTCAATTAGAAATTATAACATCTGTTATTTATTCGTCGTTGGTGAGTCGTGGACAAAATTTGTCATTCGTTCTAATTTTTTATCACAATAATTTTTTATACAATATATAAATACATACAATGACAGGAAAATAAATGGAGAAATTATTAAAAAATAAAACAAAACAAAACAACAGTCTTTGTTCTTGTATTTCAAAGTTTTTTTTTTTTTTTTGTAAAATTCACGAAACTTGTGTAGATTTAAAAATAATTTTGTACTGTAAACAAAACGATAACAAAACAAAATTTGTTTATTTTATGAAATTTACAATTTTATAAAAATATTTTATTTTATCCTTAAATTCAATAAAATAAACGAAAAATATGGTACCATATACAAAAATAATTGTACGAAATAATTTTTGTAACTTAACGAAATTCGTAAAATTATGAAATCTGTTTTCCTGCACAAGCTACAAATATCTCGTAAAATGTATAACATTTTTCGTTTATTGCACAAAAGTTACATTACGAAAAAGTTTGTCGTATTTTTAAACATGAAATATTTTGAGTGTATCTATTTTATTATCTATAGTTTCTAATGATTCGTTGCCCATAGGTGCCATAAATACTGCTGAGCAAAGAATTCGCTCCTAAATCACAAAACCAAAAACAAATCGATACTCGAAATTTGTATATGAAAATATGCTAAACATAGCCGCTTTGAATGCTTATGTTCTAATTTAAATGTTTCTTGAGCACCAGCTGATCGTAACAGCAAGAGACGACTGTCACTTTCTGTGGCGATTATGATGAAACAGAGCAGATTATTTCCACAATAATTCTCAGTCCAGTTATTCAATTCTAAAAGTACTGCTCCTTCTAAAAAACGAGGAATTTGTAGTTGCTGCCTGTTCCCTTTGCGGCAAATTTATTTGTAAAGCTCACCGAAAAATATTTTCTTTTTCTTGTAATGCAAAAATTCGTCAATAACTTCCAAGCTTTTGTTAGTTACCGCTCAAAAATCCAAGTGTTTTATTTTCAATCGAACGAATTGTTCTCTTATCTAAGATTAAGATTAGTAATTGCCAATTTCACTATGTCGACAAGGTTCGACCTCTCGAACACTTACATTTGAAACAACAACAAAATATGAAAAGTTGTTTTTGTTTTGAATGTAAGTGTGCGACAAGTCGAACGTTGTCGACATCGTGAAACTGGCCCTAAGTTTTTGCTTTCTTTAAATTCGACATTAGTTTAGGTCCTTGGACTTATGGATATAATGATGGCAAAGTAATAACAAAGTAAAATAAAAATAATTACAATGGAAGAAATTTTCATTAATTTTTATTTTTTTTCCTTTGTTTCTTTTTAGGTAACTTACCAAATTTTAGGTGATGCTCCTTATATATCGATTTAACTGTTCGTAATTTTATATTATTTATGAATTGTTGGTGTTAATAAATTTCTGAGAATTCATAATAAATGCAAACAGATTTCTTATTTGCTATCGGTCTAATTCATAAAAAATATTTTAGGTTTATTACAGGTTTATTTGAAAAATTTCCCATAAAAATATGTCAAATAAGAGCTTAATAAACCCGAATTATTTTTTATGAATAAGGCAGTATGTATTTAAAAATTGTCTTTTGTTCGGACTGATTATTAACAAATTTAATATATATGTATATAAGAGTGGGTCGATTTGTTCGTATGCGAAAAAAAGCAAAAGGTGTCTAGCAAAAATTAAATCTACACAAAATTCTAAGAATATTACCCCGAGAATTTGGGGGTCTAAAATCAAAACCTAGCTCCCGCCGAGAGGCATCAAAATTCAAGCTCTTCGTTGGGAAAAAACAAAACAAAAGTAACATTTTGAAAATTTTCGCTTCTGATTTTTATAAAATTTTTTACAAATGATGCCTCTGTCATAACTACCGCTAGTGAAAAATCTTGAATCATTATGCGGTTCAGTTTGCAAAATATAGCCACTTCCAAATGAGAAAATTTAGCAAAAACCGACTTTACTAAATTATGTATATATTTAAAACTGCTTAACTTAGATGTTAAATTGAGGTGTCATCGTAAAGAGCAGAGTTCAAACTTTACTGACCTTATGTTTTCTTGAAAAATTGCATTTGTAAAATTCTTAAAAAAATATATGTTGATCCATAACTTCTTATTTTTACTGTGGCCAAGCTTAAATTTGGAACTAGCAATAGTTCACGAATAATCGAGAAAAATGTAAAACAGATATAATAAAAAAATTAAAAACAACTAATTTTGAAAAAATTTTCTATTTATTTGCAATAAAAATTTTGCTCTAGAAATTTAAAAATAAAACTTTTTACTGAGAATGATATAATCCGCGAATTCAAGTAAAAAATTATGTTTAAGAAATTTATTATTCGACATATTGTCATAAGTTTATTTTAATTTGAAATTTATTTGCTGGAGGTCAAGCATTGTCTATATATTTCATTGGTGCTTAGCCAATAGGCATAGAAACTATAACAAATATAAATTATTTGCTGGGATTTTGTTATAGTTTCTATGCCTATTGCTTGTGTTTCGCTTGTGATTTTCAGAAATATTATTATTTGTGATTATTATTTGTGAATTCTCAAATAGTTTTTGAAAGTCTGTGCATAAGATAAGAGGTTTGTGACTGTTCAAAATGTGGTTAAAGTCTACTGATGATTTGGCTAAGCACCAATGAAATATATAGACAATGCTTGACCTCCAGCAAATAAATTTCAAAGTAAAAAATTATGGTAATGACAAAACAAATTAAAAATTGGGGTTTTTGTATTATTGTGTATCCGCAGTGCCGGTCTTTGGACTAGACCTTCCCCCTTTTCTAATTATTGTGCTTGTTGCTCTCAGCTTAAAAATTACAATATGCTTGCTCTTGCAAAAAAAAAAAAATAATAATATAATAAAGAAACTAACGTGTACTTATGGCTGCCTTTCTGGGCAATAAATTACGAATTTAAAATAAATGTATTTATTTTTGATTTAAATAGCATTTTATTTACAACAGAAAAATACACTTAATTGTTAGCGAGTGTAAAACAAACTGTAAGTATTAGCATGCACCCAACAAGCAAAAATTTAAACGTTTGTGACATACAAAATAAGTAATTTTTTAATTCAAAGTAAGCAGCTTACGTTTGACTTGGGATAAGGGCCTTAAACTGATTTAAAGTAAAAATTTATATATAGTTTTTAAATTTATAATATATTTATTTACACCAATCTTATCCAAAACCAAAAAAAAATACTACCAGCTTGCTTAATTTTTTCACTCATATTCTTCATCTCCAGACAATAACGAGGGCATTAGTGTCCCTTTCTATCAGTTGTTGTAGGAAAGTTCAAATGAAGTGAACTATACCGGCTTCAGAAGATACTAATCCTAATGTAACATCAGAGCGCCCTCCTTCGTTGTGTATCAGAATCATCGGCTAAGTAAAATAAGCAATAAAATGAGTACTAAACACAGCTTTAACAAATTTAATACGCCTCATTTAATACCAGAGGCGCTTCAAAACTTCATTATTAAAAACGTGCAAAAAAGCAGAGTTGTAAAAGAATGAAGCTTTCCTCTATCCTTTTTATCACTATCACTTACATGTTAGTAGTAGTAGGCATTCATTGCTTGAGTGTTACTTCTCTTTTTTTTACACTTGTATTTATAGGGTCCGCCATCTAACGTTTTTTTTTTCAACTAGTGCTTATTTCGTGAATGGTAACCTTAGCTCATGTCTGATTTGACAGATAATTAGTTTTATCCTTCCGCTGCACGAATATGGTTGTGTATACGCTTGAACAATGCTGGGAAATATTGCCTGCGATCGAATTACAGAAGATGCCGATTTTGCCAAAAAAAATCATCTTTTCAGATGAAGCTCATTTTGATCTTGGCGGGTATGTAAACAAGCAAATTGTCGCATTTGGGGCACAGAAAACGCGCACGCATACATTGAAAAGCCGACGCACCCAAAACGAGTCACTGTTTGGTGCGGATTTTGGTCCAGAGGCATAATTGGGCCAATGAGCAAGGAGTGGCCGTTACAGTCAATGGCAAGCGTTATCGGGCCATGTTGAACGAATTTTTGTTTACAAAAAAAGAATAGGAGGATACTGGCAACATTTGGTTTCAACAGGACGGCGCTACGTGCCACACAGCCGAAGCCACACTCGATGTTTTGCGCCCTGTTTTCAAAAAGAAAAGTTATCTGGCGGACCCTATATTTATTGTATCTTTAATACTGAATAATATGTTCCTGAAGACATCGAGATGACTAGTAAAACGATTTTGATGTTTTTCGGAATAACTTTATATAAACATTTTTGTTTAGAATAAATAGCACAACACATTTTCGGTAGATAATATTGCCGTGTTTACTTGAACAAACCCTGAAGGACAACATTCGACACGAGTGCGAGAATCTGTCGCCCGAAGTTCTCGCCAAAGTGATGAAAAATGTCATAAAACGAGCAACTAATTGTGACGGCACCCACCCATTTCGACGATGTCATCTTCTCGGCTTGGCCAATAAAATTCTAAATGTTCAAATAAACATAATCAAAAAACAGAATCGAAGTTTTTCATTTACATAGAAAAAAAATTAGAGCCAAACAACATCGGATGACTTCTTTTGGTACACCTTGAATATGATGCTTTTATTTTGAAAATTTTTTATCTTTAAATAAATAAATAATAATAAAAAATAAAACTCAATAATAAAATAATTTCACTTTTTCGTCACTGTTGCTCTGATACCGCAGCTGCATGATTGCTGGGTTCTGAATGATAATAACAAATACATCTACACCTAAATTTAATTTAAAAAGCGTACATAAGAGCAAAAGGAATCAAAAGTAAATTAGCAGCAGAAACTTAACGCAAACTTAAAAATAAAAAGCAGCTAAGATGGAAAGAGGACGACTTTTGAAAGAAATGAGAAATTAAAGCGATTTATTAAATACAAGCTTATATAAGCTGGCAAATGTTTAGGGATTTTCTAGGACAAGTGATGGAATTTCTTCTTCTTCGTTATTGCGGCGTTGTGGTTTTTCTGCTTGAATTATTTCAAATTATTTTCACTGAGATAAACTTTGAATTAAAACCTTAGATTTTTTGCTTAATTAGTTTTTTTTTGTACTTTTGTGTACATCGAGAATATAACTAACAGGGCACATTGCAAAACCAACAGCTACATTTCTCATTAAAATCCTTATTTTATTTTTGAAATGGGAAATCATTTTTTTTTTGCCTTTTTCTTTACGCCTTATCCATGAACAAAGCTATAAAATGCTTAAGCGGAAGCTAAAATATTGTACTCGTAACTGCGTATTTATTTAATGTAAGATTTTTAGAATAAATTTAACGAGAACAATAAAAGCAGGACAAACATAAATTATGCTGGCCAAATTTTAAAAGGATTCTTTATAAAATTACAATCAAGTTGGTTTAATGAAGGTGGTTAACTTACATATTTTAGATAAAAAAAAATCAAATTTTAATACCATAAAAGAATGTCTTCTTATATTATGAGCATAATAAAAATCATATTAAAAAGGCGTCCACCTAGTTAATGTTATCTTAAGTTAACAGTTTGGAAAAAACTCGTGTTTTAATAGTTTAAGCTTATGAGTATGAGAGGGTTTCTTAATGTCAAAATATATTAACTTTTTGATAAACATTATTAAATTTTACTACATAACCAGCAAAACTCTTTAAATATTTGTTGAATATTTTTTTTATACATACATAAATAACATATTTATATTTATAATAAGGACATTATGGGAAAGGTTAAAGTTATAAGCAAAATTTTCATTCTGAATGGAGAGTAATTAATTTATTGTAATTGTAGTAGTATAAGTGAAACCGATTATGGCCATGAGTCTAGGCTTTTCTATATTGGATGAATAAATGAAATGAAAATGAAAAATAATTAATTGATTAATTAATTTAACATAGAAACAGTTAAACATGAAACTCATGCACAAACATAAAAACTATTGCATACTTTGCGGATTTCAGCGTATACTTACTGCCTTATTCATAAAAAATATTTCAGGTTTATTAAGCGCTTATTTGACATATTTCTATGGGAAATTTGTCAAATAAACCTGTAATAAACCTAAAATATTTTTTATGAATTAGATCTTTAATATTTATTTTTTTAAGCGGCCCACCCACTTGCAATATAATTGCACAATTTTTCGTATTGTACAATAATATCGCCAATGTGTGTGTCATATTCGAAGATGGCACAATATACTGGCAAATATCAAAAGACTTTCGATTTTTATTTTACAATCAAGACAATTGTGTAATGTGGTGGCAGCATTGTTCAATGTTGTTTACTTTTTCACTGCCAGGAAAATTGTTCAATATTTTCTGTACAAATATTGTGCCATTTATTGCATAGTATAGGTCGAAAGGGCAATAATATGTAGAACAATATATACAATAGTATTGTGTAATGGATGCGCCGCTTTAGCAGCAGTGTTGTCAGAAGCAGTGATGGCAAAACAGCGATATTCCCGCTATATATGACCGTATTATGTTGTCATTAGCGGAATAATTTCGTAGCTGACGGGTTTTCAGAGTTTTTTTTCTGAAACTTACAAAGAAAGATTTTGAATCAAAATAAACTATTTTTAAAACAGCCATACAACACGTACCCTGGTATGTATGTTGAGTTTTTTCTTTCAATATAAACACGTATACAAAATAAACCAGCTTGACTTTTTGTTCTTTTATTTTATTTTTGCAAGTAAAAAATTGTCATTTTGTGGTGGTATAGTTGAAAGTGAAGCTTTAACAAGTTAAAAATAAGAACATATACATATCGATGGCTTAATATAAGAAAAGCATAACTCGAATTTTCATTATTTCATAGTGGAATGAAAAAACTGAATAGAAACTAAAGCATTTACACGCAAACCTAATTTTTTAAATGTCCATAAATCCTTGATTTTCAACTGTAACGCACTTATTTCTTCAAGGAGGATGTTATTATATGTTGGCTACAAGAAAACGTTAAAAACGTAATTTTGACAAAAAATCGAGTTACTACCTTTTTATATTAAGCCACCGATATATAAAAGTTCAAAAATCTCATTTTCAGTAAATAAAATTTGATTTAAGATTAAATTATATGACAATTACAATTTAATCTTTCTTTTCGTATATAAAGAAAAAAAAACTGGGTGAGTGTGAGGAATTTGAAATAAAATCTTTCAAAACAATAATTTTTTTTTAATAATTTTCTTTTTTTAATAGAGATTTTTTGATTGAAATTTTCTTTTAAAATACAATTTCAAGCAAATTTTAATTGAGAAATAGAGTTTATTTTACCATTTTTTTAATTTCAGATTGTCAGAAAATTATGAAATTTGAACAAAAATAGATAGTTTTGCAGTTCATAATATATTTCAAGCAAAATAGCAAGATATTATTACATATACTTAAGTGGGGTACACATTATCGAACATTGATCGCTAGTGTGAACACAAATTTCGTCAGTCAGCAGTCAACCACAGAACTTTTTGTGGTTGAGTGATAGTAAGCGGCCATATTGGATTTTGACTGATAGTGTGTACCAAAAAGCGTCAGCCAAGAGATATTTTTGTATCATAAAAAAAAACAAGTTGGAAGCGGAAAATGATCTTTTAAGGTACTCATATATATTTATGAAATACAAGGCTGTGTGTGATAATAAAGACAAAATGTTAAGATAAAATCTTACGAGATAAAAAAAAAAAATTAATATAATTCATTATAAAAATATGTTGTATGTTTTCTGTGCTTGTGTGTCCAATTTTTTTCTTGAGTGAAGGTTTGAGTGTCTAACATGATCGATAGTCTGAACATCCAAAACTATCATTCAAAACTGATAAATTTTTGAATATCACTCATGTTCTATAATGTGTACCCCACTTTAGTATAATTAAAGTCAATCGCAGAATATATTGAAAAGATACTGAATCCGCTTAATCATGTTAATATTATAAGATGGAATAGGCTTTTGAACTCTACTTTTTTTCTGCTTCGAAGTTTTATGCAAAAATAACAAACAAAATTTCCCTACAAATTTTGACTAAAGCACACATAGAGTACAAGTATTTTTTTTTTTTGCATAAGGCGGTTAGAGTATGAGGCCTCTAAAGGAAATAAAATGTTTAAAAAGTAGACTGAGTCTTTCTCACAAATATTGGAACTTATTCACAATAAGAAATATGAGCAATATTTTTTTTACATATATACTTACATATACATATGTATGCATGTGTATAACCGCTTTGTATACATAATTATATATTTACAAAAAAAAATAGCATAATTTTGTCTCCTAAGCAGTTAATTGGCTAATTAGTTAATAAATAAAAGGTATAAGGAAAATGTAATAAAACTACTTTTTCATGTAATTTTTAATTTGGAAAATATTTTGAAATAACAAAACAAACACCATAATGCATATGTCGTTAGCTTAGTCGGCAAATATGCTAAGCCTTTTTTATTTTTCAGCAGAGACAAAAAACTGTCTAAATTTATTAAAATTAATAGTCGGCGAGGACAACGAAACTATTAATTTCTTTATTTTAAATTAACACAAAAAATTATGTGTTAAGTAAATGCAAGTACACTACATGCAGATTGTTTTCCGCTGAACTACACAGGTGTTTTTTTATTTTTTCTGGACTTGAGTTACACTAGCTAATTATCTTATATTAAAAATTCACTTTGCGCAGATATGCGGACTAAGCCAACCATATATTTATTCAAACCTTGTCAAATGCCTCATTTAATTATTAATAAAACTGAAATTGTGGTGAAAAATATCAAAAATAAATAAATGAAAAAGTGTATTCGCAACTTAAAAAAAATATGTATGGAGCATATATGATATGCCATGTATTGTTTGGATCCAAAAAATTAGGATATACGAGTATGAACATATACATTTTCGTAAATTTTCATACATGTATGTATGTGTAAATATTCCCTGTACAGTGTATGCAAAGTTCAAATTCATACTCCCTTGATTAAAAAAGCGCACTAATGTGCAATAAATTAAATTACTAAAATTTTATTTTAAATATTTTGAACAGAGAGATTGTATTTAATGAAACATTGGTTGGGACAAAATAATTAAAAGCGAACTAAGACAATTTTAATGAATTGAACAGGCCAATGTTCGTATCGCCTTTTAAGCCAAATTACATGTGATAATTATTAATGAACAAATAACATCAAAGTTATTTGTAAATATTCTGACAACACATAGTTGAATGGAACAGCCAGCCGTTGTTATTCGGCATTTTAAGATAAATGATGAATCGAATATTTCAGAAATACAAAATTCATATTCGTACATAAAATGTAATGTTAAACTTAAATCAGTTTAAAAACTAATACAATTATAAAAGAAAAAATAATCATTTTATATAATAACACTGCTTTCAATATAATTTTTTGCAGTACTATGAAATTTGTTGCTTAAAAAAATCTAGAGTATTTCGTGATTTTCTTTTAAATTAATGACCGAGTAATTCTTTTGAGCGAAAAAAATTCGAGTACATAAAATGCAAGCTGTATTATTATTTATTATTATTTCTAAAGCTTGTTTTTTAAAAGTGTCACAAAGTTGAGTTGGCATCACTGCTTTAATTGAGCACCCATTTAACAGCTGATAGTTGCTTTTTGTTTAGTTTGATTTGAAATTTCATTATGACGCAACTTACACCACAGTAACGCGTGCAAATTGTTGAAATTTTTATTGTGCACTTCTTCCATTTTATGGCGTAGATAGTTCTGGTTGAATGCACAGAAAAAATACAATACAATACAATTAAAATATTATTTAAAAAGGCACCTACAACGATTTTTGTAAATACAAACACACATTTGTAACATCAGAAAACAAAATCAACTCAATTATTTCCAATTAAAATGATTGTGTTATTGACAATTGAGTTGTTAACGAAAAACAAAAATTTTTAACGAAAATTTGTTTTTAAAATTCTAATGTGTGTTTTTTGTTAGTTTGTTTTTTAATTTTTGTTTAGAGTTTGGTTTCTTGTTAAATTTTAATGTTATTTATTTTTTCACAAAACCTTCGAAACTAAATGTTTTTGGGATGAGTCGAACCGGCAATCTCTTGACTAATAGACTAACGTGCTTACCACTCAGCTAAAGAGCAAATCGTTTTGATCGTGCAAATAATGAATACACGCAAACATGATTTCTATGTTTCTTCTACATGTGCGCTTTGCATTGATATAATTTAAAAATAACTTTGTTGAGTGAAAAAAAAACAATCCACGACGTTGTCCGGCTTCTTGTCGGAATTCACACGGATACAATACGAGCAATCAAAACAAACAACACCAATAGCACATCAGCGCGTTAAGTCAATCAACAAGCAAGATCAACACAAGCAAATTATTATTAAATTATTGACAAATATTGTTGAAATTAAAATTTTTTTCTAATAACATTGTTTTGTTGAACATAATTCTTGTAAATTTTTTTCTGTGTGGGTACGTAAATAAGCAGAATTTTCAAATTTAAAGTAAGGAGAATCCACAAGCTTATGTCCACAAAAAATTACTGTTTGGTGCGCTTTATGGGCTGGCAGAGTCATTGGCTCATATGTCTTCAAAAACGATGATGGTCAGAGTGTTACTGTGAATGGTGAACGGTATAGAAACATGATTCAAAATTTTTTCGGACCTTAATTACGTGGCATTAATCTTGCTAATATGTGGTTACAATAGGACGGAGCCACATCCTGCACAGCGGGCGCTACAATACTCAAAGAAACTTTTGATGAACAAACAATTTCACGTAATGGCCCAATTAATTGGCTACCAAGATCGTGTGATTTAACACCCTTGGATTACTTTCTTTGGGGTCTACGTCGATAAACCACAAACAATTAAACAACTGGAAATCAACATTCGAAGAGTTATTGGCGAAAGACGGCCACAAATGCTGCCAAAAGTTGTTGAAAATTGTTGTTCCAGATTTCGCCATCTACGCGCCAGCCGTGGCAGCCACATGGCAGAAATCATACTTGGACATTAAATTCATAAAGTTTTCTATCCAATAAAGCCAGTTTCATTGATATTAAAAATATCGACGGCTTATATTCAATACCCGCCATACGCCAAAACACAATTTTTCAGGAGAGAGAAAAAACTGTTTCATTCCAAAATTCTTAAGGTATGAATTAATCTTTCTTCTATAATATTTTTTAAATATGACTACTGAGTCACCCTTATAAAAAAAATATAACTTTTTACTCTATTCGTAGCGATATGGTTGATGTCGGGTATTGCAACTGAAATCTTCAAATATTTTTATGGCGTATTGTTGCTCTAATATGTAATTTTATTAAATTAAGCATTTGTTTAACGTTTTTCTAACATAAAAGTATTCAATAACAAAACAATAACACAAAAAATAAACATAATTAAAAAAAAAAGGTAATTCAAATTGGAAATTTATTCGTTCCGTATTCTCAATGTATGGCGTATGGCGGGTATTGCATTAAAAAAAATCGTGCGGTTGATAGCGATATCACAAGTATTTAAAAATAAGGACTTATATTAATTTTTTTTTCGGAAATTTTTGTCAGAGATTAAGCTGGCATCAGTGAACAATTTGCGATCAAAAAGTCATTTTCCAAAAATTGGTGTACGGCGGGTATTGAATATAAGCCCTCGATATATTTCCTTGTTTTATTATGATTTAAACTAAAAAACACCCTTTATATATGGAGCTTCATAATTAAGTTTCCTATATTAAGCTATTATACATATATTAGCCCATATATCAATTCATATATAATACTTTTTCCAATGTATAAACCTATACATTTCCATACATGAATTCAAACATATTCATACACATACATATTCATATATTAAAAATATAAGGACCATACCTATTATTTTTAGCTGGGTTCTTAAAACAAAAGCAAAAAACAATAGCGAAGGCAGATATGCAGAAAATTACGAGTATCAATTGAAAACAATTTTATCTATTGGACCGTCTTGAAAAACACTTTTTTCATCAATGGTGATATGGCAAGACAGACTGAAGTGAAATGGTAGCACATTTTACAGATGTAGCATCAACAAAATGACCGCTAAAAACAGCAAAGGTTTGGTAGTTTTTCTTCAAAAACCCCACATAAGGCCAATATTATTATATGAGTTTCCAATTTTTTTTACTATTTCCTAAATTCTATGAAAAAATTAGGTTATTTTAAAGACATGTTTTTGAAATGAAAAATAAAATATTTCATTTTGAATCATCATTACCGCTATTTTCATCATCATCATCCTCTAACAAATTTATCATAATATATTATTGTTTTTATCTTCTACCTTAGATATTTATCATTTAACCTAAATTAAGCAATTTACTTTACCCAAACAAACATTCTCCGATAATATTTTTATGCTTTTGCAACCCGAAAATTAGCAGACCTACTTTTACATGTTAATTTGTTTTTTAACCTTTTTTTTTTTTTTGGAAAATCATATATTTAAGCAGATTAACAAAAATATATTATGACATCCTTCATTAGACAAATGATAAAAGGGATTCAACAATTACAAAGTAAAATATAACTTCTTTTTATTACATTATTATCTATTTAATCATTTTTATTGCTGCAAGTCCTTTGGCGTATAATTTTACTACATTTACTTTTTGTTTTACGTGGCTTAAAAAAGAAAGTATGCAAATTCTATTTTATTACTTTATGAAAAGGATACAAAAATAAAAAGAAAAATATATTCACAATTTGAAAGGAACTACTCTTTGCATTTTAAGTATCTACCGAACTCAGTTTGGAGGTAGCAAAAGTAAATTAAATGGCCTGCTTTTTTCACCCCGCTTACCGTTGTATTAATGTTATGCCAATTTTTCTTTTTCATTAAAAAAATTTCCTCAACTTAAGCTGGGTTTTGTTTGCAGCATTTTGCTGCCATATTCCTGCCATAAGCTCTTTGTTAGTTGTTTGTACCTAGGAAAAGTCGCATATACTATAAAAACAGAGTTGCTACTTATTGCTTTGTAATTGTGCGTTAAGCCAGACAACTCTTCTTTAGTGGATGTTAAAAGCATCTTTTTTCCTTTTTGTTACTTTTTAGCAGATATCGTGAATTTTGTACAAAAAATACGAAATGGTAAAACAGCCATGGACGGATGTAAGAAATTAAAGCGGATTTTTATCTTGTTTTGTTGCAAAACCACAGAATTACTCTTTGAATTTGGTTTATTTGAAATGGCAAAATGCATATTTATTTTTGCTTTGAATATTGTTATTTCACCAATTTGGAAAAAAAAAATTGTTTATCCGATTAACCCCCAAAAGTCTGCGCTGGGGCATCAATTTATAAATTTTTAAACTTATCTATGAATAAAAAAAATATACCTTAAAATTAATTAAAAATTATTCTGTAATAAGAACTGCTATACTTGGCTATGGAAAATTTTGCAAGGCTTTCATCAATGTTTAGTAAAGATTTAAAGATTTTAAAATATTTTAATAGAGTTTATGTAATTTTTTTTAAAAATTTCGATCGGTATTGGATGCAGTAATCTGTTCTCAAGGTTTCATACGCTTAAAAAGAACTGATAGATTTGTGTCAGTAATAAAATATATGGAGCCAGTTGTTAAAATATTTAAGAAAACCGTATTTATGAGAGTTCCTTACACCAAAGATGAAAAGAAACCCCTATTGCTTTCACTGTCTGTCTGTCCGTCACAGGCTGTTATCTCTCGAACCGTAAGAGCTAAGGTATTGAAGTTTTCTTACAATATGTAAAACTTTGGCCGCTACGGAAACAGCTATATAACAGTTTAAAATAAAAAGATGTTCTAAAGCGAGCAACGAAAAATTTGTCAAATCCTAATGTAGTATTATTTATATACGAGTACACTTGAAATTTTCAAATTAAGCATAAGGTTGACTACACCAATTACCACTGAAATTTAAAAAATCAAAATTAAAGGGTACTCTGTCAGTTAATGTTACATTGACTTTGTAATTTTGTCAACTTGCTGTAACTTGGAAACCGCAAGAGGCAAACTCTTGAAACTTTAAAAAAACGCTTAAACTATAAAATCCCATAATGAAAACAATTCCAAAACGAAAAATCACCAAAATTAAAATAATGCGTTTAAATGAAAAAAAAAATATGACCAAAAAGAAAATAAATCACTTTAATTAAGAAAAAATCACTAAAGTAAAAACTAAAAAATATCAGCAAAAACCGAAAAAAGTCTCGAAGGCGAAAAAGCGTCAAAACAAAAAATAGATAAAACTAAAAATATGTATTGCAAAGCAAACAAACAAACATTGCAGCAAGCCACAGAAAATTGTCGAAAACCAAAAAGAACGCCGAAACAATTAAGCGTCAAAACTAAGGGAAATCGCTAAACCGAAAAAAATCTGCAAAACAGAAAAGCACTAAACAAAAAAATCGTCAAAACAAAAAATTAAACAAAAATGTCTACATTTGGTGAGATATTCGATTATATAGGCTAAAGTTCTTACAGTATTACCTGTTTTTTTTTTAAGTAAAGGGTGGGCCATCTATCGGCTTAAATTTGAACCACCGGTTATTTCGAATCTTTGCAATACTTGTGTCATTATATTTTATCACAAAATTCAGTATATTATCTCTACTAAATGAAATGAATCGATTTACGCTTAAGCAACGTTAGGATTTATTCGAATGAAGCTCATTTTCATTTTGGTGGATGGGTACGTTAACAAACAAAATTGCCGTATTTTGTGATCTTACAGAAGCAGATGCACCCAATAAGAGTGACTGTTTGTTTAAGCTTGTGAAGCGGAGACATCATTGAACCATATTTCTTTAAAAATGAGGATAGCGCAACCATTACTGTCAATGGAGACACCTATCGCACCGTGATAACCGATTTTTTGTGCCTCTGCTCTTCTTGGTCTTTATGTGAACGATGTGGGGTTTCAGCAGTATATGGTGCTACTTGCCACACATCTCATGCCACAATCGATTTATTGCGTCAGACGTTTGATGGCCGTCTAATTAGCCGAAATGATGATGTCAATTGGCCGCCAAGAAGCTGTAGGCGCCTTTAAAGACAAGTGTTATGCCGACAAACCAGAGACAATTGAGCATTTGAAAGCCAACATTCGTAGTGCCATTGACGAGATACGACCCCATAAACTCGAAAAAGTGCTCGAAAATTGGTCCGATGGAATGGGATACTGTAATGCCAGCCGCTGCAACCATATAAATAAGAAAATATTCGGGACAATTGTACTTCCCAACAAAAAAAAATTAATTTGGCAAAATTTCAAAATGTAATAATTTTTAAATTTAAACTTTTAAATGGCCAGCCCTTTAGTATCGATCAAATGAAGTGAAACACAAACTGCAAAGCAAATTTGGCTTGTCTGCAGAAACACCTAGAGTCTTCGGCAGTAATCGAAGCCGTGATCCTCTGTTTACTGGACTAGTATGCTGCTTATTAGCAAAGTGCGAGTCAAAGTCCCACTTTGCTGAATTTATTTGCTGTAAATCTATATTATTGCCAGCAACTTATTGATCTTATTATTAAATATTACAATGCTTTAAAAATTAACAAAAAAATCTAAAACTATAGTATAGAGTCCGCCAGATAACTTTTTTTTTGAAAACAGGGCGCAAAACATGGAGTGTAGCTTCGGCTGTGTGGCACGTAGCGCCGTCCTGTTGAAACCAAATGTTGCCAATATCCTCCTATTCAATTTTTGTAAACAAAAATTCGTTCAACATCGCCCGATAACGATTGCCATTGACTGTAACGGCCACTCCTTGCTCATTGGCCCAATTATGCCTCTGGACCAAAATCCGCACCAAACAGTGACTCGTTTTGGGTGCGTCGGCTTTTCAATGTATGCGTGCGCGTTTTCTGTGCCCCAAATGCGACAATTTGCTTGTTTACATACCCGCCAAGATCAAAATGAGCTTCATCTGAAAAGATGATTTTTTTTGGCAAAATCGGCATCTTCTGTAATTCGATCGCAGGCAATATTTCCCAGCGTTGTTCAAGCGTATACACAACCATATTCGTTCAGCGGAAGGATAAAACTAATTATCTGTCACATCAGACATGAGCTAAGTGTTACCATTCACGAAATAAGCACTAGTTGAAAAAAAACCGTCAGATGCCGGACCCTATATATATAGTAAAGGACATGCTGTCAAAGTTGTGCTGTTTTCTTGTGAACAACTTCACTATATTTTACTACAGTGTTGTATACAGTTTTCAATATGTATTTTTTCTCAACGTATGTATTTTTGCTCTCATATTACAAGAAAACTATTCTGCGTTTGCAAAAAAATAAAAAACAAAAATTTTATGCTTGTGAAATAAAACATCGAGAGTATTAATTCAGCACGTCAATTCCTAATAGTGATTTTGGTGCCAATCTTGTTTTGGCTTGAGAAGTGAATGTAACAACATTTGTAAATTTAAGCATCTTTCATTTTATTTTCTATTCATTTTATTCTAAAGAGAACGTGTTTGTAGACTTAATTTAGTTTTTGCTATTTAGGCCAATAAAAAGTGCATTTTTTTAAGCATTTTTCATTTGTCAAGAGATTTTATTGCACATGTAGTTATTGACAGTTTGAAATTTTTCTACAAAAATTTTTCAGCACTCTATATAAATATAATTTTTTTTTTTAATTTTTATTTCATTTCCTCTTTTCATTATTGCTTTAACCAGTTTATTTCAAAATATACTTAAGTGCTTTTCAACTGTTAAATCCCCTCAAATGAGACACCAAAAAAAAACTCGACATTGTTATACATTTCTTAACAGTTTAACTCTGTTGAAAATTTAATTTCGTATCAAGCACAATAATTTCTTTTGTGCCACAATTTTTGTGAATAAAGGAAAATAAGGGTATAACAGAAAAAAAAAATACTCACATATGTATTATGTATGAATATATGTATGTGGCTGAGTAAGAAATGCAATGTGTTAACATTCATCATCATTTTTATTATTAAAATATTTCTGTCTTGCATTTTAAATTTGTGGTATTGCGCTACATAAAAGCATGCTGGTGACTGTCATTTCAATATCGCGATAATAAAAGCTTTTCAACGCCACTTAATATCCTTGAGAACTAAAAAGGCAATCGAATGTAACAAAGAGTCTTCCAATAAGTGGTTTAATTTTTTTTTTATATAAAAACTGACTAAAGTTTAGGAAAATTATCAGATGTTTATTTTGTTTTTAAGAAAAAATCATGCCATTAATAATGGAAGGCGGTGCGAAATAAGACTTTGGCAATAAGGCCCCAAAGTGTAAAATGATAAATGATCCCAAACTTAGGCTTGTTTTGCATTCTTTTTTCTCCTTCTTCTTTTTTTTAAGAGAAGTAACACTCAGGCAATGAATGCCTTGTACTACTAATAGGTGCTACTTTCTGTAGGAAAGGCATAGTGATAAAGAAGACACTCATTCTTTTACAACTCTGCTTTTTTTGCACGTTTTCAATAATGCAGTGTTGCAGCGCCCCTGGTGTCAAAAAAGCGTATTACATTTTGAAACTCTGTTTAGTAGCATATTTATTGGTTATTTTACTTCGCCGATAATTCTGCTACACAACACCGATGTAGGAGGGCGCTTTGATGTTAGATTAGGATTAGTATTCCCTGAAGCCAGTGTAGTTCAGTGACCAGTGGCCATCATCACTTCATCACTTGAACTTTCCTACAATAACTGATACAAAGGGACACTAATACAAATCAGAAAAATGTGTGCTGTTGTTATTTAATGGATGTCAGAACTGGGCTCGAACCCAGGACCTTCCGGTTTGTAGTCAACGTGCTAACTACTTCAGCCAACTCCATTATGAAATAAAACCCCAAAGAAATGAAAATTTGCCCCCAAGCTCAAATGAAATATAACCCAAAAAATATGAAAAGCGCCCCAATAGACTAAATGAAATTACACTCAACTATTTTTTTACACGATTTTGAAATAACACGGTTCAAACATAAGAACAAATGATTTTTTTGCGCGAATTTTTTGAACTTGCACGTTATTTTTTAATGTTTATATGTAGATTAAGATAGTTATGAATTTCCATATTACTTTCAAAATGTATATGTGCAATTTCCACAAGTAAGGCAGGCGAATCGTCTAGAAAATTTGTTTGAAAATCACTCAAACATATATATATAATATGTTTGTATGTATGTATGTATGTGTACCTTTCTGATGATATTTTTTTGAATACTAATATGCGAAACCGACGTGTACCGGTAAAATTTACTTCTAATTTTACCCCCTGTTTCCACAACATGGAAGGTCGACTTTAGTAGAAAATTTATATGAAAGGCGCTCAGTTTTTTGAGTAATTTTCATAAAGATTTTCTAGACGAGTCGCCTGGCTGACTTGTGGAAACAGAGTAATAATCTTTCATGCTTGTATACGTGTATTTACTAATAAAACTTTTTGACATGCATTTTTTTGCACGTTTTACTCAGTAAATGTTTGGATTTTTTAAAAATTACTCAATTTTCCATATGTTGCATGTATTTTTTACCTGATTTTTTCTGCACGATTTTTTTTAGGAACATATCCATCGTGTAAAAAAGAGTTCGGTACATACCCCAAAAATTGATTTTATTCCAAAGTGAAAAGAAATGCATAACCAAAGACCTTAGCATAGGCGTACAAAGGACATTTCGGAGGAGGAGCAATGCACCTTTACACCCCTCCCCAAGACTTGCTTTGTCCCCCTATAGTTATTAAAAATTTTCTGTAATTATCTTTTTTAATATTACTCATGAAAATCACTAGTCGTAATGCCCCCGCCCCTCCAAAAAAAAAAAAATTCTACGGTAACAGCCCTTAGATAACTTCTATTGCACTTATGCATTAATTTTTATAGTTTTTAAAAATTCAACTTTTTCTTTACAAAATAAAACTGCAAACATGAATTTTGACAGCTGATCAAGATACTCGAACACGCACAGCGCAATCGAATCGAAAGTTTTACTAGTCAATTTGAAAAATGGAAATCTTTCGATTTTGCTTTAACCAACTCGACAACTGCCAAATTAATCAATTGACTCAATTGCCAACTGAATTGAAACGTGTATGGTGTGCTTTATACAAATTAAAAAATTAATTTTTCGCTAAATTTTTTCGGAATATTTCAAACGTATATGTACATCCATCAAATCTTCCACACTACATCTGCAATAAGGGCAAAAATCTTCGTTGATATTGGATACAAGTTTTATTTTGCATAAACTGCAGGTTTTCAAATGTTTGCAAGGCAACATGACAACATTTGCGATTTGATCTTTAGGTTAGGAAGGGAGATGCTATACCGCACCTCCACTCGGAGACCCAATGGGGTCCATTGTAATTTGAGTTATTTGATCTTTAACAATAAAGGACTCTCATTCTTTGATACAGTAGATTGATTGATTTTTCACTGTCGTCAACCTCAAAATATTACTTTTCTGATATTTTTGTTTCCTCGAAAAACATTTACAGCTGATATCATGCCGTTGCATACACAGAAAAAGGTATTCACCAATTAATGTTTTCAATTAAATTTTTAATTGTATTAATTAATTTGAGTGGAAAAACTTAATTGATATCATCAAATTGTTTATAGATGAAAATTTAACTAAATTTTTAATTGATACTACAAAATTATTAAGTTTACTTTGAACTATGATCAATTTTGCCAGAACTATTTGTCAGTCATCGCTTTATAAGTTTTATAATAATAATAATAGCAACCCGAGAACTATTTATCTCAAAGCACATGTACTAAGTGCGACTTTTACCAAGACTCTCTAGCTACTTACATATATATACATACTTCCATCTAACATGAAAAATTTATCCTTCCGTCAGTATTTCATTTAAATGAAATGCAATACACGTATAAGTTTTTTGCAAATACAAAAAGATTTATTATGAAAACATAATTTTGCTTCAAGTCATATTTCTTTTCATTTATTTCCACCCTTTACATACATTTGTATATTACATACATGCATACATATACATAATTTTTAACAAACAACACTTGACATACATACATATGTATGTCGTATGTAAGTATGTATATAAAGCATATAAAGCATTTGAGATGACTGTCTTGGAAGAATTATATGTCTGTGGCACATAAATGAACTAAGAGTATGTTGCAAAACTTATGGCTTCCACCACACACACACATGTATGAGGTATTGTTGGAGTCACGATTACCCAAGTGTTGTGAAAATATAAAATAATTTTAAATTAATGCTTCCTGGCATCTTATTCCCCATGAAGATATTTTATACTGCGATATATTAAAGTTAATACAATTTTCCTCTGTGTTTTTATGGTGTCAACAAGTTTTAAGTGATTTTTGCAGTTGAGACGCTTGTTGCTATCGCAGTATCAGTAAATGTTTTTATTCAACCCTTGATTTAATTGTAGAATATTTATTTAAATAGCATTAAGACGGATTAAAATAAATGCTTGCATTTAATTTCTTTACATGTTTTAAGGGACAAATAGATACTAACTTAGATCCTTCCACAGGGGTTTCCTCAATGAAACGTAAGTAGTCGACTTAAAATGTAATTTGTGGCATAATACCCAAGTATGATTTAGATTAGGAATAAATTTAAATGAAACTTTAGAATTTATTCATCGAGAAATTTAGCACAGGATATATATATACTCGTAGTTTTCTTTTTATTTAGCAAAACTTAAATGCGTGTACTTCTGTAAAAATAAAGGCAAGAGTTTTTTCTCTCTCAAAGAAAAGTAAATACATTTAATTTTTATTATCAAGTTAAAATTTCTAAATACATATACTCGTATATAGTACTCTAGAGCTTAAAGTCATTTAATTTTTTATCTGTACTGCTAGATAAGTTTCTAAGTTTAAAAAGCAGCAGTTTTGTTTTATTTTTTGAAAAGAAAATGCCATTAGTTTAAAGAAGTAAATTAAATTAAAGAAATGGATAAATACGCAGGAAAATATGTAGGTACGGTTTTGTACCAAAAAAAAAACGACTGTTTCTATATAATGTATTTACGATGTGAAAACTTGTACACAGCAGGGGCAAGATGTTTTCAAAATTCAATCAATCGAAAGAAGAACAATAACTACTGAATTGTATGTATCAAACAAAATTTTGTGAAAATGAGTGAATTCACTGAATCGCTTTTTATGATCGTATTTCTCATTTTGTTTCTATTACATGTGGCTTTGCGATAAAACAATTAATCTGAACAATTTTTGTTGTTTTCGATTTTTCATAATTTTTTTGAAACAAAAGCAAAATATATTTTTTGCTACAATTTTTTGTTATAACTCCGAAAATACTGAGCCGGTTGAAACGCAATATATATATGCAATCCGAAGGTTATGTAAATAGAAATTTTTGCAAATTTAGTTTAACAAAAGCGGACTAGTTGTTTTAGAGTTATGACAACATAAGTGGAGACATGTCTCAATATTACGACAATTTTACTAAAAAATTATTTTAAAAAAAATTTTCCATAGAATTTAAAAATTTTAGCATTTTTGTACTTAGGTAGCCATGATGCATCAAATCTATATACAGGGTGTTTCTTTAGAGGTATAGAACTTCGAATTGAAATAAAACACAAGAAAATCGTCTTAATGTCCATCAATTTGGCTTTATTGGAAGGATAATTTTATGCCATTAACGTTTAAATATGATTTCGGGCATGTGGCCGCCGCGGCTGGCTCGAATAAAGCCAATTCTACAGGTCCAATTTTCAACCACTTTTTCGAGCATATGGGGCCGTATGTTGGCAATAACGCCACAAATGTTGGCTTCCAAGTCCCCTAACGTTTCTGGTTTGTTGGCGTAGACGAGCGACTTCACATATCCCCAAAGAAAATAATCCAATGGTGTCAAATCACACGATCTTGGTGGCCAATTGACAGGTCCATTCCGCGAAATTATGCGCTCATCGAATGTTTCCTTCAATAAATCGATTGTGACGTGCGCTGTGTGGCATGTAGCGCCGTCTTGTTGGAACCACAACTCATCCACATTCATGCCATCCAATTCGGGAACAAAATAGTCGGTTATCATGGCTCTATACCGGTCTCCATTAACGGTAACTGACTCTCCAGCATTATTTCGGAAGAAGTATGGCCCAATGTCTCCACCAGCCCATAGAGCACACCAAGCAGTCAGTTTTTGTGGATGTAATGGCATCTCAAGGGTCTCATGTGGATTCTCTTCACTCCAAATGCGGCAATTTTGCTTGTTGACGTAGCCATTCAACCAAAAATGAGCCTCATCACTGAACAAAATTTTGCGATGAAAATCAGCATCGAGATCAATCTCATTTTCGGCCCATACACCAAAATCACGACGCATTGCATGGTCTCGCGGCTTTAATTCTTGCACAAGCTGGATCTTGTAAGGTCGCAAGCCAAGATCTTTGCGCAAAATCTTCCATAAAGTTGATGGACAAAGCTCCAATTGCTGTGCACGGTGGCGAATCGATTCATTCGGGTCCTCTTCAACACTTTGCTCTACAGCGGCAATTGTTTCTTCGGTGCGCACTGTTCGACGTCTCTGCGGATGCGTATTATCACATAGAGTAAACGTAGTGCGAAAACGATCCATGGTTAACCGAATTAATTGCTCTGATGGACGATTATGTCGACCATAAAATGGACGGAGCTTGCGGTAAACTTCGCGAACTGAACCATTATTTTCGAAATAAATTTGCACGATTTGCAAGCGTTGTTCTTCTGTCAACCTGTTCATGATGAAATGGCAAACCAAACTAAATATTAATCACTTGACAGCTGACAAAATGGCCGCCAGTTAAAAAAGTGATGCCAACTTAAAGTTCTATACCTCAATAAAAAACACTCAATATATACAATCTATATGCAACACTGTTCCCATGCAGTACCACCTGTTAATAGACTACTGTAAAATTTTGAGCAAGTGTCGTCATTTACTTTGCGTTTAACAGCTGTTCAAAACATACAACCTCGTGTATTTTTCTAAAGATAGAAAAAGTGAATTTCGAGTGCTCAGTAAACATAATTTTTTGCAAAAAAAAAACCGTCAATCAAATCAAGGAAAAGCTCGATCAATACTATAGAGATTTCAGTGGTAAAAAAGTGGTTTACTGACTTCCGTTGTGGTCGCACAAGAACAAATGACGCTGAACGTTCTGGACGGCCAATTGAGGTCAGTACACCCGAAAATTTCGAAAAAATCCACGATATGGTGTTGGCCGATCGAAGTGTAAGAGTGCGTAAGATTGTTGCTGCCATAGGCATTTTATATGGCATAGTAGATTCGATTTTAAGTGATCAGATGGGTTTAAGAAAGTTGTCTGCAAGATGGGTGCAGCGTTTGCTCCCAATTGACCATAAACGTAAACATGTGACAACCTCAAAGGATTGTTTGAAGTTGTTTAACCGCAATCCGAATGAGTTTTTGCAGCGTTTTGTATTTGTGGATGAAACATGGATCCATTACTGTACTCCGGAGACCAAGCAGCAGTCAAAACAATGGGTTTCTCCGGGTGAACCTGCTCCTGTTGGCCAATATGGTGATGGCAACAGTTTTTTGAGATGCACGCGGAATAATCCACATATATTACCTTTAAAAGGGTAAAACAATAAACGGCGAATATTATGCCAACTTATTAGATCGATTTAATGAGGATTTAAAAAGAAAACGACTAAATTTGGCCAAGAAAAAAATTAATTTTTCATCAAGAGAATGCGCGGGTACACAAGCATGTGCAGTCTCAATGGCAAAACTCTGTGAATTGGGCTACGAATTGGTAGTTTATACGCCATATTCTCCGCATTTAGCCCCTAGTGACTACTTCCTACTATTGCTCAAACAAATGCCTATTTTGAGGACCCCGAAAAATACTATTTTTTAGAAGGTATACAAACGTTGTACTAAGTGTATTGAGTTAAAAGGAGATTATGTTGAAAAATAAATTTTTGTTTTGCAAAAAAAAAAAACTGTGTTTCATTCAAAAAATCACGGACTTATTGATCCGCCCTTGTAGTGTTTATTCAATAATTTTTTTGCTGTTGACCTGTGTAATTAGTTTAAGTTGCTTGCAGATGTTTTAAAAAATAAATTTGTTTAATTACCATTATTAATAATTATTTAATTTAGTTTTCGGTGTTGGGATGAAACATGTATATATGTATGTATGTATTATATAGGCAAATTAAAGTTGCTTTAGATGTGGGTGAATAAATTGCAATTATAAAATGCTGATCTCTGTTAAAGTCCTCCCTAATTAATTTCCCTTCATGCACTTTAAAAAGGAAAAATATGAATAATATAAAAAAATCTTAAATACACGATGCAGAATAATATATTCAACTATTGCTCATGTCGAAAATAAAATCTTTGAATAAAATTGTTTAGTCGAAAAATAATTAAATAGGTCACTTACTATAAATTACTGTGGTGAAGGTTATATAAGATTCATCACAGCTGAATATAGCACTCTTACTCTTTGTTATGCATATCTTTATCACAGTTTGCTATATATTAATAGTTTCTTTTTTTAATTATGGAGAGATTGCATATTTTTTAAATAGCCAAGAAAATTACACAAAGATAGACCATTAAGTTGAGTGATAATAAAAAAGGCACTTCTTGCCTTCACTTAACTCCAATTTGTAAAAAAAAATGTAAAACAATTTTCTAAAAAAACATAAATTTTCATTTTGTATATAAATATTTCTCTTCAAAACAGCATCTTTTGATTTTTAAAATTGAGTGTTGGAAAAATAGGGTTTTTGACACCAAAATCCTACTGTGCATCCTAAGATTAAGTGGGTTCCGGCAACGCTAGGGCTTACAGTTGGAGTCTTATTATATTGTGAAAAGGTTTACTTATTTTTAAAGCGATATTTTCAAATAAACTCTCTTTGGAGACACTATGTAAAATTATTGAAAAATTCCTTTTATACAAGCGGGTTGTGAACTCATTAATTTTCTCGGCACGTGCTAGTGCATCAAAGTCTACACTACAGTCCTATTTTTTAATATGACGTCAAAAAAAAGGAATTGTTTTCTAAAAATAGTCATCACATACTGTCAAAATAGCATAACACATTTTTTTAATGTTTAAAATTAATAGTTTTTTTTTTTTATGTTTTCCAGGTATCTATTGCGTGTATACGCAAATCTTTAATCTAACGTAAACAACTTGTTGTCTTAATCTTTGCTTTTTTTCTGAAAACACTCCAAAAAAAATTTATTAAAGATGACAGTTTGAACTTAGGACAAGTCACTGGTTTACTTGTGTATGTAATTTTATGAATTTTTAATTACTTATCAGTTGATATAAATAACTGCTGAAAATATTAAAACATATTAGTTCTCTAAAACTCGTTTAACCATTTAAGAGGCAGTAACTTCGCAATATCTTCAGCAACATAAATATTTTAAAATGAAACTTTTTGGGCTGTTGTTAGTTTGCTTCTTCTTCGTTCTTGAAATAAATGCAAAGCAAGATTTATTGGATACGGCTGAAAAGAATTGTGGCTTTGAGCTAACTTTGGCTTTGGATAATGCCTGCGTAAATGGATTCGCTAATTTACCACTGCGTAAAAGAACAGGTAATACTCGTGTAATAAAGCTTTATTTGAAAAACATACTGACATTGTAAGAATTCCATTAGTTCCAAATTAGCTTCAAATTAAATTCCTAACAGGCTGAAAGCAGTTAGTTATAAAAGCAAACGGTTTGCCAACTAAATAATAAAAAGTTTTTCCATAGAATGTTTTTAAATAGTTTTCGTTTTTATTTAACCCCTGAAAAACATGAAGAACTTAAAGTCTTTTAACCATAAAATATGCTGGTGTATTCAAATATTTTAATATTCATCTTTTATCTTTCTCTGATATGGACAAAACACACACGCGAAAAATTTTGTCAACACGATAATGCACAACACGCACGAAATATTATTGGTATAGTAATAAAGATAAGAAAATTTAATTAATTTTTTTTTCTAGGCACTGCCAACTGATATACTCTGCCACCACAGCTGATAACATCTGCTCACGTATAGAACTTTAAGCTTCAGACGTGTTGAGCGTCGTTTGACGATACAAAATATTCAATTTTTTCTCTAATGGATATTCATTCATACATACTTTACATCTAAAATTTTCGTGTCAATTGTGCTCAACACTAAACGACCCGAACACGCAAGAAATCAGATTTTTTGTCACGAACACTTCGTGTTGAGTCGTGCGTGTTCGTGTCACGAAAAAAAACACGACACGCACCCATCTCTACTTTAAACATATCGCTCATTGACTCAAAGAGTGTCATAACTCAAAAGAACAAGTTTGGCAGAAAACGAGTTTAAAGCTTTCAATTTACACAAGAGTTGAGTATTTTGCTTTCAAGATATTTACATATATGAAATTTTTATACATTTCGAAAAACGATATGAGGATTTGTTCTGTGTCACTAATTCAAAAATTTTATTTATGTAATTAGTGTTTTTTTTTGAGAATTGTTACAATTTAAGTTTAAAATTTGTTTACGCACTAAAACCCAGCAAAAAATGAAAATAGTAATCATTAATTACATCATTGATCAACTAAGCTCCAAGTAGTTCCATTTCTGGTGAATCATCAATAAATTTAACGCATGGTTGTAGTAGGACGGTGGTCTAGAAAAATTTTTGAAATCACTAAGAGCCTTATAATAATAAATTCAGTATCTGTAGTGATTGGTATTCGACCCCTGCAAAATACCACTTACAAGAACTTTTGAGATATGAGGGATTCATCAAATGTTTTAATTTAGTGAAGTCTTCAAAAATAAACGCTGAACAACACTGTTTGCAAGACATTCGTTTCCGTTATTGCAGGTATAGAAGTAAAGAAGAAAATACTTCGTGCCGAAAGAATTTGTGATGCTTGCTTCTTACTACGCATGGGCGCGTATACATACGGCATACATGTACATACACACACATGTTGTGCGTATGATCTTTTATTTTTCTGCACACATACGAACTCACACATGCATTTACATTACTTGTGTGAGCTTGCTTTAAAAAAACCACCCTAACACAAACATAATAGCTTATTACCCTCCAGTTAAAAAAAATTGACTCCAAATCGTTAGGTGTTTCCGTAACGAAAAATCGACTAGCTACTACACTAGCCACAAGTAATGCAAGAGTTCACTTTTTGACTCTCTGACTCATGGATATGTTAATGCCTTTAATCTCAAAGAAATTTTTTTTGCGAGTGGAAAAAACTGTGCTGTTATTCCAAAGAAAATCACCAAGAAAAAAATTATTTTAAGTACACAATTAGTTTGGTTTTTTGATGGCATCAGTTACAATGCAAGTTCGTGGTCAGTGAACGTGTAATTTTTAGTGAAAAAAAGTGATTTTCTTTTAGAAAGTTAAAATGAGCAGCAGAAGTAAATTAAAACATTGCATAAAAAAGAATAAGAAAAATTTATTGAAAAATGTATTAATTACCCTTATCGGGGATAAAAGTTCACGTGAAATGTGTTCCCTATCCCTAAAACTGTGATCGCCAATGTTTGCGTTAATTTTGTTCACCATTTTTTTTACGGAAAATTTTTCACGTGAACGAAATGTTCGCCTTTTATTCTCGATAAGGGTGAATAATTATTTGTTTTATCAATAGAAAAATTAATTGTGTTCATTATCGAAATCACTGACGAAGGGTTATGCAGATGATGGCAATTGACTATCGTCAATGTCATCCTTATGTTAAAATCGTCAGTCGTGTGCATGGCTAGTAGATAGGCTGGTAGTTAGTGGTAACGATTGGTAGTTAACAAAATAGCTAGACATCTAGCTAGCTACGCCGGCTGCAGTGCATCTACATCTTACACACACAAACATACAACATGCAAAATAACAAGGATACACGCAACAAAAGTGAAGACACTACTTCTTTTGAGTGTTTTTGTACGAACAAGAAGTCTTCGCGACATTGCTTGTAAACACGCATATACACGAACATCAATACATCCATCGTGCTTCGCTTATTAAACAACAGCATTTATTATTGGTTTAGTATAATACATGGGACGACAATTAGAAAACAAACATTTAGAAAACAAGACGTATTTACATTTCAAGACATCTTACGCAGCCCTCTAATTGGTATGAAATGAAAGTTGTAAGCCTTTGAAACTAGTTTCGATTTTTTTTTCTTGAGTAATACCGAATTTTTGTTTTACTTATTCAGAAAAATGTTTTTTTTATTAAAAATGCACTGAAATTGATTATTGAGGGGTTAAGATGGAACCAATATGCATTTCACGGTTGCTAATGCAGATCACCAGGGAACCTTAACCCAGGAATGTCTCAGAACAACTTGAGTTATTATGTTAAACTTTCATTTTAACATTTATTTTCTTTACATACTTCTTACAACTACAATTCGAGCTGAAAAAAGTCAGCCAATGCAGCAATGGTAAAGTAAGAAAATAAAAAACATGTTGATTATTGAGTTCTTGTTTCGACTTTGATATTTCTTTAGCTTCTCTTTTGTTTCAATGAAAGTTTAACATAATCAGCCTTATCATGAATTTTACATCTGAAAATTTATGAATCGAATTTTTCGTTAACATGGATTTTAGTTTCGTATCATCAATTCCAATACAATTAAAAACTTACATATTTCCACTTTTTCCAACAGACAACTCTTTGTGAATGATTTTCTTCAGAAATTGTCAAAATATTTCACAACAGCATGAAGTTTTTTGATACCAATTGTTCACACGTTCAGAAATTTCCATGTGAAATTTTATTTATGATAACCCTGAATGATCTGCATTAGCAACCGTGAAATGCTCATAGAATCCAGCGTAGCCCCTCAATAATCGATATCAATGTACTTTTAATAAAAATAAATATTTTACTGTATAAATAAAATAATAAATTGGGATTATTTATTATTTATTTATATTTATTTGTTTTTTTTAGCTATGACGTTGTTCGAGCAAATATATATTTACGTATTCTTGAGAAATTAATAATTTTTAATTCTTTTTTTTTTAAGTACTAATTTTTATTTATTTTTCATCTTTTTCTTTAATTATTTACAGTTCATCCAAAGTTTGCTTGGCCTGCCATTGAAGCCAACGTACGATTACCGCATCTTGCAAGTTCACTTTCCAATATTTTCGAACTTGAAGAAGAAAATTTTGCTGAAAAAGTTCGGAGTGCAAGAAATTTGGGCATTGTTGATTATTGCTGCAGGAACCCGTGTAGTAATCAGCAATTGCAAGAATATTGCAAATAATTTATTAATGAACACACTGTAGATCTAATTGTAATTACATTTAATATAACATTAGTGCTAGATACATTCCATGTATACATGTACATAAATATTTTTTTTATATTAAGTCTTTTGTTTCCATAAATGTACTCGTATGTATGTACACATAATATTTAAATAAATAACACATTACCAAGCATTTGAAAAGTTTGCATAGTTCTTGTGAATAGTGTCTAAGTTTGTGGATGTATTATAAGTCTAAGAATAATGGACCTAAAACTATTAAAGTGTCGTATTTTGATTTCTGATTATTTTGTATCAAATTAAAGATTAAAATGTTTCAATTTTGTTAAATCCCTCACAAAACTTTCAAGTTGAAGACATACAAGTTACAAAAATCATTGTTGAATCGATTCAAAAATAACATATTTAAAATGCGATTTTTTTTTAATCATGAATAATTTCTTAATCTGGCTTAAAGCCTGGTAAGGAGTTCTTACGGAAACTCAGGTTCCCATATGAAGTGTATAAATTCAGGTTGGTAAATTTCAAAGAGAAATTTATATTTGCTAGTACAGAATTTCAAAAAAAAGTACACGGGATTTTTTAAATATATTGCCTATTTTAGGGATATTATAAATAAAACGTGTTTTTTTAGAGTGTCATTCATATTTAAAACACTTTGACAAACGTAATAAACTTGCATCTTGTGGTTCAATCGCAAGGCCATACCAAGTGAAGAATTAATTTTTTTATGGTTCCTGGAATTCAAAAATATATAGTAAAATAGGAATATATAAATCCAAAGGCTCGGAAAGCAACGGGGCTACATAAAGGAAATCGAATTCCGTCCATACCTTTAGCTCATGTAGTAACTATGAAAGAGACCTTCGCAAACAAGAAATTATTGCTCAAAGGAGTTCAGTAGGATCGCTATTTGTGAATATATGTTCATTTAAAACAAAGTCACTATGTTATGAGCATATACAAAATATTGTTGCTCTTTTGTGAATTGGTCCTTGCGATTCCGAAAATTAAAAACACTGCAAATGATCCTTTAGCTGACACTTAAAAGTAATTTTTGCCATTACTGTGCTTCAAATTAGGCTTAATAAACGATTCGGTATAAGCTATGAACAAAGATGGAAAGGCATTCAAACACGTGAAAAGTATATTTCCACGTGTAAGTGAGACCAAATCGAAGGAAGGCGTAGTTGTGGGTCCCCAAATATGAGAAATTTTTAAAAAATTGCTAAAATCTGAGCTGGACAATAAATAGAGAGGAACATGGGTAAGTTTTTAAAATACATATCACAATTTTATTGGAAATAGAAGGGCTGCAAATTACGATGAACTGGTACAAGAACTTCTTCTTTCAAATCAACAATTCAGATGCAAATTATCATTAAAAAAACTTCCTGCATTCGTATTTAGATTTTTTTTTCGTTTTGTCATATCTGCTTGGCGTGGTGCAAGGTTATAACGAGATATTGCACATATTGAAAAAAGGTATAGCGGCTAGTAGACCCCAGATATATGAACTGATTTCTGCTGGGAAACCAATAGTGAAACAGCAGATAAAATTTATAAAAGAAAGCAATCTACTAATAAGTAGTTGATTTTTACGCTATACGAGTACTAGTGTTTAATTTAATTTAAGGTTTTATTTTTTGTGTAAGATTTTACGAAGTCTGATCAAAAAATAAACGTTATTTTAAATTTTTTCAAAAAGTATTTATTTATTCATCAATAACTATCTTGTCCCCTTCAAAGTAATCCCCCTCAGATATAATAAACTTATGCCAGCGTTTTTTCCAATCCTCGAAACACTTCTGAAACGCGCTTTTTGGTATCGCCAACAGCTCCTGCTTCGATTTTTCTCTTATCTCCTCAATCGTAGCAAAACGCTTTCCTTTCATCGGTGTCTTCAGTTTTGGGAAGAGTAAAAAGCCAGCGGGGGCCAAGTCCGGTGAATGCGGTGGTTGAGGCATGATAACGGTTTTGTTTTTGGCCAAAACCTCACGCACAAGCATCGATGTGTGAGCTGGTGCGTTATCATGGTGCAAAATCCATGATTGTTTTTCCACAATTCTGTGCGTTTCTGACGAATTGCTTCGCGCAAACGGCGCATAACTTCCGTACGACCTTGTGGCAAGAATTCATGATGCACCACGCCATTGCAGCCGAAGAAAACAGTGAGCAAAACCTTCACATTTAACCGAACTTGACGACCAGGACGAGCATCGTCATTGAGATCTTTTCGGCCTTCCTTAAACTGGCTATACCACAATTGAACTTGTGTTCTGCTCATAGTAGACTCACCAAGCGCCACAGTCAACATTTCAAATGTCCTTGCGCATTTCATTTCATTTTTTACACTAAACTTGATACAGTTTCTTTGAACCATTTTTTCGAATAGTAAAAAATCGAACAGCACACCAAAACACGAATAACCTTTTTATCTGTCAAAAACAAACTCACAATCCAAAATGGCTGATATTGCCAACATATATAACAGACACGTGTACCAACATAACAGAAACTAAAATGCGATAAATCGAACATAGGTAACTCACGAAATTTGAAAATAACGGTTATTTTTGATCAGACCTCGTATTTAATAATTCAATATCAGTATTTTATTTAAATGAAAATAGCTCAAAAACCAGACATGATGGAAACAATTTGAGACAGATTTGGGATTCAGCACACAAAAGGCCATTAAAATCACTTAATGAAGTTCTCGCTCGCTATTTTTTTTATTTTTTTTGCAGAACAGTGTTATTTTTGATTGACCCATCTTTGCTTGCTTTTCAAACTGTAATGACTAAAGATTTTCTCCAACTGCTTGGAAATAATATATTGTTCATATTTTTTATGGTTTCTTGTATTATATTGTTTGAAGCAGAGGTGTAACTAAGGTCACAATATAACTCTGTTAGAGAAATTTCAATATATATATTTCAATAAAAAAAACTATTTTTCTTTTTGCCTCGATAAAAATAACACCAATGTCTTCAGTATTGCTTTTAATTTATGTTATACTTTTTTTTACTTTGAGATAAAAATTTTATTTTGGGCTAAAATTTCTCCTTCTCCATTGAAAATATTTATTCAAAACTAAAAATTTCTGATAAGGCAGCTTTTCAATTTTTTTAAGATTTATATTCCAAATTTTTCTATTTCTATTTGGTGCTTAGTTTCGAGAGCCAGGATGTTTTATTCTTAAGAATTATGTGCAAACTATTTACAAAATATCAAGATATATAATTAGCAATAAAATAATTGAGAGTTTGAATTGCAGTAAATTTACAATTAAATACTCACATGATTAGTATTAAAATAAACTAAGCTACATACATATTTCTTTAATTCTCTAGAAAAAAAAATTTAAATTCAATTTTTAAAAATTTCTTATCAAATTTTAAACATAATTTATTACCATTCCAACAGACTTAGTTTTAATCTAGGTAAATTATAAAATTAGTGCAAAGCTGCTCATAAATTATTGCAATATTTCTTAAGACTTTTTCATTTCAACTATTTGGAAAATGTAGCAAATACGTGGACTTTTCTCGCATGAACTCTTTTAAATTACAAAGTGTGCTGTGCCAGATCTTTTAGCCCGTGTGTACGTTATCTTTACTTCTTTATTAAAGTTTTTTTTCCTTGAGTTTTATTAAACAAGAAATAAAATCGATTCGTTATTAAAAATGAGTAAAGAAAAAAGCATTATTTAAATTGAATTGAATGAATGCGAAGAGCAGGGGGAAAAACATGCACAAGTTATAAAAAAAAAAAATACACTTATAGTGAACGAACATGAAACAGGATGGAAAGAAGTTTGTATTTGCTATTATAATATTAAATTATTTGCACTTGCTTCAGTATTTGATTGAATACATACATATATTTAATAGTGAAGCTATAATATGAATTGCTTAGATATGTTGTTATCTTCACAATAATGGAATAAGAAGAACTTTCAATTTATAAGTGTCTGAGACTATCTATGTTTATTGAAGTATTGAAGGGAATTTAAAATTTCAAAGAATGTTATTATATACTCGTATATAAAACATTTGTTTAGTCATCTAATTTGTAAGGTATTGAAAATTGTTTAAAATAAAAATAAATAACACCATTTAATTGGTTTTTATATATTAAAATCTGCATCTCTTGAGGAATAACAATTAAACCAATAGAAAAAAAATATAACCGCAATTTAAATTTTTAAATTTTTAATTTAAAAGTAATTGTGGCCACGTCTGAACACTGGGTGCAAATGTGACGTTTAATTTCGTAGCTGATTATTTATTTTGAAATTAATTAGAACGCTTTATTATTTGAGATAATTCCATAGGAAAAGGTCCATAGAGGTTGAATTCTACTGTGAGATAATTCACCTCTCCTAGTAGTGATGCCCCTAACTGTCATCTTGTGGCCTCAATTCTTGCAGTTTTTGTGTGAATGTAAGAAATGCGTTGTGATGGCGATCTGAGGACTTTTAAATTACTTGCATTCTTCTTAACTGAAAGATAAGAAATATTCCTCTTTGGATTATTCCACAGATGTAATGGCCTCTTTAAGCTTTTTTAGCCCTTTTCGAATAAGGTTTAGTTTGCCCATAATTTCAGTGTCACAAGCCTCTAATAATGCAGAATTTTCCATGTGCTACAGTTGTCGAACTTCCATATCCATAAACTTATTGCACACACAATTCGCTATGCGGCCTGGGTAAATTCCAAGGCTACGTGCTACCAATTGACATAAACAGATTATTTTAAAATATTTGCTATGCAGTAACTTAAACATATGTATCAGTGCAATTTCTCCCTTTTCCAATTAGAAATTTTTATTTATTACTTGCTATTAGTTGGAATTGTTCCCCGTGAAAAAATTCTCGCGGAATTTTATTCATAATTTCCCTCTATATGAACTTCTGTTTTTAGTAGGCCATATCGTAATCACCATGGAGGATTTTAATGCGCAAGTAGGCAGTAACAATTAAGAGGTCTAATCGTCGCTTTCGATAACGAGCTAATTCGATCACGTTTTTCCGGTTTGAGATTGTGGAATTTGCTATCGAACCATATAATAGCATTGTTCGATAGCTAATGCCATAATCTCAAACTGAAAAAACGTTATCGAATTAGGTCGTTATCGAAAGCGGCGATAAGACTCCAGGTATTGAGAAAATAAAGAGCTGTCATGGTATGGGACGTATGCCTGAACAACAACTTGGTCATAGGCGGAACCCTTTCCAATCACAAGAACATACACAAAGTTACTTGGATCTCGGCAAACAAATGCATAGAAAACCAAATTGACCATATAACGATAAGCAAGAAATAGCGGGGATCGCTACTCGAGGTGAGTAATAAACGAGGCGCAAGCGATCACCACCTCGTAATTGCATCCATCTGTCTTAAAGTGGCAGCCCCAAGTATGTTGCATAATAGAAAGCCTCTGAGGCCCTCACAGAAATTTGTGGACTCCATTAGTTTCTCTGCACGAGCGGGTAGCTCAAATGATACAGGTTGGCGATACATCCAGGATCTGTACATATAAGCAGCTGAAAAAACGATTGGATACAGAGAGCAAGGGCGAAAAAACTGGCATCTTATTAGCGACAGAAAATAGCAGACTTTATATTTCACATCGGACAAGATGGTGAAAAAGAGTGCTAGGAAAGGCAAAAGAACGTGAAGTGAGGGCATTGCAGTGCAGGCGCAGGCGGCGGCAGCCACACATGGTGGCAGAGACCTTTTAGTTCGATGCGTAAGCTAACCAGGGTGAAATTCGCAAAAAATAAACCGTATTTGGGAGGGCTACTACTGTTCGGAACTGCTGTCAAAAACACCAACAGCACAGGACTGAATTTGTAACTGCACACGCCACCAAAAAAGGCAGGATATCAGGTCAGCTTGTCAGGACATATCGCAAATTGTAACTGATATTAAGGCGCTTAAGCCTAACAAAGCCCCGGGCCCTAACGTACATAAATTTTAAGACTTTTGGAAAATTTGCAAATTTCCGCAATATCATATTTGAAATACTCTTACAACAAGTTTATAACCGTATTTTCATAAATATCACAAGCGCAAGTAAAAAAGATATGTCTGTAATGAAGTAACGACGTCAAAAACAAACTGTTTGTGGAAATGCAAAAATAATTGCGTATATAATTAAACTTTGCAAAGCACAAGTTTCCCTTCTTCACATGTAAATAATATTTCATTTCTCTCCACGGATATACATACATACGATTACATACATGCAATACTTGTAGTTATAATGATGACTTTTAATATAAAAAATATATGAAATAAATTTTCTAGGTCTTCGTTTTCAACTTGTCATATGAACGTCATATTGAATAACGAGCAAGCAACATAAGGGGTAAAATATTTTTTATGCAAACAAACTATATAAAATATACATATATACATATAAATAAATAAATAAACATACATACACACATAAAAATATATGCAACAACACACTTTAAGTGAATTCAACAAATTCATAAGCAAAAACAATAAAACAACTACATAATTTTGTTAAATGAAAAGAGAAAACTTTTTTCTTTGCATTTGCAACACAATGTGACGAAGAATGCGATGAATCTGTGCTATCAACATTAACACTGTCAGTTGCAGCAACAGTATCGTTGCCATAATGATCATTATGGTGCATCTTTTTTATATTTTTTTTTTTTTTATTATTTATTTGTTTGCAAGTAACACAGAATTAAGAAGCAACTCCCACAACATTTTTTACACCGAAGATTAAATGTTATTATGGTATGTTCAGGTGAATACTTGCTACAGCAACTATTTTAAACATAAGTGAATATTTGTACACAGTACATTTACTCAAACAACTTCACAACTCAAAAAATTAAATTTTTCAGTTAATGTTGCCGAATTAATTCTCATAAATTTCACACAAATATCTTGTTTACTCAGCTCTTGAAGGCAAAATAAAATTTTCTTTTTTTTTTTTTTGTGCGTAAATTAAAAATTTTAAACTCGTTTGAGTTACGACGTTCTTTGAGTAAATGAGTGGTATGTATATAAAGTTTTTCTTAAATACTTTTTTTTCTAAACTGTTTTTATGAAAATTTTTTAAGTTGAACAAAAAAAAATCGCATATAATACGTTTTATTTTAGCCATGGACCGTAAAGGTGATAAGTTTTATTTTAAAAATTATCTACTTTTTAATCTTTATTTTTTGAGTTTTATTTATTCCTGAGAAAATAAAAGTTATTTCATGACTTTTATTTATTCATCCGAAAATAAACTATTTTTTTTTACTTTTATTTATTCTTGAGGAAGTAAAAGTTATATTTTGAGTTTTATTTATTTTTTATCTTAAAAAACTTTAATTTTGAAATTGAAAAAAATATATAAAAAAGAGTAAATTTTATTTAACATATAAGAGTTCGTTTCAATTTTAAATCGGTTAATATTAATTTTGGCGCAGAAATATCATTTCTACGGTTTATAAATTATATTTTTTTTTTGAGCAAAAAAAATAAAAATCAAAAAGTTACTGTTACTTTCTAAGCACAAAATCAAACTCAAAAGATAACTTTTATTTCCTGAGGAATAAAAATTACGAAACAACTGTTATTGCCTTAGGAATAATAATAGATAAAAAATAAAAAAAGCCGGTAAAGTGAATTTGTATAAATAAAAACTAAAAAAATAAAAATTAATGTCATATAGGCGGCCTATAAGTTTACTATCAACAATCCAGGGTGCATCCCGGACCATCAATTTGGTTTTAGAAGTCAGCATAGCACAATTGAGCAAACGCATAGATTGGTGCAATTTATAAGGAAGACATTTGAAGAAAAGAAGTATTGTTCTGCCCTCTTTATTGATGTTTCTCAGGCATTTGATAAAGTATGGCACGAAGGCCTAGTTTTAAAATTGAAGACATATCTGCCAATAAACATGTAAAAAACTTTTGGAAAGTTGTATTATTGAAAGGAAGTTCACTGTTGTGGAAGGAGACTTCATGAGTGTGCCAGAATCTATATTATCCGGTGTGCCACAGGGGAGTATTCTGGACCAGTCTTGTATTTTATATATACTTCTTAGCAATAATATTCAAGCCTCTACAATTGCCAATGAAAACCCTTATGAGGCATTCCGCAATCTCCAGGAACATATTAACCAGCTGTAAATATGGTTGAATTTATGGAGTATTAAAGTAAATGAACAAAAATGTGTCCATATAACATTTACCCTAAGAAGGGATACTTATACCGAATCAACAATCAAAATATTCCTCAACATTCTCAAGTGAAATACATTCCTTGGTATACACCTTGATTGAAGGCTTACATGGAAACATCGTATTGACTGTAAGCTAACCCAAATGAAACTTAAGTTAAATGAAATTCTACACTCAGCCTAGACTGCAAACTTTTACTTTACAAGTCGCTTTTGAAGCCAATATAGTTCTACGGAATTCAGTTATGGGGCACTACTTCAGCTGAATATGTGGAGAGAATCCAAAGAAGGCTAAATAAAATTTTACGTTTGATAACATCGGCATCAAAAATTCCAATTTACATCGTGATTTAAACATGCCACCAGTTACTGAAGAAATTAGAAAATACGCAGGCAAATAAACTCGAGTCTCAGCCTAATCCCCTAGCTCGTAATATCTTGAACTTTAAGGCTCTAATACGCAATACCGCAGATGAAAATTTTTCAGAATATTTTTGTGCTTAGTAACAGTGTTTTAAAAACTTTAATGATTTTCTTCTCATTTGATTTTGCTTCTGCTTTTTCTTTTCAAAAATACAACAGTTTCAGTCAAAGAAAAATCACAAAACGATTTATAACCATTTCCGCAGTACTTTAAGCAGCCGAAGATTTGTAAAGTTTGAATTCGATTTGCTTTGGCTTTTGGTTAGTATCGCAAGTAAAAGCAGAAGTAGTCTATATGCTTTTGGAAGTCGCAAACAGTCGCCGTCGAAGAAGCCAAAACTCTTGCTTTCTTTTTGCATTAAATTACAGATTAACAAATTGCAATCTGATAATTATATATTTGTTTAAGTCGAAGTTTAACATAATAACTCTAGTTGTTGTAAACAATTTTTGTTAAAAGGTTCCCTGATGATCTGCATTAGCAAGAGTGACATGCGCATAGGATTTAGCTAACCCCTCAATAATCAATTATGTCTACATATTTAACCGCATTAAGTAAAATAATAATTTGGGATTATCAGGGCGTTAGCAAATGTTAAACTTAAATTATATATTTTGTTTAGTTATTTTTTTTTAAGTGTATATTGCAACATATTATAAAATATATAAGAGGAAAATACTCAAGTTGTTTTAGTATTTGATTTGTTCGCTCCAATTTTAACTTTCTGTTTTCCCCAACACATTATTGTATGTTTGTATTTCTATATACATTTTCATCTTTCCGCTTATCCCTGTTTGCATTCTTTTTAATTAAATTCTATTTGATGAAATGTTCATTATGATGATGATGATGGTGATGAGTTGTAGACATTAAAGATATATTAAATACAAAAATATCTGTGAGTAGCAAATAATAATAGACATGGCATGTAGATAGTGCCAGTAACATAGAGCAATAAATATGCTAAGGAATGCAATTTAATTTTTTCACGTCATTATTTTTAATGCATTTTAGTTGATTCTAAGTGTCAAGGTTGCCATTATTTATATTGCAAAGAAAACTAGCAGTACTTGGAGGTAAAGTAATTTTAATTAAGGATGTTTCTAATGTATCTTTTAGTCACAAAATACAAAAGAGAGTTCCAAAAAAAAATTACACAAAAAATTTTGGGTTTAAAAGGGCTTTTTTATCATGTTTTTTTTTATTTGAAACGGTATTGGTATTCTTGACTTAAGTCAAGGTATTGAATTTTTCATTTGAGTTGAAGGAGTTCTACTGTGTTTTTAAATATCTAATAATATGACAAAAATTGCGATTGTAAATTTTTGATTCCTGTTTTGTCATTGGTTTTGTTCTTACACAGTCGTAAAAATTTCCGTTTTTTTACTTTGCAACTACGTCAATCCAAAAAACACCAAAATTTTCTTCTATACCACAAAAAAAACTAAAAAAAATTATTAAAAATATATATTTATAATGAAATATGCAAAAATATGTATTTATTTGAAAATATGCAAAAATACTCAATAACAAATCGACGCCATTTTTTCGCAAACTTGTCAATTCGCAAAGGCATTTTATTTACGTTGAATTACTACCGACGACAGAAATTTACGTGAACATGCATTATGACACCTGGAAGATGAGAAAATAGTTGTTTTTTTTAGAAAAAAGTCAAATAAAGTATTTTGCAAAATACGTGTGATTTGTGTTTGTGTGTAAATGCAAAAAACTACAAAGTGCATAGCAAAAAGCAAAAAACCTGACTGACAGCACATCGTGACACCGTTGCATTCGATGCGCTCCCATAGGAAAAAAGACAAGAAAAAATTCCTGTTTTGAGCCATTCCCCCAATAAAACCATTTGCCATTTTTTATATTTATACCTTGAATTTGTAGTGTCATTATTTTCTTGTTTATATTCCTTTGCTTATAAGTTTTAAATTTCCAATAATTATTCGTTTTTAATAGAACAAAATTAAAATATAAATAAAAAAAATTAAATTCGTCAAAGCCATTTTCACTAATTTCAGCTTTATTGCGAGATCATGTCCCACCTTCAAAACGTATTGAGATTACACATCCCAGGATAAGGGTAAGGATATTCAACTTTTCATGTATCCCAACGTCTTATATTTTTGCCTTATAACTAAATTTTTTGTCAAAACTTAAAAAAAACCCACCAGATTTTGCGAAAAAACTCAGGTTGTAATTTTTTATAGCCTTTTTGTCGGTTTTTATATATTTTTTTTAACATTATCAGTGATTAGCAAATAGCATAACATTCATAAACTTTAAGTACATCAAAATGGGAATGGCGTGAGACTAATTGCAAATGAAGATGGGCATTGTCCATAGCAAAACCTTTTGGAACGCTGTCTAACAAGGAAAGACCATTGAAACTTTGATAACATAATTCGTATTTAAATGCATGTCACAAAAATTTATGATGTTGATATTACCTGTACCTGGATTCTATAACTTTTTGTGAACCGAAAATCGTAATGTTTATCGGCATATTTATGAGTTTGCTTTAACGATAATGTGATTCAGTAATTCCTCTTTTACGAAAGCCTCCAACTTTATCTTACTCACCATTTTAAAATGTGAAAATAAGCGAATAGCACAAATAATAATAAAGAAAAACTCAATAATCAATAATAATTGTGATCTTATTTCTTTTTCACCAACCGACAGCGAATATCGTTAGAATATGTTACTGAATAGCAAAGTCAATAAATATTCGTTGCATTTATTATAGCGATACGATTATCGTAATAAAAGTTACTGAATCCAGGTACAGGTCTGGCCAGAGATTGAACTCGGGCTGTCGAAGACCGTCAGTTTTTTTGTAGTCGAAACACTAACCATTTCAGCCAAGCGCAGCCTCTTAAATATAATTAAATGAAAAGGTGCGTAATTTTTTTTAAATTCCTATTGAAATAAAATATTTTATAAATCAGCTAAAAAATGTAACTCATATGTATGTATATATGAATGTATATCATTTGTTTGTTGTTTATTCTAAATTATAATAATTTTTAAATACTCTTTATATGGCACTTATACATCTTAATTAAAGCTGTTTAATTTATATTCTTCGGCAGAAATGTTCAGCACCCTTTTAAATTAACATTTTGCAGTTGCTGTTTGGTTGGCTTGGTTTTCATCGCAAGACTTTAACATCCCATTAGGTTTTCCTTTATTTTGGGTAAACTTATTTATGTTTGAAAGGAAATTAAAGATTGCCATTATTTTCTGTCATAATACACACAAACAAACAAACAAACAAACAAAAAAAAAACATTGTATACCACCACCCGCGGCAAATGCAATAAAGCTTATGAAAGCAAGAAAAATTTGAGAGTGAAAGAAGCGAAGGGAAATAATACAAAAAGGAACGGCAGGAACAACAACTACAATTTTAGCATACAAAAAAAATGTCAACAGAAAATATGCTAATAAAAAGGATAATCTTACAAGCAGAAATCCCTTGGAAATTTTTAAGTACATATTTTATAAAAAAAAAAACAAAACAAAGCACAGCAAAAGAACAACAAATAACAGCAAGAAATGTACATATTTTACTACTTATAAACATGAACTTAACAAAAAAGAATTTCATTTGAAAATAAAATAACAAATTTTGTAGGAAAAAAACGTGTCTAATTAATGTTTGTAAAAAGGACAAATTTAACCGGAAAGGGCAGGATTTACGAAACCAAAGTAAAACGGGAAAAACTGTAACAAAGTTACACGATAGCAGAGATATACTCGTATAGTAAAAAAAAGAAACACCATGTCAAACATTAAATATCAACTTTCATGACAAAAAGATTGAATATGAGAAAGAAAATAAAATGAAAGCAGCGCTTAAGGGCCGTTGGGAGTATAATTAGGGATTGTAATTAAGCGTTTTTTTTTTCGTTTGGGATTTTTGTCTGGCATTTTCAATGTCCATTCTTAAATATGGAACATTCAAAAAAAAAAGATATGGGTCATGGCATCATATTGCTTGCGTTGTTAAATATACATACACACTTAAGTAAATTAATAATGCTTGGGAGTTTATGTTTGGAATCCATTTATATTAATAATCTAAACCATTATATAATATTTCCAAGCTGGCACCATATAATTAGACTTTCGCCTGTATGCTTATATTGATTCATGCGACCGCACTGAACCTTAGGCTGGGGTTGATCGGTGTATATAAAATGTTTTAATTAGCTGAAGGTTCGTTGATGGATTAAAGCGTAGTGTTAACTAACCATAAATTGTTAATGCTTAAGCGCCCAGTTAGCTCAGCTTATTTTACGACGTAATTGAAAAACTCTTAAGGCATTATTATTCAAATGTCGTCTTAAGGCATTATTATCCAGTGAACCTTTTTTGAACCAACTGTATTAGTTGGCAAAATATTGAATTTCTTTTTCTGAGTAAATTAGCAAAGCCTTTACGAAGTTTTTGCAGAATACCCTGCATTAATTCTGACTTAATTTCAGAGAGAAAGTTTAGCTTAAGTTCATCCTTTTATGAAAAACCACACAAAATGAACACTGATTAAGCAATAAAGAAACATCCCAGCAAAAAAAAAATCTGATTTGGAAGCACTAACAACTGAGGAAAGCAATCCCTTGCTTACTTGATAACAAAAGCTGCGAAAAATGCTTCTAGAAAGCACTAACGTAAGACGGACTCTTAAGAAAATACAAAATTATCACAGAAAATTTGGAAAACCAGTAACTTTTGCATCTGAGTATTACTTCTGTGAATCGCTTTAGTAATTCGAAAAATGCATGGCTTTTTGGAAGCTTAATGTATTGCTTCCAGCTGCCTTATTCATGCGCAACAGCAAAGTATGCTGTAACATTGTCTTCCTTACAAAAAGCAGTAATTTTCTCTGGGATAAGACGTTGCTAATGCAATTTCTTTACTTTATTTATTTTTTTTTTTAATAGCTTAGCACAGAAAAAGTAGTCATTGTACACAAATTTATGTATTTATTATTATTTGATTTACTAAAAAAAAATTTATCCATGTGTGTGTTAAGTGAAGAAAGCGAAGTATAAATGCATTAAACTTAAACGTTTGGTTAATTTTTATAGAATTTTTTGCAGCGCCTCTGGTGTTAAATTGGTGCATTATTTTTAAGCAAGTAGTCAGCTATATTTGGTATTTTACTTCGCCGATTATTTATTGCTTCAAATTTCGATGAAGGAAAACACACTTGTCAAACAACAAAAAAGACACAATCTAGATTCAATAACTATGTGTCGTTGGCTACGGAGATGAAGTTTTACAACTTTATTCTTTAATTCAATAATAATATTTAACAATGCAGCGAGTTTTCACAGTACAACTCAAAAAAACTGTTTGATAAATAAATTATCGAATATACCCATACATTAAAAAAAATAAATACGGATTTGACAACAACATATACAACAACAATATTAAAACTTATCGAATTCTTAAAAAAAAAATTATCGTTGTTTCATTAACTTATTTTTTTAACCAATAACCTCTGTGACAGTGAAAAAATTATCACCAAACTGAGGTGAATGACTATTTGTATAGTTTTGGTATTCTGAAAAATATTGTCATGAATCAATTATAACAAATTTGTCACCTTATGAAAGCACATAACAAAATAAAAATTTATGAATTTTCCTTTTAATTTACTTTTAAGTTTGTGAGAATTGAAGAGAAAAAAACGTGATTTTTGAAAAATTGGTAACATCTTATGCCAAAAAAATTATAATTTCTCAGTGTACTTTTTTTGCAAAAGCAAAGAAAAAAAATTTTTGTCACTTTTTTCAAAGTAACTTCCAGGGAATCCTGATTTTATGCTGACAATATCATGTCCCACCGTAAAAACATATCGGGATAAGGATAAGGGTAAGGATAGTCGACTTCTCATGTATGCCCAACGTCTTAGATTTTAGCCTTATAAATAAATTTTCTGTCAAAACTGAAAAAACCCACCAGATTTCGTGACAAAACTCAGGGGCGAAAGGGTTAAACGTTTATAGCCAACTAAATTGTAGGAGGGTGCCTGAAATTTCAGGCCCCTAAATAAGTGTGAGATATATTTAGATAACATTTCAAATTAAAAATGCATGGCCAGACCCATGTGTCAGACAAGGGGTTCAAAATGATTTTTAAAACTGCAGAATTTTGAAAACGAACGCTTATTATTGTCTTAAGAATGAGCATATACTGATGCCATAGACATGATAACATGATAAACCCACAGGACATAAAAAGTTTTAGGCAAACTGGAAATATTTTAATTACAACTTTAAATTTAAAGTTTTTTTGAAATAAGGGCAAACTTTTTAATGCGATTGATCGCTATTTCGATTACGATTTTAATCTTTGGGCAAATTCTGGGTGTTACAGGTTGCCAGTTTCATTAGAAACCGGTTCACTTGAGTCCTGATTGCCCGTTCTACTGCTAGTGGTGAATGTAGTAATTGAATACCAAATAAATTTTTTTCTTTAAATATATTATTTTTATCTTACGCTTGCCAAAATAAATACGAATTTAAAAAATGTATTTGTCTTTGACATGCTAAGCCATCAGCAAAGAAATTTTATTAAATTCATAATTGATAAATTAAAAAAAAATATTTAACTCATTTCTGACAATTTAAAATTTGCATCTCTCTTTATTCTAAACACTTGAATTATTTATCGTTTGCATACAAGAACTTGCAAAGCTTAAACATTTGTAAAATATGTTCACTTTGATTACAGACAAATTGTACATTGCAAATAGCATTTGCATTTTGTTACATGAGCATTAACTTAAAAATTCAATAATATTTATAAATAATTAAAGTTTATATATTATTCCCCCATTATTTTATAACCGTTGATGAGAGTATGTAAAATGTAGCGTAACAAAAACTCACGTTTCTATTTTTTTATTTTTGTTAAAGTTTGTTGGCATGAAGGAAAATTATCACTATCTTCGTGTTGTAAAGGAATGTAAGTAAGTACGCTGGGAGATAACAAAATGAACTGACATCTTTAATAAAGTAATTTATGCAAATATGTTTTTTGATAATAAATGGTAGAGAAACGTGACAAATTTTATTTATGTTTCATTCTAAAGATTTTTAGTGCTACTGAAATTTCAGACGAGAAAATTTTGAGAATATTAAAATAATATTTATTAAGCAAAAGACTGCTTGTAAAAATTAAATCGCCAAGTACGAATAGCAAAATTCTATTTTAAAGGTTAAATAATTTTGTCATCAACAAATGAGTATTTCAACATTGATTTACATTTATTTTTTTTTTAAATTCATGGCCCAAAAATCGATCCAGTTATCCATCTACTTAATCCATTACACATATGATTAATTCCAGGCTACCGCAATGTGTTGTTTTGTTTGGATAAAATTTCACGACAGCATTGGTATTTTTCTACCAACTTTGGCACTTTGGGTTAAAGAACACAAGTTTATTGCCCGAATCTTAAAAATTAGTCAAAAAATTAATTTTTTTGCTATTTTGTGTTTTAAGTATTTCGTCTACTAACAACGCTACAAGGCATGACTTCTGACTTTTTATTATTTTCTTATAAACAAAATGGCGTCTGTTGGCCGTCATATTGCATTTTTACTACTGTCATATTTTAAGTGACAGACTCCCAGGATTAAGACAAAACGAAACGACATCAAAATCAGTCCACGCGTTCGTTTTATACAGTGCAGCAAAGGAACGTACATACTTATATACACACATACATACATATATACATACACACATGCATGCATACATAGGCTGAAATACCCTTCATTGTGACGCGCAGTCGGTTAAACAAAAGAAAACGTATTCGGACAGTGTCAAACATTAATTGAATATCCTCTAATTTGACAAATGCAAAAAAAGAATAACATCGTCTACACAAACATACTTAAATACATTAAATTAAAAACTACAATAACAATGACAGTGACAGTGACAAAAAAATGTTAGAAAAATACCGACCACAAAAAATGTCAATTGGTAAATAAATTAATAGACTTGTGGTGAAGAATATTTTATTACGCCAAAAAAAAGAAACAATCCACCCAGAGAAAAAGGAATCAAGTAAAAACAAATACTAGACAACTAACCACAATTCTATCAACGACCGAAAGAATGAATGAGTGATGAGAATACGAACCAACAAGCTTTTTTGCAAAAACCCAAAAAAAAAAACGACGCAAAAATGCAAATGTCAATAGAATGACCATACAAAAATTAAAGTGTGGAAAAAATGCATGCTAGAATTTAAAATAGATGCAAAACTTAATTTACGTAATGAACTGTACTAAAATATACTATATGTGTATGTGCACATGTATATCGGATAGTTTGTTAGAAAGTTTATTAGATAGATATTCAAGTAATTATTTATAAAATATCGATGCCTTAATATAAAAAAGGCGTATCTTTAACGTTTTAACGTTTAACGCGAAGAATTACATCCTTTTTAAAGAACTTTGTAAGTTACATTTAAAACTAAAAGATTTATGGCCACTTAAAAAATTATTTTTGCATATTCTTGCTTAATTGTTATTAAGTTTTTCCATCTCCTGTAAAAAACTTAAAATTCGAGTTACACCTTTTTTATATTAAGCCATAGATAATCATGTTACCCAGTGAAATGTGTTTTACACTGGAGTCTGGAGCAGTTGATGATGCACTTTTCACGCACTCCCAAGCTAATTGAAAAATATAATAAATTCTCTTCTCCCAAGAATAGCACAACATTCAACAAACGAAGTTGCAACAATAATAATTAAAATTAACTAAAACACTAAATAAATATATACTTAAAAGTATCAAACCAAAAAAGTTTGCCTTAAGTAGAACAAAAATAAGCAAATTAACTAACATGTGCATAATTAGTAAGGAACAAACTACAATGGCAAAGACTGTTGTAAATTTAGAGATGGTACAATTGAGTTTTCATTCCAAAAAAAGCTTTCAGCAAATTGTTATACGATGAATCAAAACAATTCACATATTCCATTTGCAATAAAAGTTGCGTTAATCTACATCAACTGACACCACACACAGTGGACCAAACACAAAGAACGCTTATGATGAAGGTGTAGTGGCCTTCGAAAACAGCCGGTTATTCCGTTCTAAATATGAAGAAGGCCTTTAATGTTTATTTCTTGTTTTGCAGAGCGACAACCATGCACAGTTTTTTGCATATCTTTAAAATTAGTGTATTTTTCACTTTCAAAATGTTTTTAGTATTATACATATATATTTAAAAAAAATCGGAATAGTTTTAGACAAATTTAAATTAAAAAGGTTTCGGAGATCCCGTTTTAAAGCTTTTGCAGTATAATGAGATTATTCTAGGCTAATCTGGTTAAAAATTAAACAACAAACGGGACAAAGACCGAAAAGTAAAATGTGAATTGATCATTTCCCGTTATACAGTGCGTCGCTATGTGAAGAAAATTTCGTAGCTTTTAAACTTATGGGAATTCCGTTAGCAAAAGTTTTACAGCCTAATAAGGATAATCTAGGCTAGTGTGGTAAAATAATAAAGAATGCAAACAAATTTCTTATAATTATATGTTTGTACATTTATTTTTGTTTTGAATGATCAGACATTTCCTGTCAGAATTTAACTTATTATAGCTATGCTATTTATTGCGCAACACGAGTTAATATAAATGGAAACGTTTCGAAATATTTGCAGAGAATTTGACATCATCATATAATATAATTTTATTGCATTGATATTTAACACATTAAGCATAGCTATAACTGAGTGTCCTAAGACACATATCTTCTTGTTTTACTTTTTTACAGTTAAAAATAAATAAAAAACTCGAGATATGACAATAAGTCGGATAATAAATTTCTTCAATGTTGAATTTACCCAAGCAGAAACTGTTACTTTGCACAAAAAATATGTACCAGCACAACACTGTAAATACAAAATTACGGCTCTTCCAAAATTTTTATACCACCACAGTACTGTAAACACAAAAATATGACTTAAAGTTTACTAATACAGCGTTCTTAGCAATGCTATACCACTACAATACTGTATACGATATACAAAAATTCGACGTTAGTTTCCCTATACCCCGTTTACAATAATTCTATACCGCTACAACACGGTAAATATAAAAATTTTACTTAAGTTGGGAAATTTCCATTGTGATGACTTTATAAATTTGTATTTGGAGTATTGTGACAACATTGAAAACAAAGTCAGAGAACGGTCATTCGGCGTTATCATTTTAATGTTATGAGTAAAAAATTTTGGTAAAAGAATGTTGTATTGATGTTAGTTGTACCCGCAGACCATCGTATTGTCTTTTTCTGCCTGTATAAAGGTGTAGAAAAATAAAATAGATTCACATTGAATCAAGGCAAATCCACATAGGTATACTCAACTAAATTTACTTTGAGAAATTTATACTTAAAAATTTACAGAAAAATGTGTGTTGACATCCAACGTCTATTCAAATTTACAAGCGGCGAAAATAGTCACCCGTATGGATTTGCTTGAATCGAATATAAATTATTTGCTGGGTTTTTTTTAAGTTTCTAAGCCTACTACGCTTATTTTTCTTCTGTGATTTTCAAAAATATTATTATTTGTGAATTCTCAAATAATTTTTGAAAGTCTGTGCATAAGATAAGAGGTTTGGGACTGTTGAAGTCTACTCATGATTTGGCTAAGCACCAATGAAATATATAGACAATGCTTGATCACCAGCAAATAAATTTCAATGGGAATGGGCTGAAGGACTACTGTAAGAACATTAAGAACTGATTACAGTTAGTTCAATTAATTTTTGAACCCTAGTTAAAGAAAAGTAATAACTACGAAAATTTTTGTCAAACACAAAAGAAGTTTATGTACAAAAAGTTTTAAACCCAATCAAAAGTCCACACCTCTTCGATTAGAAAGTTCGTAACAACAACATTTTAAATATTTTAATTTAAAAACTTTCAAGTCAATTCGATGTAAATGCAACACTTTATCTGAAATCTACTTTTTCTTATATACTCGTATACATTTTTAAAAAATACTACATTAAAGTTTTTAGTATGTGTAAATTAAGCTAATATTGCTATTGGAATTGTCCTTAACATGTCTAATAGATTTCTCATATCCACTTTTGTTGATGTTTTCTTAGAGCAATGATTGTTTTAATCGTATATTCTTACAATGCACAGTGAATTCGAAAGCAAATTGTAGTTTGAAAAAAAGTATTTCACATTAATTGATATGAGTTTCTGTAGTAAATAAGATGCAATAACATCATGGAGTTCTCCAAGTTGGCACGTTAATTTAAATTTAAGCTACTAGATTGGAAGTCTATAAAGTCACAATTTTGCTTATCCCGTAATATTGTAAATGCAAATTTAAAACTTGAATAGAAATATATGGGAAAGATTTAAGCTTGCACACACAGAAAAATGAAATAACTTTATTTCATGTTGATTTAACATTCACATGCTGTTAATCATCAAAATTAGAAATCATGTGGAATCAAAGTTATTTGAAGTTGGAACAACGTATATTTAGTATTGAAATAACACGAATAACTATGTTGAATCAAAGTTATTTGAAGTTGAAACAACATGAATTTAAGTTAATGTAATCATTGTATTTTATTATTTATTTAACTTACTGTGTTGTGTGTGAACTCGAATTCGTCGCATGGTAGTCAATGCGCTTCCCGCTGCAACCACAACAACCTTAATATTCCTTTGATACACATTAAATATATATCATTATGAGTGAAATTTATTTGCTGGTGGTTAAGCATGTCTATACGCATTTCATTGGATGCTATGGACTAATCATCCGTACTTCCAAACTATACTCAGTGATTAATGAAACCGAAAGAAATAAACGGCCCTCTGTTCCTCCTAGGATTTAAAGGATTAAATATATATATGCATCTGCTGGCAGTTCAGTCGATAATTGAATAGTCTATAGTTACAGTCTATAGTGAGTTAGTGCATGTTTCACTATAACACAGTTACAGTTTTTCGTTGAGTTTATTGTTGCGTTGAGTGAAGAATAAAGTGAACAACGCAGCTGCTAGCCGTGTATAAGTGATTTAAAGTAGCCAGCGAGACATAGTTTATGAACAACATTGTTGCCATTTTAGCATTTTCACTGCCAGATCTGGCATTTTCCTTAGTTAAAAAGCATTCAACTTGAAAAAAATTCTACCAGATGCTTTCTGGCAGTATTTGTTGAAAATAAAAAATTTTAATTTGTTAAAAAAATTCTTCTGTATAGAGGATTTTTCTCATAAATGTACATATAGTGCAAGCTAAAGGTTCCCTGATGATCTGCACTATCAACAGTGAAATGCGCATAGGATCCAGATAACCCCTCAATAATCAATTTCAATATATTAATAATTAAACAAATATTTTACTGAATAAGTAAAATAATATTTTGGAATTATAGTGCGTAAAAAAATTTTAATCGTAATTATAACATTTCGAAAAAAAACACCAATTATTAACTTTTTTAAATATGTACGGGTATGTCCTCTAAAAATACCTGCAAATATTAATAAGTTTGTATAAACATGAATTCAAAGAAAGCCATTTCAATAAGTTTTTCTACATTTAAATCTGGCATTATACGTTTCTTCTGTAGAACATTTTAGCAGAATTTTGGATCATCATTTTCTGGCAACACTGATGAACAAACAGTAAGCGTCGGCAGAGTGAGTCTTGTGTGTGTCGAACAGCATAGAGGAAGGGTATTTCTTGAATAGCAGCGCAGCCAGCTTAGGAGACGTACGTTCACAACAGTGGGGAAGGCGAAGTGGTAACCAATTGTATACATTTGAGTAATCTAAGTTGTATGTGTACTTAAGCTTTTGATTAGTATAAGTGCATTTATTTGTAAGTAAAAATAGTATCATTCTTAACCCTAACTACTACACTGGGGTCTTTTAATTCATTTGCAAATCTTGGAGTCCGCGGTAAAGCGTTTTTAAAAGGTAAAAACGTAACAATATCATACATAATGCCATCAATAGGCATTTCAAACGAATAAAAAATGTAGATGGCATCTCACACAATACCATCAATAGGTATTTCAAAGGAATAAAAAATGTAGATGGCATCTCACACAAACTTTTGTTGTTTAAACTTCAAGATTGGAAGATCTTTGGAGATACCTGCATATATATATACATATATATATATATATAATATAAACATATTATATACATATATATGTTTGAGCTGCTCACGGTATAAAATTGTTTATTACCCTTTCATACATCAGATAACTTTGTCTAACTAATGACGATTTCGAAGAACTTGGGAAATGGGCAGTAGCAGTTCTCTGGAAGAATTGCGATTAAAAAAAGGTCGGTTGCATTCTCTTTAGTTTTTTATAATATTCTGTTAATGAAACATGTAAAAAATATTAGTAATATCTGCTTGACTTTTAATACCACCATCAATGCGATATTCCATAAAAATTTTATTTTTGCAAGGGTTATTAGGACAACTGATATTTACATACGTTAGAAAGAACTTGTACATATTTAAATCTTTTGTGATTGTGTTCATTAAATATACCAAAATCAGTATTTTTAGGAATTTAATAACAGCAAACAATACAGCCAATGACAACATGACTTACAGTCCCAGCAAAAAAATTCGGAAACAGTTCCAAAGGTTTATCACTTTCATTGCTTACCAAGTACTACACGTACTGAGTTTAACATTCTAAGGCTGTTCTTTATATCAAAAAGTGTTTTAGGCAACGCATACCATTTAGTTATTTGGATCACCTCCATCCTATAACAACCATGTGTTAAATTCAGTGATGTTTCACCAGAAATACAACTAATTGAAGCTGACTTCCTTCATCCATGCTGCAACTAATGATTTGTATATTCATTTTTTGCTGGGGTCTGTAAAGTTTCCTTTAATCTATTAAAAAAAAACGCCAAGATTTCAAATGTCATCGTTTTACACAAATACGCTGTTAGAGCCGCATCACAGCTTACATCTTCTTTTCTATGAAAACTAAGCTAAATTTGAAAGCAGATACAAAAATTGTAAATTATTTTATTTCTTGTCAGTGGCACCACAGTGACTTTGCCTTCTTAAAAACGCTTAAGGCCAATAACGTGCTTTGTATTACAAATAATATAAATTTATTTGATATTCCCTTTGCTCTTTTTATTCTGCTTCGCATGTCTGTGTTAATGTTCTTCTCGCTGTCGTGGCCAATGATTATAAAAACAAAGATATCAAAAGTCATTGCATTATTGTTATCTTAAGCGTGACTTGAAATCCCCTTTTCCTGTTTTTGAGAGCGAGAAATTATTGCGTAATCTCTTGTAACAAATTCTAACTGACCCTTGTTGCTGTTTTGAGACATCACTTCCGTTCGCCTGTAATCTTAAGTGAATAAGTGTGTTTCTTGTACAAGTATCTGTTTTTTTTTTATTTATCTTTTTTATATATGTATGTATGTAATTATTTGTGTGGCGTGTTGTTGTCTACTTAAGGCGACAGGTTTCGGTAATGATTTTCTATTATCAAATTTACTTTAAATGTTGTTTATGTGTCAAACATTGTGTTAAATATGATGACATGCTTGGTCATCATTTTCACTTTTAACTTTTGTTGCGCTGCAAATACTATTTTTACACGTAACTTGTAACATCAAGGGAACTTTGTGTAAAGAGCAAACTTCCAAGTAATTGCTGAGCTAATGTTGACTTCAATTTAGCATGACTTGAAGCAATTTAACAGAAAAATAAATAAAATAGAAAACTTAACTATAAAGTTAAAAAAAAACACTACACACGATTATATATCGAATGTATGTACTCGTATATTAGAGGGAATATTAGTTGTTAGTTTAAATTTTTTAAGAAATATTAATAAATTGACAACAGTTTTATATCAAATTGTATTGTGTATCACAAGTCCAAGTCTTTGTTTGATATTGCACTTGTATATATTTAGTAAAGGCTTTATTTATAAACAAAATATTTCCGTTTTTTAGAAATAAATTAAGTAAGTAAAGTAAAAATTTAACTGCCAGTTTATAGAAGCCATGTAAAACTTCTCGTCCGCCTTTTTATATTGAAAACAAAAACAAATTTGAGAGCTTTGTTTTTGTTTTCAATATAAATAGACAGTCGAAAAGTTTTACATGGCTTCAACAAACTGGCAGTAAATTTTATGTACAAAAATTTTCACTTTTTTTCTGTCTTATTCAGTTAAAAATATTTTTTTTTTTTTTTGAGCAAAAAATAAAATATGAAATGCAAATATTATTTTCTTAATAAAAATCAAGAAATAACTTTTATTTTCTGAGGAATATAAAAAAATCAGAAGATATTCGGTGAATTTGAGTTTTTGAATAAAAAGGAAAAAAACAAAATTTATTGCATCTCAAAGAAGCCCATGTTGCAAGGAGTATCTTGTTGTATTTTCTTTAGCACTTTCTCTTTCTTAGTTTGATTTGCTAGCTTAAATTTTGGGTAGTAATCGTTTTTTTAAAATAATTTGTTGTTTATGTTTCTCAAAACGCTTTGCATATAAGTAGAAAAAAATCGTTTACAATTTTTTTGAGAAGAAACATTTTTGTATTTCGTTTTAATTTTTTAATTGCAAACACACATGTACACTAGGCTGGCCTGCAAATTTTTTTTCTTCAATTGATGTATTTGCACAATCTAAAATATAAGGTTTACTGTCATAAATGCGGTCTTAATTTTTTTTAGCTCGATCCGACGGTGCCTTCTAGTGCCTAGTGGGTCTTAAAGTAACCAATGCACAGGGGGATTTTGTTTAAAAAAATTTAAATAGTTCTGCAGCTCCTAAGGGAGCCGTTCGATTACTATGAAATTATATACAGCATTAAAAAATTGCGTCACAAATCTTAAGTCTGGAATTTTGACTATATATCTTTAAAAGGGGCGGAGCCACAAAGCCGGAAAGTGGGTTATTGCAAAACTCAAACCGTTGCCAAGCTGATGTTTTTGATTTAATAAAAAAATTGTTTGCAAGTGGATTTTTTTTCTATACAAGACTTAAAAAAACTGCTTATAGCTTTTAAGAAATATTCGAAAAAATAATAAAATTATGGCTTTTTTTACCAACGTTGATCCAATATTCTGCTAATGGAGAATGCAAATCAAGTTCGATTTAGAAAAGGCAACTTTTTATGAATTAAAAACAAAATTTGTAACATTAAAAAAAATTGGTATCAAAAGCACAATTAAGTCAAAAGTTATATGCAATTTAAATTGAAATTTTGAAAAGCCGTTTATTTGAGGAAAAAAAGTGGATTGACTGTTTCGCTATTATAAAAAAAAAATTTGAAAAAACACCAACCCCAAGTTGTTTACTTATTCAAAAGGTAAAACTAAAGGGTCCGCCATCTAACGTTTTTTTTCAACTAGTGCTTATTTCGTGAATGGTAACACTTAGCTCATGTCTGATTTGACAGATAATTAGTTTTATCCTTCCGCTGAACGAATATGGTTGTGTATACGCTTGAACAACGCTGGGAAATATTGCCTGCGATCGACTTACAGAAGATGCCAATTTTGCCGAAAAAAATCATCTTTTCAAATGAAGCTCATTTTGATCTTGGCGGGTATGTAAACAAGCAAAATTGTCGCATTTAAGGCACAGAAAACCCGCACGCATACATTGAAAAGCCGACGCACCCAAAACGAGTCACTGTTTGGTGCGGATTTTGGTCCAGAGGCATAATTGGGCCAATGAGCAAGGAGTGGCCGTTACAGTCAATGGCGATCGTTATCGGGCCATGTTGAACGAATTTTTGTTCACAAAAATTGAAGAGGAGGATATTGGCAAAATTTGGCTTCAACAGGACGGCGCTACGTGCCACACAGCCGAAGCTACACTCGATGTTTTGCGCCCTGTTTTCAAAATAAAAAAGTTATCTGGCGGACCCTATATAAGAAATATTAGAACAAAATTGTTCGTTATTGAAGGACCCAGATCGTTTTGAAATATACCTATTTTTGTTATGAATATAAAATTTAAGGCCTTTTGCCATCCTAGGACAAGATATGTTTTTAAATAATTCCAAAAATATTAGCTGCGCCCTGCGAAATATGAAAACAATACAAGAAAAATGCTGAAAAATTCCATTTTTGGAAAAGCAAATTCTATTTGTTCTTACTTTTAGTGTATTAATTGCATCATTTTCCCACGATATATAGTCCAGACTTAAGCTCTGTGACACCTTCTCAAATGCTGTATGAAATTTCATAGTAATCGGACGGCTCGTTTGGAAACTACAGAATTATTTCCATTTTTTTTTTAACGAAATCCCTCACTGTGGGCTGTTAAATTGTTAAGAACACACAAAAATATGCCACACTCATACATACCAAATTTGAAATTCTAACTTTTCTTTTTTTTTCTTTTTATGCGCAATTTACAGCATCAATGATATTTGAACGGGTGGTGTAAAATTGAAAATCAAATGTTGTAAATTTCTTGAAAATATAATACAAAAAGTTATCGCAAAAAATTTTCAAGATTAAAAATACCACGCTGGTTTAAATGGTTTTGTGACCAAATGTTATCATGTTGGGTTATGACTCTCTATTGTAAAATTACTAGTCATACTGTTGTCTTTATTTATATTGTGTAAAAGATTCATACAAATATTTAGTATAAAAATAACATTTTATTCTACCATTAAGTTGTTAGTTAATTTAAAACTTTAAGTTAGTTTTCTGTAAAACAAGCAAAGGCTTGATATGCGGTAGGAAGCACTTAGAGAATTAAACGTTGTCAAGATGTGAACAAAAAATTACCATTTGCCAGGCGGTTCTGAAACAAACTTTGTCAAATAAAGAAATGGCTAAACTCAAAAGAAGAATCCTTTGTTGTCAAATAAACAACAACAAAAATGTAAGAATGGTTTTTATTAAAAAAAAAAAAGATCAATATGTTGTCAAAATAAAAACATTATATTCATAAATTAAAAAATAAAATAAAATAAAAAAGTAGCAAGTTTTCTTAAAATCTCAACCCCATTCATAATCAAATGGAGAACACACATTCTTGGCTCACTTTAATTAATTTATAATATGGATTTTGGTGTTTTCCCAGCGGTTACTTCCCTCTGTCAATGTCACTGTCACTGAATTTAAGGTTTTAAATGAATTTTTAATGTTTTTCTGTAAATTTTCAGTTGAAACTACATAAGCCCTGTTTAAATATTTTACATTCAAATAATATACATCTATATCTTTATACAATATATTGCAATATACTTAAAGGATTATTTCACTAATTATTAGAAATGTGTTCATTGCAGAATTTCCTTTCGAATGAAGTGCTATTTTCTATTACTCTAAAACCTCTTCGTTTTTTGTTAGACTATTCCAGCTCTAATACTGTTTTTTTTTTTAAATCTATAAAATTGCAATTAAAAGTGAAATATGTTATTCGTTTAGTAATGTAATAAATTTCTTTTAAAGGTAAAATAGAAAGAAATAAATGTATACGTATGTATTTTACTATAACCACATTTCATGCGCCATTATGTTACATAATGAATATGAACTAAAAAGTTATCTTTACTTTATAGATAAAACACGAAAAATATATCACAAAATTATGCGAAATAGAAAGATGGATAATCGTATTTCTTTTTTATTGAGATTATTCGAATAGTAGAATTTGTAAAAATGTCGTCAATGATTTGAGGTTTAATTTCGAGTAAAACGATAGCAGATTTAGCCTTCATAGATGACAACAATAGATATCTAAGCATTTGGCAGATCAATTCGAATAAAAGTGCAAAAAGAAAATGTGCACTTATACGACATAATAAGCCGCACTTCAAGGTCTGCAAATGTAACGATTCCAAACACAATTTGCAAAATGTAAAGTTATGCTGCGTGGAGTTTTTAGTCCCAGTAGGCAAAGTAGGCATTTATTGCATAAATAATGGGAGAAATAGTATATTATTTTCCAAAGCAAAGCAATGCATTCCCTTAAAAACGAGAGATTAATTTGAACAAACACAATAATTACATATTGATTACCATGTGCACTACCACATCTACAGAAAAATAATGTATAGTTTTTGCTTGTGACGAGTGTTATGAATTATAGAATTCATTCCTGGGACGTATTTAAATAAATCATTACTTTCCTAGGACATGTTCTGGGAAAAATTACACATGCTGTGCATTTCTTTCTCCTTTGCGTTGGTCCTGGGTTCGAGCCCGGTCTCTGACAGTCATTAAAAAGAAGAATAACAACACCATGCATTTTTCTGATGTGCATTAGTGCCCTTTGTATCAGTTGTTGTGGAAAAAGTTCTAGTGATGCAGGCATAAGGCACTGGTCACTAAAAACTACACCGACTTCATCAGATACTAATCCTAATGTAGCATCAGAGCGCCCTCCTTCGTTGTGTAGCAGAATCATTGGCGAAGTAGAATAACCAATAAAAATAAAAATGGCTACTAAACACAGCTTCAAAATTTAATACGCCTCATTTAACACCAGAAGGCGCTGCAACACTGCATTATCAAAAAAAAAGCGTGCAAAAAAGAGCAGAGTTGTAAAAGAATGAAGCTTTCCTCCTCCATCTTTTCCTTCATCACCTGTCTACTCTATCACTATCTCTTCCGTATCACCCTCTCTGACTATCTTCTATTCAACTAACAGGCAGCACAAAGGGATCATTGTATTGGACCCAAGTGAGCTGGACTCTAAATTTCACCCTTCCTTACCTAACCTAACCTACCTCTTCCCACTGGGGTGTAGCAACTTGATAAATTCATTTCATCTCATCTTATCTCATCTCCGGTATTTAAGTTGAATTTTCGACTTAAGTGTGTTCTGAGACCTATAGTAGAATTTCATGTAAAATATTTTCGCAGAAGACGATTTTTATTTTTTTCACAAAAAAAGAAAAATTTTACCGATAATACCGATTTCCAGAAGAGTTAGTGAGTTAATGTATGCCAACAAAGTATTGCTTGTATTTTTCTTTATTGGAAATAGAAACAATTTTTTTGTCGATTTTATTTAATGAAAAAGCAAACTTATTTATTGAAGGTTTTAACAAGTAATCAATGTTCAAATGCATTAAAATATTTTATACATGTAAAGCATTGAAAACTCAATTCGAATAAAAGTAACGACACTTAATACTTTATACAAAAACCCTAAGAATTACCCGATTTTCTAAATTTTTGTACTTCACAAGGGTGTAACTTTAAATAGGCCGTAAATTGAGTTACAGATGCAAACTTTACGTATATATTTTTTAATATTCTTCTCTATAAGAATCAGTTGGCAGAACTTTGTTATTGAAAGAAAAAAAAGTCATTTTGTTGTACAGTGTAATTTGTAGACTGAAATGACAAATCTAATTTGAATTGAATTGAATAATACTGATGTAAATAAATTTATAAAGCGTGTTTTTTTTTTAGAGTGTCACAACTTTGAGTTGGCATCACTGCTTTATTTGAGCATCCATTTAACAGCTGATAGTTGCTTTCTGTTTAGTTTGCTTTGAAATTTCATTATGAATCGACTGACAACAGAGCTATGCGTGCAAATTGTTGAAATTTTTAATCAAAATAATTGTTCTATTTGTCAAACTCATCGTGTACTTCCGCCATTTAATGGCGTACATACTTCTGATTGAATATGTACGTAAATAAGCAGAAATGTCGCATTTAAGGTGAGCAGAATCCATAAGCTTTTGTCGAAACACTACTACATCTACAAAAATGACTGGTTGGTGCGCTTTATGGGCTGGCGGAGTCATTGGCCCATATGTCTTCAAAAACGCTGATGGTCAGTGTGTTACTGTCAATGCTGAACGATATAGAAACATGATTCGAAATTTCTTCGTACCTCAATTACGTGACGGACCCATATACCACACACCTGGCGCTACAATTGATTTAACTAAAAAAAACTTTTGATGAAAAAATAATTTCACGCAATGGCCCAATTAAGTGGCCACCAAGAATGTGTGATTTAAGCCCATTGGATTATTTTCTTTGGGGTCTACGTCGATAAACCACAAACAATTGAACACCTGCAAATCAACATGCGAAGAGTTATCGGCGAAATACGGTCGCAAATGCTGCGAAAAGTTGTTGAAAATTGGTGTTCCAAATTGCGCCTTCTACGCGCCAGCCGTGAAGGTCAAATGGCAGAAATCATATTTAAACATTAATTTCATAAAATTTTCTTTCCAATGAAGCCCGTTTCATTGATATTAAAAATATATTTCCTTGCTTTATTATGATTTAAGCTAGTGTGACTCTATAAAAACACCCTTAACATTAAAATAATTTTTCAATGCATAAATTTTGTAACGATTCTTTTTTGCTTATCTGGTGCAACTAACTCTTCATAAAGCATTTCTTCCAAAATATGCTGCACAAAGAGTTATGGATTTTAATACCCCGTAGAGACCATATTCTATTGTATAGTGTGCGAGTTAAATAAATACTATAGAAAAACCTTAAGAATCATGTTTGAATTGTTCATTAAACTTTTGCTTGTTAGTGCTTTTAAGTGGAAACATTTTTCACAGTATTATTTTTGCTTTGTTAAGGATTCTATAATTTTACAATTGTTTCTCTTTTTCTTTTTAATTTGTGTTAAATGTATGTATTTTCCACTTACAACAGATGAAATCAAGTGTAATGACCATAAAACAAATAAAAAATAGAAAAAAAATCTATGTGTGTAAGTTGCTTGTGTTACCACCAAATTTTGCTGTAGAAATTCAAAATAGAAAAACGGATTCATTGCTAACGATGAAAAACAAACTATATTCCAAATGCTGTGTGTAAATTGTTAGCGAAAAAAAAGAGAAATTAAGCAATAAGTGGAAGAAATTAAAAGTTTACTTTAAGCACTACTGCTTGAGAAGAAAGTGAAAAAACTCCACTTTTTTATCTTTCACTAAAATTGTAAATTTGTTAGATGCTGTTTTTTCTTACAATTTTATATGTATGTATCTGCAAATTTGTTGCTAGTTTAACAAGTGCAAGTTAAAATATCACTGCAGACAAGTAAATAAAATTGTCCGGAAGTTTTGATAGTAATTTTCGCTTTATCTCTTTTTTTCTTTTTTTTTTTAATGTAAAAGTTTTTGTTGCACTTACTAGTGCTGTTTTAAGACCAATTGCTGCTACTTTTGCAATTAACGAATTATACGATTTAATAAAGTAATTAATATAAAGTATTTGCAAAGAGGATTAGCAAACAAGTTTTCTAAACAAATTTTAGAAAATGAACAAATTATTTTTATAAGTGTGAATTAGGGTTACTTCTTGTGAGGAATAGAAAAAGTAATAAAAACAAAAATTTGCAAAAACAAAAGTTGCCAATTAGTTGAAGCATTAAATTTACAGAACTTTCGATGGAAGTTTTTGTAAAGTATTTTTTGAAAGGAATTGAGAATGATGTTGAATGGCTTCTGGCCAAATGCTTGTGAGAGGTTAGATATTTTTTTTTCCTACAAATACTAGCAGTAAAATAGATTGGAACTCAAAAAATTTCCCTTAATTTTATTACTAACACCTAAATAATTAATAAATCCTTTAACTTTAATTGAAAAATATATAGTATGAAACTCTTACTATATGTATATAAAATTTACACTTCCCCTAAACACTTACATCAATGAGTAAAAGATACTTCCTTCCACTAATAAAGGGTGTTTTTTTTTATATATTGACACAAGTTTAAATAATAATGAAGCAAGGAAATATAATATTTAATATCAATGAAAGGGGCTTTATTGGAAAGAAAATTGTATGAAATAAATATTTAAACATGATTTCTGCCATGTGGCCGCCACGGGTGGCGAGTAGAAGACGCAATTTGGAACACCAATTTTCAACAACTTTTCGCAGCATTTGCGGCCGTATTTCGCCGATAACTTTTCAAATGTTGATTTCCAGGTATTCAATTATTTGTAGTTTATCGATGTAGACAAGTGACTTAATATAACCCAAAAAAAATAATTCAATGGGGTTAAATCACACGATCTTGGTGGCCAATTAATTAGGCCATTACGTGAAATTATTTTCTCATAAAAATTTTCTTTGAGTAAATCAATTGTAGCGCCCGCGTCCTGTTTGAACCACATATCAGAAATATTAATGCCACATAATTAAGGTTCGAAAAAATTTCGAATCATGTTCCTATATCATTCACCATTGACAGCAACATTCTGACCATCATCGTTTTTGAAGACTCCGCAAACCCATCAAACGGACCAAACATTAATATTCTGTGGATGTGATGGTGTTTCAAAAAAAAGCTTGTGGATTCCCCTTACTCCAAACGTGATAATTCTACTTATTTACGTACTTATTCAACCATAAATGGGCTTCATTGGAAAATAAAATTTTGCATGGAAGTGCACGATGAGTTTCACGAATACAACAATTATTCTGATTAAAAATTTAAACAGTTATTATATAATGAAATTTCAAAGCAAACTAAACAAAAAGCAACAATCAGCTGTTAAATGGGTGCTCAAATAAAGCAGTGATGCCAATTCAAAGTTGTGACACTCTAAAAAAACACCGTTTACATGTACAATGTATTAAGATATATGTATGTATATCAAACATTTATGTCACAACAACCTCATCGAGCCCTATAAAATATTCCATCCTTATCGTATTAATTAAAAATCACTTACCGTTTCCTTGTTTGACTTTGATTTAGATAAAACATCTTCCAGCCAAATCCATTGCTTTTCAGTATCTTGATTTTCGAATTCAGACAATGCACTAACACGTCCGCCACCATCCATGCCATTTGCATTGTAATGCATTCCCCCGGTCATAACATTTATGCCACGATGATGACTATTATATCCATAACCATGTCCGGACGATGACCAATCACTGGCATGTCCATGATGTTGATGCATATTGTTATGATGGTAATAGTAGTTTTTGTATTCGGTGGAATCTGACGCCAAGCCTCCAGCTCCCATACTGCCTCCACTATTCATTGTATTGGAAGGCATACGTTGCCTCACAGCTGCCAAATGACTTTGGGAATATTTTGGATCATGCCGCATGAAATTTGTATTCAATGCAATAATACGAAGACGACTTTTTGTTTGTTCGATGGAATAGTAGCCACCTGTAAAATATTGCACACATGTAATATACAAAATGTAAGGAACAATATTAAGAAGAATAAGAAGACAAAACTGAAGGTAGTTAGAGTACATACTTGCATACCTACACATGCATGTATGTACGACTATGTATGTATGTAGGTATGCATGAAAGTAGAAAGAAAACAAATAAGTAAACAATCTGAACAAATATGATCGAAATTGAAATTGAAAATTCAAATAAAAACTATAATACATTGTGAAATATGTGTTGTAATAAGTATTTATATACATATATACATACATATGTATGCATTTATGTAACTTTGTATGTACGTATGTGTGAGATTTCCTAAGCAAACTATACAAGGCCATCTACTGGAGGGCATTTTACTTTGCAATGGCAATAAAACAGAAAATTGGTACGAAAACACTATAGAATTTCAAGAACTGCAAATATTAAACATACTTGTGTCATAGCTTTTGATAGTATATGTGCCAGGCAGGCCTATTAACAACATGAGACATAAAACAAAATGCTCTTTCTAATGCACTAAACCGCAGCTTTCTAACTGCAGTAGTTTTATCATAAATTAGCTTCAAAAAACACTTTTGACAAAAACAAAAAAAATGTAAAAAGTAATTCGATGTAGCAAATTTGTCTGCAATTGGTCTAATTTGCTTGAAACTCGTCAATCAGTGGTTTTCAGGGTCTATGATTACGAATCTGGCATTAGAATTGAAAAGTCTAAAATGGAGGATATGATATGGCGGTTGAGTTTTTTTTTTTTTAATTGGTTAGATTTTTTTTTAAATCGTTACTCAAAAGTTTTTGCGATCGCTGATTATGAATTTAAGGTTGGATTTTTCAAATCAAAAGGTCAAATCCAATTTGGCGGACAAAGTTTTTAAAAATTCATCGGGACAACTTCTGTAAATTTAAGATGGATAATTATAATAGATATCATTTGAACTGAAATCATCTGTACTCGTATGACTGACAGCACTAGCATCATGTTCCGAATTGTTATCATTTTCACATAAATACAGTTTTTACACTCTTTTAAACTCATCTTCTAAACACATTTTAGCGGTGAATAGATTTTCGAAATATAAGAACCAAGATTTTGAAATAAGTAGATAACGAAGCGCATAGTAAAAAGGTCAATAATTTAGTTCACTCACTTTTTAAACAAAACTTCTTTTTTTAAATCTCTACTATTTTCTTTTTTTTCACTTTTATGACACATCGAAAAAATTAAACATAGAACTTAAAGCATTAAACTGCCAAGCAGTAACCTCGGGGCACCAGAGTAATAAGCTTTCTTAATAAAACATTCCAATATTTTGAATTTGGAAAGACTGACCTTAGATTCATAATCAGGGAGGCTGAAATCCCCTGCCTGACAAGTTTCCAGCAAATCCAAAAATATTTAAATAAATAATCCGCTATATTAGATCCGCCATTTTGAATTTTCAAATTAGAATACCGAATTCTCAATCAGCACTCCGAAAAACCCCGCTTGACGAGTCTCAAGCCATAAAAGCGTTCAGACGCATCAAAATCAACTTGTTTACTTCAAAGTCGTTTTTCCCCAAAACTTATTCCCTGACCCTTTTAAATTTCAGTGTGACATATAAAGTTATACAGGGTGTCTCAAAAGGACGTTTGTACAGCAGCTAAGCTCTCGAACAATATATATTATTTCTTTAAGAACACATTTTAGGAGTCGATATTCTAAATGTAAGTAAGCTCTCGGGGTGCACAGTGCCATATTTTGAAAATTTAGGGGGACTAAACTCAAAATTGTACTTACCATAAATTGAAATTTAGTCATTAATAAATTAAAGTTTTTTTTATCTAATAAATAATTATATCAGCATTCAGTTTATGTGATTTCTTCGCACATTCAATGATTATATTTCAGTAAGATAATGATAAAGTTTTCACAAGTCCAATGAAACAGAAGCAGTTAAGCCACCCATTTAATAAAACTTACGGCCTGTCAAACGATGTTTGTCGATCGACAAATTGTATTGCAAACAGCAATAACATTAGAAAATTTGTTGTTGATTTCAATATAAGTATTCGATCGAACGATTTCTAGTGGCATCGTGGGACAAGTCGTTAGATTGATTATTTTTTTTTTTTATATATAAACCGATACGAACTTTGGCTTAATCAAATCATGTATAATATTAAAAAAATTATTACAGCTAATGGCTTGTGGTAAAAATTAAAAACAGAAATATACTTAATAGTCACATAACAAAAAAGCAACAAGAAAAAGCAAATTAAATAACAAACGACAATGGCAAGACTGTTGTAAATTTATAGATGGTACAAATGAGCTTTCATTACAAAAAAGCTTTCAGCAAATTGTAATACGGTGAATCAAAAACAATTCACATATTCCATTTGCAATAAAAGTTGCGTGAAATCTACATCAACTAACACCACACACAGTGCACCAAACACAAAGAAAGCTGATGATGAAGGTGTAGTGGCCTTAAAAAATAGCTAGTTGTTCCGTTCTATTACGTGTTTGTCAGAATATTTACAATTACCTTTGGTGTTAGTTGTTCATTAATAATTATCACATGGACTTTGTTTCATTTAAAATTTAAGTTAGTCATCAGTAGACTTCAGACCAACAATTTTTTTAAATAAGCTGATGGTTGATTATAGTGAAACTCTTAATTTAATATAAAAATAAATAAAAACTAGTTAAACGACCCAAAAAAATATTTTTAAAACAAACAGCATCATTCGATTCTTTCGCACAACCACTAATTGCTGCATTGGGTAACAATAAGAGTATTTAAAAAGCATGCAAAAGGGGGGAGGTGAAGAACATTATGAGATTTATAAAAAGAAGAGAGTACATGCATACTCCTACATGTTAATGTATAAAACTCAATGTTAAATCAACATGAAATAAAGTTATTTTAAAAGGAAAAGGTTTTTTCAAGATTACTGTAAATCATGTTGAATTAAAATGAAACACATGTGAAGAAAATTCCTTGCCGAAAATTTTTAAATAATCCTTGTGTTGGAAGACTGTAATATTAAATCTTTCTGTGTGCAGAATGCCTTCGGTCTCATTATGTTCACCACTAAACATATAAACATTTTCTCTTAAGACATCTTACGTTCTGCAGCAGGTTAAACTTTTTCATTTGGCATTATTAAAACATATTCAAAGTTGTAATTTGTACCTCAAGTATTTTTTAATCCCTTTACTTGTTGTAGGATAAATTTTCATTGTAATTTTCGTATAAGCAAAATTTCGATGACAAAAATGTGCCTGTTTCCTAGGCCTTTTTAACTCTACTTCCTTTTTTTTATAAAGCCTGGTAGAGCAAAATAATTTTTGTTCAATTCCTTTAGCAAATCGACATAAAAATGTTTATGTCAGTTGAATGTAAATATGTAAGTATGTATGAATGGTTGTTGATTTTGTTTTCTTTATTTCATATTTGTTATTTTTGTAACAGAAGATATTATTGCTTTTTGTTGTGTGAATTCTGTTTACAATTTCTGATTATTGGTTTAGGTATTTTTTTTAATACATTTTGCTGCCATACTTTTTATTGATGTTGCATATAAGAGTATAAACCATTTATTATTTATGGTCATGTTCTTATTAGATTAATACTTTGTGTGCGATATGTTTGTTTTGCAAAACATATTGAATACGATACAAAGTATGTATATGATTGATTTGTGTGTATGTTTTTTATTGAAAATTTTTATGAAATCTTGCATATTAAATTGCAATTTATTATCTTACAGTCCCTAGACAATTTCCCCAAAGTCAATGTCCTTCTTCTTGCTCTACCAGCAAATTGTGCTGGTGCTTATAGTAAATTACAGAAATGTGATTTGTAGGCTTCAACATTTATGAAAATGATATGGGAAATATGAAATAAATTAACTTATTGTTATTAGCATAAAGTCCTTATTTTACTTAAAAGCAAGTTCATTAAGCTTGCTCGGTTCACAAGTACTAATTTAATTTAGCAGAACTTAAGTAATTATTCTACAACAATATACACACGTACAAAAGATTTTATATACATGTAAATAACAATAATTTTTGTTTTTTTTTTAAAGAGAAGTAGCACTCAGACAATGAATGCCTGCCTACTACTATTAGTAGGTGTTACCTTCCTTAGGAAAGGGATAGTGATAGAGAAGACAGGTGGTGAAGGAAGAGATAGTAGAGGAAAGCTTCATTCTTTTACAACTCTGCTTTTAAAATAATTTTAATAATGCAGTGCTGCAGCGCCTCTGGTGTTAAATGAGGCGTATTAAGTTTTTTGAAACTGTGTTTTATAGCCATTTTATTTTTTTGGTTATTTTACTTCGCCGATGATTATGCTACACAACGAGGGAGGGCGCTCTGATATTTCATAAGAATTAGTATATGCTGAAGTCGGTATAGTTCAGCGACCAGTGGATATGCCTTTATCGCATGAACTTTCCTACAACAACTGATACAAATTAGTGTCCTACTAATGCACATCAGAAAAATGCCTGGTGGTGCTATATTTTTAATGACTGTTGCATACTGGGCTCGAGCCCAGAACCTTCGGTTTTTTAGTCAACGTGCTAACTACTGCAGCCAATGGCTTCTTATTAATTGGACATTTAATTTAACTTTTATTTCTCTAAAATTAAAAAAAAAAAAAAAAAAATCATGAAAAACTTTTATGCACAAGCAAATTTATTTTCATTAATTTTTTCCTCTATGTGCTTTTCGTTTATTTTAATAGAGTTGCCACATGATATTTATGTTTAACAAAGTTGTTAACCAGAAGTTAGTGAATAACATAATCGTTTATGCAAACACTGACATTAATCGTTTAAAAAAAATTCATGAAATAGTACTGGTTCATTGTCGGCTAAGGGTGCGTGAGCTAGTTGGTATATTGAGTAAAAATTTTAAGACAAGAATGCTGTGCACAAGGTGGAAGCTGAGTTTGCTGACAATGGATTAAAAATAGAGTAGCGGAGATGCTTAAATAGTTTTAAAATCAATTAGTAACCATGGATAAGCTATAGGTTAACCGCGTCATACCTGAGTCAAAAAAACAGTCAAAGCAGTGGACTGGAATGGGAGAATCGTGTTAAAAGAAGGAAAATAAAGTTCTATTTGCAGGCAAAACCAAAGCATCTGTTTCTTGCTATGATCGTAGAATAATTCTTAATGATTTCATATCTTCAAAAATAAAAACGAATCATCGGCGATTAATATGGTAATTTATTGCAACGTTTAAATGAAGAAATATATGAAAGCAGGTTTTATTTGGCGAAAAACAAAGAGTTATCTTTTCGCCATGAATATAAGCTAATACGGCCTGACTATCTTTATGTAAATAAAACAAATTTTATCTAATTTTTCCCCACGTTTCGTCAATATATACATACATATTGAAATTATATATAACATTAATGGAATGTTTTTTAAAAATATATAGATTTCCCAACCCTTGATAAAGTCAACATATCGTCAGGCCATTATTGGTTTGACCCACCGACATTTAAAAAAAAATGAGTTAGGTATCCTTTCTGAATCCAAAACATGTTTCACGAAATTAATTATAGTTTCTGAGATATTTAGCATTCTTTTTGCTCCAGTTCAACTATTTTAGGTTTAATAAGTATTGTTTTGCTGTACATGCCACAGTTTGGCCTTTGCGTCAAATTCTTCATACAAAAATATGCGAAGTAAGGTTAGCTATTGTTTTGCTTCATTTCTATAAGAAATTAATAATAAAAAAAAGAAGGTGCCGTAAGAAAAATTCAACGGCGATTGTTAAGCAAAAACATCATCACCCAGACGCAGCCGCCGATTAAAATAAGCTTATTAAACACTAAAATAAAATAAAATAACCCTTAATTATGCATGTTTGAGTATAACAGAAATCATTTGATTTCATTGTTTATATTAAATACACTTCAATTACTTGTTTTTCTTTTGTGAGTGTATAAACGGACCGATAGTTAAAAATATTACGCTGGCGGCTTCTTGGTCAGCGTTAAACGATCGACTTATTTATCTAGACTGCAAGAAAAATAAACAAACAACAAAATTTTCAATTCTCAGCAACATATGGAGCACAAAAAGGTACTTTTTGAAAATAAATTAAGAAAAGTGAAAATACAAAAAAATTCTATCGGGTATACTTTGAAAAAACTTCATGTAAACCTTCTTTGTCGATTTTCTCCATTGCGACTTTCTGGCATATGCTCCAAATCAATAATGGGCTGACGATATATTGACGAAACGTCGAGAAAAATAAAATAAAATTTGTTTTCTTTACAAAAAGATATTCAGGCGGTATTAGCGCATATTTACGACTAAACTATAAAAGTATATTTACCATATAATAAAATAAGTAAAGAGTTATCTCATCTGAAAAATATACCAGTTCACGCATCCAGTATTGCGTTGGGCAAAATCAATGAATAAAAGTTCAAATTACTTCGCCAGACTTAGCTCCCAAGCTTGAAAAGCAATGGCTCGGTAGTAAAATATTTGCCAAAAATTAAGAGGTAAAGTCTGCGGTGGATGGCTATTTCAAAGAACTAAACAGTTCTTACTTTTAACAGGGCATTGAAACCACGGAATATAAAAGGAGATATTCTACAATATGGAATAAACAAGTAATAATTCTGTTCAGTTGTTGTGTTGGAAATTCTTTGAAAATTTTCAACTTCTTCTTCTATGAAATGGCTGCACTAAATAAATTTATCAAAAAAAAAAATAAAAATAGTTAGTTAGATGACTATAAGCCATCTTTTGACAAAAAAAATATATTTTTATATTCTGAAAGGTTTACTAAATATTTGCATAGACAAATTTTTTATTAAACCTTTTATATATAAAACAGTAAAAATTGCGATAATTTCTCTCAACTTACTGATTGAATTTTGTTCTGAGAAAATTAATTTCTACACCACTCGTAGCACATTTGTTTATTTTATCTAGAAATTTTTCCAAGATCAAATTTTCTTCCAAATTTTACATATTTGTTTTTTTTTTTTTTTTTGTTTATTTTTGTTTCCATTGGTTGGTGAAACTTAATAACCTGCACTGGTATGGATGTGTACACATGGCATATGAAGCATACAATACACAAAATCAATTTCCGCTAAAGGCACTTTGCAATTGAATACCTTTCAACCGAAGTTGCTGACTTCAACACTCCTAACAAAAACATTCACTTAAGCAACAGCAACAACATTGTTGGTAAAAGTAGAGAAGAAAAACATTCAATGGCTACGACAACAGCAACAAAAATTTAAACTTTATTGGCTTGCTTCTAGATATACGAGCAAACTTAAAAAGCTTTTCAATGAAATGAATGTTTATTTCATTTAAAATTAGACTGAATTGTTACAATGAGCTAAATAATTATGAAATTAAAAACACTAATTCTTTTTTTTTTTAATTGCCAATAGAAGGCGTAGAAAAATATATGAGATTCGAAATATTGCCATGAATGCTTCAGATATTCATGATAGAAGACTTTTTCCATTTCTATTTCTTTAGAAAAAGTTGCATGTAACGAATTTCATGAAAAATTAATATTTCCCTATTCATTGGGGATAGGGAGGGGGGGGAGGAATGCTGCCCCCCACAGGAGTGACCTTTCTACGCCTATGTACAAGAACGCTTTCGAAAACAGAATGCTGTCGTGTTCTCATAGCGTTTGTCATAATAATTTGCAATTGTCCTTAATGCAATTTATTCCTTAAAAATAATCACATATAATCGATTCATAAACAGCAAAATGTGTATGTTATTTGCAAAATCACACAGTAAAAATCACAACAAGAATTTTTATTTAGTTCTAAAGCTGTTTACTACATTTCTTTGACAAAAGTACAGGGTGTTCGCCTGGAAGGTATACTACTTTGTTTTGTCGCCACTTTGGTAAACATTAGTCTTGGCAGTTCATATTATGGAAACGTCTTGTAATCGTTAAAAAATTTTTTCAAAATCAATTTTCGATTACTGTGACGATGAGAAAGTTGCGTGAAATTTTTGGGAGAAACAACGTGCCAACAAAACGCAGTAATTATCGTGTAGTGAATGATTTCGTTGAAAGAGGGTCTGTAGGTGATAGGCTTAAGCATGGACTACAACGATCGGCTGAAAACATTACTGCCGCTCAAGAAAGTGTTCAAAACAATGTATCAACTTCAATTCGAGGCCGTGATCAGGAGCTTGGTCTTCAAAGAACAACTTTGGCCACAATTTTGCACCAGGATTTACATTTGTTTTCATATAAGATTCAGTTGGCACAAGAGCTTCTTCCACAAGACCATTTACGCCACCGTACATATGCCAATTTAATCAAAAATTGCAAACAAACAAAGTAGTATACCTCTCCGGCGGACACACTGTATAAAAGAGGCAAAATAAAAACGGCTCAAAATGGTCGCAGTCGGATTTTTTTTTTTTATTTTGTTCAATTACTACTTACACACAAAAAAGTAATATGAATGAGTTTGTAATATTAATTAAAATATTTGTAATATTAATTAAAAATTAATTAAATTTTCACCTATAAACAATTTGATAATATCAATTAAGTTTTTCCACTCAAATTAATTCATACAATTAAAAATTTAATCGAATCAATTAAATTATTAATTGAAAACATTAATTGGTGAATACTTTTTTCTGTGTATTTATTAATCTGAATTATATTTCCCACAATTTTCGTATATAAACTAGGATTGAACTCGTATAGGGAAATTTTGTAAATTACATACACTTTGTATGTAGTTTAATGTTATTCACGCAACCCATTCCATATACAATATTGGTAAGTGTTTGCATTCAATGGAGTCAGTACCCAACTAGCATTTGGGTGATTTTTTTTTTTCAAAAATGTCTTGTATAATTAACCTCAGATCACTTTTGATGATTAAAAACTGGGGTCTAACCGTCGCTTTCGATAACGACTTGATTCCATTACGTTTCTTAAGTTTGAAATTATGGCATTCAATGTTATTACATTGTTTGATGGCGAATGTAATTATCTCATACTGAAAAACCGTCATCGAATCAGCTCGTTATCGAAAGCGACGATTAGACCCCTGAGTTATCACTTGGGTGATTGAAAAAGGATTCTCTTATGCTTCATTTATATGATGAAATAATGATTTCTTGAAAATAGAGTAACAAAATGCAAAGAAACAGCAAAAAGGAACCCAATGATTTAAATACTAACAGAAAACTGCTCAAAAATTAACCAGCAAATTGTATCATATAAATGATTCTCTGGGATGATTCATCTGTAGGGTACCATTTTCTCACAACAGGAGTATCATTTGTGATCGAAAAATGAGCTCATATGCGATTATTTTTCGATTATAATACAAATGCCAGCTGGGTAACAGCGTAAGAAAAAAATATGTATACAAATGCATATACGAGTAAGTGTGTGAGCAATAAAAAGAAAAAAAAGAAATGGAAACAAAAATTTAAAAAAAAAAACGAAAACTAAACTAAAATGAAATTTTTATTTGCCACAAATTTAATATATACAAATAACTATACATACAAACATACAAATGTACATATGCACATACACACATATATGGATTATTTTTACCTTTTTCAAATGTATGCAATGCTTCAGTTGGCAGCCAATGTCGCCACAGTTCGCCCATGTGCCGGAAATTCGTTGTTGTACCATCCTCATGTCCTAATACCGGAAATACAAATTGCGATGAAAATGTTCGACCAAGCAAATCGGTAATGTTGCGCAGGATTTCCAATTTTTTCATTTCAGACATTGGATGTGCTGAGTGAGATAAACCATCTCTGAAATTGCAAATAAAGTTAAAAGAGGAAAAAAATAAATGAAATTGATATTGAAAGCCCGTAAAACAACAACGTTTTCACTGTGTGAAATAAAAGTAACTTTTTGTCTACCAATATTGTGGAAATAATGGCAAGGACAGTAAATAAAAGGAAAATTAAGTGAAACGTAATGCACATAGAATTTGATGCAGTTATTTAAATTGTATATGAATACTGCGCAAAAGAAAAAGTGTTAATTTTTTTATTATGTTATTTATTTTTTTTTTGCTAACTTATTTAGCAATTTCTATTACTATATAATAAAAATTGTTGAAATTTTTTATTTACCAATAGGAGCAATAGAGAATAGGATATTATAAGCAAATGGCGTAAGTCTACGAGGGCGGATCAATAAGTCCTTGACTTTTTAAATGGAACACTGTTTTTTTTTGCAAAACAAAAATTTATTTTTCAACATCTTATTCTTTTTTTCACATACACTTAGTCCAACGTTTCTCCAGTGTTTGTATACATTCCAAAAAAAAATTTTTTTTGAAGGTTCTTAAAATAGGCATTTGCCAATAATTTCATCGTTGGAGCTAAATCTCTTTCCACCGAGACATTTCTTTAAGTTTGAAAATAGGAAATAGTCACTAGGGGTTAAGTCCGGAGAATATGGCGGATGAGGTATCAATTCGTAGCCCGATTCGTAGACTTTTGGCATTGAGACTGCACACGTATGCACCCTTTTTTTTTTTTTTTTTTTTAAAGAGAAGTAGCACTCAGGCAATGAATGCCTACTACTATTACTAGTGTTACCTTCTTTCGGAAAGGGATAGTGATAGAGAAGACAGATGGTGAAGGAAGAGATAGAGAGAGGAAAGCTGTTGCAGCGCCTCTGGTGTTAAATGAGGCGTATTAAATTTTTTAAGCTGTGATTAGTAGCCATTTTATTGATTATTTTACTTCGCCGATGATTCTGCTACACAACGAAGGAGGGCCCTCTGATGTTACATTGGGATTAGTATCTGCTGAAGTCGGTATAATTTAGTGACCAGTGACTATGCCTTCATCACATGAACTTTTCTACAACAACTGATGCAAAGGGGCACTAATGTACATAAGAAAAATGCGAGGTGTTGTTATTTGATGACTGTCTGATACCGGGTTCGAACCCAGGATCTTCGTTTTTGTAGTCAACGTGCTAACTACTTCAGCCAACGCCACCCTTGCATCATCTGGATGAAAAAGAACTTTTGTCTTGGCCATACGAGGTCGTTTTCTTTTTAAATACTTATTAAATCGATCTAATAGCTTGGCATAATATTCGCCGTTTATTGTTTTTCCCTTTTGAAGGTAATCGAAGTGGATTATCCCGCGAGCATACCAAAAAACTGTTGCCATTACCTTATTGACCGACAAACTTACCTTGGCCTTCTTCGTAGCAGGTGCACCTGGAGAAACCCATTGTTTAGACTGCTGCTTGGTCTCCGGAGTATATGTTTCATCCACAGTTACAAAACGCTGCAAAAACTAATTCGAATTGCGGTTAAACAACTTCAAACAATTGTTTGAAGTTTTCACACATTTACGTTTATGGTCAATTGAGAGCAAACGTGGCACCCATCTTGCAGACAAGTCAAGAATCTCACGCACTTTTACTTTTCGATCGGTCAACACGATATCGCGCATTTTTTCGACATTTTCGGGTGTACTGACCTCAATTGGCCGTCCTGAACGTTCAGTATCATTTGTACTTGTGCGACCACAACGAAAATCAGTAAACCACTGTTTTACAATTGAAAGCGATGGTGCAGAGTCCCCATAGGAGCTTTTCCTTGGTTTGATTAACAGATTTTTTTCGCAAAAAATAATGTTTAATGAGCACTCGAAATTAATTTTTTTTCATTTTTAGAAAAATACACGAGGTTACATGTTTTGAACAGCTGTTAAACGCAAAGTATTGACGACAATTGCTCAGAATTTGACAGTAGTCTATTAACAGGTGGTACTTGATGGGAACAGTGTAGCATTCTATATAATTACGAGGGAAGTTCGAAAAGTCTGCCCTCGCATTAAGGTTTCTTGCAGAATCTCTCGAACGAATTGGCTTTTCTATGCCTTCTGCTACGAAAATAACAATCATCCTCCAAATAATGCATCATATGTTGCAAAGAAAAAAATCAAATTGTTATCCTTGTTGCTTGATTTAAGTTGACTAATGTAATAATTTCCAGATAATAAATTTAATAAAGAAGGGATGGAAAAGTTGATGCGATTATAATTTTGTTCATAATAAATGATGTTAAGGTCATTTTTACTCTTGGATACTCTTCAAATTATTAAAGTATTGTAACTAAATATCAAATAAGATAACTTTTTTGATGTTTTCCGGTATTTAATAAAATTTAATATTCCAAATCTGCTTTATCTCTCAATGCAAACATCCCTTTGATTGAAAATTTGACGATTTTAAAAAAAACTTTTGCGGAAAGATTTTTCTGTTCTTTAATTAATAAAAAAAAAAAAGTTTTAGTTAATTAGTTTTATAAACGCAAGAAAAGTTTAAATTTTCTAGCCCTGATACCATCAATTTGGTTTTCTTAACACTCAATTTTGTTGTGTCATTGTGACAGGAAATTGTTTCATCCCTAAATAATAGCAATACGGCAATATCGTCTATATCAAGAACTAATTTTGATATACGAGTAATGACATTTAGTGTGATTTGTTTTAGCAATTGTGAGACTTAATTTTCGTTTTGTTTTTTAATTAATATTCATACAAAAAAAAAAAAAGAAACAAGCCAATCTGAAAAACGGCAATGAGAAAGTGATGGAAAAGACCAGACTGCATGCCTCTTTACGGAAGCAGAGTTCAAGTTGGTTTTAAAATTTTGTGCGCATGAAGGAAACAAATTTTAACTTTATTGTTGGCAGTTCAACACAATACGAGTACATCCAAATGTGAGACACAAAGCAATAACGCTTGAATTTCTCCCACAAGCTTCAGCGCTTGGCCACTTTCCTTTTCATTTTCCATACTTTTAAATGTTTAAAATTTATTCAGTATGTACATTGAAAACCAATTGTCAGCGTCAACACGCTGACATTTGGTTTTTGTGTCTGCAGTGCTGCCAACTTGCTCTGAGAACTGTCCACATCAGTTGCTTAAACAGTTTGTGAGGTAATGCCGCGCAAGGCAAAATATCGGAAATTCATGTTTTAGACACGGCAGTTTTCCTTGAAGCAAGTCTGAGTTTATGGAAGAGAGACGAAAAAAGAAAAAAAAAGGGTACAGATTTTCTTGTACCCAAAAGTTGTATTTAATTTTTTTTTTTTTTGTTATTTAATTTGCTGCATTAAAACAATAGGAGAATTTAAGTAACAGACTGTCTGTGTGTTAAACATATGAGAATTTTTCAAAGGAAATTGAAGAGACTTGCTTCAAGAAAAACTGACAAATGACAAACGTTGCCACTAGTACACACTTTTATTTTTGCTTGCGATGTCACAAAATGCCACAATAAGAACATTTATATATTTTCATTGGTACAGTTAAATGTCGGAATGACATTAATATACAATTTATAATAGGTGTGTTCATTTACTTTCAACGAGAGAGCATAGCAGAAATTTACAAAATTACTCCTCACAGGTACGAAAAAATAAATGAACTCTTTACTTGTAAAAACTTGCAAGAAAATTTTATTCATGTCAGAACCATGGATGGAAGTCATGATACAAGTGTACTTTTTCTAATGTATTTTGGATAATATTTTAAATTACAAAAATTTTTTAATAAGAAATACTTTACACAGCTTCATGTATTATTTACTATTTTTAAGCATTTTTCATTATTTTTTAATTATATTCTATTAACAAATACAAAAAACCCGTTTTCCATATCTGATCAGATATGATAAACAAACAAAATTCTTTGACAATAAAATTGAATTTATGTGGCTTCATGAAAGAAAAATAATAATATGCTTTCTTTTTAAATACGAGTACATATGTATATATGTTTTTTTAATAAAGAAATTCATATTTTTTAGTTTTCCTCTTTCAGATATTTTTTAAATTATTTATTTGAAAACAAAACACACAACAGGTGATTGGATAATTCTTAAAAGTAAACTTTTTACTAATAGTAATTTGTAATGATTTTTTTGTCTCTTAAATTTTCTTTTTCTCTTGACGCTCTCTCCTTGCAAACTTTTTGAGTTAATGAACACTTTCCAGTAACAATTGTTACAAATTCGTAACAATTTTTAGTAAATGAACAAACCTTTTGTTATACACCGAATAGCTTCCTATAAGATAGTTCAGTGACAAGTCACCAGATGCATTCAAAGTTTGAATTAAACCCATGCTAGGCGATCTCCATATTAAAGTGACTTTAGCGCTTCATAGGAAGTGTTAGAACTCGAACTGGTGCCTATTACTCTATTACTTGGGGACCGATTACGTAACTAGTCTTGCATCAGTTCCACTTCGTGTGTTCTTTCACGCTTCACTTCGTCTACTTAATTGTATAATTGCTTCAGTAATATATTAGTCAGCTAAAATCTTTCCAAGTGTTTTTCGAGTTTTAAAAAATTAATTGCTGATATATGTATGTTATAAAATGTATATTTCATTGTTTTATTTCACATTCATATCTCGATGTGTAGTTTATGTTTGAGTATGCATACTTATTTTATATAAAATTTTGAATGAATAGTGTGAACTTATTATAGACAATATGCCAATAATTCTGGCATGGTGCAGGATTTGACGCAACATTCATCAGCAACACCTTCAAAGCGGCGACGGCGAGTTTGTGCCATTAAATTGTTGTAATTGGCATAAAACTTATCCATAAATAATGTTGACAGCGACGAAGGATGAGCGTCATTCTCATAATCAATATCATTGAAATCATTTACTGGTACTATTTCGTAAATAAATTACAAAAAATATATAAAGAGAATACACACATGCACATTGTTAATACGAATTAAATTTAACCAAATAGCCAACTTACCTGACTTTTTAGCCTTGAGATTCTTTTCGTTGAAACCATTGACACACACCGTATCCAAGAATTGTGTTAAAGACTTGCCACATACGCGTATATTTTTATCTTGTACAGTATTAGTAGAAACTAAAGCACTTATGACCACAACCAACAAAAGGCCACAGAAAATATTTTTAATAAAATTCATTGTTTATTAATTTAGTGTTAGAATTTTCTCTATTGCTGTTCCTTTGGCAGTATCGCTTGGTTGCTAATGCCAAATTATAATGATACTCTCTATGAGTCAGTCACGTTATTTATAGTAGATATTTTGAATTGTTTGTCAGGAAAACCCAGAGGATGCATGTGTAGAAATTTCCACTAACATAAGCATTTGCGTCATTACTATTTTGAACTTTTGCATATTTATGAGCTCATATATTTATAAAAAATAATTTTTTAGTTTCATTGGGAGGAGTTTTGCTATTTTTTATTGCTTGCAAAATTCGTGGCGAATGAGTGTCAGTCAGCTTGATGACTGGATGTGCGAGGTTTGGCAAATTTAATGTACACAAATTTCACTGCTTGCTAAAAAAAAAGGTTAAATGGCTTTGTTTGCGAATTTCTTTAATATGCTGTAACTTTAAAATAAAAATGAAATAATAGCTTTTTATATAAAAGCTTTCTTTAATACATTTTGGTATAAAATAGTATTTTATTTAATTTTTATTGCTTAATAATGTTAGTTGTAATATTACTTTATCTATAAAAATTAACCCATTAACCGGTGGCTTTGAACCGGCATTGCATTTGCACAATATTTACTTCAATTAACTGTACAGACTTACCCAGATTAATTCGTAACAAAATTAAAAAGAATTCATGTAAACCTTCGATAATAAATTGAGAAATACTGAACAAGTTAAATATTAATTTTAAAATTGGAACCAAAGTATTTAAACTTAAAGGTTGGTTTAGTTACTTACTTCAATGTTTCCCAAATTTTATTAGCATGCAATTTTCAAAATCAGTATCTCTTTAATAAAAGCAAGTTTGCAGTACTTTTGAAAATTTTGTTTCATATAACGCTGTTTGTCGTATAAAAAAAAGGCAACAAGATTCCCATGACAGATTCTAGCACAGTAAATGTAATATACGAGTATGTACAGGGTGTCAGCCGGGAAGGTATACTACTTTGTTTGTTTATAATTTTTTGATTAAATTGGCATATGGTTTTCGGACATATGCTGTTTTCTCAGGCTGTAATTGAATTCCTCTTTTGGCCAGTGTATCGGCCATTTCATTTCCCTCAATTCCCATGTGTCCCCGGACCCAGAATATATATACTTGTCTACCAGCTTATAAAATATTTAGGGCATTCCTACACATGAGCACAGCCGAGGAGTAGTTGCAGTCAGCTGAAATTGCTTTAATAGCTGCTTGACTGTGTATATACATATTTACGTGCGCATTCATGGTTAGAGGGGTGAAGGCTAACTCTGTTGCATAGATTTCCGCTTGGAAGATGCTATAGTGATCAGAGAGATTATAAGATTCCTCTTTACCGAGCTCCGGAGAGTGAGCCGCAGCTCCCACCCCTACATCCATCTTTGAACCATCAGTGAAAAAGTTGAAACCAGAACCACTATGGTTAAGACTTTCAAGATAGCCTTCTTCGCTTATAGTGATCTGTGGTTTGGCAGAAAAGTTCAATACTGGAATGATGCAGTCCGTGCTACACTCCATCTTTTCCAGCAATTTACTGTGACCAAATGATCTGTACGACATCTGTCCTGTTGTAATGAGTCGGACAACGGATTTGCATGCGGCGTTCACTGCAGTTATTTTTATTGGTTTAAGGTCCCATATAACGTCTAAAGCTGCAGTAGGTGTGCTTTTTAGAGCTTCAGTGATGCAGAGATCTGCTAGTCTGAATTGTTTTAGTTGACATGCTTTGAAATAGTTTTAAAGAACTTATTTAGCCATATTTTTACTAAGCGCCATACATTTACCGCACTTATTTTGAACTTGTTTTTGTACAATTTCTTTTCTTCTGTTTTAGGGTAAGTTTTCATTTATTTGTTTTACTTTTTAGTTTTGCCTTTTGGCGCTATTATTTCAGGTCATCCAATTTTTTTATTTTAAACACTCAGTTTAACAATCTAGTATACGCATTGTGGTTGATTTACTTTAGCCATGACATTATTTTTTTTTTTTTAAGAAAATCTATATGGCAAATTTTTAAAATCTCTTTTAAAAAAACTTAATTTCCGTTTTTTTCTCTCTCTACACAAGCATTTTATTGTTAATGAAAATCCCCAAAGCACAAATATCTACACACATGTGATAACTTGGTATTAAAAACACAATAAATTCCAATGTTTTAATGTGGAAAAAAAAACAAACAAACAAAAAATACTCCCTTAATTTTGTTAGATTAAGCTGAAACGCCTCAGATTCTTGTATGAAAGTGCAGAGTAAAGATTTTGCTAACCAAACTGGGAATATAAAAGAATTGAGATACCTGCAAATAGTTATAGCATTTATTTCAGTATCTGTAGTATTAAAATTAAAAGATAAAGAGCAATTACAAAATTGTTTTATGTTGTATATAAGAAAAATTAAATTGTTATACAAACTAAACTCTACTTTGAATTGCTCATTCAAAATACTTAAGTTAGACGCAAAGTGTTTTGGAGTTAATTTTATTTGCTGGAAATAAACAGTGTAATTTTAAAAAAGTTGCAGAAAAAAATAAGAACGGTGCAAGGATAATTGACTAACACTCTTTTATATTCTGGTTTTTTTTAATGTCAAGACCTATAGCGTTTTCTTTTCTGAAAAAAGCAACAGTTTTCCTTTTTAAATTAAAATTCAAAAGTAACGATACGTTCTTAAAAATATTTTGTAATTACTTCTTCAGAATATTTATTTCCTAATAAAATACGAGCATATTTCCTGCCCTTTAAGATCGCCAAAAAATAGTGCTCTTATATTCTTAAATAAAATTTCAATAAAAAATCCCTTTAGAATACTTTGAAGTTTTAAACTATAATATTAATTTACAAACTACTTCTGCAATATTAACGGGCTGCCTCACGATGTCGACAGAAATCAATAATAAAATATAAAAAAAATAGTTTTTTTTTAATTCGTACGTTTGTTTTCTGTCGACATCATAGAACAGGCTTTAAATAAATTTGATGAAATAAAATCTGTGGCAATAAGGAAAAAGTGCTTAAGTCATATTTGACTGTTTTGCAGGAGAGCACTTTTAAGCGATCAAGTCGATTTTCAGAAATTTATTTCTTTTACAGTTGAATTCGGAAACATCGTTGTACACACTGTAAGTAAAACATCCAAGTTGAAATATACCAAAGTATAACCTAAATTAAGCTGTTATTCCAAATGATATTAGAAGTCTCAAAAAGATAAGCCGCAAGTCATTTTGCTATAACTTCTTGAAAAATCGCACAAACCAATTGAGATTCTGCCTAGGGCTACTTCTAAATATGCAGATAAAGGCGGTGACATAAGCTCGGAATCCACTTATCTGGACTTAAGCATTTTTTCCTCTTTGCCACTGAAATAATTAAGAAAATGTTTTAAGCTTCAGCAAGCTTAATAAACTAACTTTAACATAAGGAATGTTTGCTTGTATTTCGAGTTTCACAAACGAAATACACAAAGAGGATGCTTTACCATCAAAACAAGCCAAAATGGTTATTATATTATAGACTGAATGTCAAATAAATATAGTTCGGTATTTTATACCAAATTTAATACTATATTTTGCATATTAGTATTACTACAAGTTAAGCTCGGTATGGCTGTGAAATTCTTGCCCACAATGCCAACATCTACATCGAATATGCAGACACACAAGAGATATGTGCTGCTGTAAGTTTACTCAAGTGCAACAAATCCCCGGGTCTTCGCAGCATATCCCCTGAACTTCTCTTAGCAGATCCTCTATTAAACGCACACATGCTATTAGCAACTATAGGGCCCGCCATCTAACGTTTTTTTTTTTCAAGTAGTGCTTATTTCGTGAATGGTAATACTTAGCTCATGTCTGATTTGACAGATAATTAGTTTTGTCCTTCCGCTGAACGAATATGGTTGTGTATACGCTTGAACAATGCTGGGAAATATTGCCTGCGATCGACTTACAGAAGATGCCGATTTTGCCAAAAAAAATCATATTTTCAGATGAAGCTCATTTTGATCTTCGCGGGTATGTAAACAAGCAAAATTGTCGCTTTTGGGGCACAGAAAACCCGCGCGCATACATTGAAAAGCCGACGCACCCAAAACGAGTCACTGTTTGGTTCGGATTTTTTATCCAGAGACATAATTGGGCCAATGAGCAAGGAGTGGCCGTTACAGTCAATGGCGATCGTTATCGGGCCATGTTGAACGAATTTTTGTTCACAAAAATTGAAGAGGAGGATATTGGCAACATTTGGTTTCAACAGGACGGCGCTACGTGCCACACAGCCGAAGCCACACTCGATGTTTTGCGCCCTAGTAAAATGAAACAATTCCTGATTAAATAACTGAATAACTGATAATCAAGGTTCCCAGGAAGGGCAACTTAATTTCTCATATTATATGGTTGCTATCAAAATCGCTGGAAGAATAGTCATGGGTCTCCAGCGTTAATTCAATCAATCAAATCTACCAGACAAAATTCTAGGTGCTATTTGCTCATAAGAGAAGTAATCAGAGCTACGGTCTTTGCAGCAAGAGTTAAGATAGCTCAGATACCTCGCCAAGGTACATTTTCATAGTCATGGATGACGATGATCGTAGATGGCAACATCCATATGAGTTCGTTGCAAGTCACATAGGGCCCTGCAAGGGTGCATGGGAGCAATGGCGGACGCTCAACTTCACCCGGTGCTAAGACCACCGTGATATTAAGCCGTAAAGGCAGGTGCTCACGATAATCTCTAACACATTATTTATATATATTTGACGCAACTACTCTCTGGACTTGGAAAGGAACAAGCTGACTTCCGTTCACATAAGTCGTCTATAGGCAACGTAAACAGCTTAAGGGTTATTTTCGAGCAATAAGCTAAACGGAGGTCGCCTCTCTATCCAACATTCATTGATTTTGAGAAGGCGCTCGACACCATCAGTCACATTGCTAAATGGTTTACTCATGGATGTAAAGGCATCCCCAAAAACCTGATATATATCAGAGCAATTGTATTATGCAATATCTCAGTGACAAAATTAATGTTAACGCTAGCGGCCGACAATGATGTGTATTATCACTATTTTTTTCAATTGTATTCTAGATCTAATAATGCAAGAAGCTACTAGACATAGTAGGGATATTACTAATGATCTGCAAAGAAGTTAGAGAACCTCGACTATGCCGACTATATATGCCTTCTTACCAGTACATTTACGCATACTCGTATTAGACCGACTCACTAAAAAAAGTTATTGTTACCAGTCTCAAACTAAAGATCGATATTTTTAATGAGAATTCCCAAAACATTTGAACGGTTTTGCGATGACCGTTCGGGAGCAGGACCGTGTCTAAAAAAGGTATACGAGTATTTTTGTAATTTTTTGCAAATTTTTGTGTTTTCTCGCAAGAGAAGATCACCTGACATATTTTTTCGATCCGCATCCAATGGTGTATTAAGCTATTCCACTCGTACCATCAGCAATGTGTTATTCCATAAAAACAACAATTTTTTAAGCATTTTCATAGCTGGTACTACTCATATTAAAATTAATTTTATTATTTTTTAAGTATTTTTTGATTTGACCTTATGATAGGCCATAGCCACGGCAAGGTTATGGGCAAAAAAATTGTGTGCTATTTATTCTAAACCAAAATTTCTTTTCAAAAAACACCGTATTTTAAAGTTATGAAGCCAAAAGTGTTTATAGTGAACAAAGTTTATTTTTTGGGTGAAAAGTGCAATGCGAAGTGCGCATGACCAATTTGCACGCTATCAGTGCAATTTTTACACACATGTGATTTTTCATGGACAGTCTATCAGAAACTGGAGGTGGAGCAAATAAAGTAAATACTTTCGGCATCCTCATATTTTTTTTGTGGTCCGGTTTTTAAAATTACCTGTAGTTTCCTTGCATAGTTTTTTTTCTAAAAAGGAGGGATCTCTCATTTGATAGCCGATTTACATTTGTTTAAGGATTTACTTGCAGCTACGACCCAATTTTTTTCCGAAAGTCGGAGAGGCAAATTTGCTCCCCTCATGCATAACTCTGCCGTTTGTGAACCAATTTTCAAAATTCTCTTTTTGTCTGAAAGGATTTAAGTGCAGTTTGGTCTTTTATTTTTTTTTCAAAATCGAAGTTGGAAATTGGTCCCCCCTCCCTCCCCCTTTAAAAAAAAACTCTCTCATTTGAAAAATTCTTTTATTTTTTTTTGTCCCATGACTTTCTTTTCGGAAATTGAAGGGGGAAGTTTTCTCCATCATACATAACTCTGTTATTTGTAAACGGATTTTCAAAATTCTTCCACCAAACCTCCTCTCATATTTTTTTATTTGTAAAACAATTTTCAAAATATTTTTTTTTTTTTTTAAGAGCTTTGCCTGTACTTTTGCAGCTACTTCTCCCCTCTCCACCATTGAAAAGCATAGCTCTGTCATATTAGAGCAGTTTTAATTTTTTTTATAAAGGGTTTACTTGCAGCTTGCTTGCATAATTTTTTTTTCCTAAAATCGCTCTCGCTTACCTGGATACAAATTTGAATGATGGAATGAGATTTTTACTGCGTGATTTGATTTTTTTATTTTTTAACTGAATTGTGTATGAAAATAAATGTGTGCTTCGGTAGGTCAGTGGGTACTGTTCTTGTCTAACATGCGGACATTGTGGGATCGACCCCTGATTTAATGCGAAAAAAAAGTATTTAATAAATGTACATTAATGTACATAATTTATTACTTATGAAAGCTGTAATATTCCATGAATTTACTAAATACTAATAGCACTGAAATGAGAACTTAAAACGAAATATTCCAAAGTGAGACATCGCGATCAAAGATCATGCCATACGTTGGCATTTTGTAAGCCAATAACACCTTGGCATTGCCCTACAAACATGCTTGGGGCGTAGCAGTAATTTTTTGTGGGTAGTGTTAGTGTAACAATTCGTCATTGGCTTACGTTAGTGCATCCTCGTAGTGCATCCCGCACTATGTACTTTTCCGCATCTCCGAAGCGCTTCTTTTTGTCTTAGTGCTTACTTGTACCATAATTTATTTTTGATAGACAGCAGATAACTCTTAATTAAGTCGTGGTCTTTAACAACTTTAAATTCTTCTTAAAGTTTTAACTTAAGCTAAATTTCTTACATACTTTAACTTTTTAATGAATTTACTTGATATAAATATCCTTTAGGTGGTGAGTGACTTTTTTCCCCCTGTGAATACTTAAATATTTTAGATAAACGATTTTGTGTGTCTTGCTGTTTAAACAAAGCTTTAGTAAAACTTACTAGTACTAAATAATAACAGACTTTTTGCGGGTTATCTTGGCTTTTATTGCATTACTGAGGTTTTTAATACATACTTTTCGATGTGCACCTGCAATGCGGTTCTCATGGCTGGATTTTGTGTCATGTTTAAATGTTACTTTAATATAAGCACACACAGCTAAACATTTATGCAAAAAAAAATAAAAAATTAACTTCAGTTTGTATTGTTACCCTTTTGTTACTGACAATGCTTATTCCTGCTTGCTGCTTGCCTTATTTTTAGTTTTGCCAAAAACACATTTTGTCTTTGAAACATTTATTTAAACATCAAGAGGGACTTAAAGAGGATTTAAGTTCTTACTTTTAATTCGTTTTTATTTTAATTTTCTTTCCTTTTTGTCTATAAAGTTAAATGCAGCTGCATTTCTTGCTGGTACCACTTAGAGGATGCCATGAATTATTAGCGAGAAGTTTATTTAGTTTTAAGCTCCGGTAACAAGCAGTTACAGCAAAATGGCGGACAACAATTCTTTTTTTTTTTGCCAATTAAAGTCTAAACAATATACTTTTACGAATGCATTTACGTTTCACTTCTGTTCCTTGTTTCCTTTAAAATTTACAAATAGCTGCCACTTACCCTGTCCACAGCACAAATTCAACATTATCACCCTGCCGCGATTTCATTGCTTTGGCAGCAGACTCAATTAGACTCCAAGGACTATCACAGAGGTAATCACCATAACGACCTGGCGAATGTGTGGACGAACTGGGTGGCTGTCGTTCAATGTGCCAACAACCTAAAATACAAAAAAAAAAAAAAACGAATAATATTAAAAAATTCAAAACGTTACATAAAAATGTTTATTTTTCTTGGCATTGCTTAAAATAACAAAATCAAATTATACCATCAAATAATTTTTTTATTATTTGATTTGGTATAAATTAAGAGTTTTCTTAATGTTAAGAATAAATATTGGGCCTAACCATGCCTGTCATATTTCGATTTTGGCTAAGACTATTTTGTACTAGATTAAAGAAAACTTTTTGAAATGTTCTTTAGTTTAGTACAAAACTCTAGTAGTCGAAGTCACAGTAATTAAGGTCATTGTTACGTTTTTACTGTTTAAAAATGTTTTTTTTTGTTGGGTCGAATATTTGCAATTAAATAAAAGGCATAAGTTCACAATTACTATCAAATCATATCTCTTAATTATTAAACATAAGTAGATATTAAAAGCTTTTAAACACACCATGTTAAACTAATTCACTGCTCGAATATCACGATGTTAGCTTATTTTTTTGTGTGTAAAGTACTGCCCGCCTCTGCTTTTCTTCACACAATACTGCCTTCCCTGATCTGACAATACTGTTTCTGTGCTAACAACAATTAGATCAGCCTTTTTGCTTGCATTTTTTTTTCAGACAATCAGGTGTATCACAGGATTTGTACAAAATTGAAAATTTTTTTTATTTTGATTAAAATTATTTGGATTAGAAAAACAAACATTTCTACAAAATGTAAAAATGTTTTCGATTTTAGTTTTGTATGAAGTTAGGTTCTGTGTCACATCTGTATGGTTGCCTTGAGAGTGTATAGCAAATTGTTGAAACTTAATAATTGCCTTACTTGGCATTTTTTATTGAAATAAATTAATGTTTACTTACTGCGCATAACATCTCCTTGCGTCGAGTATATTGTATCCAGATGTAAATCTGTTATATGCCAAAAATAACCTGCAAAATAAAAATAAATTAAAAACAAAACAAAATTAGTAAATTGTTTAATTATTGCTTGAGTCAATAAAAAAAGTATTAAATTTTGCTCCAAATAGAAAACATTAATATCAGTTATATAGGGTGTTTTTTATTGAGGTATAGAACTTTAAGTTGGCATCACTTTTTTAACTGGCGGCCATTTTGTCGGCTGTCAAGTGATTAATATTTAGTTTGGTTTGCCATTTCATCATGAACAGGTTGACAAAAGAACAACGCTTGCAAATCGTGCAAATTTATTTCGAAAATAATGGTTCAGTTCGCGAAGTTTACCGCAAGCTCCGTCCATTTTATGGTCGACATAATCGTCCATCAGAGCAATTAATTCGGTTAACCATGGATCGTTTTCGCACTACGTTTACTCTATGTGATAATACGCATCCGCTGAAGTCGCTCGTCTACGCCAACAAACCAGAAACGTTAGGGGACTTGGAAGCCAACATTCGTGGCGTTATTGCCAACATACGGCCCCATATGCTCGAAAAAGTGGTTGAAAATTGGACCTGTAGAATTGGCTTTATCCGAGCCAGCCGCGGCGGCCACATGCCCGAAATCATATTTAAACGTTAATGGCATAAAATTATCCTTCCAATAAAGCCAAATTGATGGACATTAAAACGATTTTCTTGTGTTTTATTTCAATTCGAAGTTCTATACCTCTAAAAAAACACCCTATAGAAATATAGATAGTTTCAAATAAAGTATTTCTTCAACTAAAAACATCTGCAATTATACTGTCCATACGATTCGATGGAATAACAAAAAAATGCAACTCAGCTTGGCGATTTTGGTGACCAATTTTTTTATGGGCCTCCAAAGATTTCGAAAATCAGTGCGCCCTCAAAAAACGGTGTCATAATTTTTGTAAATTTTGCAATATGTAAAAAAAATTTTTTTCGAGCATTTATCCTTTTAAAAATTTAAGGCTTTAGAATTTATTTGCAAATTTTAGTAATAGTATGTTTCCACTATACCTGCTTCGCTCTCTGTTCATACTGCACACCCCAATCAATTTTAGGGCTTGTTTAAAATTTATTGCAAATTTTGTATAATTACGCAATAAAAATGATTGTTCCCAATTTGTTTGTTGTGCAATTTTAAAGATTTTTCTTAAGTATCAGAGTTTGATATATTTTTAATGTTACCAACTTTTTTGCGAATTTTCGTCACTGTCGCAAATTTTTCTAAGTTGTTGGCATTCCTTAAAATTTTAAGGTTTTTTAATAAAGGTTTTTTTTACAATTATGAAATTATTCATAAATTTTCGCAATTCTTTGCAAATTAGATGTTTTTTGATTCTTAAAATCTAACAAGTTTGTTCGTTTACAGTTTTTTGCGGTTTTGGAAATTTTTTAAGGATATTCGCGTTTCTGCAAGTTTTTGCGATTTATATGCTGTAAGCCTATTCTCGAGTTATTGCTTTTTTTAACGGTCTATATAATCAGTTTTGAGAGATTTTTTTCCATTATTTTAAGCTCTTGAGCTTTTGTATATTTTTTTGGAATGCATACGAGTATATAAAGGGTCCGCCAGATAACTTTTTTTTTTGAAAACAGGGCGCAAAACATCGAGTGTAGCTTCGGCTGTGTGGCACGTAGCGCCGTCCTGTTGAAACCAAATGTTGCCAATATCCTCCTCTTCAATTTTTGTGAACAAAATTTCTTTCAACATGGCCCGATTACGATCGCCATTGACTGTAACGGCCGCTCCTTGTTCATTTTCGAAAAAAAAAATGCTCCAATTATGCCTCTGGACCAAAATCCGCACCAAACAGTGACTCGTTTTGGGTGCGTCGGCTTTTCAATGTATGCGTGCGGGTTTTCTGTGCCCCAAATGCGACAATTTTGCTTGTTTACATACCCGCCAAGATCAAAATGAGCTTCATCTGAAAAGGTGATCTTTTTGGCAAAATCGGCATCATCGATCGCAGGCAATATTTCTCAGCGTTGTTCAAGCGTATACACAACCATATTCGTTCAGCGGAAGGATAAAACTAATTATCTGTCAAATCAGACATAAGCTAAGTGCTACCATTCATGAAATAAGCACTAGTTGAACAAAAAAAAACGTTAGATGGCGGACCCTTTTTAATGTTTTTAGTAGGAATTTGCCAAAGAAAAATTCGAAAAAGAAAAGTAAAAAGCAAAATAATTAGTTATGACAGCAAAATATACGTACATAGAAGGTGAAGAATTGTATTAATATACAAAGTACAGGCAAATCTCGGTATAACTCGCTTTAATGAAAATCCGATATAAAGAACTTCCACATTTCTTTATATTAACAGCCTTGCATAGCGAATACTAGCTTAATTTTATACTGGATACAACGAATGATAAGGTAAAAATCGCCAAATAAAAATTTAATCTTTGCTAGCAACACATTTCTAACATCTAATACTATTTTATATAGCGAATGTTTTGATAAACGAGTGCTCTGTACAACGAACTGCAAAAAAAAAATTAAAAACAAAAATTACACCAGCAATGTAAATGCGAAAAAAGGTCTACAATAATAATAATAATTAAAATAATACTTAAAAAAAACTTTGCTATATAACGAATTTTTCGGTAGAACAAATGGATCTGACATTATATCGTTCGTTATACCAGTATTTGCCTGTACACCTTTTATATGAAAGAAAATAAAAATAATTGTAAACTAGTTTAAAATGTTAGGACTTTATGACAGTTAAGACACCCGTTTGAATACCCCAAATATTAAGTAAAAAAAAAAAGAACAAGGAGAAAAGGAATTGAGAAATTAAATACCCTTGAATATAATACAATACTTGACAGATGAAGCAACAAAAGAAGTTTAAAAATGGCAAAGTATAACACAAAAATAATTTTACACTAAAGTATCACAATCGAACGAAGAGACAAGACAGTTATGTACAATATATATATATATATATATATGTATATAAGAATTTTAAACAAATAAGAATACATCTGTTGCATGAAGTCTAGGAATTACAATTATTAGAAAAACAACTAAAATTCTTTAGTAAGAAAATGTAATACAAACGTACTTTTCATGTACACATACACACAAGCATAATAGGTGACAGTGTTTTTGACATTCTTAGAGCCATCTGGCTGTAGGTACAATGATAGCAAGTTATTTATTAATTTTTTTTCAAAATGTTTTCTGTTTCTTAAATTTACAAATTTAGATTCTTACAAGTGTGTGTCTGTATTATTGCAGTTCTTCTCTCTCTCTCTCTCTCTTTACTTATTTAGAAATTTTTTTGTTCATGCCACACTCGTGCTATATCCATATACATATATACCTTGATGCACACTATACAAAATTTCTTGTCTCTAGTTAAGGCCAACAGTGCCTGCATTTAATTTGAACAAATTTCAACAAATGACAAGAGACAACGTAAAACTGATGTGGCATTAATTGCAACACATTTTCACATATTTTTTTCGTCATTCCTTTTCTCTATAAATATGTATTTCTACGCATAGTTTTTCTTTATTTTTTTTAGAGTTCCTTATTTCTTTGTACTTTCCATTTCTCATTTCTCTTAAACTGTTGAAAGTTTTTACGGATGTGGCAAATGATTTGTATGCTGGTCTACGAGTATCTACAATATTTGTTGTCATCTGAGGTGAGAAATTTCTAGCACATAATAATAAATTGCAAAGACAGTTAGAATATCATTGTGTGTGTGTGTGTGTATGTGTGGTTTAGCTGGTTTGTGAAAAAGGAAAATACTCGCATCATTAAATTAAGGTAAAACAATAACACTTTCTTTTTCCTTTTTTAATTTAAAAGTATGTGTGCAGCTAAATGATTGTCATTATATATTAAGCATTTGATTTCGCTTTTGAATTCTGTTAAAGGGGAAAAATGTAATTAGTGCAATTGCAACTGTAATTATCTAATTGAAGTTTAATGGATGAAATACAAAGATATTCTGTAATTTCTTGCGAAACTGCTGTTGTTTTAATAGTTCTTTAGAAAGTTTCTTTTTTAAAGTTTTCATTAGATATAAAATTTCTATTTAATTAAATGTGCGCATATTCTTAGTCAAACTAAAGTATACTTTAAAATTTCAAACCACTATGATTATGCAAAAATGTGTGTAATGATAAATTAGAAATTAACTAGCAGAGACCAAAACCACAATTTCTAATATGGCATGTTGGGCTCATAACAGAGCACTGTTAGGTACTTAACAGTAGTTGCGAATAGATTAAGGGCCATTATCATATTTAATATTCATTTATCAATTTGTTTTTAAAAAAAATCACTGCATGTTAACTGACTGTATCAAAATTCAACTTCTATACAAAGTTTACAACTTTAAGTAGAAAAAAAACTTTAATTTTCATTTATAAAGTTATGATTATTATACGAATAGCTTAAATATTTGTGTACTCTCGTTATTCGTTATTATTAAAATATTTAGAAATTTTGTACAAAAACTTTTTTCATACCTGAACATTGTACCTAAAGTTAAACAAACTGAATATGAAAGTAAACACATACAATACATAAGTTTTAAAGAAACAAAACAAACAAAAAAGTAGCAGAAAAAAAAATCATCATTAAATATAATATCTAACGAGAAAAGTTTAACACTTATTTTTTATTTTTTTTATTTTTGTTCATGTAAAAGAATATACAGATTTAACCTGTGTGGAGAAAACTTCCTCTTTCATTGTCACTCCCACGAGTTAGAAAATTATGATTTCATTATATCTTTAACTATTTCTCAGTGTGATCTTGATTTAGAAATTACAAAATTTTTCCATTGAAATTTGATACAGTTGATGAGCCAAACAGGCTTCGTAGAAACAATTTATTTTGTAAACTAAATATAAATAACATATGGTTGGAAAATTTACTGAATTAACAAAACTTTTAAAAGTGTCATTAAATTTTATAGGGCGTAAAAGTCTAGAGGTGATAGAAGAAATCCATGAGCTGCCTTAATTGTGCCCCTGGTGTTAAGTTTCAAACTCAAGAACTTTAAAAATTTATTCATGTAATTTAAAACTTATTAAAATCAGAACACAAGCAATTAAATAACAAAAATTTATATATATAAGGGTAGATTTTGTAAACGCTTTTTTTGTAACGAATTTTTCGTTTTTTCTCATACAAATATGAAACGTTTAGAAACGAATTTTTTTTTTAATTTTTTCTACGATAATGAATAAAAAATAATAGACTGTGAGCCTACGAGATTTCATGATCAATTCCTGCGCAACCGATAACTGGTCTAAGGCTGGAGGATATTATATTATGAACCCATTTAGTTAAAACATTTACGATAAAAACATCTTATAGTACGTAAAGACTTTTATAATATCAAACGTTTAAAAACTATAGTTAAATAAAATAAATTGTAATACAACTGTTTTCTTTTTTTTAAGCCTCAGAATATTTATTTACTGCCTTATTTATAGAAAAAAAATGTTTCTGTTTAATAAAAGGTTTGTGAAACAAATTTTCTAGGGAAATTTGATTAATAAACAAACCTTTTATAAAATCAAAATATTTTTTTATGAATGGGGTCCTTAATATGCTTTACTGCCGTATTAAGAAAAAATAATTTTGGTTTACAAAACGCTCAAAGAACAAATTTTGTATGGAAATGTGTTTTTTAAACGTTTTGTAAACCTAAATTATTATTATGTTCTTCTTTTTAACCTTCCTTCGTAATCTTTTAAATATGTGAGAGCATATTCTTCAAACTTGTAGTGTTTTCACACTGACACGGTTTTAATAAAAGTTGGTTTTAACGTTAAAACCAACTGGTTTTACCATACAAATTGTTTTTGTTAAAACCAAAATAAAACCACTTTTGAATTGCTTTCAAGTTGGTTTTATGAACTGCAACCTTGTTTTCGCTGTGCTAAGTTCAGTGCTGCCAAGTTAAAATGACCGGAAGCAGCTGATAATGTTTATGCCAGTGAAAAATAATATATACCAATTGATACATTTTCAACTTCAAAATAGATGCAGCGGCAATAATTATCAAACAAATTTAAAATATCCTTTGGAGGGAAAACAACGAAAATATTTTCACTGACCTCTGGGATGTGAAAATAGACGATATGACTGACGTTCATCTGCGAAAAAAAGGTTAAACTTATAATATATATTTGTGCATTTTTATTATATAATAATATGATTTCCAAGCACTTCTTCACGTTTTATAAGTAGTTACATAATTTAAAAATGTTCATTTACAAAATATAAAATAATTTATATTTTAGGGTGCATTGTAAAATTTCTGAGATTTTCGTGCAAACAAAAACAACCGTTGTACAGGGTGTCAGATAAGTATTACAAAACACTGAAAAAAATACAGCAACAAATTCACGCATTTTTTTTTTGACAAATTTATAAGACAACAGGCTGTCTTAAACCTGAATTTAGCAAACTTGCAGTGGTTATGCAAAATCAGCTGTTTATGGTTTTAACGTTAAAACCAGTTAGGTGTGAAAATAGTATTATGCACGACTATCAACTTTGTTGTTCACTTTACACTTCATTTCAGACAACAAGACTTGATAAACAACTTTATGATCGACTAGTAGACAACTGAACTTCAGACTGACTTCAGTGATAGACTGACTTGCCAACAGATGCGTCGCCCTTTTTATACTTCACACAAGGCTTTCAGAAAGTGACAGCAATGTCCAGATTATCTCAGCAGCATTTTCAATGCTTGTTTTCAATCGCACGACTATCAATCGCAAAATATTTTTTTTTCTTCGCAGTTTTTTGGTAATTGTAGCGGCTGCATCCATTTTTATGGTGAAAAATTATTCTTATTTACTGGCTAAACATTACCAGTTGCTTCCGGTCATTTTTACTTGGTAGCACTAAACGAAGCACAGCAAAAACAAGGTTGCATTTTATAAAACCTGTATTTTTGACTAAAGAAATGTAGACACAACTCAAGTCTTCCGGATGTCCCTTCCTCCCTTCTCATGTTTGCAAAAGTACATACCATATTTTAAAATTTTATTAACAGCTATCACAGCAAATATTTTCCAGCCATAACTATTTATTAGAAAAAAATGCTTAAGTTTTTATTCATTAAAATTTACCATCTTGTTGTTTTATAGTTGCTTTTACACTTCAACTCTCCCGTTTATTCCCACTTGCTTATTTATACCATCTTGGCTCATTTTAAATGTGCAAAAACTTTTTACTTTAAGTATTCATTATATTCCTAGCTACTTCATATAAACAGTTGGAAAAATATAATTCGTTTCCTTAAAGAAAATTGAAAATAAACCGCAAAAAATGTTAAGCAAGCGACAGAACTTAATTTAACTTTTTTAATTATAAACTTTATTACCTCCGTAATAGCAAATAGTCTTGCTATTATAATGGTATGCCGGTAAAATGTATGTGTATACTCGTATATTTGTATCAAAAAAGTTAATTAAATTTATGATAAAATACACAAGTTTTCGCTAATCCCGTGCTCATACTAACTATTTATTATACTCGTATGTAAGTTAGTGTTATAAATTTAAAGAATATATATCATCCCCATACGCATTATATTGTCGTACGGGAGGAGCATATTTTCAAAATTATTTGATTGCTTAAAAAAATATTTATTATGGATACTTTGATAGTAAAAACATTTCGAATAATGGGTGGAAGATTTTATCGTATGTATGCTGTATGGAATAGATAAGTTAGTGGTCGAGAGTATAACACAATGGGACGAATAGCACAAAGAATTTTAACCAATATGTATATTTAAATTATGGTTTTAAATTGCCAGTGTATGTACACAGAAAAAATATCGTAAAAATAGAAGTCAATAATTTTAATTTATAAATAATTCATTGAACCATTTTCAATTTGTTATAACAAATATTTAAAGTACACTAGATGAGCCCGGCAAACGTTGTCTTACCCTCACTAAATTTTGTTTAACTACAAATTACTCCATACAGTAGTCACTTGTTGGTTAAAAAACAAAACGAAAACCTACCCGGTATTGACCCGAATCTGTATTGAAAATTTCAGCTTCACAGGTCTTATAGTTTCACAAATCATGCGTTAATAACAAACACACACTGCGATTTTATATATATAGAAGATATATAATCTAGCACCTTAAAATATGTAACATACTTGAATTTTTGTATTACAAACTGTCAAACAATGTATCACGCACCGGAGCCATCTACTTAAAATGAAACAAAATGAAATGTACTAATTTTCGTGAAGTATACTCACACACCACGTACTTGCGCCGTTGTAATACATGCTATGTATGAAAGATGGAGCTGTATGTGAAAAATGATTTTCCCTGTTTTCCTGCTTTTCTCTTGAAATTTTCCCTGAATTTTCTTTGCTATAAACCTCACAAAACCTGATACCTTTCCAACGAATTCAAAACCGTTGAAATCGGTGGGTGCGTTATGGAGTTATAGCGTCAGGAAGGAAAACGCGACTTATTTTTATATATTAGAAAAATTTTCATTTCAATTTGTATTTTATTTAAATTCTCTATATAAGAGACCCTAACACAATTGTTTTTTTTTAAACATAAATGTAAGCTATCGCTAAAAGTCTGGCACGGATCCCTACAAGAAATTAATGACTAAAACTAACACAAACAACATTTCTTCACTAACACATTTGCAACAATTTTACATTGAAATCAATACTGACGGTCAATGGACTAGTCATTTGATCGGAAGTGATGATGGATTTATTTATTAATTATAGTTGCTCTAATCTAGCATATACATATGTTAGAGTGGAACAGCTAATGTACATGTGCCAAAACTTTTCAAACATCGACTTTTGTTTAAAAAAAACAATTCATTCTGTCTGTGAAAATTAAATTTATAAGTGCTAGAAAAGATAAGTAGAAACAATAGTGAATAAAATAATTTTACAAATTTTAATTTTATATTTCTTTTAAAAATTTTAGATATTTGTAAAAAGCAAGATACGTTGGACATGAAAAGATGTGAAGAGGGCTAGATACAGCCTAGGTTATTCGGCTTTTTTAATTATATTTCTTGTTTTGAATATTTTGTTTACTTTTTTGTTTTTTAAGTGACTTTTTATAATAAAAAAAAAACTATTAAAATATATTAGTCAATTATGACCATTCAATCTTGAATAATATTTATGCTATCATTGATAAGTAAAAAGCAGTAGAGACAGCAGTGCGACTCTATAGTCGTTAGAGTGAGATGCAACATCACACGTACACAAAAGTTTCCATCACATTTTTCATTTTGCCCTTAATAATAAGTTAGAAACTTTTTTCTACGCAATGATGAATATATCCTGCATGACTTCCGATCAAATGACCGGTCAATTGACTGATACTATTCTTGTAGGGTAGCTTTTTGTGTAGAATTATGTTTGCATACACATAAATTCATTTGTTTTTGAATTTACAACACACAAAGACACTAAAAATTAATTACAATTTGATGAAAATTCAAAATGTCAAAAATTCCGTGACCAAGCAATTGTATGAACATTCATTTTTGTTTCAGTTTACTGAAAATAGTCTCCACTTATGTTTATAACATCCCTATGGTATGCAATACATACAGTTTGTATGAGAGCCTGAAACTTCAAGCCATATGCACAATGTGCAAACTTTTACAAAAGAGCTTTTGTGCTTTCACGCCGACGAGATCACAACAGCCACAACAACAACACAGCAGACAACAATGTTTGCTCTTACTTTGCAAAGAAACAAAAAAAAATTGAAGAGCTTTCAAAGCTGCTTACCTTTAATTAAATTTTCAGAGTAGTGTGTTTGGATGTAGCTGCTTGAAACCCTCACATCAAACCGCTTATTTAAAACCCATATATGTATATAGGTGTGTTTCTTATCTGAAAATATTTATTTATCCAAATCCCGTTCTCAAAAATCCCGTTCATTTGACACCCATATAATGGGACATTCTTAAATAAAATACTTTTGTTAAAAAGTACGTTTTCTAAAAAATACTTTTTTCGAAAAGCACTTTTTAAAAAAATACTTTTTTCCGAAAAGAACTTTTCCAAAAAGAAAATACTTTTTCTAAAATGTATTTTTTCGATAAGTACTGCTTCCAAAAGTACCACCTTTTTCAAAATGTACTCTTTTAAAAGGAACTTTTCCAAAAGCCACTTTTTAAAAGAGTATCCCTTTTTAAAAGAGAATCGCTTCAAAAAATTATCCCATCTAAAAATTACTTTTTTTAAAAAGTTTTTTATTTAAGCTTTCTTAAAAAATTACTTTTCCCAAAAAGCACATTTTAAAATAGTAAATTTTTCTTTCTTTTTAAGTTAATACCATTTCTTTAAGTACTCTTTTCAAAAAGTACTATTTAAATGAAGCACCCTTCTCAGAAAGTGCATTTCACAAAATACTTTTTCCAAAAGGGTTTATTTAGATCCTCAAAGTACATTTTTAAAAATTATATTTTCAAAAACTGCATTTTCAAAAAAAAGTACCATTTTCAAAAATAACATTTTTCAAAAGCTCTCGTTTTGAAAAATACTGTTTCAAAAAGATTATTAAAAAAAATTATTTTTGTAAAAAAACAACCTTTTCCGAACATGATTTTCAAAAGTCCCAAATTAATATTCAAAGTGTCCCTTTAATGCCAATGTTCAAGAATACGAGTACACTATATCAGTTAATAATATTTAACTCAGATTTAAAATGTTTCAATTATAGAAATTCTGCCGAAATTTAAATTTTTAGCACAGTATTTATCCTTTTGGGTACCTTTTTTAGGCCCTTCGAAAAAACATACATATTATTATATCAGCTTCTACTGAGCGGTACGAAGTCATACTAATAGATGTAAATTAAGTTTATATGTTTGTATATACATATGTAGCTTATCATTAACAAAAAAGTACCGAAACTGGGTACGAATTTTCAGAAAGTATTAAATCTTTTCAACTTGACATTGTGTCTAATTGAAAAGAACGTGCAAAAAAAATTTTTTTTCTGCTATGTTTAATACTTTAGAAGATTTGTCGAGTGTAAAAAAGGTAACAAATTAAAGTTTTTACTCCGTTTGAAGCCCTAAAAGTACACATATCGAAAAAGTATCAGATACGTGTCAGCTTATTTTTCAGTAGCATTCGTATGCTGTTGGAATTCAGAGTCCATCATAGTTTCCAAGATATAAATATATCGATTTTACCATATTTTACCTATTTTAAGATAAAATGCGAAGGGGGGCATTCGAATTTCCAAAAGTCCCTGCTTGGTGGATCTATACTTTTCCACCAAATTTGAGCTCTCAACTGCCGGCCCCAACGGGCAATGATGAATCAGTCAGTCAGTCAGTCACTCAATAATGTTACTATTTTATAATATATTGGCTCAAAATGGAAATATACAATTTTATTTATCAAATATGCAAATATTTTGTCACAAAAAATTTAACAACTTTTTTATTCAATATACAATTTTCTTATTCAAATATGAAAATCGTTTTCTGCTGTGTAAATCATTCGCATTGTTTTCAAGCAACAAAAACGATCAGCTGCTTCGTTGGCGGAAGTGGACGTTCAGCTAATTCTGCCTCAACTGTGTGATCATATGAATACGTATACTTAATATATTATTTAGGCTTATATTTTGTTAAGTATACTACGAATTTTATTAGAAAGTCACAACTTTGAGTTGGCATCACTGCTTTATTTTAACAGCTGATAGTTGCTTTTTGTTAAGTTTACTTTGAAATTTCATTATGAATCGACTTACATCACAGCAACGCGTGCAAATTGTTGAATTTTTTAATCAAAATAATTGTTTTGTTCGTCAAATTCATCGTGCATCGTTCCGATGAAGCCCATTTCTGTTTAAATGGGTACGTAACTAAGCAGAATTGTCGCATTTGGAGTGAGCAGAATCCACAAGCTTTTGTCGAAACACCTTTACATCCACAGAAAATTAGTGTTTGGTGCGCTTTATGGGCTGGAGGAGTCATTGGCCCATATGTCTTCAAAAACTATGACGGTCAGAATGTTAATTTGTTGCAAATTGATGTTCCAGATTGCCTTCTTTGCGCCAGCCATGGTGGACAAATGGAAGAAATCATATTTTAACATTAATTTCATAAAATTTTCTTTCAAATAAAGCCCGTTTCATTGATATTAAAAATACATTTTCTTCTTTTATTATGATTTAAGCTTGTGTCACTCTATAAAAAATACCCTTTACTATGTTCATACTAGGAATGGCAGTTGGGATTGATTTCTGGAAATACCAAGATTCGGGATTTTGTAAATGCCGATCGCGAAATCCTGGGATTTTTTAGTAAAATAAATATTTTTTTTATATATTTATGATTTTAATCAGGCTAAAGTTCGTATCGCTTTTGTAAGCCAAATTACAAAAATGTGCATAATTAGTAATGAAAAAACGACAATGGTAAGACTGTTGTAAATATAGTGATGGTAAATTTGGGGCCTTTATTACAAAAACACATTTCAGCAAATTGAAATAAGATGAATCAAACCAATTCACATATTCCATTTGCAGAAAAGTTTCGTATATAAGGCAGAAATCTACATCAACTGACACCACACACAGTGGACCAAACACAGAAGAACGCTGATGATGAAGGTTTAGTGGCCTTCGAAAACGGCTGGCTGTTCCGTTCAACTATGTGTTGTCAGAATATTTACAACTAACTTTGATGTTATTTGTTCATTAATAATTATCACATGTAATTTGGCTTACAAAAGCGATACGAACTTTAGCCTGATTAAAATCATAAATATATAAATAAAATGAAAGTTCGAACAATAATAATTAAAATTAACTAAATATTTTTTTTTTTATAAATAGTATTTTAATAACAAATTTTTATATCATTTATGCATTTTAAAAGGTTTTATGTTGATAATATATCATTATGCAAGCACGTGGAATAATAAAAAATTATGTCGTGCTAAGAATAAAAGAATAAATTTTACACAATTGTCTTTAAAGTTCACAATTTTCTAGAGTTTGCTAAAAACCGATCAAGTTAAAAAACCGCGAGTTTGGTTGAATATATACTTAAACCGCCCGGTTTGGTGTTCGATTTTTTAATCCTGGGGGTGGGGTTTGTTATGTCGTTCGATTCGAAAGCAAAAATGTTTGATTTTGTAAGCTTCTAACATAGAACTTCGAAAGCTTTTTCTCTGGCTTATGAATACTATTTTCATAATAAACATCCATCACTTCAAGATTGAGTTTGCAAGCCAAATATAACTACAGTTTTGTTCAGTTTTCTAATCCAAATTTGATATTCACTTCTGTTTCATTGGCAGTACAAGCCACAATATCCGAATCCAATGAAATGGAACTCCGTTAATTTTTGCGGAGCAAGATCTTGAGTTTTTTTGTTTTTTTGTTGGAATAAAATGTTCTAAAAATTCCAAACTATAATATTTGCCATTAGAGATAGAAATAGTACTTATTCACTCATCTATTGTTAAACTGTATTAGATTACACTTAATTCAGTGGCGCTAATTGTTTTTTTTTAGGTTAGCACTTGTTTAAAAACTAATTAAGATTGAAAACTTGGCTAAAAGTACCTAAAAACGCGATTTTCCCAGTTTCCTAATATTTATTAATCTTTATGCCGATGTATATCGATTGAAAAAATATGCATTGATTGAAAAATGTTGGAACATTTTTCCAAAAAAAATAATTTTTTTGAGTTTGGGATATATTTTTTTTTAATTTTAAAAATTTTTTTTCATCAATAATGTGTTCTTTTTAATCGATATAAAAATTAATAAGTGTTAGAAAATTGAGACGATTTTTAGGTACTTTTAACCAAGTTTTTAATCTTAATTAGTTTTTGAACAAGAGCTACTAGGTTTACTCACCGGGTCCCCGGTTTGTTACATTTTTGAACTAGCACACTGTTTTTGTTCACGTTTTAAAGAGATTTGAAAAATTTCCTCATGAGCTTTGCCTATTTTTAGCGCCAATATTAAGTACCGCTCTCAAATCATTATTAATTATTGATAAAAATTAATAAAAAAAAATTAATAGACACCAGTAACAGCAGTTTCGCTTGTTGACGTAGCCGTTTAAGTAAAAATGAGCCTTGGTGCTCAAAAAATGGGATTTACAGTGCGAAAACGCTCCAACATCGTTTTACGAAATTTTTGGCTTAAATCAAAGTCACTTCCATTCAGTTCTTGAACGATTTGAATTCTAAATGGATGGAACTTTAGATCCTTTTCTAAAATTTCATGAATAATCGCTCTTGGAAGTCCCCGTGAGGCTGCTCTTTTCCTTATTGATTGATTGATTGCAACCAGTTCAATGTTTTCGGAAGTCCTTGAAGATCGACTGGGCCCTGGCCGTGGAACATTCATAGCCAAAGCAGTTGCGCGGAATCTCTGCACCCACGAATGAATTAAATTTGCACTCGGTCCATTATGTATTCGCCGAATACCGAACTTAAGAACAAAGTTGTCGACGAGCAATTACGTAGGAATCATTACTCTTTAAGAATGTCTCCACAGCGAACGCGCAATGCTCACTCGACAATAAATCCGCATAATCGATGATTCCAACGGTGCCACCCTGCCTCCGCACCGTTTATTGCTTTTTGAAATAATCGTATTTAAAAATATAAATTTGCCATCAGAGGATCTTTTTTATTTTTTTTTTTAATTAATATTTGTTCCAAATTTCATTATGTCTGTGAATTTCGAGCTTTGGCGCATGTAACATAAATCTGTAATTTTCATAAATAACATCTTATGTCCGAAAATAAATTTTTGTTTAGTAGAAACCAAAAAAGTTCTTTTTGAAGCTTATTTGACAAAAAGAAAGAAGTTGTGTTGTTGTTTTACCAAAAAAAAAAATTACGTACTTAAATATTTTTAAAAATTTTTTTATAACGTTCTAAAAAGTATTTAAAACATAACAATTTGATATCATAAACACAAAATGAGAAATATATAACATACATTGTTATTAATGAAAATCCCAGAAATATATTCCAATTGTAGCGCCTGATTTTTATTTAAATTCCATTACTCTAATGATAAATATTGAAACATCACACTGGCAGATTTTTAAATTAACACACCAACTGTTAATTAAAGTGTTATTTTTATAGGAATATTGCAGCTTAAAAAATATTTAATGCAGGCAAAAACTATTTTTATAAAATACTTCTTACTCGTGGCATGTTGCGAAACTAACTCTATGCTTGAACAATTTTCTGTTGCATTTACTCGTATTATGGTTATATTTTAGTGTTATTTAAACAGAACCATTATGAAAATGAGAATGAGCAAAAAGTGCTTTTGTTTTGTTATTTTTTCTAACACCAACATTTTTTACCACAACCATCGCTCGGCTCTTATACATTAATTTTCATTTTTTTTTTATAAACTCTGTGTTTTTAAGTTGCCGTTATTTTTTTTTATTCATTTTTTATTATTATTACTTTTATTTTTTATAAATATATATTGTTTTCTTTTTTTTTTTTTTTTTTTGTTGAGTTGTTATGCTTATGTATCTAACACATTTTCACTTTTGCCAACAGTTTTAGCAAATGTTTTCTGCACTTTTTTATATTTTGTAGTCACAAACACCCACCAAACTGCAGTTCTAGGGGCTGCTGCTCACTGATTTTATACTTACGAGGTCTGATCAAAAAATAACCGTTATTTTAAAATTTCGTGAGTTACGTATGTTCGATTTTCGCATTTTTTTTTTTCTCTTATGTTGGTACACATGTGTGTTATATATTTTGGCAATATCAGCCATTTTGGATTGTTAGTTTGGTTTTGACAGATAAAAAGGTTAGTCGTGTTTTGGTATGCTCTTCGATTTTTTACTTTTTCGGTCTTGGCTCTTCTGGACGCTTCCATTGGGATGATTGGGCTTTGGTTTCAATGTCATAGCCATACAACCATGATTCGACACCAGCTATGACCTTTTTGGGGAAATCTGAATCGTCGTTGACGATGTTCAACAGCTCCTGAGCGATGTCCATGCGACGTTGTTTTGCTCAAAATTTAGCAATTTTGGAACAATCTTCGCTGCCGCACGTTTCATGCCTAAAACATCCATAAAAATTGCTTGGCATGAGCCGAACGATATGCCAACATCATCAGCAACCTCTCTGATAGTGATTCTTCACTGCTTCTCGGCCTTCCTTAAACCGGTTATACCACAATTGAACTTGTGTTCTGCTCATAGTAGAATCGCCAAACGCCACAGTCAACATTTCAAATGTCCTTGCGCATTTAATTTAATTTTTTACACAAAACTTGATGCAGTTTCTTTGATCCATTTTTTCGAATAGTAAAAAATCGAAGAGCACACCAAAACACGACTAACCCTTTTATCTGTCAAAAACAAACTGACAATCCAAAATGGCTGACATATATAACAGACATGTGTACCAACATAACAGAAAAAAAATGCGAAAATCGAACATACTTAACTCACGAAATTTGAAAATAACGGTTAGTTTTTGATCAGACCTCGTATATACATGGTGTTGCAGTGTTTTGTTTTTTTTTTAAATAATTTTATATGTAAAGACTTTTTTGCTGCTGTGTTCATAAATTAATAATTGCCGGAACTTGCTGTTTTAGCGCCATGTTTGCCTGTAAGCCAAGAAATCATCTTAAGAATATGGGTTTAAAAACATTTTGCCATAAAATGAACAGCAACGTTTGCGTAAATTACATTGCAGAAATAATTGAAATTAAAATAAAAATAAAAACAAAATAAGTAGTGGTAATAAATATGAATTTTATAAATAGAGGTATGTTACTCGTATGTATGTATATATATTTTAATTTTAAGTTGATTTCACTTGAACAAATGAAATGAAACATTTTATTTAAGTTACTTAAATTCCACACTGAAAGGAAGTCTGTGTATACAAAATTTAATAAAAAATTTTCTTGGTCACTATTAAGAAAGCAGAAAAGTTTTCTTTATTTAATAAATAAAACTTACGAGCATTTACACAAAAAAAAAATGATTTTGATATTTGCATACGAAAATCGTTGATTCAATAAAAAAAATTTTGGAATAAAATAATTATAATAAAATTGTATAGACGTTCATTGAAAATATATTTTTTTTCAGTCAATAAAGAAATTTAAACAAAGAAAAAAGTTGTGGACTGAAATTTTATTTTCAGTGATAATTGTTATTGTTGGCTGCGATTAAAACTAAATGTGTTTGGGATGAGTGTTCGACTCGCAACCTCTTGACTAATAGACTAACGTACTTACCACTCAGCTAAAGAGCAAATCGTTATTAGATACGCAAATAATGAATACAAGCAAAACACGATTTCTTATATTTCTTCTATATGTGCATTGCGTTATGATATAATTTAACAAATAACTCTGTTGAGTAGAAAAACAAGCCACTACGTTTTTCGGCTACTTGTCGGACTTCACACGTATAAGACACGAGCAATCAATATAAACAAAAACAATAGCAGATCACCGCGTTGGGTCAATCAACAAGCAAGATAAACACCAACACAAACAAAGTAAATTAAATGCAATTTTAAAATGCGCAGTATTGATACAATATTATATTAAGTTAATGACAAATATTATTGAATAACATAATTCTTGTCTATTTTTTTCTGTGTAGTTTTTCCACTTTAAGCATAATGATTTTTGTATGGCAATATATAAATATATATTTCGCGAAAATGAGTTTCCTTTAAATATTTTGCCACTGCAAACTGGTAGTATACACGACATACAACAGCAGCACTTAAGTATTTTAAAAAATATAATAGTTTTCACAAGTAAAATATAACTTTTTAAAAGAAAATTTACTCTATAAAAAATTTAATACAAAAAAATATATGATTGTACAATAGGGATTTCAATCCCAAAATCCCGATCCCGAAAATCCCGAAATTTAAATTTTTAAATCCCGGGATTGAGGGCAAACTTTGAGGGGCGTACGCACCCCCTAAAACACAACCTATCGCTATGAAATTTTTTTATTTTATTTTTTACATAAAACTGAACTGATTTGGGGGGAGAGAATATAAGAAATCAAAAAAAAAAACATAACGGCCACTCTGGTGTACATACATAAATATACATTTACTATACTCTAGAGGTTAGTTTGTTTTCGTACAAAAAAAGATGCGTCAGTCACCCTACAACTACAGCCCTCTGAGTATTTTGTTCACTGTGTCGCCATTTTTAGTCCGATCACAACATTTTGCATACAGGTGTAAGGGTAAGACATTTCTGTCTTTTATAGTTTTTTACTACCACGTCAGAAAAATTTCTGATACTTTATCATACATACATTAATACCAACTACAAGGCGCACTAAAAGTCAAATAGTTAAAAAATATTCTCTTTTTTAAAATATCATGCGATATTTGGCAGAAATTTATAAAAATCGTCATTACGAAACTAAGAAAAAGTGTCAAAAAGACAGAACATTTTCTAACGTTTGATCAAGTTTTTTTTCCAACATTGTGCAGACATTTTAAAAATTCCTTTAGTATTTCACCATAAAATGCTTTTTAATGAGCAAATTTAATGGCACTCAATGGCCACAAATCTTTTCCAGAACTTTTGCTTAAAGTTTTACTTTTTCCAAATTAGTTTTTGAAAGTTTCAGAATAATTTCAGGAAATTTTCTCTTTAAAGAGCCATCGGTAGCAAAATTTCTATAAAGGGGTATACATTTAGAATGCTTCAATTCCCCACAATGACCACTTTTCCTACCAAAAGCGTATATTTTTTAAAATTAAGTTTCTGTTTTATTTATTTATCTGCAGTGTATCCAAGTGGTATGGTTTCATTTTTTTTTATATCGCGCCATATTTTCCATTAATTGTTGAGTATAGTATCAGTCTTCGTTCCTGGATTTTTCCACCGAAATAATCGTGTTAGTCATGAGTCATGAATTTCACATTCGTGTGCAAGTGAATCTTTTCCGCATATTTTGGTGTCCCGTAATTCACTTCCGAATATTTTTTTCGTTTCACTTTCGACTGCACAAAGCAGTGTGACATCAAATAGAATTTCCTTTTTTACACAATAAAAATAATTTAATTGAAAAAAAAATTTTTGTTTGAACTTAGGTTTGATATCTTATCTACCTAGTTCGGAAATTAAAACCAATCAGAAAATGAGATATGAAAAACATTCCCACAACCAATTTTGCAATAATATTCAGAGAAATAAAAAAAGAAACAAAATCAATTTATACATTGAGTTTCACACTTAGCTTCTAAATTGCCTTTCGAAAAAGTTAAAAATTATGTGGATTGCGTACCCAAAATCTTTTTTGCAATTCTGAAATTTTCATTATAATTGAAAACCTTCGAAACTCATGACAGACATGAATATTCATTTTGTTTAATGGGACTCTGTTAAGTGCTCAACAGTACGCTGTTAACTGCAAAAAGGGCTGCGCCTACTTTTTGGTTTTTGTCTCTGTTAATTAAATTTAAACTTATGTTCACACTAATAAAAAAATAATAATAGAAATTCAAAAATTTTTTTTTTACATTTGTTATAGTTTTGGTATTCTCACAGAAGTTTTCAAATTCTGAACGTTTTTTTAACCCCACTAAGTTGTATGGAGTTGTCATACAGGTCGAAATTTGTATAGACAGAGCTATATTAGTATCAAGTGTTGATTGCTGCATCTAAATAATTCCTTTTGCGTTTTCACACTTGTACCCCTTCGCTTGTAAGCCCTTTTAATGTATTCATTGGGAGAGGGGATCCATTAATAGTAAATAAAATTAAAACTTGCACCGAATTAAATTAAATAAGAATTATTCTTTTTTTCTTATAAAGGATGTTTTTTATAAAGTGACACAAGTTTAATAAAACAAGGAAATATCTTTTTAATATCAATGAAACGGGCTCGTTTTTGAAGACATATGGGCCAATGACTCCTCCAGCATATAAAGCGCACCAAACAGTAATTTTCTGTGGATGTAATGGTGTTCCGACAAAAGCTTGTGGCTTCTCCTCACTCCAAATGCGACAATTCTTCTTACTTACGTACCCATTCAACCAGAAATGGCGAACAGAACAATTATTTTGATTAAAAATTTCAACAATTTGCACGCGTTGCTCTGGTGTAGGTCAATTCAAAATAAAATTTCAAAGCAAAAAAAAAAATTTCAAAGCAAAGCAAAAGTTGTAACACACTATAAAAAACACCCTTTATCTACTTAAAATTAAGCATTTCTCCATAAAATTTCATGAGTTTTATTGCACGAAACTTTTTCGATTTGCTGGTTGTTGCGCTATAGAAGAGCGTAATGTATAAAAAATGACCTAGAATGAATCTTTGAAGCATTCTTGGCAACTTTTTTGATCCTAGTTGCTTCTCCAGGCTTTCTATTGACAAATAAAAAATTTTCATGTAACTGACTAATTTCGTGAAAAAAAATGATTAACATACAAAATTAGGTATTACACATTATGTAAACCTCTGGTGAATTAAAAAATGTAAGTTATATATTTGCAAATTGAGAAATTTATGTCATATAAATATATTCTTATATATGCTTTGGAAAAAAAACTCTCCCTTTTGTTTAATTAAAACGTTTCACTTTCGGTAGATACGCTAAACAAAACTAATTCATTCATGATTCAATTGGTGCACAAATATTCCACAATTTATGAAACATGGTTGAATATTTTCATTAACTTAAATGCTGTTTGAGAGTTTTGCTTTTTTTTTCATTTTACCTCTTTTTATGCCAATATTCAAATTTCACCTCAACTTGGAAACCGCATACATTAATACCGATGCACAAGCAAATTTGTGTATAAAATGGTAGAAACAGATACACATACACGAGTATACACATATGCGAGCATGCACACAAGTGTATTAGGACTGTTTCTTAAATTAATTTTAAACCTGGTAGAATAGTATGTAGTTATATAAGTATCTTATACATATATAAGAGAATTAGGTTTAATATATTTGAAAATGAATTTTTGTAAATCAAGCATTTCTGTGAATATTTAATACTAACCATTGAAATTTTATTTGATATAAAATTTATTTTTTGTGAGCTCTTCTAATGCAAACATTTGTAGAACAAAACCACCACATATGTTACATGCCCGTATGGACTCTTACTTAACCATCCATCTAACTAAATAGTTTTTAGTGTTTTACATTATTCTTCTGTTGTATACTCGTATGTTCTGCCTGTGCCTTTACTTATCACAGTGGCACTATTCAAAAATAATTACGGAAACAAAATTTGCAGTTGTAGTATATATTTCATTGCAAAAAAACTTTGGCATTCACCTGAAAGTTTCACAGAATATGTAAAACCTTGGCCGCTACAACAACAAATATACTTATGTTAATTAAAACCTAAAGGGTGTTCTTGAGCGAACAGCACAACATGTTGAAATCTAAATGTAATGTACATATCAATATATACAGACACTTAAAATTTTCAAAGTTAGTATAAAAAGCGTGTTTTTTCTTAAGAGTGTCACAACTTTGAGTTGGCATCATTGCTTTGCTTGAACACACATTTAACAGCTTATAATTGCTTTTTGCTTAGTTTGCTTTGAAATTTCATTATGAAAATTTTATTTTCTGATGAAGCCCATTTCTAGTTGAATGGGTACGTAAATAAGCAGAACTGTCGCATTTAAAGTGAGGAGCATCCACGAGCTTTTGTCGAAACACCATTACATTCACAGATAATCACTGCTTGTTGCGCTTTATGGGCTGGCGGAGTCATTGGCCCATATGTCTTCAAAAACGATGACACTGTCAATGGTGAACGGTACAGGAACATGATTCAAAATTTTTTCGTACCTCAATTACGTAGCATTAATCTTGCTGATATGTGGTTCCAACAGGACGGATCCACATGCCACACAGCGGGCGCTACAATTGATTTACTTAAAAAAATTTTGTTGAAAAAATAATTTTACGTAATGGCCAAATTGATTGGCCACCAAGATCATGTGATTTAACCCCATTGGATTATTTTCTTTGGAATTATGTTAAGTCACTTGTCTTCGTATTTGGTGTTCCAGATTGCGTCTTCTACGCGCCATCCGTGGCGGCCACATGGCAGAAATCATATTTAAACATTCATTTCAGGAACTTTTTTTTTTTCCTTGTTTTATTGTGATTTAAACTTCTGTCACTCCATAAAAACACCTTTTATTTACATGTAGACTACAAAAATTAACAATGAAAATTAACTAATCATAACTAAAGGGTAATCTATCAACTAATGTAATTTTGACTGTATGAGATAGACTCTTGAAATTTAATGCTTTCAATTAAGAATTTAATTGATTCAATTAAATTTTTAATTGGTTCAATTAAATTTTTAATTGTTTTAATTATTTTGATTGGGAAAACTTAATTGATATTATCAAATTATTTATAGGTGAAATTTTAATTCATTTTTAAATTGATATTACAAATATTTTAATTGATATTACAAAATCATTCATATTACTTCTTTGTGTGTAACGAAGTGCGTGGCTAAACAGAAAAATGCCTGTATATCTCCCAGCTAAAAAGTCTAGTTTAGTTTTTCTTCCCTTCTTTAGAAAATCACATTAATCAACAAACATTTTTCATTTAATAAGAATTGAAAATACTGAACTTAAGCCCGATTAAGAAATTATTCCGGATTAAAATTCATTTTGATTTGATTAAATTTAAATATTTTACTTAATAAGTAAAATAATAATTTTGGGATTACTAGTGCGTTAAAAAAATTTAAAGGTAAATTGTAACAATTCCCACAAAAAACACTAATTATTAACTTGACAGCGCCCGGTCAAAAAAATACTTGTGTGGCAACACTCTATTCTTGAATAGCTGTTATTGGTATTTACATTTATTTTCTTTACATACTCTTACAACTACAATTTGAAGCTGAAAAAAGTCAGCCAATGTAGTAATGATAAAGTAAGATTATTGAGTTCTTGTTTCAACTTTTTTATTTGTTGAGCTTCTCATTTGCTTTAATGAAAGTTTAACATATTAACTCTAGTTGTTCTAAGAAATTTTTGGGTAAAGGTTCCCTGATGATCTGCATTAGCAACAGTGAAATGCGTATAGGATCCAGCTAAACCTCTCAATAATCAATTTCAATGTATTTTTATTAAAAAAAAAATATTTTATTTAATAAGTAAAATAATAATTTTGGGATTACTAGTGCGTTAAAAAAATTTAAACTTAAATTGTAACAATTCCCACAAAAAACACTAAAAATTTAAAATGTTTCGCGTAAAAAAAATTATTTTAAGACTTGAAGGACCTTTGAGCTGGCTATTGTTTTAATTTTGCATAACAATTTAATGTTTTAAACATTTTTTTTTTAATTTTTTTTTTAATTTGTATTTGTCTTTTGTGCCGATTTACCTAATTTTCTTTTTTCGCCCCACTGTGTGAGTTTGTTGGTATGTTGGAATTAATGCGCACGTTTATTGCATCTCATATGTAAAAATGCATATTCAATAGTTACACTAAAAAAACATTTTTTTTTTTGCAAAGGAGAGAATATAGTTTTGTTTTTGTTTATAAAAAATATGGTAATTCATCTGTTGTTTCCATTTCATATGTACATATGTATGCATGTTTTTATTTATGCGAGTTCATAAGTAGGGTTGTGTAAATATACATACATATTTACATGTGAATGTATGTATGTACATATGTGTGTGTCTTACACACACTACCTCATATGCTTCCCTCTAGTCAACCTAAATCTATATCCTTTATTACAACATAGTCATAACTCAAACACTGAATTTTTCGAGTTAATGATGCAGAATTAATTCTCATATCGTTATTTGTATTGTTTAAAAATTTCATACAAATATCTTGTTTACTCTGCTCTTAAGAGAAAAATAAAATTTTCTTTTTCCATTAAGTTGTGTGTAAGTTGAAAATTGTATACTCGTTGGCGAACTAGTTTTTTAATTTAGTTATGACTATATTGCAATAAAGGAGCCATATGTCTCTATGCCAACACTCTTTTCTCTAGCGACAATTGCACTAGTTAAAATGTTGACAACTTTCCTTTTATGCGCGATTAGAGATACGTTAGAGACAACAGTTCTAGTGTATTTGAGGTGAAATTGTCAACGAACGCGTCAATAGTTCGTTTTATTTTTTTATTATGCTGTACCGTCAAAAGCAGAATTCCAAGCCTATCGTCGGCTATCCGCTGCCGCCTCTGATTGATTGTTTCAATTTTAAACAAATGTTTTTAGTAGAATAATATAATTTTTTTGTAGACGAAAGTCACTAAAATGGACTAGTGTGGTACCAAAAGAACTACTTAGTCTACTGGTGGATTTTCAATGACAACCTAATGTTAAATGTCAGTAGATGATTACATCCCTGCAGGAAATGCGAATAGTGAAATTGTGGGGATTTACTAGGGACATTGTCAGTAGCACTACTGACCAGGTGTACCCCAGCCAATGTAATCTATTGACATTTAACATTAGCTTGTCATTGAAAATCCACCAGTAGACTATAGTAATGCGGACTAAGTAGTTCTTTTAAGACCACATGGAGACATTGGCACCAATGATTCACTAGTAAATTTTAGGGGCTCTAGTCTACAATATCGATACTAGCCCGCTCGATGTCAGTAGTAAAATTATGGTGATTTACTAGTGACATTGTCAATAGTACTACTGATCAGGTGTACCCCAGGTTGTCATTGAAAATCTACCAGAAGACTTTAGCAGTTTTGCCGAGGTAGTTCTTTTGCGACCATATGTAGACATTTGAACCAAAGATTCACTAGTTCATTTTAGTGACCCTCGTCTAGAATTATTTTTAAATTATTCATATTAATATTATTTTTTTATTAAAAATTAAATAAATTATTTGGACTGAAATATTTTTGATATTTTGTATATAAAACAAACTATTGATACGTTCGTTGACAATATTGCCAGAAATTCACTAGAACTGTTGTATCTAACGTGTCTCTACTGTCGCTAGAGAAAAGAGTGTTGACATAGGGACATATGGTTCTAGGCTGACAAGAGGGATTGGCTGAGGTACACCTGGTCAGTAGTACTATTGAAAATCTCACTAGTAAATCACTAAAATTTCACTATTCGCATTTCCTGCAGGGTTGCTTCCTGCATTTATAGTTTTAGCTTAATATTAGTTTACACATGTGGATGTAAATGCGTATGGCTGTGTGTGTTTGTGTGAAATGTTAAAGATAACATAAATTTGTTTTCATAAATACATTTCACTCAGCACTCATTCACTGCTCACTCAAACGTAGACTGAAAAGTGCTCATACACAATTGCATGTTATTTTTTCTAGAATTCTATTTGCATTTTATTGTTCCATACTACACATGCAGATGACACTTCAAAGTTAAACCTTTTGATGGAAACAGCAACAAGAATATATAAATTCTTTTATTTTTTATAGGAATAAAGGAATATAAAACTTTGTTGTTAAGTGCTTATTTTAAGAATAAAGAGTGGCTGCAAAGTATTATTTCTCTATGGTTACTTTTATTATTAGAAGCTTAAGCTTAAGTTATGAAAATTTAAAGTTTTCAAATGATTTTGTTGTAATAAAAAAAAATATTTAAAAAAACTTTTATGTGTAAAAATAGAAAGAAACAAATTTAAATTGTTTCTACGTGTGACTTCTTTTCTTTATTTCTTACGAAATAGTCTACATACAGTGCACTTGCGGTTCATTATTTTTTTATATTTAAAGTTGGAAATAAGCCCCAGCGTTAGCTTAGAACTGAGATTTTAATTAATAATTATTCACAGCTCGGTGCTGTTCTAAAAAGAGCCAACCAGTACGTATACGAGTGTAGTTATAGATATTTATTTAATTTCATCCATTAATTTTGCTTGAAAATCTATAGATTACAAATATGTGGCAATAAGGAAAAAGTGCTTAAGTCATATTTTACTGATTGGCAGGAGAGCCAAGAGAGAAAAAGTTTTGCACAGAATTATGCAATAATTTTTTGTCGAATATAAAACTCTATAACCTCTTCCTTTTTTGAAGTCGGTTAAAAATAGTTTTCACGTACTTAAAAATTTAATGATTATTACCAATTAAGGTAACAAATACTGCCACCATAAATGCTTTTTCTCTTTCAAAACTAAATAAAACTCATCATTGTCTATACATCAGACTAAACTCATGCAAATAAGCTGCAATTTTTCATTTACGACTAGAAATCAAGAATAATAAAAACGTACTCATGTATACAACTTTTTCCTTCGTACAGCGGTACTCAAAAATTGCAGGAAAAAAACATATAACAAAAATACACTTGATTTAATTGATGACCTAGAATATAAAAAATAGGGTGAAGAAGAAATGTAAAATATTTAATTCATAAAAAAAATTTGATTTATGAAAAAATCCACTGACTTTCATAATACAACGCAAGAACATTCCAAGTGTTTGCTGTAGGCCATTTTCTTAACTGCAATTTATTTTAAACATAAAATATTTAAACCGCCAAGTATTTGAAAAAAGTCAGCACATCTTCCCGCACAACACCCTCTAAGAAAATTTAGTTCTTTTTGTGGTCTAGTTTGTTTTTTTCTACCAAAGCCCTAGAGGATAACCCCATAATTTACAAAACGTAAAAAAGATATTAAACTTTTATATGCTCGTACTACCATTTGAAAACAAAAAAACTATAATACAAAAGGAATATGGCAGACACGATGCCATAATGATGCACAGTGGAAGAGTTGATTGAACATTTTAGAAGACAATTAAAAATATGCGCTAGTTACTATTATATAAAAAAAAATATATATATACCAATTTGATTAGATGAAAAGCTCATAAGGTTAATTTCGGTACATTCACTTGATTGCGACAATAATTCCTATATGTGACCTGCTCCACGAAAAGGGACCTCTGCGCCGAAAAAATTTTTTTTTACTTATTGAGTGATTCTTATAAGAAAAAAACGTTCTTTCAAATGCCGCAAACCGCAAGTTTCTATGTCTTTTAGTTTTTTTACAAATCACCAGTAAAAATGAACATAATTAATGAAAAAATTTAAAAATGTGATATAAACAGATATATATATATATATATTATGTAATATATATTATATAATATTTGAAATTTAAAAAAAGTTCAATATCAAAGGTACAAAATTACAAAAATATAAACATTTTACTCTTTTTTACTCCTAACACGCTTTTCTGGTGGTTCTTCTGTATTTTGCTGCTTTTCACATTTTCACCTTTAAACGCTTTTTTCTCAATAACTTCTTTTCGGCGCAGAGGTTCCTTTTCGTGGAGCAGGTCACATATGTTGCAAATTAAAAAAAATAGCTAAAAATTCTAAGAAAAATGCATAGGAATTTTGACCATTAAATGTCATAAAAGGGCACAAATGGCATAAATTCCCCAAACATTTAGCCGCCCAGGTACCTTCGTTGTGCTGGTATCCGTCCTATAGTTAAATTTTTAATTTTAAAATTTAGAGTAAAAATT